>OX244014.1:6886428-8186197 GCA_945859715.1 Apamea sordens
TGTTGTACAAGACCTGATATATCGTATGCAGTTACGATGCTGAGTCAATTTAATAACTGCAACGATTCTACTCACATGGCGGCACTGAAACGTGTGCTTAGGTATTTAAAGGGGACAGCGGATCTATCGCTGTGTTACAAAAAATGTAATAAGCCTTTAGTTGCCTATGCAGATGCAGATTGGGGAAATGGGCCTGATGGGAAATCTTTCTCTGGTTATTCCCTTATTTTCGGTGGTGCTGCGGTGTCTTGGCAGTCCTCGAAACAGCGTTGTGTTTCGTTAAGTACTGCTGAAGCTGAGTACATCGCAATCTGTGAGGCCGCTAAGGAAGTGATATCAGTTAACGGATTATATTCTGAACTGACTGGCTATAACACTACTGTTACTATTTTTAGTGATAGCCAAAGTGCCAGTAAGCTAGTTTATTCTCCTGCTATTGGAAAACGTTCCAAACATATAAATATAAGATATCATTTCATTAGAGAGCTAGCAGAGCAAAGGGTTATTTGTGTTGAATATTGTGAGACTACCCTTATGCCTGCTGATATGATGACTAAGGGAGTTGGTAAGCAGAAACATGTGTTCTGCACACAACATAGTGGATTAAGTGGGGGTGTTGAACCATGAAGGTTTTAATGTACCTAATGTTCTAGAAGTATCTAATCATCTTATGTTGTTGTTGCCTAGCTACGGTTCTGTTAAGTCATCTTATAACTACTTTTATTAAAACCACTGTGTTACAATGATACAATTGTTTCATTGAAAGCAAGCTCAGCCAACACACTTCACGTTCTTTTCACCTAGGTTTTCACGGTGAGATGGTTACAGAATCGCACTGCTGTTCGATAAAATTCAAAGTTTCTAAAACCAACCTGTGAATAAATGAAGACGTGTTATGCGGCAACACTATTAAAATCAACCGGTTCAAGTTGATGTAAGGTTGTGACAAAATTGACGTAATCTGCGCCCGCGCCGAATCAAGGGCGTTTCCCAGACATGACTTATGTTTGCTTATTTTGTTTGAGTCTTTTTGTGATTGGAGATGTGACTTTCTTAGTGTGGAAGATCCGCTTTGCTATGCCAATTTAAAGTGATAATAACATTATAACAAATTTATGACTTTTTTTCGTAGATCTTTGACAATTGTTGTACATCATCTGCCTAGCCTTTTCCCAACTATGTTGGGGTCGGCTTCCAGTCTAACCGGATGCAGCTGAATACCAGTATTTTACATGGAGCGACTGCCTATCTGACCTCCACAACCCAGTTACTGGGTAATACGATACCCCTTGGTAAGACTGGTTGTCAGACTTTCGAGCTTCTTACTACCCGTAACGACTGTCAAAGATCCACGAATGACAGCCGGGACCAACGGCTTAACGTACTTTCCGAGGCACGGAGGGGTCTCAGTATGTAAAGATGGTCACCCATCCACAGACCAACCGCGGCAAGCGTAGCTTAATCTGACCGATCGACCTGTGCGGCTGCTATTTCCTAGCAACCTTATAAATATGAAACAAATGACATGTCATGTTTTTGACATGTTTTTTATTATCTACCTAATGGACAGGGTAGGTATACCTACTTGTATATTTTGACTATACACTGGGGCTAATTAAAGTCCAATTACAATTAACAAAAAAGGTTTAATAAAAAATATCGTGCGTACAATAGGAAGGTGGTTGGTAGACTGGTATGACATGTCAAATCGTTTGAAGACTAATTAACTAACGCCTACCAAAACCATCATAGCATAATATATCGACGTGAATGTGGTATTTAGGAACGGTCAGGCGCTGCGCCGCAACATATTCCCGGCCGTTGAAAACTTGTTTTTCAACCCTTCAGTTCTGCAGCAGTTGGCAGCGGGCAGAGACGGGTAAAAGGGCGTCGCACGCAGCCTCGTGAGGTTTTGATCTCTGCAACTCTTGCAACTCCATCAGGTCCAGGAAATAGCCGAAGAACTCGACCCAGACGCCAGTTTAGTGGAGGAGTGTTATCGTCAGCCAGAAGCACCATGTCACCTATGTTGAGCTGAGCATTGCCTTTACGCCATTTTGTCCTTTGTTGAAGCTCTGACAAGTATTCCCTTTGCCATCTTTGCCAGAAGTGACGCCTTATTTGTTCAAGGCGTTTGTATTTATTTATTTGGTTGGTGTGATTGTCTTCCAGGGCTGGTGACGGTAGTGCAGTTAATGGTCGACCAATGATGAAGTGCCCTGGGGATAAGGAGAGTAGGTCGTTAGGACAGGATGATAAGGGGCACAAGGGACGGCTGTTGAGGATCGCCTCCACTTGAGCAAACAAAGTTGTAATTTCCTCAAATGTTAAATGACTATTGCCAATGACTCGTTTGATATGAAATTTAGCTGACTTGACGCCGGCTTCCCAGATGCCGCCGAAGTGAGGAGCGTAAGTTGGTATGAATTTAAACTTAATACCTTGTTGACCAGCAAAATCAGATATAAGTTCATCACCTTGTTTTAGAAAGCTACCTATCTCATTTGCGGCGGCGACAAAATTACGGCCGTTGTCACTAAATATTTCAATTGGTTTTCCTCTACGCGCAATAAAACGCCTGAGAGTCATTACAAATGCATCCTTAGTCAAATCGCTAACTGCCTCCAGATGAATGCATTTATAACGTAAACACACAAAAATGCACATATAACATTTTATTACACGACTTCCACGTCCTTTGCGATTTAAAATGAAAAAGGGGCCAGCGAAGTCTAAACCGACGGACAAAAATGGGAAATCCGGGTTCACACGCTGAGATGGTAAGTTACCCATTTTTGGGCACAACGTTTTGCCACTTGTTCGACGGCATCGCACACAGTTGCTGACTGTGCGCCTAGCAAGATGCCTGCCGTTTACAGGCCAGACTGTTTGCCTGATTGTTGCTAGCAACAAATTCGGACCTGCATGAAGGTTACAAACGTGCTCATTTGCAAAGTACAGCTTTGCCAATCTATGAGAGGCGTGCAGGAGTATTGGATGTCTTATTTCAAAGCTACAAGCGGACGCATCTATGCGGCCACCGACGCGAATCAAGTTGTTGTTATCTATAAACGGAGACAATGATAAAATTTTACTCCTAGCCGGTAGTTGTTTACCTTTTGTAAGCAATTCGTATTCGATAGAAAATGACTCACGCTGAGCGATAAAACACAGTGAATGAAATGACTCCAATAATTCTTCTGGTGAAAGTATGCCTACCCGTTTCTTATCGGGGTGCTTCATATTAAATATAAACCTTCGAACATATGCAACCACTTTCTGAAGTTTTTGATATGATGAAAAATTGTCAAAATTTATAAAATAATCCTGATCACTAATTATTGATGTGTGTGCTTTCATCTCAGGTAATTCGTCCAACTTTGAATCATTTAACACGGGCCAATAGCGTTCATTTTTATGCAAAAAGCTAGGGCCGGACCACCACAAGTCCATAAGCAATAAGTTCCTTGCATCCACTCCCCTAGAAATTAAATCTGCTGGGTTCATGGTAGTAGGAACGTAGCGCCAAGAACGTGCTTTAGTTAACTCAAGTATTTCACAGACACGATTAGCTACAAACATTTTTAATTTTGTAGGGTCACTATTTATCCAACTTAAAACCACGCTGGAATCGCTCCAGTGTACGATATTTTCCGGCCTATGTCGGAGAGCATCTGTAACAGATTTACAAAGCCTAGCGGATAATAGTGCAGCGCATAATTCGAGGCGTGGTATTGTGGTGGGTTTTAAAGGCGACACCCTTGACTTGGCACATAGCAGCTTGACAGTACTTTCACCATCACAATTTACTGATTTTAAATAAATACATGCACCATATGCACTTTGAGACGCGTCACTAAATGAGTGTAATTCTATTAATTTAGGTTTGTCACATAGAACTAATCTGGGAATATGAAATTTATTTAACCACAATAAATTATCAGTAAATTTTATCCAATCGTCACTCAAGTTTTTTGTAACTGGTTCGTCCCAATCTAATTTTTGTTGCCACATTTTTTGTAATATAATCTTAGGCTGAATTATAACAGGACTTAGAATACCTAACGGGTCAAATATTTTAAATGAATTAGACATAACAAATCGCTTTGTGATGACTTCATCCTGGCCAAACACAAAATTTTTAATGGGAAAATATAACGTGTCAGTGGAAGGAACCCATCCAAGACCAAGAGTGTTTGAAGACTCACTGATTGTTAAATTGTCTTCACGATTTATATCCAAATTTTCAAAAATTGATGGGTTGTTGCTTTTATATTTTCTTAAATTAAAACAACCATTTTTTAACGCTTCGGAAACTCCCTTTTGTATGAAACGTAATTCCTTCTCATCATTCGCACCAGTGATGAGGTCATCTACGTAAAAATCCTTTTGGATTATATTTTTAATACCTTCGTCATTTTGTTCCTCGCCAAGCTGCCAAAGGCAACGTGTGCTAAGAAAACTGGCACTTGCGGTCCCATAAGTGAGTGTATTTAACTCATAGGGTTGGATGGGTTGTGACTCGTCTTCTCGCCATAGAATACGTTGCAAACTACGATCTTCTTTGTTTACTAGGACCTGACGGTACATTTTTTCTATGTCCCCAGTTAATAAGAATTTGTATTGTCTGGCACGTATCAATATAGCAAAAAGAGAATCTTGAATGGTCGGACCTACCATTAGGAGGTCATTTAATGCATAACCTGACGTAGAAACTGCAGACCCATCAAAAACGACACGCAATTTGGTGGATTCACTTTCTTGCTTTAGTACCGCGTGGTGACATAAATAATAAATTATGCTTCGCTCGTCGTTGGCTAACGAGCAATGCCCTAATTCAGCGTATTCGCTAATAAATTTTGAATATTCGATTTTTAACAATGGATTTTTCCTAAACCGCTTTTCTAAATAACACAATCGCTTTTTAGCAATTTTATAAGTGTCACCCAGGCAGTCTGGAGTGTCTTTAAGTGGCAGTTTTACACAAAACCTACCAGTTACTTCTCTACGTGTATGAGCGATAAAGTGGGATTCGCAAGCTATTTCGCTTTCACTCATTATACGTTTTGTGGGAACCTCTTCCAATTCCCAGAATTTGGCAATTGAACTTTCAATATCAATCTGGTTTGATACGGCATTTACAGTTGCTTGATTGCAGTGAGTAGTTTCATTGGCAGCGGTTGAATGTATAGGACCAGATATTATCCAGCCTAGATGCGTATTTCTTAAATTTGTATTTTGTGGGCCAAGGGTACGCTGATCGTTTCCCAATATGTCCCAAAATATATCTGCGCCTATTAAGACGTCTACGGGTGCTGGCTGATTAAATGTTGGATCAGCTAACACAATATCTGCAGGTAAATTTAATGAATTAATATCAACCGGATATTTTGGTATTGAACCGGTTAATTCTTTTAAAACAAGACATGAGCAATTTGCACTGTACTTATTATTAAGCGACATGATTTTAATATTACAACTTTCGGTAATATGAGAAGAAACTGTATTGCCAATTCCTATGACCTTTAGCGAGTCAATTGGGAATGTTTTTAATGAAATATTATCTTGTAATGCTTTAGTAATAAAGGACGACTGGCTACCGCAGTCTAGCAGTGCTCGAACCTTCGCCTTTTGCTGGGTCAATGGATTCAAGACTTCTATTATAGCCGTTGACAACAGAATTTGACTTGAATTTCGTTTTGAAAAACTAGCAATGGTTTCACAACTATTATCACCCGGCTCATCTACTATTACCAGATTATTGCTATTAGATAATGCAGCAGGGATATGTAACAACGTGTGGTGCCTTTTATTGCACTCACGGCACGGTCCCATACGACATGCACCTGAGTGGTGTCCCTGCCTGAGGCAGTTGACACACAGCTTGTACTTATTGACATCCTTCATTCTATCCTCTATACCCTTTGCTTTGAAAGAGGGACAATCAAAAATCCTATGATTTTCATTACAAATAACGCATGAAAAAACATTAGAATTGTTAGATTTGTCAACTTTAGAGTTAGAAGCAGCAAACGATTTTGTAGTACTATGTTTATGATTATTTGTGTCAGAACCATTACGTGAACTAGCTATTTCACTCTTAGACGGATTGCTATCGGTTTTATTACGGTTTAATGCCTCCAGCACATCCGCACGGTCTATCATGAATTTATAGAACTGCTCTAATGTTGGCGTATCACCATCAAAATTGTTTCTGTATTCCTCCCACTTAGTTAAGGTATGGCTATCTAACTTTGCGGATAACATAAAAATTATGAGAACGTCCCATTTGTCCGTGGGCTGTCCCAGGCTGGCCAGAGCACGCAAGTTTTTTGTGACATGGTCTACTAAGAATCTTAATGACTTCTCTGATTCACGTGAAAGCTGCTTTATGTTAAACAGTGAATTTAAGTGGCGATTAATTAAAATTCGTTTGTTGTTATAACGACTACAAAGCAAGTTCCATGCCTCAGAGTAATTTGCGGACGAAACCTCAAGATTTGAAATAATTCGCGCAGCATCGCCTTCTAGATAAGACATAAGATAATGAAACTTGTGGATTGGTGTTATACGTTCATTTCTGTGTATCAAACTCTCAAACGTGTCCCGGAATTCCAACCACCGAAAATAAGCACCGTCAAATTTGGCTATTTGGATTTGAGGAAGCTTTAAACCTACCGCTTGATGATCCGAACAACAAGAACTATCATGAACAGAAGCACGCCTGTGTCCACATTCTAGTTTCGAAAATTTGTCTAATAAAGTTTTTGCAGTGGCTATACTGACAAAAATATCACGCTCAATGTTGTCACGTTCATCAATTTCGGCTGATAAGTTACCTGAGTTTAAAACCTCGATCTCATTCTGCAGTTCATCAACTCTTACTGACAATGCCTCGAATTTTGCAAGTTTCAAGCTTAACTCGGTTAATTGTATGTTATTTAACACCGTTGCGCTAGTGATGCTATTTAAATAATTCTTAAATTTGGTTATCTGCCCTTTAACAGACGATCTTTTAGTTATTAAATCCTTTAAACGATTTTTATCTAACGACTCGTTAGGCATTGTGAGTAATCAAAGTATTAGTTCAAAAACGAAATATTAACACAAACTAAAGAATGACTAATCTATCAAGCAAACAAAGAACGGCTCACGCTCCTCGATTCGGCGACCCCTGGCGAACAGGAAACCGGTTCCACCCGCACAGCTGATTGCGGCCGGTGTGATAATGCACTCGGCGCGGCGTGGAGTCAACCTGAAATTATCGGCGATAACGTCTAAGTATGCTTTATAATTATAATCAAACGCGGAATTGCGTTGGCAACAGAGGAAGCCCTGCTTTGGATTTCAAAATAATGTTTCTTTGCAACTAAATGACGATTCAAAAATATTTAGGCAATTTGAACGAAATAACTGAAAATAAATATTCTGCAGTAGAACAGTAATCTATTTAAGCATTAGCTATTACTCATTGAGCTCGATTTTAAAGAAATAACGTTAAGTTATGATTAAAGAAAATTATTTGTTTCAACCTGTGGGTAGGTTCACAAAAAATGATGATGCAACTTTTCTTATCGAATTTTGCATTAAAATCTTCGATTTACTCAAATGGATTTAATTCCCAACAGCTTTAGGAACAATGTATTAAAGGAGTATGATAAGGATTTGGATGAATATTTTGGAGGATTGGAAATACTAGGAAGGAAAGGGCACTTATCTGATTTCGAAGAACATCAATGCGCGATGTGAAACTTTCGCTGAATCACTGCTCGCTCCAGCCCGAACTCGTAGATGATCCTGGCTGCACCTCGGTTCTTGAACCCCTTTCTTCAATCTTCAATCAGGCCAACGAACATTGCTCGCCAAACAGCCGGCTCCACCTTGACGGGATTTTCAACCGCCCTTTTCTTATCTTTTCTTCTTATTTTGATTTTCTTGCTGATTAGTTCCCCTCATGGGCCACCAATATGTATATTTTGACTATACACTGGGGCTAATTAAAGTCCAATTACAATTAACAAAAAAGGTTTAATAAAAAATATCGTGCGTACAATAGGAAGGTGGTTGGTAGACTGGTATGACATGTCAAATCGTTTGAAGACTAATTAACTAACGCCTACCAAAACCATCATAGCATAATATATCGACGTGAATGTGGTATTTAGGAACGGTCAGGCGCTGCGCCGCAACACTACTTAATGATCAACAGTTGTTGAATCTTTATACTATCATAGTGCTGTCAAATGCGCGTCCTTAGCCTTAGGGCCTTAGCTACTTTTGTAACTGATTGTACACACGGCTACACATCAAGCTAGGCAAAACCAGTATTGGCTGACCGTTCATTGTGAGAAAATATCATACAAAGTGAGGCCAAGACAAACTGGTTTTGTATAGCTTGACGTGTAGCCGTGTGTACCTGACTCGTAATTCATCTTCTTTTGTTAACCGACTTCAAAAGTGGAGGAGGTTATTAATTCGTCTGTCTTGTATTGTTTATTTTTGGGTCAAGGCATGTCAATTAAAAACTTAAATCGTTTAACCATGAGTAATTTTGGAAAGAAGAGATCGTTCGAATTTTTTTTTATGAGAATAAGTTTTGCAAGGAAAACATCGTGAGGAAATTGTTCTAGGACCAAAAATTCGAAGATGTGTGACATTTTTAAAAAAAAAATTTATTGACAATGGGCTCACCTTTGACTTCAATCCAGCCCAGAGGCAGAGATGAGATCTACGGTGGAACGAGCTTGCCCAGAAGAAGCCTATTCACTCTCGCCTTGAAGAGTTTCGGGTTGTATGTGTTTTTTGCGCGGTGGAAACACTCATGGACTTCCTCCATCGTGGGGGTGTCAGAGGGGTATGCTCTGGCATTCACCACTCTCACCCCCACTATGGAGGAGAAGCCGCCAGCCGGTAAGACTCCGCTCTTACCGGCTAAAACCACCGCGGTGTTCCAGCTCTGCCTATGGCCGGGGGTGCGGGATTCGCATAAGCATTCACCGCTCCCCCGACAGGCCTCGACCCGCTGTTCCTCAGCAGGTCCCACCTCCCGTGCAGCCATTCCCACAATGGTCACTAGTAAAACTAGTAAAGTAAGGTAGGCGATGCAATGCGATGGCGTGGGTCGGAGGAGCAAGAAATTTCGACGAAGTCACGGCAGAAGCTAGTAACCTATAATTACATAATGACATCACAGCGGGCCCTATCAGAATACCAGCGCTTCGACATTTATTTTTTAAATGTCGAAGCATCATGCTGAGATAGGAGCCTTTTGGCCTCGTATAGGACTTTCTGTTTCATTTTTTTTTACTTTTGTTACTTTTTTTATATACAATTTGTTTTATTTTTTATTTTTAACTCTGTTTAGTTTAGTTTTATGATCCTGTACGAGTCGCAATAAATACTTTTTCTTTCTTTCTTTCTTTCTTTCAATTATGATTAATTCACGAGAGCAATCTTTGCATTGTGACATCTACCAACCCGCACAGCATCCTAATTGCGTAACACGTTGACGACACGGTTGGCGCAGTGGCTGAGCGATCGACTGCTGCGCTGCGTGTCGCGGGTTCGTTTCCCGCACGGAACAAATATTTGTATTGCCTACAGGTAGTTGTTCCGGGTCTGGCTGTTTGTGTATGTGAGTTTAAATGTTTGTAAACGCACCCACGGTACAGGAGTAATTCCTAGTAGGTAGGGGGCAACGTTCAAAAAAAAAAAAAACAACACGCCGTTAATCAGAATCTGAATCATTTTGAAGGATATTGCCACAGAAATCTTAATAATTATTATTAAGATTTCTGTGGATATTGCTAATCCATCGCTTCATATGTTCGAAAAATTTGTCTGCTCAACACGTAAATAACGCAATGAATGTTGTTGAACTGTTAAAATGAAAGCTACTCGCCATTCCTGTTGTTATGTGTTACGCAATTGCACCGCTGGGTCCGCGTGTTGGATTACAGCCCACACCCTCTCACAGAGAGGAGGCCTGTGTCCCAGCAGTGGGAACATTATAGGTTCATTATATGCTATACCACGGTAATGTTATCGCTATACGAGTAAGTAATACCTTGTGAATAACACACTAATTAATATTGCCTATAGGTGCACATAATTATAATGTAGGTACCTACTTATTTATTTACATGTAGGTCAAGAACACGACTGTATGTAGGTGGTATGCATTTTCAACGATTGTTTTGACTCATCAGGTACGTATATTACTCGTACCTACGCACATCGAAAATGTGTCATTCGTGGATCTTTGACAGTCGTTCCGGGTCGTCACTAGCCCGAAAGTCTGACAACCAGTCTTACCAAGGGGTATCGTTTAACACAATTACTGGGGTAATTGTGTTGTGGAGGTCAGATAGGCAGTCGCTCCATGTAAAACACTGGTATTCAGCTGCATCCGGTTAGACTGGAAGCCGACCCCAACATAATTGGGAAAAGGCTACGCATCTGCGTAGCCTTTTATTGATTGATGATTTGATGATGATTAAAGTTAAATGACGTTTAAACGTCAAAAATGTATGGTTAAACAGTTGCTAATCAGTACTTAAGTTTAAGCAACGTTTATATGAATAAAGGCGATTAAGTTGGCTGTGTGATATCCTCGTATCTCGGAAAGCACGTTAAGCCATTGGTCCTACACCTTAACACGTTGCGGGACGCACTGTATTAGCAGTAGAAAATTTGAAATAGAATTTTGTCGGTGTTGAAAATGACAGTACGGGCACCGCCGGAACTGAGGTACGGGCATTACAGCGAAATTTTGTATAGAGGAACAAGGAAACCCGTTTTTACTGTCATACCACATCAATACGGCTATGAAAGTACTGTCATCGTATGTTATTCTTTAGTATTGTCCTACACCTTAACACGTTGCGGGACGCATCACTGTATTAGCAGTAGAAAATTTGAAATAGAATTTTGTCGGTGTTGAAAATGACAGTACGGGCACCGCCGGAACTGAGGTACGGGCATTACAGCGAAATTTTGTATAGAGGAACAAGGAAACCCGTTTTTACTGTCATACCACATCAATACGGCTATGAAAGTACTGTCATCGTATGTTATTCTTTAGTATTGTCCTACACCTTAACACGTTGCGGGACGCATCACTGTATTAGCAGTAGAAAATTTGAAATAGAATTTTGTCGGTGTTGAAAATGACAGTACGGGCACCGCCGGAACTGAGGTACGGGCATTACAGCGAAATTTTGTATAGAGGAACAAGGAAACCCGTTTTTACTGTCATACCACATCAATACGGCTATGAAAGTACTGTCATCGTATGTTGTTCTTTAGTATTGCTCTAGGGCGGTACGGATAAAGCAGTGATCGGAACTTGTATGGACAATTTTACTGTCATAGGTATCGCATAATTTGAAAAAGTCAGTACCGTCCCGCAACGTGTTAAGGCCAATTCTCGTAATTTAAAACGTTCAAAATCTAGTCGCAGTCTCATCTCGGCGACAAACAAATGCCAAAAACTTGTCAATAATTTAGGGAAATTAGAAGGCCAATTCTCGTAATTTAAAACGTTCAAAATCTAGTCGCAGTCTCATCTCGGCGACAAACAAATGCCAAAAACTTGTCAAAAATTTAGGGAAATCAGAAGGGCAATTCTCGTAATTTTAATAACGTTCACAGACTGATCGCAGTCTAAATCTGTCAAAAATACCTCTAATTTCCCTACATTTTTGACATGTTTTTGACATTGATTGTCGCTGAGATGAGATTGTGACTAGTTTTTGAACGTTTTTAATTACGGGAATTAGCCTTCTGATGTATTTTTGACACACTGAGAGTGAGATTACACTGTGAACATTCTTAAAATTACGAGAATTGCCCCTCTGATCTCTCTCCGGTCGTGTCGGATTACGTGCCGTCCCATCAGACTATAAGAGTGAGGGAAGAGAGAGTGCACGTGCGCATGCGCACTCATTTGTGCGCTATACTTAATATCTGGAACTTTCTGCCTTTGAATAAAGTTATTATTTCTCTCTTCCACAGTACGCCTCTGTATCGTAGAAGGACGTGGACTCTACAAGCGTGCGCCCACGCATTGCCCAGTGCTGGACAAGGAGAAAGCTGGCGTCGAATGTGTGTTGGGGACTGACAGGTAACTATCTAACTACATGGTCTTCGTATGATCTGACCAAGATTATGTCTGGACTTTAAAAGAGACTGTGACGTCCGAGTTTGTTTCGGCCTTTCTTCTCAGACTAGTCAGATAGGAAACGCCGACCTCATCTAGTTTTAAAATATGATTGACGTGTAAAAGTGTTTGTACAAACAAACCTACCTACTTACAAAATAAATAAAAAAAAATAAAAAAATCAAAACAAATCATATCATCCGTTGAAGGAGATAATGCAGTGTATTTGTTTTTTCTTTTTGTGTATTTTTAGATAAACTAAAACACATTTTGCAAAAATTTAACCATAAAAGTTACTTTTTTAACATTCGAATAAAAAAATCGGCTCTAAATCACACCAGTATGTAACGGTTGGCTGTAGCTCAATTCTTTAATAGATTTTCAACTTTAGCGCTAAAGCATTAAGGTTCAAGGTTCATTGGGAAACGCGCCTGAGTGATTGATAAATCGTTTCGTGTTTTAGATTATTTTGATTAGTTGAGCTGCTCAACCTAATAATTTAAGTAATAAAAAAATAATCTAAAACAATAATAATATGAATGGAATCGATTTATCAATCACTCAGGCGCGTTTTCCAATCAACTTTGAACCTTAATGCTTTTGCGATAAAGTTGAAAATCTATTAAAGAAAACAGATTGTAGTAGCTTGCTGTGCTGGCGTGTGTACATAATTTAGGGCATGCCTCACCACCATTTGGCAGAGTAACTTACTGGCAGGTAATTTCATACAAATTAGGTTCAATTTTGGATATGTAATCAAGTAGATAGTGCATATCCGGAAACTCCATGCCTCGGAAAGCACATTAAGCCGTTGGTCCCGGCTGTCATTCGTGGATCTTTGACAGTCGTTACGGGTCCTCAGAAGACCGAAAGTCTGACAACCAGTCTTACCAAGGAGTATCGTGTTACCCAATAACTGGGTTGTGGAGGTCAGATAGGCAGTCACTCCATGTAAAATACTGGTATTCAGCTGCATCCAGTTAGACTGGAAGCCGACCCCAATATACCTAGTTGGGAAAAGGTTAGGCAGATCATAAGTGCATATCCAGAAACTATGGACATCCCCAGCACCCAATTCCCGTAACACACCATCTGAATCATTTTGAAGGATATTGCTAATCAATTGCTTCTTATGTTCGAAAAATTTGTCTTGTCAACAATGTAAATAACGCAAAGAATGTTGTTGAACTGTCAAAATGAAAGCTATTGCCTATTGATGGTGTGTTACGCATTTACCCCGCCTATCTATCTATCTATCCCCGCCGGAGCCGGTTCAATTTTTGATGTATAGGTATCCAGAAACTGTGGACAGCCTCAGAAGCCTAGAGTAGAAATGTTCCTTTTTTTTTCGTGCAAATTTCTGTCACTGGCGCACTTTTCAAACTCCGTCCAATTTGCAACCAAGCCGTACTCTGCTCGCGTGGTGGATTACGGTTGTAGCGGTATTACAACGCCACATGCGAACAATGCGTCATAGTGACGTCACGCAAATCCTGCATCTCGCAAGCAGAGTTTACCGCGCCATTAGCATAGATACAATTTCCCAACATCAATCGTTGGGCAATTGCCCGCCAGACACAACACCCGTCTGGTCGGAGGGTCCTCCCTTTTCTATGGAGGTTGAGTGAACTTTACACCCTGTTCCTCATGCCTCTAAAAACTGTTCCTTTTTTTTCGTGCAAATTTCTGTCACTGGCGCACTTTTCAAACCCCGTCCAATTTGCAACCAACCCGTACTCTGCCCGCGTGGTGGATTACGGTCAACGATCTCACAGATAGGAGGCCTATGTGTCACACACAGCTGTGGGAACGTTGTAGGCTAATTATGCTATGCTTTAAATGCTATCAGAAGGCCAATTCTCGTAATTTAAAACGTTCAAAATCTAGTCGCAATCTCATATCAGCGACAGTCAATTTGATGTCAAAAATGTAGGGAAATTAGAGGTATTTTTGACAGATTGAGACTGAGATCAGAGAGGCAATTCTCGTAATTTTAAGAACGTTTACAGTCTGATCTCAGTCTCAATCTGTCAAAAAATACGTCTAATTTCCCTACATTTTGACAAGTTTTTGACATTTGGTTGTCGCTGAGATGAGACTGCGACTAGATTTTGAACGTTTTAAATTACGAGAATTGGCCTTCTGGCTGTGAACGTTCTTAAAATTACGAGCATTGTCCCTCTGATCTTCATTGAAAAGAGGCTCTTCTTATATTTATTATTAATTGTTTTTAGGCTGGACTGTCTTCGCCGCATCAGCAAAGGCACGGTCGACTTCGGAGTGTTCAGCCCTGAGGATCTGGTGGCCGCGCAGTGGGCCAGCATCGACGTGCTGGTCACTAACGAACTTAGGTTTAGGAAAAGTAAGTCATTTGTCTAGCGTTTTCCCAACTGAGTTGGGGTCGGCTTCCAGTCTAACCGGGTGCAGCAGATGCAGTGGTCATGGAAATGTTTTTTTTTTAATTGAGCTTTGTCTTTTACTGTACCATTCATAAAAATGTCACATTACGTGGAAATACTCGAGAAAATGCTCTAATGTATTTAAAAACAAATGAGTTCGCGTTCGAATCGTGTACGGTCACTTGAGTGAGTTTCCAAACTTGTCAGAATAGCGGTTATCTTTAAATTATTGTAATATTTTTCAGGACCATATGCCCGCAACATCGTGGCAGTAGTTAATAGGCGTATCCTGCCTGACCATTCCTCCAACCTGCATGCTGTGCTCAGGAACAGTACCCTCTGCCATCCTGGGGAGACCATGGATGATTTGAGGCCGCTCAGTGAAACACTATCTGGGGTAAGCAATATTTCTATTAAAACTGTCATAACTTGGACCTTGGACGCGCGCCTTGCATACACTTAACGAAATCGCGGAAAGGGTGGATTTATTTACCAGCACTGCGATTCTGTAACCATCTCACCGTGAAAACTTACGTGAAGTGAGCGTGGAGTGAGCTGTCATTCCAACTAATGCTAGGGATTGACACTATTGACAGCTCACTCTAAGCTCACTTCACCTAACTCTTTACGGTGAGATTTTTACAGAATCGATCGGGTGTTCTCTAAATGAGTTCATAAAAATTGCTTTACATGTGATAAATTGTATTTAAGGAAAACAAATATTGTTTAATACCACGCTACCGATTTAGGGCAACCTGTAATGATAGTTGTGTTGGGAATAATAAATAAATAAAAAACTTAGGTTTCGGATGATGATGGTACAGTCAACAGCAAAAATAGATGATCAAAATCAGAAATTCAATACTAATGAACGGAGTTCGCGTCAGAACTGTGTGGCGTCGAAGTGATTCAAAAGTATGTGATTGTAAATTATACCAAACATTTACTACTAGTACAGCTGCCATATAGCTGCGAACTCCGTTCATTAGTATTGAATTTCTGATTTTGATTATCTACTTTTGCTGTTGACTGTACTTCAGAACTTGATTTTTGAACTACGTTAGCATGTGTGTGTTGCTATGTTGGATTTGCGAACACCGTTTAGAGGACTCTTTCAATAACATTGATTGGTTCGATTCGGCACTGAATCGTATCCAATGGTTGTAGAAAGCCATGAATTATCAATACTTAACCACTTTTTAAATTTCCAGTACCTAGAATCCCTGGTGCTGGAGCGCTCCTGTGACCCGACAAGGTCTAACACTGAGAACAAACTGAAGGCGTTGGCTGACTTCTACGGGAAGGCCTGCAAGGCCGGAGCCTGGGTGCCCGACAAGTTAAGAGATGCTGAACTGAGTAAGTAGTGTTTTTAACATTACTAGTTGTTTCCCGCTGTAACACTGCTGCTAAATTCTTAATGGCGATCATTGGTCGGTCAATGGTCTCGTAATAGAATTGTGTCATAATGACATTGTCGTATTGCCTTTATTATAAAACCCGTTAGTAGAAATGATTTTCGAAAAACTACCACTAGGTACTTTATTTATCTCAGATTTCATTTATAATTATATTTTTACACTAGCTTCTGCCCGCGGCTTCGCCCGCGTGGATGTCGGAAATTATCCCACGGGAACGTGCTAACAGGATAAAATGTATGTCCTTCCCCAGGCTGCCATCTATCTCTATGCCACATCAGAAGTTCAGTGATTTAGGCATGAAAATGTAACATACAGTTTCAAGTTCAAATGCTCCCCTTAAAAACTGAATTACTTACCCATTTTTGTCCCGTCAGTGGTAAATTTTCGACAACTTTACATACTTATTACCTAGTTAGTATACTGATAAACTTTATTACTTACTTAGGCAAGTATTCTTGCCAAGTTTCAAGTTTATTAACTAAATGAATAAGATTTTTCATATAAACTGTATCCCCCGCTTTAAACCCCCACAGGGGTGGAATTTTGAAAAATCATTTGGGATTATTCATAACTTGATTCAAAGATTATTTATACCAATTCAAGCCACGCATTATAATCCTCCCTTGTAAAATGAACTACCCCCTTTTCAACCCGTTAGGGGTAGATTTTCGAAAACCCCTGATACATGTTACTCTTTATTTTTGGTCTTAAGTATAAACACTGAGTTTCGAGTTAATCGGACCGCGCATTCAAATTATTCCACACAAACTTCAGCACCCCTATATCGACCCCCTTTGAGGGGTAGTTTTGAAAAACTTATAATGATAAACTTTATTACTTACTTAGGCGAGTATTCTTGAAAAGTTTCAAGTTTATTAACATATTGAAGAAGATTTTTCATATAAA
Source organism: Apamea sordens (assembly GCA_945859715.1). NCBI lineage: Eukaryota > Metazoa > Arthropoda > Insecta > Lepidoptera > Noctuidae > Apamea > Apamea sordens. The sequence goes on from OX244014.1 coordinate 6,903,312, forward strand.
CTGTATCCCCCGCTTTTCACCCCCACAGGGGTGGAATTTGAAAAAAATAGTTTAGGATTTATTCATAACTTGACTCAAAGATTATTTATACAAATTTTCGAGTTAAGCAAGCCATGCAGTAAAATCCTCCCCTGAAAAATTGACTACCCCATTTCAGCCCGTCAGGGGTAGATTTTCAAAAAACCCGATACACATTATTCTTTACATTCAATATTAGGTATAAATACTGAGTTTCGAGTAAATCGGACTGCGCGCTAAAATTCTTCCATACAAACTTTGAAACCCCCCAATCCCTTATTAGGGGGTAGTTTAGAAAAAAAAACTGACAATCTTCATAATTTATTTAGATAAGTATTCGTGCCAAGTTTCAAGTTTATTAACTGAAGGAATAAGATTTTTCATACAAACGAATTAACCCCTTTTCACCCTCTTAGAGGTGGAATTTCGAAAAATCCTTTCTTAGTGGATGCCTACTCTTCACGAAGAACACACCCTCCAAATTTCATGTCTCTAGGACCAGCGGTTTAGGCTGTGCGTTGATCTATCAGTCAGTCAGTCAGTCAGTCAGTCAGTCAGTCAGTCAGTCAGTCAGTCAGTCAGTCAGGACTTTGAATTTTATATATATAGATATTATTTATTAGTGTTTTATATAAGTCAGTCATTCATTTATCATTATGTACGAGATTACCATTCTGTGCCATTTCTTTCAATGGAGTGTCAGTGGTTGACCACTGGAAAGTCATAATGACGCCATTATGTTAGTATTATAGATTACCAAACTTGTCAAAATCAATTATGAAATCAATGATAGACCATTCTGACACTATTGTAATAGCAGACTTGGGGCCCTGGTAGTCTGATATTCTAGGGGAACTTTTCCATGTGTTCTAGGAGGAACCGCTTATAATTATGTATGTTAGAGCACAGTAGAACAAGTCCCGTAATATAAATAGATAGAACGCACTGTGTTCCAATTTTATTGTGACATTTTTTTTTAATGCGTATTTGTGGTACAAATGCGAGTAATGGTGGCCAGTAGCACAGTAACGACCCCGAGCTTGTACGTCGCGGGTTCAAATTCAAACCCGCGACGCGTTACATTGTGAAATTCACGCAATTTAAAACATTCAAAATCTAGTCGCAGTCTCATCTCGGTGACAAACAAATGTCAAAAACTTGTCAAAATGTAGGGAAATTAGAAGTATTTTTGACAGATTGAGACTGAGATCGATAAGGATTTAGGAGACAGGATTTTTATCCCGATTTCTTATGCGGGTAAAACCGCGGGGCGCAGATAGTAATCCATAATAGCTACATACATATTTGAAGAAATCGCAGATTGTCATAATTAAAGGGATTGGGATAGTATAGATTTCAAAGTAATATTTCGTGTATAACACCTACTATTTTCTTTCTAGAACGCCTGTATCCATCCCTCTGCGCCGCTTGCGCACGATCCTGCACAGCTGGTGACCGCTACTGGGGCAACGCGGGCTCCCTCACGTGTCTCACTGATGGCCAGGGAGACGTCACCTGGGGAGAGGCCGATGACGTCGCTTCTTACTTCAAGGTAACGTAAAATAACTCGAAAGATAGTCAACCAGTCTTATCGAGGTCGTGTTACCCACCCAGTAATTGGTATTCGTCCAGTTTATCCTTTTTCCTCTATTTCGAAGTCAGTTTCCAGTCTAACCAGCACCCTTATTGCGTAACACTACCAATCACAATCGGAATCATTTTGAAGGATATTGCTAATCCATTGCTTCATATGTTCGAAAAATGTGTCTGCTCAACAACTTAAATAACGCAATGAATGTTGTTGAACCGTCAAAATGAAAGCCATTGCTATTGTTAGTGTCAAAATCAAAAGTCATTTATTCAAATTAGGCTGAGAATCAGCTCTTTTCGAACGTCAAAATTACAAAAGACAGTCCCCCAAAAACGCCCGCCCTTCAGTGTGTTACGCAATTACCCCGCAGATGCAGCCGAATACTAGTATTTAACATGGAGCGACTGAATACCTACTTTCCCTATTTCTGACTCAATATTCATCTTTTCGAATCGATGGCAAATTTAAAAATATTTTATTGGAACGAAGTTCCTTATCGCGCGTTGTGAAAGGGGGCTAGACGGAAAAAAATCTTACGAAAAGTTGTCACGACACAATCGCTACGAGTGCTACGCCGTAGCCGATGCGTAGATTATCCGCTACGCAGCTACGTCGTCGCAGAGCTACATAATAAATTATCTGCTCAACAACGTAAATTGATTTATAGAAGATTTTTATTGGAACGAAGTTCTTTATCGCGCGTTGTGAAATGGGGCTAGACGGAAAAAATTCTTACGAAAAGTTGTCACGACACTTTTTGCTATAGTAAGCTATTATAATTGTAAGCTGTGCGGCGTCGCATGTTTCTCTGTCTGTCTGTGAACTTCGTTCCATCCGGGTGTCCCTTGACACCTCTCAAGTTTTTTTTTGTTGTGGAAAATGTCTTGAGTGATGTGGTGATGGTGGTGATGGCTTGTGGCTACGAAATACTCGTAAAAGCCGCACGGTTCGATCGATCAGATTAGGCTACGCCTGCCGCAGTTGTTCCGTGAATGGGTGACCATCTTTACATAACAAGTGTAAAGATGGTCACCGTGGTCATTGTCTCGAAAAGCATGCTAAGCCGTTGGTCCCGGCTGTCATTCGTTGATCTTTGACAGTCGTTAAAGCCGCTCGATTCTGTAAAAATCTCACCGTGAAAACTCAAGTGAAGTGAGCTTGATGTGAGTTGTCAGTAGTATCAATCCCTAGCATTATTTGGAATGACAGCTCACTCCACGCTCACTTCACCTAAGTTTTCACGGTGAGATGGTTACAGAATCGCACTGCTGGTCGTCAGAAGCCCGAAAGCTGTGCCAAAAGTCTGACAACCAGTCTTACCAAGGGGTATCGTATTACCCAATAACTGGGTTGTGGAGGTCAGATAGGCAGTCGCTCCATGTAAAATATTGCAGTGCGATTCTGTAACCATCTCACCGTGAAAACTTAGGTGAAGTGAGCGTGGAGTGAGCTGTCATTCCAACTAATGCTAGGGATTGACACCTTTGACAGCTCACTCTAAGCTCACTTCACGTAACTTTTCACGGTGAAATTTTTACAGAATCGATCGGCTGGTATTCAGCTGCATCCGGTTAGACTGGAAGCCGACTCAATACTCAATTCTTTAATGCTCCAATATATGTAGTTAGGAAAAGGCTAGCAGATGATGAGTTAAGGAAAATGTCGCGAGGAGAGTTTTGAGTATAAATGTCGATAGCTATAAGAGTAGGGGAAGACCAAAGAAACGATGGATGGACTGTGTGAATGATGATATGGTTAGAAAGGGGGTGACTAACTAGTTGGCTATTGTATGGAAGAAAAAAACATGTTGCGCCGACCCCAAATAAATTGGCCTAAGGGTATGAGATGAACTTTGGATACTTCAACATATGGGACATGGTTTATTTAGTCAGGGGCGTGAATAACAAGAGTTTATTTTCTTCCAGGTTCAGGAAAGTGAAATTCTGACAGGATCTAACAACTTCGCGTACCTCTGTCGCGATGGAACTTGGCGCGATCTTACACAGGAGCCCTGCGTCTGGCTGCGAAGACCTTGGAACGTTATTGTGGCTAAGAGGTATTACTACTTTATTTATGAATTTTAAACCAGCCCTATATGTTCCCACTGCTGGGACACAGGCCTCCATTCTGTGAGAGGGAGAGGGCCGTAATTCACCACGCGGGCCCAGTGCGGGTTGTTGGAATCCGCGAACCTAACCTTGCATTAATTATCTTTCTTTCAGGAAAGCCTCAGAAGATGTAAGCAAACTGGCTCAGTCGTTGACCAACAGCTCAGTAACAGTAGACCAGCACTGGAGAGGAGCCCTGGCAGCATTGCTGGAGAGCAACCAGGCTTTGCCGGAACCTCTGCAACCGCCTCGAGCTCCTATGGATTACTTGGCGAGGGCTGAAGGGTTTAGGGAGGCGTATAGTCAGGCTAGTTGTCACCCACCTAGGTGAGTGTTCTGATAATAATCCTGCTAATATTACAAACGCGAATGGGGTCTATAAACTCATGTGCTGAATCCATGGTTACAGTTTGCGCGTCGATGTCCCTGTCACCCTGTTTATAAGAAAGAAAGAGATAGTTTTCATGGTTTTCGAGGGTGATGAAGCCGATGGTGAGGTCAAAATAAAACCCAAGATTTCGTCATTTTAAAATTTTCGCAGCAATTTTATCATCTTGAATTTTTATTTTGAACTTCGTTCGATTATAAATGCGAAAAATTATCCTAATTTACTCATTTTTCGTCAAATTGCTTCAAATAAACGCGTCTAACCTTTTCCTTCTTATCTCCAGACACATCAACTTCTGCACAACATCTCTACTAGCTAAGAATAAATGCGACTGGCTGAGCGAGGCCGGTGCAGTATACGGCATCGCACCTCCTCTACAATGCGTCATGAGGAGCAGCACCCAGGACTGTTTGAAAGCAGTGGAAGTAGGGGAGTGTGACGCAACTGCCGCTGGCAGTGACTGGCTGGTTGCTGGGATCAGGTTAGTTCATCATCATCAAATGTTGGGGTCGGTTTCCAATCTATTCAGATCCAGCTGAATAACAGACAAGAACAGTATTTTACATGTAGCAACTGCCTATCTGACCTCTACAACCATAGAATATCTATGTCTACAATCAAGTTACTGGGTAACACGATACGCCTTGGTAAGATTGATTGGAGTTCCAGCTTCTATACTTGTATCAATCAAGTGTGTTTTCCCTGCTGGATAGGGTTCTCCCAAGTTTTGCCACAGAACCCGGGCTTTCCAACTTTCCCACGTTCACGGTCCTAAGTCACATTTGCCGATATTCATATACTTTCCTAAGTATATGCACTGCAATTCTGTAAAGTTCATTCAAGGGGCCGCATACAATTCGAAATTGCAGTCGCAAATCAATCGAATGGACTGAGACTCATAATATGTCAAGGTTCTCGCTATTTAACCCTCTGCTTTCTGCATTTTTTTCAGAGATCACTCCCTAACGCCACTTCTCCACGAAATTACTCCCATCGTAGAAAAAACGAACACTATCGTTGCTTACGTCAACACTGACGCCCAAATAACAAAGATGGCGGATTTGCGCGGCAAACGCGCTGCTTTCCCGCGCTACGACGGCGCGGCGTGGCATTCTGTCAAGAAGTACATTACAGGACATGAAAGTATATCCTGCAAGGAGTTTATGGAAAGTTATTTTAAAGAAATATGTGCACCTGGCTTGGATGGGAAGAAATGCTATGAAGAAGGCGAAGTGGAAGCGTTGAAGTCTCTTGTTGAAGGCAAAAGTGATGTTGCGTTCATTAGTATGGCGACTTATAAAGCCTTCCAAGGTGAGGTTTTTATTTTTATAGATATTTTTTCAAACATAGAAACATAATATTTTATTACGGTCGTAATCTCCGAAAGGTTAGGTTAGGCAGTGGTGTAACTACGGTTCAGTCACATTTCACCAGTCATGTTTAAGTCACTGAGTAAGGCAGTGACCGAGTTGCATCCAAGGACTGCAAGACTAATCCGTCGGTCGTCCGGCGGTGAGACGGGCGGACGATATTGTTGCCATCGCGGGTAGCACCTGGATGAGGCTGACACAGGAGCGTGGGGATTGGCACACGAAAAGAGAGGCTCAGGAGCGGGTGAAGTCGGGCTGTGGATGATGATGGTAAATAGGGGGTGACCCTATTGCCAACAACCCAACAACCTTATAACACTGCCCGACCTGGGAACCAAAGAACCCATGGGGTGAAAAATGGGGGTGCCATTTGATGATACCGTATAGCAATGATCCAGTTCTTTTGTAAAGGAGATCGATAACAAACACGCTCTATTCTCTTTAATACTTATTTTCATTGTCTTTTCAGAGAGCAAAGAATCATCAGAAGACTTCAAGAAAATCGTCCCTCTCTGCCCCGAAGGAAACGAGAAATACTGCTTCGTTAGTTGGTCCAACTTGGGCCACATATTTGCGGCCAACAACCTCACAATCATTCGTAAACACGAGATTGTAAACGTCTTCACTAAGTTGGACCAACTGTTTGGCAAACATCCGCCTTTCCACAACGCCATGTTCTCAATGTATGGCCCTTTCAACCATGAAATGGAAGTCATTTTCCATAGTAATACTAAAAGTTTAGCCACAAATGCTGTTTTAAAGACTCACCCCTACGATAAAATTCCTTATAACCTCGAACTTTCCGTTTCAAATATGACAGATTTCACTTGTGATTTTGGCGCCAAAACGACGCCATCTTTAATCATGTTGCTGGTAACTCTAGTCGTATTTTTAATTAAATAGATAATGTTTTTAAGTTAACTAAGCGCTTTGTGATAAATAAATGAACAGTTTTTATATTTTTCTTTGTGGTTTCATTATTTTCCTTATGTTGTATAAATAGCTACAGTCAGTACAGTGTTTACTGGGATCAGCCGGCCGTCGAGTTACCTACTTAGATTCTAATTAAATTAGGAGGCAGTCGCCGTCGCGTCGGTCGGAACGACGTTGTAAAAGGCCGTCGCAGGACAGAGCCGTTTGGAGAGCGCATATTATAGTGAGAGAGCCGTAGTAATGGCCCAGTGTACAAGTTGTAGGTCGTAGGTTCGAATCCAGGTAGGGCTTTACTTGGTGTAAATAATTTCATCACCAATGCTCTCAAAACGGTAAAGGAAAATATAGTGAGGAAACAACCGGCATGTCCTAGTACAAAAAAATCATTCACGTGGTACAGTCGCCAGCAGGTCAAACTAGGTACCTGAAACTGTAAAATTTTCCCAATCAACCTTGAACCTTAATGCTTTAGCGATAAAGTGGAAACTATTAAAGAAATTTGACAGATTGTAGTAGCTTGATGTGAGCTGGCGTCTGTACATTACAGCACCCTCTCGAAGAGAGGAGGTCTGTGTCCCAGCGAGAATTACCCAACGTATCGTAGGTCGAGGAAGCGAAGAACTTTAGACAGAAACTCTTCTCTACTCACACAGGAAATTACAAACTCAAAAAAACCTAACCAATAATAAAAGCCTGGATGTACATACAAGGCTTTTATTTATGTATAGTGAAAAGCACTAGCACTAGCACTGTGACTAGTGTAGTGGAAGTCAGCTCTGGCAGGCGGCGTCGTGACAGGCCGCCTTACAGGTGCTAAAGATACTTTTAACTCAAGAAACCACAACTTAGTCCCATATTACAGAATCTTAAAGCCATTCTATTGGTTGAAAGTCGAAAAACTGAGTTACAGGGTTTCTGCAACAGTATAATCGAGAAATTAATCATAAAAAAAAACAATTCCAATTTCAAACATTTTATGAACGCAGTCATTTGTTCTGTCAGACTGTCAATGTCAAAGAAGAATTGTCATTAGTGTCAAAGTTGTCAAACAACAAGACGTGATTTTCCCGCGACATCAAAACTTGTATCAATCGCAAAACAAAATAAACTTTTCTCTGAAAATATGAGTTCTACTGACTTAAACAACTTTATAAAAGCTCTGGACACAGTGAAAAAGGATTATACATGTGGCGTGTGCGGTGAAATGTGTAAAGATCCTGTAGTACTGAAGAAATGTTTCCACATCATATGTGCCGTTCACACCGGCTTGAAGACCTGCCCGACCTGTAAATTACCTCTAGACGACTGTTCTACGTACGTGGATGAAAGAATACAAGTTTGTATCGACTCCGCTACAGAATTAGGCAAGTTATTCGAGAAATTTCGGCCAAAAGAACCGAGTGTGACATCGAGTAAAAAAACTAAGAAGAATGACGCAGTCCCTGCTTCAAGTAAGAGTGTTACCGCTGAATCTAGCTTCAAGAAGCCGCTATCTGACAAGACGAACTCCCGACAAGAGTTGAGCGAGACTATCAATTCGAATTTGAGTTTGAAATTCAATAAAACTAATGAAAAACGTAATAACAAAGGTGAAACGGCGCTCCATATCTGCTGTCGTCTTGGTAAAATTGATAAGATTAAAGAACTGCTCAGTCTCGGTGCTAACACTAACACTAAAGATAACGCTGGCTGGACACCGCTGCATGAAGTTGTGCAAAACGGACGCTTAGACCTTGTCACACTACTTTTACAGTACAATACATTAATAGACGTACCAGGACAAGGCAACGAGACACCGCTACACGAGGCTGTCAGATACAGTTACGTAGAAATAGCGGAGGAATTGATAAAGCATGGAGCGGACATGAACGCTAGAAACTGTAAAGGGGAGACTCCGTATCAACTTGCTCCTGTAGATATGAAGAATAGGCTAAGAGTGGCCGCGGACAAGATTTTACATACACAGAGTGTTAATGTCTCCCACATAGCTGCGTTGTATGCGGAGATAGAATTCGATGATATCCGTGTTTACTGTGTTTCTCAGTACCGTACAGTACATAATAAGTTGAAAGTCTTGGTAAAACATCACAGTAATGTTTCTTTAGAAGTGAAATTCACGAAAAAAGTTACGCATTTGGTAGTCGATTCTGAAGATGGAATTTGTTCAAGCAGTTTAGATGTGCTGCAAGGTATTGTCAGTAACATCTGGGTTATATCGTCTGAATGGGTTACAAAATCAACTGAAGACAAATTAGAGCCTTTTGAAACTTACGAAGTCAAGGGTGTAGGTACTACATCCTACAAAGGCCCCAGAAATTCTCGGTACATCAAATATAAACAATTACCAGGAGTTTTTAATGGCTGTCATTTCTACTTGCACAATTTCAATACGAAATATGAGATTTCGAAGTCTGTTGTCTTAACAAAAGCCATTTTGACGAAGTTAATTACTGATGCCGGTGGTGTTGTTCTTAGGAGGGTTCCGAATCCAGAATCAATACCGGAGAGTGAGAAATTGGTACCGTACCATGCGAAGAAAGATGGGAAGTTGATGAACTGTTCGCATTATATTATTTTCAAGGACATGTATCAGCCAATGTATAATATGCAGCATTTGAAAGCGTTACCCATTGGATGGTTGATTGAATGCCTGGAGAAGTATGAATTGTGTGAACCATGGTAGTTTTTCTTTCATTCTAAAGTTCTGGTCAACCTGAGGTGTAGCCCGCGATCCTCGCTTCGATTGTGTCACCTAACTTGAAGTCGCATGACTTCCTAATGATTAAAACAATCGACGGGAGCCGTCTGGTCCCGCGTGGGATTGCCTGCTTGACCATTATTATGGGTAATATTAGGGTATTTACAAGCGGAGATGCCTCACTGCGATACGTCGCTATCGCGGTCGCGGTTTAGTTTTGCTACCTCCATGTAAAACAAATGGATGCTAATACACGCATGTACATGCCAAGCAGCTCACGATGTATCGCAGTGAGGCATCTTCAGTTGGGAAAAAGGGATACATTTTATTTTAGTAGTTACAATTAGAGTCCGACCGAAACTGGTTTTCCGGCCGAAACCGAAACCGAATATTCGGTCGTGGCTTCAGTTTCGGCCGAAACCGAAACCGAAACTCACGTGGTCAAGTATAAAATTCCTTAAAATACTGTTTGGTGCATTTTACCCATTATTCTGCATTAATTAGCACATGAAATGGAAACACAGTATATTAATTTTGTTGTAATCATTTATTTAATATAATATAAAAAAATATTAATAATATGTATAGTTAACGTAAACTAGAGGAGCGGAGCCACCTAATACAAGCAAATCTTTGCTTAAAAGGTGACTTCAAACTTAACAATGTTATTTTATATGAGCTGATGAAATAAACATTTTTATTTTTTTTATTATTATTTTTTCAAATTAAGTTCTCATAGCAAAATGTTTATCAGCTATCAATAAATCAAATCATTGTCACTGTTTCGGTTTCGGCAAAAGTTTCGGCCAATTTTGGCCGAAACCGAAACTGCCGCTGAAACTTGATTTTTGGCCGAAACCGAAACCGAACTTTCGGTCGGACACTAGTTACAATACGTAATTATTATTGTACCTACAATACGTTTATGATTTTACAAAACGGGTCTAATGATACAGTACAGAAAATGTAGGTAAGTAAGATAAGGGCCAGCCCAAACTATGCGTCTTGTCACTGCGACTTGCTGGCGTTAGCGTCTGCGAGTAGTCGTTGCGACAGCGTCGGCAGCACGCGTAGCATGGCCGCCATAGAAACGGGTTTTGTCGACAGGATAATAGAGAAAATTACAGATTCTGTCATTTTGTCTATTGTGTCTGTCATTTTGTCTATTCTATCGTGTCATTTTGTCTATTCTATCTGTCATTTTGTATGCGGAGTTTCGCTGGCCAATTCAATTTGACCCTGTTTATGAAAATTGTCGGCCGCCGCCTGTCGTTGCGACTATTCGCTGAGCTGTCGCAGTCGCACGTCGCATAGTGTGCGGCGTGTCTTGTAGTTGTGATGATAGAAATATTAGATAACATCATGTTAGATTAAAAGCTGATGATCATGAAGTCAAGGTCACATCACTCCAATAAAAGCCATATTATATTTAGCAGTAAGTTAGTATTAAAAATATATCAAAAATAAATGAATTAGGTTAACCCATTATGGAAAAAATGTAGTATATTTATTATTTTAAATTCGTTAATAAAAGAGTACTGTGTGACTTACCCGTACTTAAGAGCCTGTACAACGGTCCACTAGCGCCACTCCTTTAAAAAAATATTATCTCGTGACAGAAGGAATTATGAAAATCTGTTCAATCAGCGACCTCGGTAAGTGTGTCTAGAATTTTCTAATACCTTTTATTAAGTTTCATATTGAGACACGAAGCAACTAAATACGACATATAGGAATGTGGCCGCTTTTCTTTAGATCGAATTTTGTTGCTTCGTGTCTCAATATGAAATTTTATAAAAGGTATTAGAAAATTCTAGACACATTTACCGAGGTCGCTGATTGAACAGATTTTCATAATTCCTTCTCAGTCACGAGATAATATTTTTTTAAAGGAGTGGCGCTAGTGGACCTTTGTGCACCCTCTTAAGCCACGCTTTTCAGTGACTTACGTAGTCCATTTTTACACAGAAAAGCGTGGTTAACGTGCCGGTTTAGGTCACATCACATGAGCTATAAAATAGTAGGTATACGATCATTGGCATCATAGCTCGGGATTTTGTCTAGGGGGGCACCCATCCTGCTAATCTAACCAGAGTCAATTAATGAGAGCCCAACTCTACAAAACTTACATCTTGGTCAAAATGGAGGCACGAAACCCTAATAAAAAGCGATTTAAACAGTATGTACACACGGCTACACGTCAAGCTATACAAAACCAGTTTGTCTTGGCCTCACTTTGTATGATATTTTCTTACAATGAACGGTCAGCCAATACTGGTTTTGCATAGCTTGATGTGTAGCCGTGTGTACAGTCACGAGCAAAAGTATGTATACATATTCAAAAGCGATTTACTCCTTTATTTTTGAATGAAATTTTATGTTGCTACGAACATAGCATCTTCAAACCCATAGGTTTATGTAATGTGTCGTATTTCAACGTTGCATTCGTTATTTCACTTAAAAATCGCAATTGAAAGTTGCCAATTGTTGACATATTGGTGCTCGTGACTGTACAGACGCCAGCTTCATCAAGCTTTTTTTTTTTTATTTTATTTACAATGGGCTCACTCTAGACCTCAATCCAGCCAAGAGGCAGGGATGAGATTTACGGTGGAACGAGCTTGCCAAGAAGAAGCCTATTCACTCTCGCCTTGAAGAGATTCGGGTTGTATGAACTCGGGAATCAGCAGACGCAGGCAGACGGTCACTCCTTAGCTGTGCGCATCAGAAAAGATGACCAAAGCGCTTAGTGCGGATATATGGTATATTAACCAAATAGGGGTGGTATCCCGCAGTTCGTCTGGACTCTCGATGGTAGAAAGGTGAAGGCGGGATGAGCTCATGTAGCTCTTGAGCACACTCCCCGAAGTACAGTCTGTAGAAGACGGACAGACAGGCGACACTTCGCCGGTGAGCCAAACTGTGAAGCTTTGCCTCCACCAGCTTTTTATCTCCAATGAGTCTCTTAGCTCTGCGCTCCACTGAGTCTAAAGTGGCGAGTTGGTATTTAGCTGAGCCATCCCACAGGTGACTGCAGTACTCCATACTCGAGCTGCATCAAGCTACCCGAAACTGTCAAATATTCCCAATCAACTTTGAATCTTATACTATAGCGATAAAGTAGTAAAGTTGAAAATCTACTATAGAAAGACAGATTGTAGTAGCTTGATGTGCGTTTGTACTTCAATACTGTCGATTTTTCTAGGGTGGGCAAAGATATTTCTAGAGGGCATTGCCCACCCTTGCAAAGCTACGCCCATGTACGTGACTTAAGTAGTTTATTATTGCACGGCGTTAAATAGTAATTAGCCTTGCTAAACGCTGTGAAGTATGTATCGTAATGAACTATTAATTATATTTAAAAAAAAAATAGGAGCTCAAGAAAATGGATCTTTATGGTTAATCTGTATTTGTATAACAAGAACTGAATGTTCCAATTTTGTTTGTTATTAAAATGTAGTAAGTATTATTGAGATTAAAACTTTTATCAAAACTTGTTTTTTTTCATTACATTTTTGTAATTTTTACCAATTCCTATTTATTATTGAAACCTGCACTCTAATTGCGTAACACACTTTTCAATCACAATCCTAATAATTTTGAAAGATATTGCTAATCCTTTGCTTTTTAGAGGCATGAGGAACAGGGTGTAAAGTTCACTCATCCTCCATAGAAAAGGGAGGATCCTCCGACCAGACGGGTGTTGTGTCTGGCGGGCAATTGCCCAACGATTGATGTTGGGAAATTGTATCTATGCTAATTGCGCGGTAAACTCTGCTTGCGAGATGCAGGATTTGCGTGACGTCAGTATGACGCGTTGTTCGCATGTGGCGTTGTAGATACCGCTACAGCTTCATATGTTCGAAGAATGTGTCTGCTCAAGCAACGTAAATAACGCAATGAATGTTGTTGAACTGTCAAAATGAATTCCATTGCTACTGATAGTCTGCTTAGTACCCCGCTGACGGCGAGGTCGATATAAACCTGCTATTTATTTGTTTAATTAAAACGGTTTAAAGCCGATTAGCGATTGACTGCTGCGCTGCGTGTCGCGGCTTCGATTACCGCACGGAACAAATATTTGTATGACCTACAAGTAGTTGTTCCGGGTCTGGCTGTTTGTGTATGTGAGTTTAGGTAAATGTTTGTAAACCCACCCACGATACAGGAGTAATTCCTAGTGTAGGGCAAAGTAAAAAAAAAAAACAAATCGAAGACCATTTGTATATACAAAAAACAAAGTAAAATAAAAGATACACAAAATATAAAACCATCAAGTAAAAACTTAACAACACTTTCATAAATGGGTCATTTTCACAAAAAGTGTACACTGTTTTAAATGTGTCGAAATTTAATATTTTGTTGTAATTCGTTTATTTTCATTAAATTTACTTACAATCGATATTCTTTTCACTATATGAAAATAAGAATAAAATATCTTATTCTTTGTTAATTAGTTAAATATAGGTAATTTATTGTCCTTGGGGAACAAAATTTCTTCCATTCCGCAACTATAAACTTTCGGTTATAGGAATAAAATAAAACACACTTGGATTTAATAAACTAGTATTATTTGTTAATAATGTTTTGTACTTCAGTACAAAATAAATTAAAATTAAAATCAATAATAAAAAACACACTTTTTTATGAATTTAATGTCCATTACGTTACTCTTTGGACGAAATTAGTTTAATACTTTTTGGTATGTTACTCAATTAGGACACAATTTATTGGAACTCTTTTTAATTATATTCATCAAATTATTAGCCTCTAAATTATCAAAATCTGATTACAATCAGATGGTATTTCGCTCTAAAAATAATATTTAAATAAAAATATAAAATAGGGCAGTCACGGAATTGACTGTTCTAGTAACGGAATAGAATTCTTAAGAATATTGTACATTAACAAGAAAACTTGAAAATATGATATACTCAAAATATTGCAAATTGTACTCTTCTGATACAGTTTGAACAATTTATACTACGTACTGCGTAAATCAACATTATTATTAAAACAATATACAAAAAAACATTATTGTTACCTATTCTAAAGCTATAACTGCACATTCAAAAAATTACAATAAGTAGGTATAAAAAAACGACATAATTATTAAAACAATATTATTATTACTTAAACAATATTATTGTTACCTATTCCAAAGCTATAATTTTATTGCACATTGAAAAAAATGAGAACAAATTTTCACAAAATAATATATTCTTCACCAAAATATTTTCGACATGTACAACTTACGGCAACAAACTTTTTGTTAAGTACCTGTAAAAGAAATATGAGGTAGGTACTCATGTAACATTATCAACCGATTTGTACTAATATTATAAAAATGCTTATGTAAATACTTTTTTCCTAGTACCTGTGTCATTTGAGTACGTTATGAACATTTATACCTAATAATTTCTCAATATTAGAATTCTTAATCAGAGACACAAAGTAAATTGTCATAATAAATCGACATGAATATAATGTACCATCTTCCTAAGAATTCCATTCCGAAACTTTTTAGTTCCAATTCTACGTTACCTGCGTTTTGGTTACGGAACGGAAGTATCGGAAGTCTACCTTTGCACAGTTTTGTTTCATTTATCTTTAACTAACACATCCGATCAACAAGCTTGGTATCAAATTCGGATCACTGAAAGTTTATAAAGATATAAAAATAATTTGCAAGAAATAAACTTGTAGGTAAACTTACTTTGAAATTGGTTGCGGTTGTGGAATATCAAAAACGGACCGTTACTGAGGTGCGCACTCGTCGTCCGCTAGTCGCCGTCAAAAAGGACGAATCATTGTGGGAATCCAATGACAGCTTTACAAATGTTGCCCATCGACGAAAAATATGCATAAACGGTAGTTTTGTTTGCGATCTTTTGTAAAAAATGTGGTTTCGGAAGGGAATTTTCCATTTAGCTAATTTATGTCCTCACATATATATAATTATTTAAATATTGTGTGTAATGTTACACTGTTTCTGCAATTATAAAACAAATCGTAAATAACTATACTTTCCGAAAAATCAATTACATTAGTATAAATAAGTCAACAAAATACAGGGTGTTATTGACAGCCCTCCACAAAAACACAGGATTGATTCAGCTCCTTATTCTGAATCATATCCCACTGGAAATTTTCTCAGGAAAAAAAAAAATTGTATGCCGTTTTTTCTGCTGATATTCCTTTATTTCAATGTAAAATTACGTTCTCTGTATGCAACACTCCATTTATGTAAATAAAACAGCTGAAAGCAGCCTCGCTCAAGCTCGCTGCGCTGCCGTCCGCTACGTGCGTTTTGCCACGGTAACAATACGTTGCGTGTGAGGTAATAAAACAAATCTGGTTTTTTGGATTCCCTTAATGTTCCAGAAAGAATTACATGTACCGGTCATCTTAATATGATGTACTGAAGCCACCCTATCAGTTTGCGGAGGGCTGTCAATAACAACCTGTATATAAAAGTTATGTTTTTTTAATGAAATTGGTAGTAGGACAGCGCTAAAACAGACACCTTCTATAAGAATTTTTGAAAATTAAGCTAATATGAATGTGTTTTTATGTAGCAACAATATATAATATTGTTAAAAACTGACCACAGATCCTTATTTTTAGTGTAGTTTTTCTTGAACGTGGCTATTATTTGTTAAATATTTAACAAAAGTTGTGGGACACGCCGAAAACACGATGTACACTTTTTGTGAAAATGACCCAAATCCCTCTAAATGTATCTATGGTCATGAATAAATATTATTTTTAAAAAAGAACTCTCACAGTACTTCTGACATACCGACAAAATCTTCGTACATTCGTCCGCAAACAGATCGTTTGTTGGATTAGAGTCCAAGAGAGGTTGTCCAATCCTCAAAAAAAAAAGTCGTGCGGTGGTGTCCTTGTGGTACCCAGCCCCGACAGGTTCGACGAACTTCGAACGCAGGCAGGCGCTTTACGTAGTGTAAATAATTCAATCAATACTGCTTTCAAAACGACAAAGAAAAACATCGTAAGGAAGCCAGATGTCCGAGAACCAACAGTTCAAATAGGTACGTGACATCTGCCATCCCACACTGCGCCCGCGTGGTAGATTACAGCACTCTCCCTCTCGAAGAGAGAAGTCCTGTGTTTCGACAGTGGGAACATTATGCTATACAAGCTAACCTGGGGGCCTACTCCGAAGTGCAAAGTGCGAATGTTCGGATCGGCTGTTGGGTCGGGACCATAGTCAATATTCGAAAGAGTGTAGGAGTGTAGGATCGGAACCGACCGAACCAAATAATAATAATATCCCTGGACATATCACACAGCGCCATCTAGTCCCAAGCTAAGCAACCTAATGCTTGTGTTATGGTAACAAGATGGCTGATAAACTACTTATATACATTTTTTTTTTTTAAATACATACATATTATAGATAGAAAAACACCCAGACCCGGAACAACTACTTGTAGGCCATACAAATATTTGTTCCGTGCGGGAATCGAACCCGCGACACGCAGCGCAGCAGTCAATCGCTTAACCACTGCGCCAACCGTGCCGTCAAAATAGTAACTTCGTAGCAGGAAACAGCCGAACATTCGGCCGATACTACTTCGGAGTAGACCCCCTGGGCGTTTTATACGCCCCGAAGCTTTTACGGGAGTTAAGCATTTTATTTGAGGTATTATTTCTTTTTTATAGTACAGACGCCAGCACGTCATGCTACCCGAAACTGTCAAATTTTCCCAATCAACCTTGAACCTAATACTTTAGCGATAAAGTTGAAAATCTATTAAAGAAATTTGACAGATTGTAGTAGCTTGATGTGCGGGCGTCTGTACACACGATGAGACGGCGACATATCAATCTATACATAAAAAAATGAAGCTAATATTAGAAGGACAGCGAAAAAAATTAAACAAAAAAAATTATAACAGAATAAATTTATTATTCAAAATAAACTTTACACTTTTTTCAGGATATTTACAGTACTTCATGATCACATTACTTAATAATAATACTTTTCTAGCGATCTACACAAAAAAAGATAATAACTTCAACCAAAAAAGTTAGGGGTGCTTCAGCCCGATACAAAGTACGGCTCGGAACACGAGGCGAGTCGCTGCGCAGTAACAAATTCACGTGTCAGCGGGGGTGAGGGGTGAGGTACTGCGCAGCGAGTAGCCCACAGAGCTGCCATAAAGTTTGATTCGGTCTGTACACACGTTCGGGTCGCCACATTTGGTTTGTGCCGATCGAAAATCATCGTTCAGCATATCTACCCTTTGCTTAATCATGTTCGGATCGGCTCGGCTAAATCCGAACGGTTTTTTCTCGATCAAGTATCTAGTTATATTCGATGTTGCCGTCCGGCACCATGCCAACCTGAACGAGTGTTGCACCCCAAAGCCAAGTCCGCACATATTAGTAGATATTTAATTAATCAATTATGTTTAAAAGTCCCAAGCCCAACATAGTTTAGGGAATACCTACTTTATTGTTCAAGGTCCCCAAATTGTAAATTAGGATCCCACGGAGAAAAAATAGGGATCAAAAAGGAATAAGGATCCCACAAAGAAAAATATTGTTGCGCATACAACTTCAACTATTAGAAGTACCTATTAGTTTAAAACTATTATATTAATTTAATAAAATCCATTTAAAAATAAATAAATATAAAAAGTACATTACGTTTCTTACACAACCATTTTCATAGGAAAGTTGTCATGTCAATAATTACTAAAATTCCTTTCCAAACTTTTTTACCCGACTGCGAAGAAGGGTTATGTTTTTCAGTGAGTTTGGGTCAACTTCCAGTCTAGCCTTGGGGTCTACTCCCTAAGCACGAAGTACGTAGATTCGCCCGAAATTACGGGCGTTTCCTACTTCATATCACCTACGGTGTGCCAAATTAACGGCCGGATTGCACTGTACATGGTTATGAAATATGGTTATTTTTTAATGCCTAAAAGAGTTGATCGTACGAACATATTACTTATTACATATTAAACAAGCTATAATTTAAAATATTTACATAAATGCATTGTCGAGTATGACACAGATGCTTTCATTAAACGCATCAAAATATTTTGGGTACCCCACGCATCAAAATATTTTGAGAAGGTAGGACGCATAAAAATATTTTGAGTAGGTACCCTACGCATCAAAATATTTTAGGTAGGTAAGCCACGCATCAAAATATTTTGAGTAGGTACCCTACGCAAGCTCCTAGGATGGGGTAGGTACCCTAGGATTTTGATAAAAGTACTAGTTATCAGAAGGCCAATTCTCGTAATTTAAAACGTTCAAAATCTAGTCGCTGTCTCATCTCGGTGACCAACAAATGTCAAAATGTAAGGAAATTAGAAGTATTTTTTGACAGATTGAGACTGAGATCGGACTGTGAACGTTCTTTACGAGAATTGCCCCTCTGAAAAATAAAATGACATTTAGATCGAAAACTAAACAACACTGTGTTAAAGAGTGAAGTATTTAAACTTACAGTTTTTTTTTTTAAATAATATAAAGAAAAAAATACATTGTTATAATAATATAATAAAATAAGACAGTTAAATGAATAAACGAAATAATAATAATATCCCTGGACATTTCACACAGCGCCATCTAGTCCCAAGCTAAGCAACCAAATGCTTGTGTTATGGTAACAAGATGGCTGATAAACTACCTATATACATTCTTTTTTTGTAAATACATACATATTATAGATAGAAAAACACCCAGACTCGGAACAAATACATGTAGGTCATACAAATATTTGTTCCGTGCGGGAATCGAACCCGCGACACGCAGCGCAGCAGTCACATATTTGTAAGTATACAGTGTGGCAGGGACATTGACGCGCAAATTGTTACCATGGATTCAGTAAATGATTCTGAACCCTCCTGCGTCGATAAGTATGAACCGTCGGAGCGGGATAATAAAAAAAAAATATTAGCTGTTTCATACATTTTAACCGCGTAGGTGTCGCACTTTTCTATGAAACAAACTTCGATCAATAATAGTACTAGATTCCCGATAAGCGCTTCAAAAACGGCCCGAAAAATAAGACCACAAATACTTTTGTGGTCTTATTTCAAATTAGTATGTTTTTAACCTTATTACTTAGACTTTAAGTTTCATTTTAGAATAAATGACTGAAAATTTAAAAATAGAATCATTTTATTTTCAAGCGACATTTTAAATATATTTTGCAATGGTAATTAAACTTTATGTTTAACCCATTCAACTCCACAAGATTTTTTTTTCTTTTTAATTTGATCCACTTATTATTTTTTCTTTACTTAGTTTTAAATTAGTATTATTACACAAATAAATATTCAAATATTCGAAAAACAAGCTGAAAATATAGAAAAATACAGAAAAAAAAGCAAACTCATAAGTTGCGTTGGTGGCACACAGCTATAAAAATATTATGGTTAAATCCGGCAACGCAAACCTCGCGTTGCTAGAATGGTCGGCATTATGCAATCATATCAAACCAAACGAAATCTATACAAATTATACCTATAAGTATTTTAATTCTTTATTGGTTTAGGAAATGAAAAATAATAATAACAAACGAAAACACACTATTTAAAATAAGTTTTATTAATAATTGTGATACAGTTTGAAACAATTAACAATACAAAATCCAGGCTGCTCAGCAGAGTCGGGGCAGTAATATGGGGTGTCTTTGCGTTTTTTTTCACTTTCCCGTCTACCAAAACTGTCTACCAATCACTATTTACCACCAATATCTAATAAGCAGACACAAAAATAATGGTCACATGTAATATGTACCTATCTACTTACAATAACGAATTAGTGAAGATGTTTGTATAACACCATCCCACCAATTGTTGTTCGTATTTGCCATTCAACGCACCATTTGCGTTGAAATTTTAACTAGTATCGTTTTTACCGGAATCTAATTAAAAATGAGTAATCCACATAAATGATAAATAGGAATAGGCACTTACCTTGCGTTAGCACACGTCCAATAACTATTTTCACATGAATAAATCAATATTTTTTGACGAAATTCAGAACACATTTACCGGCACAACAAAGACGACTTGAAAATATGACTTTTTGGTTTAAAATTGAAAAACCGTCTGAATTGACAATTGACAGTGACGTTTGTCCATGGTTTGTCGACTTATTTAATCGTTTAAATCTGAACGCAACCACAAAAAAATTGAATTTATGAAACTGCGGCCCCAACGCATAAGGTGCGTTGGTGGCACATGATAAAAAACGTGCAAAACGCGAGGTGTGCGTTGGCGGAGTCGAATAGGTTAAGCATTAAGGTTTATAATAAACTGAAGTTGTTAATATTATTAAACTTTTTTCTAAGAAATGTAGATCTTTACGTGTGTGCAAACGTGGCCACTTGAGCGACTGATTTTTGTTCCTGATCCTTGATCTAGTACTATTATTGATCGAAGGAAACAACAGGATGTTTTTTGTTAAGAATAACCGACAAAATAATTCTACACAAGGGGATCACGCAAGGATCTAGAATCATGTGCTGAATTCATGGATACAGTTTGCGCGTCGATGCCAGCCTGTATACCAATTCTTAACACATTTTAATAAGTATATTTACATTTTGAAACACGGACATCAGAGGGGCAATTCTCGTAATTCGCAATTTTAAGAACGTTCACAGTCTGATCTCAGTCTCAATCTGTCAAAAATACCTCAAACTTCCCTACATTTTGACAAGTTTTTGACATTTGTTTGTCGCTGAGATGACACTGCGACTAGATTTTGAACGTTTTAAATTACGAGAAGCTCCCGTCCGCGCCTGTCTGCTCCCGCAGACAGGCGCGACGCGACTCTATTAGAGCGATTTCTATGAAAACTTCATGGAAATTGTTCTACTAGAATCGCGTTGCACCGTCGCGTCGTGACTGTCAGAGAGAGCCTTAAAACATTGACACATGACTGTCAAACTCATTTTACATAAACAGCCTATAATGTTCCCAATGCTGGGACACAGGTCTCCTCTCGGTGAGAGGGAGTGGGCCGTAATCCACCACGCGGGCCCAGTGCGGGTTGGTAGATGTCACATGTCTTCGAATTTTTGACCCTAGGACATGTCGGTTTCCTCACGATGTTTTCCTTCACCGTTTTGAGATCTTCGATCAAAAATAGCACTAGTGGCCGCTATTGCAGATAACTTGATTATAAACCTTAACTCACCACCATAAAGTCTACTATCGTTTGCAATATATTTACTACTTCGATTGAAAAGTAACCGTATTTATAAAATAAGAACAAACACATTTACGGAAAAATAAAACGTAGATTCTAAGCAATAAGGTTGAAAACACTATGTTGCAGAATAAAACCACAACATTAATTTGTGGTCTTATTTTTCCGGCCGTTTTTGATGCGTTCATCTGAAATATAGTACTATAGTTGATCGAAGGAGTCGAAACCAGGTATCAATAGTAAAATTTTCACTTTTTATAGGCATTAAATATGAAAATATAAACATTCTGGCATAAGTTTTGCGGCCTGGCAGTGAAGTAATTTCCAATATTTTATATCTAGTCGGCCGACAACCGGTGCGTTCACCTTAGTAAAGCTGGCTATCCACTACGTTCGTGCATGGTTAATGCACCGTGCATATACTTTGTCTAAGAACGGCCACCATGACCAGGAATAAAGAAGATGCACGAGCATAGTGGATAACCAATTACATATGCTTTGTTACACAGGCTATCCACTATGTTCGTGCAGAGTTAATGCACCGTGCATATACTTTGTCTAAAAACGGCCACCATGACCAGGAACAGAGTAGATGCACGAACATAGTGGATAACCAGTTTCATATACTCAGTTTGTCAGTCTCATTTGTGTGTGTGTGCGGTTTGAGTTGATGTCAAGTGTCGAAGCTACGAGGCATGTATCTGAAAGATAAAGAGAAAAGATGAATATACAGGGTTACAGGTTAAGAAATCAAACGTCATTTATTCAAATTAGGCTGAGAATCAGCACTTTTCGATCGTCAAAATTACAAAAGACAGTCCCCCAAAAACGCCCGCCCTTCACCACTTCCTAGTGCTATCGCTGGAGTCGCTAAGTCGCCCTAGATAATTTAAGAGATTTTAGTTTTAATCATTCCTAGCTGATTTGACTATGAAACACCCCACCCCAAACCTAACCCATATTGAGATACAAAATCAAGTTATATATAAAAAAGTAACAAAAATAAAAATGAAACATATAGCAGAAAAAAAACCCCCGAACTTTATTTTAATGGTTATTAAGTTGATATCAGAGTGACTAGCACTATTGAAAAAGTAAACTGAACTTTATTGTGTAGGAATTAAAGTTATTTTTCCATAAACTCATATTTGTTTACATTTTTGGCATATATTTCGCGAATGATTACTCACCTCACCTCACTTTGACGGCACGGTTGGCGCAGTGGTTAAGCGATTGACTGCTGCGCTGCGTGTCGCGGGTTCGATTCCCGCACGGAACAAATATTTGTATGACTTACATGTATTTGTTCCGAGTCTGGGTGTTTTTCTATCCATAATATGTATGTATTTACAAAAACAAAAAATGTATATAAGTAGTTTATCAGCCATCTTGTTACCATAACACAAGCATTAGGTTGCTTAGCTTGGAACTAGATGGCGCTGTGTGAAATGTCCAGGGATATTTATTTACCTCACGCTATAGTCGTGAACATTGAACACAGCATAGTGGTCGTTCCTGAACACTGGGTAGAAATGTTCCACCGGTTGGGTCAGCAGAGTATGGCACATTGAAGGCCGGTTGCTGAGCCACGGGGCTTCCACGTCCCATATGTCTTTGAATGAACAACCAGTGCTGAAACGATGACATAAAATCATTATGTTAAATTTAAAAAAAAAAGATGTTTTAATAACTTCCTGTCACGGATATGTGCATAGCAAGATTAGCAAGTAGTGTTATATGAATTTGTGTGGGGCAGGTACAGACGCTAGCAGTTCAAGCTACCCGAAACTGTCAAATTTTCCCAATCAATCTTGAACCTTAATGGTTTAGCAATAAAGTTGAAAATCTATTAGAGAAATTTGACAGATTGTAGTAGTTTGATGTGTTGTCTGTACAACTAAAAAGTTAAAAAAAAAAAAAAATACAACCGACATCCAAAATGAAAAATAACTTTTCGGAAGTCAGTGGCAAAAACGAAAATGCAGAACCAACGACACCGAGTTTCGAAATTAAAGTTGTAGTTTGGATATTTATCTCGATATCCCCACGGGATCCATACTTATGCAGGTGAAACCGCGGGCGCTGCTAGTAATTAAAAAAAATTAGGGCCGTTTGGAGTCATATTCCTCGATGCGTTGGTTTTGACTTACCTACTCCTCCCGTAGCAGTACATAGTCTCAACCACGAGGTAGGTCGCCTTCAGCTTGGTCAACTCTTGGTACAGCTCGTGAGGAGGGAACCGCCCGTACATCTTGTGGACGGCGTATGCTCGCTCTCTGTAAGGATAGATATTGTATACATGGTTAAATGGGTTAGCTGGTGAAACTTCTCAGACGAGGACACTAGGGACTTGGGCGGATATCTATAAACGTTTCTAAGGCTGCGGACACGAAGTCAGCGGGAGCGGGGCGGCGGCGCGGCAACGCACGAAACCAGCGGGCAGGTCGCGTGGCGCTAGAGCAGCGTAGTGTTGTGTTTTGAGAAATTTGTGTCTTTGTTTGCGAACGAAATGTCTATTAAAAATCATTAATATACTGTTCTCCACGTCGGCGGGCATTTTGAAACGTCAGTCGTTAAAAAGCAAAAAAATAAAATGCACAACACCACGTAAATGCAGACGCGCGGGCACCGCTAGACTGGTGCGCACCGGTCGTACGCCGCTCCCTTCGAGGCCAGTTCCATTTAAATCTATGCATTGAATAAATAATAACAGCCGCACAGGTCGATCGGTCAGGTTAAGCTACGCTTGCCACGGTTGGTCTGTGGATGGGTGACCATCTTTACATACCGAGACCCCTCCGTGCCTCGGAAAAGCACGTTAAGCCGTTGGTCCCGGCTGTCATTCGTGGATCTTTGACAGTCGTTACGGGTAGTCAGAAGCCCGAAAGTCTGACAACCAGTCTTACCAAGGGGTATCGTATTACCCAGTAACTGGGTTGTGGAGGTCAGATAGGCAGTCGCTCCATGTAAAATACTGGTATTCAGCTGCATCCGGTTAGACTGGAAGCCGACCCCAACATAGTTGGGAAAAGGCTAGGCAGATGATGCATTAAAACGCCGCCGCCGCCGCCCCGCTCCCTCCGTGTCCGCAGCCTTAGTACGTATTCTAGCTAAACAAACTATAAGTGCAAGATAGAGACGAATATGTCTAAGACAAAGTACGTGCTAAGTAAAGTTTATAGATCTCAACCCTAAACACAAAATAAAATTGAGACATGAACAAGACTTACTACAGTTTTACCCACCCCGCATGAACTACGGAAGAAAAAGTATCATGTATGAATTATCCAAAAGTATATAATATACTAGCGGACCCGGAAGACGTCGTCCTGCCCGAAAAAGCAGCGCCACCTACCGGGTCCAATTGTGTATACAATCTTTGTCCTGACAATAACAAATACAAAAAAGAAAGAATTATCCAATTTGGTGCAATTGAATGGAAGTTATGCGCGTACATACATTTCGGTGATTAATTGGAACGAAGTTCCTTATCGCGCGTTGCGAAAGGGGGCTAGACGGAAAAAAATTAAGACCAAAAGTTGGAACGACACTTTTTGCTATAGTTGTAAGCCGTGCGGCGTGCGCGTGTTTCTCTGTCTATCTCTCTCTCTCTCTTTGAACTTCGTTCCATCCGGGTGTCCCTTGACACCTCTCAAGTTTTTTTATTTATACTCGTATATAGAAGATAAAAACCGTTAAACTTTGATCGTTTTAATCCTTAAAAGGGGTCGGTCATTGTACTCATCATTATGAACAACTGTTACTACGGGACCAACCCTGAAATCGTGAAAAAAAATCAGTTGAACGCGTCCCAAAGGGTCATGGCTGTCCGGCTGATCCGAGAATACCGCCATGTCCTCGTGGCGGCGATCTCTCGCGTCCGGCCCTGGTCCAGGCCATGGTACGGAGCGAGAGTGAATGGGAGGCCGTCACCTCCTTCTGCGAAGCAGTAATGCTCGCGAAGGAGGAGGCAGAGCGCGTGAGGGAGAGGCAATCTCTGCGCCCTCACGCCCCTAGCCGCCGCAGGAGACGGGAGTCAACAGCCGACTCCCGGCCACCGTAGGCGCGGGCTTGCGGGCGGCGAGCAATGGGCAGCTCGCCGCCCGGTAAGGACCAGGCCCGGGTCGACGGCGCGTTGTGTTCCACGCGCGCCTCAAAGAGATGTCAGCACGAACTGACGGGCTCCGCTAGGGCCGATGCCGCCAGGGCTGCGGGTTGTTCGATAGAGATACCGTGGCTCCTGGCACAGGCAACTGAAGGAACACGGGTGGGTTTTAGTCAGTAAAAGTCTGACACGCCCTTCCGCTCAGCCCAGAGCGGGAGAGGTCATTTGATGATTTCCCACCCAAAAAAAAAAGTGTTTGTAACGAGGGTGTGACACCATAAGGCGTTGTGTGACCAGCATGATAGTGGCTAGGACCGGCACAGAGGCCCCTTCTACTCGCTAGTAAGTGATAAGGTACATACCGCGCCTCCAAGTGTTCGTAATGAGGGTGTGACACTATAGGGCGTCGTGTGACCAGCATGATAGTGGCTAGGACCGGCACAGAGGCCCCTTCTACTCGCTAGTAAGTGATAAGGTACATACCGCGCCTCCAAGTGTTCGTAATGAGGGTGTGACACTATAGGGCGTCGTGTGACCAGCATGATAGTGGCTAGGACCGGCACAGAGGCCCCTTCTACTCGCTAGTAAGTGATAAGGTACATACCGCGCCTCCAAGTGTTCGTAATGAGGGTGTGACACTATAGGGCGTCGTGTGACCAGCATGATAGTGGCTAGGCCCCTTCTAGTTGCTAATAAGTGATAAGGTACATACCGCGCCTCCAAGTGTTCGTAATGAGGATGTGACATTATAGGGCGTCGTGTGACCAGCATGATAGTGGCTAGGACCGGCACAGAGGCCCCTTCTACTCGCTAGTAAGTGATAAGGTACATACCGCGCCTCCAAGTGTTCGTAATGAGGGTGTGACACTATAGGGCGTCGTGTGACCAGCATGATAGTGGCTAGGCCCCTTCTAGTTGCTAATAAGTGATAAGGTACATACCGCGCCTCCAAGTGTTCGTAATGAGGATGTGACATTATAGGGCGTCGTGTGACCAGCATGATAGTGGCTAGGACCGGCACAGAGGCCCCTTCTACTCGCTAGTAAGTGATAAGGTACATACCGCGCCTCCAAGTGTTCGTAATGAGGGTGTGACACTATAGGGCGTCGTGTGACCAGCATGATAGTGGCTAGGCCCCTTCTAGTTGCTAATAAGTGATAAGGTACATACCGCGCCTCCAAGTGTTCGTAATGAGGATGTGACATTATAGGGCGTCGTGTGACCAGCATGATAGTGGCTAGGACCCGGCATATAGGCCCCTTCTAGTTGCTAGTAAGTGATAAGGTACATACCGCGCCTCCAAGTGTTCGTAATGTGGGTGTGACACTATAGGGCGTCGTGTGACCAGCATGATAGTGGCTAGGACCGGCATAGAGCCAGCGAATGCGGCCCCCACCGGTGTGTCGGTTCGAATCCATTCCAGTAGCTGTTCCTGGTTGATGTCACTGAATTCACCTGGAAAAATGAAGGTTTTATTTAGTGTCTGCTTACTCTCATGGGAAAAAAGCGTGTGTTTATGTATGTATTGGCATCGCCGATGGTCTCGTGGTCGCGACTGCTGAGCGTGAGTTCCTGGATTCGATTCCCGGGTCGGGCAAAAATTCGACGACATGTGATATCTACCAACACGCACTGGGCACGCGTGGTGGATAACGGCCCATTCAGAGAGAGGAGGCCTGATTCCCAGCAGTGGGAACATTAAAGGCTGTTTATGTATGTATGTTATGTTAGTTATTAGAGGGGCCCGTGGCTAAATAATAACAGCCGCACAGGTCGATCGATCAGGTTAAGCTACGCTTGCCGCGGTTGGTCTGTGGATGGATGACCATCTTTACATACCGAGACCCCTCCGTGCCTCGGAAAGCACATTGCACATTAAGTCGTTGGTCCCGGCTGTCATTCGTGGATCTTTGACAGTCGTTACGGGTAGTAAGAAGCCCGAAAGTCTGACAACCAGTCTTACCAAGGGGTATCGTATTACCCAGTAACTGGGTTGTGGAGGTCAGATAGGCAGTCGCTCCATGTAAAATACTGGTATCCAGCTGCATCCGGTTAGACTGGAAGCCGACCCCAACATAGTTGGGAAAAGGCTAGGCAGATGCTGATGATGATGTTATGTAATGCTACTCACCAATATGTGACATTTCGTGTGAAATGCTCTGGAATAAGTCATGAACCAACGGACACATGCATACGACCCAGAAGACTGGCAGGAATCGCTTGTACGACCGCGGTAATCTGGAAACACATGATGAGGAATTACGAGAACAGAACAGAGGGGCAATTCTCGTAGTTTTAAGAACGTTCACAGTCTGACCTCAGTCGCAATCTGTCAAAAATACCTCTAATTTTCCTACGTTTTCGACACGTTTTTGATACCTATGTTCTATATTACGGGTTTGGTTTCCGCACTTAGTCCTTCAGGTGGACCATTGTGCGTGAGCCATGGTGGCCGTCGGTGGTTATTCCAACCAGCCCACCTCCCTCCAGAAGCTTATTAGGTCCCCTGGTCTGTCGAGAACATCTGTGTAGGATCTGGGTGTCCCGAGGGTTTTTGATCTAATCTGGGTGACGCCTGTGCACTCAAAGAGCACACGCGCGACGGTTTCATCAGCCTCCATGCAAGCTCTGCATAGAGGGCTGTCCGTTATGCCTATCGTATGGAAGTGTTTGTTCAGTGAACAGTGTCCCGTTTCTGATACCACTGGTCCTTCTAATATAAATAAAGAATATAAAATACTCACGCATAGTAACTAGTATTCATCATTAACGACGAGACAACGCACAATTGCGTCGTAAACAAAAACTTCAGCCTCATAATTAACGCCGCCATGACACCAAACACAGCCATTTGAGAGATATTATAAAATATAGCGGGCTCCGCTTTTATACGACGCAAAATCATCAAAA
Source organism: Apamea sordens (assembly GCA_945859715.1). NCBI lineage: Eukaryota > Metazoa > Arthropoda > Insecta > Lepidoptera > Noctuidae > Apamea > Apamea sordens. Next base: position 6,931,640 of record OX244014.1, read on the forward strand.
AAACATCCCCGTCTTCATTATCCTCGCATTCAAATTTAGACTTTATCTCTTTGTCTATAACGTCTAAATCCTTAACTGGCTTCCGCTGTCGAAGTTTGCTGTCAGAATTTTCCACGCCAGAGTCGGACTCGTCAGAAGTGTTGCTGTCCTTTTCTATCGTTCGCGTGCGATCGTCTATCTCTTTTCTACAGTCTTCTACCGCGTCGGTAATCCAGCGGTTGCATACATTTAGTATGCTTAGAACAGCGAAGGGGATTAAAAAGGATTTGAAGAGTTTTTTTACTGCACTCCAGGGTAAAAAGTCGAAGACCACAGCGCAAGTATAAATGAGAGTATGAAAAGTTTTAAAATTCGTGAATTTCGAATACAATATATCCCACACATGACTATCTTCCTCTACTTCTAGGAAATTACTAATCAACTTTTTCAAATAAAACGCTGCTAAAACAACTATAGCAATCCTTAGGAGAATCAGCCATAACTCCACGAACAAATCCACGCGATTATGAACCTTAACGCGTAAAGAGCTGAAGAACAAACAGTACGCTGAAACTACGACGAAGAAGGACGCGTATAAGGACGATTTTAGCATGTCATTGCCTTGTAATAGTAATACTGCCATGTGGAGGCCGCAGAAATGGGAATGTAAAAAGATGCAGAGAGCTTTGATGTCGATAATTCTGAATTGTTCCATGACGAAGAAAATGGCTGTTTGTGTGAGGAATATGAATTGACTGAATTGCCAGAATAGGAGGCAGAGACAATTCAATATGAATATTGAGACCTGGAACAAGAGAAATATGTATTATTTATATATATTATATACTAAACTACTAATCCTACTTCCTACTAATATTATAAATGTAAAAGTTAGTATGGATGGATGGATGTTTGTTACTCTTTCACGCCAAAACTACTGAACGGATTTGGATGAAATTTGGCACACATATAGTTTATAACCAGGATTAACACATAGGACACTTTTTATCCCGATATTCCCACGGGATCGAGACTTATGCGGGTGAAACAGCGGGTCACTGGTAGTAATAATTATTATAAACGCGAAAGTTTGTGAGGATAGATGGATGTTTGTTACTCTTTCACGTAAAAACTGCTGAACGGATTTGGATAAAATTTGGCACACATATAGTTTATAACCAGGATTAACATATAGAATACTTTTTTCCCCGATATGCCCACGGGATCGAGACTTATGCGGGTGAAACCGCGGGGCGCTGCAGTTTGTAATATAATTTTCTTCAATTTCTTCAAACCAAAATATTGTCATTTTCGAGTTAATACGATAATTACACCACAATATCCGTACCTGTAATTGAAAAGTTGTCCTCCTGGTCTTGTCCCTCAACTGCATAGAGACAAGCCAAGTCTGGAGCAACAGGAGAGGGGCTGCGAAGTTCTCGCGTTCGTTGGGAGCCCACTGTACTCGAGTACATTCACAATGGTTCGCGAAGTACTGAGCTACTGCTAGTAAACCTCCTAGAATGCTGTGGCTGGAAAAAAAAAAAAAAAAGTTGTAATATCGTAAATTTAACAATTTGTAACTTAGTTTCTTTGGTTGTCTTTTGAAAGCTATTATTTATACACTTATTGTGTAATTTAATTATTTTTATTTGACATTTTTGATTTGATTTGTAGACGATCCTTGATTTAATACAATTTTTTTTTTTTGACAATGGGATTCAATCATTTAGTTTAAATTGATTTAATTAATTAGAATTATTATTATTGTCACAATATTTGCATGCCGAATTTAGTAGGCGGAATATGAAGAACTATTGTATGTTTTATAAAATCTGTAAAATACCATATAATTCAGGCAAATAAAGAATCTAATCTAAAAAACCGATGACTGTTGGGGTAGACGTGTTCTTGAGTGGAGACAACGAATCGGTAAATGTAAGGTAGACGCCCTGAGGCTAGGAGGTGCGAAGATCTCCGCAGGATGGTTGGTATCAGCTGGATGAGAGTTGCCGAAAAACGAGTTGAATGGCGTGCAGTAGGAGAAGCGTATGTCCAGCAGTTGACTGCTATAGACAGATGAATTTGATCGTAAAAAAAACTGTTTTAAATAAAATGAGGTCTTGGGTTCGATTCCTAGGTCTGGCCAATTGTTAGTGGTATTTTCCATCAGGAATTTCTCAAAAGCAGCTCGGAGGAGTTGTGCCTGATTGATGGCAATAGTCTCGCCCCCTAATACATGGGAAATACAAATACATGGGAAATACAAATACATGGAAAATACAAATACATGGAAAATACAAATATATGGGAAATACAAATACATGGGAAATACAAATACATGGTAAATACAAATACATGGTAAATACAAATAAAAAGGGGCTCGTGGTTAAAAAAAAGACGCAGGGGTCGAACGACCAAGGTCGGACTTGCAGAGGTTGGTCCGTGGGTGACCATCCAAATCATACCTTCCGTGCCTCGGAAAGAACGTTAACGAACGTTCCGGCTGTCATTTGTAGACCTTTGACGGTCGTTACGGTTAGTCAGACGCCCGAAAGTCTCGTCTTACCAAGTCATCATACATCCATAGAATTAACATCATTTACCTTAACGCAGCAGCATGCAGGAACAGGGCTGCCACGGTCAACCCCGCTAGCCACCACACAGCCTCCAAATAGAAGAATATAGGCTGCCCAAGCCCTACGCAGCTTTCCACAGGCGCCAGGCCTTCGCCCCTGTCCACCATGTGGCATTTGCGGTGAGTTGTCGTGTTTAAATAGGGCTCGAAGTAGCGGTATAGTGCTCCAATCATCACCTGTAACAGGTTTTAGATGGGATAATGAAAACTATGAAAAATTAATATTTTTTTTTGGTTTATAGCGCGTGTACAGTCACGAGCACCAATATGTCAACACTTGGCAACTTTCAATTGCGATTTTTTCGTGAAATAATGAATGCAAGGTTGAAATACGACACATTACATAAACCTATGGGTTCATGTAATGTAACAACATCAAATTTCATTAAAAAATAAAGGAGTAAATCGCTTTTGAATATAGCCGAGTTTATACATACTTTTGCTCGTGACTGTACGTGTGTGTCTGGGTGAGAGATTGAAATGTGAGGGTGTGTAGCACAGAACAGATAAAAGAGGTTAGAAGGGCCTTGTGGGCGGGGCAGGCGCGCCGCAATGTTGATCAGACGCTCAAAGTCAACCGAAATGTGAATCACCGCTCAACAATCGCGCTCTTGTTGTGACAGCGTTCGAAACTCCGCGGAAAAATAGAATTATGCCGTCTTGCGCTATTATAACGTGTCGGAAAAGAAGTCAGGAGTGTAATGTGGCCCAAGGAGGGATTTCTTATCACCGGTGAGTCCAAAAACCTTAAAATACGAGTGATATTTGTAATTATTGCAAAAGTATTATGAAGTTTGTAGACAAAAACGATAAAATCGCATTCAGATGCAAAATTATACATTGCTTGCAATACATGGGTACGATCTTGTACGACGTGAGCGGTCGCGCAATGTATTGCGTTCACTGCGAACGTCGCGTGTGTCGAGCCAAAGCATCTAGATTCAGGGAAATCTATGCGCATCGATAGTGTTGTACCAAATTGTAAACAATGTCGATATTAAGTATGTGTAATATACGAATGATTATTTTCAGTAATATTACAATTAATACAACTTCGTTTTTATTAACACTAATTTTATTATTGTATAATGTGGATTATTATTATTAATTTAGTTTCTTAGTTGGTTTTTCGTCTAAAATTTGGTTTGAGGTTTACTAACCTCAAACCAAATTATGGAAGACTAAAAAAATTTTTTCATCGTAAACATTAGTTTATTTTTTTTAGTTTTCCAAGAGATCCAGGTACAAGAAAACTGTGGATTGAGGCAACTAGTAGCATTCAATGGATACCTACTAAATGTAGCACAATTTGTTCGCAACATTTTGTAGAAAATGATTATGTAACAAAACAGTCAGGGAATTGACAGATTGAGACAGATCAGACTGTGAACATTTTTAAAATAAAGAGAATTGCCCCTCTTAATTAATCCTCATCCAAATAAATACGTTACTCATCACAAGTATTTAATTTTGAACAAAATTGTCCTTGATTGGATTTTGGATTTCAATGAATATCTTAGGAGATATCATGGTTTTAAAATAACTCCGCAAGGCGGCCGGTCATTAGCTTACTATAGTAATGTACTAAGTGATAATCGTAAGTAATACTCTTAAAGTAATGGAATATATTATTTTAGTAGGCTTTTACCTCAAATTAATTATGACTTAAAACAGAGCTGCAACTAGCATAAAACGAAAGAAAATTTAAATTTCACGGCTGTATCGGATGTTCCCCCTTAAATTGACTTTGATTTAATTTTATTTATGTGTAATTTGGATGTCCACATTATTCGTACCGTACCCGCAACTTAAAAAATTGCAAAACTTTAATTAACAAAATTACAGTAATTTTATCGATATGATTAATCGACCTTTCGGTCGCCGTAACTATTTGCTTTTACAAGTGTGTGAGTGTACGTCCAGAGCAGTATTTGCGTTAGTGTGACAACCAATAGCAAACACGCGATCTAAGTGCATGTGGTTTATTTGTGTGCGTAATGCGCGTACGGATGATGTCTTGCTTGTAGTGGAGAGACAGGAGTAGGAGACATGCGGCGACACGCGTTTTAATACAAATCAGGAACTATTTCCTTTCTAACCTCTTTTATCTGTTCTGTGGTGTGTAGTGTGTGGATTATAATTAGCATAATTTAGTTCTTCTCGCCTAATTAATATCCTGTCCAACATCCTAATTACGAAAGTGTGTTTGTTTATTTATTTGTGAGCTTGCTTGTTACGCTTTTGGCTGAACAAATCTGGATGAGGTCTGATACTTTGGTAGACCATGTCCCGGGTTAGGACACAGGATACTTCCAACCCGACATTCCCATGTGATCGAGACCTGGAGGCAATTTGGATGGAGTAATGGAACTATGGAGTTGACGTGCGTGTTCCATAGCCGCCCCTTCGATGTCCACCGCGCACAGGATGGATGGAAAGCAGCACATGAAGTGATAAATAAATAAACTTACCTCCGGATGAATATTGAACCGATTAAACGCGTTCACGTCCTTCGGATACTCCACCAGTTTATCGTACATCAACTTCGAGATCCCGGCTACAAACGGCTTCTCCTCCACCACAGTCTTAAAATACGAGTAGTAAAAACCCATCTCTGTGCGGAGAGACATCTCTCTCTCTAACTCGGAGAGATAGGAGAAGTTGCGGTCATTCTCAAAGAGGGTAGACACGTAACAGTAATGGGTGTAACCGAGAGTAAGCGCTAGAAAAAATAAGAAAAGTTTTCTTAAAATAACAGAATACTTAGATTTTTCCATCTAAGATATTTCTAGCTGCCCGGCGCTACTTCGTTCGCGTGGTGTCCTACCCTACTCTACTCCTACCCTACTCCTACACTACTCCTACCCTACTCCTACCCTACTCCTACACTACTCCTACCCTACTCCTAACCTACTCCTACCCTACTCCTACACTACTCATACCCTACTCCTACCCTACTCCTACTCTACTTCTACCCTACTCCTAACCTACTCGTACACTACTCCTACCCTTCTCCTATAAGTAAAACGCTGATTGATTGATAGAACCTAGCGGACCCGGCAGACGTCGCGTCGTCCGCCCGGTTGAGTCATCATATACCGACAGCAGCGCCACCTACCGGGTCCAATTGTGTTTTCGAACCATCCAGGAACCCGTTGAAATATACACACAAAATTTCATCCAAATCGGCCCAGCCGTTCTCGAGTTTTAGTGAGACAAACTAACAGCAATTGATTTTAGATTCAAAATTCATAATGGTGTTGATCAGTACTATATTTTACTGTGACAGTTTCGTACTGCATTTGTTAACCGTAGATATGAACAGTGGGATGTTGACGTGCTAACCGTGCGTTTCCGTCCTATTTATAATGAATTTTATGAAAATCTGTAATTTTCACTAGTTTTTGACATTTAGGCGTCATAAAACGCTCTGTATTTGGACATTACGGCCGCATGTAGCAGTCACCGTCATTCTAGGAAACCGTAGCTTAATGAATCATGCCATACAGTCTCAGTCAGTCAGTCTCTTTAGGGAACAAAGTTGGGATCGTCCTCCTTACGGAACAAAGTTGGGATCGTCCTCCTTACGGAACAAAGTTGGGATCGTCCTCTTTAGGGAGGAACAAAGTTAAGATTGTAATTTTTTCAAATCAAATCATTTCTTTGCATAACACAGGTTCACAGGATGTTACAAAAGGTTCATAAGGTACACTGTATTACAACCATGTGAGGTGTGCAAATAATTAGGAACATTATGACACAATTATTTTCATTAACTTTTCTTATTAAATTACATTGCCATTGAAAATATAGATGTAGCGGGATCGTCCGAAAGGGTTACCGCTGCCCTGGAACATAAAGGGCTAAGGAAGGAACACGGGTGGGTTTTAGTCAGTAAGAGTCTGACACTCTCTTCCGCTCCACCCAGAGCTGGAAGGGTCAATTGATGATTTCCCATCAGCAAAATAAAAAAAATTGAAAATATAGATAGACAATAATAATAATAATATCCCTGGACATTTCACACAGCGCCATCTAGTCCCAAGCTAAGCAACCTAGTGCTTGTGTTATGGTAACAAGATGGCTGATAAACTACTTATATACATTTTTTTTTTTGTAAATACATACATATTATAGATAGAAAAACACCCAGACTCGGAACAAATACATGTAGGTCATACAAATATTTGTTCCGTGCGGGAATCGAACCCGCGACATGCAGCGCAGCAGTCAATCGCTTAACCACTGCTCCAACCGTGCCGTCAAGATAGTCAAATTTGTTACACAATAAATTTAATCTGAACTAATAAATTATAACAGTAATGTCAAGCAAATTAATAATGTCATAGTAATTGTAATTATTATCTTACAAATATTTGCTATAATTAGAGTACAATATCTATATCTTCGAAGTAGGCTTTTACATTATAATTACACTTTTTAAAAAGGAATATGTATAATTTCTTCTTAAATAGATGAGTAGATAACTTCTTAATGTCATCGGGCAATTTATTATAAATCAGTGATGTCATACAAATAACACTTTTATTGAGTACTGCCATTGTCCCATACGGTATTTCTATGTCCAACATTTATCTGTCACGTAAGTGTATATAATAGCTTTTAGAAACAGTCATAGTTCTACATATGTAAGTAGACTTCACCTGCTGCACCCACTTAGGGATAGTTTCTCGAACTATTCTATTAAATTTTCGTTTACTGGCCTTAGACTCCCATTTGGTCTGTTGTGTGTGGTGGGTTTTAGGTAACGTACCCAGTCAAGCTCTGTCCAGAACCACAGAAATTTACTGGGAGCTCTATCTCATAACTATTGTTAAGCTCCTCAAGTTTTGGGTTGAGTTACACAATTTTTTTAAAAAAATTTTATTGACAATGGGTTCACTCTTGACCTCAATCCAGCCCAGAGGCAGGGTTGAGATCTACGGTGGAACAAGCTTGCCCAGAAGAAGCCTATTCACTCTCGCCTTGAAGATATTCGGGTTGTATGAACTCGGGAATGCAGACGCAGGCAGACGATTCCACTCCTTAGCTGTGCGCATCAGAAAAGATGACGAGAAGCGCTTAGTGCGTATATATGGTTCTATGTTCTATGTTATGGGTTTGGTTTCCGCACTTAGTCCTTCAGGTGGACCATTGTGCGCGTATATATGGTATATTAACCAAATAGGGGTGGTTCTATGTTGTTCTATGTTATGGGTTTGGTTTCCGCACTTAGTCCTTCAGGTGGACCATTGTGCGTGGGCCATGGTGGCCGTCGGTGGTTATTCCAACCAGCCCACCGGACAGCCCTCTATGCAGGCCCTGCATAGAGGGCTGTCCGTTATGCCTATCGTATGGAAGTGTTTGTTCAGTGAGCAGTGTCCCGTGACAACAACAACAAATAGGGGTGGTATCCCGCAGTGCGTCTGGACTCTCGATGGTAGAAAGGTGAAGGCGGGATGAGCTCATGTAGCTCTTGAGCACACTAATCCAATTAATGACAAATGGTTGCACTGACTACACTGGTGCACTCAAATCTATGTGGTTCTTTCTTACACTAATCAAAATGTGAACCCTTGAGTTTTTTCACCATTTCTTCTCAGGGGTTTGGAAATTGAACACAGGACAGCAGTAGTGCTGAGCATGAGATCCTGGATGGATTCGCTAGCGATAACTAGACCCACGATGCAGTCATAAGTCAGTTATCTATACTAATCTATACTAATAATAAAGCTAAAGGGTTTGTTTGTTGGAACGCGCTTATCTATGGAACCACCAGTCGGATTTGAAAAAGTCTTTTCGCATTTAATTCTCGAGGAAGGCTATAGGCTATTTAACATCACGCTGGGAACTTGAGGAGGAGAAAAGTCAGAATAAATCTTAAACGAAAACGATGTACACGCGGGCAGGTGATGCGATGCGATGGGGTGGATCGGGGGCACAAGAAATTCCACCCGGACGAAGTCGCGGCCAGAGGCTAGTTATTAATATTCATAACTTAGTGAAACAATGGAGTTTCACAATGATCCTTCTCAAAAACATGTCTGTAGTGAAAATTATTTGATTTAGTGAAAGTTAATAAGCGTAGCCAATCCATTTGGTGACTTTTTAATTAATTTTTTTACACCATTCAAGCGAAAAAACACGGTTTTGAATTTTTGCAAAACGCTTTTTGTAAATGCTTGCTATGATGTTTTTTGTAAACTCAATGATCGAATTGGCACAGTCAACGGATTTGAAGAGTCCATAACTTTATGCTATCCTATTTATTAAGTCTATAGCGTAGTAAAAACAGGAAAAATGCTAAAAACTTACCGATTGCAGCGATGAAACAGAATCTGGCGATTTTTCTCGTAGGGAACTTGCGCTCATTCGCAACATTCGTTTCTACTTTATTGTCCTCCATTTCTCTTTTATAATTTTCACATTTCCATTAGAAAACAATATTTTTTAAACGGAATTTCGCAACTTACAGTCTACTGTTGACATTATCTGACACTGATTGACATTGTCATTTTTTTGACAGCCCGAAACTCGCGATAGTGATGGTTTCATTATCGGTAATTATAATGTCGAGCCGTTTGGGGTTGATTTGAAACCCTCGCCGTGGGGTCCGAGTGCACATGGTTTGTTCAATGAAATGAAATATCGAAACGGCTGGTTGACACTTCTCATGACCCAAGAGCTGGCTTTTACATTGGCCAGAGAATTAGTTAGTTAGTTTATTTACTATTAGAAGTTTGTTCATATAAATAAAAATACAAATTTCATTAATACTAAACCTGGTTACAAACTTTAGCATGATTTAAAATGTATTTCCTATTTAATTTACTCGTCTTCTTACTCTATTTGTTATCTTGCAGTAGGAATATACCAAATATGATCAGCATAGAGTTGTAGCGCTTAGGTTGTGTGTGGCAATAATACTCCAGATGTACGACGAAAGTATATTTATAAAAGTAAACGAGGAAGGATCGCGTGTGTATAGTGTGTGTGCTCTACAAAATATGTACATGTCTTATATTAACTTAGGCGCATAAGGCGTGGCCTACTTACAACATTAAATTAACCAATAGGAACGCAGTTGGAATATGAGATATAGTTCCTACAGAAATCCGTGCGGTGGCGCACAGGTCGACAAAACTATTCCCGCGCGCAGCGGCGGCGAACGGATGTATGTTTGTATCAAAGACTACAATAGTATGATTTATATTGCAGCTACAGTACTCCCCCCTTAGCGAAGCGTACAGGCGTCTTGACGATCCTGCCTGATCTTGTACGGTGTTCCTTCGTTTTCGAGGTTGGAAGCATGCTTGATTGATCTTCGGTGGTAGCTCCAGGTGATTGTCGTGTCTCACAAGTCGTATGTTCTTGCTGTTCCTCGATGTTGATAGTGTACGCCGGTTTGAGGCGGTCGATCGATATGTTGCTAATTCTTCCTGGTAGTTGAATCGTGAAGTATTTGTCGTTACGTTCGGTGATCTTATATGGGCCTTTGTATGGATGCTGCAGAGGTTTGCGGACGGTGTCATCACGTACAAACACGTGGCTGCATGTCTGTAGGTCGTTGTGCACGAACATACATCGCTTGTTTGAATGCAGTTTGTATGTAGGTGTGAGCTTCGTGATAATGTCGTGCAGGTGATCGACGTAGCTATGGTCCATTTTCGTTGCGGCTGGCGATGGTGAAATAAAATCGCCGGGTAAGCGTATCGCTTGGCCATAGGTAAGCTGCGCGGCACTTGTGTTGGTGTCGGTGCGCATGGCGGCTCGTAGACCCATTAAAACGGTAGGTAATTCAGTGATCCATTTATTGCTGTTTTCTAATCGAGCCATGAGTGCGGTTTTCAATGTACGGTGCCAGCGTTCGACGATGCCGTTACTCTGCGGGTGGTAGGCAGTAGTACGGGTTTTTTTTACTCCAAGTAATTGTGCGAGGTCTTGGAATAGTCGACTTTCGAACTGTCGTCCTTGATCCGTTGTTATCCTGGTAGGACAACCGAAACGACATATCCAGGTTTCGTACAGCCTTCTCGCCACGATTTCAGCGGTTATTTCTTGAATGGGTATGGCTTCGGGCCATCGTGTACAGCGATCGATCATAGTGAGTAGGTATCGATGTCCACATGAAGATGTAGGTAGCGGTCCAACAATATCAACGTGAATGTGTTGAAATCGTTCGCTCGGTGGGAATGTTGTGACGTCACTATGATTATGTCGTTGTACTTTGGATAATTGACACGAAGTGCATGTTTTCGTCCACTCGCCAATGTCGGTATTCATTGCTGGCCAAAAGTACCGTTCTTGCATTAGTTTTCGGGTTGTTCGTATTCCAGGGTGACTCGAATTATGCACGGCGTTGAATGCGATGCGACGAAAGTCGGCTGGTAGGTATGGACGAACATATGGCGTAGACGTTTCGCAGAATATTGGCTTGTTGGTACCGGGTATGACGATTTTCTTCAGTTGGATATTTGATTGTTGTGATAATATCGGAATATAGCTGTCCTTTTCTTGAGCTTGAAATAATTCGTCGTAGTTGATTGGTGATGGCAATTCGATGGTTTCAATACGTGAGAGAGCGTCGGCAACAACGTTGTTTACTCCACTTATGTGCCGGATGTCAGTCGTAAACTCGCTGATAAACAAAAGTTGACGAGTGCGCCGTTGAGTGTCGTTATCGGACGGAGGTTTACGAATAGCGTAGGTCAGCGGCTTGTGGTCGGTGTAAACTATGAGTTCTCTTCCTTCGAATATTTTTCTGAAGTGTTTGATTGCCATATAGATCGATAACAGTTCTCTGTCGAATGTACTGTATCGTTGTTGAGTTTCAGAGAATTTCTTTGAGAAATAGCCAAGTGGTATGCATTTCTTATTTATGACTTGTTGAAGTACTGCTCCGGCGCAGGTACTTGACGCGTCGCACATGAGCGAGATGGCGTCGGTTGATGATGGAGATGGGTGAGCGAGTAAAACTGCGTTCTGTATGCTAACTTTACATAACTCAAATGCTTGTGACGCTTCAGTGTTCCACTCGACTTTTGTTTTGTCACGTTTTTTTGAATTGTGCAGGAATGCGTTGAGAGGTGCTTGAATGTGGGCTGCGTTTGGTATGCTGTCCCGATAAAAGTTTACCATACCGATAAATCGACGTAGGTCTTGAATTGTTTCGGGTTTGGGGTAAGCAGTGATAGCAGTTATTTTGTCTTGTGGTGGCTTGATTCCGTTGCTAGACACTTCATAGCCTAGAAACTTGACATTTTCTCTGCCAAAGACACACTTTGATGGATTTATGGTGATGCCATACTTGTCTAATCGGCGTAACACCTCCTGCAGATCTTCGATGTGGCTTGTTTCATTGTCCGATGCGACGATAACATCGTCAATGAATGGGAATGCGTAGTCTAACCCGATGAGTACTTCATGTATGAATCGTTGGAATGTCTGTCCAGCATTTTTAAGACCTGGGCACATTCGTGGAAACTCAAATAACCCGAAAGGAGTTGTGATAGCAGTCTTCTCGATGTCCGGTTCGTATACAGGCAGTTGTTGGTAAGCACGATTTAGGTCGAGTGTAGTGAATATTTTCTTGCCGTGAAGTAGGTAGGTAAAATCTTTGAGACGTGGAACTGGATAGCGGTCGGGTTTGGTGACGTCATTGAGTCTTCGGTAGTCACCACAGATGCGAATGTCGCCGTTTTTCTTGGGAACGACATGTAGTGGACTGGACCAAGGGCTTTTGCTCGGTCGGCAGATTCCTTGCTGCATCATTGACTCAAATTCCTTCTTCACGGACAGGTACCGATGTGGCGGAAGTGGTCGGCTCTTGCTGTATACTGGTGGACCGGTAGTTTCAATGTGATGTTCTACCCGGTGCTTTGGAGTATCCTTCATGCATGACGGTCGCAAGATGTCAGGAAACTTGCTGATTAGCTGGTGATATGGCTGATCAACGTCGATACTTCGTACTGTAGGTTCGGTGGAATAGGTGACTGGTGCCCTGACGGTCAGATTGGTAACTTTGTCGACGAGACATCGGCCGGCTATGTCGACAAGAAGTTGATGACGTTTTAGAAAGTCGGCACCGATGATGGGTTTGCTGACTGCAGCGATGATGAATCTCCAAGTGTATGGTCTTCGTAGGTTGAGATCTAGTTCTAATGTTTTCTCACCGTATGTTGGAATTACCGTGTTGTTCGCTGCATACAAGCAAAAATCGGTTGGTTTAGCTTTCCCGCCTTTTTTTCTCGGTATCACGGACACGTTGGCGCCAGTATCGATCAAAAACGATAGACGCGAGTTTTTGTCTGTTATAAATAGGCGGTAAGAAGTGTTGTTTGCGTCGGTTCCCGCCTCAGCCAACGCAGGCGTTAGTTTCCCGAATTTTCAGATTCTTCAAAACTGCAAGGACGAGTACATTTTCGCGCCTCCTTGCCGAACTTGCGATGATAAAAACAGATCGCTGATTGGTCCTTATGTGAGCGACTGCGATTGTTCCTGCTCGATAAACGCGATCTTGAACGCCGTCTGTCGAATGGTCTGCGTCGATGCTGCTGATGATTCGACTGACGTACCTTTAGTTCTGCGATTTCTCTCATAAGCGCGTCGATCTTCTCTTCAATCGATGTAGATGCATGCGGCGTTGCGGGAACGGAGGTGACTGCAGCGACTGCACCGAGTGGTTGTGTTTGCTCGAGGATTTTGTCTGCCATCATTGCCAGCTCGTGGATATCGGAGTGTTTCGCGATGTTGTCACTGACAGCGATTACTGCTCGGACGGATTGTGGAAGGTGGTTTGTCCACATAATCCGTAGCGCTGAGTCGGAGATATTGTCGGCGGCGAGGTTTTTCATGCGACGTAGCAGCTGTGAAGGCTTCATGTCGCCGAGTTCCATTTCTGATAGCAACCTTTGTACTTGCCGTTGCTCGGATTCCTCGTAGACTTGGAACAATCGATTCTTCAACGCGTCGTAACGATTTTTCTCCGGTGGTTGTAGAATGATGTCTGAGATTTCATCAAGATCTTGCCGCTCAAGTTGTCCGATAATGAGTTCGAACATAACTTGATCGCCCTTCTTCTGTACGGACATGATGGCTTCAAATTGCGCGAACCACAAACGAATCTTATCGCGCCAAATGGGTGGAATGCGCAACGACGTCGACACACCGGAGAGTTCTTGTTCACTATTGTTGGCCATGATGAAAGCTTGATTTGAGGATCTGGAGGTATCTTCTTAATATCGCGTCGTAATCACGTTCACACAATCGTAATCAATCACGTACGTTTTTTCACGGTATCACGTCGGGGTCACCACTGTAGCGCTTAGGTTGTGTGTGGCAATAATACTCCAGATGTACGACGAAAGTATATTTATAAAAGTAAACGAGGAAGGATCGCATGTGTATAGTGTGTGTGCTCTACAAAATATGTACATGTCTTATATTAACTTAGGCGCATAAGGCGTGGCCTACTTACAACATTAAATTAACCAATAGGAACGCAGTTGGAATATGAGATATAGTTCCTACAGAAATCCGTGCGGTGGCGCACAGGTCGACAAAACTATTCCCGCGCGCAGCGGCGGCGAACGGATGTATGTTTGTATCAAAGACTACAATAGTATGATTTATATTGCAGCTACAGAGTTTTATTAAATCAAACCAGCAGGGTAATTGCGTAACACACTAACTGACAGTAGCAATGGCTTTAATTTTGACAGTTCAACAATATTTATTGCGTTATTTACATTGTTGAGCACACAAATTTTTCGAAACTAAAAAATATGAAGCATTGGACTAGAAACATAGGTACCCTTCAAAATGATTCAGATTAAGATTGGTAGTGTGTAACGCAATTGGCGCTGTTTGTAAAAAAAAAAAGTAATATTGCTTAGTTTTATTTATTAAAAATCAATTACTTGAATCATTCGGGAAAGGGGATAGAATAGGTACCTAGTACGGTTATTGCCGTGTAATGGAAAGAGAACTATGACTAACTGACTGACTTGATATTTATTTAATGCTTCTAGTAACGTGAGCGATGTTTAGAGGATTTTTCATTACCTACCTACTTTAGCACTATTGATCCATGACAGCAGCACTATGGTGCATTGTAAATAGGCTTTAAGTAAAGTTAATTGACTTTTGAAGTTTTGAAGAAGTCTTAATTTGTTGTAAAAAGTTACTTGCAATTAATACATCGCTAACCACTTGTGGTATAGTAAGTTGTAGGACATCACTCAAGTCACGTTTCTGTCAATCAAAAACACAGAACATTATACCAGTATAGATCAAAAATCTTATCTATCAATAATCAGCTGACAGAGAGAGGCTGACAGTAAGTAAAATACTTGCCATACTTACATTGGATTTTCCCCTTTTTTTGGCAAACATAAATCTACTATATAATTTTGTGAGTAAAATTCAGAATAAATGAGATGAAAAGAAAAAAATCAAGGTATTTGTAAATAAAAGTATCAAAACATTATTTTATTTCATCATAAAATTCATTACAAATCACAACCATTTCTTATTGTTATGCTGCATTTAGAACTAAAATTAAACATAGCTCTAACTAAAGAAACTCTTTAACAAAATGTTCATGTTTAATTATTTGCGTGAACGAAGTAAGTGTGTTGCTATTACAAAGGTTTTCATTATTCGGCGCTGTGGACACAATGCCTCTGAGGAAATAACGTTCCACGCCTCGTTCAGTCTCAGGAAACGCTAGTCCGCCACCACTGTCACCTTTGCAGAGTGCCGTACCTGGAATTAAAAGACTCAAAAGTTTGCATCATTCATTAAATTAAATATTCTTTAAAAATTATCACCGTGAAAAGTTATGTCAAGTAAGCTTGACGTGAGCTGTCAATAGTGTCAATCCCTACCATTTTTTTAATTTGTTGAATGGGCCAGCCGGTCGATTCTGTAAAAATCTCACCGTGAAAACTCAAGTGAAGTAAGCTTGATGTGAGTTGTCAGTAGTGTCAATCCCTAGCATTATTTAGAATGACAGCTCACTCCACGCACACTTCACCTAAGTTTTCACGGTGAGATGGTTACAGAATCGCACTGCAGTTGTCTGCACGTTACAGGAAGTGATGGACGCTACGGTAGGTGCAAAACTCATAGCCAAATTCTAGTCCTTACAGGCACGCTAAGAAGAAGTGCTTAACGGACTTACCATTCCCATAACCAGCACAAATCTTATCGCTGGTGATATACTCTCTGAAGCCTGCTGGTGATGATGTGATGCATTGCTCAATGTCCACGTAGGGAAGTTCAACGACGTTGAGAATCTGAGAGGGCTGCCCGTTTTCTGATGTGAGGCCCCAACCTGCCACCTAGGTGGGAAATAACCATACTTATATTCGTGTTACCCAGTAACTGCGGGATGTAAAGGTTAGATAGGCAGTCGTTCCATGTACAGACCCAGCACATCAAGCTACTACAATCTGTCAAATTTCTTTAATAGATTTTCAACTTTATCGCTATAACATTAGGTTCAAGGTTGATTGGGAAAATTTTACAGTTTCAGGTAGCTTGACCTGCTGGCGTCTGACGGGATCCACAGTTATGCAGGTGAAACCGCGGGGCTGCTAGACCTACTAATATCCTACTAATATTATAAACGTGAAAGTTTGTATGGATGGATGGATTGATATTACCCTTTCACGCAAAAACTACTGAACGGATTTGGATAAAATTTGGCACACAGATAGTTTATAACCAGGATTGGCAAATAGGATACTTTTTACCCCGATATTCTTACGGAATCGTCTGACAGTAGTCACAAGTGTCAAGTGTCACTTACCTTCCCCAACTTTCCGGGCTGCACCTGTCTCCTGTCAAAGTTAATGTCAAAATCCAAGCAGACTGGTCTGACGTATGTTTGGTAGACGAAAGTAGTCTCCAGGATCAGCATAGCTATGTCATCTTGGAAGTTCGCTGCACTTCCTTGGAAGCGGGCCGGGAGCCTTATTTCTTTGACCTGTTTATCATAAATACAAGCATGAGCTTAACCAACCTATATACACACAGATACATAAAATGAAACATACAGGATAACAGGCACAGATAAAAACTAACACTCACAAGCACAGACTACAATCTCACAAGGCAGCAATATGTCTGCTGCAGCATTGCCGGATATAAGGGCAATCCAGTCTGTTGGCAATCTGCGCCAGGACGGAGTTGGCGCTGCCCCGCACGCAGAGACGCGCACCGCTTGCGCATCGTCGCGTAAAAGCAGTCGGTGCGCACCTCCGCGAACATTCCCGAGGCGCTGCTGTGGCGGGGCAGCCTCAACACTTACTTACTTTTATGGAGGTACACACGGCTACACATCAAGCTATGCAAAACCAGTATTGGCTGACCGTTCATTGTGAGAAAATATCATACAAAGTGAGGCCAAGACAAACTGGTTTTGTATAGCTTGACGTGTAGCCGTGTGTACCTAAGAAGATTTACTGTAAAAGTTTTACAAGTTTCTGCAATAAACCTTTTTATTTTTTATTAGCCAGCGAAACTTCGCAGACGTGATTGGTATCAATATAAAAAACAACAAAAAAAAAATTAAAAAAAATTGTTAATTTTTTTGGGGGCAAGGTCCGTTTTTAGCAAGTGTTATTTGATGTGTGAGTTGATAAGAAATCTGTTTTATCGTATTGAGATATCGATACCCATGTCTGTAAATTATTTCCTCATCACTGCTCTCAAAACTGTTAAGGAAAACATCGTGAGGAAACCGGCATGTCCTAGAACCGAAAATTCGAAGACATCTACCCACCCGCATTGGGCCCTCGTGGTAGATTACGGCCCACTCCTTCTCAATGAGAAGAGGCCTAGGTCCCAGCAGTGGGAACATTAGTTGATTATGTGTCGAGCAGTGGCGTGCATTGGTTTTCAGAATAAGGAGGCAGGAATTTAATTTCGTCGTATTAACTTGAACGAGTAAAGACCTATGACAATGTGCGAATAGTACGGGAGCCGAGTAGGCCGTCTGGCGACTGCCTACTGCCGCGCGAGTTTGTATGAAGATTTTGCTTTTGTTAGGTATGATAATTTATTGAGTTTCTTTATTGTGGGGCACACGCACTAAAATGTAATTGACAGGCTTATGGTGATTTATCGAGGTAGGCACTGCTTATGCCTTTATGCAATGCACGCCACTGGTGTCGAGTCACGTTGTCCGAACAGGAACGAGGTGAATGATGACTTTAACGTTGGGAACGTTGTTGGCTAATTAGATATGCTACGGTATAGAGGATGACGAGAGTTAGATATACCAAGTTCAAGAGAATAGAATAGAATACTCTCTCTATTATGTGCACCATATGAATTACAGAACATAATTACAAAGGGTGACACAATGGGCGGTCTAATCGCTAAGAGCGATCTTTTAAAGACGACCTTTGGATAGATTAAAATGAAGGAGAGACGAATACAGCTCGAGTCAGCGAATTCGGCGGCAACTGCACAGCCATCCAATTCGCTGACCCGAGAGCCCCAAGCCAGGGGAGACACAGTCCGTTAGATGAAGATAGACTCGTTGGCAGCATGAGGTCGTTGACTGTCGAAGAATCGTCCGAGATACCAAAACCCTTTAGTACCACTAACTCTGCACAGAACTAAAGGAAGAACAGCAGTGCGATTCTGTAACCATCTCACCGTTAAAACTTAGGTGAAGTGAGCGTGGAGTGAGCTGTCATTCCAAATAATGCTAGGGATATTGACACTACTGACAACTCACATCAAGCTCACTTCACTTGAGTTTTCACGGTGAGATTTTTACAGAATCGACCGGCTGTATAGTGCGTGAACGACAGAGGAGTCGCTGCAAGAGCTGATGCGGAATTCTGCCAAGGATATGTGTTTACAGCGCGTCCAATGCGTCCCGGGCAGACTATTGTAGTCCAGATCTTGGCAAAAGATACAAATTGGTAGTCTGTGGTGTACCATTTATATTATACGATAAATATATACATAAAGTATATTACTAATCAAAATAAATATATACATATAAAAATAAACATGAAACAAGAGCAAAGAAAAATAATAACAATATAATAATGATGATGTTTAAGGAGAGAGGAAGCGCTTTTTTATCATAATTTTAAAAGTGGGCAAAGATTGTGCACGCCTTACCGACACGGGCAAGTCATTCCATAATCGAACAGCTTGAACAGTAAAACAAGACAAGTACCTATTACAAGAGAAAAAGAAAGCTTACGTCAGATTTCTGCGCGCCCTCATCTCTGGCGTTGTTCCAGGGACGGTAGATCTTGCCGACAGCCACCGCGTACATGGAGGCAGGCTGTTGCTTGCTGAAGTCGTTCCAGAAGCAATGGGCAGCTGGAAGCAATTAATTAACTCCTTTTTTAGGGTTCCGTACCTCAAAAGCAAAAGGGTTCCTTATAAGATCACTTCGTTGTCCGTCTTTCTGTCCATCTGTCAAAACCTTTTTTCTCAGGAACGCGTGAAGTTATCAAGTTGAAATTAATATCAAATACTTAGGGCTGCAATTCCTTGAAGCAATGAAATAATTAAACTTCTAAGTCAACGCAATCAAAAGATCCGGGCGTTTATGTTCCGGAATCAAATCCTATAGGGTACTTCCCGTTGACCTTGTAGAATCATGAAATTTGGCAAGAAGCAATGTCATGTAGTACAAGTAAAGGAAAAAAATCTGAAATCCTACAAATTTCTACGGAACCCTCAGTGCGCGAGTCCAACTCATACTTGACCCATTATTTAAGTTTAAAGCTTAGGTATACTTTGCTGTAACACTCAACACTGCCTAGCCTGGGAATCGAACCCAGGATCCTTATATTCCACCAGGACATGAGTTGCCTTGGTTACCCTGGAAGTCTTTATATAAACAGACTCCGGACATAGGTTGGCCGAAGCAAGGAAAACCTGTTCAGGTGGAGATTCATAGACGACCCCGCCTTGGAGTGTAAATGTGGTGCAGTTCCACAAACTGTACTTCGGGGAGTGTGCTCAAGAGCTACATGAGCTCATCCCGCCTTCTCCTTTCTACCATCGAGAGTCCAGACGCATTGCGGAATACCACCCCTATTTGGTTAATATACCATATATACGCACTAAGCGCTTCTCGTCATCTTTTCTGATGCGCACAGCTAAGGAATGGAACCGTCTGCCTGCGTCTGCATTCCCGAGTTCATACAACCCGAATCTCTTCAAGGCGAGAGTGAATAGGCTTCTTCTGGGCAAGCTCGTTCCACCGTAGATCTCATCCCTGCCTCTGGGCTGGATTGAGGTCGAGAGTGAGCCCATTGTCAATAAAAATAAAAAAATAAAGTTCCACAAACGATGGGACGCTTATTATCAGGTCCTACGTGTTTTGCCAGTTGCACGTTACAGGAACTGATGGACGCTAGTGATAGCGCCAAATACGTAGCAGAATTCTGTGCCGAGTCCACTTAGATGGCCATCGACACGCTTAAAGAAGAAGGCACCAAATAAGGGCCAACAAGCCAGATGAACTCACCTGAAATAACGACCTTGTTGGAAACGAGTGATCCGCCACAGATCTGCATGTAAGGGTTTGTGGTCTTCCGATAAATGCCAACGTGCCACGGCAGCTCTCCTCGCTTGGCTGGTCTACCGTCAATTATGAGGTCCACGCCGTCGGGAGTTACTCGGCCACACTCTGAGGAGGAGGTGCATTGCTTACATCTTGTTGCATAGATGTTTGGTTACTTTAAACTTTCAGAGTGATTATTTCTAACGTCTAAGCAGCAAGATGGACGTAAGTTCAAAAAAATATGGATGTCACGTGATCAATTTTGATCGTTGTGATAATATCTCGGAAACGTAACGCTTTACGAAGTTTGGTCCTATTATATTTTCCGTTTGCATTGATGTTAGCCATAGATTCCAGAGGGGCAATTCTCGTTAATTTTAAGAACGTTCACAGTCTGATCTCAGTCTCAATCTATCAAAAATACCTCTAATTTCCCTACATTTTGACAAGATGTTATGGTGGTTTGTGGATTTTTTATTTTGATTTGTTTGTCGCCGAGATGAGACTGCGACTAGATATTGTACGTTTTAAATTACGAGATTTGGACTTCTGGTTACATGACAAGCCGACATTTTGAAAAAAAAAAAAAACAATATGGCGCGACAGTAGGTAAGTATGCCAGGCTCCATATAAATAAATATCTTCAATCCCGTTTCCTTGTTAGGATTTATTTGATAGTTTAAAAAAAATCCTAAGCATTAGATAGTATTTCCAGTGTGTTCATTTACTGTCGTATTATTTTGTCGTCTTCAGTCTTCACGTCAAATGCTGCGCACGGATGGGTGGCTAGCAAACAAATACAGGGTGGCAGGGCCGCAGGGACATGGACGCGCAAACTGTAACCATGAACTCAGCACATGATTCTAGACTTTGAAGAACTGTGGTATACTTACCTACTATCGCGCCATTTTGAAAATGTCAGCCACGCATGAGACCCACTTTAAGGGGTTTAGTCTTATTATGTTTACTATTTTCATTGATGTCAGCTATCTATTTACATATATAGGTCTCATGCGTGGCCGTTATTTTCAAAATGGCGCGACAGTAGGTATGCCATGCTCCATATAAAATTCTTCAAACCCGTTTGTATGAAAATAATTCCGATCCAGCCTGTCCCTTGCTGTCCTCTCCCAGGGACGCCCTAACCCGAGGTCCGTACCCCACAGGGGGTACCCTTAGCGTTAGCGTGTAGTCGCTTAGTTTTTAAGTTTTTTAAGCCCTTACTGCAGGCCTTAATTTATTGAGGCATCCACTGGCAGGTCCAGTTAAGCAGACGACCACCTCAGGTTGAACTGTGAGATGCCATACCTACATAATTTTTTTTTAATGAAAATTAATAGTTGGATAGTACTAGTCACTCTGAAATCAACTTAATTTTCACAGCGATGAAGTTGATATTTGTTTAACATCAAATTGGAAACATGAATTTGACTATTCAAATTCATGTTTCCAATTGATCTTATTTACCTTATTTACCGTAAGCATTTACTTTACCTTAGTAAGTAAGGTATATTAATAGGATGGAGGAACAGAAGGCCGATTCCCGTAATTAAAAACGTTCAAAATCTAGTCGCAATGTCATATTATCAGCGACAATCAACGTCAAAAACATGTCAAAAATGTACGGAAAATAGAGGTATTGTTGACAGATTGACTGAGATCAGACTGTGAAAGTTCTTAAAATTACGAGAATTGACCCCTAGGTTGAATTAAAACAACATAGTAATTGAAACATAAATTGATTTATTGCAAAAATAATGAGTATGACAGTGGATTTTCCATCCTGTTAACATAGTTTTAGAAAGTGTCTTTGGCATATCTCGGGACCCTGCACCCCAATAGGCTAGATGCTTAAAAAAATCTAATTAGTCCGTCAGTTAGATTATCAAAAAATATTGGACTCGTATTTTTTCTTTTGTCAATTATTTATAAAATGATGAAGATATCGCCCGTTTAAGTTCCGCGTGACATCACGCCTTGCTACACTTTTTAGCAAGGCGTGACGCCACGACCCCCTACTCCCAAATTTTGACGCGCTTTATCTTTGTCATTTTTTGTTTGATTGACAAAAGAAAAAATACGTGTCCATTATTTTTCGATAATCTAACTGACGGACTAAATATAATAATAATTTTTTTACCAGGTAACTACCCTATTGCGTACCACACTATCAATCTTAATCTGAATGATTTTGAAGGATATTGCTAATCCATTGCTTCATATTTTCGAAAAACACGTCTGCTCAACAACGTAAATACCGCAATGAATGTTGTTGAACTGTCAAAAAGGAAACCATTATTACTGATAATGTGTTACGCAATTAACCTGCTGGGATCCCTGACCTTTGGAAGGTGTACAGTCACGAGCAAAAGTATGTATATACTCGGCTTTATTCAAAAGCGATTTACTCCTGTATTTTTTAATTAAATTTTATGTTGTTACGAACATAGCATTTTCGAACCCATAGGTTTATGTAATGTGTCGTGTTTCGACGTTGCATTAGTTATTTCACGAAAAAATCGCAATTGAAAGTTGCCAAGTGTTGACATATTGGTGCTCGTGACTGTACGAGGGGCCGAAGCCAACTCGCAGAGGTCCGTTAGACGTTTTCAATGAAATGAGGCACCAACCGACGATTATCTCTGTTCGCACTATGCAAGTGCACCCAAGGACAACCCCCGGTTGGTGTAGAACTATTGCAAGATATGGTAACAAAGATATTGGGTTATGGGTTTGGGTGACTAAAGAGAACTGGTTATCTAAGACTATGGATAAACTATAGCCCCTGCCTGACCAATGTTCTATACAAGCTGTTGTTTTGCATCCTCGTCAAATTTCAGGAGGCTGTTATGAAAGACATAAATAATCAAATAAAATTACGATCCCTGGTAAATAATGAATACATACTTGATTTTTAGTTGTTTAAGTTCATACAGGTCGCGTTTTAAAATACGTGTCCCACACATACAGATTCCCGAAAATTAGAAAAAAAATCGAGAATCAGTAGCACAGTTACCTCCTTGAATTTGACGAGGATGCAAAACGACACCTTGTATAAATTACACAGATAATGAGTAAGTATGAGATTGTCCTAATTAATAAAAACGCTATTTAATAACTAACATAAACACAGGGCCAAATTAAATTAGCTAGCGAAACTACGCGGAAAACATGATAAAAAAAATCGAAAAAAAATATTGGCGAATTATTTTTTGAAATTTCAGTTTTAAATTCAGCTTTTTTATTGTGTAAACTTCACTGATGTGATGGGTATCGATATCTCAATACGACAAAAATCAAGAAAACAGTTTTTCTCAACCAATACTTCAGGTAACAACACAACCAGCGGATCAACACTTATGCGGGTGAAACCGAGGGGCGCTGTTAGTAAACTTATAAACTTAAGTATTTAGTTATGTGTAATTATGTAAATTCTATTGAATAATCCTAAAAATAGGATTATTTCTATTTGTTTGTACTGTACGTAATTCAATGTAAATACTGAAAGATTCTTTGGTCCTTTTCAGTTGTAAATGGCGACATCTATCATTTTTTGAACTCGGATGAAGCTGTAATAGAATCTTCATAATGCGGAGAATTTGAAATTTGTGGAGACTATGAGAAGTAAAACAGAGATTGATTCGTCAGGTTTTAAGTAACTGATCCCCTAAAAACTTATTGATATTCTAAAGACGGACAATTTTTTAAAATGAATGAATCTGTAAAAGACTTTTGCGCTTCTAATGATGCACACTTTTTAACCAACGACAAAAAACGGAGGAGGTTTTCAATTTTTTTATGTATGACCACGCATAACTTTTTACAGAGTAGTCCGATTTTGATAATCCTTTTTTTATTGGAAAGGGTATACCCCAAAGTTGGTCCCATATAAAAAAAGAAATCCAACCCTAAGGGTGGGAAAATAGGGGTGATTTATTGTTCACTCACAGATTTGAATGCTGAGTTGTGTATTATTACTCTACTCAGTACCACATATGCCTGCCCTTTGGCAAACAATTAGTAGATTATAGCCACAAAATAATATAAAATAAAAACTTTTTAACAAAAAAATTAATCCGCCGAAAAAACTGAAAAGCAAAAAATAACAAACCTTTTTTATTTAACCTTAATAACTAAGTTCTTAAACTAATGTAAGTATACCTAAATAATTATGAGTCGGCGCCGTTTAAATTCAAGGCAATTTAGTGATCTTTGTTTATTGATTGTTTGGCGCCAACTCAAAATTACTAAGGTATACCCACATTAGTTTAAGAACTTGGTTATTAATGTTAAATAAAAAAGGTTTATTATTTTTTGCTTTTCAGTTTTTTCGGCGGTTTATTTTTTTTTTGTTAAAAAGTTTTTTTTTAATATCTGAGCGGTGAGCCTCTTTTTATCTTTATGGCCTTTTTTTACAGCAGTAACTAAGCTAGGATAACCCGACTAAACGGAATAGGTTAGATTGGAACTGTAACCAATGAGTTTCATTTTGACAGTCCAACAACATTCATTGCGTTATTTACGTTGTTGAGCAGACATATTTTTCGAACATAGGGAGCTTTGGATAAGCAATATCCTTCAAAATTAAACCCATTACTACTGATAGTGTATTACGCGATAAGGGTGCACTGTAACCAAACATGAGCATGTAATGAAACATGACGAATATGAGAAAGTGCTTATTACAATCAATGGTTTGATTCCTAACTTGTAATGTAATAGTATACTTTAAACGGCAAGAAATAAACTAAATGCGCATTATGGAACTACTTAAATATCCCTTATTTAAGTGTTTTTCTTGTTAGCATTAGTTCTTAACATTAAAATTTATCAACTAGGTTTTACCTAGTCGGTACTATTTTCATGTATTCAAATACACAGCGTGTAACGGAAGGGGGGTATCAACCCTGAAGGAGGTGAATGTGCTCATGAACCTCAACAACTTTCCCCAAAGAACATAGGTCGAAATATGAAAAAAAAATTTGGCCATCCCTTACAAAACTGACTACCAGCTGATTGATTTACTATGGGAGGCCCAAATTTTTTTTTCATATTTCGACCTATGTTCTTTGGGAAAAGTTGTTGAGTTTCATGAGCACATTCACCTCCTTCAGGGTTGATACCCCCCTTCCGTTACACACTGTATATTTACATATAAGTATCAAAAAAGGAGTTTAATAGGTAATGTAGGTCCTTCCCTATACAGGGTCAAATTAATTAGCTAGCAAAACTCCACAGACGTGATGGATATCAGTATCTAAACACGATAAAATAAATACAAAAATTGGTGTGTGTATTTTTTAGTACAGACGCCAGCAGGTCAAGTTTCCCAATCAACCTTGAAACTTATGCTTTAGCGATAAAGTTGAAATCTATTAAAGAAAGAAAGTTTGTAGTAGCTTGATATGCTGCGTCTGTACATGTGGTGTCTTACGACTTCCACGCGAATGAAGTCGAAGCTTATTGTTACATATTTCCCAAATTATATTATACTTATATTATTATTATACTACCCTTTTGAGATTCGTCAATCTGTATTTTATTCTCTAACCTAGATATCTTTGTTGAAGTTTACTCTATCACTGCTTATTAACAACTACACTACTGTTATAAATATTAAAATTAATCCCTGTACTATTCCTAGCAGCTACAGGACCAGTACTGACTTTCTGTACCGGCCCCATCCGCCAATCGTCTTCGCTAATTTCATAATCCAACGGATTAACGGTACTATCATTAGCATTATTCATATCGTCAACATTTTTCTCAGTAACTACTTCTATCGACACATTAGGTGCTTGGTACTTCTCACCACTGGCGTACAAAAAATTATTGATATACACTTCAACTGTATCTTTGATCAATATAGTGATATTTGTTCCGTTTCTGATCAAACCTGGGGAGCAGACCGCGACGTAGTCCCAGCTTCCGTCGATGCATCTCATGAAGGGGAGTGTGAAGGTTGAGTAGTAGTTCGGGCTGTTACATTCGGGCCTCACGACTGTTCCCGAAGGTTCGTAGGGGTTGCATTCGCGGCGACCTTCGATGGAGCCGGACACGAGGCAGTGGTAGTGCACGGATGGGTTGTTGTCTAACTTGCAGAAACCTGGAGGATAGGGGATGTTTTAGTATGGCAAATGGAAACTGAGTTTAAATCCTCGAGTCGAGCTAGAAGGTAAATTAGTTCTTGGTGTAGAAATTACAGGCAGTTTGCCATTGTATGTCATATGTATTGAATTGGATAGGGCCTAATGTAGCTCCTTGTGGAACACCTTATTAAAAACTTCAAAACAGACTTTATTTTTGGAAACTTTCCAAGAATCAAATACTACATAGATACGCATTCTTATCGTACGTGAAAATTAACGCAATTTATAAACCAATTCGTTGTATTTATTTAATATGTAATTCATACACATCCTATCGAAAGCTTAGTTTAAGCCAACAACATCGCTACACTATGCATTCAAAGTAATTTAGATGTTATAAGTTTATACTTACGGACGCATTTAGGAATAGAATTAGACCAGGTTCCATCCAGACAGAAGACGATATCAGTCCCCACGACTCCGTATCCTGGTCGACAGGTGACATTCAGATTTAGCGATGGGAATTGTTGCCCAGGTCTCGCCAGAGGGGCGTTTGCTACTACGTAGGTTCCGTGCTCTGGGTATGGCGGCAGGACGCATTTGCCTGACTGTGTTGGCCTGAAAACAAAAATCTTTTGAGTTAAACCACTTCATTTTCTTTCGTTTGACGTTTGGTTCTTCCAAAGTTTGTCGCTGGATATCGCCTTGTGCGATTAGAAAACAGCACGTGTAGTATGACCACTTATATCTCTACTCTACGAGGACAAAATTACATCTTTCTGCATTTTTAACATCACCTTTGAACATCTTTCTAAATCTGTCAATTTTTCTTTTGTTTCTACGGTGATCGTGCTACGAGTGCAGGATACAAAGGTATAACGATTTCTGGCATATATTTTGTTTACCTGTTAGGAACTGTTGGGTCCGATGGCAGCTGTCGGTTGCACAGTTCTTCAGACTCGTCAGATCCGTCTGCGCACTCGTTTTTCTATTAACAAAATAACTTTTGTTATTACTTTAAGCAGTGATTTATGTTATACAACGGCTTCCTCTCCTGTGTCACGCTTTCGTGGACCAGCCACCAGTTTCTGATGGTTTCAATTATGGCGCCATTCCAAAGCATCAAAGCAGCAAGCTGCCTATTTGCATAAGCCACTATCAATCTCAATCTGAATCATTTTGAAGGGTATTGCTAAACCATTGCTTCATATGTTTGAAAAATGTGTTTGCTCAACAACATAAACAACGCAATGAATATTGTTGAAATGTCACAATGTAAGCCATTGCTACAGGTGTTACGCTATTAGGGTACATGCCACTGTGGCGTATTAATAAATAAATAATAATAAATAATTTTATTTCGGACAACTATGAGATCCATAAATTGTTAGTAAACAGTTTTGCACTTAAAATACTATTGTAGTAACTTAAAACTAAAGACGAATGAAAGCGAAGACCAGAGACTAAGGAACAAGTCTTCGCACAAATTGCCTTATTATGGCGGAGGAGGCATCAGTCGCCACAGCCCTCAGGATGCTATTGCGACTGCCTCTTATTCTGCTTATTAATGAATAGTTTGTGTTGTTTTCTGGTAGATTTCAGTACTAACACTAGTTACCCAGTCGTGTGTATACTAACCAAATGGACTACACTTACGGTTCCGAAATTAAAGACTTTTAATTTAATTACCCCGCTGATTATTTCAAATCATAATGTGGCATCACAGCTTAAGGCTTCTGCCTCGAATCTTGCGGGCAGCGGGGCGGCGGCGGCGGCGGCGCGGGAGCGGTGCGGGCAACGCAGACCCGTTCTCGAAACCAGCGAGCAGATCGCGCGGCACTAATACCGGCGTAGTGTTGTGTTCGTGGTTGTGTCGTCGAGATATTTGTTTTTATTCGCGAACGGAATGTCTGAATAACGGCGACAACATCTTTCTGATTCAAATTGATTCCTAACGCTCGATTTATTGTGGGCAAAAGACTGCAATACAGACGCGCGGGCGGTCACCGCTGGAGTGCACCGCTCGTTACCCGCGCCCGCGCCGCTGCCGGCCGCGCCGCTGTTTTCGAGGGCCGATCCATTTGATTTTACGCATTAGATCCTGCCGCTCCCGCGCCGCCGCCGCCGCCGCCCCGCTGCCCGCAAGATTCGAGGCAGAGGCCTAAGTGGAAAAATGTCAACTAACTTTTGGAGGCCACTGTATCATCATAACCACCATAATCAGCCTCTATTGTTCCCACTGCTGGGAACTCCTCTCCTCCTCTCTTTGAGAGGGAGTGGGCTATAAGTTGCTTCACTGAGCATCGAACGCGGGTCAGTAACAATAGTATCCTGAAAGTAGTGGCGGAGAGTCCTTACTCCACTGTTTTGAGGATTGTGGAGAGGATGGTCAACTAGGGCTTGATTGTTCTTTGAGCAACCTGCCTCGGACATTTACAAATATTTGTATGACCTACATGTAGGTATTTGTTTCGAGTCTGGGTGTTTTTCTATCTATAATATGTATGTATTTACAAAAAAAAAAAAAAATGTATGTAAGTAGTTTATCAGCCATCTAGTTACCATAACACAAGCATTAGGTTGCTTAGCTTGTGACTAGATGGCGCTGTGTGAAATGTCCAGGGATATTATTATTATATATTATTATTTAATTCGTGGTGTGTTCCCGGTGTTGATTGTGTGTTTTGTATTTACTACCATTAGTTATAAGGTTTTTTTTTTCACTAACAACCATGCATGTCTTCGAATACGACAAGGCCACTGTATATCGTATATTAAATAGAGCCCCGGTGCGCTTGGTTACAACAAAAAAACTACTTACCCCATTACAATCCGAGCCTTGATCAACACAAGCGCCGTACGCGCATTGGAACAGGTACGAGGGGCATATTTTAGCCGCGCATGCGCTAATTTCCTCGTCTGAGCCATCCGGACAGTTCGGGTTGCCGTCACAGAGGTCCGAAGCAGGGATGGAACTGCCGTCTTTACAACGAAATTGACCTCTGTAAAAAAAAAATACATTTTATTTTATTTCATATTTTGATTGTTCTTTTTTAATCTAATCGTAAGCTGCACTGGTTGACGTCAACACGTCAACGCCGGCTATCGCTGAAAACCAGCGCTGGGGCTCTGTCTCGTATAGGGTCTTAGCATTATGCTGAGCGATGGCCGTTTTGCGTGGATGTGACGCATGTTTACCCCCAACCTGATATTTTTTTTGTGTTTGTGTTCTTTTTTATGCGTCATGTTTGCCGCAAATAAATGTATTTTCTTCCTTTCTTTATTTCCTATCTTTGTCTAATCAAACCCCAACTTACTGAAATTCTTCAGTCTCGTTCCGACACTTGGGCAGTAGTTCGTCTGACCGGTCAGCACACTCATCTACACCGTTGCAGGGAGCCGTGCCATCTACGCAGGCGCCGTACGTGCATCTGAACCAATTGGGTTGACAGCTGTGAAAGAAGGGATTGGTTAACGCAGTGGTTACTAACACCCCGATGCAGAACTGCTCGAAAATCATACATGAACAGCCTAAAATGTTCCCACTGCTGGGACACAGGCCTCCTCTCTGTGACAGGGAGTGGGATGTTATCCACCACGCGGGTTGTAAACCGGCCAGTAACAAGGAATGGCCTATACCAATATTCTGAAATTATTTTTTTTTTTCTCAGTCACTTCTGTGACTTATGTAGTCCACGTTTACACAGTAAAGCGTGACTTACCAATACAAACAAATACAAATATTTTATTGGAACAAAAACATACTACAATTTTTGTGTACGTTAATACTGCTTAAGTGCTGGTTTAGGTCACAGGCAGGAGCTATAGGATAGTATACAATACGTGTGACTTAAGTAGTATTGCTAATATCACGCCGTGCTGTCGATAGACTACTTAATTCACACGTATCGCAATGTACTATACGTCCTGTGTCGGGTTGTTGAGCTCCTTAATTTTGGGTTGAGGTACACACGGCTACACGTCAAGCTATACAAAACCAGTTTGTCTTGGCCTCACTTTGTATTCTCACAATCAACGGTCAGCCAATACTGGTTTTGCATAGCTTGCTGTGTAGCCGTGTGTACACGATAAAATGATGCCGTTTCCGCATACGGAATTGAGGTAGATAACATTATTGCATAACTTTTACCAAATAGTAGATTTATCCTATTACGCTTTTTTGTAGGCTGATTTGAAATCCAAGACTTGGTGCCTTCACCTTGCAGGGCACAAATAATTCTGTATAACATATTTTCATAATTTAAGCTTAAAAAGGGCTCGCACGCACGATCTTATAAAGTAATGTTTTTCTCAGGGCCAGAAAACATTGGCGCCATCTAGTTTAAAAAAAAAATACCAGCTCATCAGTCTCTATAAAAAAGTAAGAAATTATTTTTAAGAAGTCGGTTAAAAAACTACAAAGTGAAAAATTACTTTAATTTCAGAAGTCGGTGTCGTTGGTTCCGCATTTTCGTTTTTGACACCGACTTCCAAAATTAAGAAAGTTTTTAGTCCTGACTTACTTGGTCTTCCTGCACAGAGCGTGAGTCTCGTCACTTTTATCAGGACAGTTCACAATGCCGTCACATTTCCCGTCGAAGTCAATGCACGTTCCATCGCGGCACTGCCACTGATTCCTCCTGGAAATAGGCAGGACACATGATGAATTTACAATATTTTGTGGTTAGCGAAGCTAAACGTATATTTGCGGAAGCGAGGGTAGATGACTTTTATGCCGTCATGCGCAAGCGATGTGCGTCTATGATGCGGCGTTTCAAGGGTAGTTCTAATGCTCCGGCTACATTGTCGCGATAACGCGAACTAAACTTCGCGCGCTCTTTCTCGCACACCGCACGACATCTCGCTGTTAAACAGAGACCGCGCGAAGTGTAGTTCGCTTTATCGCGACCATGTAGCTGTGTACACTGGCGGACAAAATTGATGGGCCAATTATTTGAATTATTAGATACTGGGCGGGTAGACGTGTACGCACAGATGTCCAAGTCACCAAATAATTTATTATTATTTACTAACAATTAGGCTTAGGTGATACTAACACTATATGGACCTTTGGTCTGATATAAAGAATTTGATTTATTTATTGATAGTCTTTGGTCTGTTATAAAGAATTTGATTGATTGATTGATAAACGAACTTAGCTTGGAGTTCGTTTAGATTCGCTCATGTAGCTACCGCGACTTTTCATACTTCGGTTCATAGCTCGCAGTGTGAACCGACGTGCATATGTAAATACGCGGTAGCCGCCGTTTAACTAGCCACCTGAATGATATTCAGCCAATGCGTCTAATACTACATAAATGAACTGGCTGGCTGATGCTTAGGCCATTTATATAATAGGGTGCAAATGTGCGGAAAACATGTTTAAACATGCATTTTGTAATTTTTATATTTTCCATAGTATACTGAACTACCTTGAGCTGTTGAGCTGC
This sequence comes from Apamea sordens, assembly GCA_945859715.1. Lineage (NCBI taxonomy): Eukaryota > Metazoa > Arthropoda > Insecta > Lepidoptera > Noctuidae > Apamea > Apamea sordens. The sequence goes on from OX244014.1 coordinate 6,963,344, forward strand.
ACGATTTCCGACAAATGCGTGCACTGACTGGACAGGTCCTCTCAATCTGTGTGGTTCTTTCCTCCAAAGACTACATGGTCTTCATATGATCTGACCAAGATTATGTCTGGACTTTAAAAGAGACTGTGGCCTCTGAGTTTGTTTCGGCCTTTCTTCTCAGACTAGTCAGATAGGAAACGCCGACCTCATCTACTTTTTAAAATATGATTGACGTGTAAAAGTGTTGTAAAAACCTATGTATGTACCTATTTACAAAATAAAATAATTTATCATTCATCGTTTTAAATCAATGAATCGCCAATTTAAATGTTTGGATTTAAATTGGCGATTAATTGATTTAAAACGGTGTACGGGGAACTAATTGCTTAGCCTAGAGACTAGGCAATTAGTTATACATTAGCTATCTACGTCACTTGCTTAGTGGCACCGAGTTGCCGTGCCTGGCCATATCGCTGTTAAGCCCGCGATGGTATGTGTGGTATGTTTAAAGGTTCAACAAATGCTTGTAAACGGTTTTTTGATTAATAAATAATAAAAAAAATAAATAACTTACCGACACTGACTGGCTTGTCTTCTAGATCTGTGTAACACTAAGTCCTCGTTCAGACCACCCCTGAAAGAAATATAAGAAAGTAGTTTTATTGTTTAATCAAATAGAAGACGTTTGATTTATTAACAAATTCATCATATCTATGTTACATTATATGTATAATTTAACATTTAAAATAAAAATATGTACATGTATCATATGGCATCAAAAAATTCGTCCACATCGCTGTCAACAGGAACAGTGCCCAAAAGGCTGGCAGCATTGCCACGTTGTATGGCGATGCTAATTCTTTGGCCAAGAAACAGGCCAGCCCTCTGGTCACGCGTAGAGTCGACTAACTGCTTGGCGATATCTCGAAAAACCAAGTAGGCACTCGGACCCCATGGCCCTAGTGTTTCAACCCCAAACGGCTCAAACATGTACCTCCTAATCAGGTTGGAATATTTTCGCTGTTTGAGGTTTTCTGCACCAGCAGCAGCCGCTCCAGCACAGCCCACCGTGCTAGGAAGTTAGTCAGTATCTTGGGGCTCGGAGTACGAATGCTAGAGTGGAGACTACAGAGGTGATTTCAGGTATGGTATGGTACGTGTATATGTGTGTGTGATGTGTGTGTAGGTATGTGTAGATAGATATGTATAAGTACTTACGACGAGGCACCAGAAAAGCAGTTCTCTTCATCTCTGCCATCAGAACAGTCTTTACGTCCATCACAAAATGAGCCGAAATTCACGCATGCGCCATCCCCACAGGAAAACTCATCTGCGCTGAAAATTGATTACAAACAACATTACTTATAGCTACTACATACATATGTCGCAGCCAACTGGTTATATTAGCCGTTTAGTCAACCGCCTGGCCTTTGAAAGTAGTGCTCGCCTCGCTTCGCTCTCTCGGCTCGCACGCGGTTGATCACAGCAGTTCTAACCTAACCCATTTGGTCGGGATGCCCTGGCTTAGTTACTGCGACCAATTCGGATCGCACGTGATTGGTTACAGTTACAACCTAAACTTTAATTTATTGAATATCATTCAGGCCGTTAGTTGAACGGCCGCCGTTTTGTTAAAGGCTAGGCGGTTAACTAAACGGCTAATTAAACCAGTTGGCTGCGACATATACATAACCTCACGTCTTCTTCCCATGAGGGTAGCCAGAAACTACAAAACGCAGCCTGCTACGACCCTACATACATGGAGAATGTAAGGATCGTAGTAGCTGGCGTTCCTCGGGGTATTACCGTTCATACATCTGAGGTGCAATTCTCGTAATTTTAAGAACGTTCACAGTCTGATCTCAATCAGTCAAAAATACCTCTAATTTCCCTACATTTTGACACGTTTTTGACATTTGTTTGTCGCTGAGATGAGACTGCGACTAGATTTTGAACGTTTTTAATTACGGGAATTCATGATCTTCTTGTCATAAATGCACGCGGGTTGCGATCACCTGAGGGGCAATATTCTCGTAATTTAAAACGTTCAAAATCTAGTCGCAGTCTCATCTCGGCGACAAACAAATGTCAAAAACTTGTTAAAATGTAGGGAAATTACTTAGAGGTATTTTTGACAGATTGAAACTGATATCAGACTGTGAACGTTCTTAAAATTACGAGAATTGCCCCTCTGACCTTTCTCATCATCTGCCTAGCCTTTTCCCAACTATGTTGGGGTCGGCTTCCAGTCTAACCGGATGCAGCTCAATACCAGTATTTTACATGGAGCGACTGCCTATCTGACCTCCACAACCCAGTTACTGGGTAATACGATACCCCTTGGTAAGACTGGTTGTCAGACTTTCGGGCTTCTGACTACGCGTAACGACTGTCAAAGATCCACGAATGACATTATACCTTATATTATTAATCAATTTATTTCAGATAAAATCAATCCATACAATTTCAAATTATAAATACTTACAGAAAAAATATATAAATAATAATAACTGAACTAATATATAAACAGAAAAATAAATCTAGTATAATAGCTACTAATAAATAATTTCCTATCGACCGATTTCAGTCACGGTGGCCAATCTCAGCGGAGATTAGCCAGGTCCGCAGGAGATATTATAGTGCACAAGTGTGTGCGTAAACACAGGTGCACTCTCTGTTCATTTACTCTCATACGCGGGGCGCAGCTAGTTGCTTCATATGTTCGAAAAATGTGTCTGCTCCATAACGTAAATAACGCAATGAATGTTGTTGAACTGTCAAAATGAAACTCATTGCGGCTGACAGTGTGGTACGCAATTACCCCGCAGACTTTACTTCTTGAATTTGTAGACCTATTGGAAATTTGAGAACTTCGACTAGCTGCGCCCCGCGGTTTCACCCGCATAAGTTTCGATCCCGTGGGAATATCGGGATAAAAAGTCCTGTGTTAATCCTGGTTATAAACTATATCTTTGTGCCAAATTGCATCTAAATCCGTTCAGTAGTTGTGGCGTGAAAGAGTAACAAACATCCATCCATACAAACTTTTGCGTTTATATCTAATACTAGCTGCGCCCCGCGGTTTCACCCGCATAAGATTAGGTCCCGTGGAAATATCGGGATAAAAAGTAGGTATCCTATATGTTAAACCTGGTTATAAATCATCTGTGTGCCAAATTTCATGCAAATTCGTTCAGTAGTTTTTGCGTGAAAGAGTAACAAACCTCCATCCATCCATCCATCCATCCATACAAACTTTCACGTTTATAATATTAGTAGGATTTACCTGCATGAGTTGGTTCTCTCCCTGGTCACTGAGCTCAATGCTGGAAATATGGCTGAAACAAACAAATTTAAACATTAAGTAGTTGGCTGACATTGAGATGACGACTAATAGAGAAGTGGCTAAGAAGGGGCTATGGCTAATCAATAACACGCGCGGTGTTGATCGATCAGGTTAAGCTACGCTTGCTGCGGTCGATCCGTGGATGGGTGACCATCTTTACATACCGAGACCCATGCTTCAGAAAGCACGTTTCAAGCTATTGGTCCCGGCTCTCAATCTTGGATCTTTGACAGTCGTTACGGGTAGTCAGAAGCCCGAAAATCTGACAACCAGTCTTACCAAGGGGTATCGTATTACCCAGTAACTGGGTTGTGGAGGTCAGATAAGCAGTCGCTCCATGTAAAATACTGGTATTCAGCTGCATCCGGTTAGACTGGAAGCCGACCCCAACATAGTTGGAAAAAGGCGAGGCAGATGATGATATGCGTTATTGTCGATACATTAATAACATCTTTAGTTCTTTAAATAGTTACAATCATTCCTACATAATACTTAAGTACTATGGCTTATGTCTACATTTGATATGTGTAGGTAATACATTTGTTTTTTTCTGAGAGGGTTTTTCATTGACCTTAATTTTTAAATAATTGTTTAACCAATTTTATCAATATTTAAATTTAATGACCAATCTATTTAAATTGCTTTTGATATTAAGGTCCTATTATTAAAAACCGGAAAACTTTGACGTATGACTAGCTATAAAAACGGTGATTAAGTAGATGCCAATGGTTTCTACGTTAAGTCTTCCGCATCTGTACATTTCTGTGTTTGAAGTTTTATTTGATTCTATTCTACTAATATTATAAACGCGAAAGTTTGTGAGGATGGATGGATGTTACTCTTTCACGCCAAATCTACTGAACCGATTTAGAAAGCATAATAGTAATAGTTTATTTATTTATTAATTAGGGACAAAAAACAGTTACATGCAACAAAATACAGAGAAATAACTGAGATTTAACAAACACATATCCCACACCCCATACACGCCGAAACAGGGTCAGTACATAACGGTTTGGAGCCTGCTAAATTGTTGAAAGCAGTTTTTCGCGAGAAATGTGCTTGATTTTGGTTCATTTGCTGACAAAAATTTAAATGCTTTTTAAAAGAAAACTTCTTTAAACCAGGGAGTAATGTATATACTGCATCCTCCATAGGACAATCTCTAGAGTCTAGACAAAATCAAACTGGTTGCTAATGTAATTGTATAATTTATTCTTTTTTTTTATTCTCTTTGACATTGATTTGCATTCTGTAATTGCTTAAGTCACCCGGACTTATTACTCCTTATTATTTATTTATAAAAATAGTCTACTTTTGGAATGTTTGTAAATATGAGAGCACCATGTACCTATCACATAGTCAATTTATATGTCATGGTTTCATTAATTCATTTTAATTCTTTTACCTATTGTGGTATAGCAATTTTATGTTTAGGTGCATCGTCTTCACATATAATTAATGTATGCAAAATATTGTAAAACATTTTAAAAGAGTAACGGTGGAGTTTCTTGCCCATTCTTCTCCATACGAAAACTACCTTTTGGAAGGGGCGACTAGAATCAATTTTATTTTAATTTTAATTTTGACGTTCAAATGTGCCTTTTATGTGCCTAATTGAAATAAATGATTTGACTTGACTTGACTTACTTAATTATACGGCGAGAGGTGCGCGTTCCTCGTCTGTTTCACACTGAGAAGTGCAAAACAAACGCCGGTGAGCGGGCACCTCTCCGTATCCTTGTAGTAACTTTATAACACACACTTTACCGATTCAGATATTTTTACAGTTTCTCCTGCAAAATTAAAAAAAAATGGCTATAGCTTTGCTTACCGACAAACTTTCATAACTTGCTTTTATTTTTTCTTTTAATTCTAAAATTCATATGTGACCGTCCGTTCTTTCCTCTTTTAGATATATTTTATTAATTGAATCCGTGGACAATAGTGTGGGTTATACGTTTATTAAATAAATCTAATTAGCTCCGATATACAAATTGTAACGTGTAACTGTTTTTTGTCCCTAAATAAACAAAATAAAATAAAATTTGTCTGATGTGCTCGACAAACTGACACGGATATGTCTGACGCGTGTCTATTTAAAGTTAGCGGGAAAACCGTACGGTTAAAAATCCCTGAGCTCAATACTCATTTGTTATGACTAAATACTAAGAAATACGTACGATCATAAGTGTATTTAGTTAAGTATGTGGTATGGTTTTCACCCGGGAAACCATTAATGGTTTTCCAATTAGTCTTTGAGCCAAATAAAGGAAGATGAGCCAAAATGTATGGAACCAGAGGGGCAATTCTCGTAATTTTAAGAACGTTCACAGTCTGATCTCAGTCTCAATCTGTCAAAAATACCTCTAATTTCGCGCAGCTAGTATTATAAACGCGAAAGTTTGTATGGATGGATGTTTGTTACATCAGAATTAAACATAGGATACTTTTATCTCGATATTCTTACGGGATCGAAACTTATGCGGGTAAAACCGCGGGGCGCAGCTAGTTTTAAATATAACGCTGAATTAATACACTGATTGGTACTTTATTTACCTACGAGTAGCAAAAAATCCGTTCCGCGTCAATGTGATTTGTGAACAGGAAAAATCGACAAGAAAATCATTCTTATCTATAATTTGAGTACGGCTAAATATCTTTGAGCAAAGCATGTTTACTTTTTGTGATGAGTAATTTTCGATGTTGTTTAAGAATATCTTCGCGACTGTATTCCCCCACACACGGGGTAGGCAGCACTCAGCAGGCAGAGGTGTAAGGGATTTTCATCCTGGGGGTCTACTCCGAAGTAGTATCGGCCGAATGTTCGGCAGTTTCCTGCTACAAAATTACAATTTGGTTCGGTCAGTTCCGATCCTACACTCCTACACTCTTTCGAATATTGACTATGGTCCCGACCCAACTGAGCCGATCCGAACTTTTTTCACATTTTTCAATAATATTAGGTTCGGCCATGTGTCGGTCCGATCCGAACATTCGCACTTTGCACTTCGGAGTAGGCCCCCTGGATCGCAGACGATGTCGCAGGCAACAGGTAGTTTGTAATAAAAAGTCGAAGGACGACGATACCAACGAGAACAAGAGGGGCTTGCGGTTCAGGTTAAGCCACGTTAGCCGTGGTTGGTCCGTGGATGGGTGACCATCTATACTTACTACGTACAGATACTACGTGGTGACTTAATTTGTTTTATTTTTAACTGTGTTTAGTTTATGAGCCTGTTAAGAGTCGCAATAAATACTTTTTCATTCTTTACCAAGACGCCTCGTCTCGGATAGCATGTTAAGCCGTTGGTACAGTCACGAGCAAAAGTATGTATACACTCGGCTTTATTCAAAAGCGATTTACACCTTTATTTTTTAATGAAATTTTATGATGTTACGAACATAGCATTTTCGAACCCATAGGTTTAAGTAATATGTCGTATTTCAACGTTGCATTCGTTATTTCACGAAAAACTCGCAATTGAAAGTTGCCGAGTGTTGACATATTGGTGCTCGTGACTATACCGGTGGTCATTTGTAGATCTCTGACAGTCGTTACGGGTTGTCAGAAACCCGATATGCAATCAAGTACCAAAGTATTTTCTAACTGAACAGACAGCTGTGCTGCTGGGGAGTTTGTTGCGCCACATCTTCCCAGCGAAAGCACTAGGAAGTGGTGAAGGGCGGGCGTGTTAGGGGACTGTTTTTTTGACGTTCGAAAAGTGCTGAATCTGAGCCTAAATTGAATAAATTATAAATAACACATAGGATACTTTTTTTCCCGATATTCCCACGGGATCGAAACTTATGCGGGTGAAACCGCGGGGAGCTGCTAGTAATATTATAAACGCGAACATTTATAAGGATGGATGGATGTTACTTACTCTTTCACGCAAAAACTGCTGAACGGATTTTGGTGAAATTTCGTACGCAGATAGATTATAACCAGGATTAACACATAGAATACTTTTTGTCCCGATATTCCCACGGAATCGAAACTTATGCGAGTGAAACCGCGGGGCGCAGATAGGTAGTATTATAAACGCGAAAGTTTGTATGGATGGATGTTTGTTACTCTTTCACGCCAAAACTACTGAACGGATTTGGATATAATTTGGCATACATATAGCTTGTAACCAGGATTAACACATAGGATACTTTTTATCCCGATATTCCCACGGGATCGAAACTTATGTGGGTGAAACCGCGGGGCGTTGCTAGTATTGTTATAATTTGAAGTTATATACTTACTCGTATCTATAGTGTGTAGTTAGTGAGAAGTACTCCCTCAATTTATTTGAATTTGGCGCAACTAGTCCTCTCAGTAGTCGGAGTCGGGGGTGACTAACGAGATGATGACTATGGAGAAGTTCCTACCATATCATATTTCATACAGTCCATCCATCGTTCTACGTTCTATGTTATGGGTTTGGTTTCCGCACTTAGTCCTTCATGTGGACCATTGTGCGTGGGCCATGGTGGCCGTCGGTGGTTATCCCAACCAGCCCACCTCCCTCCAGAAGTTTATTATGTCTCCTGCAGTGCGAATCTGTAACCATCTCACCGTGAAAACTTAGGTGAAGTGAGCGTGGAGTGAGCTGTCATTCCAAATAATGCTAGGTATTGACACTACTGACAACTCACATCAAGCTCACTTCACTTGAGTTTTCACGGTGAGATTTTTACAGAATCGACCGGCTGACCTGGTGAGAACCCATCCCCCACACCAAAGTCCATCCATCGTTTCTTTGGCCTCACTCTTCTCTTAAAGCCATCCACATTCATCCTCAAATAGCAACTATAATAATCGATCAACAACCTGTAGTACATACACCTTCGAGAAAACCTGTTTATCGTTATTTGACATTTAGATAGGGGAGCTCGTGGCTAAGTAATAACAGCCACACGGGTCGATCGATAAGGTTAAGCTACACTTGTCGCGGTTGGTCCATGGATGGACCATCTTTACATACCGAGACCCCCGTGCTTCGGAAAGCATGCTAAGCCGTTGGTCCCGGCTGTCACTCGTGGCTTTTTGTCAGTCGGTGTCGTATTACCCAGTAACTGGGTTGTGGAGCTGAGATAGGCAGTCTCTCCAAGTAAAATACGGGTATTCAGGTCCATCCGGTTATACTAGAAGCCGACCCCAACATAGTTGGGAAAAGGCTATGCAGATTTGACTTCTCTCTTAACCGTTATTTGACATTTAGATAAGTTGACAGAAGCACAACACTATTCAGAGATTAAACACTTTTTTTAACAAAAAAAAAAAACTACTCACCAACGCAAACTATAATTAAATACACGTACATTTTAAACACTCACAGTAAAACAATAATTTAAGTTAGTAAATTGACTAGTACGATGGCAGATTGGTCTAACACTATTTGCACGTCATTTCTTTAATAATATTTGTGTGATACTGGTTTACAATAAAAAATAATTAGCGTGACCAGTCGCCGTCGCCTCGGGAAAACCATCTACGTAGTGTTGCTAGTGTAGAATTGTAATTACCCTATTCAAGCAATTGGGGAGAAAAGTGATGGTTGTAGTTTTGTAACCAGACCACGCATTTACGCCTGGGGCTTTACTGCGCACACTTAGGGCCGATTTTTCAATCGACAGATAATTTTTATTCGTGGAATAAAATTGACGTCTGACAGTTTTTGTATGGAAGAACTGTCAAAAATTCAAAATTATTCCTCGGATAAAATTATCTGGCGTTGAAAAAATCAGCCCTAAAGAGTAGCCAATAATAATAATAATGATATCCCTGGACAATCCACACAGCGCCATCTAGTCCCAAGCTAAGCAAATTAGGTTGCTTAGCTTGGGACTAGATGGCGCTGTGTTATGGTAACAAGATGGCTGATAAACTACTTATATACGTTTTTTTTGTAAATACAAACGACAGACGACGACGACGAACGACGACGACGATTTTGACAGTTCAACAACATTCATTGCTGAGCGTTGTTGAGCAGACAAATTTTTCGAATATTTATTTATTTATTTGTCGGAGATGGTATCGTTAGCATCAGGCATATTTTAATTACTGTGGGCGTACTATGGGTAGTGTTGGTTATACTTATAACACTATCAAAAAACGGTTTGCAGTTCAAATCAGATTACAATTCACGAACAAGTCAGTTACACTAGCAATCACACACTGTAGGTACACAACTCAACGATACGGAACGCAATTGACATTTTCTAAACACATGTTTTTCGTACGATGTCCAAATGTTTCGATGATCCCGAGAGCTCTGCTCACACCGTTCTTGTAGCTGTTGCTCTCTTCCCACCACGAACTCCGGCTAGACTCTGTCTAGCCTGAGTTCCGAATAGTCAAACGAATGACTCCGACATAATATTTATTTATTTATCACATGAAATGTTTCCTTTGCCATTACAGATAAATGATTCAGATTAAAATTGGAAATTGGTAGTGTGTTACGCAATTAGGGTGTAGGACGCACAGTTTTTATAGGTTTTCCAATTAGAAAAATATGAGTAACCGCCCTAAATTTGACTTGTTCCTTATTAAATTCCTACTTTTTAAAACACCAACAGGGGGCTTACCAGCTCTTATAGCAGGGCAGAAGTTGAACTGCACTGCTTTTTTGATTTAAGACTTAGTACCATACATGGGAACCTTCTGGTTACGGGGATACTGAAGGTCAAAATTTCAACTTTTAGTGAATTTTATTTTACGAAAACAAGTTTTTAATGTTTAATAACACAACTTCAAATACCGTTGCATGCACCCATAAGCACAATGTTTTGCGTGTGTTACATTGCGCATTACCGCAAACAGCAAATTTTCACACAAAAAATAAATGTCGTTTCCCAGCACTTATTTTTGTCTTAGTACAGAATGCATAGTTGACGGCAATGTGATGGGTCTTTTTATAATACGTGTTCGTTCATTCATACACGAAATTTATTTTCGCATAACTCGTCAAAATGTAGGGAACAGCTGATTTTTTTATCGCAATTCCAGGTTTAGTCCTATAGTAAAAGTTGTTCGTAATGATCAATACAATGACCCCCTTAAGAGATTTGATGTATGAATAAATGATAAAATGATAAATGATTTTATTTTTGTAAGTAGGTTTGTACAAACACTTTTACACGTCAATCATATTTTAAAACTAGATGAGGTCGGCGTTTCCTATCTGACTAGTCTGAGAAGAAAGGCCGAAACAAACTCAGACGTCACAGTCTCTTTTAAAGTCCAGACATAATCTTGGTCAGATCATGTGAAGACCATGTAGATTTATGTCTGAGATGGTTTTTTTTGAAGAAAGAACCAAACAGTTTGAGAGGACCTGTCCAGTCAGTGCACAGAGAACAGAGAGAAAAATAATATAAATACAATGACCCACGTAGTCTTCTCATTCACAATAATTAAAATAATAGAATACTTTAACTTACTTTACTTTAATAATAGATACACCATATATTTAGGGGAATTATTTAATAACATGGCAACCCGCAGATAATAAGTGACAAACGGGTTTAAGAGGTTACTGCAACAAATAGATAAGTAACCGGGCGCTCGGAATCGGTGATTTTTTCGATGTTGTTTTTTGAGCAAACGCGTAATAATGTTATTATGAAGGTTACCGTTTGCAGCTGATATTTAAACTTACAAGCGTGCAAAACCAAAGGTTCACACGGCTACACATCAAGGTATACATTTCCAGTTTTAGCTGAGCTCACATTGTACAGGTTTTTCGTACAATCAGAAGTCAGCTTATACTGGTTATGATTGTATACCTTGATGTGTGACATGGATATTTTGGATATGAATATATCTGTGTACCTATCTTTTTAAATTTATTTATTTAATGACATTTTAATACAGTGATGTTAGGTACTTAATTCTAAACTCGCCAAACTTTTACGTTTGATGGCGTGAAACGCTCTTAAATAAAACCGGTCAAGTGCGAGTCGCACTCGCCCACGAAGGGTTTCGTACCATTTATCTATAAAAATCACGTCTGTTGTATGGGAGCCCCCCTTAAATATTTATTTTATTTTAATTTAAATATTTATTTTTAAAGTGAATAGACAAATAAATATTCTGTGAATATTTCAAGCGTCCCATATTTCAACCTGTTGCCGTTATTGGTATCGAGCAAAAAACGGCAAAAAAATCACGTTTGTTGTATGGGAGCCCCACTTAAATATTTATTATATTCTGTTTTAGTGTTTGTTATTATAGCGGCAACAGAAATACATCATCTTTGAATATTTCAACTGTCTGGCTATCACGGTTCATGAGATACAGCCTGGTGACAGACAGACGGTCAGTGGAGTCTTAGTAATAGGGTCCCGTTTTTGCCCTTTGGGTACCTACGGAAACCTAAAAAAAGGTTGCATGTAGACGCAAAACACGCGGGTGATGATTTGCCTAAGCAAAATGAGCAGGCGCGAACAGGGGATAGTAGCACAAATTGTAGTTTGTCTTTGTACACACGGCTACACGTCAAGCTATACAAAACCAGTTTGTCTTGGCCTCACTTTGTATGATATTTTCTCACAATGAACGGTCAGCTAATACTGGTTTTGCATAGCTTGATGTGTAGCCGTGTGTACTTAGTACTCATAGTATGAATTTGTCGTATTTTGTATCAAAAGTCATTTATTCAAATCAGGCTGAGAATCAGCACTTCTCGAACGTCAAAATAAAAAAAAAACGCCCACCCTTCACCACTTCCTAGTGCTATCGCTGGGAAGAAAAAGTGCAGCAACAAACTCCTCAGCAGCACAGCTGTCTATTAATTAAGCAATTCTTTCTTTCATATCTTTATAATTCTTTTCTAATTACTCATTTTCCTGATCTCTTGTGTTGTATTGTATCCATAGATGGTTCCTTTGGCTGATTCCAGTAATTATATCGTTGTTAACCCAATCTTCTTGAGGTGGATTTACAACCATAGTTCTGCCGGTCGATTCTGTAAAAATCTCACCGTGAAAACTCAAGTGAAGTGAGCTTGATGGGAGTTGTCAGTAGTGTCAATCCCTAGCATTATTTGGAATGACAGCTCACTCCACGCTCACTTCACCTAAGTTTTCACGGTGAGATCGTAACAGAATCGCACTGCAGTTCTCAATATTTTACTGGCGCCGATTCCCTTGTTCATAAACTAAACTAAATTTAAGTTCAATGCATCTTTTTCTTTCTATTTCATTAATAAAAGGACAGAAGATACATTATTAGTTTAGTCCTGATTGGATTTTAAATAAACATTATAACCAGATACATGGGTTTATGTGGTTATGGGGAAGATTTTAATTAAAAATCAGTTTAGTATTTACTTCTACACTCTCAAATACGCTGTTGCAAGTCATGGGGGGCATACCTCCATGACTTGCTAAATTAACTACTATTAACTACTAGAAACTATTTTTAGTTTCAAACAGATAACTAAAAAACTTTTTTGCAAAAAAAAAACAACCGACTTCCAAAAACGACACTACAAAGTGAAAAATAACTGTGTAGTAACGGCGTCGTTGGGTTCGCATTTTCGCTGTTTGCCACCGACTTCCGAAATTAAAGTTATTTTTCACTTTGTAGTGTCGTTTTTGGAAGGTGGTTGTTTTTTTTTGCAAAAAAGTTTTTATTTTTCACTTTTAAGTTGTAATTTTGGTTTAAAAACCAAACTACCGAACCGTTTTTGATGAAATTTCTATGGGACCATTTGGGAAGTATACCCTTTCCAACAAAAAAAGAATTTTTCAATCGGTTGGCAAGCGACGGATTTATGCGCGAACAAACATAAAAAAAAAAAAAATACAAACATCCGAATTGAGAACCTCCTCCTCCTCCTCCTCAAATAGTTTCTGTACATGTTAAGTGCTCTGAAGAAGTTAATTAGTGGAAGTAGACTACAATACTCAATCCACATAGTTATCTCATGATAATAGTCACAAACAATTAAGTTATTAGCGACCGAAATCCAGACGCTGTAAACTTAACAGCCGATCGATTCTGTAAAAAACTCACCGTGAAAAGTAAGGTGAAGTGAGCTTAGAGTGAGCTCTCAATAGCCTAGCTTTAGTTGGAATGACAGCTCACTCCACGCTCACTTCACCTAAGTTTTCACGGTGATTTGGTTACAGAATCGCACTGCAGCAGTGCGATTCTGTAACCATCTCACCGTGAAAACTTAGGTGAAGTGTGCGTGGAGTGAGCTGTCATTCCAAATAATACTAGAGATTGACACTACTGACATCTCACATCAAGCTCACTTCACTTGAGTTTTCACGGTGAGATTTTTACAGAATCGACCGGCTGGAGACTGTTGAAGGTCATTTTAAGTAAATTATAATGAGATACAAAGTGCTTACATCTAAATAATAAATTTTATTCTTCACCCAAAATTTCTTTGTTCACGTTCACGTTCATCAAGGCATTTATAAAGTCAATTTCCTGGTATCTATGACAGTGGCGCTGATTCTCTTGTTCATAAACTAAACTTAATTTTAGTTCAGTGCATCTTTTTCTTTCTATTTCATTAAGAAAAGGACAGAAGATAAATATTAGTTTAGTCCGGACTGTCAAATTAGTCAGCGCCAGACGTAAATTGACGTATTTTTAGTAGCCATGTTTTTAATCACGTCAAATTTGTCTATGGAGTATATTAATTTGACAGGACTAAACTAATATTTAGCTTCTATCCTTTTCTTAATGAAATAGAAAGAAAAAGATGCACTGAACTTAAATTTAGTTTAGTTCTCAAACAAGGGATTCGGCGCCAGTATCATTGGATCACTCAGTACAGACACCATTCAGCATTATTTTACTATCACTATCTAGTATAACCAACAAAAAAGTATACCAAAAACTAAGCTACTAAATCTCACATAACTTTACACATATTACACCTGCATTCTCATAAAAAAAATCATCAAACATACATACATAAAAAACCAATAACTTACATCACAAGAAGTAAAAACAAACAAGAAGTAAAATACTAGAAAAAATTATAAACAGTAGACTAGTTAACTATCTAGAGAAAAATGAATTCTTATCATCTGCGCAATTTGGTTTTAGAGCCAAATTATCCACAGCCGATGCAGTGCACAGTCTAACAGATTATGTCTCAGAAGAACTCGGTAAAGGAAACCAGACCGTGGGGATCTTCCTTGATCTGGCGAAGGCTTTTGATACAGTCTCCGTTTTGACGCTTTTGTATAAATTAGAAGCCTTGGAATAAGGGGAACGCCGCTGAAACTCTTTGCTGACTACTTAGACGATCGTTATCAATGTGTTAAAATTGACCATATTAGTAGCGACGAGCAAAAAAACACAGGTTTTGGTGTTCCCCAGGGAAGTGTTTTGGGCCCCACCCTTTTCCTGATTTATATCAACGATTTGTGTAGTTTAAATATTAATCAAGGTAAAATTATATCGTATGTAGATGACACGGCGTTAATATTAACCGCTAAAACAAATAGCGAATTGTACGAATATGCTCGAATAGGTTTCAATACTGTGTCTAACTGGCCCCAAAGTAACTTACTAACATTAAATGCCGACAAGACAAAATATGTATATTCACTTCTCCATCCGCAAACCACATTTAAATATTACTAACTCTCATCTGTATGCCCATCATTGCGGACTCCGCTAAGTCAGCATATGTAAGTATCCTTTTATCATTAAAACATGTAACATAAAATATCTCGGGGTTCAAATAGACGAGTTGCTCTCATTTAGACCACATATTGACAGTTTGGTTAAAAGAGTGCACAAGTTAATTTTTGTTTTTAAAAAATTGCGAGCAATTGCAGATAAAAAACTAGTGTCACAAGTTTACTTGGCCCAAGGTCAATCTGTAATACAGTACTGTATTACTTCATGGGGTGGAGCACCTAAAACTTATTTACTACCTCTTGAAAGAGCACAGAGAGCTATTTTAAAAGTAGCTAACTTCCATCCCTTTCTCTATCCTACAGATCTGCTATACAAATCCTGTAACGTGCTGACTGTTCGCCAGCTTTTCATAACGCACTTGGTTTTAAAACAGCACACCATGCTCTCCTATAACATTGAAATTACTAATAAGAGACGGAATGATATTGTATGTGAGTCAAATGCATCCTCTAAATATGTCTTTGTAAACAGATTTTATACATTTTTAGGCCCATTTCTATACAATAAATTAAATAGGAAATTAATTATCTATAAATTAAATAATTACGCCTGTAAAAAGGTTATTCTGCAATTTTTACTTAGCATATCATACTGTGAAATAGAGGATTTACTCGTTGTCTGTAAATAAAACATGTTAGTTTTGGTAATATTAGTTTTTAAGTAATATACATATTAGTCTTCTCATTTGTTAATTATATATTTTAATATTCTAAGCACCTTTCTAGCCTGAAACACAGGTCTCCACCTAGTTCAGGCAAATGAGCAACTGTGTCATCTATAATTTTTAAGATAAGTTATTGTAAATCTGCACCATTTTTATAAATAAACGTTATAATTATTATTTTTTTTTTTAACATAGGTATCTCGGGACCATAGGGTCCCGGTCCTTTGGAAGGCGTACGAGGGGCCGAAGCCAACTCGCAGAGGCCCCTTAGGAAATTTTATTGTAATGTGGCACCACCCGACGATTATCCCTGTATGCACTGCAAGTGCACCCAAGGACAACCCTCGGTTAGTGTAGAACTATTACAGGATATGGAAAAATACAAATTTGGGCTATGCTGGGTTTGGGTGGCTAAAGTGGACTGGTTACCAATAACTATGGAAGAACTATGGCCCCTGCCTGATCAATGTTTTATATATACACGGATAAAATGTCAGAGGGTGACTTGCACGCTCAATAATGGGCCCCCGAAAACGGTCGCTAGCACATAGTGTCGTAGCGACAAGGGGGCAACATGTCCTGAGGTGCTTATGAGGAGTGGAGAGGTATTCCACGGCTATCAGGACGATCCCGGAAGTATGGTCAAGATCCCTACCAGCATCTTACTGAAATACTTCCTCCCTCCGAGCACGTTTGCTCTTGCGAATCTCAACTCAAGCCAGCCAATAAAGGCAAGAAGAAGGTGGGAGCTCTGTTCCTCGTCAGCGTTCACTCCAGCCGGCCAATAAAGGCAAGCCAGAGGTGAGGAACAAGACTTCTCCTCTCTTCTCTCTTATTATTATTATATCGTTTATTTATTTATATTTCTTATTTTAATACATTTTTAAATATTGGTATAAAAAAGAACATTTAAAAATATAAAAAAATAGTAATCCACCGGTGTCGGGAGCAGGGTCCAAGCTACCGGTGGTTAGGGCTCCAGAGACAGGAACCTCCTCACAATACGAGCCGTATCGAGGAGTACTGCCTAACGAGAGCCTCGATAGATGTTGATCAAGGTTTTAGGCTATCAGGCCATTGGCCGATACGACAATCGGCACAATGATAGCCGAGCTAACATTCCACATGTCAACAACCTCGTGTGCTAAGTCGAGATATTTAATTTGTTTCTCTTTCTCAGCTTTCACGAGGTTCCCGTCATGTGGAATGGTAACATCGACAATTATTAGGTTATTATTATTATCACCAGGATTAACACATAGGATACTTTTTATCCCAATATTCCCACGGGATCGAAAATTATGCGGGTGAAGCCGCGGGACACAGCTAGTTTGAAATAAATGATTTGACTTTGACTTTGTGCGTTCTGCCTAGAGCAATTTTCCAATAGCAAGGTAATTCGCGATAAATCATTTCGCATTAGCTTTATCTCATCGGAACGTAAATAACATGAATGTGTATCATTCAGTTATTTAAGTACGCTTAGTGATTCGCGGCTCATTTTGTTCTTCACTTAATTTTGATAGATCCGGTTGTGCCCTTAAAGGCGACAGCAGTCAGCAGTCTTGGGTGGAGTCTGGAGATCGCGTCACATTCATGATCACTCTAATATTATAAAGGCGAAAGTTTGTGAGTGAGCATGTGTGTGTGTATTACATAAGGAAAAAACACGTAAAATACTGATACAAAAATGCATAAACTTATATAGGAATTTCGCTATAGATCTTTAACAGCATAAGGACACTTAATTCAACAGGAAACGTTTGATATCAAAGAAGCCCCTTCATATGATACCCTATTTGACAACAACTTCAATGACACCTTATCTTACAACATTCGTCACTTTAAATCTATATTTATCCTTATTGAAATAAAGTAGAAAATAGTTACATATGCATACATAATTTGCAAACATTTGAGTTAGCCACCAACACTATCTGATATCGTTATCATGCTGTTGAGTTCACTTCAAAGTAGGTACCAGATAGTCTCAAAGTTACAGCACTGCCTATTATCTATATATCTCTGTCTGTTTGTTCAGGCATCACGCAAAAACTACCGGTTCGATTACGATGAAACTTGGTATAATTATTCTTTAATATCTTGGGCACCACACTGGGTACTTTTTATCCCGGAAAAGTATATACAATAAAAACAAACTTAATTTTGCGGTTCGATCCCTATACCCGATTACCACTGTCTGTACTGTACCAACCGCAAATACTAAGTTTGTCGTAGGTTGGGTCACCCGCAGTGGAGTTCATTTTTATTCCTTTTAGTTTTTAGAGTTATTTAGGTTTATTTTTATATGAGTCGTAGGTATAGATTTTAATTTTAAAGTATAGGTAGTATATTTGATAGTGTACGTAGTGACCGTAGGTTATTTTATAATACTGTTAGGTAGGTTTAGTCATTCGTATAGATATTCGTTTTTAGGGATTTTGCTTATTCATTAAGTTTAGATTAGAATCAGAAATAGGTTTATTTAGGTAGGTAGGTATTAAATTTTCTGTTATTGAGTTTTTTTTTTAAATTAGTTAGGTACTTAGGTAAAGATATCATATAGGTACCCTCTTAATCACCACTAATGAGACACAATTGGTTTTCTATTGTAATTAGCCACAAAGGGCCCGCGAGATAGATGGCATTCTGGGGAAGCACATAAATTTTATCCTGTTAGCACATTCCCGTGGGATAGTTTCCGACATCCACGCGGGCGAAGCCGCGGGCAGAAGCTAGTAGCGAAATAAAAGAAGAAAAACATCTTCGCTAGAACACTTTTTTTTTTTGAACATCAAAAAACTTTTTTACAAAAATCAAAAAAAATAACTTAAATTTCTTTCTAACTATTTAAAATGCGGAACCAACGACACCGACTTCCGAAATTAAAGTTATTTTTCAGTTTGTACTTGTGTTTTTTGAAAGTCGGTTGTTTTCTTTTTTGTAAAAAAGTTTTTATTTTTCACTTTTTAGTTGTATGTACCTACCCTACACAAGTTCATATACTTGCAAGATTAGATGTACCCCAATAACAACTTTGACAGAAATGAGTATGTACCGTGGTATACTGAACACATCTGCGTACCCCTTTAGATTGCACAGGCGTGATGTTATGTTGTGTGATTGCATCGCTTATGTATGCATTTATTTACATAAATGGATACATAAGCGATAGCAGCAAACGCGGTTGCAGAGTTCCGTTGTCTGTCTCCAAAACTCATCATCAGATTTTTACGAAATTTAAATGGGACCATTCCGAAATAATCCTCTTTCGATCAAAAAAAGAATTTTGCAAATCCGTTCATATATGACGGAGTTATTCCCGAACATACATAAAAAAAAAAATTGGTTGGGGAAAAAGTCTTTTCGCATTATACATAGTAGGTACGTATCTATGAACTTGTAATAAAATCTCTTTGGCTATACTATTTGTATCTGGCTGGTTTTGGTATCATTGAAAGTTTAAATTTTAAAGAACATAATTCCAAATTCAAATTAGGAAATGTGTGATTTTCATTTGTTTTTCGTACTGTCAAGATGAGTGAACCTCATGAAGAAATTCGATACATTTTAAAATTTTACTACAATAAAGGTAAAAATGCAACGCAAGCCGCGAAAAAAATTTGCGATGTTTATGGACCTAGTGCAGTGTCTGTGAGAGTAGCACAAATTTGGTTTAAGCGTTTTCAATCCGGAAATTTTGATGTCAAAGATGCACGTCGCTCTGGTCGCCCTATTACGGATAAAATGGATGCCATTTTTGAAAAAGTGGAGCAAGATTGGCATATCAGTAGTTACGACGTAGCTGAAGAACTGGGAATTGATCACAAAACAGTTTTGGCGCATTTGAAAAAAACTGGGTACACAAAAAAGCTCGATATTTGGGTACTTCACGAGCTCACTGAAAGAAACCTAATGAACCTTGTACTCATTTGTGATTCTTTATTACGAAACCGAACCATTTTTGAAGAAGCTGATAACTGGTGATGAAAAGTGGATCACATACGACAAGAACGTGCGAAAAAGGTCGTGGTCAAAGGCCGGTCAGGCTTCACAGACTGTGGCGAAACCCGGGTTAACTCGCAACAAGGTGATGCTGTGTGTGTGGTGGGATTGGAAGGGCATTATTCATTATGAGCTGTTACCACCAGGCAGGACCATCGATTCTGAACTCTACTGCAAACAACTGATGAGATTAAAGCAAGAAGTTAAGAGACAGCGGCCGGAATTAATCAACAGAAGGGGTGTGGTTTTTCATCATGATAACGCTAGACCTCACACATCTTTAGCCACTCACCAAAAATTAAGAGAGTTTGGCTGGGAGGTGTTCATGCATCCGCCGTATAGTCCTGACCTTGCACCTTCAGATTTCCACCTGTTTCGGTCTCTTCGGAATTCTTTCAATTCTCTTTCTTCCTTTGGAGATTGTACATAATAAAAGAGTATTCTATTCTATGTATTCAGCTGATTTTCATAGTCATCCATCAAAATGTTCCGTAAGGCATATCATATCGCCACCGTAGGCGCGGGCTTGCGGGCGGCGAGCAATGGGCAGCCGATCGATTCTGTAAAATCTCACCGTGAAAAGTTAGGTGAAGTAAGCTTAGAGTGAGCTGTCAATAGAGTCAATCCCTAGCATTAGTTGGAATGACAGCTCACTCCACGCTCACTTCACTTACGTTTTCACGGTGAGATGGTTACAGAATCGCACTGCTGGTCGCCGCCCGGTAAAGACCAGGCCAGGCACTATATTATAACCTTTTTTTCTGGTCTGTTATACGTATGGGAGTTGTTGTAAATATTTATTTTATTTTAATTTAATTTGTCAGAGTCATTCGTTTGACTATTCGGAACGTTAGCGCCATCTCGTGGCGCTAGACAGAGTCTAGCCTGAGTTCGTGGAGGTGGACGACGGCGACAGCTACAAAAAGCGGTGTGAGCAGAGCTCTCGAGAAGATGGAAACATTGGACATCGTACGAACAACATGTGGATAGAAACTGTCGCGCGTTCCGTATCGTTGAGTTGTGTGTGTATGTGATTCGCTAGTGTGACTAACTGGTTCGTAAATTATAATCTGATTTCAACTGCAAACAGTTTCTCTATTGTGTTCCAACCAACACTGCCCATAGTACGCCCACAGTAATTAAAATATGCCTGATGCTAACGAGAGACAGACATACCTTCTCCGTCAAATTATTTATTTTCAAAGTGAATATACAACTAAATGTTTTATGAATATTTCAAGCGTCTACCTGTTGCCGTTATTAATATCGAGCAAAAATCTGCAAAAAAAAATCACGTTTGTTGTATGGGAGCCCCACTTTTATTCAGTTTTTAGCATTTGTTGTTATATCGGCAACAGAAATAAATCATCTGAGAAAATTTCAACGCTTCATGAGATACAGCCTGGTGACAGAGAGACAGACAGACGGACAGTGCAGTCTTAGTAATAGGGTCCCGTTTCTACCCCTTGGGCATAGAACCCTAAAAAGCTCACCGCTTGACAGATTATCCTTGTTATATTCAATGTTTTTCAATATCATCATCTGCCTAGCCTTTTCCCAACTATGTTGGGGTCGGCTTCCAGTCTAGCCGGATGCAGCTGAATACCAGTATTTTACATGGAGCGACTGCCTATCTGACCTCCACAACCCAGTTACTGGGTAATACGATACCCCTTGGTAAGACTGGTTGTCAGACTTTGGGGCTTCTGACTACCGGTAACGACTGTCAAAGATCCACGAATAACAGCCGGGACCAATGGCTTAACGTGCTTTCCGAGGCAGGGAGGGGTCTCGGTATGTAAAGATGGTCACCCATCCACAGATCAACCGCGGCAAGCGTAGCTTAACCTGACCGATTGACCTGTGCGGTTGTTATTATTTAGCCACGGGCCCCTCCTTCCCTCTGTTTTTCAATATCATGTGGTTATTAAATTGAATGTCACTAATTACGTCAATTATATCCTTATTGTAGTCCAACACCTATTATTAATTCTGTTAATCCATTTGCTATTGTAGTGTAGTTATAGAAGCGTCTCTTGTTGCTGTCTAGTAGGTATTCGTGTTCATACGTCATCATACAAAATACTAGCGAACATGGCAGACGCGTCGACCTGCCCTGTTGATTCATCATATACCGGCAGCAGCGCCACCTAGCGGGTTCAATTGTGTTTTCAAACCATCCAGGAACCCATTTAAATAAACACAAAATTTCATCCAAATCGGTCCAGCCGTTTAGGACGAGTTAGGTGACAAACACGTACAGAAGAATTATATACAGGGTTATTTTTCAAAGACCAGCCAAATTTAAGGATGTGGTACAGACCATCAAACTGAACAACTTTCTCCGTGGGGCCAACATCGTAATCGCAAATAAAAATTCAGCCGTCCCATACATTTAGATCGAGTAGGTATTGAAGTTTTCTATGGGACAGTTGATAAAATTTTCGCGATTACGCTATTTGTCCCATGGAGAAAGTTGTTCAGTTTGATGGTCTGTACCACATCCTTAAATTTGGCTGGTCTTTGAAAAATAACCCTGTATATTAAAATATATGTCGCATTCGGCAATTGACGTTTGTACAACAAAACAAAGCACGCTACCTAGCGGCTAACTGTCCAGGGGGTCTACTCCGAAGTAGTATCGGCCGAATGTTCGGCCGTTTCCTGCTACGAAGTTACTATTTGATTCGGTCGGTTCCGATCCTATACTCCTACATTCTTTCGAATATTGTCTATGGTCTCGCTCTCGACCCAACTGAGCCGATCCAAACTTTATTCGCATTTTTCAATAATATTCGGTTCGGCCATGTGTCGGTCCGATCCGAACATTCGCACTTTGCACTTCGGAGTAGGCATCCAGACTAGAATTGACGTGCTTTTACAGAGTCTCTACCCGCCGTTTACAAGAACCATTGTGTAACAGTATGAGAGTTTTTCATCTTACGCTCATGTGAATGTAGCGAAATGGCCAAGCCACATATTTTGACTAAGGTGTAGAGTTTGCGAAGTTAGGCCTTGTAGAGTTAGGGCGTGTAGAGTTAGAAGCTTGGCTCTACATGAGATCTGATTACTTTTTGACAGTGCGAGCTACATGGTCTCGCCTTGGCAACATTTAACATTAAATGTTTTTGTGGGTCTAATTTTACAAACAAGAGGTGAGGTTGAATTTTTAAAAAATAACGATCAAATCACCTAAATGAGATTTATTTACGAAAAATAATTAATTACTCAAACTCAAATCATTTATTTCAATTAAACCATTTACAGGCACTTTTGAATTGTCAAAATTAAATAGTCGGTCAGTTAGTCAGAAAGTTGAAGCTAGTTGCCCATTCCAAAGCGTAGATCTCTATGGAGAAGAACGGGCAAGAAACTCTACGGACACTCTTTTAAATCAAGACATTTTTACAAAATCCTGGTTACATTATTCTTATTGCTTCTATATGTGAGAACAATGTAAAGAAACAAATTAAAATATAAAATTAAAAATAAGCCCTGGCAGTTAAGAGATGACCAGTCTCAACCGATGGCGCCCGTTCACGAACATGACGCGTGGATCAGCACCACCCAGCTCAACCATTTCGTAGGGAACCGAATGATCCAACACACGCGCCACCACCAGTGAGACATTTAAGTGAGCATGACATATTCTCAACCTGCCTAATATAACCTAGGTACCCTATACACAATATTCTAGCTAGGAGATACGACCGTCGCATACTCGCATCCAATCGCCAAGCAAATGCAAAAGTGAGCGCCCGCTCCGTCGCGCGTCGCCGCTTGCCAGTTGCCACCCGCGGCCGGCGCCGGTGCACAGCTCGCCCCACCGCTCACGTGATCCGATGTTAGGCTCCGCCCCCTCGCTTGGTATTTACGACACTAAAATATTTAAGTACATTTAGCAGATAAGGAGTTTGCGAATAAAATACTAACATTTCGCTTAGCTATAATCGTATTACCCAGTATCTGGGTTGTGGAGGTCAGATAGGCAGTCGCTCCATGTAAAATACTGGTATTCAGCTGCATCCGGTTAGACTGGAAGCCGACCCCAACATAGTTGGGAAAAGGCTAGGCAGATGATGATGATTTCGCTTAGCTATAATTTATGTGTTGTTATACTTAAATTATAGCTAAGCGAAATGTTAGTATTTTATTCGCAAACTCCTGACTTTGATTATAATATGTGAACTAAAACTTGTTCCCACAAAAGCAACTTAATTATCTCCTAAAACAGGGCTTCCTCTCTTCTACCCTTCTGCTGTGCCCTACAGGGTCCATAATGATCTAGATTATATACCTAGTTACCGCCTAAAGTACACATTATGGTAAAGCAATAAACATATTGAGTATTGAAATTGAAAACTTGCGAAAAACGAAAGTACAGTCAACAGCAAAAGTAGATGATCAAAATCAGAAGTTCAATACTAATTAACGGAGTTCGCAGCTATATGGCAGCTGTACTAGTAGTAAATGTTTGGTATAATTTACAATCACATACTTTTGAATTACTTCAACGCCACACAGTTCTGACGCGAAGTCCGTTCTTTAGTATTGAATTTCTGATTTTGATCATCTACTTTTGCTGTTGACTGTACCTAATAGGAGGTGCAACTGTTACATAATCATAATAAATTGTCATTACCCAAATCGTTTTTTTTTTAGTCGCATAATTATCGTCTTAGATAGTGCAAACTAAGTTATTGCCTGCAAGCAGACACGAATTATCGTGGTTTCTTTTTTTTAAATCAAAATTATCAAAACAAATAATACAATTAAAGTATCAATTTTAACGCACACCCGATAAGCTAAGATAATAAGTTTATCGCTGAGTTCAAACTAAGTTGCAAGTTGGCAACGTGTTGAACTCGCAGTATTTACCTAATTTTGACTGTTCCTACGAAAAACAGATCGCGCGGCGACATTGCAAATCGTTCGCCTACGCACACGTACGGACTGGTACACACGGCTACACATCAAGCTATTAAAAACCAGTATTAGCTGACCGTTCATTGTGAGAAAATATCATACAAAGTGAGGCCAAGACAAACTGGTTTTGTATAGCTTGACGTGTAGCCGTGTGTACATCCCTTTCCAACATGCTCAACATGCATGAAATTTAAATTTGTCGTACCTATTCAATTTCATTCTGTATAAGTTAGAGTAATTATCGCATTTACGTCATCATCTTCATCATCTGCCTAGCCTTTTCCCAACTATGTTGGGGTCGGCTTCCAGTCTAAACGGATGCAGCTGAATACCAGTATTTTACATGGAGCGCTGACCTCCACATCCCAGTTAGTGGGTAACACGATACCCCTTGGTAAGACTGGTTGTCAGACTTTCGGGCTTCTGACTACCCGTAACGACTGTCAAAGATCCACGAATGACAGCCGGGACCAACGGCTTAACGTGCTTTCCGAGGCGTACAAATAATTCAATTAGTGTGGTTAATTTCTTGTAGTACTCAAATTCAAATTCATTTATTGGTGTGATTTTTGGTACATTTCACATGAGATCTTAATAATAAATAATCAGTTCCTCAAAAATCTACCTTAAAGGTGTACACTCTTTCACTTTCACACAATTACTATTATTATAAAAACAGAACAATCAACATATTAAAATAAAATTATTACAACAAAACACAACATACATAATTAATGGAAATAAAGATAATAATAATACAATGTCAAAATTAAATAAATATCAATGTCAAATAACTTACAATTTATCATTAAGGAATTCGTCAATAGTATAATAACATTTTTCCAATAATAGATGTCCTAATTTGTTTTTAAATTGAATATTATTTAAGTCCTTGATTCCATTAGGTAATTTATTAAATATTTTTGGAGCCATGCAAAGTATGCTTTTGTGCATCAAGGCGGTCTTTGATTGTCGAAGGTATAATTCATGTCTATATTCTTGTCTAATCATTTTATAGCGATGTTCAGATGCTTTTCTGAATAGATGCATGTTATTTTTAACAAATAAAGCAGTCTCAAATATGTACAAGCAAGGTAAAGTCATTATTTTTAACAATACAAAATAAGGTTTGCAACTATCAGTTATTTTTATACCGGTAATAGCTCTAATGCATCTTTTTTGTGATTTGAAAACCATGTCCCTATTGCAGGAGTTACCCCAAAACATGACTCCGTAGCGTAGTGTAGAATCGACACAGCAAATTTTACGCGTCCACGTTGAGAATCGAGGTGTTAAATGATAGGATGTTTCTTATTTTTTTTTATAGTGAACTACGTAACTTGCTTCAATTAGGGCCACATTTTTTTTTTTATAATTGTGTATAGATAATCAGAGAAAAAAAAATATACCTTAAAATTCAAGTTAGGTGGCTTGTCCCAGCTCCATTTTTTGATATAATTGCATTCACCAAAGTAACAATTTAATTTACAATTAAAAATAAACAGTTTCGTTAGTATATACATAAGACACATTCTCTAAAAACAATTAAACCATATTAGAAAATCTAATTTAAAAGGACAGGATACTCAATCAAAGTTTGTCCAAGCAAAAATCAAAATTTTGGTGGCACTTATTCAACATACTATAAAATGAAGCTTCGTGCGTGTGCGATCAATCCCGTTTTATTATTTCACATGTCTCAGTCGTGCTTCGGCACTTGCGCGTAACAGGTATGTGATTAATGCTGTAATTTCCCGCCAAAAAACGTAAGTATCATCTTGGGTGGCACGGGGGACAAGAATTGTTCAATTTTTGGTGGATCGATTTGCTGTTAATTTTAAAGTGTTTTAATAATAAGCTACACATTATAGATAGTCATTTGGGTTACGCATAAATCAGTGATATTAATTTAATTGTAACTTAAAACCCCTATTTTTAATGATTTTTTTTATGCCTGGTCTCAATTTTGGTGGCTCAATTTTGGTGGTTTTGGTGGCGTTTTCACGCCACCAAAATTGGAAACAAGCCACCGAGTTTTAAGTATGTACTGTATATGTATTGTTTGTACCTATATAGCCAGTTTTTACGTTGCAATGCAAGACAGTTTGAAAGTAAATAAATGTTATGTACTTGGCAGTAAGTAAACCTATTATTATAAGGGTGGCATGCTAATGACCATGTTTCTTATTCATATATTTTTATTTGTTGCTTTTTAGAATGCCAAAACAGACCAGCGAAGAGAGGCTGCTTAAAAAGAGAATGGCAGGAAGAAGAAGAAAAGCAAGAATAAAGAGCAATCCCGAACAGGCTGAAATACTACGAAATAGAGAAATGGTGAGATATCACCAAAAAAAGCGAGAAGGTAGACTTGTTTCACAGCAACAAAAGTCACAACGTGAGGATCGAGCTTTACAAAGAAGAAATAAAATATATATCAACAAGAATAATATCAAATAAAAATTAATTAAATTAAAAAAGAAAATATGAGTAGTGATGTGTTTTCAAAGTTCGAAAAATCTGCAGCAACTGCTGAAAAAACATCAGCCTTAGATTTTAATAGTTTGTTCATCTGACTCAGAATATAACATATTTTTAATCAGAATATAAAGATTTAATATTGTATTTTGTATTTTTTTTTAAATTACCATATAGGTTTTTGTTAATTATGCTTTATTTCTTAGTTTTGTTTGGGAAACTTTTGTAGGTAGTTAGTTGTTGACAAGTAATTTTGTTTACAATAAAAAGATTAATGTTTTTTATTTCCGTGTTGTTGTGTCATAAACTCATAATTATCATTATGAGTTTCAGATAAATAATAATAAATATTTTTTAACAATAAAGAGTTTTATTAACCGATGAAAGCTATTGATAATTCCAGGGTATAATTTGTGAGATTAGTTACATTGAGCTTTATTAGTAAGATTGAGGTTTGTGACAGAAAAATCCAATTTTGGTGCCACTGATTTTCAATTTTGGTGGGCACTTTCGATTTTGGTGGGCGATTTTAAATTTTGGTGGGCACACTAGACTTTGAACTAAAATATCTCAAAAAGTTATTGAGATATTCTTAGACCTCTTGAAGATCCTTCCAGCTTGGACTTTCTATTCTTATACCAGGTCCTTATTTTTCACGAAAACTGAAGAAAAAATTTCGCCACCAAAATTGATAAAAAATGCACTTTGTTGATATTGACCCATATCCATAGTATGCAGTGACTGCCGCTGCTTGATTAACTACTTTCTTTAGTTTGTACAAAGCAAAAGCAAACTTACTATTTTTTTAAATTAATATTGAAGTATGTTGTTTCCAATTAAGTTGATTGTCGATTGTTAACCCTAAAAACTTTGTATTTGCAACTTCTTCAACTTTTTCATTATTAAAGCTTACATTTGATTCCGAAGTAGCTACTTTTTGACGAAAGTTCATAATTTTTGTTTTCTTCAAATTTATAATTAAGTTGTTGCGTTCTAACCAGATAACGGCTTGTTGTAATGCATTGATTATGTCAGCTTTAAAGTCTTTATTATTTTTATCATGTTTAACAATGATAGTACTGTCGTCGGCAAACAATGTCATAGGATAGGGTATATTCTGGGGAAAGTCATTTATATATATAAGAAATAATAAAGGCCCTAGCACACTGCCTTGGGGCACTCCACATGATATTTTTCGTTCTTTAGATATGTATTTTATAACGGTTTTATTTAATTTACAAATTCGACTTATTTCTGTACGTTGTGTTCTATTTTTTAAGTAAGAATTTATGAGTGATAAAACATTTCCCCTTATCCCATACGCATTTAACTTGCTCAGTAGTATATCATGGTTGACCAGGTCAAATGCCTTGGTCATATCCATGTATATTGCTGATATTGGGACTCTTTCGTTCATGTTAGCTATGATAACATTAAGAAAGTCATATATTGCCATATTTATTGAATGATCTTTCCTAAATCCTTTTTGTTCTTTTACAAGCATATTATGTTTGTTAAGGTATCCCTCTATGGATCTATAGATCCATTTTTCGAATATCTTGGATATTACCGGAATAAGAGCTATTGGCCTGTAATTTTTAATGTCTTTCTCATCGTCTTTTTTAAATAAAGGTTTTATGACAGTAGGTTTAAGCTTATCAGGGTAGGTTCCAGACTCAATACATAAATTAATTATGTAGCTGAGAGGGTGTGATATTATTTCTGAAACATACTTTAGAACTTTTGTGGAAATATCGTCGTATCCTACACTATTTTTATTTTTTAAGTCTTTTATAATTCTATTTAATTCGTCAGGTATGATAGGGGCTAAAAACATTGACTGCGCAGAGAAATTTATTTTACTGTCAGTGGTCAGTTGTGTCGAAGCAGTGGAAAGTTTTTCTGCTTGGTTTATGAAGTAGTCGTTAAAGTTATTTGTTATGTCTTTGGGTGTAGTAAATGTAACTCCGTCATAGTTTATTTCTTTTATATACTCTGGTGGAGAGTTGCTTCTATTTCCATTTATTATTTTCCATGTCATTTTCGATTTATTATATGCTGTCTCTATTTTATAAGTGTTCTTTGCTAATTGTGTCAATTTTATAATTTTCCTAAGTCTGTTTGAATAATTTTTAAGTTTTGTCACATTTATCTTAGATGGATTTAATCTATGGTGCCACAACAACTGTCTTTTTATTTGGCTACAACGTCTAATACCAGGTGTTAGCCAATTTGGAATCATAATTAATTTTCTTTTTTTGTACGTAATCGGAAAACATAAATTATAAAACAATTGGAATAGTTCCAAAAAGTTGTTGTATGCTACGTTAGGGTCTTTAGTGAGGCAGACATCAGAAAAAGAAATTGATTCCAAACAGTCTTTGAATTTCATCAAGTTTTCATTACTATAGTCACGCAATTTTATATTCCAACTTTTTATTAAACATGTCTTTTTTACTGGAAGCTTTAAAGTTTGTGCGGTGTGATCCGACATATGTAGATCAAGGACACTATGAGTACATTTTCGCCAAATATTATGTGCAAAATTATCAATACTTACATGTATTGCTTTGTAATCTAGTTGGTTGATTAATTTGTAAACATAGATTGTACTTCAATAGGAAACTAGTAAATTCAAGAGATACTTTATCTGGTTTTAAAATATTAATGTTGAAATTACCACATACATAGAATTACATTCTTGTTCGAGTCATAACAGTATTTTGATAATAAAATGTTTAGTTTTGAGTAGAAAACGTCTAAATTGTTTAACCCTGGTACTCTATATATGCAAATAATGATTGTGGTATGTGGTATTAGTTCAATTGCACAAACTTCAACAACGCCTTCAATTGACATTTTACTGACATTCGTAAGTTCTTTGTATTGGAGACCAAATTTTACCAAAATACAGGCTCCTCCTCTTTTCGTACTTCTTGTATAGTAAGCGGCTAATTTATAATTAGGTATTGAAAGAAGCTCCTCGTGTCCTCGCTCCATAAAGTGTTCCGTGACGCAAATTATGTCTACACCATTTCTTTGTTCGGCTAGTTCTTGCAGGTGTAGTGTTAGTTGATCCACCTTGTTGATGAGTCCCGCGATGTTTTGATGCATAACAATCAAATAATTATAGAAAAAACGTGTCTGAATGCTTAATTTCTGAGGTAGAAGAATTAGATGTTGTCATATTATTTTCATTATCGATTTCAGTTATAGTCCTCTGGAGATTAGTGAAAATATTCATCATTCCTGTTCCATTTATGTGTCCTTCTTGCGCAGAAAAAATTGGATAGCCACAAGTTAAATCTGCATTAGAGTCTAGTAAATAGGCATATTCGTGAGTTAAGTTGTCTAGATACAGGAGATTATTCAAAGTTTCTATTCTAGTATTATATATAGTTGTATAATTGCCACATCTGTAGGTCGGAAGGCAAATAATCACATTGGTGTTATTGATTTTTCCGATGGTTTCTCTAATAAGAAATATAATGTCGTGATAGTTTCCAGTCCGTATGAAGTCCATCTCTCCTATCATAATAACACAATAGTCATTTTTATTAAAGCTTTTTATTTTATTATCAATACCCTGTAGCATTTGTTGGATATCACCGCCTGGATATAGATAGTGGCAGTAATCATAATCATACATATTAAACGTGTCCTCAATTAAGTTACTTAATTTATTCCTTTTATTATTGCTAATTATACATAAATTTTTCCTGGTTTTGTTTTTTATTAAGAAACGATCTTTATCACCTTGCAGGTTTGTCATTAAATGTGTATCATATTGTGTTGATTTGTCAGCAGTCTGCGCTGGCAAACAGTTATTTTTAGTTTTGTCAGTCTTGGGTGTCGCCTGGGAACTGTTATTAATTGTAGTATTTGTTTTGTTTCTCCTTTTCTTGTTAGTTATTGGAGATGTACTGTTGTCGCTAACTATATCGGTTGTTATTTTTTTATAGATGTTCTTCTTCTTAGTTAATTCGTCGATAGTGTTTTTAAGTTGAGTATTCTCTGAGTTTAAACTCTCCACTTCTGCGTGTGCTGCCTCTAATCCCAATGTCAATTCCTTAATTTTATTTTGTAGTTGGGTAATTTCATCGCAATGTTCTTCGTCTGACATATCCGACAAACTATTGCTAGTGGTACAATTTAAGTCGGTAGTTATGTTTAAATCTTCATTTGTATCCGAATGTCTGCGCTGCTGCTGACGTCGCTGAGTGATATTTTCGAAGAAGTTCATTGTAATTGTCAAATTAACAATTTTATCTATTACAAAAAGTGATCCAGCGGGCGGGGTTTGAACGCACGACTATGTGCACGGCAGTCGACTGCGTGAGTTATCTCACCAACTGAACGGTTACTAGCGACGTTGAAATTGGTGCTAGTATTAAGCGAGGAAGATTTTTAAATAATAAAAAGTCGTTAGATATGAGTGTCAAGCCAATGGAATTTTTTCCTCACAACTCAAGTGATTCAAGTTTGAATTGCGGATTATTTTATAAGTTTTGTTCACTTGTTATGCACTATTAGTCATTTATTTTGCACTGTTGCTTCACTTGAGTTCATATTTTATTAGTATTGTTTGAAAGAGGGCTTTTTATCACTAATCACAAATGTTTAATTATCTTCCATAATACTAAGTTTTTCCGAGGATAACGTTGACACTTAATATTTATAACTTGCTTAATGTTTTTGATGCACAGCTATAGTTATTACACTTTGTTTATTATTTTTAGTGAATTTTTAAAACAGAGAACAACAATTCAGATGCTTGTAGCTAAAGCGCCATCTAGCGACTTTTTTCTTCTACTTGTCGGATATTTAGATTTAGAATGATGTCGTAATAGCTAAGAGTCTTCCTAAAATTTTCTTCATCTAATATAATTATGCAGTTGTCTTCCAATGTGGAGCTGGATAGTTTATCTTTTATGACTATCGGTAATACATGTGTAGTTAATGCTTTAGCGATGAAGTTGAAAATCTATTCAAGAAATTAGAGAGATTGTAGTAGCCTGACCTGCTGGCATCTGTAGGTACAGTCAGCAACAAAAGTCAATTAACACTGTTACTTTTACAAATCATCTAAATTGATACAAAATGATGCGATACATTGGTTTTCTCTATTTCATGTAACAGCAAAGAGTTAATTATTCTTAAATATTCTATTACTATATGTTTTTTAAGAATATTTAGCTCAATAATTAAGATTTAAACAACTAAAGTGTTAACCGACTTTTGATGCTGACCGTACCTAAGAAGTAATTATTGCATAGTTAACTTAACATCAGCAGTAAGAAAATGCATAAGAAATGGTAATTGGGTGATTAGTTAACGGCACGTAATTTCGCCAAATATTTTGTAGTGGGCGAAGTTCGTGCATATGTAAAAATGTATGAAAATTGTGTGTGCGCGAACTTCCCCCACCACAAAATCTTTTGCCAACTTACGTGACGCCGCCGGTGCTGGTAACTATAAGGGCGAGTCTACAGCGTGCCTTTTTAAGCATTAATATTAATTCGATCCAGCCTGTCCCCTTGCTGCCCTCTCCCAGCGACGCCCTAAGCCGAGGTTCGTACCCCACAGGGGGTGCCCTTAGCGTGCAGTCGCTTAGTATTAATCTAGATGTAGCCCTGGCTGGAGGCTTTAAGAATTCTTAAGGCAACCACAGGATAGTCAGGTTAAGTAGTCACGACCTCTCAAGGTCAACTACGAGATGCCATTATCTAAAAAAAAAACGTGCCTTTTTAAACAGTAGAGTCGAACAATCGCGAATAAGGTGAATTGGACCGATCGCGAATTGGACTAAATGTCTATCAATTGGATACGGTAAACCTAAATGTTATAATGTGAGTTCATATTCATTATATTCCACACGTACTACAAATTCGGACCCATCGCTACGTTAACGTTCACTAGTTGTAGGCGAGACAAGTTCACATGATAAAAATAATCATTATTGTGTATGTGAAGGATTTTTTTTATGGAGTGTATCCTGTCATTCAATTTCGTATAATTTCAGAAACGTGGCTGAATAATTTAAAATTATCTACTGGCAGCCCTGCAGTGGAGTCGAACAATCGCGATTAAGGTGAATTGGACCGATCGCGAATTGGACCAATCGGGCCGTGTCTGGGACGTGACAGGGCCGTGGCACACACAAGACAGACACTGAAGCTCCGTCGCTGTCCCGGACACGGACGTGTGTGAACCACAGAACATATATACCCTAACGGTGTGAACGAGTTCATATAAAATGCACAGACACAAAATGAACCAATTCAAATTATGTTTGCACGAATTCTTAGTTACAAAATGTTACTATTCAATTAATGATTATTTAAATGAAAGATGAGATTTTATCTGAAATGGCACCACAAATTGAAATTTTGATTTAACTTGTGTATAACATTTGACATTTTTTTATTTGACATTTTTTTTTTAAACATTTAATTGACATTCTATTTAATAATGTAAATCAATTTAAAATTTATGTTGTACTTATTATATTAATTTGCACACCTCAATAGGTTATAATACAATGTACCTTTTATATTTGTAACACCTTTTTAACATGTATTATGCAAATAAATTATTTGATTTGATTGATTGATTGATTGCATACACCGATATTTTTGAGCCCCTGACGGAGCACGGTCCGTCCTCGTCCCGGACACGGCCTTGATATTGTGGATGTCTATCCACACAGCAGAGCCGTCTCCGGCGCGCGCAATGCTCGGGTGAAATATTTCCATAAAATGTCTCTTTATGGAAACATTTCACCCGAGCATTGCGCGCGCGACTCGACCACGAGCTTTCAGCCTCAGCGCCCTCAGTTATTCAGTTTATCGTGAGCCATCGTACAGAGCGCACACTTCCGCGATCTATACGTCTTGTCGCCACCGCGTGGTCTCAGGCACTTTGAACAAATCAACTGTTTTTCATTTTACCCGACTACTCGCGTACTTGCGTGTTGTGCTCAAGGTATATATTACAAACATTTGTGTGCTTAAAGTATAAAATAAATACTTATAGGTCAGTGGTCACTATAACGAAGATGAACCAAAGTGAAGTGCAGTAATAGTGTAAAAAGCTGCTGCAGTGTAAGTAACTTTATAAAGATATACTTACATCATCAATGCACCTTCATCATGATCACCAAAGAGAGGTAGACTGTGTGAATGTTGATGTGGCTAGAAAGGGGGTGATTAGATACCGAAATGATGACTAATAGAGTCTAATATGTCTGGACTTTAAAAGAGACTGTGACCTCTGAGTTTGTTTCGGCCTTTCTTCTCAGAGTAGTGAAATAGGAAACGCCGAACTCTACTAGTTTAAAAAAAAATATGATTGACGTGTAAAAGCGTTTGTACAAACCTACCTAGGTACTGTAGAGGCTTGTCTGCCGAAGGCAACCTCATATGTTGCAGGCCGGATGTAATTTAGCGCGGATGTCATTCGAACGTTCAAGCGAGTGTCGAAGAGATGGTTCTAGAATAAGAAGTGACAATTAGACGATAAGATGTGAAAACATTCTAGAAAATATAAATATAAAAGGGATCACAGTGTTTGATTCCTCCCGGTACCTCAGAGGGCTCGTCCAGCCCTCTATAGTACAGACAGTATAATCCAGCCCTCTATAGTACAGAGGTCAAGCTACCCGAAACTGTCAAATTTTCCCAATCAACCTTGAACCTTAATGCTTCAGCGATAAAGTTGAAAATCTAATAAAGAAATTTGACAGATTGTAGTAGCTTGATGTGCTAGCGTCTGTATCTTTTGGACACTGTTTCTGTTGACAGCGATCGCGAGAGCGATATGGTAATCGGAATGATGTTAAAAATGACGCTGTTCCTCCTACCTAAGCTAAATTATTTGTGGTTGACGCAGCTATGTCGTCTTTTTGGGACGAAGTTCCTTATTGCGCTTTGTGAAAGGGGGCTAGACGGAAAAAATTCTTACGAAAAGTTGTCACGACACTTTTTGCTATAGGAAGCTATTGTAAGCTGTGCGGCGTCGCATGTTTCTCTGTCTGTCTCTCTCTCTCTCTTTGAACTTCGTTCCATCCGGGTGTCCCTTGACACCTCTCAAGTTTTTTATCCAAACATCTCTATTTAAAAATAAAATAAAAATGTTTTTTTCAATTACAAAAGACATTTCGATACATGTTATTGGAGATCACCTTTTAAGCCCTTGTTTTTTTAAGCAAGGCCTTAAAAGGTTGGATATCACCTTTTGGTGATCTCCAATAACATGTATCGAAATGCCCTTTGTAATCTCCTAAGTTGAATCTCCTAACACAAGCAATTCCTTAATTGCTTGTGTTAGGAGACTCCGCGCTTCCATTTTTCATTATCTCTGTTAGCCGTAATCTGAGGAGCCACGCCCTTGTTATGTCACCATATCACTGCTATATCTTTCGTATAATCTTTACTATATGTTATTACACGTTCATAATTGAAAGAAAAAAAATACATTTATTTAGACACATCATACACCAAAATCAAAACATTTTATTTCACCTAAACCAACATGGGCACTTATGAAACGTCAGAAGCTAGGTGCACGGTTCCAATTGGTCGTTTCCTATGGAGAAGAGCCGGCAAGAAACTCCACGGTTACTCTTTTAAAAATAATTGGCTTTTACAATGTTTTCAATTTATAGTAGCTATGGGAGGACAGCGTAGGCCTGTCCATACACCAGATACATACATCAGATAGCAACAAATACCTTAGACTAGCATATGAAATACAAAAGTTATAAGTAAATCTTACACTAGAGGAATCTATTTACATTAAAATTAATTCTCAATATCAGAATCATCGGATTCAAAATCCGATGAATCCGATAGAAGACAGTCTTCCTGAGTTTGTGGAGGTCTTGGTTGGAATTGGAGTCTCGTCTCTATAGTGGGAGCTATGATGAGCTTTGCGCACAATTTATTAGACTTTTTTTTCGGTACTTCTCGGAGACTGTTGATCAGAGGATTAGACGTTAAAATCAACATGTTGGCGCCGATTCCCTTGTTCACAAACTAAACTAAATTTAAGTTCAGTGCATCTTTTTCTTTCTATTTAATTAAGAAAAGGACAGAAGATAACTATTAGTTTAGTTCGGTCAAATTAGTCAGCGCCAGACGTAAATTGACGTATTTTTGGTCGCCATGTTTTTAATCTCGTCTAAACTGTCTATGGATGGTCTATGGAGTATCCTAATTTGACAGGACTAAACTAATATTTATCTTATGTTCTTATCTTGATGAAATAGAAATAAAAAACTTGAGAGGTGTCAAGGGACACCCGGATGGAACGAAGTTCCTTTCGATTAAATATTAATAACAAATAAAAAAAAGTCGAAACGAAAATAACTGGCTTGCTTTCTATAAGAGAGAGAGAGAGAGACAGACAGAGAAACACGCGCACGGCGCACGGCTTACAACTATAGTAAAAAGTGTCGTTCCAACTTTTGGTCTTAATTTTTTCCGTCTAGCCCGCAACGCGCGATAAGGAACTTCGTTCCAAAAGATGCACTGAACTTAAAAGTTTCGTTTGTGAACAAGGGAATCGGCGCCTTTGTGCAACTCTCTATTCGTGGCAAGACGAGAGTACTTTCTGTGTTGTGCTCTCTAAGCCTCCGGCAATCTTTTTTCTCTCTCTTGGGCTTCCTCTGAAAGCTGCCCTATTGGAACTATTGCCGTTTTTATTAGAACAGTGCTAAACCACTTATTTACCCTCAAAAAAAAAAAAATTAGTATTAAAACTAGTTTTAAAGACGAATTAAAATGATTAAATTATTTTTAGACGCAATCTCTTAAACAGACCCATCTAGCGGCAACTAAGGAACTAGTTATCGGTTTCATAGTTATTGAATGGTTTGTTGCGTATTCAGAAACGCATTGACAGCTTATCTGGGGACTTCAGAAACCGGCCATATAATCACCTCTGTACTGTGAATAAGCTGTGAATAATTTATGCACAGTAGCAGGCATTAGTACCACGAGTAGAGACTCAGATAAAGTCTTCTTGTATCGAGACAAAGCTTTTTGAATTCAACAATAATTTATCTCGAAGCCAGAAGACAATGTCCTCAACAATACATCAGTGTTTGATGATTGTAACATCAAATCCTGTGATCTGAGCACTCAGTTCGGGGTTCCCGAAGAAACATGGAGCTATGTTTCCATCATTTGTGGAACCAAATCCTGGCTTTGGCTTGTCCACAATTAATCCCATTTCATGCTTGAATCGTTGTTTGATTTCGTCAAAGTCAAAGTCAAATCATTTATTTCAAATAAGCACATAAAAGGCACTTTTGAACGTCAAAAATAAAATAAAAATAAAATTGATTCTAGTCGCCCCTTCCAAAAGGTAGTTTTCGTATGGAGAAGAATGGGCAAGAAACTCCACCGCTCTTTTAAAATGTTTTACAATATTTTGTATACATTAATTATATAATTATATTTAAAGACGATGCACCTAAAAATAAAATTACTATACCACAATAGGTAAAAGAATTAAAATGAATTAATAATAATTATATATATAGGTAATATAATAACCATGACATATAAATTACGTCTAATCGTAGTTTTACACTTGCTTTTTCCTCTGAAGATCTAGCTTGCCATTTCTTAATATCTAACTTATAACTAATTTGTTAAAAATACTCAAACGAACGAATCCAAGAGTACCTATAATGTTGACAAATCAAAGCCAAAATTATCCTTATTGCTATCAAAATGCCTTCCTTCATCATTTTGGGAGTAGTCCCACAAATATGCAAATAAATAAATGAAATGAAATGAATATAGCATTTCTGCGATGAATGTTTCTTGGTCAAAGCGTTGCACATTTTTTCATGAGTCATAGTTAGCAGAATTTCAGAACCACCAAGATCACAAGATGTAGGCTCCAAGTTGTTTATTTGTTCCAAAACATTATTTGTCTCGATTTTTGTCATTTCCGTAGTTTCCTTGGCTAAAACGAATTTAATTGGACGACAAAACATCGTCGATGATTTTGCCAGATAATGTTGTTACCTTCGGCGATTAACCTTAGAGGAACGAACGAATAAACAAAAACCGGCCAAGTGCGAGTCGGACTCGCCCATGAAGGGTTCCGTTACGTTACGATTTATGACGTATTAAAAAAAAACTACTCACTAGATCTCGTTCAAACCAATTTTCGGTGGAAGTTTATATGGTAATGTACATCATATATTTTTTTTAGTTTTATCATTCTCTTATTTTAGAAGTTACAGGGGGGGGGGGGGGACACACATTTTACCACTTTGGAAGTGTCTCTCGCGCAAACTATTCAGTTTAGAAAAAAATGATATTAGAAACCTCAATATCATTTTAGAAGACCTATCCATAGATACCCCAAATGTATGGGTTTGATGAAAAAAAAAATTTTGAGTTTCAGTTCTAAGTATGGGGACCCCCAAAATTTATTGTTTTTTTTCTATTTTTGAGTGAAAATCTTAATGCGGTTCACAGAATACATCTACTTACCAAGTTTCAACAGTATAGCTCTTATAGTTTCGGAAAAAAGCGGCTGTGACATACGGACGGACAGACAGACAGACAGACATGACGAATCCATAAGGGTTCCGTTGCCATTTGGCTGCGGAACCCTAAAAAGGAACTCATCAGTGTCTTCGCTGTTCTAAAATCTCTGTTTGTAAGCACTATGACCGGAACTTCCGTCAAATCCCCAATTACTTAAAGAGTAAATGATGAATTGGGTATTAGATTGGGGAGCACACTTGTGACAACTTCTCTCTGAGCTTCTACTAAACGTTCTGCTGTTTTATTCAAAATAGCTTGTAGCTCAATTTCTGCTCGGGATTGTGTCATAACAATGTGCTCCTCGGAAGCATAACACGCCTTTTTTTATTTAACAATATAATCATATGATGGAAACACGTGATGATCGACTTTCATATTATTCTTCAACTTCCTAGTCTGTTTGTATGACTATGTTTTTTTTGTTTTTTAATCTTTATTGGTGTAAATAAATCAAGGAACTTTTGAACACATGTTCACGCCAATTCCATCATACCTTAATCTAAAATACATGCCTTATTGATATAATATTACATATAAGTTGATACTAATTACTTACTAACAGATTATACACCATCTTGGCCTCTCTTGAGGATGGTTTCGACAGGAAACTTAGAAAAATACCTACATCTAACTTATTTATTTATTTATTACCTACATTGACGGCACGGTTGGCGCAGTGGTTAAGCGATTGACTGCTGCGCTGCGTGTCGCGGGTTCGATTCCCGCACGGAACAAATATTTGTATGACCTACATGTATTTGTTCCGAGTCTGGGTGTTTTTCTATCTATAATATGTATGTATTTACAAAAAAAAATGTATATAAGTAGTTTATCAGCCATCTTGTTACCATAACACAAGCATTAGGTTGCTTAGCTTGGGACTAGATGGCGCTGTGTGAAATGTCCAGGGATATTATTATTATTTTAAGAGTATCAACTATAATGTCTCTCTGAGATTGGTTCTTGTCGCATTCAACCAAAAGGTGTTGCACATCCTCTCTTTTTTGGCATGTGTCACAATTAGGAGAAATGACTAAGTTGTTGATTTTGAATCAATATAATACGCTAATGCCTCGTCACTACTTAGCGATCTATCACTTTGCACAGCACTTAGTTGCTGAAGGCTAATGCATGCACTTGCAGAAGCTGGATTTTCACCAATGTCCTTTATAACTCTGGCAACGTTTTTATGTCCAGTTGTCCGTGTAGGTGTAGCTACCTCTGCAGCAGTCATTAATTCCCCAACACTCCGCGAT
This sequence comes from Apamea sordens, assembly GCA_945859715.1. Taxonomy (NCBI): domain Eukaryota; kingdom Metazoa; phylum Arthropoda; class Insecta; order Lepidoptera; family Noctuidae; genus Apamea; species Apamea sordens. The sequence goes on from OX244014.1 coordinate 7,003,239, forward strand.
TGAACTAAATCAGCAACTCTACGTTTCAATAAAAGATGAATCTTCAAAAACTTCTTTAGGTCTTACAGGTCGAGAAAGGTTAGCCGATGAGGTAGACGGTTGCGGTTGAGTCAATCGCATGCAGAATTCTATCTCCTCGTCTTCCAGCTACAACTTATTCTTATTCAGGAAACTTTTGACTTTCCTGAAGACACCCACTTGGTAGCAATTTTCGAAGAAATGCTGGCTAATTTCATCTTAATTTCCCTTGGACATTCTTCAGTGATGTTAGAGAAATCACACTTAGACAAAATAAATTCAAATAGACGATCATTTCTTTCGTCTTTTTCGTGTTTAAGCCACTCTTCGAAAACGTCTATTTTACTAATAGAGTAAAGCTTTTCTGCAAAAAAAAAATAGTAGTCAAGTTTGCTACATAAATTAATTATGTCATAATCATCTATAGCCATGCAGCTAAAACATATCAAAAATTCAGAGCGGATACAAGACGATACATGGCTTTTCCAAGCCTGATAAGTTCGAAAAAAAAGAAAAACATTGTTTTTTTTTTGTATTCACAGATAGCCCACTTTATGAATGTTTATGACACATTAAAAGATTCTAATAAGAAAATAATATAGTACATACCTTCAGAAGCAAAATCCATCACTATTTCCACAAAATTAGAACTGTCACCATGACATGTTAGTGCAAGTGTCGCGAAAATGCAACCGAACTAACTCCTTAACTACACTTACGTCATTAGCTTACGAGTACAGTCTGTCATCACTATTATCTGACCCACCCTAAAAACAAACGAATTTGGACCCTCTGGCTGTAACATTAAGGTTTATTCAATTTATATGAGCTTAACAGACAAGTGCTCGAGCACTCGATGGACAAATACAGTAAAAATACAGACACGCGATCTTTGATGAATGTTAATGTTTTTTTTTTATTATATTTATCTTAGGGAACGATTTCAAACACAATGTAAATTGTTTGTGAATAAATAAATGAAATGAAAAATGAAATGATCTTTAACACGTAAGGTTAAGGTAAACCCACCCAACATTGTCGGAGCCACCGGCATTATATATCATTTTGTTAAGCTATTTTAATCATTATCTCGTTGACATTAAAGTTGAAAAGCTTTTAAGTCACACTACATAATTACAACCCAATCATTAATTTCGCGTATTTCCAACAAGTTCTTGTGGCTTAGCGGTTTGATGCTGGATTGGCAAAGAACAACATGTGGGTTCGAAAATACAGTCCACCTATATTATCAGTTTCTTTTTTAATTTGTTTTCATTTCTACAATATTGCTTGCATTATTAAAGAACGACCAATATGATTTACGCCTAATAACTTATCTTGTAGACAGGTGGGTAAATTGAAAAACTTTAAGTTCACAGAATTTATATTTACCAAGAATGGTTGGATACGAAGTAAAAAATATATTTGCTTCGTGAGGTAGATAATAAATTCATCTAAGTGACAAAAGTTACACTACGCCTAATAGCAGTGACTGCGCTCACATATTTGTAAATCGTTTCACATAACTCGATAAGTATATTTAAGCAATTTGGTGTTACCAAACATAAAATCATATTTTTACATGAGTAGAATGTTGGAATTAGAGAGATTGGTCATCGACATAATATAGCAGTAAGTGTTTTTTTATACCTATTTTATTTTATTGATTGTGATTAACGAACGCGTAGTTGGCTATTTTACCATTACATTCACTCCTTACAAGTTACATACACGGTTCCAAAAATGTTTTTTTTTTTGTTTTAGAGAAATACGGTCAGTCTATGCCTAAGACGTTATGGAGACAATGGAAATATTCAGCGGATTCGTCCAGGAGCAAAAGCCATCAAGTATAGTCCCGAATTCGAACGCCACCGTTGTTTCAAGTCAAGTTGAAAATCCATTTTTTGCCCATTCGTGTAACCGCAATAAACCACAATATTTCAGTGGAAACAGTGAGAAGGCATTTACACGCTGCTGGGATAAGGAATTATAAACCGGCACAGAAAATTGCATTGACACCTGCTCATCGCGAAGAAAGGGTCCGTTTTGCCAAGGAATATTTAAATTTTATTTTTTTTATTTTCTATTTTTAAACACACCATGTAAGTAAATGCTCAATGGATTGATTGTTAAACCATTAAAATGTTGCAGATTATGTGGTGATGTTATTGTTATAAATAGATTGTTTCTATTTAAATAAAATGTTTATTCACTACATATAGGCAGCTATAAATCTGTAAAGCATTTCACAGATGAATTCATGTTCTCGATAACAAACTTTTAAGCATAGCCTTGTTTAATGTTAATAAATGGTTAGATTTGATTATGGCATACTAATACAAAATGTAGGTATATTAATTTGGAAATATATATGAGCATTTACTTATTTTATCTTACCTAAGTGTTTTAATGAAATAATAAACATTTTAAACTTGCAACTTTTTAATTTTATTTCTATACAAACTGCCCGTTTAAAAAAACAAGACCCTACGTCGTCCATTAAAGAAATGTAAAAAAAGTGTAATAAAATAATTTAAAAAAACAGCTGAGCAAAAAGCTACATTTAGGTTAAACTCGGTTTCGAACGTAGACAACGATGAACACCGCACTACCTTAGTGACCACAAGACCAACTCAACTCTTATAAGCCGCATTGAAATTTGATCTTAGTTGTTATGCTAGACGCAATATTCTAAAGAATTTGAACCATATAGTATACTTTCATAAAGTTTATTCTTGCACAGCACAAGCAGCCAACCTTTTCCTCGTGCTAATAGATTATTTTGTATTTTAAATAATCACTCCATTGAGACATAATAATAAAAAAATCTACCTACAAAATAGAAAATGGTAAAGAGACGTTGTTTTTGTAATTTAGTAAGACAAGGTCAAATATGTTTGAGAGTAGTCACTGCATACCCTTAGTAGCATTTGAATACCAGTTTTATAATAAATAATATTTATTTTTCAACTACCCACTTATTACAAGTTATGCGAAAATATTACCATTTTACAAAGTTTATATTTGAAGATTATCCGTCTATAATTCTTTATAATAATACAAGAAATAGTTTTGGAATAAATTCTAAATTGAAAGCAAAACAATATCATCGTCGCAGGATTTGATCTCGCACCTTGATTTTCTCAGTCTTATACACAGACCACGAGACCAGAATTACTTGAACGCAATCATTAAAATAAGCTATTACACTAATTATATTATAACAAGTAGTTATAACATATAACCTAAATGCTAACGTTATAAAGATCAAATTTGCGTGTCTGTATTTGTCCAGCGAGTCCTCGAGCACTTGTCTGTTAAGCTCATATAAATTGAATAAACCTTAATGTTACAGCCAGAGGGTCCAAATTCGTTTGTTTTTAAAGTGGGTCAGATAATAGTGATGACAGACTGTACCTTGATAAACGATGACTCATCATCAGTATTAGACGACGCGGTTAGCGCAGTGGCTGAGCGATCGGACTGCTGCGCTGCGTGTCGCGGGTTCGATTCCCGCACAGAACAAATATTTGTAAGTCCTACATGTATTTGTTCAGAGTCTGGGTGTTTTTCTATCTATAATATAAAAATATTTACAAAAAAAATGTATATAAGTAGTTTATCAGCCATCTTGTTACCATAACACAAGCATTAGGTGGCTTAGCTTGGGACTAGATGGCGCTGTGTGAAATGTCCAGGGATATTATTATTAATATGGAATGGTAGACTTAAATAAATCTAGGAATCAGAGGTTTAGGAGTGTTGTTTACAGGTAGAAAGTACAAATTTCCGGGAATATGATAATGACTTTAGTCAAGCTGGCTTGCTCTACGACGTACACTGTGATTCGTGATCGCCGTTCCGCACTGGCGCAGAAGCCTTTACGTCAAATTCATTTCATATCACAAAAATAATGACATTATTTTATTAGATACTAGCTGCGCCCCGCGATTTCACCCGCATTAGTTTCGATCCCGTGGGAATATCGGGATAAAAAGTATCCTATGTGTTAATCCTGTTTATATACCATCTGCCTGTGTGCCAAGTTTCAACCAAATCCGTTCAGTAGTTTTTGCGTGAAAGAGTAACACACATCCATCCATCCATCCATACAAACTTTCACGTTTATAATATTAGTAGGATAGTAGGAAGTAGGATTATTTAAAAAATAATGATATTATTATAAAGAAAAAATTAGAATTTCTTATCACATTAATATAATGTGATAGAATCAATTGTGTCACAAAGTATATTTTATAAGCATTTTGTCTCTATTATGGCGTACCATAGTAAGGAAAATGTCTGGATAAACCATTTTCTAGAATTATTAATATTACTAGCTTCTGCCCGCGGCTTCGCCCGCGTGGATGTCGGAAATTTACCCACGGGGACGTGCTAACAGGATAAAATGTATGTGCTTCCCCAGAATGACATCTATCTCGCCGGCCCTTTGTGGCTAATTACAATAGAAAACTAATTGTGTCTCATTAGTGGTGATTAAGAGGAAACCTATATGATATCCTTACCTAAGTACACACGGCTACACATCAAGCTATTCAAAACCAGTATTGGCTGACCGTTCATTGTGAGAAAATATCATACAAAGTGAGGCCAAGACAAACTGGTTTTGTATAGCTTGACGTGTAGCCGTATGTAACTACCTAATTAAAAAATAATAAACTCAATAACAGAAAATTAAATACCTACCTACCTAAATAAACCTATTTCTGATGATAACTAATCTAAACTAAATAAATAAGCAAAATCCCTAAAAACTAATATCTATACGAATGACTAATCCTACCTAACAGTATTATAAAATAACCTACGGTCACTACGTACACTATCAAATATACTATTACCTATACTTTAAAATTAAAATGTATACCTACGACTTATATCAAAATAAACCTAAATAACTCTAAAAACTAAAAGGAATAAAAATGAACTCCACAATTCTCTTTGACTGCGGGTGACCTAACCTGCGACAAACTTATTATTTGCGGTTGATACAGTAATCGGGTCTAGGGATCGAACCGCAAAATTAAGTTTGTTTTTTATTGTATATACTTTTCCGGGATAAAAAGTACCCAGTGTGGTGCCCAGGATATTAAAGAATAATTATACCAAGTTTCATCGTAATCGAACCGGTAGTTTTTGCGTGATGCCTGAATAAACAGACAGACAGACAAAAAAATTTTAATCACATTTTTGTGTTCGGTATCGGTATAATAACACCCCCTGCCATTTATTTTTTTGATATTTTCAATGTACAGAATTTTCACTTCTACAGATTTATTATAAGTAAGATATAGATAGATGTAGCAGATGTGGTCACCGTTTCCGGCACAAGGAAGTCCAGTCGTTGTCAAGGATTTATTATTTCACACAACGTACGGAATATACAGTGTGTAACGGAAAGGGGGTATCAACCCTGAAGGAGGTGAATGTGCTCATGAAACTCAACAACTTTCTCCAAAGAACATAGGTCGAAATATGAAAAAAAAAATTGGCCCTCCCATAGTAAATCAATCAGCTGGTAGTCAGTTTTTTAAGGGAGGGCCAAATTTTTTTTCTTATTTCGACCTATGTTCTTTGGGGAAAGTTGTACTATTGTTGCACTATTATTGATCGAAGCCTTGAGGCTTCGATCAATAATAGTACTAGATTAAGGATCAGGAACAAAAATCAGTCGCTCAAGTGGCCACGTTTGCACACACGTAAACATCTACATTTCTTAGAAAAAAGTTTAATAATATTAACAACTTCAGTTTATTATAAACCTTAATGCTTAAACATAACAAAATATATTTAAAATGTAGCTTAAAAATAAAATCATTCTATTTTTAAATTTTCAGTCATTTATTCTAAAATGAAACTTAAAGTAGGTTAAAAACATACTTCTAAACGGCTTCAAAAACGGCCCGAAAAATAAGACCACAAAAGTATTTGTGGTCTTATTTTTCGGGCCGTTTTTGAAGCCGTTTTTTAACCTAGGCCCTATAAATCCAACATCAAAGATGCAACTAATTAAAAAAAGTGAGTCATATGTCAAAGTAAAGTCATATTTATATATTTATCCTCACACTGAAACGCCATACGCATATGGATTTTCCTTTGGGTTTTATCTGGTGATACGTGGCGTGGCGCGCGTGTAAATGCGCACATAAGCCAACTTCTTTAAAAAAAAAACTGTTTTTAGAGCTAAATTACTAAAATCATGAAAAATACTAGGCTTTTGGCCACGCACTTGGTCCGCGTAGATTTCAGGCTTTCCTATAGTACATACAAACTAAATGACTTGCTTTGCACCACAGAATTAATACTGCGATTGTGCAATGCAGGACTGTGATGTCAAGTCACGCCTTCGTATGTAGGTATTGTGCGGTAGACTGTTGCACTTGAGTTATGTATACTGCCCTTTATTAATAAACGTTGCATAACCGACCGCATACGTTCTTAATCTTGTATACAACCTTAATACGCTCCCAATTAGAATACGCAGCCCCAATATGGTGTCCTCTATATGATAAATATAAACAAAAGCTTGAAATGGTCCAAAAAAATTTTTTACGCTCCATTCACTATAAATGCTACCGTTCAAAACTATCGTACGCACAACTGCTAACACAATACAAACTCCTAGGCTTGGAATCCAGGCGCACCCTGCTTATGGCTGTGATGCTGCATGGCATATGCAATAACAGCTTTGACTGCTCTGATATCACCAACAAACTTTGTTATACTGTACCCAGAACTGTATTACGGCGAGAGGCGTGCGTGCCCCGGCTGTTCCACATTGTAAAGTGTAGAACCAATGCTGGCGCAAGGGCGCCCCTCCGTCGTCTCTTAGAAACATATAACACACACTTTCTCGATCTTGATATATTTTCACTATCTCTAACAAGATTTAAAAGAATGGCTATTCGATTGCTTGCACAATAATTATAAATTCTCCCTAACCTAATTGCCTCCAGTAGAATTCGTGGTTTTGTTTCATTTCTCCATAATAGTTTATTCCGCGGACATTGGTGTGGGTTACATGTTTACCTCTATTACCCTAGCTTATTATTTACTATAATTGCAACGTGTAACCGTTTTATGTCCCAATAAAATAAAATAAAAATAAAATAACGTTAAAGGACAATACCTACTTATGGATGTAGGTATGGAATCCCGTACCATGCTGCATCAAAGTCAAACTTTATAGTTTATAGACTACTCTTATGTATCATATTAACTACTAAAAAATTCTTTTTGTAAACAAAACCCGGGTTACGGAGATTTTCAAAAAAATCGAAATAATTTGAATACTTTATTTTGTTTGACATGTCATACACGAATTGCCATTATTGCTCTAAAAAAGTGATAATCGTTTAAATGAAAATTCTATTCTATGTTATTCTAGTTATTTTTAATTAATTTAGAATCGGCAAGGTATAATTTTTTTTACATGTTTTTAAAAGACTTGATCATGACACTTGCAAAATTCAAGGTTTTATTAATCACTAGCTTCTGCCCGCGGCTTCGCCCGCGTGGATGTCGGAAATTATCCCACGGGAACGTGCTAACAGGATAAAATGTATGTGCTTCCCCAGAATGCCATCTATCTCGCGGGCCCTTTGTGGCTAATTACAGTAGAAAACCAATTGTGTCTCATTAGTGGTGATTAAGAGGGTACCTATATGATATCTTTACCTAAGTACCTACCTAATTAAAAAAAAAAAACTCAATAACAGAAAATTAAATACCTACCTAAATAAACCTATTTCTGATGATAACTAATCTAAACTCAATAAATAAGCAAAATCCCTAAAAACTAATATCTATACGAATGACTAATCCTACCTAACAGTATTATAAAATAACCTACGGTCACTACGTACACTATCAAATATACTACCTATACTTTAAAATTAAAATCTATACCTACAACTCATATAAAAATAAACCTAAATAACTCTAAAAACTAAAAGGAATAAAAATGAACTCCACTGCGGGTGACCCAACCTACGACAAACTTAGTATTTGCGGTTGGTACAGTACAGACAGTGGTAATCGGGTATAGGGATCGAACCGCAAAATTAAGTTTGTTTTTTATTGTATATACTTTTCCGGGATAAAAAGTACCCAGTGTGGTGCCCAGGATATTAAAGAATAATTATACCAAGTTTCATCGTAATCGAACCGGTAGTTTTTGCGTGATGCCTGAACAAACAGACAGACAGACAGACAGACAGACCGACAGACAGACAGACAGACAAAAATTTTTTTAATCACATTTTTGGGTTCGGTGTCGGTCTAGTAACACCCCCTGTAAATTATTTTTTTGATATTTTCAATGTACAGAATTTTCACTTCTACAGATTTATTATAAGTATAGATATCATTTGAAATGGAACGTCATGTAAAGGGAATACAATAATATCAGCACTTTTTTACTTTATATTAAATTCGCTGTTCATAAATCAAATCCCCGACGCGTAATGTCGTAAAAAATTATGAACATAATTACTATAATATTTTGATCTTGATATTCTTGATGCATGATACTTTTTGGTAGGTACGACTTTTAAATGATAAATAAATGTAATAAATATAAATATATATAATAAATAACCTAATATTATAAACGAAGCAACTAATTTTATATCATTTAAAAATAGATTGAAGATTTTTTTGATCATTAAAGCATAAATTATAAAGTTAATTGCGGTGTTCCTTAGGATCACTTATTCAAACTCAAAGCCTACAGCCAGGGGCAAAATGATGACGTGTCTATTACGAAGTAGGTATATTTATACTTACAGTACTAGCTGACCCGGCAAACGTTGTTTTGCCATATAAATTATTTCTAGCTGCCCGGCGCTACTTCGTTCGCGTGGTGTCCTACCCCCTACCCTACTCCTACCCTACTCCTACCCTACTCCTAACCTACTCCTACACTACTCCTACCCTACTCCTAGCCTACTCCTAGCCTACTCCTAGCCTACTCCTAGCCTACTCCTACCCTACTTCTACCCTACTTCTAACCTACTTCTACCCTACTCCTAACTTAACCTACTCCTACACTACTCCTACCCTACTCCTAACCTACTCCTACACTACTCCTACCCTACTTCTATAAGTAAAACGCTGATTGATTGATAGAACCTAGCGGACCCGGCAGACGTCATCCCACCCGAAAAATCAGCGCCAGCTACCGGGTCCAATTATGTATACAAACCTTGTACTGACAATAACGAACAAAAAAAAAAAAGAATTATCCAATTTGGTGTAGTCGTTCTTGAGTTATAAAATTACAACGAAAAGTGGCATTGATTTTTATATATATATAGATAGCGACGTGTGGGGCGAGGGAGTGGTCAAGGATATCGTCCAATGAGGGTGTGTTTCGCTTGCGCAATACCTTATAATATTATGGTCGCGTTTTTAGACTTTCGCATCGAGCGACAGCCAATCATGAATCGCCTGCGCTGACGTGACACACCCCCAATACTTACAACAATGGAGTCACGTTTTTGTTATGACATCCTGATAACTTGTTCTGTTCTGAACTAACGACGACGTACACACGGCTACACGTCAAGCTATACAAAACCAGTTTGCCTTGGTCTCACTTTGTATGATATTTTCTCACAATGAACGGTCAGCCAATACTGGTTTTGCATAGCTTGATGTGTAGCCGTGTGTACATACATTTATATCAAATGCATGCATGTATGTGTCTGTGCGTGTAGGTATGAGTGTGTATATTATTAAGTGCGTGGATTTTGTGATCGTATTTTTACGAGATGGTGTGCTAAAAGATTCTCCGTTGTGAGGTAGTCCTGCCGATCGATTCTGTAAAAATATCACCGTGAAAAGTTGGGTGAAGTGAGCTTAGAGTGAGCTGTCAATAGTGTCAATCCCTAGCATTATTTGGAATGACAGCTCACTCCACGCTCACTTCACCTAAGTTTTCACGGTGAGATGGTTACAGAATCGCACTGCTGATGTAATAGCCATTGAGTGATTTTTTTGTTTTAGCGTGTGTCTGTTTAAATCAAGTAGGTAAGTTTAGTATTTTGTGTAGTTTCTTATATGTATAGATAAATAAGTACTTTTGACGTAATATTGGCGTTCGGCAAAATTAATGCGATAAGTTTATCTTTAGAATTTCCCCAGTAGCACACAATGTTTATCTACTTAGTAGGTATATAATTCCAAAGCGTGTGTAGTATGTATGTAGATGATACGTAGACGTTGTAGGTACCTATGTGTTAAATAAGACACGGCTTTCGGTAACAAGCTGTTTAATCGCACTCTATCTAAATAATTTGGCTGTCACAATAGCAATTGGAAGTTTTGCGAATTCCTCATAAATATTTCCCTTTTTTTTTTTGAGGATGGGAAATCATCAAATGACTCCTCCCGCTCTGGGTGGAGCAGAAGGGAGTGTCAGACTCTTACTGACTAAAACCCACCCGTGTTCCTTCCTTAGCCCTTTATGTTCCAGGGCAGCGGTAAGCTTAAACCCTTTCGGATGTTCCCGCTACCCTGGCAGGCTTCGGCCCTATGGGTCCCCGTCGCTTTTGCTGACATCTCTTTGAGGCGCGCGTGGAACACGTACACGCCGTCCGGCACGGGCCTAGTCCTGATCGGACGGAGAGCTACCCATTACTCTCCGCCCGCAGGCCCGCATAAATATTTCCCTTGTGTCAGCTAAAGAAATGACTTCAATGTTGCCATAATCAACATACCTTACTTTAACTTGGTTTTTCTTTTCGCTAAATAGCAAAATAGAGGCACGGTATCATCGATTGTCTTCACAAAAGACTGCCACACACGTTTTATTCTCGAACTAGCTTTTGCCCGCGACTTCGTTCGCGTGGAATAGTGACTTCACCAATAGATGACACCGACTCTTGACCAATAGATGGCGCTGTATGTCCGGAATAAATTTTATTTTTTATTTTTTGTAATAAAAACTATCCTATGTCCATTCTCAAGTTCCAAACTATGTCTGTACCAAATTTCACACAAATCGGTTCAGTAGTTTAGGCGTGAAGCAAAGACAGACAGACAGACAGACAGACAGAGTTACTTTCGCATTTATAATATTAGTTTGGATTTATTTTTTATTTTTTGTAATAAAAACTATCCTATGTCCATTCTCAAGTTCCAAACTATGTCTGTACCAAATTTCACACAAATCGGTTCAGTAGTTTAGGCGTGAAGCAAAGACAGACAGACAGACAGACAGACAGAGTTACTTTCGCATTTATAATATTAGTTTGGATATACCGTTCAGAGGTGACATGTTTAAACTTTCAGTTTGCAGTTCCTCAAACATTTGATCATAAACTCTAGTGGTGTCCTCATCAAAAATTAAACTAAGTTCTAATGTTTTGATTACACGAGAACTCATCCTCTGTACTTCTAGGGTATGTGATATAATTTCCATCAAACGATGAGTGTTCTTCTTCTACTAATTTACTCCAGTCTATTCCCTCCCTAGTGAGAGAATGGCGCCGATTCCTTGTTCACAAACTAAACTTAATTTAAGTTCAGTGCATCTTCTTCTTTCTATCTCATTATGAAAAGGACAGAAGATAAATATTGGTCTAGTCCTGTCAAATTAGTCAGCGCCTGACGTAAATTGACGTATTCTTAGTCGCCATGTTTTTAATCACGTCTAAAATTTCGAGTATCTTAATTTGACAGGAGTAAACTAATATTTTATTTATTTTTTTAATTATACAGGGTTATTTTTCAAAGACCAGCCAAATTTAAGGATGTGGTACAGACCATCAAACTGAACAACTTTCTCCATGGCACCAACATCGTAATCGCGAATAAAAATTCAGCCGTCCCATACATTTAGGTCGAGTAGGTATTGAAGTTTTCTATGGGACATTTGATAAAATTTTCGCGATTACGCTATTTTTCCCACGGAGAAAGTTGTTCAGTTTGATGGTCTGTATCACATCCTTAAATTTGGCTGGTCTTTGGAAAATTACCCTGTATAATCAGCGTCAGTGACTTGTTTTCTATCATATGTCATAATATTTGAGTCATTAGTAAGTACCTATCTATTAAAGGCTACTATAGATAGGTACTATAGATGTGTAATTGTTTGTTCTTCCGAATAAATAAAACAAAATACTTACAGATAATAACTAGATAAGACCCACGTCTTATCTTGTTATTATCTGTAAGTACCCCCTCTTTCGCCCACCTCGCGCCACCGTGAGGTGCGAAAGAGGGGGTAGCGCGCGGGGATTGACGGCGCTCGCGCGGGTGATTCACTTGGATGGGGCACCTGATGGAGAGAGCTAGCAGACTAGCAGTAAATATTGGTGAGTGAATTTGTTCTTTTACAGTGCATGTCATTGTTGATATTTTCGCGCTGTCGCAATGTAAATTTCGTACTCGGATGCTCTTGTCATCCGCTTCCTTCAATTCGTCGGTATACTTAGTGTTTTTCTTTTAAATATGACCTTTTTATTTTTACAAACATCCATTCATCCATCCATACAAATGACACAACAATTATAATATTAGTAAGATAAGATAAGATATCTCACAGTCGAGACAGTTCATCAATTTATTAATTAGATTTATAAATAATGTAGGTAAATACTTTATCATAATTTAATAAGTGCTCGTAAAGTTATATAATAATATCTACATCATTTCTGTTTACAATTTAAATAATCATCTAGGCAAGTACTGAATAAAAACATCGGCCACAAAGCCAATAGTTTCTATTAAATTCTAAGTTATTCATTTTTCTTATTTTTCCGGTAGTTTATTATATATTTTCACCGCCGTGGTGTAGCAGTTTCATGTGCATTTGAATGAGTTATCTTTTTTTATTTTGTGACAAAATGTGATTGTAGGTACGTTTAGTCAAAAATAGGCAAAAGTCATATCCAAAAGTAAAAAATTTGTCACTCTCAAGAGTCTTCAGTTATTGCCCAAAGTGTGGATCACTCAATTCAGACATTTTGCAAAAACGGCTATGAGCCAAATCTCAACAAAAACTTACTCTACTGACTAAATTTATATCTCTAAAATTTGTTAACAAATTGACACAATATTTTTTAAAACCATCAAGGCTTTGATGACCCAAGATGTTAAAAATTCAATTTTAAAAATAAAAAGAAAACAAATTCTGAAGAATTCAATCTTTAAAGAAATTCATTGCTAAACACTTTTGCCGAGGTCACACTCGTTTTAAAAAGATCAAAGTCGAACTGCTTGCACACCTTATTAAAATACCTACTTACACGCACAACGTACGAATTTTGTCTGTAGTTAGTAGTTGCAAATGACACTCGTAGGTAATGGTGGATTGAACCGTTTGGATTTGCTTGGAACGTTGAAGTAGAAAGTTGACAAAATATCAGAACAATTTATGTCACCTCGAACCGTCATCAAGAAAAATATACAGTCAGAGATCTCACGTCGATTACTCAATGGTAAGATATGATATTTTTTTACAGAGATTGAGATAGTTAACTGACTGATGATGACCTTCTGGTGAAAGCATAAAAACTTTATAAATCTTTTTTGTACGCGCTCAATACGATCAATATATTTGTGATAGCATGGACTCCATATTTCAGATGCGTATTCCAAATGGCTTCTAACAAAGGTGCTGTATGTATTTTTAACGTTTTAGCTTGCGTGAAGCACTTGGATAACCTCATTATGAAACCAAGGGATTTTGAGGCTTCAACGATGGTTTCAATATGCTTATCAAAAATATGTTTGGAATCGTGATGAACCCCCAGATCGAATAGTACTACATCTAGGTAAATATGGCCTCCAAGAGTATAATATGTTGTGGCTAGGACTGACCGTCCACGGGAATACGTTACAACTGAGCATTTTTTGGGATTGTGATGAAGCTTACTTTTTTGGCAGTATACTTCAAGACACTGTAAGTCAGTTTGAAATGCCGTCATGTCCGCTGTCGATGATATGGTGTAAATTTGCATATCGTCGGCGAGGCACAATAATTTGGATGAGGTCAGACAGGAGTCGATGTCGTTTACATAGATGATAAATAATAACGGACCGAGAGACGAACCTTGGGGGACTCCGCTGGGGACTAAAACCCAGCTAGAATATAGTTATTCAGTACCACAGCTTGTGAACTGTTTTCTATGTAAGAGGAAAACCATCTGAGTAAGTCCCCGCGTATACCGATGCCCTCTAACTTCCGTAATAGGATGACGTGGTTGATTCGGTCGAAACACTTACTAAAATCTGTGTAGACAACGTCGACTTGTTTACCGTGGTCCATTGCGTCGGTGATGTAGTTATTAAGCAAAATAAGATTGGTGATATGAAATCGATAATCATTCATATTGGTTTTTCAGTAATTAATTGATATTTTATTTATTAATATGACTGTAATTATATGCACTATATTGCATATAAGTATATACATGCATTTAATTACTTTGAGTTAATTATTTATTGCAGAGTTGTCAAGTAAATAATGTAATTACCTATTTGGCAGAGGTTTTATTTTCGTAACTGTGTAATCGATTACTCAATCGTTAATCTCACGAAAACTACCTTTGTCATATTTCTCTACTTCCAGATTGAGAATTGAGTTGATTTTTCATAACACTTTTTTTAGATCATATGAAATCATATCTCATATTATTACATTTGGGCGGGTGGGATACTCAACTTCAAAAACCAAAACATCAACAATCAAAATATCAACACCATATTATTATAATCAACAGTTTCATTTTTCAATGAATCGGAATAATATTAGCCTAAAACATAAACGGTTCAAAATTTCAACACTTCAGATGAGCAACGAATGTGAATAATATTGATTTATAACACAAATAGTTAAAAATATCAACACTTTAAATGATCCACGAATCTGAATATCACTGATTTACATATAACGCAAATTGAGCACTTGAGGCCCTGCGCAGACGACAGACTATCCGTGACGCACTTTTTAGTCTGTGAAAATAGAACCTATGCAATTATATGCAGTAACGCACACGACCTTTTTGCGCGTCGTGTGCGTTACTGCATATAATTGCATAGGTTCTATTTTCACAGACTAAAAAGTGCGTCACGGATAGTCTGTCGTCTGCGCAGGGCCTGATCAACACTCTGCATTGCATTACACAAATTGCATTTATAATTAAACAATAGTTAATTAATATTATAGGTTTATTTCCTTGTACTCGTATGTGCATCCCATAGCAATTTATGTAAATATGATTTCTTGTTCCAGAGACGTTTAAACAGCTATAAAACTAAATCAATGATAAGATTAACTTGACGGTATCTTTCAAAATTAATTATTGACAGATAAAATAGAATACTCTTTATTATGTAGAATATATAAATTACAGAACATAAATATGTACATTTTACATTGGGTGACACAATGGGCGGTCTTATCGCTAAGAGCGATCTTTTAAAGACAACCTTTGGATGGATTACCAAGGGGAAGGACAGACAAATACTGTAGGTAGTCTGTGGTGTACCATTTAGTTTATACAATAAATATATACATAAAGTATATTATAATAATCTAAATAAATATAGAGTCATTCGTTTGACTATTCGGAACGCTAGCGCCATCTCGTGGCGCTAGACAGAGTCTATAGCCTGAGTTCGTTAAATGTGTACCTACAGTGTGTGATTCGCTAGTGTGACCAGCCCCGGATCTTCAACTTTTTTTAGGCGGGGCAAAAACTGACAAATGCCGCCCCCGCCGGCTTTATTTTTACCTTTATCATCCATATAATTTCAGCTATCAGAGGGATAATTCTCGTAATTTTAAGAACGTTCACAGTCTGATCTCAGTCCTCAATCTGTCAAAAATACGTCTAATTTCCGTACATTTTGACAAGTTTTTGACATTTTTTTGTCGCCGAGATGACACTGCGACTAGATTTTGAACGTTTTAAATTACGGGAATACGGGCCCAGATGTCCACTAATTGATTGAAATTTGGACATAGCCTACATAGGCCTTCCGGAAATAATGCATCCATCGCTGTTCTTTCTGTTTTAAGCCTATTTATTTACAGATATATAGACATAAACGTGTAGGATATATGTATATTTTATACACAGCACAGGATAAGATTTAAAATAAAAATATGTATCATAAAAATAAAATATATTATTGAATTTGTGAATTGAAATTACAATTTTACTCTTCGAGATTTTTGTTCAGCAAATAAATCTATGGCCTTGTCATAATTTAACTCGTGTGCAATTCGATTTTCTATCGCTAAGATTGCAAGACTCGATAAGCGTTCCTGGCTCATAGAAGATCGCAAATAATTTTTTATTAGTTTTAGTTTGCTAAAACTTCGCTCGCAGCTTGCGGATGTAGTAGGAAGCGTAGAGTAAATTCGCAGGGCAATACAAATATTAGGAAAAGCATCCTGCAAATCATGCGCATATATCTGTTGCAAGAGATAGAAACCGTTAGCCTTTTCTATGTCACCAAATAAAAGCGGAGCTTGCTCTTTAAAAACGTCAAGTTCCTGGCAGAATTCAACGGCGCTTAAATCTCGCTCGTATTTACGAGCCAGATCTGCTCCATACTTTTGCAGTTCTTCAATTGACATTTTCGAAATATTAGTACCATTAAGAAAAGCAAAATTCAAATTCAGCATAGTAGCACAATCAAACCTCTTTTTAATTTCTGTTGTGATTCGATCAAATACCATCATTATTTCTTTAGAAAATAGTTGAACAGGTTGGAGTGTTTGTAATTCGTCTTCACACATCTCATCAAAATGTTTTTTACGTTTCGGAATTCGTTTGTTTTGCAAAATAGGGTCAACACCACTTTTTTCAGCAACTTCTCCAGCCTCTTTTATCCAATATTCCATTGGATTTTGTCTCATTTTTTGCAAAGTTTTGAGCAGACCATCCATTAGTGCGACAGAACGGGCAAGGATAATATCTTCTTTCTGAATTTCTATATTCACTCGATTGATTTCGCGGAGAATATTCGCCCAAATAGTTAAATTAAGAATAAATTTAAAATCCTTTATAGCAGTTAAGAGATGACCTGCCTCGTACTTCGCGTCTGGAGCACGAGAAGTTTGCTTAACTTCTTCTAAGGCTTTCGCTATTTCTGGCAAATTATTTAATAGGGCATTCACAGCAACATGTTTCGCCGACCATCTCGTCTGACTACTTCCTTTTAAATTTGTTTTAACGTATTTTTTCATAATATCCCACCTAGTAGTGGAGCCAACAAAAAAGCAATATACTTTTTGAATTAGTCCAAATAGGTTAATAGCTTCCTGGCATGATGAGGCAGAATGAACACCTACAAGATTTAAGGAGTGAGCCAAGCACGGTACGAATTCGGCCAGCTCATTCCTTTCTGCAATCCTGGCCTGTACTCCTTTATGAATGCTGGCCATATTGGACCCATTATCATAAGATTGGCCACGACATTGTCCAATATCTAAATCATCAACTGCCAATTTTTCTAAAATCCGTTGACAAATGTCCTCTCCTGTCTTTCCAGCAACTTCTATGAAATCAATGAAACTTTCTTTTATTTCACAAACATCGCCAGTTCTTTTTACATATCGAATTACCTGGCTCATTTGTTCTGTATGGGATACATCTGGAGTGCAGTCGAACATTATCGTGTAGTATTTGGCTTCTTTGATGTCATTTAAAATACTATTTCTTACTGTTTTTGCCATTATGTCAATTATTTCATTCTGTATTGTCTTTGATAAATATGATACTTGTCCCTTTTTTATCTGTTCTAATTGAAACTTAAGAGTTGAATTATGTTTGGCGAGCAAGGAAATTAATTTCAAGAAGTTACCTTGACTAGGCTGAGGATATTGCGTGATGAGATCGCTAGGAGTTTCGTGGGACCCGCGAAAAGAAAGGCAGTTTGTGGATAGATACAATACAGCATCCATAACAATACGTAGGATCTGTCTCCATTTTTCTTTCTCTGAGTGAATTACTCTCTCAATGTCTTGATCAATACCCTGGCATGATTTCATTTGTTGTACCCGTGTTTTCCACTTGATCATACACTCTTTGTGCATTTGAGTTGCCTCGTGTTCGGTTAATCTCTCTGAAACTTTTTTCCAATTAATAAACCCTGTAGAACACAACGCAGATGTGGCGGTAGCAGACGGTTTCTGATAAATCTTGCAGCACGCACAAAAAATTGCATTTTTTGTCTCAGAAAATATAAGCCAAGATCTTTTAACCCTTTCGCAATTAGCCAACGTCCTGTACCACATAGAAGATATTAAATGTCTGCCATTGCGTTCAGTAGATCTAAATTCAATGTTTTTGGGGTGATTTTCTGCTAATAATACAGCCTGATTGCTAAAGAAAGACCGTTGTTGGTCAGTCATTTTTTCCACCCCTGGCCAATTG
The DNA here is from genome assembly GCA_945859715.1 of Apamea sordens. Taxonomy (NCBI): domain Eukaryota; kingdom Metazoa; phylum Arthropoda; class Insecta; order Lepidoptera; family Noctuidae; genus Apamea; species Apamea sordens. The sequence goes on from OX244014.1 coordinate 7,021,673, forward strand.
CCTGGGTCCGTCAAATCCAATCCGGTTTTTTGCAGTTCATCTGAATCCGAGTGCGGGGATTTAGATCCTTCGTATTCTGGCTTTGTTTCTTCAAGTTGTTCAGATTGCTCTTCGCACATCGATAAAGATGGTAAAATTTGCACTGCGAAATCAGACTGTGAAAAATCTTGATCCGTTTGATCGGGCAAAGTGCCAGAAACATCCTCTAACTCAATATCAACTTCGGAAGTTGCAGCAGATACTGACGGGTCACCCCCTCTGCGAAGCCAATTTTTCATATTATCTGCACATTGTTTTCCCTGCAACTCCTTATATTTAGCCTTTTTCCTATATTCCGCTCCTGATAGCTTTTTTCTTGATGCGCTCATAATTACAATCTGTAAAAAAAACAATTTCATTGTTGAAAACATTTCAATCTAATAAATATTTTGAGTAAATAAATCAACTGGGAAACAAGATCATTGCATGGAATAATTAAATTTTCAACTCAATGCAACGTAGGTACTACGATCTGACTACAATTTCACTAACACTACAATTTACGAGCGGGGAGTAATGATATCGATGAGTGCATGCGAGCGCGTGGCAACCGCCCGAGTTACAGGCACCTACGCGCCGTCGACAGCGTATGAATAATAATAATAAAATAATTATTAAATTGAATTTAAAAAATAAATATAGTAACTTAAAAAGCATAAGATAGTTATGATAAAATACTTACCTAGAAAAGCGATCGATGAGCTGTGATAGATTTATTGATGCGACACTAATACAATTAGTGTTTTATCTTCGGTTGATCGACAAGTAGGTACTAAATAGTAAACATAAACAACACACATTTTTGTGGAAAACACTGTCGTGGAGAGAGATCGACGAGGGAGTTTTCGAATATAGCTTCATCTCCTTCGCACGCAAGGTAATCAGACGCGTGCTGCCGCGATATGCGATTCCTGCGGGCGAGCGGGCGCGTCTTTTGAACTATGCTACGCGCCTCGCGAATAATAAAATGTTCGTGCAGCACGTCTCACTCCACGCTCTGGGTATCGGTCGAGTTGATATGGCCATGAAATTTCTGTACTTGTACTATTATTTATTCCGTGGTCAAAGTTAAGTAAATGATGAGTTGTCCATTCGTCTGTAAAGTGTGAATTTGGCCGCCCTCTGAACTTGCCGCCCGGGGCATGGGCCCCGGCTTGCCCCCCCCTAGATCCGGCTCTGAGTGTGACTGATTTGTTCGTGAATTCTAATCTGATTTGAACTGCAGTTTTTCTATTGTGCAATAATATGTGGGCGGGCTACCAATAGTACGCCCACAGTTATTAAATTATGCCTGATGTTAACGAGAGACAGACGACATAGGTACATATAATAATAAACATGAAAAGAGCAAAGAAAATATAATGATGATGTTTAAGGAGAGAGGAAATGCTTTTCATAATTTTAAAAGTGGACAAAGATTGAGCACGCCTTGTCGACACGGGCAGGTCATTTCATAACCGTACTGATTGAACAGTAAAAGATTTGTCATAGAAACTGGTGTAATGCATCTCTAGTATCCGGTTTTCCGATGACCTCAGATATCTATTATAAATGAAGGAACTTGAATTAACGTTCTTTAAGATAAGAGGGGTTTTTCAATTAGTATCATTTTCCGACTTACACAATCATTACCGATTGCGTTAGACGTGATTGAAACTATGCTCTTCTTAACATGACAATCAGAGAATTGACAAAAAATAAATGAGGGTTGGTCCGGAATCGGAAGTTTCGAAAGATACCTAATTAACAGTAGCCGCCTTCATGGTCAGATACAGTGGTTTCTGCAAGAAAACTTTAAGAACAGAATGACACATGACGTGACTTATTGAGTTGACAGCTGACAGACAAAGTTATCATTAGTTGATTTGTGGGTACAGTCAACAGCAAAAGTAGATGATCAAAATCAGAATTTTCGATACAGAGGAATTCAATCGGAGTGCGCAGCTATATGGCAGCTGTACTAGTAGTAAATGTTTGGTCTAATTTACAATCCCATACTTTTGAATCACTTCGACGGACGCCACACAGTTCTGACGCGAACTCCGTTCATTAGTATTGAATTTATGATTTTGATCATATACTTTTGCTGTTGACTGTACCTACAATAATATTTCGTGCGTAGTGTTGTTTGTGTTGTTTTCCCTGAATTTGAATTTATCAAATAATTATGTTAAGAGCAAATTTTGGAAGCGCACGAAAAGAGATCCGTTACATTGTTCAGGATTTGCAAAAACGGTGAGCGTGGACGGTAATATCTTTATTAAGTCTGATACCGATAAAATAAAACACACTCATTTACTAGAACCTCACCGTGTGGACAAACTGAATGTAATTAATGTTTTGAAAACCAAAGCACGAAATTCCATGGAAAGCCCTATGCAAATAAGGCAATCTACTTTGATAGACATTCCTCCTACAAGTGCACCGTATTTGCCTAATAAAACTGCTATGAAACAAATAATAAATCGGACTAGAAGAAACAATCATAAAAGTTCAACGTTTTTAAGTGAAATTCCTGATGCGGTAACCAAAATTGATGGTCAAAAATTTATGCATTTCAGCGTGAAGGTAGATGATATTGGACGAATTGTAATATTCACCACAGAAAGGAATCTACAAAATTTAGATAAGTGCAGCTAGATACTGGATAATGGACGGAACCTTCAGGTGTACCTAGTTCTAACCCTTTTCTTCAGTGGTTTTCTGTACATGCACTAGTGAGTACAGGCGATTCACAGCGATCAGCCGGTCGATTCTGTAAAAATCTCACCGTGAAAATTCAAGTGAAGTGAGCGTGATGTGACTTGTCAGTAGTGTCAATCCCTAGCATTATTTGGAATGACAGCTCACTCCAAGCTCACTTCACCTAAGTTTTCACGGTGAGATGGTTACAGAATCGTACTGCTGTTCCTCTTGTATACGGCTTACTTCCGTGTAAGACTGAAGAATGTTATACATTTTTTTTCGATGAACTCAAAAAATGTGGTGAAGCATACAATTTGGAATTGTGTCCGGAATTTATGATAATTGACTTCGAGATGGCAGTTATAGCCTGTAATCGTGTTTTTAATGGAAGTATCCACAAAGGTTGCTAGTTTCATTTCACACAAAATGTGTGGAAACAAATTCAAATTTTATATATTAGGCAAAAATTACACTTGTACACTAAAAACAGTGTTAACACTAGAAATAAGGACAAACTACGTGCCCCCTTCACCGGCTTCATAAGGTTCGTAACTCATTTGTTGGGCTTGGTATAACCTTTTATACCAAGATACCCTCTTCTTTACTAGACTTGCCTTTTAATGTGTTTAAAGCTCAAGTAAAGTCCAACCTTTTTTCAAAGGCATACTATTCCATCAACGATGATCCGATCGATTCTGTAAAAATTTCACTGGTCGCATTAGTTGGAATGACAGCTCACTCCACGCTCACTTCACCTAAGTTTTCACGGTGAGATGGTTACAGAATCGCACTGCAGCTCACTCTAATGGCCGATTCCTATAATTTACGGACCGATATTGGTTAAAATTAAGACTTATAAGAGTATCTTTACCAATAATGAAGCAAATACCTCTAGGCTTTGGATAAACCCTAGTCTACTATGCAAATATATGGCAGTAGATATCACAGGTTAAACTAGCCTATTATATTTTTATATGCACAGTTTGACAATAAAAGATGCTACCGTTGGTAAGCAAAACGATTCGTTTTTGTCTATAGGAACCGAGCATAAGCTCACTTCACCTAACTTTTCACGGTGAGTTTTTTACAGAATCGATCGGCTGATCGAAGGTGCATAATAAACAAAAGTCAATGTTGAACTTATGTACAGACGCCAGCACATCAAGCTACTACAATCTGTCAGATTTCTTTAATAGATTTTCGACTTTATTGCTAAACCATTAGGTTCAATGTTGATTGGGAAAATCTGACAGTTTCGGGTAGGTTGACCTGCTGGCGTCCGTACAATGTCCGTACACAGCAGGACACACAGACCAGACACAGGTGTATGGACAGTAGAAACACAATCCACAATAACAATATGAATGGAAATTACGGAATAAATTAGCACACGTAACTCCCAACCATGACAGATAGTTGACAACTACAAGAGGTTCAATGTTGATTGGGAAAATCTGACAGTTTCGGGTAGGTTGACCTGCTGGCGTCCGTACAATGTCCGTACACAGCAGGAAACACAGACCAGACACAGGTGTATAGACAGTAGAAACACAATCCACAATAACAATATGAATGGAAATTACGGAATAAATTAGCACACGTAACTCCCAACCATGACAGATAGTTGACCACTACGAGAGCGCTACCAGTGGCGTATTTAGTAGTATTACGTAGAATTACGGAAAAAAAATAAAAGAGGTGACAGACACACTAGAGCTAGAAATAGGGAACAATTAGTTCAACCAGGTTTTAAACTGGCTAATGTAGACTCATCCTTCATGGGGTACTGTTTAAGATGACGTACCTACTCCAACTCAATGAAACGAAATTCAAATACATAAAACGCACACTATGCAGTCAAGCATTTTATAAGTTGGGGGGATTACATCGCTGACAAAAATGCTTGGCTCAACGCTGGTCAGTGCTCCACAAGGGCGCATAAACCAACCGGGAAAACCAACCGCATTCGAAAAAATATAGTTGGAGCTGCTGAAGATTGAAAAAACTATCTTTGTATTGTACATATAAATTCAATCTCTTAGTATTGTATAATTCCATAGCACACGTGTGAGCACTATGTACTTAGACTATAAAGCTACCCATATACTGGGTACGTTTTTCATTGACTTGAATGTGCCCTGGCGGCTGAGAGTATGTCATGCTCACTCTAATGTCTCGCTGGTGGTGGCTTATGTCATCTGCCTAGCCTTTTCCCAACTATGTTGGGGTCGGCTTCCAGTCTAACCGGATGCAGCTGAATACCAGTATTTTACATGAAGCGACTGCCTATCTGACCTCCACAACCCAGTTACTGGGTAATACGATACCCCTTGGTAAGACTGGTTGTCAGACTTTCGGGCTTCTGACTACCCGTAACGACTGTCAAAGATCCACGAATGATAGCCGGGATCAACGGCTTAACGTGCTTTCCGAGGCACGGAGGGGTCTCGGTATGTAAAGATGGTCACCCATCCACAGACCAACCGCGGCAAGCGTAGCTTAACCTGACCGATCGACCTGTGCGGCTGTTATTATTTAGCCACGGTGGCGTATGTCATCATAGGGTACATAAGGTTCCCTTCAAAATAGTTGAGCTGAATGTTGCTGATCCATGCGTCATTTTCGTGAACGGGCGCCGTCAGTAAGAACTGTTCATCTCTTAGCTGGCTTATTTTCATTTCTGAATCGTTTTTATTTTGTTTTTATCTTTTTTAATACGAACGCTTTTAACGTGCACGTCTTTCTACATCGTTCTTGTTTACTCGTAATTTCAATATGAATGATGTAACCAATACTAACAATTTTATGATTTAAAAGAGTGTCCATGGAATTTCTTGCCCGTTCTTCTCTATAGTACCTATTACGCTTTGGAATGGGCAACTAGCTTCCTCATTCTGACTGACCGACCCCTTGACAATTAAAAAGAGGCTGTAATTGGTTTATTTGAAATAAATGCTTTGAGCTGGAATGACGGAGCGTGTGAGCGTGCAGTCAGTGATCTAGCCTTAAGAGTTCGAAATAGATAGTGGATCAGCAGTAAGCGTCATCTCAAAGCAAACCTACAACTCGAATTTTAAACGATTACCATTGTGAGTCACCAACAAAAAGTTATTCAGTTATACCTACGGGGCGAAGATATTGAAACGATCGCAGTTGTTTATTTGCCTGTATCGTATCTGGGCCGAACGCATACTATGAATGTTTACGTAGTGCGCGCAGGCGGACCGCAGACGGCGGCGCCGCGCCGCGCGGCGCTGCTTGGAGGCGACTTCATTCGTGAGTTCGACCTTGAGCAGGCGCGTGAACGTGTACGGACGCCAGCAGGTCAACCTACCCGAAACTGTCAGATTTTCCCAATCAACATTGAACCTAATGGTATAGCAATAAAGTCGAAAATCTATTAAAGAAATCTGACAGATTGTAGTAGCTTGATGTGCTGGCGTCTGTACATGCCCTGCTCAACCAAGTGCAAGCGCTATGTCTACCAACCACGCCAATATTGACAAGCAACTCTCCGGCAAATGTGGATCTTCAATTAGTCAGCGCCAGGCGTGCGTAAATGACGTATTTTTAGTAGCCATGTTTTTAATCACGTCTAAACTGTCTTGTGTAGTACGGTGTCTTAATTTGACAGGACTAAACTAATATTTATCTTCTGTCCTTTTCTTAACGAAACAGAAAGAAAAAGATGCACTGAACTTAAATTTAGTTTAGTTTATGAACAAGGGAATCGGCGCCGGTTTCTTACACAACTACTTACCCCGCAGATCTTGATGGTGAAGTAAAAAGGTAACTCGGTCCGTTCTGCAGTGTGATTCTGTAACCATCTCACCGTGAAAAGTTAGGTGAAGTGAGTGTAGGTAGAGTGAGCTGTCATTCCAACCAATGCTAGTGATTGACACTATTGACAGCTCACTCTAAGCTCACTTCACCTAAGTTTTCACGATGAGATTTTTACAGAATCGATCGGCTGATTGGCTCTCGCCGCCTCGTCGTCCCGCGCGTCTCCGCACCCCGCGTTCATCTTCCGCGGTACCACGTCCGCAAGGACACTTTGAATAGTCACAAAGTTAACCAATCTGTCTTATCTCCCACAGTTTTCAACCAAAACGGTTCAAATGTACAAGGAGCACCTACAGCAATGGAGCCGCCAATGCCAGTGGCTCTGGAGAGTCCGCCGTCCAGGCTGGCGGACATCTGGTCAAGGGTACGACCGACAAGACTAATCAATCAAGGTAAGTTTTTCGATTCGATTCCCGCACGGAACAAATATTTGTATGACCTACATGTATTTGTTCCGAGTCTGGGTGTTTTTCTATCTATAATATGTATGTATTTACAAAAAAAAAAATGTATATAAGTAGTTTATCAGCCATCTTGTTACCATAACACAAGCATTAGGTTGCTTAGCTTGGGACTAGATGGCGCTGTGTGAAATGTCCAGGGATATTATTATTATTATTAAGTAAGAGCGCACACGCCAAACGTCATCCTGAATGAATGAATTAAGAATTTTCGTAGGAGGGCTGACAAAGATAGCCACAAGAGCTGTGGTAGCCAAGCCGGTTGCTTTAGTTTGTGTAAATTATTTCATCACCACAGTGAAGAAAAATATCGTGATTTTTATAAATCATGGTGCACGAGTCCGTCTCGCTCTTGGCCGGTTTTTGATACTTATAGTGTTCAGTCATCGGTATGTAATGTACCCATCGGGAGTGATATGAAGATTCGAATGACGTTATTTCGACGCACGCTATTTCGAAAAATTTTACGAGTGGTACGCCAGTTCGAAAACACATTGGGTCGAAAACTGTTATATCGAATGACGTTATAGCGACGCACGCTATTTCGAAAAACTGTTTTCGAATGGTACGCTAGCACGAAAGTCTTAGTATCAAAATCCACTGTTGCGAATAGCTTATTCCAATCTGAATTTGTCTGGGAATCGAACTCGCGACCCCGATAAAGCCTTATCTGTGTATTGGGTTTGGGAAACAAGAGCCATGAGAAGTATTATGGTGGTACTCATTCATGAGTACCACCTATAATTTTGATGTGTTGATTTCTTTGTTATTATTATATTAAGGAAATGAAAAAGTTGACTTAAAATAATACTTCTCATGGCTCTTGTTTCCCAAACCCAATACAAAGATAAGGCTTTATCGGGGTCGCGAGTTCGATCCCCAGACAAATTCAGATTGGAGTAAGCTATTCGCAACAGTGGATTTTGATACCAAGACTTTCGTGCTAGCATACCATTCAAACAGTTTTTCGAAATAGCGTGTGTCGCTATAACGTCATTCGATATAACAGTTTTCGACCCAATGTGTTTTCGAACTGGCGTACCACTCGTAAAATTTTTCGAAATAGCGTGCGTCGAAATAACGTCATTCGAATCTTCATATCACTCCCGTACCCATCACCTCCGCGGAGTATCTCCAGCTACTTTAATTTGACCCTGTACAAAAAGTGTAGAAAAAACTTGAGAGGTGTCAAGGAACACCAGGATGGAACGAAGTTCAAAGAAAGAGAGAGACAGACAGAGAAACACGCGCACGCCGCACGGCGTACAACTATAGCAAAAAGTGTCGTTCCAACTTTTGGTCTTAATTTTTTCCGTCTAGCCCCCTTTCGCAACGCGCGATAAGGAACTTCGTTCCAAAAAAAACCTTTGTTTAACAAAGGTACAGTACCTATTTATCTTTTTCGAAAAAAAACAAAAAATAAAAAAAATAATTCAAATTTTATATACATGTAGGATCAGGAGTGCCGAGCGGTATATTATATCGTCAGGGTTTGGAGTTCCCATGTTATTGGGATAAACAGGACGGTATAAACAGTTACAGGGAACTGTAATAAAAATTACAGTACACAATAAAATACACTAGGTATACAAAAGACACAATAATGGGTAGGTAAATATTAAAAACAGTTAATCGAACAAACCCTTTAGGGTCACAGTTCGTATAGCGGCCAAGCCACCCAACACAAAGTGTATCTACTCGCTATTTAGCAAGCCAACACAGCTATGTAAATATACAGCAGCGCTGTACCAGGTAAACCGACAGTTATGTCGGGAGCAGGTGCTCTGTATTGAGTCGAATCCGAAGACCGACTGACTAGCAAAACGAGTGCACGCTCTTTTATAGGATGACTAGCTTCTGCCCGCGGCTTCGCCCGCGTGGATGTCGGAAATTATCCCACGGGAACGTGCTAACAGGATAAAATGTATGTGCTTCCCCAGGATGCCATCTATCTCTATGCCAAATCAGAAGTTCAGTGGTTTAAGCGTGAAAATGTAACATACAGTTTCAAGTTCAAATCCTCCACTTAAAAACTGAATTACCCCTTTTTGTCCCGGCTGTGGTAAATTTTTGACAGCTTTACATACTTATTATTAATTATTTTCTGTCAAAAGTATCAATACTGAGTTTCGAGTTACTCGGACCGCGCATTCAATTTCTTACCCCTATATAAGGGATATAGGGGTGTTAAGTTTGTTTGGAAGAAATTGAATGCGCGGTCCGAGTTTGAGGGGTAGTTTTGAAAAACTTATAATGATAAACTTTATTAGGTAAGTACTTACTTAGGCAAGTATTCTTGCCAAGTTTCAAGTTTATTAACCTAATGAAGAAGATTTTTCATATAAAATGTATCCCCGCTTTTCACCCCTACAGGGGTGGAATTTTGAGATCGTTTGGGATGTATTCATAACTTGACTCAAACATTATTTATACTAATTTTCGAGTTAATCAAGCCATGCAGTAAAATCCTCCCCTGAAAAATTTTCTACCCCATTTCAGCCCGTCAGGGATAGATTTTCAAAAAACCCTGATACATATTATTCTTTACCTTCAATATTATGTATAAATACTGAGTTTCGAGTAAATCGGACTGCGCGCTAAAATTCTTCCATACAAACTTTGAAACCCCCCAATCCCTTATTAGGAGGTAGTTTAGAAGAAAAAAAACTGACAATCTTCATAATTTATTTAGATATTCGTGCCAAGTTTCAAGTTTACTATCTAAATAAATAAGATTTTTCATATAAACTGTATCCCCCGCTTTTCACCCCCACAGGGGTGGAATTTTGAAAATCGTTTGGGATTATTCATAACTTGATTCAAAGATTATTTATACCAATTTTTGAGTTAATCAAGACACGCATTATAATCCTCCCTTGTAAAATTAACTACCCCTTTTCAACCCGTTAGGGGTAGATTTTCAAAAAACCCTGATACACATTATTCTTTACTTTCAATGTTAGGTATAAATACTGAGTTTCGAGTTACTCGGACCGCGCATTCAATTTTTTCCACACAAACTTAACACCCCTATATCCCTTTTTGAGGGGTAGTTTGGAAAAACTTATATCGGTAAACTTTATTACTTACTTAGGCGAGTATTCTTGAAAAGTTTCAAGTTTATTAACCTAATGAAGAAGATTTTTCATATAAACTGTATCCCCGCTTTTCACCCCCAGAGGGGTGGAATTTAAAAAAAATCGTTTGGGATATATTCATAACTTGACTCAAAGATTATTTATACTAATTTTCGAGTTAATCAAGCAATGCAGTAAAATCCTCCCCTGAAAAATTTACTACCCCATTTCAGCCCGTCAGGGGTAGATTTTCAAAAAACCCTGATACACATTATTCTTTTCTTTCAATATTAGGTATAAATACTGAGTTTCGAGTAAATCGGACTGCGTGCTAAAATTCTTCCATACAAACTTTGAAACCCCCCAATCCCTTATTAGGGGGTAGTTTAGAAGAAAAAAAAACTGACAATCTTCATAATTTATTTAGATAAATATTCGTGCCAAGTTTCAAGTTTATTAACTCAAGGAATAAGATTTTTCATACAAACGAATTCCCCCCTTTTCACCCTCTTAGGGGTGGAATTTCGAAAAATCCTTTCTTAGTGGATGTCTACTCTTCACGAAGAACACACCCTCCAAATTTCATGTCTCTAGGACCAGCGGTTTAGGCTGTGCGTTGATCTATCAGTCAGTCAGTCAGTCAGTCAGTCAGTCAGTCAGTCAGTCAGTCAGGACTTTGAATTTTATATATATAGATTGACAACTCTGTCCAAAGACACACGTCAAGTGTTTACTTGATACAAAACACTAAAATACGCTAAATCTAATAAGACTTGCATTATAAAGTAATCAAATAATACAAGAATAATTGTCATAAATAAACAATGGTGATTTCACGAAGTAAACCGTTTTAAAAACAATGTAACATGTCATCCGTTGTTTTGAATAAAACCAACGGGTACAATTTATCGAAATAAGTTACCAAAAATCAATTAGAACGTACACCGAGTACTCAATAAATTATGTTTCGATTTATAAGACAATAATTGATAGTAAAAATCACTTAAATTGATAATAAACACAAATCATAACAAATTCAGTTGACTACCCACAATTTTTATTTGACAACCATCTCCGACATACATATGTATCAAATTGACGTTATTTCAAGTTAAACAAAAATATCAACTTTATTTTAATGATAATTAAGTTGATTTCGAGCGACTAACACTATTGAAAAAGTTATAAAAATGTTTGAAGTTTTAGCGTAAACTGAACTTTATTTTGTAAGGATTAAAGTTATTTTTCCATAAACTTATATTTGTTTACATTTTTGGCAATATGTCGCAAATGCAAATTAGATAGTTTTTTTTTTTCATTTTCAGTGATCAATTCAGTAAACAGAATGTTGCCATCCGGGCTACGAAATGATCCAGTACCAGACCTGCTACCGAATACTGAGGCAGAAATCCTGTATTCCCCGCCGCCGGCGCCGCCGGCGCGGGCGCCGCAAAGAGAAGTTCCTCCTACGCGCATCAATTTTAAGTCTGTGACTTGGTGGGCGGCACTGTGCGTGATACTTTTAATTGTTGTGCTGTACCAGCAGACGCTTACGTTCGTGGTAAGTCAATATCAGAGACGATATGTCTCTATTTGAAATGTGTCCATCTCTCATTTCGTGATATGTGTGTATATGTCGCAGCCAACTATAGCGTTAAGCAAATAGTGAGTCATCGTTGTCCTAGCTTAGCCCCGCCCCTCAACCAATTGTGAACTTGGCTTTCTAATTTGTTGCGACCATAGAAATGTAAAAAACAGGAGAAGTGGCAAGGAGGCGTGTCTGTTTCGTCGCGGCATGTTCAAAATGACATGTCTATGCAAGTGGTCGTGACAAATATGAGTATGGTCGTGTTGTTCAGAGGTTTCTTGTAAAAACCGAAGCCAAAACCAAATCTGAGTCCAGACGCACTGCGGGATACCACCCCTATTTGGTTAATATACCATATATACGCACTAAGCGCTTCTCGTCATCTTTTCTGATGCGCACAGCTAAGGAGTGGAATTGTCTGCCTGCGTCTGCATTCCCGAGTTCATACAACCCGAATCTCTTCAAGGCGAGAGTGAATAGGCTTCTTCTGGGCAAGTTCGTTCCACCATAGATCTCATCCCTGCCTCTGGGCTGGATTGAGGTCAAGAGTGAGCCCATTGTCAATAAAAAAATCTTTGTAAATCACTTAGGTACCACATACTTACAAATATAAGTATTTTGCTGTATTTGTCTTTAAAATCATGAAAAACAACAATAATTGTAAAATATTTCTTGCTTTTACTACGTTAATTTTGTCTTCAAATATCGCAGCGCCTGTACTATTTTCGCAGTAAATACATTGCTTCTTAACCACTACCTAAGTATTTCTATGAAACCTTCTGTTTTATAGAATAGAAAACTTTCACGGTCAAAACGTATGGAACAGCAATATATTTTTTAATAACCGATTCGACGCTATGGTGTCTAAACTCATGCGCTGAATTCATGGTTACAGTTTGCGCGTCGATATCCCTGCCACCCTGTATAGGTCAGTGCTTTTAACTAAACGGCGCCGTTTTACTAGCGGCCTGGATGATATATGTATATATAAAAACCAGTTAACAGGAGCATTGGTTTCTCACTGGTAACGACCGGAACTTACGAGGTATACAGGGTGTTATTGACAGCCCTCCACAAAAACACAGGATTGATTCAGCTCCTTATTCTGAATCATATACCACTGGAAATTTTCTCAGGAAAAAAAAAATTATGCCGTTTTTTCTGCTGATATTTCTTTATTTCAATGTAAAATTACGTTCTCTGTATGCAACACTCTATTTATGTAAATAAAACAGCTGAAAACAGCCTCGCTCAAGCTCGCTGCGCTGCCGTCCGCTACGTGCGTTTTGCCACGGTAACGATACGTTGCGTGTGAGGTAATAAAACAAATCTAGTTTTTTGGATTCCCTTAATGTTCCTGAAAGAATTACATGTACGGTCATCTTAATATGATGTACTGAAGCCACCCTATCAGTTTGCGGAGGGCTGTCAATAACACCCTGTAGATCGTATGTTCGGACCCTGACAGGTGCATTACTTTGTGTAAATTATTTCATCACCACTGCTCTCAAAACTGTGAAGGAAAACATCTTGAGGAAACTGGCATGTCCTAGAACCAAAAATTCAAAGACATGTAACGTGACATCTATCAACCCGCGTGGTGGATTACGGCCCACTCCCTCTCGCCGGGAGATGGCCTGAGTCCCAGCAGAGGGAACATTATATGCTGATTATGCTTAACCAGTTTACTAAAAGGTTAACTGAGCTACATGGCGGCGACTTATGTATGGTATAAAAATACCAACTCTAAAGAACTGAAAACCGCCTTTAAACCAATGTCCAAAACATTATTGGCAAAAATATGAATTTTGGTACAGACGCCAGTAGGTCAAGCTACCCGAAACTGTCAAATTTTCCCAATCAACCTTGAACATAATGCTTTAATGATAAAGTTGAAATCTATACTTATCTATACTTATAATAAATCTGTAGAAGTGAAAATTCTGTACATTGAAAATATCAAAAAAATAAATGGCAATGGTGTTACTAGACCGACACCGAACCCAAAAATGTGATTAAAAATTTTTTTGTCTGTCTGTCGGTCTGTCTGTCTGTCTGTCTGTCTATTTGTTCAGGCATCACGCAAAAACTACCGGTTCGATTACGATGAAACTTGGTATAATTATTCTTTAATATCCTGGGCACCACACTGGGTACTTTTTATCCCGGAAAAGTATATACAATAAAAAACAAACTTAATTTTGCGGTTCGATCCCTAGAACGATTACTGTACCAACCGCAAATAATAAGTTTGTCGTAGGTTACGTCACCCGCAGTATTATCTGTGCGACCTTTTTATTCCTTTTAGTTTTTAGAGTTATTTAGGTTTAATTTTATAAGTCGTAGGTATAGATTTTAATTTTAAACTATAGGTACCTAGTATATTTGATAGTGTACGTCGTGACCGTAGGTTATTTTATAATACTGTTAGGTAGGATTAGTCATTCGTATATATATTAGTTTTTAGGGATTTTGCTTATTTATTGAGTTTAGATTAGTTATCATCAGAAATAGGTTTATTTAGGTAGGTTATTTTTTTTAATTAGGTAGGTACTTTTTTTTTTTTTTTTCAGGATGGGAAATCGTCACATGTATTAGATAGGTACTTAGGTAAAGATATCATATAGGTACCCTCTTAATCACCACTAATGAGACACAATTGGTTTTTTATTGTAATTAGCCACAAAGGGCCCGCGAGATAGATGGCATCCTGGAGAAGCACATACATTTTATCCTGTTAGCACGTTCCCGTGGGATAATTTCCGACATCCACGCGGGCGAAGCCGCGGGCAGAAGCTAGTCTATTAAATAAATTTGACAGATTGTAGTAGCTTGATGTGCTGGCGTCTGTACTTTCAACTCAGCCAGGGCCCAGGGGGTTAATTGTAGATCTTTGTTGTAATATTTAAAACATGTTCCAGTTATTATACGTATGCAATGCTAAGTGTGATTACTCGTAGAACACTGTACACACACCTTCCAATATATAAATATAAAAGGATAATAAACGTATTATATAAATCCTTATAACAGCCTTTCCTTGGTGTTCCTCCATTAACTCTAACAGGTTGTTAAACTTGTAGACTGTAGACTTTCATTGTAATAGTAAAAAAATGCTCAAGATGTTATATCCCATGAGAAAATAGTATTTTTTTTTCTGGTTCACTATAAATAATGGGTAAAAAACGTCCGATCCTTGCGACTTCCGACACATCCCTTCATTTCAGGTTTTTGAATAAAAAACAAAAGAGATTTACGTGCCATAGGCTTCTAGCCCGTTCACCCTTTATACCTTGTTTTTGTCCAGACGCGAAATAAAGTAAGCCGGTAATATGCTAAGCAGCTTTTACGTCTCTTAGCGGTATTTATGCTATGGTGCACTCACCTCTAATGAACAAGTACGCTGGACTTAATATACGATACGAAATGACAGTTGTTTTTTGTGCCGTTTCAAAGCGCCCCCGCTTGAGCGTCTCAGGAACTAAAACTGACACACTATTGCAAATGGGCGTTGTGTTGTATTGGTACGTCTGTGATGATTTAGGTCTAAATCGTGGAATAAGACTTTTTTTGTGTATTTTGTGTGTACTATGAGATTTTAGAACATTTTTATCATGTGATTATGCGCATTTTGTAAAACTCACTATAAAAAATATTAGTTCCACGGACGCTGACGTTGTTATCAGCGCCAAAATGGCGAAAATCAAATGTCTTCGTTTCGTCATGACCAGCGTACCTACTTGTATAATATAGGTGCTATGGTGTGTCTATTGATAGAGACCGTGGGTGCTCCGTTAGGATCATGACTAGAGAGACACTGTCAAAACGAACGAATGCCTCGATGCTTGGTGTAGTAATCTAAATTGCTTTGTTGTACAGGAATGGATGTATACAGATGAATCAGCTGAGCTGGACGACCAACAGCAGCAAAAAACACCAGCAGAGAAAACTAACAAGTAAGGAATGTAGAATAGAATAGTTCTTTCTTTTGCACAGAAAGTAGGTACAAGTTATAAATGTTAAGTTTAAAATGATTATTTTACTAACTACCTCAACTAAGGCATGTAAACAGTTTTAGCTACAATAATAATAGAGACTCATTAATATGAGTGAGAGTGTATGTGTGTGAGTGATTATTATTATTAATATTATATTATAACCACATTCAATCAAATCAATATTTGTTTACCATGTCAAGATGAAATTCAGTACAGACGCCACCACATCAAGCTACTACAATCTGTCAAATTTCTTTAATAGATTTTCAACTTTATCGCTAAAGCAGTAGGTTCAAGGTTGATTGGGAACATTTGACAGTTCGGGTCGTTGAGGCTCAGAATGTCAACTTCCCAAAATGTCTCCTGGTACCAAAATGTCAACTTCCCATAATGTCCCTTTCCCAAAATGTCCCTTTCCCAAAATGTCCCTTTCCCAAAATGTCTCTTTCCCAAAATGTCTTTTTCCCAAAATGTCCCTTTCCCAAAATGCCGCTTTCCCAAAATGTCCCCCCTTCTTAGAATTAAGCGTTATAACCCAACTAAAAAATAAAAAACAATATAATAATCAAATTTTTTATTTTAATTACTTTGTGGTATCAACTCTTTCGTCAATTTTTTATTAGAAAAGGAATTTGAAATGAAATATAGTTATATATTATCAACATATTATAAAAAACAATAAAAAATAACTTTAATTAGAACTAATACGTTCAAGTACACAGTAATTCAATAGGATTTCAATAGTCAGATACTGACTATTGAAATCCACAGTAATTCAATAGGATTTCAATAGTCAGATACTGACTATTGAAATCCACAGTAATTGAATTACTGTGTACTTGAACGTATTAGTTTTAGTAAATCTTACTATAACTGTTTATTTAGGTCAGGTGTACAATATTTAAATAATAACAAAATAATATCCTAAATTAACTAAAACTATTTACAAACTAAAATATAGCGTCGAAAAATTCATCCACATCGCTGTCGACTGGTAATGTACCCAAGACACTGGCGGTATTGCCACGTTGTATGGCAATGCTTAGCCTCTGGCCAAGGTAAAAGCCAGCTCTTGGGTCATGGGAAGTGTCAACTAGTCTTTTCGAGATTTCATTAAAAAGACCATGCGCACTCGGACCCCACGGCCCGAGGGTTTCAACCCCAAACGGCTCGAAAATATAATTATTAATAAGGGTATTATATTTACGCCGCTTGAGGTTTTCTGCAGCCGCAGCAGCAGCACCAGCGCAGCACGCCGACCCTGGAAGATGGGATGGCGCAAGAGTATCGACACAAGTTGCATCCCACACTAAAGGCCTACCCACCTTCCATGGAAATAAAGACATGCCGTCTGGTCTCTTGCCATCGTCGCGTGCCAATCCATTGGGTTCTAATACAGCTGGAACGCCGACGGTGACAAGAGCTCGTCGAATGATGTCGTTAATGTTTGCGTGCCGCGCTAAGCGACCCGCACTTCGACTGCAAGACAGGCCGTGGTGTCCGAGGCTGTTGACAACTTCGCCACAGTGACAGCGATGGGGAGAACAACATGGTGCTCCTAGTCGTAAGGAAGCAGCGAGGCGGAAAGTATTGTCGTCGAGCAAAGTACCTATGTTCGACGACGGAAGTGCATGAAGCCACAGACCCGACTCCCATTTACCCACAGCCAGCAGGCGCGCACGCTCAGCGGTAGTAGCAGACGTGTTAAGTAAATTATCTTGAACTACTCCGCAGAGCGGCTCATCCCACCGTCTCTGGGAAAATGGATTATCGGGTAGATCTGAGTTCGGGCAAGCAAGTCTCCAGGCATCAATAGCCTCGGTGAAGCAGGGCACATCAAAATTAATCAGTGTGGAGGCTAGGATTTTCCTGATTAATTTCTCAGTGCCGTGGACCGAGGAAATGAAAGCCGGTAAACTAATACTAGAAATTTTGCGGACGCCGAGGCCTCCCAAACGAATGGGAAGAGTAGCTTGTGCCCAAGCTCGGTCGTCCAAGGCCACATTTAAAATCGAAGTTAATGTATGCTTGATAATTTGGTCCATTTGGTCTAAAAGGTGAGTTTGATTCCATAAATGGGAAGCGCGAAGAAAATAAGTTAATTTAGGGCCGAAACAGCAGTAACGAATTAAGGTGATGGCCGAATGCATATTAATTTGGAACAATCTTTCCGAAACGTCGTTGAAATTTTGTATTTTTTCCTCAATAAATTCTGAAAAGGAATTTTCAAAGATTGGAGACCCAAGGAGACGAAGAGAGCTTTTTCCAACAATTTTAATATTTGGAGCTATTGCGTTAAATTTGGGAAGTGTCATTTGTCTGTCAGTACTGTCCGCTAAATATAGTTCACATTTCGAAAGGTTGAGATCAAGGCCAATGGAATGAAGTTCATTTTTTAGGAAACTTAGGTCGTTTAAAACAGTTTCTACTTCGCCACCCAAGGTGCCATCGTCTAGATACCAAACATTAAATTTGGAATTTAGCTGTCGAATAATTGGGTGAATGGCTAAACTAAAAATCACTGGCCCGAGAGGGTCACCTTGTTGACAGCCAACAGCAGAATCCAGAAGGTTGTCCTGATACAGTAATTTAGATGGGTGTCTGTAACATTGCCAAAGGAAACTATAAATTTTGGGTATTTCTTTTTTAGTTTCAGCCAGCAAGGTGTCCCTATTAACAGAATTGAAGGCATTCTTTATGTCAACCTTCAGGATAACTTCTCCTTTTCCAGAATTTAGATAGGTCGACAAAGCGTGTACGGCAGCCTCACAGCCCCCTTTGGAGCCGTAACCTAGCTGCAGGGGCTGAAATTTTTCCGAAACAACCTCACTATAAAATTTACAACAAATTTTGGCTGCCATACGACGGTAAGTAGTGCCCACGGCAATGGGACGAATACCGCCATCTTTCTTACGCAGGGCGCATAAATTGGCCCCGTACAGAACGTCGATGACGGCCTCGTTCACCTTGCCGGAGAGCATAAGGTTGATCAAAGCCGTAAGCTCCTTCAAGAGCAACTCACCTGTCCCGGCGCCTGAACAGATAAGGTCCTTAAGGTGCTGAGGACTCAGACCGTCGAGACCACCGGCGGAGCCGCTCCGGAAGGAACAAATAGCTGTGACCAACTCTCGACCTGTAATGGTGAGGGAGTGGTTAACCGGATCAGGGGGGTCGGGAAAAGAAAGGTCATCCGCTGCGGCAGGATGTTTGCTCTCCAGAGCTGCGAGTGTTTCTGGAGAACACGGTGCCACCACATCACTACTAAAAAGAATCCTGGCTGCTCCGCTAATGTCACCTTCCCCTAACTTAGATTCTACCAGATGGGATATACCTCTTGAAGATGTATATCTCTGTGTCGGTAATTTTGAATCCAAATTATGAGCGGGAATATTACAGTTCTCTTTAATTTGTGCAGTTAATGTCTTTTTGGCAGCCAAATTCTTTTGTACATGTAGGATTCTGTAAGGAAAGGTGAGCAGCTGTTCCCAAGCACTTTGCGAGTTCTCCCGGGCGGCAAGACGAATGCAACCTGCTAGGTGTTGTGCCACTAGAGGTCTAGCGCCGCGGGGAATTCGCTTCAAAACAGGAACTGAGTTTTTGAATTTTGAAAGGGTTTTCCAAAACGGGTCAAGAATGGATATAGCTGGTGTTGTAAGAGTAGATGTTAAGACAGGGTCTGAGGTGAGTGCATTCTGTGGTCTGTGTACCTTACCAATATGAACATTCAGACCCCGCTTACCTTTAAAAAACCGTGCCTGGGTACACTGCGGACATCTCTCCAGGATGGGGAACATTAGTTGGGTTATAACGCTTAATTCTAAGAATGGGGGACATTTTGGGAAAGCGGCATTTTGGGAAAGGGACATTTTGGGAAAAAGACATTTTGGGAAAGAGACATTTTGGGAAAGGGACATTTTGGGAAAGGGACATTATGGGAAGTTGACATTTTGGTACCAGGAGACATTTTGGGAAGTTGACATTCTGAGCCTATTCAATAGGATTTCAATAGTCAGATACTGACTATTGAAATCCACAGTAATTCAATAGGATTTCAATAGTCAGATACTGACTATTGAAATCCACAGTAATTGAATTACTGTGTACTTGAACGTATTAGTTCTAATTAAGGTTATTTTTTATTGTTTTTTATAATATGTTGATAATATATAACTATATTTCATTTCAAATTCCTTTTCTAATAAAAAATTGACGAAAGAGTTGATACCACAAAGTAATTAAAATAAAAAATTTGATTATTATATTGTTTTTTTATTTTTTAGTTGGGTTATAACGCTTAATTCTAAGAATGGGGGACATTTTGGGAAAGCGGCATTTTGGGAAAGGGACATTATGGGAAGTTGACATTTTGGTACCAGGAGACATTTTGGGAATTTGACATTCTAAGCCTCAACGGTGGAAATGTGGAGGTCAGATAGACACAGTGGCGTAGCGAGGAGGGATCAGAGGGGGCCATGGCCCCGGGTGGCATACGAAAAGGGACGGAGGCATGCACATTGTTAGGGTTCCGTACCTCAAAGGAAAAACGGAACCCTTATAAAATTGACTGCGACTGCTATGCATGGGATCCCGGGTTCGTTAGTCAGGGGCTGCAGTCTCGACATTCATAGCGATCGCTTTACGACCGAATTCGGTCGCAAAGTCCCGTCACTCCATACATTACACCTGTCAATCCGGGACTTTGCAATCGAATTCGGTCGTAAAGCGATCGCTACGAATTTCGAGACTGCAGCCCCTTTTTCCATAAGGAATTTCTTAGTAACAGTCCGGAGTTTGGAAGTTGGCAGTTTAACACCCCCGTGCCTCTAAAAGCACGTAAAGCCGTTGGTCCTGCGCCTGATCTCTCCCCGGTCGTGTCGGATTGCCGTCCCATCGGACTATGAGAGTAAAGGAACAGAGAGTGCACCTGTGTTCACGCACACACTTTTTGAAATTGGCCACCGTGACCAAAATCGGTCGGGGGGATTATTATTATTACTAGATAGATATACTTACTAGATCCATAATTTCAGGACCAAACGATCGGGAAAATGTGTGGTGCCTCCATACCCTGAGCACGGTAAATATATAATACCGAACGGTTCAGACGCGACCCCCGGAGAGAGCTTCGACTCACTGGAGCTGAGCGTCAAATGTCAAGATGAGTACAAAGTCTTGGGATCCAAAAAGGTCCTCTGTGTCGAAGAATCGTGGTCTGAGATTCCTAAATGTGTTCGTAAGTAATTACAGTGCAACCTTAGTATAACGTACCTCAATATAACGAATTCCTCGATTTAACGAATTCTTCGTAATCCCCTTGAATTGTCCATAAGAGTCAATGTAAAATAAATATACCTTTACATTGCGAAGATTTTTTGCGAACAACCTCTTTATAACGAATTTTCAACTATCAAAAAAAAGTGTAAACCTGTACCTAATTAACTGTCAACCCAAAACCTTTATATGACTTTCCCAATAGTACCTATGTGATTCAGTCGCGACAGCAGCCGATCGATTCTGTAAAATTCTCACCGTGAAAAATTAGGTGAAGTGAGCTTAGAGTAAGCTGTCAATAGTGTCGATCCCTAGCATTAGTTGGAATGACAGCTCACTCCACGCTCACTTCACCTAAGTTTTCACGGTGAGATGGATACAGAATCGCACTGCAGGTTTCGACACGTTTTTACCTCATATAACAAACCTCAGTTTAACGAATTACTGGATTTATCGAATATTTACTTGTTCCCTTCCGATTTGTTATATCGAGGTTGCACTGTTTAAAAGATAATTGACGACACGGTTGGCGCAGTGGCTGAGCGATCGACCGCTGTGCTGCGTGTCGCGGGTTCGATTCCCGCACGGAACAAATATTTGTATTGCCTACAGGTAGTTGTTCCGGGTCTGGCTGTTTGTGTATGTGAGTTTAAATGTTTGTAAACGCACCCACGATACAGGAGTAATTCCTAGTGTGGGGCAACGTTAAAAAAATAATAAATGACGTCCTACACTAATATGCCTACGTTTTCGTTTTTTTTTTTTTTGTGTCTGTGTTCTTTTTATGCGTCATGTAACATGTTTGCCGCAAATAAATGTATTTTCTTTCTTTCTTTCATCTTTTTAATACCGCGTTATTACAAAAAGACTCCTGACTTTCGACTTAAACTTCTACCCAAACTGTATTTTGAACTTTATTGTGAAAAACTTAAAGTTCTGACAACTTAGACTCGGGTCTAACGCCAGTTTAACTTGGTTGCATTATAATTCGAAATTTAAAAATGGCTCGATGGTTTAAAACTGCACCCTAATTGCGTAAAACACTACCAAGGCGAGAGTGAATAGGCTTCTTCAGGGCAAGCTCGTTCCACCGTAGATCTCATCCCTGCCTCTGGGCTGGATTGAGGTCAAGAGTGAGCCCATTGTCAATAAAAAAAAAATCTGAATAATTTTGAAGACTATCGCTAATCCATTCTAACAATCTTCTCTTACTTTGTCCTTCTCATACATCTGACTTTGTTCATTCCTCTTTTCATATTCAGTCCATTCTTCTTTGGAATGCGCTTCCTCTTGATATCAGGACGGCCACCAGTCGGTAAGCAATTAAGCGGAAATTGCAGAGTTATTTTCAAAACAATTAAAAAAAATATAGCGGTGAGTCATCTCAACACATCTCTCCCTTGATTTTTTATATATATTTATATTATAAGTATATATTATAGTAATAATATGTATGTGTATATAACCTATTTATGTATTTGTGTACCTAGTTTAAAGAGTTTTTTTTTTTTTAATTATTATTGTCCCTCTCAACCAAAGCACCTGCCATCTAATCTCTTCACCACCCTTGGTTGACTGGTAGAGAATGCCTAAGGCATTAATTCCGCCTTTGTACCTTTTTGTGCGAAAAGTTTAAATCAATAAATGAATAAATCCATTGCTTCATATGTTCGAAAAAATTGTCTGCTCAACAATGTAAATAACGCAACGAATATTGTTGAACTGTCAAAATGAAACTCATCGCTACTGATAGTCATCTGCCTAGCCTTTTCCCAACTATGTTGGGGTCGGCTTCCAGCCTAACCGGATGCAGCTGAATACCAGTATTTTACATGGAGCGACTGCCTATCTGACCTCCACAACCCGGTTACTGGGTAATACGATACCCCTTGGTAAGACTGGTTGTCAGACTTTCGGGCTTCTGACTACCCGTAACGACTGTCAAAGATCCACGAATGACAGCCGGGACCAACGGCTTAACGTGCTTTCCGAAGTACGGAGGGGTCTTGGTATGTGAAAATGGTCACCCATCCACGGACCAACCGCGGCAAGCGTAGCTTAACCTGATCGATCGACCTTTGCGGCTGTTATTACTTAGCCACAAGCCACATCGCTACTGATAGTGTGTTACGCAATTACCCTGCCGTGATTTGTAATCAGCCGATGATTTCTTAAATCCTTTGAATGTGTAGGTTAGCGGTGTTGTTGACTTACGCGAAGCTTTTGATAAGATAAATGTAACTTTTGATAAGAATGTAACAACTAGCTTATCTATTCTTTTTAGGGGGTCGGCAAGCCTCTTTAATGGGGCCGCCGTTTTTTTAAAATTATAGGTTTCAAATGGAATCAAACACTTCAAAGCTTCAGTGGTTGATTGTGGGAATTCTATTTTTCTGTTTAACCAAAAGGTACCCAAGGTGACAGACTTGTATTCCAAGTTAGAAGCAACGGAGGGAAGGGGGTCGCGAAATATTTTCCGTACTAAAGGGGCCACGCCATGAAAAAGGTTGAAAAACACTGGTTTAAATCCTGACTCCTAAACCAGGGATGGCCTGTATCTTAGGAGACAGTGATTCGATCGAGCTGGACTGCAAATTAATGTTTGACCTTTGGTTTCGAGTGTCGATGGTAGATTTATTTGAGCATGGATGGCAGGTATTGAGAAAGAGTGGGGGTGTGAATGAGAGAGAGGTGTGTGTGGTTTCGTGTTCTTGAGTGTAATGTTAGTTGTGTTGTATGGGTGTGTGTGTTGTGTGTTATGAGGTGTTTGTTTGCGTGTAGTGTTTTGTGTTCCTATTTAATAGTGTTAATTGATGATTACATGTACAGACGCCAGCAGGTCAAGCTACTCGAAACTGTCAAATTTTCCCAATCAACCTTGAACCTTAATACTTCATGATAAAGTTGAAAATCTATTAAAGAAATTTGATAGATTGAAGTAGCTTGATGTGCAGCTGGCGTCTATACGTTAACAATGCGCATATGTAGTGTATTTGATTCTGCGAAAGTTACCAAAATTAAAGTAATTTCAGAAGGTTTTCGTAAAGTGTTTCATAAAAGAGCAATATTGAAAAGACTTCTTGTAAAAACCGTATAAGTAATTCTTACACATCTGTGTGTCCTCGACAGTTAAAATTTAAAATTCAGTAAAATGCCATGATACTTCACACCTATCCTCCAGGTTTCTGCAAGCTAGACAACAACACATCGGTACGCTACCGCTGCCTCGTCAACGACTCCATCGTGGGCCACCGCAAGTGCGACGACTTCGAACCATCGGGAACAGTTGTGGAACTCGAATGTAACGGCCCGAACTACGCATTCACCACTCTCCCCTACATGACATGCATCAACGGAAGCTGGGACCACGTCGCCACCTGCTCTATAGGTTTGACCAAAGATATATAACTATTGTGTATAGGGAAGTTTTTCTAACTGAACAGACAGCTGTGGTGCTGGGGAGTTTGTTGCGCCACTTCTTCCCAGCGAAAGCACTGGGAAGTGGTGAAGGGCGGGCGTTTTAGGGGACTGTCTTATGTAATCTTGACGTTCGAAAAGTGCTGATTCTCACCTAGTTTGAATAATAGTAGATTATTAACCAAGGGTATAAAGCAGCGTCTTCTGTAGCGAGGGATTTAAGTTCACCCAAGACTAAGACAGCTTTATCGCCGAGGAAAATATTCTACTTTTCGTACCATTTGCGAAAAAATAAACTTAACGTTTATGTATTTGAAGAAAACAAAAACGCGGCAAATTCCTACTAGACTAATATTTTTTTGTCGGAAAAGCAAAGGCATCAAGCACATACGGCCTCGTCGGTTTTCGTAATTTTATTTAATAATCATAACTGCATAATAAATGCGTATTCCTTTTTCAAAAAGATGTATAATGCTTTATATACAAACTCAATTGTGTAAACACAGATGTAGTTCAGTATAAATTTCGGTAAGTATTCCAAATTTAAATCACATTCTCCCCCTAGAGGATGAATGAAAAACAGTACAATTTTCTTTCCCAGTTTTTAACAGATTAAAAATGACTGTTGTTATGTTCGCTTTTTGTGGCATAGAATGTCACTCTTTTGAGCAAGTGGTATGAAAATGACTTTTAATTTGATTTGAAATGTGGATGGTAATAAATGTATCTAGATGATGAGCAAAGAAAAGATGCAAGGTTTTGCGAGAGTTGACTTATGAATGAAAAAAGAGTGAATTATATATTATGATAGTGGAGATCGACAATGGAGAATGGAAGACAAAACAAATTTTGTTACGACCCCTTGTAACATGGGATATGGGCTGGAAGAAGGTTCGAATAACTTTTACAGAAATAGCACTATTGATATTATAAATGATGTATGTGTCGCAGCCAACTGGTATAATTAGCCCTTTAGTTAACCGCCTAGCCTTTTAACTAAACGGCGGCCGTTCAACTAACGACCTGAATGATATTCAATAAATTATAATTTAGGTTGGAACTGTAACCAATCACGTGCGAGCCGAATTGGTCGCAGTAACTAAGCTAGGGCACCCCGACCAAATAGGTTAGATTAGAACTGTGATCAGCCGCGTGCGAGCCGAGAGAGCGAAGCGAGGCGAGTACTTCTTCCAAAAAGACCAGGCGGTTGACTAAACGGGTAATTAGTATAAGTAATAAGTTGATTGCGGCAGATGCACATGAACGACTCGCCCCTTCACCTTGGCCTAAAAGCGTTTAATCAGTCGTTTAAATAAACTCTTTACCCTCAGAGTGTGGCCGAGTTACTCAAACTGGAGACGCCCTCATTTCTGGGGGCAGAAGTGCTAAGCGAGGAGAGCTGCCGTGGCATGTTGGCATCTACCGGACGAACACGAGGCCTTACGAGACCAATTGTAGCGGATCAATTGTCGCCAACAATGTTGTTATTTCTGGTAAGTGATCTTTCTTTACAGACCCCTCCTCCTCCTCCTTCCTTCCACACATCCTCCATTCATTGGGTCCTTGTACATATTATGAAGGCCGTTTCTGCTCCCTACTTTCGTAACGATAAGTCAATCTACTCAGCCGAAGCCAAATCTGAGTTGATTTACAGTCCACGGCTGGACATAGGCCTCCCCCAAAGGCTACAAAACTCGGTTCACTGCCTTCCGCATTCAATCGCTGTTTCAAGATCGTCGGTTTATCTAGCTGGGGGTGACACACGCTACGCTTGTCCTCAAACGCTGCGTAGCATTTGAGGACTCGTTCACTACAACAGCTCTCGGTCCTCCGACAATCTTGGTGAGCCCACTGCCACTTCAGCTTGCTACCCTTGCAGGTTATGTTGGAACGACACTATCAACGTATAAAGTAGCTACCATTTCATTATGAGCCACATGATTTTTATTCACAGTCTATCCAGCAAAGAAAGAAATGGTTTTCATTTTTGTCTTTTTTCCCCCTTTTATTTTTTTATTGTGGGGAAATCCTCATGGATACCCTCCGTCTGGGAAGAACGGAGGGTTATGTCGGACTCCTACCGACTAAAACCCCACTTTTCCTTCCGGTACAAGTATCTCCGGACCGGAGATATTTGTACATTCACCGTACCCCCGACTGGTATCAGCCCGCCATACCTAACGGGCCCCATTACCAAATGCGCGCAAACTGCGTGCCACCTCTTGAGCCTGACTGCTCTAACGACGACACTGCCCCAATTTCGGCGCCCGCAGGCCCTTCTTAGGCCTTCGCCACACTTGGCAGAAATTCCGTCGCGGATCTTCCGCGTCGGAACGCCAATACATGTTATTGCATATAAATGATTAATAACGGACACACTACGCGGAAGATCGGTCGTTCCGTTGCGGACCGTTCGCACTCTGCGTCTGTTCCGTCCTCCGCGCACCGATCTTCCGTCGGCGTAAGATCGGCAACGTCGATTTCCAGGTATTATTTATTTTATTTTCCATATATTATTGTATCGCGCCACATTCGGCGGATAACTCGCGGCGACGGAGCACGCACAGGACCACACCGTAAGACTTGGAAGTCGACTGTTAATCTGCCATGGAATATTCAATATTTAAATGTGGCTGCAATGTGTAATAACGGATTTACCGCAACGGAAGATCAACAAAAAAAAATATATATATATATAATAATAATAGTATAATAATAATACCCCTGGACATTTCACACAGCGCCATCTAGTCCCAAGCTAAGCAACCTAATGCTTGTGTTATGGTAACAAGATGGCTGATAAACTACTTATATATATTTTTTTTTTTGTAAATACATACATATTATAGATAGAAAAACACCCAGACTCGGAACAAATACATGTAGGTCATACAATATTTGTTCCGTGCGGGAATCGAACCCGCGACACGCAGCGCAGCAGTCAATCGCTTAACCACTGCGCCAACCGTGCCGTCCCACGGGAACGTGCTAACAGGATAAAAAGTATGTGCTTCCCCAGGATGCCATCTATATCTATGCCAAATCAGAAGTTCAGTGGTTTAGGCGTGAAAATGTAACATACAGTTTCAAGTTCAAATCCTCCCCTTAAAAACCGAATTACCCATTTTTGTCCCGTCACGTCAGTGGTAAATTTTCGACAACTTTACATATTTATTATTAATTATTTTCTGTCAAAAGTATCAATACCTACTGAGTTTCGAGTTACTCAGACTGCGCATTCAATTTCTTCGACATAAACTTAACACCCCTATATCCCCTTTGAGGGGTAGCTTTGAAAAACTTATAATGATAAACTTTATTACTTACTTAGGCAAATTTTAAGTTTATTAACTAAATGAATAGGATTTTTCATATAAACTGTATCCCCCGCTTTTCACCCCCACAGGGGATGTATTCATAACTTGACTCAAAGATTATTTATACTAATTTTCGAGTTAATCAAGCCATGCAGTAAAATCCTCCCCTGAAAAATTGACTACCCCATTTCAGCCCGTCAGGGGTAGATTTTCAAAACACCCCGATACACATTATTCTTTACTTTCAATATTAGGTATAAATACTGAGTTTCGAGTCAACCGGACTGCGCTCTAAAATTCTTCCATACAAACTTTGAAACCCCCCAATCCCGTATTAGGGGGTAGTTTAGAAGAAAAAAAAACTGACAATCTTCATAATTTATTTAGATAAGTATTCGTG
This sequence comes from Apamea sordens, assembly GCA_945859715.1. NCBI lineage: Eukaryota > Metazoa > Arthropoda > Insecta > Lepidoptera > Noctuidae > Apamea > Apamea sordens. Next base: position 7,049,769 of record OX244014.1, read on the forward strand.
CTAAGTTTCAAGTTTATTAACTCAAGGAATAAGATTTTTCATACAAACTTTCATCCCCTATTTTATCCCCTTGGGGGTAGAATTTATCAAAATCCTTTCTTAGCGGATGCCTACGTCATAACATCTACCTGCATGCAAAATTTCAGCCCGATCCCTCCAGTGGTTTGGGCTGTGCGTTGATAGATCACTATGTCAGTCAGTCACCTATGAGTTTTATATATATTTAGAAGATACTTTTCCGGCATAAAAAGTACCCGGTGTGGTGCCCAGGATATTAAAGAATAATTATACCAAGTTTCATCGTAATCGAACCGGTAGTTTTTGCGTGATGCCTGAACAAACAGACAGACAGACAAAAATTTTTTTAATCACATTTTTGGGTTCGGTGTCGGTCTAGTAACACCCCCTGCCATTTATTTTTTTGATATTTTCAATGTACAAAATTTTCACTTCTACAGATTTATTATAATAAAATCTGAACTTGAAAGACTTACTACTACTACTTACTTGCGGCTACTTGTACTTATAAGTATAGATAGATGTGCGTTTAGTTTGTGCAGAATAAACAATTTTTATTTCGTCTTTCTTTAGTGTCAATTAACTTCTTATTGTTTCCAGCTGCTCAATGCTTCTGGGCCGATTTAAAAAAAGGACAGCCAGCCTCCAGTTTCGCGGTGGCAGCCGGCAAGATCTACCGACCTTGGAATAACCCAAAAGACAACGCCCAGAAGTCTAATGTAAGTTCTTTACGTAACCTTCTAAGACGGAAGAATTATAATCTGCCAGTTCCACAACTATTTGACGGCACGGTTGGCGCAGTGGTTAAGCGATTGACTGCTGCGCTGCGTGTCGCGGGTTCGATTCCCGCACGGAACAAATATTTGTATGACCTACATGTATTTGTTCCGAGTCTGGGTGTTTTTCTATCTATAATATGTATGTATTTGCAAAAAAAAAAAAAAAAATGTATATAAGTAGTTTATCAGCCATCTTGTTCCATAACACAAGCATTAGGTTGCTTAGCTTGGGACTAGATGGCGCTGTGTGAAATGTGCAGGGATATTATTATTATTATTTATTGGTTTTTAGGGTTTCGTACCTCAACAGAAAAAATGGTACCCTTATAAGATAACTACGTTGTACGTCTGTCAAGACCCTTTCTCTCAAGAACCAGAGGAGTTATAAAGTTGAAATTAATATCAAATACTCAAGGCTGCAATCCCTTGAAGCAGTGAAAAAATCAAACTTCTAAGTCAATGCAATCAAAAGATACGGGCGTTTATGTTCCGTTTATGCCACATATTTTGACACTCAAACTCAAAGTATTTATTTCAATTAAACCAATTACAGGCACTTTTGAATTGTCAAGGGGTCGGTCAGTCAGAAAAATGAAGCTAGTTGCCCATTCCAAAGCGTAGGTACCTATGGAGAAGAACGGGCAAGAAACTTCATGGACACTCTTTTAAATCAATATTTATGGTTACAAAGTATTGGACACTCGCAAGGGAATCAAAACCTATAGGGTACTTTCCGTTGACCTCCCGTCACGTCCGTCCTGACTTTCCGTTGATCATGAAATTTGGCAAAAAGCAATGTCATGAAGCACAAGTAAAGGAAAAAATCGAAAAACAGTAATTTACAGTTACATTATCTTCTACAGGTAAAAGAAATCAACATCCCGGACCACTACCAAAGCGCGTCAGGGCACTACCAAGCTGATATAGCAGTTCTGATCCTGGAGACTCCTTTCCAGTACCTACCGTTCGTCAGACCAGTCTGCTTGAATTTTGACATCAACTTTGAAACGAAACAGCTGCAGTCTAAAAATAAGGGGAAGGTCAGTGACGCTTAAATACATTTCTATTAGTCCGGGACAGTATCAGCGAGGAGTTGAGAATCTTTATTTTCGATCTTAAATATTTGTTTGGCCGCGTATCGGCAAGCGTAGTGTGGGACGCCCCCCAGCTAGATGGACGGACGACCTAAAAAACGTCGCTGGGACGGACTGGATGCGGAAGGCGGAGGACAGGGTGCTGTGGCGCAGCCTGGGGGAGCAGTCCAACAGTGGACTGCGATAGGCTGAGTTGATTGATTTGTTTTGCCGGAAAAACCGACACAACATGAGATCAATCACAATCTAAATTATTTTGAAGGATATTACTGCTCCATATGCTTGCACAATAAAAAATAAAACGGGTTGCACTCCGGGAGTGCCGGCAGAAGTGAAAACTTGAATACTAACGTTGTGCATTTCTGATATTTTGGAATGCGGTCTACTCTCCCTCCGTCTTACGAATTTTCGACCAGGTCACGTGTCCTGACCCGAGCTTCGTCTTACGAATTTTCGATCAGAAGGCCAATTCTCGTAATTTAAAACGTTCAAAATCTAGTCGCAATCTCATCTCGGCGACAAACAAATGTCAAAAACTTGTCAAAATGTAGGAAAATTAGAAGTATTTTTTGACAACTTGAAACTGAGATCAGACTGTGAACGTTCTTAAAATTACGAGAATTGCCCCTCAGGTCACGTGTCCTGATGCGAGTTTAACATTTTTTACCCATCACAAAAAAGTTTTCACTTCATCAAAAATATTTTTTGTTAGGCAATATGTCAGTTTCAGTTTAAAAGCTTTTCTAGAGTTATGCATGGCCTCATAGAGCCTATCCGACTTAGGCTTATCACAACACCACTCACACACCACACCACTCCCACACCACCACCACACCATTGTATATACCATATTTATTAAACGTAAGTTGTGCCAGAAAGCCTTTTATACCGTTAAGGATTATATCGAGGACAAAAAGGCTTGGGATTAAGCTGCTTCCAATTTTTTTAAATTTTTTACGTATTGAATGTTTTTACTTTGTTTATCTCTGTTTTGTTGTTGTTTTTTTTTTTATATACACTGACATTAATGAATTTTATATATACTATGACATTTGCTTACTTAGTAAAGTATTATATTATTTTAATTATTGTGAATGTGAAGACTATGTGGGTCATTGTATTTATATTATTTTTCTCTCTGTTCTCTTAGTTTTTGTCATGGTCTGGCAGTTTGAGTAATTAATGTGGCCTACCCAAATGTCCTTTCTTTGGTATTGTTCGTCGGATCGGTGAGCTCCTTAAGTTTTGAGTTGAGCTGCACGATTTCTGACAAATGCGTGCACTGACTGGACAGGTCCTCTCAATCTGTGTGGTTCTTTCCTCAAAAGACTATCTCAGACATCGACCTACATGGTCTTCATATGATCTGACCAAGATTATGTCTGGACTTTAAAAGAGACTGTGACGTCTGAGTTTGTTTCGGCCTTTCTTCTCAGACTAGTCAGATAGGAAACGCCGACCTCATCTAGTTTTAAAATATGATTGACGTGTAAAAGTGTTTGTACAAACCTACTTACAAAATAAAATCATTTATCATTTACCACACACCACCACCACACCACTCTTGGAAATGGAACCTAGCCTTTTGATGTGCATCCCGAACATGTTTATTCCAACCCGCGATGTGGCACCCCACATCGAGCGTGGAGTGAGCTGCCGGTCGATTCTGTAAAAATCTCACCGTGAAAACTCAAGTGAAGTGAGCTTGATGTGAGTTGTCAGTAGTGTCAATCCCTAGCATTAGTTGGAATGACAGCTCACTCCACGCTCACTTCACCTAAGTTTTCACGGTGAGATGGTTACAGAATTGCACTGCAGTCATTCCATCTAATACTAGGGATTGACTCTATTGACAGCTCACTTCACCTAACTTTTCACGGTGAGATTTTTACAGAATCGATCGACTGATCTCAGTCTCAATCTGTCAAAAATACTTCTAATTTCCCAATATTTTGACAAGTTTTTGACATTTGTTTGTCGCCGAGATGAGACTGCGACTAGATTTTGATCGTTTTAAATTACGAGAATTGGCCTTCTGTTGTGTGTGACTACCCAACTTTCGAAAAGAAATTCTATTATCTAAGAGAGGCACCTACTACCCCTCCAAGAACTGCAGGCATGATGATAAATGATTTTATTTGTTGTAAATAGGTTTGTATTTTAAAACTAGATGAGGTCGGCGTTTCCTATACCTAAGACTTCACTAAGAAGAAAACCGAAACTAAGTCGGAGGTCATACACAGCCAGTCTCTTAGACATCATCTTGGTCAGATCATGTGAGGAGGTTGCTTAGCTTGGGACTAGATGGCGCTGTGTGAAATGTCCAGGGATATTATTATTATTTTATTATGTAGGTTATTGTCTGAAATGGTCTTTTGGGGAAAGAACCACTCAGATTTGAATGGACCTATCCAGTCATTTATGTTATTTCCTTCCAGGTGGCAGGTTGGGGCCTCACGGCAGAAAACGGCAAGCCGTCTCAGGTCCTCAAGGTCGTTGAACTGCCCTACGTAGACGTTAAGCAATGCATAGAAAAATCTGATCCGAAGTACAAAGGGTACGTCACCAGGGATAAGATTTGCGCTGGCTATGGGAATGGTGAGTTAAAGAAAATAATGATACCTACAGTCATTTCAGCAATCTAACAGCAACCTTATTGTAACAAAAATAAAGATCACTATGATTTCGACAGACTTATCGGTGGCAACAACCAGACAGCAACCATATTGTAACGAGGATAAAGATTACTATGATTAGGCAGTGATGCAAATTACTGTGAAAGGACCGTATTAGCCCTATTTGAGGCGTATGATACTTTCAGACTCCTTCTTGCGTCGTCGTTCTCGGTTGTCATTGGTAGATCTTCGACAGTCGTTAGAACCCCGACAGTGTAAGATCCAGTCTTACTAAGGGGCAGCCAGTTGGTTGTGGAGGTCACATAGGCAGTCGCTCCATGTAATATATTGGTGTTCAGCTGCATCCGGTTAGACTGGAACCGACCCCAACATAGAGAGCTACAAGGATCTTTGGCGCCTGAGTGACATTGACAAAACAAGATGGCGGCGTTAGTTCCGATTTGGGCTACGCGCTAAAAGAACCTTGTAGTGATGTACCGAGTTGGGGAAGAGCTAGACAGACAGAGGAGCCGCTCCGTGCCCTCGTATCCGAAGTCGGAGCCAGGACTTGTCACTTTCGGCCCTCGGCCTTCGGCCTTCGGCGCTCGTTCGATGGTCGGGAGCGCCGGGTCATGGGATGCGGTGATCTCTTTCTGTGAAACCGTCATTTCACAAAAAGCTGCCGAAAGGTTTAGGGAGGTCGAGACCATTCTCCTGACCCAGGCGGAGGGCGGACAACGCCCTCTTCCAGCCCCCATAAACTGGTTCTGAGGGAGGGCGGCCTAGGTACGTCCACCGCGCGCCGCCCCGCATCTAGCAGCACACGAGGCTGCGGCGCTTGTGTCCCACGCGCACAGCTAGAGGACGTCGCGGGGGCAGTCGCACACCTCCCTCCCCCCGCGGACTTCAGGTGCACCAGCCACAAGTTCCCATGATTCCAGGTCCAAGAGTGAGAAGGGAACACCGGGGTGGTTTTTAGTCAGTAAGAGTCTGACAGACCCCTGCGCCCACCACAGGTCGGAGGATATCCATGAAAGTCAAATCATTTATTTCAACTACCGGGCCCGGCAGACATCGTCCTGCCCGAAAAAGCAGCCGGGTCTAATTGTGTATAGAAACCTTGTCCTGACAATAGCAAACACAACAAAAACTTGAGAGGTGTCAAGGGACACCCGGATGGAACGAAGTTCACAGACAGACAGAGAAACATGCGACGCCGCACAGCTTACAATAGCTTACTATAGCAAAAAGTGTCGTGACAACTTTTCGTAAGAATTTTTTCCGTCTAGCCCCCTTTCACAACGCGCGATAAGGAACTTCGTTCCAAAACTTCGTTCCAATAAAAATCTTCTATAAATCAATTTACGTTGTTGAGCAGATAATTTATTATGTAGCTCTGCGACGACGTAGCTGCGTAGCGGATAATCTACGCATCGGCTACGGCGTAGCACTCGTAGCGATTGTGTCGTGACAACTTTTCGTAAGAATTTTTTCCGTCTAGCCCCCTTTCACAACGCGCGATAAGGAACTTCGTTCCAAAAGAGAATTATCTAACTTGGTGCAGTCGATCGGAAGTTAAGCGCGTACTGCATACATTTCGGTGATTCATTTTTATTTATATAGAATAGGCATTTAAAGGCACTTGAGAACGTCAAAAATTACTTTAAAATAGAATTGATTCTAGTCGCCCCTTCCAAAGGGTAGTTTTCGTATGGAGAAGAATTGGCAAGAAACTCCACCGTTACTCTTTTAAAATGTTTTCCAATATATTGCATCCTACATTAATTATTATAAAAATATGTGAAGACGATGCACCTAAAATAAAATTACTATACCACAATAGGTACCTATGTAAAAGAATTAAAATGGATTTATGAAACCATGACATATAAATTAACTATGTGATAGACATTATATTATGGTGCTCACATATAAATTACAAACATTAAAAAAGTAGATGATTTTCATTTTTTTTTAAAGTAATAAGTCAGGGTGTGAGTTTAAGTAATTACAGAATGTAAATGTGTCAAAAAAAAAATACAATTAAATTGGCAACCAGCCGATCGATTCTGTAAAAAACTCACCGTGAAAAGTTAGGTGAAGTGAGCTTAGAGTGAGCTGTCAGTAGTGTCAATCCCTAGCATTAGTTGGAATGACAGCTCACTCCACGCTCACTTCACCTAAGTTTTCACGGTGATTTGGTTACAGAATCGCACTGCTGGTTGATTTTTTCTAGTTGTGATAATGATTTTCCAACCATGAAAAAAAAAAGTTTTAGACAGATGATCTTAACTTTTGACACTAAACCTCTTTTTCCAGGTACGGCGCTGTGCCAATACGACACCGGTGGGGGGCTAGTGTTTCCCCAGGAAGACCGCTACTACCTCAGAGGAATTGTCTCAACAGCCACCGCCGAGCCTTATAAAAGTCTTTGTAATACCAGCGCGCTTACTACGTTCACACGGATAGTCCCATATGAACATTTTATTTCGGGGTATCTTTAAAGTCAGCGGACCGAGCAGCAAAATTCTCGAAGAGTTTTCATTGATAATGACCTTAATTCAGGGCCGTCTTTACCCGGGGTGCAAAGGGTGCGTGGCACCTGGGCCCCAAGTCTGCTAATACAATAGTGTCAGAATGGTCTATCATTGATTTCATAATTGTTGATTTTGACAAGTTTGGTAATCTACTAGCATAATGGCGTCACACTTTGTCCGACCCGGGAATCGAACCCACTCTTAGCAGTCGCGCTTGCAACCACGAGACCACCGGGGCAGTTGTGTATTTCTTTATAGATTACTAGCTGCGCCCCGCGGTTTCACCCGCATAAGTTTCGATCCCGTGGGAATATCGAGATCAAAGGTGTCATATGCGTTAATCCTGGCTATAAACAATCTGTGTGCCAAATTTCATCCAAATCCGTTCAGTAGTTTTTGCGTGAAAGAGTAACAAACATCCATCCATACAAACTTTCACGTTTTTAATAGGTATTAGTAGGATAGTAGTACAACATAAGTACAAAAACAAAAAAAATATAAAATAATCGAATGAAAATAAAATAAACATGATTGTGTTCCATCCAGCTCAGTCAACCGATCACAGCAGTCCAGCAGTGTGATTCTGTAACCATCTACCGTGAAAACTTAGGTGAAGTGAGCGTGGAGTGAGCTGTCATTCCAACTAATGCTAGGGATTGACACTATTGACAGCTCACTTCACCTAACTTTTCACGGTGAGATTTTTACAGAATCGATCGACTGTGTCAGTTGTACTTAATCTATTATTGTAATATTTACAATTAATATATGTATACTTACTATACAGAATGAAATAGAATAGTTGCGCCGTGTCGTCGCGCGCCCTTTAATTCGTAGGAACGGTCAAAATGAGGTAAATAGGTACCTACCGCTAGTTAAACGCGTTGCCAACTTGCTTCCTGTTGTGAAGTCTGCCATGAATAGATTGCTCGTCGTGCGCGAGCTAAAATTGATACTTTAATTTTCATACAATGTTTTGACAATACAAAAAAATACTGAAACGACGACAATTCGTCTACTTTTTTTTTTTTTTTTGACGATGGGAAATCATCAAATGACTCCTCCCGCTCTGGGTGGAGCAGAAGTGAGTGTCAGACTCTTACTGACTAAAACCCACCCGTGTTCCTTCCTTAGCCTTTTATGTGCCAGGGCAGCGGTAAACCCTTTCGGATGTTCCCGCTACCCTGGCAGGCTTCGGCCCTATGGGGCCCCGTCGCTTTTGCTGACATCTCTTTGAGGCGCGCGTGGAACACGTACACGCCGTCCGGCACGGGCCGTCCTGATCGGACGGAGAGCTACCCATTACTCTCCGCCCGCAGGCCCGCGCCTACGGTGGCCGGGAGTCGTCACGCGGCTCGTGTCTACTTGAAGGCAATAACTTAGTTTGCACTATCTAAGATGATTACACGATTTTGTTCAAGAATTTCGTTTTGGGAAACAACAGTGTATAATGTTTAGCTATGTAACAGTTTGGTGACCCAGTGGTAACGACCGCGACTTTCGAAATGCATGTCGTGGGTTGGGAGTTCGATCCCACGACAGGTACAGACGCCAGCAGGTCAAGGTACCCGAAACTGTCAAATTTTCCCAATCAACCTTGAACCTTAATTCTTTATAGATAAAGTTGAAAATCTATTAAAGGAATTTGAAAGATTGTAGTAGCTGGATGTGCTGGCGTCTGTACAACTCCCAAATCTAAATTCTTGACAATTTAGGTACTTTGTGTAAATTATTAAAATGACCACTGCTCTCAAAATGGTGAAGGAAAACATCGTGAGGAAACCGGCATGTCCTAGAACGAAAAATTCGAAAACATGATGTGACATCTACCAACCCGCACTGGGCCCGCGTGGTGGATTACGGCCCACTCCCTCTCACAGATGTGTCCCAGCAGTGGGAACATTATAGTCTGATTAATTGATTATGTATACTAATATAACAGTTACTGCACCTCATTTATCGATTTGGCGCAAGTATTGAATTTCATCTTGTATTATGTTATTAGATGTAAGTCTTGTAAATATAAGTAATGGCTGTGTTTTTCTATTTGATGTATAATAAATGTTTTGATAATTGGCAGTTTTTTTTTTGGCACTGATGGATCTAAATCCCTCTTATAATAAACATTTCGACAGACATTTGCAAATGGGAAATACAAATGAAGCAATGGGTTAGCAATATCCTTCAAAATGATTCAAATTGTGATTGAGTGTGCAATTTAGGGTGCTACTGCCTCATATGGATCAGAATGTTGAGCCACAAGGGATGAATGAAAGGTGAACATCAGAATGACTGGCCAAAATGACCGATCAGCCTGGTATTAACCTATTTGGTACTATTTGATACCTTTGTTTAAATAATTGGTACTTAATTAATAACTGAGAAAATTAATTAAAAAATTGGGCAGTCATTCTGATGTCAGTATGACTGCCCACATTTAGAATCTCCACGTAAACGCTCCAAAATTTCAATTCGCCTTTACAAAAATTTAGTACCTACTAGCTTCTGCCCGCGGATTCGCCCGCGTGGATGTCGGAAATTATCCCACGGGAACGTGCTAACAGGATAAAAAGTATGTGCTTCCCCAGGATGCCATCTATATCTATGCCAAATCAGAAGTTCAGTGGTTTAGGCGTGAAAATGTAACATACAGTTTCAAGTTCAAATCCTCCCCTTAAAAACCGAATTACCCGTTTTTGTCCCGTCAGTGGTAAATTTTCGACAACTTTACATATTTATTATTAAGGGCCTTACTCTCGTTCGTTTGTTCCCGCTAGTTCTACTGAACAGTTCTACGGTAGAACTAATGGGATTTTTTTTTCCCACTAGTACTACAATATTAGGTATAACAAAATAGTAGAACTATTGGGATCTCTAGTCCCACTTTTTCTACTGAACAGTTCCACGGTAGAACTAATGGGAGATTTTTTTTCCCACTAGTACTACGATATGCTATACTACAAACGAGTATAACTAGTGGGAGTCTCTATTTCCCACTTCTTCTACCTGTTCCATCGGTAGAACTAATGGGATATTTTCTTCTCACTAGTACTACGTTTCGATAGGTTCTAGAAATGGAAGTAAAGTACCAAATATGCTAGTCGTAGGTATCTCAATATTAGGTTTAAAAGACACTTAGATATTACTGGAAACATTACAACACTATTAATTAAAAGACATTGTTTAAACAATCTGTTAATGAAATAACCCAAAACCTCGGACACCCCAACCGATTTTTATATTAATAAATTGATATGACGTATAATTATTTATTTTCATAAATTATAGTAAAAGATATTTGTAAATGTTATTGTCGCGCTACTTCTTACAAATTCGTAGCTCCATCTTCCCTATATAAAAATGTACTCTGTGATCGGCGCGCCGCTGTCAAACGTTCGTTGATAAGCCATTTTGCCGCACCTCCTCTTCTCACCCTCGCCCGCGCTGTTTGTTTACATAGCGTTGGACAGTACGTATACAGCGTTGTTAAAAAATATTAGAGGCGGTATGACAAATAATATTTTTTTGGAAAAATAAAAAAAAATATTATTAAAAATTATTGTATTCGATTTTGCTGCCGATTCTAAACAAACTAGTTTCAGGTTTTGGGTTATTTCATTAACGGATTGTTTAAACAATGTCTTTTAATTAATAGTGTTGTAATGTTTCCAGTAATATCTATACTCCATTTATAATAGCATTAGAAAAAAGAGGCTCGTAGAAGCAGGAATGCAAAACATTTTATTTCAAAGTTATGATAAAACAATTTTAAGGGAGATGCTTAAATTCTAATTTTCTTGCGTTTTTTGCAATTTGCAGGTCAGTGTAAGGTTGTACCTTAATAAAAATAATATAATGCGCCACAATAAGAAATATGTAGGTAATAATACAATTTTAACCTTAAAAATCATCAATACATCCCTTTAAATTAGAATTGCTCCGAATTTGTCTGATTTCGCGGGCTACTGCAGCGCATCCACCTTAATTAAAATTGTTTTAACAAATATGGACGTATAATATAAACAAAATAAAAATGAAACGAATAACGTTCCAGGTATTGTTCACCCCTGCTTCTTTTAGGTTTTTAGCATTGACGCTGTAATTTTAAATTGGAGTTAAATAATATAAATAAATGAAAGCCACATAATTTCATAAGATAAATAGTTAAAATGGTTACAAGTAAGTGTGACAGCTGCTGTAAAAATAGATCATAATAAATTCGGCGTCTATCGTAATGTAACAATGTTTATTGTACTTTTGTTACAAAGTGTGCATTAAAAATAACCTTTTTTAACTTTTTTCTAATGCTATTGTAAATGGACTTTAAGTGTCTTTTAAACCTAATATTGAGATACCTACGACTAGCATATTTGGTACTTTACTTCCATTTCTAGAACCTATCGAAACGTAGTACTAGTGAGAAGAAAATATCCCATTAGTTCTACCGATGGAACAGGTAGAAGAAGTGGGAAATAGAGACTCCCACTAGTTATACTATTTTGTAGTATAGCATATCGTAGTACTAGTGGGAAAAAAAATCTCCCATTAGTTCTACCGTGGAACTGTTCAGTAGAACAAGTGGGATTAGAGATCCCAATAGTTCTACTATTTTGTTATACCTAATATCGTAGTACTAGTGGGAAAAAAAATTCCCATTAGTTCTACCGTAGAACTGTTCAGTAGAACTAGTGAGAACAAACGCTCTCGTTTAGTACCGTAATACGGTCACTTTATGAAGAATATTTCTCATTAACGGCTTGATTAAAAGATCTGAAAAAAATATATGTTTGCTATAGATTCATGAACAACATTTCTGTAGAAGGATTTTTTCGTATGGCTAATACTTTTGCCTTAAAAAAATATTTACCAACACGCTATTTTTTTCTGATATTCGATATTACTTAGATGCTGGCTTAGATGTTTGGAAATATTTTTACACTGAAAAATCGATGGTTAGAGGTAGGTACTACAGATTTGTCATAGCTTATGTAAATCAATCAACATTTGCAAAGGAAATGTCCCCACTTTGAGATCGAGCTTCAGAGGTGCTCTGCGCGGGCGCGGGCGGCAGTCGTGCGTTAGCATTGAGACGGGATGGTTGTGTCGCTCGCTGCTACGCTCCGGCTATCGACCGACTATGCGCGTCTGTCTGTGTTGGTGCAAATATTTACGAACGAATTGTATCAGTGTGCGTTTATTGACTAGCTACTTTTGGTTTCGGAGCGTGAGAAACCTCTCTAATAGTAAAATTAACTACTCAGGATTTTTTACTGAGGATAAAAATGAAAATACGTGCTGCCGATTTGGAGGCGAGTTTTATTCTGAATTGCAATGCATACATGGCTCATCCGGTGGGCACAGACCGCTGAGCTTGCAAATGATATCTAGTTGCTAGAATAGAGACATATTAGTACTTAGCTTAATCTAAAGCAGACGGGTGAGGTGTATCTATAACTCCTCCGACCCTAAGAGCGAAATTATCGGAAGGTTCGATTTGAGAGTCTTTCCGACAATTTTGCCAAAACAATAAACATTTAGGCAAATTTAGCCAGGTTATATAAATCAAAAATGTAAGAAAACCGAAAATTATTAAACCTAAGGTGACGTATCCTAAAATTTCACTGAAGTTAAAGTCTTTCTTTTCATTCAAAACACTTTCAATCACTTCACTATGCTTTAACGAAAAGGCCATATATTTCACTTCATCTAAACTTATTCCTTTCATATTAATTACACTTGATTTAGAGAGTGTGGTATTCTCGTGCAACTGGGGTAATGTGACAATGGGAATCTTCTCCACAACTTCCAACTCCACAAAAATACGACGGTGAAGGTGAATTCCATAGATTTGCAGGTCACAAGGCTCGTCAATTGTCACCTGGTAAGTGCCGAATACTAGTTGTTTAGTGATCTCTTCACCGCAGTGCTTAGTTAGTGTTGTTCTCAATCTACTATATAGGAGCCAGCTAGCATCGTTGACTTGTTGGCCCCTGATCTTCTCAATTTGGACTTCATGTTGTTTACAGGCAGTATAGTCATCTTCGAATTTCATCAACTGTTCTACACAGGTAAGTTCATTATAACGCTTGATTATCCTCAGTGCATAGAAACTGATCGCAGAGAGTGGTCGACATGGTTTTGCTAGCGGTAAGTACTTCGTTCCTTTCGCCAAAAGGTAAGGATATTTGGGAATAATAGCTAAGGTTTTATTTTCAGGTTCATGAAAGATTGGTAAGGAATATATCTTAAAGTAGTTATATGATGAGTTATCTGTAAGTGGAATTTCCATTATAAATGTTATCTGATTATCTTTAATAAATGATTTTACACAAATGCTCTCCTCTGTTTTCAATAAATTTGTTTCTAGTGGAGGATACACTAAGTTTCCAGAGTTAGAAATCAATTCTAAATGATACAATAATTCTGTAGAATTTACAATTGATTGGTGTAGTATCGATAATTTACTTAACGCTAATGCTGTTTCGATTTCACTTAGCCTAGCAAAGATAGTACGAAAACTGCTCGTGAATACAGAAAATAATCCCGTGAAGTAAGTTAAGGAAATCCAATTGTTTTGCTTAGCCGATAAATCTTTCAGAAGCAGTTCAATCTTTGTTATGCGATTGTGAAAATTTACAGTATTCTGATTTATTGTTTCAGTTAGATTAATGAAACTATCAAACATCTTGGAGACTATTGTTAATTTTTTTGAAGTAATTATTTGATTATGATTTAACTTGGAAATAAGTTCTTCGTATCTAACGGCGTCATCGTGATCTAGGTTACCAGTTATTAATTTTATAATAGAACCCAATGGATATATAAGTCCTCTTTTAGAACGTTTCTGCGGAACTAGTTGTCGATATTTTTCTATAGTTATCTCGCGTATAAACTCTGTATGTGTTTTCATACTTGTAAATTCTTGAGAATATGATGCATTCCAATCGATAAGTTTACACATTTGTTGGTAGTTGCTGGATACGTAATTTAAATCATTATAAATCTGTTCTAAACTTATAAGCTTGATTATAGTCTTTAAATAATGCCATATGCATTTTTCTTTAACGCCAATTTTGTTAGTATAATGTGCATTATATTCTTCCTTTTTACGAATGTACTCAGATCGTTCTTTGGTATCAGTTTTTGTTTGCTCTTTTTGTACTGTGCAAAATCTACAAAAAATATTGGAAGAAAAACTTTCGTGAAAACCTAAAATTGAATGAAGTCCTAAATTGTCTCCTGAAATATTGGCTATACAAAAAGTAACAGATATACTAGATTTCTTAGATTTTACGTTTATCCCTTCGTCCTGTAAAAACTTTAACTCTTTAAGTAACGGTCTGAAAACAGGTTCATTACCAAAAGTGTTTCTATCTTGTGTATAAAACAAAAGAACTGGTAAGACATTATCTAAACGACTGCAAAACTGTGGTGGTATTGTAGATATAGTTACATATACAGCACCTATTTTCTGATTTCCAGCGGATTGACTGCCTAGTGGATTGCCAGAGTCAAAATCATCATAATACACTGTCAAAGGTACAGTAGTTCCGTGATTACATTTTTCTTTTGTATCCTGCCAAGATGTGCCATTTATTATGTTTCTAAGGACATCTGTCTCTTCGCTTACTTTTTTCTGGTAGTTAATTATACTTTCTAATGTATTTGCTGCTTCAAGGAACTCCTTAAGAGTTTCACGCAAAGGTATAAAATAAGAAAATCTATTTTTGATTACCATTTCAATAGTGTTATTCCTACGATTACTATCTTCGGAAACACCAATGGTTTTTTTAATAGGTTTGACATACGATCTTAATTGTTTGAAATGTTCCATTCTTTTATAATCGGTATTAATGTTTTTAAACGAATCTTGAAGTATTGATAACATCAGTAAACTATTCTTAGATTAGATTTAAATTACCTAATGTTAGAAGTAGCGAATGTGACATCATATTGAATGGCCAAAAACTTGAATTTGTTAATCAAACAGTTTTCCTGGGAATCACGCTAGACGAGAAATTACAATGGGGACCTCATATAACATCTATTGCGGGGCGGCTAAGCTCGGCCGCATATGCTGTTAGAAAAATAAGACAGCTAACAGATGAAGAAACCGCGCGGTTGGTCTATTTTAGTTACTTCCACAGTATTATGTCATATGGCATTTTACTGTGGGGTCGGGCTGCTGACATTGAATCCATTTTTATTTTGCAAAAGAGAGCTGTCAGAGCCATTTACAATCTACGTCGCCGCGAATCTCTTAGGGAACTATTTAAAAGGGTTAATATTATGACGGTACCTTGCCAATTCATTTATGAAAATATTATGTATGTAAGAAAAAATCAACATCTTTTTAATAAAATAAGTGATAGACATAATTTTAATACTAGAAATAAAGATAAATTAGATCAACCTTTTTTCAGATTGTCTAAAGTACATACATCTTTTATGGGGTACTGTGTTAAATGTTACAACAAAATACCTTGTGAAATATTGCAATTAAATGAAAGAAAATTTAAAACTTATATTAAAATTACACTTTGTAAGCAAGGATATTACAAATTAGAGGGTTATATCCAAGATAAGAATGCTTGGAAACATGCTGGTCCTGCTCCATAGGACAATCTCTAGAGTCTAGACAAAATCAAACTGGTTGCTAATGTAATTGTATAATTTATTCTTTTTTTTTATTCTCTTTGACATTAGATTTACATTCTGTAATTACTTAAAGTCACACCCGGACTTATTACACCTTATTTATTTATGAAAATAGTCTACTTTTGGAATGTTTGTAAATATGTGAACACCATGTATCTATCACCTAGTCAATTTATATGTCATGGTTTCATAAATTCATTTTAATTCTTTTACCTATAGTAGTATAGTAATCTTATTTTAAGGTGCATCGTCTTCACATATAATTATATAATTTTGACGTTCAAAAGTGCCTTTAATGTGCCTATTTGAAATTAATGATTTGACTTTGACTTTCTTATTCAAATCCTTCTTTGACATCATTAGGGATTGTCTAATAATGTTAAACGGCTCCGATATAAACAGCTCAGACACAATTTCAATTATATTTTGGATGACAATTCTTGGCAAATTCGACATGTTATATAATTTTTCAATAACTGTAAGTAACGCATTATCAACTTCTATTTTATAATCAGATAAATTTGAGGTTTCATTTCTAGTATTATTATTCAATTTAGGGGTTTCATTCAAAGGTGTTAGGTAATTCAGATGTTGAACCGTAATTACAGTTTGCTTTACCACTAACATCAAATACATTGGCATCTGAGACGAGATTGCTACTTGAGGTTTCATGATAATGAGTTAAATGCTTCTTTAAATCACTCTTAGAGTGATATAACCTGGCACAATTTTCTTCTGGACATTTAAAATAATTGACAATATTATGCGCGTAACGCAAATGCACAAAATATTGCTGAAAATCTTGATATTCGTTGCGACATTCAAGGCACTTCATCGTGCAATTATTTATATTACAGTTTTTCAACAAGATTAAACAACACTTTTGTTTACATTTTCGCAAGCGACAACAAATCTGCGATGTATGGTACTATCTTATCATACTTTGTTTCTATTTGATAGACACAACGCTGAATCCGCACGTATAGATGCGCAGCAGCTGCTGGATACGTGGCGTGAAGCGCATGGTATGATTTAAACAATGTATCAAAAGCTTTCATTGGCGAGGTAAACTTCCACATAACCTTGTCTATTACCAAATAATAGTTATCGTTACCATCATGGCCAGCACAACATTTAATTAGGTACGGTTGAACACTTTGCTTGCTGCGTAGAGCCTTTTCTTTTACTTCATCAATTTTCGTTTGTATATCTCCAGGATTCTGAAAACAATAGCAAACATTTAAAAATTGCAAAATTGATAAACATAGCTACAAAGCAGGCGTGTTTACTACTAATATTATAAATGGAAAAGCTTGTGACTTAAAGAATATGTTTGTTCCCACTTATCCGAAAAGGCAAAACGGATTTGGACGAAATTTGGTATGAATGTAAATTATATATATACACTGGATAACAGTGTTACCCTTTATCCAGGAAAAAACCAAAACATACCATAAAATTACGTAACCGCGAGAGAACCCGCGAGGTATAGATATTAAATACCTTACCATTCAACTAAATAAAATAGTACCCCAATATATTTACCTGGACGTCAATTATGAAGTTTTCGACGCATTCTAATGTGGAAAATTTTCTACGCTTGTTTAGTCTTCCTCTCGGGGGAATTAGGTAGGACAACAGTTTTATTTGATCTGGCACTTTTAGATCTGAAATGTATAAAACAGGTGATTTATTTTTAAGAAGTACCATGCGAGCGGAGCCACGGGTGGATGCTAGTATCGTAAATAATATAAATAACAATACTTAGTCGATGCCTACAAAACTCAGGGTCAGACTAAAAAACAGTAAGTTAAAACACCCCCCGAACTTTGTCGATCTTTGCCTAAGAGGTGACGGTGACGCTGACGGTAAACCTAATAAATGAAAATTAAACTGTTTATTATCATCATCAAGCTGCTCTTGAATACTTTCATATAAAGTCATCAATGTGTCATCTTTTGATTCACCAAATTTGAGGCTGATGATTTTATTAATAAACCATTTCCAATTCCTGAAAAAGCATGTTGATCTTTCAGGATAAAGTCTTTCGAAGTCCAGGTTTATCTAGATACAAAAATTGGTTATCTGTAAACATTTATATATAGAGAAAAGTATTTGACATGCTGGTGTTGAACTAATCTAGTTAGAGCCAACATAAACAAATAAATATTTGTGGGCAATCCACACAACACTATCTAGCCCTAAATTCCTTAGTAAATGTAGATTCAAATTGGTTAGTGAACAGTGTAACATCGAATAGCTCAAGATAAACAATAATGAAAATGTGAATCTAAAAATAAATAAACAACCAAATTAAACAAAGCTCTGATATTATACTTTTTTTGTAAATACATAACTACTTTTATTTTATTTATTAACAAAACCCATAGCTGTACAAAATTTATCTTATAACTACAACTTTAAGCCAATAACGGTTTCAAATACTGTCAGGAAAATTAAAAAAAAAAAATTGTGAAAGAAAATAAACTTTTCGTATTTGTACAAAAAAAAAATTACCGAACTACCACTCCTTGGATCATATAAAATGTTCCACTCATCAATAAAATCCGAAATGTTGTCGTTGGTGCTACACTGCCTCAGTTTCAATGTTTTGTTCCAACAGTCAATGATTTCACTCCATGGCTCATTGTTATTTTTAAGAAAAATTATTTGGTCTGTGTGATCTTCTGCAATATAAAATGTTATATTAGCCAATACGTAAGACAGATATAGATAAATTGGTTGTAGGTATTACTAAGACAAACTACCTGACAGGGCGTTACTACTTACCTTATAATTTATGATCTACAAAGTACCTATTTAGTAAGTACCTAACTACAGACTACATAATAAGTAGAATAGGTATATTAAAAGATGGAAAAAATAACCTCACAACTTTAATCCCCAGGTTAGAATATCCTCTCAGATCTCTTAATGCCAAGTTGGTTGCCCCACTTGGTATTCTTTGAGAATGTCTAAGGGGTGGTCAGGTATATCCAAATATTACATTGCAAGCCCATAGCTGCTGCTAAAATACTAAAGTTCGAGGGCACTGGTATTGCGCACATACTTTTTAAAAAAAAAATCCATAGGTACACCACCAGATTCAATCCCACCAACTTAGGAGCAGAAGACGGGGTCGCCCCCACTAGACCACCGGTGCTCATTATAGATGAACATAATGCAAACAAATCTACTCTACAGTGTCTAAATCTACAAATATATATCATACAGAAGACTGTTCTCTATGCCACTGTCTGTCTCTTGGCCCAATGTGTACAGTTTGTGCTCAAAGAACCACATGAAATTATAGTGGGAACATGAATGAACGAGTATGTACTAGTAGGTACTTACTAATTTACGACACGTGTGAAGAGATATCTAACAATGATATCAGTAAGTTGATTTCGGTGCTTGTTTGTCAAGGTACTGTTTGCAGTGTAATAATTTAATATGCTATTGCCACATGGAGTTACTGTTAGAAGCGTCTTGAGATCAAAATTAGGGAAATTTGGTCGGACATAAATATCGCCTGTAAGGATATCTTGTAAGTCTTCCAGGTCCTCGATGTCCGTGAATAGATTAGGAGCAGTGATGCTGCTATTTGTTACTGTATTAGTCTGAAAACATTTAAGTAATTATTGTAAGAAAACCAGTTTTTGCCTGTCGATCGATAATTTAAATCTTCCTGTTTTAAACTTAGGTACTTAATTTGTTAACAAAAAAAAGCAAAGGAGCGATCTTTGCCGAAGAGGTGACGTGACCGGTGATGGTATCGTGACGAGTTCATTGGTGTTTTCCCATCTCAAAATATATATACACACATAAAATATAAAGATACAATGCCAAATTGTCCCCTTATAAAACCCCATATTAATTGCTCCCATACAAAACTCCATATTATCTCAATTATTTACCCCTTAGCATGCATATTGCATAAACGGTTCGAAAGTTATGGCCCGACAAAAACACACAACATAGGTACTCATACATACATACAAAGATACGATGCTAAATTGTCCAAGATGATGAAGATCTTCGTTTGCTGCGCTCACTTGATCAATTATGTATTTACTAGCTTCTGCCCGCGGCTTCGCCCGCGTGGATGTCGGAAATTATCCCACGGGAACGTGCTAACAGGATAAAAAGTATGTGCTTCCCCAGGATGTCATCTATATCTATGCCAAATCAGAAGTTCAGTGGTTTAGGCGTGAAAATGTAACATACAGTTTCAAGTTCAAATCCTCCCCTTAAAAACCGAATTACCCGTTTTTGTCCCGTCTGTGGTAAATTTTCGACAACTTTACATATTTATTAGGTACTAGCTTCTGCCCGCGGCTTCGCCCGCGTGGATGTCGGAAATTTACCCACGGGAACGTGCTAACAGGATAAAATGTATGTGCTTCCCCAGAATGCCATCTATGTCGCGGGCCCTTTGTGGCTAATTACAATAGAAAACCAATTGTGTCTCATTAGTGGTGATTAAGAGGGTACCTATATGATATCTTTACCTAAGTACCTAACTAATTTAAAAAAAAAACTCAATAACAGAAAATTAAATACCTACCTACCTAAATAAACCTATTTCTGATGATAACTAATCTAAACTCAATAAATAAGCAAAATCCCTAAAAACTAATATCTATACGAATGACTAATCCTACCTAACAGTATTATAAAATAACCTGCGGTCACATCGTACACTATCAAATATACTACATATACTTTAAAATTAAAATCTATACCTACGACTTATATAAAAATAAACCTAAATAACTCTAAAAACTAAAAGGAATAAAAATGAACTCCACTGCGGGTGACCCAACCTACGACAAACTTAGTATTTGCGGTTGGTACAGTACAGACAGTGGTAATCGGGTATAGGGATCGAACCGCAAAATTAAGTTTGTTTTTTATTGTATATACTTTTCCGGAATAAAAAGTACCCAGTGTGGTGCCCAGGATATTAAAGAATAATTATACCAAGTTTCATCGTAATCGAACCGGTAGTTTTTGCGTGATGCCTGAACAAACAGACAGACAGACAGACAGACAAAAATTTTTTTAATCACATTTTTGGGTTCGGTGTCGGTCAAGTAACACCCCCTGCCATTTATTTTTTGGATATTTTCAATGTACAGAATTTTCACTTCTACAGATTTATTATAAGTATAGATATAGATAGATATAGATTAATTATTTCCTGTCAAAAGTATCAATACTGAGTTATGAGTTACTCAGACCGCGCATTCAATTTCTTCGACATAAACTTAACACCCCTATATCCCCCTTTGAGGGGAAGTTTTGAAAAACTTATAATGATAAACTTTATTACTTACTTAGGCAAATTTCAAGTTTATTAACTAAATGAATAAGATTTTTCATATAAACTGTACTTGCTGTAACTGTGCTGTTGCCATGCTTTTTGTAAAATCGTTTGGGATGTATTCATAACTTGACTCAAAGATTATTTATACTAATATTCGAGTTAATCAAGCCATGCAGTAAAATCCTCCCCTGAAAAATTGACTACCCCATTTCAGCCCGTCAGGGGTAGATTTTCAAAAAACCCTGATACACATTATTCTTTACTTTCAAT
Organism: Apamea sordens; assembly: GCA_945859715.1. Taxonomy (NCBI): domain Eukaryota; kingdom Metazoa; phylum Arthropoda; class Insecta; order Lepidoptera; family Noctuidae; genus Apamea; species Apamea sordens. The sequence goes on from OX244014.1 coordinate 7,071,069, forward strand.
ATTAGGTATAAATACCTACTGAGTTTCAAGTCAACCGGACTGCGCGCTAAAATTCTTCCATACAAACTTTGAAACCCCCCAATCCCTTATTAGGGGTTAGTTTAGAAGAAAAAAAAACTGACAATCTTCATAATTTATTTAGATAAGTATTCGTGCTAAGTTACAAGTTTATTAACTCAAGGAATAAGATTTTTCATACAAACTTTCATCCATCATTATTTTATCCCCTTGGGGGTAGAATTTATCAAAATCCTTTCTTAGCGGATGCCTTCGTCATAACATCTACCTGCATGCCAAATTTCAGCCCGATCCCTCCAGTGGTTTGGGCTGTGCGTTGATAGATCACTATGTCAGTCAGTCAGTCAGTCACCTTTGAGTTTTATATACTTATTTAGACGATACTTTTCCGGCATATAAAGTACTCAGTGTGGTGCCCAGGATATTAAAGAATAATTATACCAAGTTTCATCGTAATCGAACCGGTAGTTTTTGCGTGATGCCTGAACAAACAGACAGACAAAAATTTTTTTAATCAAATTTTTGTGTTCGGTGTCGGTCTAGTAACACCCCCTGCCATTTATTTTTTTGATATTTTCAATGTACAGAATTTTCACTTCTACAGATTTACTCTAAGTATAGATGAAAGAATAAAAATAATTGGAAAACTAATTACTTACTCAATAATTAATTGTTATACGATAAGCTTATAACCTATCCACGTTAAAAGATTTAAGTAAAATACTACAAAATCAAATAATGTAGGTACCTATCTATTTAGATAAGAAAAATAACAAAAATAAGTAAACCAAAACAAATAAGGAAATTAACAAATATTATATTAATTGGAAAACTAATTACTTACTTACTCAAATATTAATTAGTATACGTACAGACGCCAGCACATCAAGCTACTACAATCTGTCAGATTTCTTTAATAGATTTTCGACTTTATTGCTAAAGCATTAGGTTCAATGTCGATTGGGAAAATCTGACAGTTTCGGGTAGGTTGACCTGCTGGCGTCCGTACGTAAAGCCTATCCACGTTAAAATAATTGCCCTAAATAATAGAAAATCAAATAATGTATCTATTTAGATAAGGAAATTAACAAAAATAAATAAACCAAAACCAAACTTATTCATCTAAAAAGTATTAAACGAAGATATTCTGGAAAGAATAAAATTTAAAAAGTAGTGCGCTGACCACAACCGTTCCGTAAGGAGCCGACTCTCCGCTAGGAGTAATAGTGTTCTGTGACTACGCGTCTGAGCCGCGCGGCATGGTATCTTGCACAGATAGCTGGGGCCACCGCCCGTCCCCCTCATGACTGCCCGCCGGCTTTGCACATTGCGCGCGTAATAGATTATTCAGTATAGTATAGTATATACTATAAGTATATGTACCTACAAATTATCCAAATAACGAAGCTTTAAATATCAGAATGGTTACTATTTAGTTATTTACTGTGTATGAAAGTTATTATTGAATATGGTTTGTAGGAAAAGGGTTTTATGAAATAAAGCACAGACAGACAAAGCTAAACATTTATTTAAATTTAGGCTTGTCAGCAATTAATCAGAAAACTAGTCGTCCGTTCGCAAAACTAGGTCATCATGGAGAAGAAGGATAAGAAACTCCATGGAAACAGTAACAAAGTATTCTATCAATACATTTCTTATGTTATCATAAATTATCGTTATCTTTAAAAACAATTAATTCTATCTCGGACAACGGTCCAAGACAATCTATATCTATACTTATAATAAATCTGTAGAATTGAAAATTCTGTACATTGAAAATATCAAAAAAATAATTTACAGGGGGTGTTACTAGACCGACACCGAACCCAAAAATGTGATTAAAAAAATTTTTTCTATACTTATAATAAATCTGTAGAATTGAAAATTCTGTACATTGAAAATATCAAAAAAATAATTTACAGGGGGTGTTACTAGACCGACACCGAACCCAAAAATGTGATTAAAAAAATTTTTGTCTGTCTGTCGGTCTGTCTGTCTGTCTGTCTGTCTGTTTGTTCAGGCATCACGCAAAAACTACCGGTTCGATTACGATGAAACTTGGTATAATTATTCTTTAATATCCTGGGCACCACACTGGGTACTTTTTATCCCGGAAAAGTATATACAATAAAAAACAAACTTAATTTTGCGGTTCGATCCCTATACCCGATTACCACTGTCTGTACTGTACCAACCGCAAATACTAAGTTTGTCGTAGGTTGGGTCACCCGCAGTGGAGTTCATTTTTATTCCTTTTAGTTTTTAGAGTTATTTAGGTTTATTTTTATATGAGTCGTAGGTATAGATTTTAATTTTAAAGTATAGGTAGTATATTTGATAGTGTACGTAGTGACCGTAGGTTATTTTATAATACTGTTAGGTAGGATTAGTCATTCGTATAGATATTAGTTTTTAGGGATTTTGCTTATTTATTGAGTTTAGATTAGTTATCATCAGAAATAGGTTTATTTAGGTAGGTATTTAATTTTCTGTTATTGAGTTTTTTTTTAAATTAGGTAGGTACTTTGGTAAAGATATCATATAGGTACCCTTTTAATCACCGCTAATGAGACACAATTGGTTTTCTACTGTAATTAGCCACAAAGGGCCCGCGAGATAGATGGCATTCTGGGGAAGCACATACATTTTATCCTGTTAGCACGTTCCCGTGAGATAACTTCCGACATCCACGCGGGCGAAGCCGCGGGCAGAAGCTAGTTCAAAATAATAACAATAGCTAGGAACATTGGCCATAATATATGACTTATACAACAACATTTTCATAATAAGCAATAATTAAGGTATAATAAAGGTAAATTAAGGTATAATTAACTTACGTGACATCTGGTCGATCTATTCCACATAACAACGGCACTAGAACTAACCAACTGAACATTTACCAAGGAACTATATTGATACCGTCGCTCCGTCGTTAGAAGTCGCTACGCCCCCGTTAGGGGGCGTGGCGAGCGGCACCAGGGCTTCGCCCCCAGGCCGCAGATAGCCATTCGTTGGCCCGCTAATACGGGCCCCTCGCTATGTTGGCGACATTGGCCCCTGGCATGTTGACGCGCGTGAGTTGCGCGCGTCTATGTGAGTGGTTGCTATGCGTAATTCTGTAGGCGCGTCACGACGCCGACTCACAGCGTCGCTTTCTTCACGACACCTCGGCGGTCTGTCCCCGCCAGGTGAGACCCCCAGTTACCCGGGGGAGGCCCGGCGGGGGAACTATATTGATAACGTCGTTACAATCCATTTTATACACTACCAACGTCTTTTACGTAAAACATCTACCGCCATTTTGAACCAATCACAGATCATCATACATTTTGGTTTAATATCTTCTAACACAGGTAATAATAAACAAATCTTATATAGTGAAACCATTTTAAAACATTATAAGGTAATTAATCAATTTAATAAGAGTCGATTGTTAATTCTTAGACATCATCAAAAAGTATATCAACATCAACTGACAGTATTGTACCAATCATTTGAAACAACCTATTATATTAAAATAGCAATATAAAATCTAAGTTAGACTACAAAGGTAATCAAATATGAATTATTCATTTATAATAATAACATTCAAGTGTTTTTTACTAGTTAAAACTGTTGTTTTTTTGTAAACACAATATCTAGTCAACTTAGGTACTTCTAAGTTGGTCCCAAGCTTCGTAAATGTGACAGATTCCATTATTCAACAAACTATATTCCAAAATTATAATTATATTAAAATGAAATATCTAATACGCGCAACAGTTGATCATTATTTTGCTGTGATCTTATTTTAAAACTACGATATCTCCTAAGATATTAATTGAAATCAAATGATGTAAAGGGCAATTTTGTTTTAAATTCTTTGATGTGATGAATAACGTATTTATTTGGATAAGGATTAATATCAAGTTTATGAAAACACCTTCGTAAATAATGCAATATTTTAGATCCAATTTGGTTAGCATAAAAAAGGTTATAGTGAGCTAACCTTAAAAGATAGACATATGCTATTGCGGACTTTTTTTTTGAGAACTTTTAAAGAGGAACAATTCTGTCATACATGATTTATGCGAAACTTTAACCGTTTACGCAGCGCACACAGCGGAAGCTCTCAATAGGAAAAAAGTCTCCTGATTTTGAAACATTCTTCATTGGTGCTCCGTTCCTATTGATCTTAGCGTGATGATATATAGCTTATAGCCTTCCTCGATAATTAGGCTATCCAATACAAAAAGAATGAATTTTTCAAAACCGACCTGTAGTTTCTGAGATTAGCGCGTTCAAACAAACTCTTCAGCTAGTTCTAGTATACGTACTTACCTTAACGTACTTACGTATACTAGAAAGAAAGAAAGAAAGAAAGAAAATACATTTGTTTGGCACAAACTAAAAGACACACAATACACCAGATATATACATCAAACAAAACAAACAATAAAAAATAAAAGAGATTAAATAAAAAGTGTGAAGTCCGATGTAAGAAAGTCGCAGGAAAGTGTGCCTCACGGCTGCGCCAAAAAGGCCCAGTTCAGCAAAAATGCCAGACAACTAGTGCCTGACGCTGGTTTTCAACTGGGCCTGATGTGTGAGGTGACAGATGTAAATCAGTTTTATACTGCAACGTGACATGTGTGTGCATACCTAAATATATAAATAAAATAAATGTGTGTTAGATAAAAAACAGTAAGGAATATGTGAATAGGTATGTCTAAATAGTGTGATATTGAGTAACATTGCAAAAATAACAAACAAAAAAAAAATACTGATAAATAAATAAGTGAGACCGCATCATGACTACCTTCCAAAGCAAACAAAGAAATTCCTGGAAACGAGTCAAAACAAAAACCTTTTTAAAACGCTGCCTGCTACAATTCATTAATCCGTGCACTGTAGTGTCATCGCACAATACGCTGCAAGCAGCCAAGCATGACGGACTATTTTCGGACCGTTTTCAACTTGTGTGTGTTCAGAAACTTGTCTTAGCTGTTGTTTGGATTGGGAATAACCAAATACGATGGACATCTCATCTATAAATAAATAAGTCAGCTAAACATTGTTGGCAAAAGTGGAAGTGGAAATAAAAACTAATTAATATTTTAGTAAGTAAGTAATTAGTTTTCCAATTATTATAATATTTGTTAATTTCCTTATTTGTTTTGGTTTACTTATTTTTGTGTTAGCTTTTGGTTTTAATGTAATTTAATGTTTGTGTTTATTTGAGACGTTTTGCAACTGACTTCTATTTGTTATTTTTCTTATCTAAATAGATATCTATCCGCAACCTGCCCACCCGATCGGTTGCAAGAGAAGAAGTGCCCGGTAGTCTGAGGCGCACCACCACAGATGTACGTATAAGCCGGAGTCTGGCGCGCCTGTTTACGGCGATACTGCGCACGGGGACCTTTCCCGCTTCGTGGAAGGAAGGGCGCGACATTATGCTGCCCAAGGCGGGAAAGAACATACTGAAGCCGGAGAGCTATCGGCCGATCACTCTGCTGCCGACTGTCTCCAAGGTGTTCGATGCACTCCTGCTGCGACATCTCCAACAACACCTGACGCCACGCCCAGAGCAATTTGGGTTTCGGGCGGAGCATAGCACGACGCTCCAGCTGTCGAGGGTACTGCACCACCTCACAGCGGCACACAACAAAAAGGAATACGCGGTGGCAGTATTCCTCGACATGGAGAAGGCCTTCGACCGTGTGTGGCTCGACGGCCTTATTTATAAGATGGCCACCACCGACGCGCCCCGTCGCGCGGTAAAGGTGGTCTCTAGCTTTCTCTCCAACAGGACTTTCAGGGCGCTATCCGGCGCCCGGCCGGTGCTCGCTGGTGTACCGCAGGGCAGCTGTCTGTCACCAGCGTGTTACTCACGCTACACCGACGACATCCCCACTACCTCGGAGGCAATGCTCGCGCTGTATGCAGACGACGCCGCGTACATTACTACATCGCTTAACACGAAGTACGCGGCCGTCAAGATGCAGCGCGCGCTAGAGCTGCTTCCCGAGTGGCTGTCGAAGTGGCGCCTGTCGGTGAACGTGGGTAAGACGCAGGCGATCATCACCTCACACCACCACATCCGCGCACCTCCCACCACCCCTGAGACTCCAAGGAGCCGACATCGCGTGGTCGCCCTGGGTCAAGTACCTGGGGGTAATCATCGATCGTCGGCTCTCAATGGGGCCGCACGTCCGCTCGGTCGCCGCACGGGGCAGGGTCGCCCGCCACCTGCTCAAAATAGTGCTCTCGTCCCGCATCCCGGCGCGCGTCAAGTTGGGCGTGTACAAACTGTACATCCACCCAATCTTGACGTACGCCGCACCGGCATGGTTCGCCCTCACGAGCGAGTCAAGCCGAAAGAAGCTCCGCACGCAAAAAGAACTACGCGTTGCGGACTATTGTTGACGCTCCTCGCTACGTGAGGAACGATGTCATCCATCGCGACCTCGGGATTGAGAGCCTGGATGAGTTTGTGCGGCGCCTCGCGAAGGGAATGTTCGCGCGTGCCGGCGCATCTTCCTGGCCACATGTCCAGGACATTGCGCCCTGGCACGCGCGCCCCCCCGACGCGAAACCCTTCCCCCGCGACCTGGTAGCGGTCAACGACCCCACAACCCCGGACTGACGCCTCTAGTGAGCCGCATCCAGGTTACACGCGGTTCACTAGACTCAATTGAACTCTACATACACAACATACACTCGCTGCATAGCGTGTTCTAAGTTAATATAGGCACGTTGTGTAGCGAACGCAGACAACCACACAAGTATACAGACGCCTAAACTCACACGCGTAGGCGCAGCGCGGGCCGCGATACGCGTAGACACTGTAACACCGCCCTTACACAATACAATACCGCCCACACACACATGACTGCACCTTAGCTCGGAACGCAACCGGCTAGATCTGGAAACGGAACGGGCGGGTGCAATACACCCATATTCTGTAGGAGCGTCGAGTCAGCACCTCTGTCGCAGGTCGTCCCCCGCCGGGCCTCCCCCAGGTAACTGGGGGTCTCACCTGGCGGGGACAGACCGCCGAGGTGTCGTGAAGAAAGCGGCGCCGTGAGTCGGCGTCGCGGCGCGCCTACAGAAAAACACACAGCAATCACTCACACGGGCGCGCGCCCGACAGGTTATAAAGCCTTTGTTGCGGACATCAGGAGGGGCCCGTAGTTACGGGCCACCGCATAGCACTCTGCGGCCGGGGGGCGACGCCCCGGCTCCGCTCGCCTCACCCCCTTACGGGGGTGACGCGATCTCTCGATGGGCTGACACAGTCGGCAACCAGCTCTCATCTAAAGAACATCCCTCAAGAAATTAATGAAGAAACACTCAAGAAGACTTTTATTTGGCTTTACGCCACAACAACAATACAGTCCTGAATACTACACTTATAAGAATACTTTTAAAAAACAGTTTCATTGCTTGAAATACGAAAACTAATAACAAATCTAAGCTTAAATTCTAATCTACTATATAAAATAAGTCGGGTTTTCCTTCCTGACGCTATAACTTCAGAACGCACGAACCGATTTCCACGGTTTTGCATTCGTTGGAAAGGTCTCGGGCTCCGTGAGGTTTATAGCAAGTAGGAGTAGGGTAGGAGTAGGGTAGGAGTAGGTTAGGAGTAGGGTAGGAGTAGGGTAGGAGTAGGGTAGGAGTAGGTTAGGAGTAGGTTAGAATTAGGGTAGGAGTAGGGTAGGAGTAGTGTAGGAGTAGGGTAGGAGTAGGGAAGGAGTAGTGTAGGAGTAGGGTAGGAGTAGGGTTGGAGTAGGGTAGAAGTAGGGCAGGAGTAGGGTAGGAGTAGTGTAGGAGTAGGGTAGGAGTAGGTTAGGAGTAGGTTAGGAGTAGGGTAGGAGTAGGGTAGGAGTAGGTTAGGAGTAGGGTAGGAGTAGGGTAGGAGTAGGGTAGGAGTAGGGAAGGAGTAGTGTAGGAGTAGGGTAGGAGTAGGGTAGGGGGTAGGACACCACGCGAACGAAGTAGCGCCGGGCAGCTAGAAATCATTTATATGGCAAAACAACGTTTGCCGGGTCAGCTAGTTAGAAACATAAAAACATTAAATAAATCTCAAAAAGTTTCTAACTAATTAATTAATTTTAATTAATTAGTTTCGAATTAATCATCGCTTTTACGTTTTCTTCGTAGCGGTCCCGCCACTACTTGCGCCCTGGTGCCCAGATAGGGTCTCGTCGCCGACAGACAGCCTAGGATACACGAGGGCCGACTATAGGAATGAATATTGGTGACGGACAGCTGATTGAATGTAAGAGCGACTATGATGTATGGAATGAACGAATGAAGGAATGGGGGAACGGAAAAAGGACAAGTTTGTTATATAAACTAGTGTTTATCAATGATCAGCATAGGCATTCACAACCATTCGCTAGGCCGATTATATTCTTTACAGCTAGGCCACAACTGCTCTCCGCCGTGACTTTAAACATTCTTTAAAATAAAATGTTTATATTTCAGTATATGTGTGAACGCATTAAGTCCGTAGATGTTACATTTTTGGTCACTTATCGGTGCTACGGATACAATTCCTCTGATGTAGTAGCGGTCTGCCTCGGAAAAGGCTATTCCCCCACCGCTGTCGCCCTTGCAGAGCGCGATACCTGGGACAAGAGGTTGAATGTCAAAAGTTAAGATCTGAGGGGCAATTCTCGTAATTTTAAGAACGTCCACAGTCTGTTCTCACTCATAATCTGTCAAAAACTACTTCTAATTTCCCTACATTTTGACAAGTTTTTGACATTTGTTTGTTGCCGAGATGAGATTGCGACTAGATTTTGAACGTTTTATATTACGAGAATTGGCCTTCAGCTGTCAGCCCTTCCTCAACTCGGTACAGAGGCAAGCACATCGAGCTACCCGAAACTGTTAAAATAATTTTCCCAGTCAACCTTGAACCTAATGCTTTAGCGATAAAGTTTAAATTATATTAAATAAATTTGACAGATTGTGGTAGCTTGATGTGCAGGCTGGCGTCTATACATCACTACAAGGTTCCTTTAGCGCGTGGCCCATATCGGAACTAACCCCGCCATCTTGTTTTGTCAAAACCATTTCTGTGACAATTCTGTGGGGGTAAGTAATAGATGATATAACAACAAAATCTCTAATATTAACAACATATAACCACGGAACCTATAATTTTATTTAATATAGCGATTAGTTAATATAATGAACGATTGATATAATTTTAAAGTAACTAATTTTTATAAGCATAACATACATTAAATATAACATCGTTTGACATAACAAACATTAAATATAAAATCGTTTGACATACCACTCAAAAGATATAAAACTTATTTGGTCTAATATGATGAAAACGCCTTAACGCCACTTAAAAACACAAAGCAAAATTGCTTAGACACGGGTTAGTTTAATAAGGTTGAATATTAGAAAATCAAAACTTTCCTGAGCAAATTTCAAAAGAACAACGTACAAATCAACAAAGTTTAAAATAACGATGGTCATTTGATTAAAAGTTCAGCTGACCAAAGTCTGGAATATCAATGTTTAGATTATTTATTACACTATTGACCAAATCGATGAAATCCCAAAGAGCGGCGACGTAGTTCCCGCGATTAATATGTTTCTGGCACTCGCCGGCCGCTGCCGCGGCACCGCTCGCTGCGCTCGCTCGGCTCGTGCGTTGTGTGGTCACAGTTCTAACCTAACCTAACCTAGCTGTTTCGATGTAAAAACTTTTGATCAGGCGTTCATTTGATGTCACATACATTGGGATTTTAAAATTTTTCTAAATAAAAAATTTGGTCATTTAAATTTTGTTATTTCGTTTATTGTCATTTTAAATTTGCTCGAGAAAGTTTTGATTTTCTAATATGCAACTTTGGCACTACCTTATGCCTTTCAACTGAAACCATATACCTGGGCATCTTTTTGGATAAACAGCTGAACTGGGCTAAACACATCAATCACAATGTGATTGATGTGTTTAGCCCAGTTCAGCTGTTAAGCTGACAGCTTCACAGCTGAACACAGGGATATGCTGGCCTTCGTGGTGATGTGATTATCACATCACCACGAAGGCCAGCATATCCCTGTGGCAATGCAAATGCTTGGGAAAAACTGGGGGATTAGCCCCAGGGTCACTTACTGGCTCTATACCACAGTTATCCGACCAATCATCACATATGGCTCACTAGTCTGGTGGCCCAGAACAGACCTGAGCACAGCCCAAAGAGATCTCGAAAAGCTGCAACGATTTGCTTGTGTGGCAATCACAAGCTGCATGAGAACTGCACCCACCGCTGCCGTAGCAGGCCATGCTTGGACTGCCTCCCCTACACCTCGTTGTGAGAGAGGAGGCGGCCCTGTCTGCTTTCAGGCTCCAGCTATCAGGAACCCTAAGCAAAGACTCGAGGATCAAGCACATACGCCTATAGGACGAGGCAATCAAACGACAGCCAATGATGGCATCACCCTGCGACAAAGCCCCTAAGCAATACTGCTTTCAAAAGCATTACAACGTAGTGCTTAAAGAAGAGCAGTGCGACTACTCAGGCCCGGGAGAGCTGAGAGTTTACACTGATGGATCAAAGACCGACTGCGGAACTGGAGTCGGAGTCTTCTCACACGACCTCAATATAAACATATGCAGCCCGCTAGGAATGCTCAACACGGTCTACCAAGCTGAGTGTGTGGGTATAATACAAGCGGCCCATGCCATAGCAGCCAGGGGAGTTACGGACACCCATGTTTGTATACTCTCTGACAGCGCTTCAGTCCTCCAATCCCTAAAGAAGGGATGCATCACATCAAATTTAATACTAGAATGTCACATGGCGCTTGAACAGGTAACTGTATCGAACCGCAACACAGTGACACTACAATGGATAAAAGGACACAGTGGATCACTAGGTAAAGACGCGGCTGACGAGCTGGCCAGAAGGGCATCAAGCACGCCAGTCTACGGACCGGAACCAGTCGTGCCCATCCCCTTCAATCAACTACGCAGGTGGCTACAGAAGCACACCCACACACAGGCAGAGAACTGGTGGTCCTCGTCACCGGGCTGTAGGCAGTCCAAAGAAGCCATGCCATCATTAGATGGCAAGCTAACCAAAAGACTGCTACGTCTGGACAGGAAAGGCCTACGCCTGGTGACGGAGACCATCACGGGACACGGCTCACTGAACAAACACTTCCGTACGATAGGCATAACGGACAGCCCCCTGTGCAGAGCCTGCATGGAGGCTGATGAAACCGTTGCGCATGTGCTCTTTGAGTGCACAGGCGTCACCCAGATTAGATCAAAAACCCTCGGGACACCCAGATCCTACACAGATGTCCTCGACACACCAGGAGACCTAATAAGCTTCTGGAGGGAGGTGGGCTGGTTGGAATAACCACCGACGGTCACCATGGCTCACGCACAATGGTCCACCTGAAGGACTAAGTGCGGAAACCAAACCCATAACATAGAACATAGAGCTGCTTCCCGAGTGGCTGTCGAAGTGGCGGCTGTCGGTGAATGTGGGTAAGACGCAGGCGATAATCACCGGATACACACACCTCTCACCACCCCTGAGACTCCAAGGAGCCGGCATCACGTGGTCGCCCTCGGTCAAGTACCTGGGGGTAATCATCGATTGTCGGCTCACAATGGGGCCGCACGTCCGCTCGCTCGCCGCACGGGGTAGGGTCGCCCGCCACCTACTCAAACCAGTGCTCGTCCCGCATACCGGCGCGCGTCAAGTTGGGCCTGTACAAGCTGTACATACGCCCGATCTTGACGTACGCCGCCCCGACATGGTTCGCCCTCACGAGCGAGTCGAGCCGAAAGACACTCCGCGCGCAACAACACTTAGCGCTGCGGACAAGCCGCACCCAGGTGACGCGCGGCTCACTGGACTCAATTGGACTCCACATACAGACAGACTCGAGACCAGTCAGACTTGGATCTGCGTTACAAGCGAATACATCGAAAGCGGTCTTCAAGTGCGACTTAAGAGCGATTGTTTTTTATAATTAGTGTTTGAGTTGTAATTAGTGTTGTTTAATAAAATTTCTACACAATGTATATTGTTTTGAAATAAATGACTTTATGACTTTATGACTTTATATTAAAGTGTAACTTTTGGTAATTTTTAGTAGGTAGGTTCGAGTACAAACCGGCCCCGACTGACCAGATGTCGATAGTTCTAGAAAGTTCTATCATCGAAATTTCTAGAAGGATCTTGACTTTATTAGTTCTGCTACTCGATACAAGATGGCGCTAGTGGTAACTAATGTCACCATGTAACAGGCATTAATTGTGGCGCGCAACAATACTAATATTTTAAACGTTCTAAACCAATTTTGTATGCAATATCGTTAATTTTGATACAGGATAATAGCTTGTCATTAAATTTTTAATAATAATAATAAATTTATTTGTTAGAATATTGATTATTGTTAACGATTTTAATACTAAATTGTAATTTCGTACGCCTACTGTTCGGGTCAATCACCGAACAATAATAAACATGTCAGCGTAATTGCGACACCGCGTTTTACACCTTGAATATTAAACCTTTCGGTTGTCGACCGCCGTACACGCACAAGACGTAAGTGTCAACGCTTTTACGAGTAAGGTAATAACGTTAGGTAGGCCTTCAGAAAAACGAAGATTATACCGTTAAATCGATAATAACAAAGTATAAATGATACCTTCCCGGAATCCTTATTAGTTTTCCTATCTACTAAAACTACTACGTAATGAAATAAAACTGACCTGACATTGCAGTGGCGTGATATTTTTTCATTTTGATAATTTTCATTCACATAACCTTCACATTTTATCACAATACGTCGAATCCACAAATATATTCACTAAAACTACACTAGAATACGATGGCACATATGTTTACACATTCATAACATACTAAATAAATCACTACTAAATACACTATTTGCATGACACAACAACTTATTCTGTCAACCGATAAAAATTCCGCGAACGCGGGCAGACCGTACTGTGTGCCGCCAACCGTCATGGTTGGCGCCAATTTTACGACTTTTTCTCTTTGACACACAATTATGATGTCGATACGTGATTATATTTGTATATATTACTTTTATTTTGTTCATAGGTAAATATGCTAACTACTTATATGTATTTCAAACTATTTACGAGAATATTTGTAGCAAAAACATGTCATAACACAACGGCCATTATGGAAAAAAATGTTAAGTCTAAACTTTCGTTACTTTTTTCGCCTGTATAATCATTACTTTTTGATAAACAATTACTCAGTACGGAATCTACACTTATTTCTCAGTAATTCTTTATAGATTTTTATAACAAAACTTAACGTTTTCTGCCACTATTCATCGTATTTCTCTTCTCCGATTGCGCACAAATTCACTCACACGGCAAACGTCAAACAGTGGAATGTCAGATGAATTTATTTATTTTTTAGTTCGTTCAAAATAATGTTGTTGCTGTTGAAAAATACTAATATAAAGAGTGAATGAACCATTTCTTTCATATAAATTCAGAACATATTGCTACTTGTAACACAACCACAGATATTTAGCGACCAATCCTGACCAAGCCCTTAAGTGTAACTGTCCGACTTAAGACACTTGAAGCATTTTTTCTTATGTCGCACTGTGTAACATAAGACATTCGAGAGGGTTACTAAGTAAAACAGTCAGTACGTATTCGGATAGCATATCGGGCGCGACTCAATCTCATCTCATTCACCTCATTAGTTTTAATCTTTATCCCATTTGTATTACTGAAATATACCTATCTTTATAATCTTTAATATTAGTTTATCTTGATCTCACCCCAACCCCGAACATTGGTCCTTCGAGCCATCGGAGCGGGACCATTACGCGTGTAACTAATCTTACTGTGTGAGTGTCTCGCTTGGAACTTATTACCAGACCCTGGAAAACAGTGCTGAGTGGATTTACTTTCCAAGAAGTTCATCATCCTGCTGATCCTGATTGAGCCTGGTTTTACGAAAGCATCGCGTCATCTCATCGCGCTGTTACTCCAGGTTTGTTCTTGCAGCCATCGCAAGGACATTTGGTTTCTAAAGAAGCCTTCAGTACAAGTAAGGTCTCTTTTTTATCTTTATAATGTCGAAAATGGATGACATTTTAACAACCTAACAACAACTAATCGAAGCCGTTGATAAGCCCTTCACCAATTTCAAGAAGGATGGTGCAGAGCGCAAGACCTCAGACTACTTGCGTCGTCGATTAGCTACCTTGGAACAATACTTTACAGAGTTCCATAATAATCATATGACTTTGCTGTCTTTTGGTGACCAATCTCATGCATATTTCAGTACTAATCAATACGATGAAATGAAGGAAAAATATAAGAACATTAAAACTACTATTCAGAACTATAACCCTCTCGCAAACAGACCGCAAACCCCGGAATTGAAACCTCCTACGTTCTAACCTATTGAGGAATCTCAGACCTCGAACCTCGCATCTCACGCTGCTTCTAGAGCACCTACTCTTGAAGAGAGTAAAGCCGAAGGTCTCTTTAAAAAGCAAGCGACCAACTTTAAGGCTTTCTTGAGAACATCTTCCAATATCGACCTTGATCTCGTCACGGAAAAGTGGGAGTTTGAAGACATCCTGAAGACGTTACAATCTCGTTGGGCGGCTATTGACTCGCTTCATTGGGAGCTGGACAACGAGTGTGGCGGATCAAACCCTGAGTACGAAGAGCAATTTACTCATTACGAGAAATATTATAACAAAATCAAGAAAGACATCAATAAGAAAATGTGGTCCGTTGCGCATATTGAAAAATCTACTCCTAAAATGGAGATAGTCACCTTTGACGGAAACTACAATAAGTGGATTTCGTTTAAAGATCTCTTTACCGAAGCAGTGCATAACAACCCCTCCTTGTCGAATGCACAAAAGATGCAGTTTCTAAAGAGTAAAATCAAAGGTGAGCCCGAAAAATTGATCCAACATCTCCAAATAAGCTCCGACAACTATCCTGTATGCTGGAACATCCTCAATCATCGTTACAATAATAAGCGACTGATTTTCACTTCTTATCTTAACAATCTCATGAATATCTCGGTGAACCAGCAACAATCATCAAATCATATAAAACGCATTCACGACACTACGTACGAGAGCGTGAATGCTATCAAGAACCTGGGAGTCGATGTGTCTTCCTGGTATGTATATTATCTCAAAAATTGGACTCAGATACGTACGAGGATTATCTACAAGCCTTAAATTCCCCGCGAGAGTTGCCTGTCTTGGAAGACTTTCTTAATTTTTTGGAAACTAAGTTTATGATGCTGGAAACCTCACGTTTGTTTGTTTTTTTGTTTTGAAAAATTCTTTATTAACATAAAACATTTACATACCTGTAATACTTAGAATAAAGTAACAGTTACACCAATATTTTAAACAACACTTTTACAGGCTAGGATCACCTTTATAAGTATATAATAGTGATGGTTACAAACTTATTACAGCATGAGGCATTTAATAATTTAAGCTTGCATTAAATGATGGAAACCTCACGTAAGAAGCTGGAAAATTCCACGCAAAAATCATCGTCATCTCAATCTAACAACAATAAACCATCATCTTCAAAGGGTTCCAATTATAAAGGAAATTATAACAATCCTAAAACAAATTACTCAACAAACCAAGTTTCGCAATCGTCAAAGTCCAAACGCAAAATTAACAATCGCAAGCAATGCCCTATTTGCAACTCCAATGATCATCGAATTCATGCATGTCAAAAATTATTGGAATTGCAACCTAATGAACGTAAAGATGCTATTGCTAACTTGAACCTCTGTATTAATTGTTTACATTATCACGAAGGCAAAAAATGCCTTTCAGAAATACGATGCAAAGAATGCAATAAAAAACACAATACCATTCTGCATGAATCTTTTACGCCACATCGATCTGGGTCCAATGCAGCCACGATTACGAAATCACCATCTCAGCAGCAAGAAAATAACACAGTTGCATCGCTTCTTAAAGAACCCACAGAAATATTGCTTGCAACAGCAATAATTAACGTACAAGCAGCGGACGGATCTTACCAAAAAATGAGAGTTCTTTTAGATCAAGGGTCACAGACATCCATTATTAGGGAAAGCGCAGCTCAGTTATTAAGACTACCGTGGCGAAAATGTAACGGTTTTATCTCTGGAATAGGAAATAAGGAAAACAACTGTAAGGGCATGATTACCATTAAATGTTCGTCGTTGGTAAGCGATTTCACCTTCGAAACGGACGTCTATATAATGAATAGACTCATAAATAACTTACCAAGCTGTACCTTACCTAAGCCAGACTGGCCTACCCTTAAACAAATAACTCTAGCAGATCCCGAATTTTACAAAAGTAGGCCTATCGATATCTTATTTGGGGCAGATATCTATTCCACTATCCTTATGGACGGTATCTGCCGAACAGAAGGCACGTTGCCCATTGCCCAACAAACCCAGTTGGGATGGATCTTAAGCGGCAACTACAAAACGTACCATTGCAACGTGATCCTAAATAATATCGAAGAGATTCAGCAATTTTGGGAGATGGAGGATGTACATGAATCTCCAGCGATATCAGAAGAAGATCAAAAATGCATTGAGTTTTACCAATCTACGACCTCTAGACGAAAAGACGGAAGCTACGTCGTTAAAATACCATTCAAAGAAGATTTTGAGAAAAATATAGGCGAGTCGAAAACAAAATCGATTGCTCAATTTTTCCAAATAGAGCGGAAATTAAGTAAGCAACCAGCACTGGCACGTGACTATAAAACGTTTATTTCTGAATACCTAGAGCTCGGACATATGACACCCGTTGCGTCACACGTACAGCCGGACTGCTACTTATCGCACCATTGTGTCCAACGAACTGAGTCATCAACTACCAAATTGCGTGTTGTCTTTAATGCCTCGGCAAAAACCTCGAGTGGATACAGCCTCAATGATCTTATGTGCCGAGGACCCAATCTACAACAAGACCTTCAGAGCCTTATCTTAAAATGAAGACAATTTAGATACGCTTTTACAGCAGATATAGAAAAAATGTTTCGCAAAATCTGGCTACATCCCGAAGATCAGAAATATCAGAAAATTATCTGGCGGAACCACCAATCCCAATCATTAAAAGAATATCAGCTAGCGACAGTTACCTATGGCACAAAAGCCGCACCTTTTTTGGCCATGATGACACTGAAGCAACTGGCCATCGACGAAAGGCCAAACTATCCACAAAGTTGCGCTCCTGACATCTTAGAACACTCGTTTTACATGGATGATCTCATGCATGGTGAACATTCAGCGAGAGCAGCCAAACAGCTCAAAGCAGAGATGATCTACCTCCTCAAATCTGGCGGGTTTAATCTCAGAAAATGGCGATCAAACTTGCCGGAAATAATAGATAGTTCCGATGAACTTGATTTTAAGCAACCGGAGTCAACCAAAACTTTAGGTCTTCGGTGGGAACCAAAAAATGATCAATTTATCTTTCATCCTATAGAATTTATCCCTCAAGACATCCTTACAAAAAGACAATTCTTATCTCAAATATCTAAAATTTTTGACCCTTTAGGCTGGCTATCACCAGTCACAATAAAACTTAAGATGTTGTTCCAAGAATTATGGAAATCAGATCTGGGTTGGGACCACCCTGTCCCTCAAGAAATCGCGCTTGAGTGGAACACTATTAAAGCCGATCTATCTCATATATCTCGATTTAAAATACCACGTTGGGTTCAAACCCAGGAAAAGGATACCATCGAACTTCATGGCTTTTGCGACGCTAGCACAAAAGCATACGCTTGCGTCGTGTATTGCAAAATACAGAGAAAAAATGAAACCCACGTGACTCTTATTGCAGGGAAATCAAAAGTAATACCGCTGAAAAAACCACAATCGATCCCACGATTGGAACTTTGCGGCGCTTTCTTGTTGTCAAAACTTATGCGTAAAATCATCTTATCCCTATCGAGCTATAAGCTGCATGTTTATGGTTGGATAGATTCAACGGCTGTCCTAGGTTGGTTGTGTGGAACCGGAGAAATGGAAACCCTTTGTTGCGAATCGAGTGAGGATTATTACTGAAATAATCCCCAAAGATAAATGGAGCTACGTAAAATCCAAGGAAAACCCTGCAGATTGCGCAAGCCGCAGTCTACCTGCGGCTCAATTAGCAAATTACTCCCTGTGGTGGCAAGGACCCAACTGGCTACCACAATATAAGCCTAAAGATTCTCATAAGATGCCGATTTATACGAGTATTACTAGCGAAGAACTAAAAAAGAAAGAGGAAGTAAATACGGTCATTGTTAACACCGAAAACTTAATAGTTAATCAACTACTAACAAAATATAGCACTTTGAGGAAAGTAACCCGAGTATTAGCTTACATCAACAAGTTCATCGACATTGTTGTTTACAAGAAAAAACGCACATATTTTCTTACTCTGCAAAATATAAAGACAGCAAGAGAAATGTTAATTAAGCACGTCCAAAACGAATATTTCGACGAAGAAATATCGCGGCTGAAAAATAATGAACCACTAAATAAGAAAAGCCAGATTCTTAATCTCAATCCCATACTAGACACTAATCAAATGCTCCGTGTCGGTGGTAGACTTAAACATTCGAATCTTGATCCCGAAATGAAACATCCCATCATAATCCCGAATCAATCGAAATTAGCAGATCTAATCATAGATGAATCCCACGAACTTGTATTTCACGGTGGAGTAAAAATGACTACTGGATTTATAAGACACAAATACTGGATTCTTGGAGGAAACAGAGTCACAAAGAAACGATTAAGAATGTGTGTCAAATGTAAAAGAAATAATCCCATACCACAGCATCAAATCATGGACCTACCTCCAGCACGATTGATTCCTAACCGACCTTTTTACCACACTGGAATAGATTATACCGGACACATCTTTATTAAGGCAAACAAAGGCTCTCTCGGCTTCTCGCGGCTTACTACGGCATAGCTGAATCTCACTTGCGCTACGGTGTCATTTTCTGGGCAAACTCCACCGATAAAGAGACAGCATTTAAGGCTCAAAAAAGATGTCTCCGTTCAATGTTCAAACTAAAAACCACCGACAGTTGCAAGCCATATTTTAAGCAGTACAACATTTTGACACTTCCCTGTATTTATATTCTCGAGGTAGCTGTGTTTGTAAAGAACAATCCAAATCTTTTCGAACGTTTGGCCGATGTATTTCCAAGAAATAGGCGAGACAATACAAAATTAAATCAGGTATCGTGTCACACAACTATGATGCGCAAAAGTATTTATAACATGGCCCCAATTGTTTATAATAAAATGCCACGTGCTTGGAAAGATTTTAAAATGGTGCAATTCAAAAGTAGAATTCGAAAACTATTAATAGATAAAACGTACTACAGTGTAAGTGAGTTTTTAACGGACAAAACTTTTTCTGAATACCTGTAATTTTTAAATTAATTATGTTACATATTATATATGACCTGGAATTTTTAATGTATGTTTGTCTATTTATGTTTCGACCACGATTTTTATTCTTAAGCCTATAATTATACTGTTAATGACCATTTAAATTTTTAACCATTTTATTTAATGTATATTAGGTATATTGTTGTAATTAAGTTAATGTTTTAATGTCAATTTTTTTAATGTAATAATTAAGTTATTTTTAATGACAATTTGAATTTTAATAATTTTATTTATTTAATGTAATAATTAATTCAATGTTTTAATGAGAATTTAAATTTTAACAATTTTGTATATAATGAATATGTTTGCATGCCGAATGGTGAAATATGGCAGAACTCTGATTTATACCTACTACTATCTACTCATGTATTACCCATATTTGCAAATAAATGCTATTCTATTCTATTCTAAAGGTCGTGGCATTAAAACCTGTAAAGGATATATCGCAGTTTTTGTTTGTATGGTAACTAAAGCCATACATTTAGAAATCGTCTCAGATCTCACAGCGTCAGCATTTATTGCCGCTCTTCGACGAATGTCAGCTAGAAGAGGGGTTCCTGGGCACATCTATAGTGATCAAGGAACTAACTTTATAGGAGCCAACAAAATTTTAAAACAAGAATTTGCCGAAATCTCCAACATCTTGTCTGACCAAGAAGTAACCTCGACAATTGCTGAAATGAATATTGAGTGGCACTTTAACGCCCCATCATGGCCATCTGCAGGCGGACTCTAGGAAGCTGCAGTGAAGAGCCTAAAACATCACCTTAAGCGTGTTGTAGGAGAGCAAAAATTAACCTACGAGGAATATACTACCCTGCTATCCCAACTCGAGGCTTGTTTGAACTCCAGGCCACTGTGCCCTCTGACAGAAGATCCTGAGGATCTGGACTTTTTGACCCCGGCTCACTTTTTAGCAAGCGGCCCCAATTTAACGATTTTCGAAACAGAGCATGATCTCAGAACACGGTGGCACTTGACGCAAAAAATCTATAAAGATATATGGGATAAGTGGAAGACTGACTACCTCTCGCAGCTTTCTACGAGGCCCAAATGGCGACAGCATCAAAAAGATCTCAATCTTAACGACATCGTTATTATAAAGGACGACAACCTTCCACCAGGAAAATGGAGTCTAGGTCGCGTAGTAGCGCTGCATCCTGGAAGTGACGGACACGTAAGAGTCGTCACGCTTAGAACCAAAAACGGGCTCTTAAAACGCCCAGTTGTAAAACTGTCCTTTCTGCCAACAAAGAAAAATGATCAAGATACAAATGCCACAAAAGTTGATAATAAATCGCCAGTAGCGAAGAAAAACCGTCCTATCTCATTCTCAGCTATGGTTTTATCTTTGACTTTATTTTTGCTGTCACTAATAAACATCGCTCAAGCATCCTACAACTTCACCCTGCTGACAAACAATAGTGTCTACTTTGACAAAATATCTAATATGCATCTAATAAGAGATGATTGGCATTTAATAGTCTTCTATGACACAAATCCTTATCAAGAAGGAACGGCGGCATTATTGAAGTATATCAAGTATCTTGAAACCCTATGCTCTACGATTAGAACGCAAACACCTTGCGACGGCGTCATGTTACAACTCGAGCACGAGTTCGAAGAAATTAAACATTATGATAATATTGTCATGATAAATGACCCGTTTATGACTAATATGAATCGTCGCCGACGACGCGGCCTGATAGACGGAGTAGGCTACGTTGCAAATAGTTTATTCGGAGTATTGGACCAACGATTTGCAGAAAAATATGAGAAGGATATTGACCTTTTAAAGCATAATGATAACCATTTATACAACCTCTGGAAAAACCAAACGTCGGTCGTAGAAGCTGAATTTAATCTCATGAAAAGGATGGAGAATACTATAAACAAACATCACAAATTAATAAATCAAAAGCTTAATCATCTCCAAGAGTCTTATAAAAATCTCGCTCAGCAAGTGCAAAACATAACGGTCATCACAGACTTCATAACCTCGGCTTTTACTGCCAACAACTTGTTGTATACCCTTCGACGAATCCAGGACTCAATTTTAGATACAGTAACTGATATTTATAGTGGAAAATTAGATTTTCATTTTATATCTCCGAAACAACTCAGATCAGAGCTAAGCATAATATCAGCACAAATATCTGGAGACTTGGTAGTTCCTGTCGACAACTTAATCTTAAAGACATTTACAGCTTGCTCAAAGTAAGAGCCAAATATTCAGGCAAATACCTAATTATAGAAATAAAAATACCCCTGATTGAAAGGAATCTTTACGAGGTATTCAATCTTATCCCGGTTCCACGCATTGCAAAAGATAACATGATGATGAAGGTCGAAACTATCTCTGATTTAGCAGCCATCAACATGAGAAAGGATTCGTATTTAACTATCACAGACACGGATCTGCAGTCATGCGTGTTACAAAACCCTGTGACTATTCTGTGTCATCTCAGAAAGCCTATTCACCACATGAAAGATGATCATAGCCTTTGTGAAACGATCCCAGGCACAAGAACTTGTAAAACTAAAACTACCTCGTGCAAGAATGACTGGAGAGAGTTGACATCAGAAAACAAATATTATTATTTATGCTGCAATGAATGTAACGTCAAGCTTCTGTGTGAAAATCAAGTTACGGCAGTTAGGTTATCAGATACTGGTCTGTTGCGTGTTGGGGAAGGCTGTTTAGTAAAAACAGAAGATTTTATGATGTATTCAAACAAAAGATTGTCTAGTAAAATTAGCACGACGACAAAGATTATCTCACCAGAAATAGCACCAATCAATCACATAATAAATATCACTATGCCAGAAATCTCATATGAGCTAAATCCCAATAACTCAGACAACCTCAGGCAATTTGAAGCTATCAAGAGAAGTCTTGAGATCATGAAGCGGAGTGAACCTTTGAGCACTGAGATCTCCTACCACGACATCCACCAGTATACTGCTTTATATCTCATCATAGCGGTAATCTTGATACTGGTGGCAGCTTACTGTCTGAAATGTTGGCGGCAAAGGCAACGTAAAGGAAATCGTTCCACTTCTACAGCAGAGCGGTCGACAGCCTCTGCGGTGATTGCGAGGTCATCTCCACACGTTCCAGAAAGTGTTGTGATTGAGTGTAGTGAAATTAGGGAAAAAGGGCAATCTAGTAGTAAATCAGTGAAAAGTGATCCTAAGCGACTAGCGCTATCTAGTGAGTGCTTACAAAAAAAGGAGGATAGAGGTTCTTCACCGATCTTTCGCGTGTTTTCTCTTCCTGATTTACACTGTAGCGATTCTGTCTAATTTGTAATGTTACTTTTATCTCATCTTTTAACATAACTAACCCTACATACTTAACTATTTTAGTATTATTTGAACATTGTTTTCACCTTGTTAATATTAATTTCATTACCCATTTAACTATATCTACTTACTAACCTCATCTTTTTCTCCCTCGGGAGCATGTTCGGGTCAATCACCGAACAATAATAAACATGTCAGCGTAATTGCGACACCGCGTTTTACGCCTTGAATATTATTATGTTACTAAGTAAAACAGTCAGTACGTATTCGGATAGCATATCGGGCGCGACTCAATCTCATCTCATTCACCTCATTAGTTTTAATCTTTATCCCATTTGTATTACTATATCTTTATAATCTTTAATATTAGTTTATCTTGATCTCACCCCAACCCCGAACACCTACCTACTTAATATTTTGTACGCCGTTAATGGCAAAACATAGAGATCTCTGTACCTATTTAATTTCAAACTCATGTATAACAAATAAAAAATTAAATAAAAAATTTAAAAAAACCCCGACTGCGTGAATCCCTGTAAAAAGAAAAAAATAACCTTGAAATTATGACCCTACGTAAGTACGTATGCATTTTTTTGATTAAATGTTGTCCCGTCGGGGGACCGCTACTATTTTAAACTTTAACAGAACGTTAGGCTAATAATTAGAGCGGTCCCCCGATACGTACTTAGGTAGGGTCATAATTTCAAGATTATTTTTTACTTTTTATAGGGTTTCACGCAGTCGGGGTTTTTTTAAAATTTTAAATTTCATTTTTTATTTCATTTTTTTTGTATGGACTCCCTATTATTTTCTTGCGTTTTAAGATTCAGGTAATTTGGTATTTAATCAGGTTTTTTGTCATTCGCCATTTTGTGGTGGCGGCCATCTTCGATTTGAAATTTATCATAGTGTATAGTATTTTACTAGTCAAGCCCTTTCATTTGATACCCATATTGAGGGAGTTGTGAAAAAAAATGTAATTCGCCATTTTGTGGTGGCGGCCATCTTGGATTTGAAATTTATCATAGTATATAATAATATCCCTGGACATTTCACACAGAGCCATCTAGTCCCAAGCTAAGCAACCTAATGCTTGTGTTATGGTAACAAGATGGCTGATAAACTACTTATATACATTATTTTTTTTGTAAAAATACATATTATAGATAGAAAAACACCCAGACTCAGAACAAATACATGTAGGACTTACAAATATTTGTTCTGTGCGGGAATCGAACCCGCGACACGCAGCGCAGCAGTCCGATCGCTCAGCCACTGCGCTAACCGTGTTGTCGAAATTCTAGATACCTACAGGGTACCTCTGACAGCAGCAATCTAACAGCAACCTTATTGTAACATAAATTAAATTAAAAAAAACCCCCGACTGCGTGAAACCATATAAAAAGAAAAATATAACCTTGAAATTATGACCCTACGTAAGTACTTATGAAATGTTTTGATTAAATATTGTCCCGTCGGGGGACCGCTACTATTTTAAACTTTAACAGAACGTTAGGCTAATAATTAGAGCGGCCCCCCGGCGCGTCGGGGGGCCGCTCGGGACAATATCATACGTACTTACTCAAAAAATACTCAAAAAATTTCATACGTACTTACGTAGGGTCATAATTTCAAGGTTATTTTTTACTTTTTATAGGGTTTCACGCAGTTGGGTTTTTTTTAAATTTTTAATTTAATTTATGTTACAATAAGGTTGCTGTTAGATTGCTGCTGTCAGAGGTACCCTGTAGGTATCTTTATTTTCTTTAACTCACCATTCGTATCGCCAGTGCAAATTTTGTCACTGGTGATTAGGCTTTGGAAACTTGGTGGTGATAATTGCATGCATTCCTTAACTTCCACGTATGGCAGTTCAACGACCTGGAGGATCACAGATGGTTCGCCGTTTGCTGCCGTGAGGCCCCAACCTGCCACCTGGAAGGAAATAACATAAATGACTGGACAGGTCCATTCAAATCTGGGTGGTTCTTTCCCCAAAAGACCATTTCAGACAATAACCTACACGGTCCTCACATGATCTGACCAAGATGATATCTAAGAGACTGACCTTATTTTTTTTTTTTGTTTGAGAAATCATCGAATGACTTGTCAGACTTTTATTGAATAAAACCCACCCGTGTTCCTTCAGCCTTCTGACTTATATTTTTCGACCAACCCGCGGCCCTGCCAGGCATCGGCCCTAGCGGACCCCGTCACTTAGTGCTGAAATCTCTTTTTGTCACGCGTGGAACAACGTGCCGTCGACCCGGGCCTGGTCCTTACCAAGCAAGCCCACGCCTACGGTGACCGAGAATCGGCTCTCGACTCTCGACGCCCAGGGCGTCTCCTGCGGCGACTAGAGGCGTGAGAGCGCAGAGATTGCCTCTCCCTCACACGCTCCGCCTCTTCCTTCGCGGGAATTACTGTGACGGCTTTCCATGCACTCTCGCCAGAACCAGGGCCGGACGCGAGAGATGGCCGTCGCCGACCATCGTCGCCACGAGGACGCGGCGCGCGGCGGTGCTTCGCCCAAGCCGGGCAGACCTCCACCGTATGCTCCACCGTGTCTTCCGGGCGATCCACACAGTGGTGACACCCTGGTGTTTCCTCCCGCCTTATGGGTCTTCTACACGTAACGAGTACAGTGGCGAGACAGTAAAACGATACTACGCCGAGAGAGTGGGGTGAACGAGTAAGTGTTTATATGTATTTTGATTTATTGGCAAGTCAGTTTAGTTAAGACGCAGTGACCGAGTAAAATGAATCGCAGAAGAAGAGATTTTAAGAGAATTTTCAACCGGCTCCTACCACTCATAATTGAAGAACTATGGGACTTAATGGAAGAAGAGAGTAGAAGCATTTGGACAAGAAAATGGATTTTAAGAAGGCCCGCCCTTGGTGCATCAAATAATCTTTTTAATGAATTGCAGACCGAAGATCCTAAAGAATTCAGGGCACTGTTAAGGATGACTGTAGAACGTTTTGAGACATTGTTGGAGCACATAACTCCACATGTTCAAAGAGCAGACACAATAATGAGACAAGCAATACCTGCCAAGGTTAAACTGCAAATAGCTTTAACTTATTTAGCAACTGGGATCAGCTATCGGTATTTGCAAGCATTTTATCGAACATCCATAGCTGCGATATCATTATTTATACCAGAAGTAATGGGTGCTATCATTAGCTATTTAGAATCATAAATACAAGTAAGTGTTTTTCTTGTTAAAAAATTTATACTTAAATAAAACTAGAGACCTCATTCAATTTTTATTGCCTAATCAGACTTATTAGTGACAAAAACGAAAACTAGTCAAAACTTATACTATTGCATATTATTCAGTTGTATTCCTTTTAAAAGCGGCCAACATAGCGGATTGAATCAGATCATTTTTGTAGAAACAACTGTTGATGTATTTGTACCGCTAGATTCTGGAGTTTCGATAATATAATCATACACTTCTTGTTTATTATTAGTCGCCGTACCTTCAGGCAATTGTAAATCGCCTATCTTATAATAATCTGAATGAGAGGATGATGGTGTCGGGCTGTAATTAGACATTGACGAAATATTTCCTGTTCTCTCTCTATGTATAATCTGCTATTCCGATTTCAGTTAAAATGCATTGAATTTTCTGCTGTGCCAATAACGCATTATCCACAGAATTTTTGTTTAGTTGCATTGCCACACTTTTACCAAATACATCGAATGGCGATTCTTCTTCAGTGTGCACTTGATCGTGTAATGTTTTTAATTCATTATTGGCTATTACAATTTTTCTCGGTTCACCCTTGTTTGGTATAACAACTTTTGATGGGGTTCCCTCTATCTGGCAGAATCTTCATGCTCCGAAATTTATTTGGCATAACACACTTGGCATAATCTTCTTTAAACGAATATTTTTAAGGCATAAAAATGATTTAATATAATTATTGTTTGGCCGAATGTTTATATGTCCGAATTTACAATGGCATAGTTTTAAGATAGCAGAATTTTATTTGGCATAATTACCTTTGGCAAAGTTAAAATTTCGCATAATTTCGTTTAGCATAACGTTCACTTCGCATACTTATAAAAATGGCAGAATTTCGTTTGGAATAATTTTATTAGGCATATTGACATTTCTATACAATAGCATTTTAACCTTAAACTAAAACATTGTCGTGAAAAGTCAATAAAATGTTGTGCTACAAATGTTAGTGACAGAAACGAATCGCTGCAAAACCGACTCCACGTAGTCTTGTCTGCCCTACCCCTAGAGTGTAATTTAAGCCCGCGTAGGCGCGGAGGGGCGAGGCGGGCCGCGAGCTGAGGAGCAGGTGGTGAGCCTTAAAACCATCTGCGACGATAAGCTCGCGTGGGACCGCCGGAGCCCCGCAGCGCCGGAGCCGTGACAGAAACCATGCCTGCTGCATGTTGCATGCTTGCATGCTTGCTTGTGTGCTGCATGCTTGTTGCATGTATGGTGTATGCTTGCTTGCATGTTTGCATGCTCGCTTGCATGCTGCATGCTTGCTTGCATGCTACATGCTTGCTGCATGCATGGTATATGCTTGTTTGCATGCTTGCTTGCATGCTGCATGCTTGCTGCATGCATGGTGTATGCTTGTTTGCATGCTCGCTTGCATGCTGCATGCTTGCTTGCATGCTGCATGATTTCTACATGCATGGTGTATGCTTGTTTGCATGCTGCATGCATGGTGAATGAATGAATGAATTTTCGGTAATGATTATGGATATGAAATGTATGCCAAAAGATGATTCTAACTCTAAACTTTCTGAGATATGATAGTTCTGCCTTTTAATGACTATCGATATGAAATGTATGCCAAAAGACGATTCTGACTGTGAACTTTCTGCGATATGATGGTTCTACTTTTTAATTATTATGGATATGAAATTTATGCCTAAAGATGATTCTGACTTACAAAATTATGAATTTTGAATGTATGATAAATGACTGTCTGCCAAACGATTTTCTGCGAAATGAAGTTTATGCTATCCGCTGTTATGCAAAGCAATATTATGACATAAAAAGTTCTGCTATAAAGGGTAGACCCCTTTTGATGTAATGTTACTAATTCAAACAACGTTTAAGAAAATAATCAATTTGTATAATATCGATTAACATAATTTTCATTTCATCGAATATTTATTTGCGATAACAACAGTATATTAGTATCGTCAGTTTTCCATTTCTATTCAGTCAATTGTTATAGTCTAACTAGTTCAGTCTCGGGTAGCCTGTTTTTTCCATATTTTTTTCTATATAATCTAGTCGTTTCTGGCGTAGGAGGTCACAGTTTTAACCTAACCTTTTTTTTTTGTTCTCGCTGAGAAATTTGGGGGTCTCGCGGGGGACGAGACGGGGTATGTGGGACTCCCTGTCGGAATAACAGTATACCCACTAAAACTCAGCGGTGTTCCCACATCGCCGTAATGGGAGGGCCATGGGAAATCGGCATAGCCTTTACTTCCACAGCCCTCCCGGCGCACGCCTGCCTAGCTGGTATGGCGGGCTCCGCATGCCCCCCACGTTGGGGGGCTACGGGAATGGCCATTCCCGTCCCACGCTGGTGGAGGCCTGTGCAATACAAGCAACGGTGCCTCCGTACCTGCTGGCCTCCACGCCCACCTAATAGGCAGGCCCCGCATGCCCCCCGCGTTGGGGGGGCTACGGCCGCAGAGGATAGGGAGAGCGGTAACGTCACACCGACACTCCTCTTCCCCTGCGGCTCCACCGCGTCCGCCATCAAACGGTGGCGGCCCCGTCAAGGCCGCGGAAGGTAGGGAGAGCGGCAACGTAACACCGACACTCCTCTCCCGCCGCGGCCTCCAATCCTCAGCCGCGATGTCTCCCTCACGGGGGACATCACGGCCCGCCTCAGGTAGGTTGCGATGTCGCGCAAGCGGCACCGCAACCTACCCGCGGGCCGCTACGTCGGGCTAAGCCGCAAAGCCCTGACGAGCGGCCCCCGCTTGGGTTCCTCTTAGCTTCACCGTGGCTCCGCTAGCCACGGTTACTGAGCCCCCCCGCCTTGACAATGCGGGAACCCACTGGGAGGGAGTTTTAACCTAACTTTTTTTTTTTTTTTTTCTCGCTGAGAAATTCTTTATGTATATTGAAGAAACTAAGACATAAATTACAAAATATTTTATCAGGCTAATTTGGAATAATATAAATGGTTTATTCATCTGTAGTCGAACTAGGCAGAGCCTGTATTTCGACTATCAGCGCCAAACCCCTCGAGTATTATATATAATATATATTATAGCCAGTAACATTTAATTTAAATTTTGTACAGTCTTTATAGTAAATTTAACTTACTTAGGCATTGGGGAAAGGGAAAAACAAAAGGAAAAGAGTATGTGTAGTGTTCGCATGCAGGGCCTCTTATTTGTGTGAGATGGGAATGTACGTGTCTGATGTGTAAGAGGATGTGTAGGGTGTTGTCCAGTGTTCTGTTGTGTGTTGTGTTGTGAGTAAGCGTGCGCGCGTTTGTATGTATGTTAATGAGAGAAGTATGTTACAATGTATTGCTTTTTATTAGGATGTTGTGTACAAGAGAAGTTCAGTCTGTTCATAGGTAAGACTTTTGAGGTATTCAGTAAGTTTCTTCTTGCATTGCATTTTTGTTAACGGGTATATGTTAAGGATACGGTTTAACCTATTGTAAATTGATGGACCAATGGAGTGGGCAAAGCGTTGGCAAAATTTAGTATTAGACGGCTTAGTTCTTTCGTATACTATGTCTTTTCTACGTTTTTGTAAGAGTAGTGGGTTGTAGTTTAGTTTGCTGTGTTGTAGGAGGACAACGTTTAGTATATATAACTGTCTCACGGCCAAAACTTCCCAATTTTCAAATAGCGTAGTAGTAGGGAATCGGATAGGCTTGAACGTCGCAACTTTCAGAACAGCACGCTGGGCGACCTCGATGGACTTCAAAGTTGTTTTTGATGTCCCTCCCCAAGACGACAGACAATATGTTAGAAGTGATTGACAGAGAGCATAGTACATCTGCTTCAACAACTTAAAATCAGCAATGTGCCTCAGGTTTTTAAAAATATAAATGAGCTTTCGTATTCTTCCGCACAGCAGCCTGACATGATCTTTAAAATTGAGATTGCTGTCTATGTTGACTCCTAGATATTTCACTGTATGTACGCGTTCCAGTGAAGGACACGTGCAGATTTTTCCAGAACGACACTCATGCGATATGATATTTTGCACGATGCCATCTCCAGTTTGATTTATTATGCTAAAGCAGATGTACTTGGTTTTGTCTACATTTAATGTAAGTATATTACTCTGAAGCCACTTTCCTACGATATCAAAGCCCCGCTGTGCTGCGTCGAAAGCCTCTTCCCATGTGTTGGCAGCAAAAGAAAGGGCAGTATCGTCTGCAAAAGATATGATTTCACCGTGGGTAAGTTCAAGACTCGTGAGATCATTTATATACACAAGGAACAAACTGGGTCCCAGTATGCTACCTTGTGGCACACCGTGTGTAATCTGAAGGTGAGAACTTTTACAATTCCCTACACGAACACACTGAGACCTGCCAGTGAGGTAACTAGTAAAAAGTTGCAACTGGGTACCCCTAATTCCCAATCTTTCGAGTTTGTCCAGTAAGAGTATGCCCGTCTCGCGGGGGATGAGACGGGGTATGTGGGACTCCCTGTCGGAACGACAGTATGCCCACTAAAACTCAGCGGTGTTCCTACAATCGCCGTAATGGGAGGGCTATGTGAAATCGGCCCAGCCTTTACTTCCACAGCCCTCCCGGCTAGGTGTTATGGCGGGCCCCGCATGCCCCCCAGGTTGGGGGGCTATGGGAATGGCCGGGAACACCTGGCCATTCCCGTCCCACACTGGTGGAGGCCTGTGCAATACAGGCAACGGTGCCCCCGCACCCGTTGCCTGCTGGCCTCCACGCCCGCCTAAAAGGCAGGCCCCGCATGCCCCCCGCGTTGGGGGAGCTACGGCCGCAGAGAATAGGGAGAGCGGCAACGATACACCGACACTCCTCTTCCCCTGCGGCCCCACCGCATCCGCCATCTAACGGTGGCGGCCCCGTCAAGGCCGCGGAAGGTAGGGAGAGCCTCTCCCGCCGCGGCCTCTATCCTCAGCCGCAATGTCTCCCTCACGGGGGACATCGCGGCCCGCCTCAGGTAGGCCGCGATGTCGCGCAAGCGGCACCGCAACCTACCCGCAGGCCGCTACGTCGGGCTAAACCGCAAAGCCCTGACGAGCGGCCCCCGCTGGGGTTCCTCTTAGCTTCACCGTGGTCCAGCCAGCCATGGCTACTAACCCAACCATTTTTTTTAAAATTAACCTCGTTTAACTAGTTTGGTTCTTGATAGCCTGCTAACAATAATCTCTTTTTTTCCTTATTCGTATTAAATAAATGATTATCTATACATATCTATACATATAATATACATATAATAAAATTACAGAAAAGTGGTGTCTGTACAATGGAAATATATAAAAAAAAAGTAGCAGGGGTTGTTATTATATCGATGCCGAACCCGAAATTGTAATTAATTTTTTTTTTGTCTGTTTGTCGGTTTGTCTGTTTGTCTGTGTGTTTGTGCACGCTAATATCAGAAACGGCTTATTTGATTTAGATGCGGTTTTCACTAATATATTGTAGTAAGCTTCACTTAACATTTAGTGTTTATTTCATGTCAATCGGTTCATAAATAAAAAAGTTATGTCAATTTAAAGAATCACGGCGAACATTTCGTAGCGAACGCACGTATCCTGGAGAGTATAGGCGAATAGTTGCATTCGATTATTGCGATTCACTTGAATACTGACTGTTTACATATTTCATTTATTTATATTTTAGGGTTTGTAGGTTAGGTTTTTTTTTTTAAATTTTCTTTAAAATTTTGTAAATAAATATTGTAAGTATTTGGTATAGGTTAGGCGGTTCTTTCCTTGATTTTTGGGAATTTACTTATCTTAATTTTTATTTAGGGTTTGTAAATAAATATAGCAAGCATTTGTTATAGGTTAGGCATTTCTTTCCTTGATTTTCGGTATACTTATCTTAATTTGTATTTAGGGTTTGTATATAAATATTATAAGTATTTGGTATAGGTTAGGCATTTCTTTTCTTGATTTTCTTTATTAAGTATAAGTTCATTAGCTCAGGTTAGTAATAAATTTTTCTAGCAATTCTTTTGTTTTATAAAGTTAGTACGTTTGGTTTACACGTCTTAACACTTATTAGGTACTTAAACTGTGATAATTTTAGACTGTATAATAATCTGTAAGTATTTATAATTTAATTGTTTACGATAGTACGTGTTTACTAAATAACTGTGTGTTAAGTAGTAAGTACTATTTTATTGTAAGAATGCCTCGAAGAAGATCCAACCTCTCCCAATGTAGCAGAAATGCTAAAAGGATGAGATTAGTTCGATCGCAGGAATCTGAGGAACGTCGTGAGGCGAGGCTCTCTGCAACTCGGGAACATCAGGCTAGGTTTCGTGCTGTAGAAACTTCGACTCAGCGAGAATCTCGACTGAGTTCAAATCGTTCTCGAATGATGACAACTCGAAATAGGGAAAACGGGGAACAACGAAAGGCACGTTTATCTGTCGATCGCGAAGCTCACGCGCTATCGCGTGAGTCTGAGACTTCTGCGAACCCATAATGTTTCTTAGAAATTTAAGCCCCCCAAAACTTTGCAATGGCACCAGGTTAAAAGTGACCAATTTACAACGAAATCTGATAGAAGCAGAGATTTTAACAGGGTGTGGAAAAGGTGAAAGTGTTTTCATTCCTCGGATTCCTCTCATTCCAAACAATTTTCCATTTAGTTTTAAACGAGTCCAGTTTCCAGTCAGCCTATGTTTTGCGATGACAATTAATAAAGCCCACGGTCAGACGCTGAAAGTTGTGGGTGTAGATCTAAGTATCAGCTGTTTCTCGCACGGTCAGTTGTATGTGGCTCTGTCACGGGTTAGCAATCCTAGGAGCCTGTATGCTTTCATCCCCGATGGCCATACGTCAAATATCGTATACAGAGAAGCATTACTGTAAAGTAAATTTTTAGCTACCCAAACGACGGTAATATGTAATTCAAAATATGCTGCCCGAAAAGTCACTATTCCACGCGGACGAAGTCGCGGGCACAGCTAGTATTAAAATAAAATTGCATTTTTAATTTTATAATTCTCAAAAAATCTTATTTTTGCCACTACTAGATGGCGTTAGAAGTACGGCGCGCGGCGTGGCGTTAATAATAAATAATTATTAATGAATTCAGTAGGTGAAGGAACAATATTAGTTTATAGACAATGAAAGGAAACGAATTATTAATGAACTGAATATTCGATACGATCTTTCGACTAAATCATTATTAGTCTAGTGAAACATTAGTTAGTGCATTTGAAAATTCGGTCATATGACATTATTTCAGTCTGTGCGCACGCGCCGAACCGTGCGGGTGGGTAATTAGAAAATGGCGAGCACTAAAATCGTAAAATGTAAGACGTGTAATATCGTGATTAACGAGTTGTTGGCATTTGTGCAAAATAAGCAGGATGTTATGGACAATGAGAGCCTCATAAATATTTGTGCAACGGGCTTCTCCGGTGAAGATATCGATCAAGCAAAGTCGTTATTATTTGAATCTTTGCCGTCGGGCAAGCGTAAAATATCCAGACGTGGACACAAGCGTCATAAGGACCTGGAAGACATTATGACTCTGTTCAAGAATACAGACCCCGAGCTGATTCCTATATTTGGGGCAAAAGAGCTGAGTAAACTGCCTCCCGTAACCTTTGACCACGTTGACGTGACGGGACTGCTTAAGGATTTAATGCTACTTAAGAACGAGTTAAAACTTGTAAAGAGTAACTATGCAACGGTTGAGCAGTTTCAAGAAATAAAAAGTGAACTGAACTTGTTGTTTTGTATCGTCAATATATAGTTTAGAAGCGACCTCCATGCAGAGAATGTAATACTGTACGTATGTACATGTTTAAAATAATAAAGTTAGTGACCATCTGTGACTCAAGCGTTCAATTATTATAGGTTATGGGCCCAGAGATTTTTAGTTTTTCTCGCAATTTTTCTTGGACATTACTAGTGGAAATAGCCTTTGCAGATTGAGAAAAACTATAGTTAACGCTGTGGCTGTGAAAATGTCGACAAATTACATTATCAGCGTACCTAAATTGAAGGGGCGAGAGAACTACAGCGAATGGGCTTTCGCGGCTGAGAATTTCCTAGTGCTAGAGGGAACGTCTGATTGTATCAAATCGGAGACTTTGCCAGCAGAAATAGGAGCAGCAGGTGACGCGAAAACCAGAGCCAAGCTGATTCTGACAATAAATTCGTCGCTGTATGTGCACATCAAAGGTGTACAAACGACCCATGAGCTGTGGAAGAAATTGAAGAACCTATTTGATGACTCAGGATTCACGAGGAGAATCAGTTTACTGAGGAGTTTGATTTCCATCAGACTTGAAAATAGCGTTTCAATGACAGCATACGTGACACAAATCATCGAAACAAGCCAAAAATTGAGTGGTACGGGTTTCAACATCAATGATGAGTGGGTCGCATCGCTTTTGTTAGCGGGATTAACAGAAAAATATTCCCCAATGATAATGGCGATCGAGCATTGCGGAATACCGTTGACAGCGGACGCCATTAAAACCAAGTTGTTGGACATGGAAGAAAGCGGAAACGGCGGCGACAATAGCGCTAGTGGCGCGTTTGCGAAGTTTTAAGAAGAACCCGAATGTTGGTAACTATGCGACCAAAGATAACTCCCAGATGTTAAAGTCAAAACCAAAAGTCATAACATGTTACAAATGCAAAAAAACAGGACATTACCGCAACCAGTGTACATTTTCAAACAAAAATTTGTCGAATACAAATAAAAATGAAAATACAAGCAGTAATGCGTTTAGCACTGTGTTCCTGAATGGTGAATTTTGCAAAAGCGATTGGTATATTGACTCCGGGGCGAGTGTTCATCTTACTACGAATGAAGAATGGTTGTCAAATGTGTCGCGGGATCTCATGATCAAGGAAATTGTCGTGGCAAACAAAGATAAAGTACCTGTATTATGTACTGGAGATGTGCAGATTACGACAAAGACGCATACCTGCGAATACAATATTACGGTAGAAGGTGTATTATGCGTGCCAAAGTTGACTACAAATCTTCTGTCTGTTAGTCAACTTATATCAAAAGGAAACAGAGTTTCATTTAGCAATGATGGTTGTCAGATTTTCAACCAAGCAGGAGTTCTAGTGGCTACAGCGAGTCTGTTGAACGGGGTGTATAAACTAAACATGCCTGAAAATTGTTCATCAGCTGCAGTGATGGTGTCCAGTGAAGTTTGGCACAGACGTCTGGGTCATGTCAACAGCCAGTATTTGAACAAGATGCAAGATGCTGTACAGGGATTGACACTTGATAGGAAGACTGATATATCCAAGTCATCATGTGTCGCATGCTGTGAGGGCAAACAGAGCCGCTTACCTTTTCCCAAAGAAGGTAGCAGAAGTACAGAGTTACTACACATTGTGCATACCGATCTCTGCGGACCGATGGAAAACCGGTCGATAGGTGGTTCTAGATACTTTATGCTGTTCATAGACGATTTCAGTCGTATGACATATATTTATTTTTTGAAAACGAAAGATGAGGCACTGAAATGTTTTCAACAGTATAAAGCAGAGGTTGAGAATCAACTTAATCGCCACATAAAAATCTTGAGAAGTGACAATGGGACAGAGTTCTGCAATAGTAAGTTTGATGATTTTTTGATGACACATGGGATAGTACATCACAAAACAACAGAACTGAAGTGAACCCATATTTGCAAATATGGGTCAATTGTGGGAATAGATGACTACAACGTAAACACACGTAAGCGAGGCGCTTTTTACATGGATAGCGGACCAGTAGGTATATCACCTGTGATAAACAGAATCAAGGAGCCGACACAGAGACAACGCGGCAGTGAGAGCACTCCACAAGTGCTATCTCCGTCATACCTGCGCCCGGAGGATAACTCAGGGAATGAGACCGGTGTCACCGAGCGGGACACAAATATGCAGTGTCGCGCCAGGTGGAAATCAACGTATTTCGATGTCGGGTAAATTGTTATCACATACAGCTGAGGAGGTACGCGCAACTGTACCGGTTTGTACCATGACTACGTCCACTGAAGGGTCCGAAAATCCATTAACTATGGCAGAAATCGTGAAAAAAGACGGAGATTTCAAGACAACTAAACCCGAACCTGGTTGGACTGTCGTTCAAAGAAATCGTCTACGAAATCGTCTACGAAATCGTCTACGAAATCGCTTTGTGAGTCAGTTAGGAAAGGCAACCACGGAACCTCTGAGTAATTTTAAGATGGCTGACACTAAAGTGCCCCGTTTGTGTCCAA
Source organism: Apamea sordens (assembly GCA_945859715.1). Classification (NCBI taxonomy): domain Eukaryota; kingdom Metazoa; phylum Arthropoda; class Insecta; order Lepidoptera; family Noctuidae; genus Apamea; species Apamea sordens. Next base: position 7,107,315 of record OX244014.1, read on the forward strand.
TGTATATAAAGACACTGTGGAAGATGACATAACGCAATACATCTTCTATACTTTTGTCCCCTAGGACACACCAAGGTACCCTCTTAATCACCACTAATGAGACACAATTGGTTTTCGGTTGTAATTAGCCACAAAGGGCCCGCGAGATAGATGGCATTCTGGGGAAGCACATACATTTTATCCTGTTAGCACGTGCTAACAGGATAAAATGTATGTGTGGATGTCGGAAATTATCCCACGGGAACGTTCCCGTGGGATAATTTCCGACATCCACGCGGGCAGAAGCTAGATTATAATAAAATGCAGGAAAGAGTGACCCTTACTAGAATTAAAATGAAATACGATAGAGGGTACAACGCATTTAAATTGTATGTATCGAAATGCAGAATGCATTAAAATTTGTATCTTGATGACAATCTATGGCCGGACGGAATTAAGTTCCGCCGATTTGTAAGTATAAGAAAGAGGCCAGATGAGCAAAATTTTAATGGAACGCAACCACAACAGCATACTGGCTAGCTTTAATTGCAAAAATGTGAAAAGGAGTGTGGAATGTGGGCGATCACTGTGCAAGCGCGCGGACTTAGTAGCACTTCAAGAGACGTGGCTGGTGCCACAGGACCTGCCTTACCTGGACAGCATCGACGATAAGTTTAGTTATACCGGAAAATCGGCGATTGGAAATAATAATGGAATATAGGAAACACCGACCGCGACCTCATCTGGTTTTAAAATACCTACAAACCTACTTACATAAATAAATTTAATTAATCATCATGCCTGTAGTTCTTGGAGTGGTAGGCAGAAGTGTATAGTAGGTACATCTCTTAAGGCCAGGATATTCGAGGACTCTTAGAATCGACCTATTTTTGATTCAACATTAAACAATCAAATATTCTTTGTTTTAATCTGATAAAATATATGTCGTAGTTTAATTAACATTTTTGATTATTCTATGGTTCAAAACACGATATTTACAACTTCACTCGATCATAAAAAATCGCAAACAAATCGAAAACAAGGAAGTTTTTGATCGTTTTTCAAGTCGTACTTGAAGTAGACCAAACTTTGTCTTACAAAAAATATGTAAAAAAAATAGGCAATGATGTATAGAAGAATATTCTATGGTTAATTTTTCTCAAAACACATTTTTATTGTTTTAACAAGATATAATCTAACAGGGCGGCCCGCGCGCTTCGCTTCAGTAGCCCGCCGGGCGTCACCGAGGTAGGAACTGTGTCGCTTTTGCTGGCTCTCTGCGTTCCCTCGCTAATCAATCGAAATATACGTCATACTATTGTTATATTTTCCGTGTTTGTGTATTAGTTTTAAAAATCACTCTGTAAATATTTTTGTAGGTTCTCGTATTAATAATTTTTTATTTTTTTATTTATTTAATTTTATTCTCTCTTCACAATAATGGTTTCTTAATAGTTAACAATGATTTAAATAATGTAATATGCCACTATTGGAAGAAACTGGTGCCTGAAGTAGGTTTCTGGAGAAGCCTGTGTTACAGGTCACCAGGGCCCCCCCACAGCAACACGATTCAGTAAAAGGTTTAAAGCCGATTTTGTGTAAACATCACTCATGGTACCAAGTAGATCACAAAGAGACAATCAGTTTAAAGTTCAAAATAATAACAAGTAGAAAAATAAAGCAAAAATTAAAAAAAAAAAAAAAGATAATAAAATAAAAAATAAAATAAAAAAATGGACAACTATTGCTTCATATGAAAGTGTAGTGTCGTGTATGAATGTATGTATGTTGGAGTGAATGAATGTATGTTGCAGTACTTGCAGTGTATGTATGCATGTTGGTGTGTGCGAGAGTGAGTATGAGATCTATGTAAAGCAGCCACGGGAGGAGAGAGAAGGAAATCTATTTTAGAACTGTCAAAAGGTTCTCAGTTTTTTCATAGTCAAGGGTTTTCAGAAATGTTTTAACTGTTTTGTGACAATAAGAGACGGTTTTAGGATATAGATTAAGAGTGACATTTAATTTGTTATACAAAAATTGACCAAGGAAGCAAAAAAATCTCTGAGGGAGTGAAGATTTGAACTGCAATGAGGGGCAGACTCTTCCCTTCCGTCGTTGGTAATTTAATAATTTGGGGTCAAACTGGAGCTGGGAGTGCTTTTTAGTTACTGTAAGCAGAATAAAAGTTTGTCTGACCGTAAGGATGTCCCACTCTTTGTACAAATCAATAGTTGGAAAACGAAAAGGAAGACCAGCACCAACCTTAAGGATAGCACGCTGAGCCCTCTCTACCTCAATAAGGTGGGTTTTGGCGGCACCTCCCCAAGTGGTGATGCAGTACTCAATTAACGACTGGCATAAGGCAAAGTAAACTATTTTAATGGTCTTTCGATCTGCAGCGTGACTTAAAGACTTAAAAATATAGATAAGTTTACGGATCCTCGGAACAAGGGCATCAAAATGAGATTTAAAAGAAAGATGGGAGTCAATAATGACCCCTAGATACTTAATATTAGCAGTCCTTTCGAGGGTGGGACAGGTACACTCGGGATTTGAAGAACAACACGTGTGCGCCGAAATAGAAAGGGTTGTCGGAGGGAGAAGGTTAGCTCTATGGGCAAAGGTTACATATTTAGTTTTCAATACGTTAAGTGTCAATAAATTGTTCTGCAACCATTCGCTGACTGTGTTAACGCCCAATTGAGCAGTATTAAAGACCTCAACCCAACTACCACCACTGAAGAACAGTGCGGTATCATCTGCAAAAGTGACGATTTTTCCTTTCAGTAGAGGAAGCTGGCAGAGGTCATTGATATACACTAAGAAGAGCGTTGGTCCGATTATACTACCTTGTGGTACACCAAAATTGACAGTCAGCTCGTCACTTAACCTATCATTAATTTTAACTCTTTGCTTCCTTCCAGTAAGATAGTCCTCCAGTAATTTAAAAGGAGTTCCTCTTACGCCAAACCGATCCAACTTTTTTAGAAGATGCGGGATTGACACTGTGTCAAACGCCTTTGCAAGATCGAGAAACACCGTTAAGCATTTCATCTTATCGTCCAGACTGACAACGATAGAGTTAACCAGCTCATGGACTGCATCGTTGGTGCTCTTACCGGTTCTGAAGCCGAATTGTGAAGTAGAGAGCAGTTTGTTAGTCTCCAAAAACATAATTAGACGCTTATTAATTAGGCGCTCCAGGATTTTGGAAAGTGCTGGAAGAATGGAAATGGGTCGGTAGTTGTTCACAGAGTCTTTTTCCCCAGCTTTGTAGATAGGCTTGATAAGAGGAGTTTTAAACACCTCTGGGAAAACCCCTGTAGAGATTGACAGGTTACAAATGTGAGTCATGGGCGAGGTAAGGATGTTTGCGTATCTCTTGACTATTTTACCACTTATGAGGTCGATACCCACTGCGCAATTATCCTTTAACCTATTGATAAGTGTGAAGATCTCTTGCTCGTCAGTGGGGAGGATAACCATTGAATTTGGGGGGGTGTTCGGTAAATGATCGTTGCAGTAAGTGGATGGAGCTCGTTTATCAATGGAGATCTTGTTCGCTAGGTTTGCTCCTACGTTTGCGAAGAAGCGGTTGACGTTGTTTATGTCAGTATCGGGATTGTTTGATGTCAAGAGAGACGACGAATGGTTTGTTCTTTTATCAGAGCCGCTTATTCTTTTTATAACATCCCAGAGCTGTTTTTTGTTGCCCTTAGCATTATCAATCTCGTGTTTGTCGTATCTCTTCTTTGCTTTTTTGAGTAAGGCGTTGCAATAGTTACGGTAGCGTTTGTATGTGGTTTTGATAATCTCGTCATCACGATTTCGTTTTAGTTTTTTGTGCAAATTGTCCCGGTTTCTCATACAAAGTAATAACCCTTTAGTAATCCACGGTTTCGTAATCAATTCTTTTTTGATTGTTTTAACCATCCTGGAATTGTTTTTGATTGCTGCAGACAAGTAAGAAACAAGAAGCTCAGCTGAGATATTTGCGTCCTGGGAGTCAATGATAGACTGGAAATTAATAGTTAACATATCTCTATCGAGAGTCTCGTAGTTCACCGAGCTATATGTTTCGTTAATGTAACGGGGGCGCGATTTGGGATTACAACTAATGGCTACACTATCGTGATCAGTAATGGAGGTTTCAAAAACAAAACAAGATACGTCCATATTTGTCTTCAGCATCATGTGGTCTAGACATGTTAGTCCATGCGTTGGTAGAGTGTGACCTGGGAGCATACCATGGCTAGCCAATAAGTTTAGGTAGTCGTGCGAGCGTTTATCAGCACTATTTGGTACTATGTTAATATTTATGTCACCACAAAGGAAAATATTTTTAAAGGTTTTCAGGTTAGTAAGAAGTTGGTTTAGGGAATCAATAAATTTATTAATGTTAGTTTGGCTTGGTGGGCGATATATTCCCAGTATGCAAACATCTCGATTAAATTTTAAAAGTAGACAGTTGGCATCAATAATTGAAGGTTCTTCGACAGTGACTTGGAAGAGTTTATTGTAATAAATTACAACGCCTTCGTTTTGGGTTTTGTTTGAAGTGGTTGCTACGTGATTATAGTTGTCAAGGGAAGGGATGTACTTTGCAGATGGAAGCCAGCATTCGGAGAGGACCAATATGTCCCAAGATATTTTAGATCTTTGGAGAAGTGTGACGAAATTAGGCATATTACGGTTGATGCTACGAACATTTTGAGATAGGATATTGATAGTGTGCTTGTGGCTAGTAATGTGTCTTTTTGCACTTTCTATGTCGCATGTGACAGTCTTAGCCACCCGTAGTGTGTCCAGATCTAAGTTTATTTCAATATTTTGCATGAGAGTTGCTGTAGCATAGTTTAGAAAGATAATAGGAGCCACGTGTTGCACGTGGCGGAACAATAATGATTTTATTTAAACTTATATCTGGAACACAGATTGCTTTAACTATCAAGATACGACAGGGTGCAAAGATATCTACATATCGCTCGGATGTGTTGAGTGCTGGTGAGTTGTTGTAAGTGTAGTGGATGGTTGAAGTGTTCACACGTGTAGTTCTGCAATAACAATGAGAACGTAAAAATGGAACGCAAGACATAGTATTGTAATAGAAACTTAATATTAATTGAAAAAGCACAAAAAAACATGCTAAAATTATTGAGTAATGGGAACAATCAATGTCTAACACTAGTCACAAGAACAGTTTCTGAAGATCAGATTCGTCATCAATGCGGACTGGTGATGCATTCTCTTCTCTCTTGACATAGATCTTCCCGTATGAAGTCCAAGCCGCATGGAGCTCTTTATTCTTTACACTTAAGCGAGCAAGATAGAAAAGTCGTCTTGATTTAGAAGTTAGATACTCTGAGATATTTAGAGTGCAAGGTGTGTCCGGTAGGTTGATGAGCTGAGTGTTCAACTGTGCTTGCTTATTTTCGCGCCTAATTTTATTGAATGCTTTATAATTAGATACCAATGACTCTTTTCTCATGGTAGTGGTGAAGTCCACAATTATTGTTTCAGACTTGGAACGAAATATGTCCCGAATCTCAGACTTGAGTATGTCCTGCTCAAGTCCAAGAGTCGAGCCAATCTGTTGCATGGTATCAACCAAAACTTGCTTGCTTTCGTTTTCCTGCTTGGGTAGGTTACGTATTTCTATGGCTGAGGAACGCACATTTGATTCCAGATGATTTAAGCTACGTTCCAACTCCAACACTCGTTTCTTGTATTCGGTATTTTCCTGCTCTAAATGATTGACTTTTACAAGAAGTATTAATAATTAAACTAGATATTAGCACGGTAATATTTTCTGTACAGTATTGTAACTCGGCCATAACTTTGAAATAAATTCCTACAGGCGCGCGGTACGTAAACATGCGATAGGGCTGCCCGCCTCCAGTATTTTAATTAAATTAAATTTTTACTTTCTGTTTCCATTTAGTTTTGTGATTGTAAATATAGTTTTTTTTATATAAACAAATAAAATACTTTGTGAATTGAATAGGAAATGTTCAATAAAAATGCGTGTTGTTTTTATATGTTGTTATAGCAGCAGCAGAAATACTTAATCTGAGAAAATTTTAACTATCTAGTGACAAACAGACGGTCAAATTTATTTTTTCTAGTATTATTCATACACACAGTAGGTACAATAAACAACTATTATTAATAATAAAATACCACGTCTTTACTTTGAATTATACAAACTAACAAAACAAAACACACATGCCTCGAGGTTTTAACACAAACGTAGCGTGAATCATGGTAGGTACCATGATTCACGAACCGCCTATAACTACCTATTTCGCTCGTGTCAATCACTTTCCTTTACTCTATTCACTTTATTTATTAATCCAGACATCTTTTTTTTCGAGAGATAAAAGGAAATACTTATCCATTAAAAAGACACACATTATGTACCTACTAGTAAGTAAAATTATTTTATAGTCTTACCTTTCAGAGTTTCCAGGTAATCTAAAAAAAGTTATCTCTGGATGCGTTATTGACGAATTCATGCAACCAAAAACGGCACATTATATCCTACTCGTCAAGTCTTCATATTGCGGGAAGCGGGCATAGTTATAGTTATAGGTTTATGAATTAATGTTTTTATATTTTACTAGCTGACCCGGCAAACGTTGTTTTGCCATATAAATTATTTCTAGCTGCCCGGCGCTACTTTGCTCGCGTGGTGTCCTATCCCCTACCCTACTTCTACCCTACTCCTACACTACTCCTACCCTACTCCTACACTACTCCTACCTCACTCCTACCCTACTCCTACCCTACTTCTACTCTACTCCTAACCTACTCCTACCCTACACCTACCCTACTCCTACCCTACACCTACACTATTCAAAACCCTTAATTGAATACTTGTTTCAATTCGAGTGGACCCGAGTCTACCGTACCGAAGGGACAATCGTCAAATGTTTGACAGGAAAGTAGGTAGAACAGTTTATATGGGAAAATGAAATAGTCGTTTTTACTATCTTCCTCGCAATTTTTCCATTTTTTCTCGCCTTTTAAACCTTCCCTAGACCTCCACGAACATTTCAAGACTAAGATAAGATAAATCCGTTCAGCCGTTCTCGAGTTTTAGTGAGACTAAAGAACAGCAATTGATTTTTATATATATATATAGAAGATATAGATATATAGATAGATATAGATATAGATTTTAGTTTTATTTTGCTCAGAATGTTACTAACGTGGTTTTATAAGTGTTACTAATAACAATATGAATCATTTGTGTTCGAAATAAATAAATAAATAGTAATAATAATATTAAATATGTACTTGAACTTATTTTTAGAGAAAAAATCGCGCGGTTATTGTTAAAAATCAACACACCGTCCGTTCGTCACTGCGGCACAGTCGCGACTGTCTGCGTGCCGAGCGCATGCCGAGATCGAGGCGCGTAGGCATAGCTCGCGCTTTGTCCGTTTGTATGAAGTTGGAATACCGAATACTGTACAGATAATATTACCGTGATAATAGTTTCTGTTGTAATATACAGGATGTAATATACGAGTTTGGACTCGTTTGATTCGTCTTGACTAGTACTTTGGTGCTCAATGGTAACCAGGGACTAAAGATGAACAGGTTAAACTTAACTGCAGTAAACGCATTTATCGGAAAAACACTGCCACGCGCTACGAACTACGCATCGCACTCGCATAAAAAATAGTAAAATCTTAAAAATATATTTTTTTTACTTTTTAAAAACAAGCTTTTATTACTTATTAATAAAAAGGACTAAAAAGTTTAAAATAATTTAAACCTGATAAGAAATAAATAAAAGCGTGTTACATTTTGATGGAACATTAAAGAACATTTAGAACACTTTGTAACACGCTTTTATTTATTTCTTATCAGGTTTAAATTATTTTTAACTTTTTATTAAGAAGCAATAAATACTTCTTTTAAAAAAGTTTTTTTTTATTACAGTAATTCCTTTTTTTTTAAATGCAACTTGTGATGGTTTTTTATCTCCTTTAGCTACAAATCTTTACTTTTTTTCAATTTTATTTTTTTGTGTAACCTGTTGTTTTAAATTCTTAGCTAACTGCTCCAACTTAGAAGAAAATGTCACATTTATCCGAACCAAGAATGGAAAATTAATACTTTGCCCAACTTTAACTGACTGTACTGAAAAAAAAAACGTATTAGGCTAGTTTGAAGTTGACGCATTTAATAAGGATTCTAAAATGGTATAGCACTTGCTACATTATTTCTTAGATTACAGGAAAAAAAATTTCTTCAAGAATCCCAGTTTTGAAAAAAATATACGGAAGCTTTTTTTTATTTTTATACGTATTTATAACTACCTACTTGTTAAATAGCGAAAAAAAAATCAGCTGTTCTCGTCAAAATGTAGGGAACAGCTGATTTTTTTTTTCGTGATTTCAGGTTTAGTCCCACACGGAAAGTTGATCATAATGATGAGTACACACGGCTACACGTCAAGCTATACAAAACCAGTTTGTCTTGGCCTCACTTTGTATGATATTTTCTCACAATGAACGGTCAGCTAATACTGGTTTTGCATAGCTTGATGTGTAGCCGTGTGTACAATAACATTTTATGAGGTTGTTAATGTTTTACCAATAACCCTGTATAACTAATAATAAATAACTAGCTTATGCCCTCGACTTCGTACGCATGGACTATAAATTAGGTATGGTACCCTATGTGATAGATGAAAACCAAAGCTACAGAATATTGAAACTTCCATCAAAATCCCTCCACTAGTTTATTATCAGACAAAAATTCCAAACAACGGATCGCAAGGGTAGTGCGGAAGCGCTGTAACAGTTATGAAAGAAAAGAATAAGTAGCAATTAAAATAGAAACAATTGTTGGTAAGTAGGTAATAAAATGAATTTTGTTGCTATGTTTATATTTCCCTAAAAGCTAATCACCAGAAATATTAACTTAAATTCTTTATCATTATATTAAAAAAATATAATATTTACAATCACAAAACTAGCAAGAAACTAAAGTAGGATGATGAAATTAAAATACTGTAGGCGAGCAGCCCTAAGGCCGAGCGGGGTCAGCGAATTCATTCGAACTGCGCGATCGCGGGTTTGCCACGCGGGGAGGGAGGTAACAGGTAGGTCACGATGTCGCGCAAGCGGCACCGCAACCTACCCGTGGGCCGCTACGTCGGGCTAAACCGCACAGCCCGGACGAGCGGCCCCCGCTGGGGTTCCTCTTAGCTTCACCGTGGCCCGCCCAGCCACGGCTACTGAGCCCCCCCGCCTCGACAATGCGGGAACCCACCGGGGGGGGGGGGCGGCACAAACCTGGCGTAACGCAGTGTAGGACAATCGGTTTTCCGATAAAAAAAAATCAACATTGTATCTCTTAAAATAAAGTCGAAAATAAATATTCACGTTAATGCTGCCTCGAACTAATTTTCATTCCAACTTTGGCGTCCGTATCACGCACTTCATGCGACAGATTGCCAAGCGTATTTTTCAGGCGCTTTATAACTGATGGTGCTATACACCATTTCACCTGCCTAGCCTTTTTCCAAAAATATTGGGGTCGGCTTCCCGTCTTACCGGACGCAGCTGAATAACAGTATTTTACATGGAGCGACTGCTTATTTGACCTACACAACCCAGTAACTGCGGTAATACTGGTTGTCAGACTTTCGGGCTTCTAACGACCCGTAACGACGGTCAAAGATCCACGAATGATAGCCGGGACCAACAGCTTAACGTGCTTTCCGAGGCATGGAGAGATCTCGGTATATAAAGATGGTCATGCATCTACGGACCAACCGCTGCAAGTGTAGCTTAACCTGATCGATCGACCCGTGTGGCTGTTATTACATAGCAACAAGCTTTACATCATAAAATAAAACTAAGGAAAACCTATTTCAACAAGCGCAAGGTTGATATTCGTTTGACGCTGCTAACCGCGCTTTGTCCTCTCTGAATCGGCTTTTAAGCGTCATTAACCGACCTGCCGGTCGATTCTGTAAAAATCTCACCGTGAAAACTCAAGTGAAGTGAGCTTGATGTGAGTTGTCAGTAGTGTCAATCCCTAGCATTATTTGGAATGACAGCTCACTTCACGCTCACTTCACCTAAGTTTTCACGGTGAGATGGTTACAGAATCGCACTGCTGGAGTCTTGAAATACAGGGCTGCCCTAGTTTAGGCTCCAGTCCACTCCATCTATTTTAAGTCAGTACTGTGTTTTGATTAGTGTGGAAAATAAATAAATGAATTTTTACTTTTTACTTTACTTTACTTTACTAACCTTCCCCGACCTTCCAGGCTGAAGCTGAGTTTTTTCAAAGTTATCTTCGAAACTTAGGCAGATCGGTCCGATGACCGCGTTGTAAATAAAAGGAGTCTCCAGTTTCAGCACCGCTATGTCAGCTTGATAGTTCGCTAACTCTCCTTGGTAGTAATCCGGTATGTTGATTTCTTTTACCTGTTGATCATAATAAGAACGCACATCATTATCCCTAAGAATCATTACAAAACCCATCTCAGACAGCATCTGTCTGACAGTACTGCTGAAGTGGAAGTCAAATCATTTATTTCAAATAGGCACATAAAAGGCACTTTTGAACGTCAAAAATTACATTAAAAAAATAGAATTGATTCTAGTCGCCCCTTCCAAAAGGTAGTTTTCGTATGGAGAAGAATGGGCAAGAAACTCCACCGTTACTCTTTTGAATATGAATATGTTTTCCAATATTTTGCATACATTAATTATGTCGCGGGTTCGATTCCCGCACAAAACAAATATTTGTAAGTCCTACATGTATTTGTTCTGAGTCTGGGTGTTTATCTATCTATAATATGTATGTATTTACAAAATAAAAAAATGTATATAAGTAGTTTATCAGCCATCTTGTTACCATAACACAAGCATTAGGTTGCTTAGCTTGGGACTAGATGGCGCTGTGTGAAATGTCCAGGGATATTATTATTATGTCGTTTATTTATTTATATTTCTTATTTTAATACATTTTTAAATATTAGTATAAAAAAAAACAATTAAAAATATAAAAAAATAGTAATCCACCGGTGTCGGGAGCAGGGTCCAAGCTACCGGTGTTTAGGGCTCCAGAGACAGAAAGCAAGCTCGTTTCACCGTAGATCTCATCCCTGCCTCTGGGCTGGATTGAGGTCAAGAGTGAGCCCATTGTCAATAAAAAAATAAAAAAAAAACCTCCTCACAATGCGAGCCGTATCGAGGAGTACTGCCTTCTGAATCAGGCCCTTGATCCAACCGCCTAACGAGAGCCTCGAAAGATGTTGATCGAGGCTTTCGGCCATCAGGCCATTGGCCGATACGACAATCGGCACTATGACAGTCGAGCTCACATTCCACATGTCAACAACCTCGTGTGCCAAGTCAAGATATTTGATTTGTTTATCTTTCTCAGCTTTCACGAGGTTCCCGTCATGTGGAATGGTAACATCGACAATCATTGCGCGGCGCACTAATCGATCTATCACCACTATATCAGCCGGTCGATTCTGTAAAAATCTCACCGTGAAAACTCAAGTGAAGTGAGCTTGATGTGAGTGGTCAGTAGGGTCAATCCCTAGCATTATTTGGAATGACAGCTCACTCCACGCTCACTTCACCTAAGTTTTCACGGTGAGATGGTTACAGAATCGCACTGCTGGTTTGTTGGCAACAACAGTCCTGTCAGTGATGATAGACCGATCCCAGTACAACGTGACATGGTCATTTTCGAGAACTGGGTCGGGCACATACTTGTAATAGGGTGCGTCTCATAACGTATAAACTCATTTGGTCTAATTTCATTTTATTATCGTTCATAAGATATAATTAACGTGAGATATACCAACTGTTGATATAATTTCTTTACATATAACATTTATTTATTCTAAAACTTAATTAGTATAACATTGTTTGATATAACGTTTATGTAATCGAAAATCATTTGGTCTAACGTTTAATATGTATAATGTTTATTTAATCGAAAATCATTATGTCTAACGTTTATTAAATATAAAAAACGTCATTATGGTTAACACCCCGACTCAGAGTACCCCGACTCGGATAGGTTAGGTTAGAAGGCTAAGGCCTTCGTGGTTATTTTTTTTTTAAACCACCCAGAAACAGGAGCCCCGCAAAGCGGGGCTCCGTCGACCTATCTTAGCACAGGTGGTAATCAGTTACTAGTTATGTTTAATATCTACTTAGATTACTATTATCTACAACTACGATAGAACTTACAAAGAATAAAACAAAGAAAAAATACCTTTAAATATTTATTAAAGGTTGCATATTAGAAAATCTAAACTTTCTCGAGCAAATTTCAAAAGAACAATAAACGAAATAACAAAATTTAAAAGAATGTTTTATTTAGAAAAATTTTAAAATCCCAATGTATGTGACATCAAATGAACGACTGATCAAAAGTTTTTACATCGAAACAGCTAGGTTAGGTTAGGTTAGAACTGTGACCACACAACGCCAGAAACATATTAATCGCGGGAACTACGTCGCCGCTCTTTGGGATTTCATCGATTTGGTCATTAGTGTAATAAATAATTTAAACATTGATATTCTAGACTTTGGTCAGCTGAACTTTTGATCAAATGACCATCGTTATTTTAAATTTTGTTGATTTGTGCGTTGTTCTTTTGAAATTTGCTCTGGAAAGTTTTGATTTTCTAATATGCAACCTTATTAAACTAACCCGTGTCTACGCAATTTTGCTTTGTGTTTTTAAGTGGCGTTAAGGCGTTTTCATCGGGTGTGTAACGATTGACATAATAACAAAATATCTAACGTTCACTTGACATAATTTCAGTTAAAATAATTTTGTTTAACATAACGATCAGTTGACATAATGAATTGTTGATATAATTTCATTTTACCTATTTCATATGACATAATGAACATTTCACATAATATTCATTTAGCATATTATTCATTTACTATAATATTCATAATCTCTAAGTAACTTTTAATATAATTTCGGAAATCTGATACGATTTTAAACGCCTGCTAGTATGGTGCTAGCAAAAATGCATCGCATTAACATTAATTGCTACAAAAGTTTGCTTTTATGCGTGAGGTGGGTAGACTGTATAAATATTATTTTTCTTACTGGCATACAGTTACAGCAAAATTATTCGTTGTGTGACTATTGCAATCTCGATATTTGTTTTAGTTACACCTGCCACCCTCAACTATTGTTACCAGGAGAAACTGGATGCAATCTGGACTTTAGGGCACCCCGACTCGGATAGGTTAGGTTAGAAGTGGTTATTTTTTTTATAAACCACCCAGAAGTAGGAGCCCCGCGAAGCGGTGCTCCGTCGACCAAGCCCACCCTCGACCATGCATAGAATATTTTAAGGTTTGGTTAAGTGCCATTTGAGTAGGCTAGAACTGTGCCCATTAGTAGTAGTAGTCTAGTATGCATGTTTAATGCAGTCTCAAAACATGTCTTTGTAGAAAGATTTTTAACATTCTTAGGCCCATTCCTGTACAATAGATTAAATAGAAAACTAAGTATCTATAAACTAAATTACTATAGCTGTAAACAAATTATATTAGATTATTTACTAACCATCGATTATGCACAGACAGAAGACCTACTTATTGTCTGCAAATAAAACTACTAACATGCTATTTTACTTTTATTTACCTAGGTTTTTAAATTTAGTTTTTACGTTATATTTATTGTTAATTTATTTCATTAAGTATTTAAGCACTTTCTAGCCTGAAGCACAGGTTCAACCTAGTTCAGGCAAATTAGCAACTGTGCGCTATTTTTAAATTGTTAAGGTATTAAATGTAAATGTATTCCCTTTTTATAAATAAACGATTATTATTATTATTATTAAACATGAATTTTTGGTCAAATGAACGTTATATTAAAAGAATATTATACATATTGAAAATTATATAAAATGAACGTTATACTAAATGTTATTATTTTAAATGAATATTATATGATATGAAACATTAGGTCATATGAATTTATGTCATTTGATATTATGTCATATGAACGTTAGTTCAAGTGAAATTAGAGCATTTGTTATTATGCCAAACATTACACACCCGGGATATACAGTCTCATAACCGATGATCGTGGGTGATGCATCCGGTTTGCGGTCAGTAGTGTACAGACCCTTCTATCCAGGGCGTCGAGTTCAGTCTGAGTCCATTTGAGTATGCCGAAAGAGTACATCAAAACCGGCATGACCCAACCATTGAAGACCTTATTTCCGCCCGAAAGAAGACTAATTAATACCTTCTTCAGGCGACAAAAGAAGCGCTCCTTCAACGATTGCTTCATGTCAGCATCGTTGATGCCTAACGCTTCCGAGATACCCAAATACTTATAGCTTTCGGATGAGGAGAGGGATCTAAGGTGTATGGAATTTGAAAGTGGAATTCCCTCGAATTCCATAATTTCCCCCCCTTTACATGCATGATTACACATTTGTCCACACCAAATTCCATCCTGATGGCACTACTGAAAGTTTCAGTTACCTTCAGTAGCTCCACCAGATGCAATTTGTTGGGGGCAAAAAGTTTCAAATCATCCATGTAGAGGAGGTGAGATATGACCTGACCACCTATCTTCAACCGGTAGCATAGACCTGAATCCTCCAGCAGTGTGCTTATAGGATTCAGGGCTAAGCAGAACCAAAGAGGACTCAAACTGTCGCCCTGAAATATTCCCCGTTTAATCCATACAGGCTCATCATTCCCCTGGATCTGTCGACACCCTGGATAGCGAAGGACCGTCTTCCATTGCCCCATACACGACTCAAGGAAGGTGCGTAGAGTTGCATCTATCTTGTACAACTCCAGCACCCTCATGAGCTATGTATGTGGCACCGAGTCGTAGGCCTTCTTATAATCTATCCAACATGTCGACATATCCTTGTGGGATCGGCGAACCTGTTGGCTAATGGCCATGTCTATGAGGAGTAGCTCCTTAGTACCTCGGGACCCATTCCTACATCCATTTTGAGAGGCAGACATAATCGAGTTACTGTCAATGTGCGTGTTAATTTTCGCTCTCAAAATGGATGTAAGAAGTTTATAAACCGTCGACAAACACGTAATCGGTCTATAATTCTTGGGTTCCGCGGGACTACCTGACTTATGGAGCAGGTGGGTAACGCCTGTTGTTAGAAACTGCGGTAGCGACCCAGAATCTAAGGATGACTGGAACTGAGATGCCAGGCAAGTGTGTGAACTAGTTAGCCATTTCAACCAAAAGTTGTGCAGTCCGTCCGTTCCCGGTGATTTCCAATTCGGTAATGGAAGGGCCGCTCTAGCAACGTCTGATGGCGTAATTAGGACCGCTTCCATTTCTGGTATAGTCCCACACACTCGCTCGACATCCTGCATCCAGCCAGCCTCAGTGTGTGTGACAGACGGGCACCGACCAGATGCTGCGCCAGAATGCACTCATGGCGGCATCATCCGGGCGGCACACATCTGTCGCATTTTGTTCAAGTCGCTCCCACGCTCTATACACCCACCTTTCATCGCTCTGGAACATGCGATTCTGCGTATATCGATCAACCCGCCGTTTATACCGCCGAATACGGCTCGCCCATGCACAAACTTTCTGCTTCAGGAAGTCGATGCGCTCTGTGACATGAGACACGTATTCTCGAGGACTGATTCCAGTCCCCGAGAATGCTTGCCTTACAAAGCGCATCACTCGTGGTCGTGTATTGCCCTCCCTGAAGCAGTATAGTTTGCCGATGAGTACCCTGGCCCCATCGATACGACGCTCGATCCTGCGCTGCCAGGCTGGTACGGCTGGTTTTGATCGAATAGCTCCGTCAAAACTAGGAAATTTGACGTTAGCTAAACGACATGCCGCCACAGCCGCGCAATACAGGATCGAGTGTGTATCAACGAGATCCTCGCTGCTCTCGAAGAAATTCTTGAGCTGCGAGTCCAAGGCACACACCAGCGCCCTATTTTTTTGTGCATAGGTAACCGTGGTAATCGGGATCTAAATTCGGTTGGAGTGGATCTATTTTCGCGAAACGCGTCCTCCAGTGCGCTCCTCAGTCGGATGTTGCACTGGCTACTTACTGTGTCAACCCTATCATATTCTTCTTCAACATGATTGGACCGCGGCGGGATGGCATCAGTAGTTGACGCTTGTGCCGCGGTTTGTGTCAGAGACGAGACGATTTGGTTGCTCAGTACCTCTGAGCGCAGCCTATCAAGTGCGATATCGTCCAACCTGTGATTACGTTCACACCTACGCACGTTACGCACCTGATCCGACAGTCACTGGGCCGAGACGTTGACGGTTGGTTCCAGTTCCTGAAACAGAGACAGCATCCTATCCATCCTGTCCCACAGGGCTCAATTCTTGGTCCTTTCTTGTTTCTTATTTATATAAATGACTTGCCGTACCTCATAAAGGATAATCATGATATAGTGTTGTTTGCAGATGACACTTCACTTTTGTTTAAACTTAAACGTCAGCAGCAGGTTACTGACGATGTAAATAGCGCGATCTCTAAAGTAGTCCACTGGTTCAATGTTAATAATTTACTTTTAAACGAGAAAAAAACCAAATGCATTAAGTTTACGCTACCTCACGTTAGGCAGGTGAAAACTAATGTGTTGATAAAGGGCGAAGAATTGAATCCTGAAGACAGCACAGTATTCTTGGGCATAACTTTGGATGCTAAGCTTCAGTGGGGTCCACATATAGATAAATTGTCTAAAAAGCTAAGTTCCGCAGCATACGCTGTTAGAAAAATTCGTAATTTAACTGATATAGAGACAGCCCGTTTAGTGTACTTTAGCTATTTTCATAGTGTAATGTCATACGGTATTCTATTGTGGGGAAATGCCGCTGATATTCAGACTATCTTTGTTTTGCAGAAGCGAGTTGTTCGTTCAATTTATAAACTGAGTCCGAGACATTCGCTCAGAGACAAATTTAAAGAGATTAATGTTATGACTGTGCCTTCTCAATATATTTATGAAAATCTTTTATATGCCCATAAAAATATAAAATTGTTTAAAAAAATACAGTGATATCCATGATATAAATACTAGGAACAAACACAAATTTGTTGTACCTACAACAAGGCTCGTAGAAAATAGGTGGCTCGTTCATGCCAATGTATACGCTTTTATAATAAAGTTCCAAGCCCAGTTCAAGATCTAAGCCTTAATAAATTCAAATCATTTATTAAACGTAAGTTGTGCCAGAAAGCCTTTTATACCGTTAAGGATTATATCGAGGACAAAAAGGCTTGGGATTAAGCTGCTTCCATATTTTTTTATTTTTTACATATTGAATGTTTTTATTTTGTTTTTCTCTGTTTTGTTGTTGTTGTTTTTTTTATATACACTGACATTAATGAATTTTATATATACTATGACATTTGCTTACTTAGTAAAGTATTATATTATTTTAATTATTGTGAATGTGAAGACTATGTGGGTCATTGTATTTATATTATTCTTCTCTCTGTTCTCTTAGTTTTTGTCATGGTCTGGCAGTTTGAGTAATTAATGTGGCCTACCCAAATGTCCTTTCTTTGGTATTGTTCGTCGGATCGTTGAGCTCCTTAAGTTTTGAGTTGAGCTGCACGATTTCTGACAAATGCGTGCACTGACTGGACAGGTCCTCTCAATCTGTGTGGTTCTTTCCTCAAAAGACCATCTCAGACATCGACCTACATGGTCTTCATATGATCTGACCAAGATTATGTCTGGACTTTAAAAGAGACTGTGACGTCTGAGTTTGTTTCGGCCTTTCTTCTCAGACTAGTCAGATAGGAAACGCCGACCTCATCTAGTTTAAAATATGATTGACGTGTAAAAGTTAAAACTTGTACAATACAGTAAATAAACACTGTGGCATCTATACAAGGAATAAATTTGAGTGTAAAAAGTTAGCGAGTAAATGGATCATGAGTCTTATGTATGAGGAGACAGAAAAGCTATTAGGAAAGTTACTCTAAAAGAACCGACTAATTCATTCGTGCACTCCACAATATAATTCACATAAATAGCGCAAACATATACAGTGGACCTGCGCATACACACATACGCACACATTCACACACTCACACGCACCCCTGTTTGTACAGACACCCTTACGAGGACCTTGTTAGTCCTAGAACGAACCGAGGACCCTCCAAAAAACTGGTTTATATACCTCGTTGGCCTTTCAGAGTAAGATAGAAAGAGACAGATGAGTAAATCTATAGTGATGAGCTTATTGGGATAATCCTATCTCAACATTTTTCTGTATGAATTTCGGCTATCATACCGAGGACCTGAAATACACTGCTAAATGTGACCAGCGATGCACATACGAGGACTTTGTGTAAGCCAACCGAGGACCTCTGACGTATGCCCTGCGACGCCCTTCCGAGGACGTATTTTTACACAATATTTCTTATAGCTTGTACAAAGTGCGGACGTTGTGTTAGACTTTATTTCACTAAACCGAGGACAGTTTTTCGCGTAGAACTTGTACAAACCGAGGACCTGGAAAATCTACCTACCTAAAACATTTTACGTGTAAGATAATAATTATATCAATGTTAGTAGAATGTTCCGATTTATTTCTTACACACTTTTTCTAAAACGAAGTACCAAGCGAGGACGAGTCGATGTCTTTACGTTTGTCGTTGATGCGGACTGCGAATAAGATGGGTATAATCACTGTAGAGGAAAGATTAGTTTTTAATTTTATACAAACAACTTTAAAATGAGTATATTATTATAGTATCAGATGCTGCAGCCAGTGTCGTCTCTACATGACGGTACTCCTCAGCACTTGATAGCATCGTCTTCAAAATTGGCATACGCATTAGGTTTAACTAGTAACACTAAAATAATTACCAGTTTGTGCTGATGCTGCAGCTAGGGTCGTTTCTTCATGAGGGAACTCCTTAACAGTTAATAGCATTGCATTCAAATCTGGAATACGCGTTAGGTTTATGTAGTAAAACTAAAATAATTACCAGTTTGTGCTGATGCTGCAGCCAAGGTTGTTTCGTCATAAGGGAACTCCTCAAGTTTATCTAGTAACACCAAAATAATTACTAGTTTGTGCTCATGCCGCAACCAGGGTCATTTCTTCATGAGAGAACTCCTCAATAGTTGATAGCACCATCTTCAAATTTAGCATACGCGTTACGTTTAAGTTGTAAAACTAAAATAATTACCAGTTTGTGCTGATGCTGCAGCCAGGGTCGTTTCTTTATGGGGGAACTCCAGTTTCATGATAGGTATTCAATACAATATCAAGTTATTAGGTATTTCGTTTCTGTCAGATAAGCCGGGTTAAAAAAGAGACAACAGCCGATCGATTCTGTAAAAACCTCACCGTGAAAAGTTAGGTGAAGTGAGCTTAGAGTGAGCTGTCAATAGTGTCAATCCCTAGCATTAGTTGGAATGACAGCTCACTCCACGCTCACTTCAACTGAGTTTTCACGGTGAGATGGTTACAGAATCGCACTGCTGAAGTCTAAATTCTAGATCTCAAAGATTGGGTGTGTGCCAAAGTGGGATTGGGGAGGTTTGCTATTTTGTTTTATTAAACGTGATGTAACTAATAGTGTTGATACCAAAGATCATTATTTCTTTAAGGTACATGTCACATGTCAGCTCACCTGCCTTTTTGTCTTTTCTTGCGTTTTTCGCTACTTACAACTAATAAATACGTTGATCAAAACTGATGATACAACAATGAATCCTTTTTATTATCAGTTTCCATGATCCCGCATTGTGTTATTTAGCAAAAAAAGCAATAACTTTTGAATTTCACAGGCCGTTGACATGAATGATTTATCTTTAATCATTTTATAGCTAGTTATTGTTTGACTCGTTTTCTAATAACTGTTATGTAAGTTTTGTAATCATGCTTCTTAAAGGTATTGTTGCAATTTGATGATTATTTCTATAAGTAGATTTGTTAAATAATTTGTTTCATATAAAGTTCAAAATAGTATCATTACTAATCCGACAGCCGTTGCAAACGCTTTTAATAACTATTTTATTGACCAGACACAAAATAACATGACGAAATCACCGGACACTACGAATTTGACAAATAACCCTAACTCAATGTTAATACATCCAGTAGTACCGCAAGATATTATGAGAGCGATACAATCATTAAAAACTAAAAACATCACTGGATATGACGGTATATCAACAAAGGTTGTAAAAATCGTACCAGGCGACATCGCCTTGCATCTGTGTCTTAACTGATATATCTGGTACTGGAGTATTTCCGGATAGTTTAGTTTAGTTTTATTATCGTATCTGACATGTTTTAGAATTCATTAATTAATTAATTGAGGTATATGTACTAACACTAGCTTTATAAGTTGTTTATGTCTTTACTAACATAAGTGGATTGTACTATCTGACAAATAAATTATTATTATTATTATTATTATTATTAAAAACAATTATAATGAAGCCACTTAAGACTTTTTTAAAGAAGATCTAGCAAATTATAGACCAATTACTTTAATACCTATTTTTTCTAAGGTTATAGAAAAAATAATTTATAACTCTGTAATAATTTCCTATCCAAATATAATGTTTTAAGTGCGGAACAAAAGGGTTTCAGAGAAAATAAGGGTATAAATACAGCGGTTTACGATTTAATAAATGTCATATTGCAAAATGTGGATAAAAAAAGTACCAGTTTGCGCAAATTTCACGGTCATTTGATTGTGTTGATCGTGAAATTATTACAAAAAAGCTAGACATCATAGACATCAGAGGAAATGTACTTAATCTCTTAAAATCATATTACCTTAACAATCGTAAGCAGCACACAGAAATATCTAGAATATGTCTAAAAAGTAAGCACGAAGAAAAATATTTATCTAAGGCAAGAATTATTAGGTATGGCGCACCACAGGGCAGTGTCCTGGGCCCTTTATTATTTTTGCTATATATGATTTACCTCGCCACATTGAACATCCTATGGTCTTATTCGCTGACGATAGTAGTGCCTTCATTGAATGTATTTACAAAAAAATATACGAACATGACATAAATGAAACGTTAATAAACATTATACGCTGGCTTGACCAAAATAATTTAATGATTAATAAACCAAAGACTAATGTAATGCATTTTTATCAATGGATTCCACCAGAAGTCTTACATTTACACTATAATGGACAAAAACTTGACCAAGTACTAGTTGCCAAATTCCTTGGCATTAGATAGAGATAGATAGCCAATTAACTTAGAAACCACAAGCAGAAGAAGTATGCAAAAAGCTTAGTGTAGATGTGTATGTACTTTTTAACCTAACGCAGTATGTGTGCAATTTAATAGTAACAGATAGCTGCGTACGTATTTAAGTCCCTAAAATTATTAACATTCCCATCACTTTATACTATTGAGGTGGCTGTTTTTGTTTAATAAAGTGTCCGCAAATAGAAACCGGCCAATCAGGAGACAATATAAAAATTTGCTAATTCTTAGTGGTTCCGATACCGCCCTATTAAAGAAAAGTATATAATGTATGTGTCCGATAATTTTTAGCTAAAACTGTTTGCGTGCCTTAGTTAAGGTAGTTAGTATAAGGATCATTTTAAACTTAACATCTGTAACTTGTACCTACTTTCTGTGCAAATAAAGATCTATTCTATTCATTTTAAAATAAACTTACTTCTATTTCAGTAAAGTTTATGTTGTTTTCTTTAGTACGTTCATATTCTTTATTTCTTTGTACTTTTTGTTTGCTTCAAATCTTGCTGCTGACATTTCGCCTCGGAAGACATTTACTTTAGGTTCTTTATGAAGAGCACACGTATTCAGCTCCTGCCAATATAATATTTTATGGTGCAAATCATAATGTTGTATAATCTAAGCAGGCCTAGGTACTTAGCACATACTGCAGAAGAAGCCTGATTATTCCTCGTGCACCTAGTAGCTACTAACGATTTGTTTAAGGATTCAGTCTACCTTCGCTTTTCTCCTTCATAATTTTATTTAAATGATTGCACATAACTCGTCACAAACACACGAGGAAAATTGTCGAAACGAGGACTAGAATACACACTGTTCGGAAAATCTAGCAAACCGAGGTCTTAAATACACATTGTGTGGAAAAGCTACCTAACCGAGGTCTTTTGTGTTAAACTTAACACATAGGTCCTCGGATAATACAACAAACGTGAAATGAGTGTAAAGAGCCTGTGTATGAGGCGAGAGTGGCACCATCTGGTGGATACACAATGTTTGTGTATGCGTATGAATATTTTTGATCAAACCGACGTTTAGACAACTTTTTCGTAATAAGTATATAGAAAGACTCAAAATCGCTTGCAGAATACGAATCTTTGGTCAAGTCAAACCGAGGACCCTCGAAAAAGTCCTCGCTTTGAAAAGGTCCTCGGTCGTGCCTTGTGTATTCATACGCACGTCCTCGGATGGTACTTAAAACAAACACACACCCCCACATACAAACACACACACACATATACACACTCAGAGAATGGCTACAGTTTGTAGTTTTAAGTTGTTTTTTATAGTTTTTTTTTTCTTGTTATATTTTTTTTTATTCTTTTGTATTAAAATAACCATACTGCTTACTCCGGCAATTGCTAGTGACACTAATCACTATGTAACTCCGAATCTTGTTTAAATGATCTTGGTTAATGTCTAAAGAGAGAGCCCTGACACCCATAACACAAGTTCAATCTTAGCTTGGGTGCCAGAGGTTTAAACTCAGTGGTATTCTTACAATTTTTAGGTTTATACAGGGTGGAATTGAAGTCATGGGCAATATTTTAAACTAAGACACTACTCACGATACTAAATGCATTAGGGCTACTGTTATACAAATCAAAAATATTATTAATGCAAATATGGAAAACCTTAAAAATTAAGTAGGTCTTATTGCAAAAGGCTTATTATTGCAAATAAACACTAAAACTAATAAAAACAAAATACTTCATAAATGCCAATAAGTCTTAAAGTATCAAAATCTTAATGCGCAGTACAGCGCTGAACGAATAGTAAACAAACATCAAATAATACTAATAACTAGTCCAAGTTGCAGCCGACCGGCGCGCGCGAGGCATTTCCTTACAAGTAGCAATTACAATTGGAATAATAGGATAAAAGGCATGCCGCCCGCCCCGAACTCTCTCCGTCCCGCTTCCTCACTCGCAAAAATAAAATATCACCCCCGCGCGGGGGGCGGCCTCTCCGGCCTCCCGCACCAGTGACATAACGACTGCGCAGGTGCGTTGACGCATGTTTTTGATTGAGTTACGATCGCTCCCGTGACGTAATCACCGCACGCGCCTCTCGCGTCTTGGATTGCAGTGCATAAGTGTTGGACTAATTATTGTGTTGTGTAGTTTGTTATACTTATCAGGATGCTCCGACCGCGTAATGTGCAGGCTAGGTACACAAACCACCAATACCTACAAATGGTTTTACTGTATGATCGCACAAAAAGCGGGGTCAAAGAGTTCACGCACAAAGACGCGTACGGCGAGCGGCGTAGTGTACTGTAGAGGCTTGTCTGCCGAAGGCAACCTCATATGTTGCAGGCTGGATGTAATTTAGCGCGGATGTCAATCGAACGTTCAAGCGAGTGTCAAAGATAGATAGTTCTAGAATAAGAAGTGACAATTAGACGATAAGACGTGAATACATTCTAGAAAATATAAATATAAAAGGGATCATTGTGTTTGATTCCTCCCGGTACCTTGGAGGGCTCGTCTAGCCCTCCACAGTTGGTGGAGGCGCCGGGTAACTAGCTGGCGCGAAAGTTGCGCGGAGCGTGAAAAAACGTTACCCCATACGAGTAAATTGGGAAGAAGCGAGAAGGCTCACATACAGAGGAAAGAACAGGCGCAGAAAAGCCGCCTGGAGTTCATACGCAGCTAAGTGGTTTTATATTTTTTTTCTAAAGAGTAAGATGGCTCAATTTTATACGGGCAACAACGGATGCCTGGAGGAGTTTATTGAGGCATTCAAAGTAGTTGCCCACTATAATACATGGCGTGAGAGCGATTGGGCGCTGATATTGGGCGTATATCTTCAGGGTGCTGCCCAGTATGTGTTTAAATTTATGTACCGTGATGGTATGAGCTTTGTTGAATTATGTGATGTGTTACGAGCAGAGCTCCCGTGCCGATGTCACAGAGCATTTTATAAGTTGCAACAAGAGGAGATTGCACAAAATCTGTCTGAAGGAAGTGGACAGGAAAATGTTATAAATGTAGATGTTGATGCTTCTCTATTATTTAGTGGAACACAAGATGACCCACTACAAGATGAGCAAAGCTGCCTAGAAAGCAGCGTGGAAGAAGATGATGACGAGCGCAGCAGCCAGGGGTGCAGCCCTGCAGAGGAGGAGAAGAAGCCGATGGAAGTGTTCGAGAGTGAACACGAGGAAGAGATTGACGAATCGGGTCAGTCCAGTCCTTTTTCTAACGTAATTAGCTATGTTTCAGAGCATCAGGATGAGCATTATGATCACGATGTGGAATCCATTAACAACGACTTCGTTGGTGATGAACAATTTGTTGAGGATAATTTTTTGTTTACTGATTCCGAAACAAAGGAGAATGGTCATGTCGAGTTGTCCTCGGAAGTAAAGGAGAATGCTCAAAGCGTCGGAGTGTCATATGACCACAGTAAGGTGGACGAAATTAACAACAACAAAACTAATGTAGAGGTGTGTGCAGTCAGAGACAAATACACAGAGGTGATGAACAGTTCTGTGCAGTTGAAAAACTTATTCAATTGTCCTACAGATGAGGGTGCAGACTTTAGTCGTAGTGATTTTATCATACATCGTGTAGATAACCCCGAGAGAGATATTTCAATCTCAAGTCGATTCAATTAATTTATTGCGGGTAAATTGCGATCATTATTGGTATTAGCAATGTTAATATTTAATATGGTTCATCCACAAAGTGCACTAAATAATATGAAAAAAGCACGAGTGAAGAAGAAACACTCATTTGTTAGAAAAGCTAGAACTAAATGTTTCCTTGTAAAATGTTTTTCATTGATATGCAACATTTTACAATCGTTTTCTAAAAATAATCAACATTTTATAAAGAAGTTATTAATTTTAAAATACAAGTTTAGAAAATGTAAGTTCAGAGATAAAAACTTTTTGATAAAATCTTTTCATATTGTGATGTAAACTTGTTGTCTTTAGTTGTCATTCATTCTCATGTCAACGTCAGTTAGATGTAAATATCGCTTTTAGTACATTATTTTAATTCGATCATTATGATATGGTATATTAACATGTTTTCGTTTGTATGTTTGCATATGCTGGGACTAAATACCGGACGCGGCTGGGAGCGAGTGAGGTGCCACACCTCACGGCTTCAAGTAGTCCGAGGGAGCGACTCCAATAGTAGGCTGTTAATAGGCTGAGATAGCATGAACGTACTCCAGAATTGTAGTAACGCGAGTTAGGAGAGATTTTTAGATTTGCAAACTGTGGTCACTCCTACAGGGGGGGTGACACTCACCTAAGCTGAAACCAACTTTGCTTACGGGGCATAGCCTTTGCAAAGTCTGTTGGGTTGACACAATTGGTTCAACTTATAGTGGAGGACCCACAGTTATATCAGGATGGACTGATGTTATATGGAGTTTGTGTTTAGTGAGAGCGGAATAGATTTTTGGAAATGTTTCTTCTGGAGTACGGGCGTAAGTTAGACATTTTTGATGGAAAATTGACCTCTTAGCCTTTTCCCTCCCTCTGGCTCAATACCGTCCGATGGGGTAAAAGAGTCTGAAGTTAAGACCATATATTTTTTTTAAGGCTCATCCAGGCTGATGTGAATTGTCACGTCGATTTGTTTATATTTAGGAGGCCGCGTCGCTTCTTTTCCGCCAGTTTTGGCGCGACGAGGTTTAAGCAGGACTGCGTTAGTTTATGTTGGTGCACAGTGGCACATGTAAATATAAATTTACCTGACACTTGTCATAGTGTCGGGCTCGCGATTCGTTTGTGTTTGACCTGACTTAAGCCTACTCTTGCAAGAGTTGGACCTCACACTGTATGATATCTGGCGTTAGGTAATTATCATCATAGGGATAGGCAGGAAGGGCCTGAATGTTCGAATGTTGTGAATAAAAGTCTTGTTTAGAAGCGGGAGTAGACCAATCCTTTTATTCAAGGATGGGCGTAGCTGATGTAGAGGCTTGTCTGCCGAAGGCAACCTCATATGTTGCAGGCTGGATGTAATTTAGCGCGGATGTCAATCGAACGTTCAAGCGAGTGTCAAAGATAGATAGTTCTAGAATAAGAAGTGACAATTAGACGATAAGACGTGAATACATTCTAGAAAATATAAATATAAAAGGGATCATTGTGTTTGATTCCTCCCGGTACCTTGGAGGGCTCGTCTAGCCCTCCACAGTACCTACAGCAGCTGTTCGCTATCGCGATGCGCAACTATTTGATACTTTTTATGACTTCTTACATTTTTAAGGTTTTCCATACTTGCATTAAAAATAAAAAAAAATAAAAATACATTTATTTCGAGCAACATTGACTCATATGTGGAGTACACACAAATACAAATACACACAACATACAAAGGTTAATAAAAATAAATAAAATAAAATAAAAAGGCAACATCTAAAATAAAAAGGCAACATCTAACGGGCCCTGCTGACGGCAACATGCCTATCACAGCAGTGCCGTATGTATGGGCAGTCCATCCGGTCCGCGATCATCGCCAGTACAGCATTGGGGCTGCCCCACACTCTACGCACCAGGGACGCGGCACGCTTGCGCATGGTCGCATAAAAGCAATCAGTGCGCACCTTAGCGAACATGCCAGAAGCGCTACAGTAGTGAGGCAGCCCCAATACTGCCCTGAGCGCGTTGTTGAACTGGACGCGGAGGGCCCCGTAAGATGCTCGCGTGTACTTCGCCCACAAGCTGCACGTGTAAAGGGACGTGCAGTACGCCCTGAAGAGCGTAATCTTCACCTCCCTCGAACAGCGCGCAAACCTACGCGCGAGCATGTTCGCCCTCACCGACAGGGCCCTCCGTTCCCGCTCCATGTCAGCATTGTCCTTGAGGTCAGTCGTAATTAAATGCCCTAGGTACTTAAATTGATCCACCCTTTCGAGTGGAACACCGTTTAGAAAAACGGGTGGACAAGTTTGCAAACGTTTCGTACCGGCCTCAAAGACCATGCATTGACTTTTGGTCACATTGTACTTCAAACCATGACCAAGGGCATACTCCTCACAGGTCCGCACCAGCTTTCTGAGGCCACAGATCGACGCGCTCAGCAGCACCATGTCGTCTGCGTAACTAAAATTGTTGACACAGATTCTACCGACATGGCAGCCGACATGCTGGTTACTGAGCGCGACGATCAAGGCATTCATGTACAGGTTAAAGAGGGAGGGGGAAGTCAACCCCCCCTGCCTCACCCCGCACTGCAACTGATACGGCTCTCCGACATTGCACCCGCCCACTTAACGCTATTGACCTGATGACTGTACCAGTATTTAAAAACGTTAATAAGTTTACGCGGTAGGTTTATTCCCTCGAGTTTAGCCCACAAGATGTCGTATGAGACCAGGTCAAAAGCCTTGGACAGGTCGAGGAAGCAGGCGTGTACAGGAGTCTTTCGATCTGTGTAATATCTGACGGTATGCTTAAGACACAGTATTGCAGTCTCAGCTGACAGTTTAGGTCGAAACCCAAACTGATTATCGTGCAGATCCAGGTATTTGTTTAACTGTGTATTAACCAAACCGTCAAAAACTTTTGCAATGATCGTTGCAAGAGAAATCGGCCTGTAGTTGCTTTTATCGGCAACATCTCCCGTTTTATTTTTCACTACCGGGACTACTACGGTTTTCATGAAATCTGGTGGTAGGTATGAATGGCTCACGCACAATGTGTAAAACATTGCTAATACCCTATTTACATGTGGGCCAGCGTGAACTAGATGCTCGATGCTGAGGCCATCGTGGCCAGGGGACTTGCCCTTAGATATAGCTTTTATAGCCTGAGCCACATCTTTGGCAACAAAGCAAGACCCCCCGTCCTCGTCAGGCATTTCAACATCGAGCACCGTCTCCGCCGGTCCCCGTGGGGATAGTACACGGAAATGGTCCCTGAAAATATCAGCAACATCCTTAGCGTCACTAACACCCCCGACACTCACCGGTAGTCCAGGCCGAACGTTTACTTTGTTGGTGCCCTTCCAAAAACTACGAAAATGTCCCTTCTTATGTCTTTCAGCAAGGGCATCCATTTTGATTTGGTCCTGATGGTTTTGGCACCATTTAAGTCTGGACTTGAATATTTTGCGACTTTGGTACATTTCGTCATATACCCACCCAGACCTTGGCTTACCACACATCGCCCACTCTAGAAACTTCGACCTAGCCACCCGGTGGGCCCCGCTAACATGCTTATTCCACCCCACAATGTGTGGGCCTTTCGTGGCCATTCCTACCTCTCCCCCCGTGACTGCCCCCCCGAGCTGTCGATGTCGCTAATGCCGCCCCTCGTAAGGCAATCACAATGTCAGAATAAAGCCCATCCAGAATATGCCCATGGTCCGAGTTATTACAGTGTTTATGTCCATAGCTTGTAAACTCCGTAGGAAAATCAATACATCTTAGCCTACTATGACATTCCTTCGCATATAACGCAATCTGCTCATCAGTTCTGTCCCCCCACAACACATCGTTGCTTAGTACGCTTTTATCAGGTAGCTTTGGTGTTAATAAGTTTAAATTGCACTCTATAATGAGCGGAAAATGGTCAGACCAAAATGTGTTATAGTCTACATATGCGTTCAAGACAGACTGTTTTGCCGATTGCGTAACAATGCAGTGGTCCAACCAACTGCACGTTCCATGTGCCTCACTGATAAAAGTATAGGTATCAGAGTGAGGTCCCAACAACTCAACATCTATACAAGTCCATATCTGTTCACTACAGAAATTTACAAGTTCGTTGTAGAATATTTCACATGGATCGGCATTAAAATCGCCCAACATGAAAACTGATTCTACACCGCATTCATCTATTAAAGCACTCACCGTCCTTAGACAGTCCGTAAATTCTGGCAGGTTTTCTGTCACATTTGTAGGCATGTACACACTCATTACAATAATTGGCCGATCACTTGTAATGATTTTAATTGCACAAACACGAGCATTATCGCACCGTAGCACTGTCACATTCAGAAAAACACTACTCCTCCACAGCAGGGCGACGCCACCGAACGGTCGCCCGCGTAATATTCCCGCCGACGCGCGACGTGTCCACCGCCGAAGTACCTGTGTACCCGAACTCACTATCCACAGTGCTCAAGTACGGCACCTCATCTGGTAAAAGCCATGTTTCCTGCAGGGCGATCACATCACAAGAGCGACACAGGTCCCTGATGCCGTCCACAGAGCGTTTAATGTTCTTACAGTTAAAACTCGCTAACCTATAAGGGCGTTTATCCATTGTTGTTGTTAGTCGAGCCGAATACAGAAGTAACTCTGTTCATATTTTTGTGATTAAAATTCACAAATCTCCTGAAAATTATACCTTCAGGCCAAAGCTTTTCATCCAGATACATAGTTAATTTAGCCTCGGATACGAAAAATTTAAACGCCTTGTGATCTGTCTGCTTTTTAATGTTGATTTTCTGCAACAATACAGACTCACGTGTTTTCGAGCGAATATAATTAATAATATCCTCTTTCGTAGTTTCACTGTGGACATTTGTAATAAACACAGGAACTTTCTTTTCGGCAGCCCTAAAATTAAACTCCAAATCTCTTGCCACACCCGAATTGCCCGAGTACCTATACTTCAATTGTTTCCGGCGCCGTTCTACTCTTTGCCACCCCTCATTGTCATCATTCAGTGGAGTAGGTACTGGGTCCAATACATCGTCGCAGTTTCGTCCATTAGTAATAATGCCGTTATCGCTATGAGTCAGCTGTGGCTCGCTCTGTACGTTCACATCTGCACTCGATGACGTAGTCTCAGCCGGTACCTGTTTCAAACTGGTCTCGGGCGAGTTCGCCCCGCCACCGCCGCCACCGCCCGCGGCGACGTCATCCGTGCTGACTGCCGCCGACCGTTGCCGTCTTGATAAATCACAGTCGGTATGTTTTGCTACTACCCTCCCTATTTGGTATCGGGTCTGTATGACACTCTCATCTACAGTATTTAATGATTCTTTACTATTATCATACAGTTCATTTATCGTAGATTTATGATGATGCGATAAACCCTCCGTTCCACTGTCCATCACCCAGCCCCCTCTTCTCAGGTTTACCTTGCATACCGACGATACCGACGCAGGCGGAAAGGAATCGGTCTTGAATTGCAAAAACTCCGACTTTAATTCTTTCAACTGGTTTAATGTGGCATACGTTGATTTAAATGCTTCCATGTCGGTCTTTACTTGCAGTAGATCCTTTAAAAACTTCGTACAGTCTAGATGGTCCCACATAATTGGGGGTAATTTTTCCAGCTGACGGGCCACAAACACTGGAATTATATCTGGTTCTGCGGATTTAAACAGATTGACGATATCACCCAAGTCTCTTTCTTCCTTCCCTTTGTTCTTCCTCAATATTTTACGAGAATCTGTAGGTATGGAATCGAATAACAATGATTTCGATTTCTTAATTTCTTCGCTTGTAAACGATGATGTGCAAACTCGTACCAGGGTTTCTTCATCGATTACCGATACTTTATTTTGTATATACGCAAGCATTTCATCAATGACGATGTTACACTCGTTACACTTTAGAACATTCATTTTTACGAATACACGCTACCTCCCCGGATGGATGCGCGCGCGCGACTAATTGCATAATAATATTTTTGATTTGCGTAATAGTAGCCCTAATGCAATTAGTATCGTGAGTAGTGCCTTAGTTTAAAATAATGCCCATGACTTCAATTCCACCCTGTATAGTCTGTTCTACATAGTGCTATTTTTGTTAAATTGTAAACTTGGAAATAAAGCATTATTATTATTATTGTGCGATCGAGTCGTGAACCGTACTATGGAGCATGCGGAACTTTGGCCCATAGTACAATGGACTGGTTTTAAGGGTTTTGGTATTTACTGAAAAGAAAGAAGAAAGAAAATACGTTGTACCAGGTATTGTTGGGTATGCAGATGACAGCACTGTCGTGGAGAGATATCTGTCCAGCGCAAAGGCTGGAGGGGAAGAAGTCAGTTCCTTAAGAGGGGCCCTGGTGGACCGAATGAATGCGACCTTAAGTCTTGTCTCCCAGTGGGGTGACAACAATCTGGTCAGCTTCAACACCACCAAAACACAGGCTTGTCTGTTCAGCGCGAAAAAGAGCCCTTTTGATCTGGCTCCTACTTTCCGGGGTGCAGCTGTACCTGTGACGGACAACCTCGAGCTTCTTGGCATGAAATTGACAGCAAATCTCAATTTCGGCGAAAACATTGAGTCTAAAGCACAAACGGCGGCCAAAAAGCTGGGCATCCTGAACAAGGTTAAGCGGTACTTCACACCGGGACAGCTTCTGACCCTTTACAAAGCACAAGTCCGATCGTGTATGGAGTACTGCAGTCACCTGTGGGATGGCTCAGCTAAATACCAACTCGCCACTTTAGACTCAGTGGAGCGCAGAGCTAAGAGACTCATTGGAGATAAAAAGCTGGTGGAGGCAAAGCTTCACAGTTTGGCTCACCGGCGAAGTGTCGCCTGTCTGTCCGTCTTCTACAGACTTTACTTCGGGGAGTGTGCTCAAGAGCTACATGAGCTCATCCCGCCTTCACCTTTCTACCATCGAGAGTCCAGACGCACTGCGGGATACCACCCCTATTTGGTTAATATACCATATATACGCACTAAGCGCTTCTCGTCATCTTTTCTGATGCGCACAGCTAAGGAGTGGAATCGTCTGCCTGCGTCTGCATTCCCGAGTTCATACAACCCGAATCTCTTCAAGGCGAGAGTGAATAGGCTTCTTCTGGGCAAGCTCGTTCCACCGTAGATCTCATCCCTGCCTCTGGGCTAGATTGAGGTCAAGAGTGAGCCCATTGTAAATAAAAAAAAAATAAAAAAAACGTTTATTTGCGGTAAACATGACGCAAAAAAGAACAAAAACAAAATAAAGAAACTGATACTGCTGTTGAGTGTGGTTGCATGCTTGTACGGTCAGCATCAAAAGTCGGTTAACACTTTAGTTGTTTAAATCTTAATTATTGAGAAAAATATTCTTAAAAAGCTTATATTAATAAGATATTTAAGAATAATTAACTCTTTGCTATTACATGAAATAGAGAAAACCAATGTATCACATCGTTTTGTATCAATTTAGATGATTTGTAAAAGTAACAGTGTTAATTGACTTTTGATGCTGACTGTACTAGCTGCGCCCCGCAGTTTCACCCGCATAAGTTTCGATCCGGTGATCCGTGGAATATCGGGATTAAAAGTATCCAATCTGTTATTCTGATGTATAAGCTATATTACTGTAGTTTCATCAAAATCCGTTCATTAGTTTGAGCGTGAAGAAGTAACAAACATACAAATCTTTCGACTTTATAATATTAGTGTGATATTTTGTCTTCTATGTGTATAACTGGTTTTAAACCGTTTTAATAAAAGAAAAACCAATATGTAAGTGAATAGTTATGGGACTGAAAGGCTAAAATTGTTCCGTTTATGGTTACTTACAAAAGATTTCTGCGCGTGCACATCTCTGCTGTCATTCCATCTGCGGTAGACCTTGCCGCCTGCCACCGCGAACATGGAGGCAGGCTGTTTTGTGGTGAAATCGCTGAAGCAGTGTGCAGCTGCAAACAATAAAATAATAATAATAATAATAATTTATAATAATTTATTTTCACAAGCCTAATACAATAAGGAAAGAAAAAAAGGGTTAAAATGCAGTACTTAAATAACTTACATCCTAGTTTAAGGATGTAAGTTATTTCCGCCAGGGCTGCGGGTTATTCGAAAGAGGTACCGTGGCCCTTGGCACAGGCAACTGAAGGAACACGGGTGGGTTTTAGTCAGTAAAAGTCTGACACTCCCTTCCGCTCCGCCCAGAGCGGGAGGGGTCATTTGATGATTTCCCACCCAAAAAAAAAAAGGATTTAAGTTATTTAATTACTGCATTTTAACCCTTTTTTATAATTATAGGCTAAGTACAGGGTCGTTATGTGAAACTCCCGCCACCCAAACTAGGACATGTTTTGTGTCTCAGGTGTCAGCGTTCCTCCCTGCCCTTCATATTTGTGAAACCCAACTTTCCATTGCATTGCACATGTCGGGGTACGTAGCGAGGTGTCGGTGTTTTTGAGGGGAAACTAATGTTTATGTTGAACACTATATAATGACTCACTCACAAACTGTTCTTAGTGATAAAATGTTGATGGAATGTTTGAATACACCCGGTTAACGCAGTAGACAAAAGTGCACTGAATATATATCTAATCTATACTTATAATAAATCTGTAGAAGTGAAAATTCTGTACATTGAAAATATCAAAAAAATAAATGGCAGGGGGTGTTACTAGACCGACACTGAACCCAAAAATGTGATTAAAAAAATTTTTGTCTGTCTGTTTGTTTGTTCAGGCATCACGCAAAAACTACCGGTTCGATTACGATGAAACTTGGTATAATTATTCTTTAATATCTTGGGCACCACACTGGATACTTTTTATCCCGGAAAAGTATATACAATAAAAAACAAACTTAATTTTGCGGTTTGATCCCTAGACCCGATTACTGTACCAACTGCAAATAATAAGTTTGTCGTAGGTTACGTCATCCGCAGTTCATCAACATCCGTTTAGTAGTAGCACTTATTCCTATTTTTTCCAAAATTATAGAAAAGGTGATATACAATAGCCTTTCGTCGTTTTTTGAAAAGCATGATCTCATAGCCAGAGAACAATTTGGATTCAGGAAAGGTAAATCCATTAATATGGCGATTTACGACGTCATCAAGAAAATTGTTTCTAGTGTTGATGCTAGAACGCCAGTGGCGGCCTTGTTTATGGACATGTCTAAAGCATTTGACCATGTAGATCATGGTATACTGCTAAACAAATTAGAGCGTAATGGGATTAGAGGTACTGCATTAAACCTATTACAATCTTATCTCTCTAATCGCACTCAATTCACAACTCTTGATAGGCTATGTGCGAGCTCGAAAGTTAAAAGAACATACATGTCACGTCCTAGGAAAATTGCCTATGGTGTTCCCCAAGGTAGCATCCTTGGCCCTCCATTATTTAACATTTACATAAATGATATGCCTAGGGTCACTAAGCACCAGATGGTCTTATTTGCTGATGACAGCACTATTTTATTCTCTAGTAATGACGTTAATATTCTTGAAAATGACATAAATGACGATCTTAAAAATGTGATAAATTGGTTAGTTAATAATAATCTAAAAATAAATCTAAACAAAACTAAAATAATGACATTTAATCAAAGAACAAATAAACCAAAACTGAATATAAAATATGGTAATGTAGCAATCTCTGAATGTGACGTCACAAAATTTCTGGGCCTTTACATAGATAGTCATCTGACTTGGAAACATCATATTAACGCTTTGTCGAAGAAGCTTAGTCAATTTGCGTATGCTCTGTACAAACTGTCAAAAACGGTAAACCGCATTACAGTACAAATAGCTTATAATGCTTATGTGACTTCTGGCATTAGGTACGGAATCATTTTCTGGGGCAACTCCACTGACAGAGACATTGCTTTTAAAGCTCAGAAGAAATGCTTGCGATCGTTTACCAAATTACAATCGATTGATAGTTGTAAACCATTGTTTGAGGAACTTAGTTTGCTCACTTTACCGTCTATGTACATATATGAAATGGGGGTGTTTGTCCGATGTAACCTTCATTTATTTGAAAAACTGCGCTCTCGCCGTTATCGAAATACCATTCAAGTTACCCCTCACAAAACCGCATTTTTCGGTAAAAATGTGCTAGGTATGGCCCCAAAAATATTTAATAGTATACCAGCAGCTATTAGAAATAAAGAGTGTCTGGGATCCTTTAAGAGGTCTTTGTTTAAATTCCTTTTAGATAGATGTTACTACTCCATCACTGAGTTTACTAATGATAAACAGAAGTATGACGATTGCGACATGCCAATCAAACATTTATGATTTTATTATTTACACTTACACTTATTTATTTAATTCATTATATTTGACATGCTTTTTCTTTCTTAAAATAATGTAATCTATTGACATGCCTTTATTGATTGTACCTTATTATTATTATTAATTCCATGTTATGTTAATTTTGTACGCCATATATTGGCAAAACATAGTGCACATATCTTTGACTATATAATATCTGTAACCATACCTATGTTTAACAAAATAAATGATTGATTGATTGATTGATTGATAGTTTTGGCGTGAAAGAGTAACAAACATCCATCCATCCATCCATTGCCCAGCAGTGGGACCACATAGGTTACCTAAAAAAAAGTTAATGAGTAGGTATTTCACTAAGGTTATGCTCTTAATGTAGTGCTGAAGGTTGAATTTAGCTTGCACCGTTCGCAGCACATGCGTGGCGCGCGGCCGCCACGGATCGCTACCGTATATAAGGACGGTGTCTGAGCGCGCGCATTACGTCAGTACAATTATCCTTATCTATGGCATTACATTTTTTGAACTTTGATTTGAACGGACGTGTCGAGTGGCGAGCGTTCGTTCTTATTTTAACTGCTACTTTCAATTCTAAACCGTGCTTTTCAGTGCGACCTTTTTATTCCTTTTAGTTTTTAGAGTTATTTAGGTTTATTTTTATAAGTCGTAGGTATTGTACGGAACCGCACATTAGTTTAAGACTCACACGGCGTGCATTCTGTGCGCTTAGCATTTTGTACCTAGCAAAGGTAATTTGTATAAGTACATTAATTCAATAAATCAGTGTTCAACGGACTTTCGCTGTGGTCGGTTTTATTTTATCATCATCCCCATAGAATCGCCCCGGCATCATCATTAAGTATAGGGATCCCCTACATTTATTTTGGTCCTTCGAGCTTAGCAGCAGGACTTCGTCGTGGGACTTTGAGCAAGCGCGCGCACGGCTCAGTGACAATCTCTCGCGAACGTGGTTCTGGGATCGAACCAGTGGACTCTTTTAGTGAGAAAATCGTTTTGATTCATTCATCCTAGACTTGAGTAACTTAGCTTAGGTCGACAGCACGGTCGTGGTAAGCAGATCACGGCGTGACATCATCATCATTAGACTCCGTAGAGCTCATCATCAGGTGGCGCGAGGGTTCAGCGTCCGCAGTCAGCATTGTCGTCACGTGGATTATCATTATTTCCAAGTAAGACTGTTCCTTTTACCTGCTTACGTCATGGAAGACCTTATTGCCCGTCAATCGGAAATCATCACCAATTTCACTACAATCAAGATCAACTTCAGCAAGGATTCGGAATCCTGCAAAACTACGGAATACCTCAGGAAACGTTTAGACACGATAGACAACCTCTGGGGAGAATTCGAACAAAACCATAACAGAATATTGGAGCATAAAGATGTGGCGGTCGACTATTTCCACGACAACACGTATCAAAGGGGCAAAGATTACTATCAAACTGTGCGAAATCTCATTTCGTCTTACGGCAAATCGAACAAATCAACTCAACCTGATGGCAAGTTAGACGAACTTATATCATTGCAACGTGCGAACAGGGCACTCACTCGGCTGATCAAAGGTATCAAAATTGATCAGATATCAGACAAATGGGAACTTGAGGATGACCTCAAAAACATCCAAGCAAAGTGGGCAATGATCGATGCGCAACATCTGCAAATCGATCATATCCTAGCTGGAGGCGATTTATCATACGAGGAGGAATTCAACAATCATGAATTGGCCTACAAAAAGATGAAAAGAGATTTGAATAAGAAAATCTCCTCAACAACTCATTTAGAGAGATCAACCCTGCACATTGATATACCGACATTTAGTGGGAACTACACACAATGGCCAACATTTTATGACTTGTTCACCGAGACAATTCATAACAACAATTCAATCACGAAAGCGCAGAAGATGCAGCATCTTAAGGGAAAACAACTACATGGATGACCTAAAACTTTTTGCCCTTTTTTACTGAAAATGACTGAAACTTTCAGTAGCGCCATCAGGATGGAATTTGGTGTGGACAAATGTGCGGTCATGCATATAAAGCGAGGGGAGATTGTGGAATCCGTGGGAACCCAACTCTCGGATTCCACATACCTCAGAACCCTCTCCGCAGCCGAAACCCATGAGTATTTGGGTATGTCGGAAGCGTTGGGAATCAATGTTACTGACATGAAGCAATCGTTGAAGGAGCGCTTCTTTGGATCGATCAGAGCGACGCGCAATGATTGTTGACATAACCATCCCGCATGATGAGAACCTCGTGAAAGCCGAGAAAGATAAACAAATCAAGTATCTTGACTTGGCTCGCGAGGTTGTCGACATGTGGGATGTGGACTCAGCGATCATTGTGGCGATAGTCGTGACAGCCAATGGCTTAATAGCCAAGAGCCTCGCCCAACACCTGAGGAGGCTCTCGTTGGGCAGCACGTAAACTACAATCGGTTTTTTGGAAGATTACATATTTTATCTTTTCGGCGTTTGGTAATTTCAATATAGGGGCTTGAGCGGTGTTGCAACAGAATTGATTGCAAAATAAAGTGTTGCCGCACGTTGAGGACGTTGCAGGTTTTGTATAACTGATTAGTTGGATAGATTAGTGGACGGAAGGTAGCCACTTTCAGTATGGCGCGATGTGCAACTTCCAACGGTTTTAGGATAGTTTTTGCAGCACCACCCCAACAGGGAATACAATAAGTAATAATAGATAGGCATAAGGCAAAATAGATATTACGTATAGCAATATTTCTTAAGGTTTTAAAAATATATATAAGTTTGCGAAATCTGCCAGTATAAGATTCTTATCTATGACTATACCTAGGTATTTAATTTCATCTGTAGAGGATATGGGTTGACAGTGGCATGAAACTTGAGTTTGTAGATTGCATGTGTGAGCTTTAAGTGATATTGGTGGGTTTGGTTGGGCAGCAGAACTGATTGAGTAGGTAATGAACTTGGTTTTGGAGGTATTAAGTGTAAGTTTATGGACGTAAAGCCAGTTTAACGCTACATCAAAGCCATGCTGTGCTTTTTCTTCGAGTTCAGACCATGTGTTGGCGACGAAAGTTATAGCAGTGTCGTCTGCAAAGGATGTCATCTTGGCATTTGGGATATTTATATTGCATAAGTCGTTTATAAAAACTAGAAATAAAGTGGGACCCAATATGCTTCCCTGTGGAACGCCATAGTAGATGGGGAGCTCATTGCTACTGTGACGATCAATTTTCACTATTTAGGAGCGATTAGTGAGGTAGTTTTGAAAAAGATCTAATTGCAATCCCCTGACATCCATCTTTTCAAGTTTGAGTAAGAGAGAACGAACGGGGACGGTGTCGAATGCCTTCGCAAGGTCTAAAAATATTGTTAAGACCTTCTTATTACTGTTCAGGTTTTGTACGATAGTGTTAGTTAATTCCTGAACTGCGTCACAGGTTGACTTGTTTTTGCGAAATCCAAATTATTGTGGTGATATTAGTTTGTAATGTTCTAGGTAGTATACAAGTCTTTTATTGATAAGACGTTCTAGTACCTTGGATAAAGCACTCAGAACAGCAATGGGGCGGTAATTATTCAGCAAATTCCCGTCGCCTCCCTTGAAGACTGGGTGAATGATTGCCTTTTTAAAAGAAGAGGGAAAGACGGCAGTCTGAAGCAGAGGTTAAAAATGTGGCATAGTATGGGTGCCAGGGAGGTGGAGTATCTCTTCAGGATGTAGGGTGATATGCCATCCCAACCAGTAGCAGCATCAGAGTGCAATGAATGGATGACTGTTATAATTTCGTCAAGGTCAGTAGGGTCGAGGACGAATGATGAAGTCGATGTGTTATCAGAAGTGGGTTGAGTGACTGTCAATGGTTGCGTAGTATTTGTGTGAATTATATCATTTGCAAGCCTCTCGCCAATGTCAAAGAAGTATGAGTTTATAGTGTTGCAAGACTCAATAGGCGAAGATGACAAAGTTAGTAATTGAGCAGATGTATTCTTAGTCTTAGTAGTGTTAGTTACCCGTTTAATAGTGTCCCATAGTGTTTTTGGGTTATTACGAGCTTGTTTTAGTTCCTCTGTGTCATAAATTCTCTTTGCTTTCTTTAAAATACTAATACAAAAGTTTCTGTATCTAAGGTAAGTTATTTTTAGAACTTCATTTCCTGGGAATTTTTTAAGTTTCTTGTATAGAGCATCCCTGTTTCTTATGCACCGTAATAAACCAGATGTGATCCACGCTTTGAGGATTCTCTTTTTTGATGGAACTTTTTTAACTGTGGTATTTTTAGAAATGGATACAGTAATTAAATTCAGTAATTTATCGGTAGCCATATTAGCGTCTTTTATACTCAAAATAGGGGTGAAATCCAGTTCTGACATTGATTTGTCAAGCCCTTCATAGTCAATTTTTGTTAAAAGGGAGTTTGCGACCGTTCGTAAACATTTATTGTGAATGCAAAGTAAGGAGGAGGAGTGATCAGTTATTGTGGAGCTTAAGACAAATGTGTGGGTGGGGGAAATTGTTTTGAGGAACGTGTGGTCCAAACAATTGCCATCCCTGGTCGGTAGGGTGTGGGCAGGAAGATAACCGTGAAAGGCGAGGCAATTTAGGTATTAGAAAGAAGTAAGAAGATTCGGAAGTTGGCAGCCCTGCGCAACAGAGACATTACTGTGCGTGCGATTCGATTGTTTCATGCTTTATTGTAACTCGTTAACAACTTCATATCGAAGCGTTTTTATTTGTTCGCCTCCGTGTACAACCAAGTTTTACGATGATGTCCGACATGATTATTTTGCTGTATTAGATTTAAACTTTAGTAGTTAATAAGTGGTAGCACAAGTTACATATAATAGGTTAAAGCTGCGTGTAAAAGTTGTAAGCGTTGGTCATGGCAGAGCTCAAAAATCTAATAGCGTCCAGAGGATACGTGAAAGGAAACATAACTAGGATTTCAGTGCAAAGCTTTAGTGACGATACCTACCAAGTTCTTATAACCAACAAGGAGCGCTTGGTAAAAGCGTTTTCAGACTAAGAAGCTTTTAACATGTCAATACTAGCATCGGACCCCCAAGACAAGGAGGAGTATGGAGACGTAGAGGACAAATATTACAGTACTCTCGCTTCAATTAACGCTGAGATTGATAGGTCTAGAGCCACTCAGGCTGATGTTTCCGTAAAGGCTGAAACTCAACCTGCTTATTCTAAAATGCGTTTACCGGCCATACAAATTCCGCCTTTTACTGGTAAGTACAGTGAATATACACCCTTTGTAAATTTGTTCAAGTCGGTTATAAACAAGGACAGCAATCTAGATAACGTTGCTAAATTATATTACCTAATAATAATAATAATGCTTTACAACAACAACGTATTGTGTTGTAAGTTGTTATTTAAAATAAAATATTTTGAAAACATGATTATTATTTCCAATAATGTTAATTTTTAAATCATCATTGTGATCGGTTGTTTCATTCATTCATTTTGTTGTAAGTTTGTAATGTGTGATGAAGACGTTACTATAAATAAAGCATAATTTTAAAATATTATTTTTATTTTGTTTATATTATACGTCCATATTTGTTAAAAACAATTTTAATTAAGGTGCATGCGCTGCAGTAGTCCGCGAAATCAGACGAATTCGGAGCAATTCTAATTTAAAGGGATGATTTTTAAGGTTAAAATTGTATTATTGCCTACATATTTCTTATTGTTGCGCATCATATTATTTTTATTAAGATACAACCTTACACTGACCTGCAAATTGCAAAAAACGCAAGAAATTTAGAATTTAAAATTGTTTTATCATAACTTTGAAATAAAATGTTTTGCATTCCTGCTTCTACGAGCCTCTTTTTTCTAATGCTATTATAAATGGAGTATAGAATATGTTTAAATCAACATGAAAAGAAATATCGATATCATTTCAAGTGCAATGAGTGCAATAAACAGCACAACTCGCTCATCCACTACGAGCCATTATCATCCACTACGAGCCATTATCATCGCCGGTGACCTTGATGTCCGGCAACAATTTAAATGAAGTTTTACTTCCCACAGCAAGGGTCAAACTTGTGGGTAAAGACAACCTTGAAATTCATGTGAAGGCTATTCTGGATTCAGCATCACAGACCTCCATGATTACAACTAAGGTTGTCAAACGATTAAAATTGGCACCTGTGAAAAATTATTTGAGCATCATAGGGGTCACAAATTCTAAACATTTTTCCAGTTTCTCTGTTCCTGTAGATGTTCATTCATTGACATCAAATTATAAAACCTCAATAAATTGTCAGGTTGTTGAAAAAATAACATGTAAACTCCCCCATACTAGGGTGGATACTAGGGAATGGTCCCGGGAAATCCCGGTCCCGAAAATCCCGGGAAATCCCGGGATTTTTGTATAGACTAAAGAACCGGGACGATCACACCTCGTCCCGGGACTTTCGGGACCTTCGGGACTTAGTTGAAAAGTATAAAAATAAATTAAGAATTTGAGTTTCCCCATTCAGATATCATAAAAGGTTTCTTACTAAGATTTTATTTAAAACTAGAGGTCCGCCTAGCGCTTTCACCCGCTGCTACACGTTTTTCCGAGCGAATGAGGTCAAAAGTAGCTTTTGTTACTTAGGGATCTTGTAGCTTTTTAGTGGTGAAAGAATTTTTAAAATATAATCAGTAGTTTTTGAGTTTATTGGTTACATACCTAAAATACCTACAAAAAAAATAAACAAATCTTTCCTCTTTGTAATACCTAACCTAATAGTGTAAAATTTACACTGTACTTAGACAGTGGTTCGCTCATCGGTTTACCCGGAGCTTGCTACTGCTGCCCGTTTTCCTGTCAGAATAAGGCGTTTTCCCGAGGTAAAACAGTGTATGTCACTCATACTCAGAGTTAAAAAACACGCACAAATAGCGTTTCTTCGATAGCTGTTCATCTACCTGAAGAGCCTTCATCACAAAATCAGGAAAATAATGATCTGCACAGAGATGCTATATTAACAAAAAAATATGAGCTTAATACTGAAATACTGAATGCTACCAAAAATGTACGAGTTCGAAGCGATCAAGAAGATTTTAACACTACAATTAGAATAGAAAAGGCTCTTTTTGAAAATGATCGTGGCCGTTTTCTGTCGTTAGTTTACGATCACCTTCTGACAATCCCTCCGACCAGCGTGGAGCCCGAGAGGATATTCTCTGCAGCAGGATTACTGTGCAACAAAATAAGATCACGCTTAAGTGATAAAAGCTTAGACGCACTTATTTTTTTTAAGAACCCATTATAATGAGCAAGACTATATAACTAAATAATTGAACGTTTTCATATTTTGTTAATTTCATTCCTTTATAACTTTTTCATATTTTATTATTTTATATTCCTTAAAGATAAGCGTCTCAGTGATATGATAACTGCTGAATGCTGATGACGACTTGGTTTATATTAGAATTAAGAAAAGGATTTACGTTTTATTTTGTTTTATGGAAAGTAACAATGTTTTTGTTGATTGATATTGGTATATAATTTATAATAATAGCGAGCGTTAAATGCTGATTTGACTTGTTGTTTTCTTCTGTTGATTATTTTTTCAAGGAATAGTAAATGGTTCTGTTTTCGTTGATTTTTAAAAACATATATCTTTAATTAATGCAGTTTTCATTACCTACGTACATACATAAATATTAAAGACCTATTAAAATAAAAATACCAGCAGTAGGTAAAAAAAATACCCAAATGTCCCGAAAGTCCCGGTTCTCCCGGTTCCTTCAACAAGTAATCCCGAAAATCCCGGGACGCAAGAAGAGCTCCGGTTCTTCATTCCCTAGTGGATACATCTAAAATAAAAATACCACCAAACATTGTGTTGGCACTTGGCAGATGAGCTGTACCATACGCCATCTGAAATAGAGGTATTGATTGGTGCGGATGTATTCTTTCAGAGCCTGCTGCCGCCTGAGGAGCCTAGCAGCTATCAACCACATATAGTAAATACAAGGTTTGGACACATTATAGCGGGGACATTGCCTACGCAGCCTGCAGCCAAAAATAAGGTTATTCTTTGCTTTACTTAACATGTAATTCTAATGTTAATGAAACATTATCACGATTTTGGAAAGCTGAACATGTCCCGGAGACATATAATGAAAATTTAACTGAGCATGAGCTCGCTGAAAGTATTTTTCGAGATTCAGTTAAACTTGTCAACAATACATTTTATGTTGACATACCATTAAAGGTGCCAATAGAGGAAGTAAATAATACCCTTGGTAACTCCTTTGATTCAGCATATCATAGATTTCTTAATTTAGAAAAAAAGTTAATGAAAAGTCCTAAATTACAAGGTGAATATATCAGATTGATTACTGAGTTT
The DNA here is from genome assembly GCA_945859715.1 of Apamea sordens. Lineage (NCBI taxonomy): Eukaryota > Metazoa > Arthropoda > Insecta > Lepidoptera > Noctuidae > Apamea > Apamea sordens. The sequence continues at coordinate 7,150,829 of OX244014.1, forward strand.
ATAACACTAGATCATGCTGAATATGTAGATCTCAAATCTTACAATTTAAATAAGGATTCAGTGTACTTTCTGCCACATCATGCGGTAATTAATGAAAATAGTAAAACCACTAAGATTCGAGCACTATTTGATGCATCTATGAAAACAAAAAATAAAATTTCACTTAATGATTTAATGGTCCTCCGGTTCAAAAGGAACTTTTTGATGTCGCTCTTTGGTGATTATTTTCAACTGATTTGCAAAAAACGTATAGATGTATAAAGGTTAACCCACAATTCACAGCGTTTCAAAATATTCTTTTTCGCGATGACCCAAATAAGGAAATAAAATGCTTACGCTAGAAAACTGTTAGATATGGGTTGAAAAGTTCGGCTTACCTAGCTACTCGTTGCCTGAATGAGCTTACTCAGCAATTTGGCACCATGTTTCCTCTGGGAGCTATGTTCTCTATGTTATGGGTTTGGATTCCGCACTTAGTCCTTCAGGTGGACCATTGTGCGTGGGCCATGGTGGCCGTCGGTGGTTATTCCAACCAGCCCACCTCCCTCCAGAAGCTTATTAGGTCTCCTGGTCTGTCGAGAACATCTGTGTAGGATCTGGGTGTCCCGAGGGTTTTTGATCTAATCTGGGTGACGCCTGTGCACTCAAAGAGCACATGCGCAACGGTTTCATCAGCCTCCATGCAGGCTCTGCACAGGGGGCTGTCCGTTATACCTATCGTATGGAAGTGTTTGTTCAGTGAGCAGTGTCCCGTGATGGTCCCCGTCACCAGGCGCAGGCCTTTCCTGTCCAGTCGTAGTAGTCTTTTGGTTAGCTTGCCATCTAATGATGGCATGGCTTCCTTGGACTGCCTACAGCCCGGTGACGAGGACCACCAGTTTTCTGCCTGTGTGTGGGTGTGCTTCTGTAGCCACCTGCGTAGTTGATTGAAGGGGATGGGCACGACTGGTTCCGGTCCGTAGACTGGCGTGCTTGATGCCCTTCTGGCCAGCTCGTCAGCCGCGTTGTTAACTAGTGATCCACTGTGTCCTTTTATCCATTGTAGTGTCACTGTGTTGCGGTTCGATACAGTTACCTGTTCAAGCGCCATGTGACATTCTAGTATTAGATTTGATGTGATGCATCCCTTCTTTAGGGATTGGAGGACTGAAGCGCTGTCAGAGAGTATACGAACATGGGTGTCCGTAACTCCCCTGGCTTCTATGGCATGGGCCGCTTGTATTATACCCACACACTCGGCTTGGTAAATGTTGAGCATTCCTAGCGGGCTGCATTTATGTTTATATTGAGGTCGTGTGAGAAGACTCCGGCTCCAGTTCCGCAGTCGGTCTTTGATCCATCAGTGTAAACTCTCAGCTCTCCCGGGCCTGAGTAGTCGCACCGCTCCTCTTTAAGCACTACGTTGTAATGCTTTTGAAAGCAGTATTGCTTAGGGGCTTTGTCGCAGGGTGATGCCATCATTAGCTGCCGTTTGATTGCCTCGTCCTTTAGGCGTATGTGCTTGATCCTCGAGTCTTTGCTTAGGGTTCCTGATAGCTGGAGCCTGAAAGCAGACAGGGCCGTCTTCTCTCTCACAATGAGGTGTAAGGGAGGCAGTCCAAGCATGGCCTGTAGGGCAGCGGTGGGTGCAGTTCTCATGCAGCTTGTGATTGCCACACAAGCAAATCGTTGCAGCTTTTCGAGATCTCTTTGGGCTGTGCTCAGGTCTGTTCTGGACCACCAGACTAGTGAGCCATATGTGATGATTGGTCGGATAACTGTGCCAGTGTGTGTGTAACCAGTAAGTGACCCTGGGGCTAATCCCCCAGTTTTTCCCAAGCATTTTCTTGCATTGCCACAGGGGTATGCTGGCCTTCGTGGTAATGTGATTGATGTGCTTAGCCCAGTTCAGCTGTCTATCCAGGAAGATGCCCAGGTATTTAGTTTCAGTTGAAAGGCTTAGGGTAGTGCCAAAGAATCGTGGAAGTTGTAGTGTGGCAAATTTCCTCTTTTTTGTGAAGAGGATCAGTTCTGTTTTTGTTGGGTTTGATGATGTATTGTATGCAGATTCTAGCTTACAAAATATGATAAGTGCAAGAAAGCAGCTACAACAATTGCTTAGTTTGGGAAACTTTACAATGCATAAATGGGCATCAAATTCCCCTGTAATATTAGACGGTATTCCAGTGTCTCAAAGGCAGTTTGATGAGCTCGAATTACAAAATCAAGAGCGCAGCATGAAGGCTTTAGGGTTAACAATTAATATGGAAAAGGATTGCTTCATAATTAAATGTCCTAAAATTTCTAGTAATGATTGCCCAACTAAAAGGGATATTTTAAGTTATATAGCGAGTTTCTATGATCCCATGGGTTTTATCAGTCAAATGATAAATGATTTTATTTTGTAAGTAGGTTTGTACAAACACTTTTACACGTCAATCATATTTTAAACTAGATGAGGTCGGCGTTTCCTATCTGACTAGTCTGAGAAGAAAGGCCGAAACAAACTCAGACGTCACAGTCTCTTTTAAAGTCCAGACATAATCTTGGTCAGATCATATGAAGACCATGTAGGTCGATGTCTGAGATGGTCTTTTGAGGAAAGAACCACACAGATTGAGAGGACCTGTCCAGTCAGTCCTATAATAATTGAGGCTAAGGCAATTATGCAACAGCTTTGGTCAAAAAAGGTAGACAGATTTTTCTTACGCTCAAAAGCATCCGATGATATTACCTAAAAAGTCTTATATACCGGAACTCATAATTAACCATGAACACTACTTAAGACTATTACATGCAGCACCTAAATTGATGCTGGCTCATTTAAATCAACAATATTGGATTGTAAATGGTATAAGAGAAATCAAAAAGATCACACATTAATGTATAACGTGTTTCAGGTTGAAGGCCAGCACCGCAAAGCAGTTGATGGGGTCCTTGCCCCAGCAAAGAATAACTGCCGACCGACCCTTTGCAAAGATTGGTATAGCTTTGCTGGCCCCGTAGATGTAAAAAATTCAAGATTAAGACGAACCATAGTTTCTAAAGGTTATGTTTGTGTTTTTGTTTGCTTTGTTACAAAGGCCATTCATTTAGAGCTTACATCAGATTTGACAACTGACACATTTTTTAGCCTGCTTTAAAAGATTTATCTCTCGCCGCGGGTTGCCCAGTGAAGTCTTTTGCGATAACGGCGGCTGTTTTAGAGGGGCAAGCAACCAGTTAGCTGAATTGTACAAGCTGAACGCCTCTTCAAGTCATCAAACATTGGTGTAAAACTATGCGGCTCAACAAGGCATACAATTTCATTTTGTGCCGAGTTACTCGCCAGTGTTTGCTGGGCTCGCAGAGGCAGCCGTAAAAAGTATGAAATTTCATTTAAAAATAATTGTTTTAAAGGCGTTATTGACATATCTATACATATAATAAAATTACAGAAAAGTGGTGTCTGTACAATGGAAATATATAAAAAAAAAGTAGCAGGGGTTGTTATTATATCGATGCCGAACCCGAAATTGTAATTAATTTTTTTTTTGTCTGTTTGTCGTTTTGTCTGTTTGTCTGTGTGTTTGTGCACGGTAATATCAGAAACGGCTTATTTGATTTAGATGCGGTTTTCACTAATATATTGTAGTAAGCTTCACTTAACATTTAGTGTTTATTTCATGTCAATCGGTTCATAAATAAAAAAGTTATGTCAATTTAAAGAATCACGGCGAACATTTCGTAGCGAACGCACGTATCCTGGAGAGTATAGGCGAATAGTTGCATTCGATTATTGCGATTCACTTGAATACTGACTGTTTACATATTTCATTTATTTATATTTTAGGGTTTGTAGGTTAGGTTTTTTTTTTTAAATTTTCTTTAAAATTTTGTAAATAAATATTGTAAGTATTTGGTATAGGTTAGGCGGTTCTTTCCTTGATTTTTGGGAATTTACTTATCTTAATTTTTATTTAGGGTTTGTAAATAAATATAGCAAGCATTTGTTATAGGTTAGGCATTTCTTTCCTTGATTTTCGGTATACTTATCTTAATTTGTATTTAGGGTTTGTATATAAATATTATAAGTATTTGGTATAGGTTAGGCATTTCTTTTCTTGATTTTCTTTATTAAGTATAAGTTCATTAGCTCAGGTTAGTAATACATTTTTCTAGCAATTCTTTTGTTTTATAAAGTTAGTACGTTTGGTTTACACGTCTTAACACTTATTAGGTACTTAAACTGTGATAATTTTAGACTGTATAATAATCTGTAAGTATTTATAATTTAATTGTTTACGATAGTACGTGTTTACTAAATAACTGTGTGTTAAGTAGTAAGTACTATTTTATTGTAAGAATGCCTCGAAGAAGATCCAACCTCTCCCAATGTAGCAGAAATGCTAAAAGGATGAGATTAGTTCGATCGCAGGAATCTGAGGAACGTCGTGAGGCGAGGCTCTCTGCAACTCGGGAACATCAGGCTAGGTTTCGTGCTGTAGAAACTTCGACTCAGCGAGAATCTCGACTGAGTTCAAATCGTTCTCGAATGATGACAACTCGAAATAGGGAAAACGGGGAACAACGAAAGGCACGTTTATCTGTCGATCGCGAAGCTCACGCGCTATCGCGTGAGTCTGAGACTTCTGCGAACCCATAATGTTTCTTAGAAATTTAAGCCCCCCAAAACTTTGCAATGGCACCAGGTTAAAAGTGACCAATTTACAACGAAATCTGATAGAAGCAGAGATTTTAACAGGGTGTGGAAAAGGTGAAAGTGTTTTCATTCCTCGGATTCCTCTCATTCCAAACAATTTTCCATTTAGTTTTAAACGAGTCCAGTTTCCAGTCAGCCTATGTTTTGCGATGACAATTAATAAAGCCCACGGTCAGACGCTGAAAGTTGTGGGTGTAGATCTAAGTATCAGCTGTTTCTCGCACGGTCAGTTGTATGTGGCTCTGTCACGGGTTAGCAATCCTAGGAGCCTGTATGCTTTCATCCCCGATGGCCATACGTCAAATATCGTATACAGAGAAGCATTACTGTAAAGTAAATTTTTAGCTACCCAAACGACGGTAATATGTAATTCAAAATATGCTGCCCGAAAAGTCACTATTCCACGCGGACGAAGTCGCGGGCACAGCTAGTGAACAATAAAATTAAACACTGTTTTAGCACAAATTGAAGCTGTGTTAAACTCTAGGCTTTTAATGTCTATGTCTTCTGATAGTGCAGACTTTAGTTATCTCACTCCAGGTCATTTTTAATAGGAAATTCTTTAGTTGCTTATCCGGAACCTAATGTTACTGATACTTCTATTATTGGACTTAAGTATTGGTAAGTGTGCAATAAATTAACACAACAATTTTGGAATGTATGGCACAAATATTATTTAAATACCTTACAATGTAGACCAAAGTGGCGGAATGATTTGCCTAATGTAACTGAAGATATGCTAGTTATTTTAAAAGATCCAAACGCTCCTCGCTTGTTTTGGCCAATGGCAAGAGTAGTCGAGATCTTTCCTGGTAAAGACAGCAAAGTCAGAGTCATAAAGGTAAAAGTTCCCAATGGAAATGTCTATACTCGCTCTTTGTCCAGTATAGGTGTTTTGCCTATAAAGGATAATAATGTTTAAGTGTAACAGTGTATTTATCCAATGTCTTAGATATAGAATTTATTTATAAGGTGCTCGATTTTAGTTACATTTCCACAGATAATTTTAAGTATTGTTTATGGTAACTAGTACAGGATATTCTCATGTAACCAGAGTTGTTTTAGTTCTTTTTCATTTATACTTGCTCCTGGTCAAGTACATGTGTTTTGCCCATAAGGGATATTAATGTTTAAGTGTAATAGCTATTTTCAATGTACAGACGCCAGCACATACACAGCACAGGCTTATATCGAGGACAAAAAGGCTTGGGATTAAGCTGCTTCCAATTTTTACATATTGAATGTTTTTATTTTTGTTTTGTTGTTGTTTTTTGTTTTTTTTCTTTATACACTTTGACATTAATGAATTTGATATATACTATGACATTTGCTTACTTTGTAAAGTATTCTATTATTTTAATTATTGTGAATGTGAAGACTATGTGGGTCATTTTATTTTTTAGTTTTCTCTGTTCTGTTAGTTTTTGTCATGGTCTGGCAGTTTGAGTAATTAATGTGGCCTACCCAAATGTCCTTTCTTTAGTATTGTTCGTCAAAGCGTCGAGTTGAGCTGCACGATTTCTGACAAATGCGTGCACTGACTGGACAGGTCCTCTCAAACTGTTTGGTTCTTTCCTCAAAAAAACCATCTCAGACATTAATCTACATGGTCTTCACATGATCTGACCAAGATTATGTCTGGACTTTAAAAGACTGTGACGTCTGAGTTTGTTTCGGCCTTTCTTCTCAGACTAGTCAGATAGGACACGCCAACCTCATCTAGTTTTAAAATATGATTGACGTGTAAAAGTGTTTGTACAAACCTACTTACAAAAATAAAGTCATTTATCATTTATCATAAAGCTACTACAATCTGTCAAATTTCTTTAATAAATTTTCAACTTTCTCGCTTAAGCATTAAGTTCAAGATTGATTGGTAAAATTTGACAGTTTCGGGTAGGTTGACCTGCTGGCGTCTGTACATAGAAGTTTTTTTATAAGGTTTTTGATTTTAGCAATATTTCCTCAGACAATTTTAAACATTGCTTAGTAAAACTAGTATAAGATATTGTCATGTAAACACAGTTGTTTTAGTTTATTTAGTTTCTAATCAGATACTAATTATTTTCTTGTGTGGTTGCGCAGCATGTTGGCAACACCAACAAAGGTTATTATTTATTATATACGCGCAACATTGTTTTTCGAGTTTTCAATCAAGATTTGTAAAAGTAACGCACGCGAGTTGTTTGTCCTACAATCCAAAATTATATTATTTTAAGGAATTGAGAGTTTGCTTTGCAGTCACCACACACCACACCAACGACGCCAACAAAAACCAGAAACAATATACTGTCCGGTTACTACGGTTACTTTTTCAAACGCTTGCATACCTTCCCAATACGGAGACATGTTATAGAATACGACTAGGGTCCAACTGTCTTTTACGAGGCTGATTTTTGATATTGGGTCAAAGTAGAAAAATTGGTTATTGTTTAATGATGTTATGTTGTATTTGCAATTTGCAACGGTGCAGATTGACATAAAAAAGGTTAATGCCATGGATAAGCGATAACGTTCCATCATGCGCTATGCGATAACGTTCCTGGTATTGTTTTTCTTGTTCGTCTCCTGTTATTCTGGGTCTCCGAACCCTGTTCAGTTGAACTGTCTGTTTCAGTTCTGCTGTTTTGTTGGCTGTTTGTTTCGATTTCTACCGGTAATAAAGAAAGTTTGACTACTGGCCGCTTTATGACGCCATTTTTCGTTTTCAATGACACCACCCGGAGTAGCCATCGTTACCGGGATGCAGATCTATCACTCGGCCCATAATCCACCGTCCAGCTGGAAATCTTCATGCACTACCACCATATTGCCTATTTTTAAGTTTTCCTGAGGTTTAAAACACTTTTATCTGGCTGTTAATTGGCCCAGATATTCATTCTTCCATTTTTGCCAAATCTGTTTAAAAATGTTGGTTGTTAAATGCCATCTTGTTCTCGCATCCTCCTTCGTCTCAATCACTGTTAAATCGGACCTTCCTGTTAAAAACTGTGCCGGTGATAAATAATGCAGATCCTCAATGTTTTCTGTAATCGAACATAACGGTCTCGAGTTCAGACACGCCTCCAGTTGTGTCAGTACAGTGGTGAACTCTTCAAACGTTAGTCTTTGTTACCCCACCATTCTTTTTAGGTGGAACTTCAGACTGCGGACGGCTCTTTCCCACAGCCCACCAGCGCTCGGCCAAAATGGAGCGTTGAAATGCCATTCTATGTTCATTTCAGCTATTTCTGCCTGGCAAGTATGCCCGAGAACTTGTTGTAATTGGTTGTACTCCTCTTGCAGCAGCCTATTAGCTCCGATAAAATTAGTTCCTTGGTCACTATACAAGTTATGTGGTGTTCCTCTCCGGGCCGCCATTCTCTTAAGTGCAGCTAAGAATGCTGAACTAGTAAGGTCAGACACCAATTCCAAGTGAACTGCTTTTGTGACCATGCATATAAATACAGCCACGTAGCCTTTCAATGTTCTCATCCCTCTCCCCTTGTTTGCCTTGATGTTCACAGAACCTGTGTAGTCCACGCCAGTATGGTAGAATGGAGGAGCGGGGTTGGTTCTAGCAGCGGGAAGGTCACCCATCAATTGATATTGCTTCCTTGCTTCATACTTCCGGCAAGTTACACAAATTCTTAACTATTTTTTAGTCGTACTGTTTCCACTTGTTATCCAGTATTGTTGTCTTAGAGCAGCTAAGGTCAGTCGAGGGCCCCCATGGGATGTTAACTGATGAGCTTCTTCTATGAGTAACTCCGCCAATCGACTTCTGCTAAGGATTATCTTAGGATATTTCATTTCGTCGCTCATGTTCGCGTTCCGCAAACGTCCTCCCACTCGGAGAAAGCCGCGGTTATCGATGAAAGGTTTTAAATTCAATAATTTTCTGTTTGTTGCCACATTGCCATTTTGGTTTAACATTGCAATATCTGACGTAAATGCCGTACTTTGCACGTGTATTATAATAGCCGATTTGGCTTTTCGCAATTCTAGTAATGTTAGGTACTTCGGTAAATGTTTACGTTGCGACGTTGGCGTCAATGCCCTCAGTACCCATGCCAAGACACGTGTTATTTTTATAAACGAACTAGCTTCTGCCCGCGGCTTCGCCCGCGTGGATGTCGGAAATTATCCCACGGGAATTCAGCCCGTCAGGGATAGATTTTCAAAAAACCCTGATACATAATTTATTCTTTACCTTCAATATTATGTATAAATACTGAGTTTCGACTAAATCGGACTGCGCGCTAAAATTCTTCCATACAAACTTTGAAACCCCCCAATCCCTTATTAGGAGGTAGTTTAGAAGAAAAAAAACTGACAATCTTCATAATTTATTTAGATAAATATTCGTGCCAAGTTTCAAGTTTACTATCTAAATAAATAAGATTTTTCATATAAACTGTATCCCCCGCTTTTCACCCCCACAGGGGTGGAATTTTGAAAATCGTTTGGGATTATTCATAACTTGACTCAAAGATTATTTATACTAATTTTCGAGTTAATCAAGCAATGCAGTAAAATCCTCCCCTGAAAAATTTACTACCCAATTTCAGCCCGTCAGGGGTAGATTTTCAAAAAACCCTGATACACATTATTCTTTACTTTCAATATTAGGTATAAATACTGAGTTTCGAGTAAATCGGACTGCGCGCTAAAATTCTTCCATACAAACTTTGAAACCCCCCAATCCCTTATTAGGGGGTAGTTTAGAAGAAAAAAAAACTGACAATCTTCATAATTTATTTAGATAAATATTCGTGCCAAGTTTCAAGTTTATTAACTCAAGGAATAAGATTTTTCATACAAACGAATTCCCCCCTTTTCACCCTCTTAGGAGTGGAATTTCGAAAAATCCTTTCTTAGTGGATGTCTACTCTTCACGAAGAACACACCCTCCAAATTTCATGTCTCTAGGACGGGATCCCTTCTTTTCGCATAATGTTCTTTGTCCTAATATACTTCGGCATAACGATTTTGGCACAATTTGTTTTGGCATAATAATACTTCAGCATAATTTTTTTAGGCATACATTTTATGTTGGCATAATCATCTTAAAGACTAATTTGTTTTGGCATAAAATTGATTCGCATAACGTTACTAGGCCTAATGATTATTAGCATAATAATATTTGGGCATACAATTAATAGAAATAACGGAAACAAATTTGAGTTATTTCTACGTATTTATTTTCACTCGATTCTGAATCACTTTTTCCAAGAGTCGGGGTGCCCCAAGGTCTAACACATCTCGATTTAGTAAAAAGGCAATGAGAACTTAGGATGCAAGAGCGAGCGAAGCGAGCTCGGGAATTGGGGCACCCCGACTCGGACAGGTTAGGTTCGAAGGGGATGACGGGGGCTCAAGTGAGCGAGCGGAGCGAGCGAACGAGCCCCCGTCATCCCCTTCGTGTTAGGTTCCTTTAAACCCTGCAGACAGAAATAGGGGCCCCGCGAAGCGGGGCTCCGTCGACTACGCCTTATTATTATTGTTATGCTTAATAAAGTTATGCTTTAGAATGTTATGCTTAATAAAGTTATGCTTTAGAATGTTATGCTTAATCATTATTATGGTTAGAGAAATTATGTATAAAAAAATTATGCGTAAGCTGTTATGCGTAAATAATTTATGCGAAAATATAATTAGGACAAACAAAAGTATGCCAAGTTATATTAGGTCTTAAAATTTTATGCAAATGGATAGGGAACCCTCTAGGACCAGCGGTTTAGGCTGTGCGTTGATCTATCAGTCAGTCAGTCAGTCAGTCAGGACTTTGAATTTTATATATAGATTATGTTGTAATAATAAATTATCTATTATACTACTCGTATTACTGTTAATGTCTTGAACAATGGTTACCAATTCTATCCTTTTCATCTCTTCCTCTGTTTGGTAGATAGTTTGTTTTTGTTCCTTCTCTGTGTCATAGGACGCTAGCCATGCTGGTTCCTTCCACCATAAAGGATGTTGTAATAGTTGAGGCGCTGTTAAACCCCGGCTGGCGCAGTCGGTCGGGTTGTCTCCCGACTTTACATATCGCCAGCAATTTGCCGGCATTATCTGTTTGATAGCGTTGCCACGAATAGAATCACATCATCCATAGATTTCTAATTGACAACATATACTCTGTTTGATTTTTTCGATGAGCTTAGATAGTAGACAAGCACCGCAAAGCTCCATCCGTGGCAATGTTACGCTCTTTTTACTTGGTATAAGTTTCGACTTTGCTGCAACGATTACTGTTTCTTGTTGGTATTTTGTTCGTGCGTATACCACACACGCATATGCTTCGATAGATGCGTCACAATAGCCATGCAGTTCGATGACATCATTCTCGTTGCATAATATCTATCGAGGGATCTTACAATGGTTGATGTTGTCAATTCCCGTAATTAACTTGACCCATTCATTATGTATGTCATCGGATACTTTATCATCCCACTGTAAATCATGTTTCCACAACTTTTGAAATAATAATTTAAGTTTCGTGGATAGGGGTGTCAGCCAACCAAGAGGGTCATATAATTTTGAAATTTCTGATAGTAAGCTCCTTTTAGTTGGTTTTGAGGTTGTTTGGGAATAGTCGCAACGGAACGAAAATTGATCTCCTTTTGGGTTCCAGCACAAACCTAAAGTTTTCATCATGTTATCATTTTTGAAGCTATAAACGAATTCCTCTGGACTTGTTGATAGGTTTCCTAATCATTCTTGACTGTTGGATGACCACTTTCGAAGATTAAAGCGTCCTGATTTCAAATGCTGAATTAAATCTTTTATCGATTGTTTACCCTGTTCTATGTTGAAGCACCATGTAATAGGTCATCCATATAAAAACTGTTTTCTAGGACAGCAGCCGCTGTTGGAACTTTGTATCGTTCATCCGCCACCAACTGTTTTAAAGTCATAATTTCTAAGAACGGTGCGGCCTTTGTCCCGTATGTTACCGTTGAAGTGGGAAAGTATGGGACACAAATGATAGAAAGTTTTATTTATATTTCTAGTATTATGAAGTCCACATATAAAGAAACACGATATGATGGAAGGTGAATGTCTGTACAAGGAATATGAATTGAACTGCTATAATTAATTAAAGAAAATATATTTCTTATGGAGAAGAGAAAAGCCACTGACGTCTTATATCATGTCAAGTCACCAACTCCTCTATGGTGACTCATCAAAGAGTACCAACGCTACACCACCCCCCTCTTGAGACCGTCAAGGGCGATAGTGATCAGGAAAGCGCACCTTACGGCCTGACCGTGTCCTTTTGATGTTGTCGTCTTCGGTCGTTGGCGTTGAATTGATGATTGGTGTATCTTGTGGAGTCCGTTCTTGTCTATGTTTGTTATGGTGTGCAGTGTTGTTGTGTGCTATTGTGGTGTGTGAGTCCTGAAGTATGTAGGCCGGTTTCACTCGGTCTACCGATACTGTGACTATTTTACCGTTAAAAAGGAGTTTGAATACTTTGTTTCCCCTTTCTAGTACTTCATGTGGTCCTGTGTACGCTGGCTTGAATGAACCAGATGACGCGTTATCCCTTAAAAATACGTGCGACGCGGTGGAAAGGTCCTTAAACACAAATATAGCCCGACTGTTGGAATGTCACGATGCTGATGACGGCTGTAAATTCCTAGCGAACATGCATAACCTGGATATGTAGTCGGTCACGTCAGTGTTGTTGACCGCTTCTGGTTCGAAGAAGTCACCTGGTAGGCGCAATGTTTCCCCGTACACCAACTCAGCCGGAGTTGCCTGTACGTCATCCTTGTGTGCACTTCGGATGCCCAACAGAACTAGCGGTAGTGATTCTACCCAGTTTTGGTTCCCATAGCAGGTAATAGCTGTTTTTAGCTGTCTGTGGAACCGCTCAACCATACCATTACAGGCAGGGTGGTAAGCGGTTGTCTTCCGATGCTCAAATCCAGCTATGTCTGACAGGTGTTTGAAGAGGGCCGACTCAAATTGTCTGCCACAATCTGTCACTATTTTTGTAGGGCAACCGAAGCGTGCAATCCATCCATACAAAAGAGCATTAGCCACTGTTTTAGCTGTGATATCCTTGATTGGTATTGCCTCAGGCCATCGCGTGAAGCGATCTACAGCGGTGAGACAGTACCGGAATCCGTGAGAGATTGGCAGTGGCCCAATCATATCTATATGAATGTGCATAAACTGCAATCGTGGTAGTTTGAAGTTGCCCAGGGGTGCGGAGTCATGGCGAGTGATTTTCGCACGCTGGCATGATACACAGCTTCGCGTCCATTCTCTGCAGTCTTTCTTCACTTCGGGCCATACATAACGCTCTGCTACCAGTTTGGCACTAGCGTTGGCTCCTGGGTGCCTCAAGGAATGTAGACTATCGAAGACTTGGCGGCGAAGTTCCCTCGTGACATATGGTTTTGGTGTCTTGCTACTTTCATCGCAGTACAGTTCAGACAGCGTTCCCGGCAGTTTAATCTTTTTCAGACGAAGTGACGTTTCCCCGTCCAGCAGCTGTTTGAGCTCTAGATCGGAACTCTGGGATTTGGCTAGTACATTCAAGTCGATAGGGTGATTGCCTCTACTCGTGACAGGGTATCGGCAACAACGTTATCCTTGCCCGAAATATGCCTGATGTCTGTGGTAAACTGCGAGATAAAATCCAGGTGTTTGAACTGTCGTGGTGAGCAATTGTCCTTTCGTGTATGAAACGCGAAACAGATGGGTTTGTGGTCTGTGTAGATAATAAACTCTCTGGCCTCGACCATATGTCGGAAGTACTTGATCGCTTCATATATCGCAAGCAGTTCGCGGTCATAAGGCGAGTACTTACACTGAGTTGTGCTTAGCTTACGAGAAGAAAAAGCTAAGGGTTGCCATTCCTCATCCTTTAACTGTTGAAGGACTGCACCCATGGCGGTATCGGAGGCGTCTGTCACTAAGGATAGTTTAGCTCCGCAGTCCGGATGCGCTAGTATTGCTGCTTGGCAGAGACCTCTTTTGCAAGCTGTAAATGCATCGTCCTCCGTTGCTGTGAAACTAATGGGATGCGAGCCTTTTACCGAGCCTTCCAATAGCTTGTTCAGTGGTGCCTGGTGTTGAGCCGCCTCTGTGCCGCCTCAATGCTTATCCTTCCTTACTTAAATATAGAAATAGCACTTCAAGTATAGGAGAGGATGTCTGTAACATGTTTGGCGACTATTTCTATTCTAATTTTCTTAGTTCTGCTAGTAGTATCAACGGTGACGACGATCTTTCCAATGACCACGTGCGGGGGTCTAGCATGCATTTGAGCGATATTGTTTCGGACATACATTCAGTCGAGGTTAATGAATTAGACGTATTCAATCTGCTTAAAGAAGTTGACTTAACTAAATCAGCAGGACCAGACAATATTCCACCAGTTTTTATACTCAACTGTGCCAAAAGTCTGACTCTTCCTCTTTCACTTCTGTTCAGGCGGTCCCTAAATTTAGGTGAGGTTCCTACAATTTGGAAGTCGACGTTAATCACTCCGATCCACAAAAAAGGGCCTAGAAACCTCGTGGAAAACTACAGGCCCATATCCAAACTAAGTATTTTTGCTAAAATCCTGGAAAAAATAATATACAAACAGCTATATGCTTGTCTTAAACTAAGCATCAGTGACCGTCAACATGGTTTCCTTCGAGGTCGGTCCACAACTACCAATCTCATTCTTTGTGGTGACTACTTGACTGAATGTATGGCTCGTCGCACACAAGTAGATGTAATTTACACAGATTACAGCAAGTGTTTTGATCGCTTGGATCATGCTATACTTTTGCGCAAGCTATTGGCTATAGGTATCAGTGGAAATCTTTTCAGGTGGTTTTTATCTTATGTGGCCAACAGATGTCAAACTGTTGTTCTTAATGGATACACATCGAGAACTATGATTATCCCCTCAGGGATTCCACAGGGATCACTTTTGGGACCCTTGTTATTCAACATCTTCATCAATGACGTCTCTTCATGTTTCTTTAACTCAAAAGTTCTTTTGTTTGCGGACGACATGAAGATCCTAAGTAAAATCAGATCTTATTAAGATGCTGAACGTCTCCAACATGATCTGGACAGATTCCAAGAGTATTGTACGGCCAACCGCTTGGATCAAAATGTATCGAAATGTTATACATGCACCTTCACTCGCAAACATAAACCTATTATCTACGATTACAATCTAGCCAACACTGCACTAGCCAGAGTTAATACGATTAGAGACTTAGGAGTCACTTTTGACTCGAAACTTCTTTTTGACACACACATCGATAATATTATTAATAAAGCTTCTAAGGCACTAGGTTTCATCTTGAGGATATCAGCCGATTTTAGAAACATCAAAACACTCAAAATTCTTTATTGTGCTTTTGTGCGCAGTCATCTCGAATACTGCTCACCAGTATGGAATCCTATTTACATTACTTACGTCAATCGCATCGAAAGTATTCAAAAGAAGTTCTTAAGGTACATTCAGTTTAGATCCAAAACCTATTTGCCTAATTATTACAGCCGTTGTAGGAAGTTTCACATTCTTCCACTAATTGAGCGGAGAAAAATTGCCGACATGGTATTCTTATTCAATTTAGCAAATGGTTCAACTGACTGTTCTGAACTTATGAGCAAAATTGGGCTGCGCGTTCCATCTTTTACTTTAAGGAATCATCAACCTCTGTATGTTCCCTCTGTGCGGTGCATATATCGACAAAACTCTTATATGATAAGAACTAGCAGGGCATACAACTCGTTGTGTCAGAGTGTTGATGATCTTGACTTGTTCTCCAACAGCGTTCCTAAACTAAAAAAAATTCTGTGTAAAAACTTCCTTGAAGATCACTAAAACCTGTTCAGTCTTTTCTTGATTCTCTCCGAGTGTATTACTTATTCTTGCTTTCGCTTGCCTGTCTATTGTTTCTTGTACTACCCTAATATTGTCAGTGAAAACTTTTAATTGGCCTTCTTTCACTAACTGTCAACTATCTGTATCTTAGCTGTAAGTTTTCTTAAGAAATAAAATAAAATAAAAATAAAATAAAATTAGGTAACTAAGGTGTTCGGTGAAAACACCGAACAGCACAAATAAAAAATTAAATTAAAAATTAAAAAAAAACCCCGACAGTGTGAAACCCTATAAAAAGAAAAAAATAACCTTGAAATTATGACCCTATGTAAGTACGTATGAAATTTTTTGATAAAATATTGTTCCGTCGGGGGACCGCTCTAATTATTAGCCTAACATTCTGTTAAAGTTTAAAATAGTAGCGGTCCCTCGACAGGACAATATTTTATCAAAAAATTTCATACGTACTTACGTAGGGTCATAATTTCAAGGTTATTTTTTTCTTTTTATAGGGTTTCACACTGTCGGGGGTTTTTTTAAATTTATAATTTAATTTTTTATTTCATGCTTTTTGTAGGGACTCCTTATCATTTATTTTCTTGCGTTTTAAGATTCAGGTAATTTGGTATTTAATCAGGTTTTTTGTAATTCGCCATTTTGTGGCGGTGGCCATCTTGGATTTGAAATTTGTCATAGTGTATATAGTATTCTACTAGTCAAGCCCTTTCATTTGATACCCATATTGAGGGAGTTGTGAAAAAATATGTAAGTGATCTGCCATTTTGTGGCGGCGGCCATCTTGGATTTGAAATTTATCATAGTGTATAGTGTTCTCCTAGTCAAGCCCTTTTATTTGATACCCATATAGAAGGGAGTCGTGAAAAAATATGTAATCCACCATTTTGTGGCGGCGGCCATCTTGGACCGATTTTCATCAAACATAGCTAAGAAAACTCCCGACAAATTCACCTTTCAAAAAAAAAAAACAAAAATTAAAATCGGTTCATCCGTTCGGGAGCCACGATGCCACAGATAGACATACACACACACACACACACCCCCCCCACACACACACACCCCCCACACACACACACACCCCCAGACACGTCAAACTTATAACACCCCGTCGTTTTTGCGTCGGGGGTTAAAAATAATTATTATAACCGAGTAAGTTTTTTATAAATACAATATACTCGTAGAAGAAATAACCACCCTATTTTATCTCTGCTATAATATGTGTGGAGAAGTGAGTGTAGTGTATGGGTGAGTGTAGTGTGAAGGTGAGTTTAGTGGAGAGGTGACTGTACGTGTGTGTTGGGAAATCATAAATAATTTTATTTTGTAAGTAGGTTTGTACAAACACTTTTACACGTCAATCATATTTTAAAAACTAGATTAAAATAAAATACTACTCGATATTCTTCAACTAAATGAGAAGAAATTTAAAACATGCATTAAACGCACACTATGTAGACAAGCATATTATAAGTTGGACGAGGTAGTATTTTTTTTTTCGTCTCATCTCTCAAATAAATTGCTAACTATAATTTTGTATAATTTGGAAGCATTTTTGAAAATTTTGTAAATGTAAGAACCATGGATCCGTTTTTTATGATATTTTGATGTTGACTTGAAAGAAAATGGCAGTTGAGAATATGTCATACTCACTTAAATGTCTCGATGGTGGTGGCGCGTGTGTTGGATCATTCGGTTCTCTACGAAATGGTTGAGCTGGGTGGTGCTGATCCACGCGTCATGTTCGTGAACGGGCGCCATCAGTTGAGACTGGTCATCTCTTAACTGCCACGGCTTACTTTTAATTTTAATTTGTGTCTTTACATTGTTCTCACATATAGAAGCAATAAGAATAATGTACCCAGGATTTTGTAAAAATATCTTGATTTAAAAGAGTGTCCGTGGAGTTTCTTGCCCGTTCTTCTCCATAGAGATCTACGCTTTGGAATGGGCAACTAGCTTCAACTTTCTAACTGACCGACTATTTAATTTTAATTCAAAAGTGCCTGTAAATGGTTTAATTGAAATAAATGATTTGAGTTTGAGTTTGCTAATTGACATTATGAAAATGAAAACTATTTCTTTCTTTGCTGGATATACTGTGAATAACAATCATGTGGCTCATAACCACATGGTAGCTATTGTTGATAGTGTCGTTCAAACAAAGCCTGCAAGGGTAGCGAGCTGAAGTGGCAGTGGGCCCACCAAGATTGTCGGAGGACCGAGAGCTGTTGTAGTGGACGAGTCCTCAAATGCTACGCAGCAATTGAGGACAAGCGTAGCGTGTGTCACCCCCAGCTAGATAAACCGACGATCTTGAAACAGCGACTGTATGCGGGAGGCAGAGAACCGAGTTTTGTGGCCTTGTTGCGCCATTTGGGAGAGGCCTATGTCCAGCCGTGGACTGTAAATCAACTCAGATTTGGCTTCGGCTAAAGTAGGGAGCAGAAACGTCCTTCATAATATATACAAGAACCCATAATTCTGTAAAGAAAGATCACTTACCTGAAATAACAGCACTGTTGGAGACAATGGTTCCGCTACAGATTTGCTCGTAAGGGCTCCTCTGTTGCTTAGGCGTTTTTTTCCGGTAGATGCCAACATGCCACGGTAGCTGTCCTAGCTGAGCCGATCTGCCACCAGACACAAGAGGTTCTCCAGTTTGTGTGACTCGGCCACACTCTGAAGGTAAAGAAAAACTTGAAAGAAAACACTTACACTTTGAAAGAGTTTAAAAAAAAACTGATTTAACGCTTTTATGCCAAGGTGTAGGGGCGAGTCGTTTATGTGCTTCCATAATTTATAATATCAATAGTGCTATTTCTGCAAAAGTTATTTCGAACTATCTTCCAGCCCTTGTCCTATGTTACATGGAGTCCTTTATCATTTATCATTCTCCTCTGTCGACCTCCACTATCATAATAATTCACTACTTTTTTTAATTTCCAAGTCAGCTCTCGCAAATCCTTGCATCTTTTCTTTGGTACATTTAGAACCATCTGCATTTATATACACGAACGGAACAAATATCAAAATATTGATTAAGGATACTGTTGAAGATCGTATGATCAATAACTTTTTGTACGCCAGTGGTGAAAATAAGTATCATGCAGCTGTTGTGACGTATATAACTGCTAATAGAGATGTGTCATGTGGGCACGAAGAAGATGTAGATAGAGATAAGGGGCACGAGGATAATGATGACATATCTTTGTTCAACGTCAAACCTGTAGAGCAGCTGGCGACGTTGTCCCAGCTTCCGTTGATACAGGTCATGGAGGGTAGACTCGTAGAGGTTGTGACTGCGTGGTTGGGGCCGTTACATTTAGGCTCCACAACTGTTCCTGCTGGTTCGTATTCGCTGCAGTTGCGGTGGCCGACGATGGAGCCACTGACGAGGCAGTCGTAGCGGACCGATGGGTTTTTTACTAACTTGCAATGTTCTGGAACATAGGGTGAGAAGTTTAAGTCGAAGACACTCCAAGATGTAAGAACTATACGCTTGTTACCAGTTATATCATTTTGTTTTTAAAGTAGATCGGTCCCAATACATCTCTTTTGATAACCTACGAAAAACTTTTAAAAGACAATGACTAAAAGTCGTACCAAAGTCTCATACATCAAGATCAAAATATTGTATTAATTATTTTCACAATTTTTTACGACATTACGCGTCGGGGATTTGATTTTTGAACAGGGAATTTAATTGAAAGTAAAAAAGTGTTGATATTGTTGTATTCCCTTTACATGACGTTCCGTTTCAAACGATATGATTAATATAACCTTGGATTTTGCAAGTGTCATGAACACGTCTTTCAAAAACCATGTAAAAAATTATACTTTGCCGATTCTACATTAATTAAAAATAACTAGAATAAAATAGAATTTTTATTTAGACGATTATAATTTTTTTTGAGCAATAATGTCCGTTCGTGTATGACATGTCAAACAAAATAAAGTATAGTTTTTTGTTTATTTCGATTTTGTTGAAAATCGCCGAATCCCAAACTTTTGTAGGAGTTAATATGATAAGTGTAGTTCATAAAAAATTTGACTTTGATGCACATGATACGGGATTTCATACATCCATGAGCATGATTGTCCTTACTTTATTAAACGGACGGAAACGGGAACGGGAGAAGAATATTCAGAGCCATTTTGCCAAGCATTGAATATTCATCACGGATTCTGCACCAAAAATCGTTGAGAGGCGTCGTTTTGAACAGTGACTCCATATTGTGTCTGATGACATTTCTAAATGAGATTCATATATCTCGTTTGACATACTTTCGGGCTTTTCCAAGTTGGGTAAAAAAGGATTATGAATCCATGAATTCAGTTTCATTTTTGTATTCTGTTCTTCGGGAAATTACTTTTCAAAAGATGCGCGTAATAGAGTATTCAGTATAGTATATACTATAAGTATATACATATACCTATATATTACCAAAATAACAAGCTTTGAATATCAGCATGGTTACTAGTTAGTTATTTACTGTGTATGAAAATTATTATTGAATATGGTTAGTAGGAAAAGGGTTTTTATGAAATAAAGCACAGACAGACAAAGCTTAACATTTATTTAAATTTTAGGGTTGTCAGTAATTAATCAGAAAACTAGCTGTCCGTTCGCAAAACTAGGTCATCATGGAGAAGAAGGACAAGAAACTCCATGGAAATAGTAACAAAGTATTCTATCAATACATTTCTTATGGGGTACTTATTTGAATGTCGAACATTAAAATATCTACGTGTAAAATGTCAACGTTCAAAACATCGAAAATTTAAATACCGATTATATCGTAATATCGAAAATTGTTATACCTAAGCTTAAAATGTCTAACATTGAAATGCCGAGTGATAAAAATATCTAATGATTAAAAATATCGATAATCATTATACCTAAGTTCAAAATGTCAATATTTAATACACTTTAGTTCAATATATTTACGTTAAAAATACCTACTAGTTAAAATATCGAACTTGATATAGGAAAAAATGTCGAACTAAATGTGGAACTATGTATTTTTATTTTAGGTGTATATTTTTAGCAATCGCTTGTAAATATGCAAGTTTCGAAGTATATTCATCTTTTTTACTAATATTTTTTTCAATCCTATTGTGTTTGTCCGTGTATTTTTTCTTTACACATCTCGATTTATTAAAAAGGCAATGAGAACTTAGGATGCAAGAGCGAGCGAAGCGAGCTCAGATTGGGGCACCCCGACTCGGACAGGTTAGGTTCGAAGGGGATGACGGGGGAGCGAGGATGAGCGAGTGGAGCGAGCGAACGAGCCCCCGTCATCCCCTTCGTGTTAGGTTCCTTTAAACCCTGCAGACAGAAATAGGGGCCCCGCGAAGCGGGGCTCCGTCGACTACGCCTTATTATTATTAAAGTTACGCTTTAGAATGTAATGCTTGATAAAGTTATGCTTTAGAATGTTATGCTTAATCATGATTATGATTAGAGAAATTATGCGTAAAAAAATTATGCGTAAGCTGTTATGCGTAAATAATTTATGCGAAAATATAATTAGGACAAACAAAAGTATGGCAAGTTATATTAGGTCTTAAAATTGTATGCAAATGGATAGGGAACCGAAAATAATATTACTTGAGCATACAGCGTGCAAGCAAGCATGCATCATGCAAGCGAGCATGCATCATGCAGCAGGCATGGTTTCTGTCACGGCTCCGGCCCTGCTGGGCTCCGGCGGTCCCACGCAAGCTTATCGTCGTCGATGGTTTTAACGCTCACCACCGCAGCTTCGGCTTCGGCTTCGGCAGCCTCAGCCGCGACGGCGGGCGATAGGTAATAGGTAATAGGTACAGCGGGCTGGTATCCGCAACTCCACGACAATGCGCGCATTTTGCGTACGGGTGGGAAAATCGATCATTCGATCCACCCCAGCTCCTCAAGGAAGGCCAGCAAAGCCTTGATATTACTGACCGTTTCACGTAGGGTACCTGGGTTACCGAAGTACTTTGCCCTGTACGTGGCGACCACCGGGCAGTTTAGCAGCACATGCGCCGCTGTCTCGTCATCCTCCATGCAGGCCCTGCACAGCGGACTGTCTGTCACTCCTATGACATAGAGGTGTTTGTTAAATGACCCGTGGCCAGTTAAAGCTGCAGTAACTGTACGCAGCTTTAGTTTGTTTAGACGGAGAACCTGTTTCGTGAGGCGGCCATTAATTGTGGGAAGTGCTTCCTTGGCCTGTCTACATTCGCCTAGCTCCGTCCAAAGTTTGTCGTGTTGGTCTCTGGTGCGTTTCCTTACCAGAGTACGTATGTATCCGAAGGGAAGTGGCGCGATGGGCTCGGGTCCCACTGGTGCCATGCTCGACCCCCTTCTGGCAAGTTCGTCGGCTGCATCGTTACCTCGCGAACCGCTGTGTCCTTTTATCCATTGAATGGTTATGTTATTGAGGCTACCCACCTGGTTGAGGCGCTGGTGGCACTCGTATATTAGCCCAGAATCAACTGTGTTGCTGTTCAGCGCTTGCAGAACAGCCATGCTGTCTGAGAGTATGCGGATGGAGTGTTCCTTTACTTCCCTGGCTGTAATGGCTGAGGCGGCCAGAGAGATGCCCATGCATTCGGCCTGGAACACTGTGTTGTGGACCCCCAGTGGTGTGGCTATATGTATGTTGAGGTCCTCCGAGAAGATTCCGGCACCCGTACCACTACCTGTTTTGGATCCATCCGTGAAAATACGCAGCTCTGCAGGGCACAACCCCTCGCATCGGCGATCCTCGTGAAGTTGGATCTTGTATTTTTTATCAAAGATAAATTGTTTGGGCACCCGATCTTTTATAGACGGCGGGCGATAAAGCCACCTGCGCCTCAGCTCGCGGGCCGCCTCGCATCTCCGCGCCTACGCGGGCTTAAATTACACTCTAGGGGTAGGGCAGACAAGACCACATGGAGTCGGTTTTGCAGCGATTTGTTTCTGTCACAAATTTTTGTAGCACAACATATAAATAAATATCGATATTTAGGACATTTGATACTCTGTACTTCGATATTTACGTCATTAGATAATCTGTACTTCGATATTTAAGCCTTTCGATGTCATGTTTGCCGATAATTAGATTTTAGATATATTGGACGTAGGATATATAACTATTCGACAATATAAACTTACGTTATTTTAATTTTCGGTTTTATGGTCGTTCGATATTTAAATTTTGGATGTTTTGAACGTTGATATTTTACACGTAGGTATTTTAATTTTCGAAATTCAAACATGTACCCTTCTTATGTTATCATAAATCTTTAAAAACAATTTATTCTATATCTTGGACAACGGTCCAAGACAATTCAAAATAATAGCAACATAATAACAATAGCTAGGAATATTGGCCATAATATGACTTACACAACCAGATTTTCATAATAAATAAGCAATAATTATTAAGGTATAATATGAAATTAATTAACTTACGTGACATCTGGTCAATATATTCCACATAACAATGGCACTAGAGCTAACCAACTAAACATCTTCCAAGCAACTGTCTCGATAACGTCGTTACAATCCATTTTATACACTACCAACGTCTTTTACGTAAAACATCTACCCCCATTTTGAACCAATCACAGATCATCATATATTTTGGCTTAATATCTTCTAACACAGGTAATAATAAACAAATCTTATATAGTGAAACCATTTTAAAACATTATAAGGTAATTAATCAATTTAGTAACAGTTGATTCTTAATTCTTAGACATCATCAACATCAACTGACAGTATTGTACCAATCATTTGAAACAACCTACTATATTAAAATAGCAATATAAAATGTAAGATATACTACAAAGGTAATTATTATTATTCAAGTGTTTTTTACTAGTTAAAACTGTTGTTTTTTTGTAAACAATATCTAGTCAACTTAGGTACTTCTAAGTTGGTCCCAAGCTTCGTAAATGTGACAGATTCCATTATTCAACAAACTATATTCCAAAATTATAATTATATTAAAATGAAACATCTAATACGCGCATCGAACTGAGATATTGGACCAATTTTTCAAACACATCATCTTGAAACATTTCTCGAGTCGTTATCGCTAACAAACTCACTGAGATAAGATAAGATTTCTTTATTTGTTTAAACATTGTGTACAGACGCCAGCACATCAAGCTACTACAATCTGTCAGATTTCTGTATTAGATTTTCGACTTTATTGCTAAAGAGTTAGGTTCAAGGTTGATTGGGAAAATCTGACAGTTTCGGGTAGGTTGACCTGCTGGCGTCCGTACATACAAAAGCATGCAAGATATTATGTCGTTTGAGTCCAGTCATGTTTAGCCGTAAGTATCGGCGTACAAATATTTCTATAACATTGAAAATAATTAATAATAAGACAAAAAAAAAACAAAAAAAATACCTAGAATAAGCATTTACACAATTTACAATTATGAAACTTTAGAAACCAAAAATAATTTTTTAATTATTATAATTTTAAAATTCCAAATAGCTCAAAAACTATAATGCGAGCCTGATGCAAACAAGTACGAGAATAATGTCAAAGTTACAAAATATAATATGTCAAAATTAAAAGATTTATGTCAAATTTACAAGATTGATGTCAAAGAAAATACAAGAATAATGTCAAAGTTACAATATATATATACTTATGTCAAAATTAAAAGATTTATATGAAAATTACAGGACTTATAAATTTTAATGACAGAAAAATTATTAAAAATCAAAAATCTTTTTCGGCTAGAAATTCGGAGACACTATAGTAGGCTTTCTGCGAAAGAAAAATTTTTAATTTACGCTTGAATGCATTACTATTTAGCTCCTTCCAACCTTTAGGCAGTATGTTAAATATAGCAGGAGCCATGCAGACGATACTTTTGCGCATGAGTGCCGTTTTTGCTGGATAGACGCGAAGAATGGTCATATCCCGTCTGTTACGCGACACAGCATCCTGTAGACGTGGAAACAGTTTGGAGTTCGTTTTAACAAACATTGCGGT
The DNA here is from genome assembly GCA_945859715.1 of Apamea sordens. Lineage (NCBI taxonomy): Eukaryota > Metazoa > Arthropoda > Insecta > Lepidoptera > Noctuidae > Apamea > Apamea sordens. The sequence goes on from OX244014.1 coordinate 7,175,349, forward strand.
TTCGAGTATATACAAACTAGGAAGAGTTAATATATTGTACCTTTTAAAATACGGTTTACATGAATCGACCGTTTTTAGCCCAAACATAGATCTAATGCATCTCTTTTGGGCCTTGAATGCCTTGTAAGCGTCGGTAGAGTTTTCCCAAAATATGACGCCGTATCTTAGGTGAGACGCAGCTAAGCCATGGTAGGCCGCAATCAGGGTATCTACATTCACAACTGCAGCTAGAGAGTGCAATGCAAATGCAGAACTACATTTTTTTTTGCAAAGGTTCTCTATATGTGTTTTCCAGTCAAGTCTTTTGTCAATTACTAATCCAAGGAATTTAGTAGTATTTACGATTTCAATAATTTTATTATCTATATTTATGTCCATATTTTCTATCGTTAAACGTTGGCTAAAATGTATAATTTTAGTTTTATCTAAATTAATCTTTAAATTATTATTGTTTAACCACTTTATTATTGATGTCAAGGTATTGTGAATGTCAAGTTTATATTGGATCATGTCATTATTATTACTAGAAATTGTCACCGTGCTATCATCTGCAAATAAAGTCATAGGGTGTGAAATTGATTTGGGCAAGTCATTAAGGCGGTACCCCGAGCTAAGTGGCGCCCTCATTGAATAAAAAATCGTAGCATAGCATAGAAAACAAAAATAAAAAAATTGATTCTAGGAGTTTGTTACAAAGAGGACAAAGTATTTTTACGTTGTTAAAACAGGACTCAAAATGTTTCGTATCCAAAGTAGATAGCAAAACTGTCAAAAAATGGCCGCTTTTGGTACTTTTGCTATCTACTTTGGATACTAAACACAGTCAGGAAGTCTCTTAAGCGTTGGCAAATGGAAGAGGTACCTAGGCAAGCTAAGGAGTCTAGACAGGGATCAATTTTCGTCCACTGGGCCAATGGTATGTTGTAGTCTCCTAGCAGCAGCAAATTATCAACATTTGTCAAGTTTATTATACAGTCCGGATTTTCGAAATGTAAGTTATAAACGCCAAGCGCTGATTGAGTAGGTATGTAGGCTGCACTTATGATACTTTGTGAAGTATTGCATTTGCTAGGGATTGCGATAACAATATGTTCATAATATTTCTCAAATGTACCTTGAATAGGTATTGGGATACAGACAGGGTTGTATTCCCGCAAAACAGCTACCAGCACACCCCCACCGTCAGATTTGTTCGTTGCAGATCTGTTACGATCACATCTAAATACAGCGTAACGATCGTCGATAAATTCGCAATTATTTATGGCAGGGATTAACCATGTCTCTGTCAAAACGATGATATCATAATAGTTAGAAAGAATGTTCACATAAACAGTACAGTATTTAGTTTTGTACGTATACCTCTACTATTTTGGTAGTAGATACTAAGATCATGCCGAGTGTTAGCCATAGTAAGAGTCTTAATATAAAAGAGTTACAAAAGAAAAAAATTACAATTAGGCAGTGTTTTGAGTGATCTTACGAATATCATGTACGGATTTGATTGCAATCGTAGAAGAGGTTTCACAACGCTTTGCCAGGATGGTGGCGTGTTTGACCCACACAAACTTATAGTTGCATTTCTTAGCCGCTTCACGAGTTTCTCGTAGAAGCTGTTTCTTCTGAAGAGTGAGGTGCTCATTTACGTAGACTGTCTGGGATACGCCCGAGACGCCCAGCTGACAGGAAGTAAGTCGTCTCTTTAAACGGTATGCGCTTAGGAAATTGTCGCGCAGGGCACGGGTATTAAACTTCACAATTATATTCTTAGGCTTCTCGTTTATAGCAGCATAAGGAACACGATGTACGGTAGTAATTTGTTCCCGAGATATGGCAAGGTTGATGTTCTTACCTATGCTTTCGAGTATAGTGTAAAGATTCTCGTCACGCCTCTCAGGAATGTTAGATATTTCCAAGTTACATTGCCTGGCTTGTTGCTCGAGGTTATCTATTTTTGTTTCAAGGGCTTTAATTGCATTTTGATTCAAAGACCTCTCTTCTAGAATAATTAGACGTTTTAAATAGTCGTCATATTGGTTCGAAGAGGTCAATGAGATAAGCACATCGACTCAATACATGAGTCGATGTGTGCTTATCTCATTGACCTCTTTAGTAAGTTTTGCGAGACCTTCCTTCGTCGCGACACTTTCCAGACGAAGGTGGTCTATCTCCTTTTTAGATTCTTTGATGTAGACTTCAAGATCACTCCGAATAGTGCTGATATTATTATTAATAACAATCAAATTGGCATCCAAACCTGTCTTCCACTCACTGAGAGTATTTTTCAGATCCGTATGAATCAAGGCAAGTTGTATAGTATGGTCGCAGTCAGGCTGTTTACGCTTACGCGATGAAGAAGCTTCCGATGACGAGTGCTTTGCCAGGTCTGGCTCCGAGGTAGACTGTTCATGTCGGAGCGTTGGCTTCGGCGGCGTATGTTTAGTACAAAACATAATGGTCGGTTCGATACCAAAAGTTGGTGGCAAACAGTATCGTACCCGCTCGATTGCTCGTAGTGGATGTGTAGGCGCTATGGCAACGCACTGCGACGAAGGAGTGGGGTGAAGTACGTACAGAGCGGTACGTCAGTTTCGTCATGTGGTAACTAACCTTGGCGCTGTGGTAGGGCTGCCGACTGCGAATTCGGGTGACGCAAGTTCAAATCGAGGTGGGGCTACACTGAGTTAGAACTTGAGAAATCTATTTATCCTTCTCTAAGACGGCGCTCTGGGCGGGACCAGTCCATATAATTACTCAAAGAGTAAGTGAGAAACGCACTAAGTATAGACTAATTAGCCAATCACAAACGGACACTATCCAGAGAGCCACAACACGTCTGCACTGTATCAGGTCACACGGTCGAATGAAATAAAAAAATAATCCAAAAATCTAATTTTCTTTTGAAGGCAGTTATTTTGTTATAGGCCTGAAACATTGTTGTCTGTTTACCTTGCAATGATAAATTCAATTCGTTCAGTTTTTGAAAGATATCCGCCATAAAAGACAATCGGAACAACCAACTTTTATCATACAAACGGTCCTTCAAATTAGAAGAAGTATCTGCTGAAAGAAAAATTTGTAACTCGGCTCTAAGTTCAAATAGCCTTGTTTACCCCGAGACAGCCATCACACTTCTGTATCTGACAGATAGCTGTCAAACACCAATCATCTCGTTGTTTTAGTTTAATTTAGAATTAATGTATTTTTTCTATTGATATTCCATAAACTTCAATAGTTACACTCGAAATGAGTGGATAAGACAGTGACAGTGTTACCTAAGTTTAAATCACCTAATTTTCGTGGACAAGGCAGTGTCAGGGTGAGAGCGACTTTAACAGTGATTAAGGACAACCATCAGTATAAACACCCTAAAATCAGGTTGGCTATAAATTACTCTATACAATAAGTCGACAGTACACCATAAAATACGGCACTCTGCCCCACAATAACAAAAATAACATCATAATTGACGGTTGTAGATTCAAAGACAGTATATTTTCAACGTAAACAAAGAACAGATGACTCATTCGACCAATCACTAAATAGCTCACTAATTTGACAGCAACATTTTTCGTCCAGAAACTTAACTTGCTATACTTGAATACTGGTCTTTTGAGATTGCGTTCCATTACTCACAGATAGCATTAGACTAAATATTAATTGAAAATGGAGGAATGTAGCAATATTACTTACCGTAAAATTCACCGAACCAGTTCTTTAAATGATATCACCAAAGATAGTTCGGCGCTTTTTGATGCGACTATGATGAGTTTACCTAACACATCCTTAAATTCAAGTCAAACTGACCTGTACGACAAAATCAAAAAAATATCTGATGATTTATTAATAAATTAATAATACAATATTTATAATTAATAATACAATAATAATACATTTTTAAATTATGGAGAACCAAATTGGGTAATTCACATTCTTGGATTTGCAAACTGGCGTGTGCGATCTTATAATTTCATAAAGTTTTTCATAGAAAGTAGAAACAGATTCATTAGGCGCCAAGTTGTCAAGTAAAAAATTCCAATCAACATTACCCAAATCGGTATCTAGTTCCTTATAGTTAGCTTTGTAATAATTTAATTTATTTTTAGCACTCAATTTAGAATTATGTGTAGGGTAGGAGAGAGAAATGTGTACATATAACGCAGGATGATAAGTGTCAATTAGTAAGAGGGTAGTATCAGGAGTAAACGTTACCTACAGTATGAGTGTTACAAAAAAATTAAGTCCAAGATGCGACCGACAGAGTTGGATAAATGGTTATACTGTTTCAGAGATTGTTGGGAGCAGAAGTTTAATAAATTGCGAATAACGTTTGTAATTTTATTATTTGTAGCATATTCCATGCACGATGATTTTTTTTCCCAGTTAATTAATGGCAAGTTGAAGTCACCTGTGACAACATGTACGTTTGCCCCGCACGGCCCCCCAGAATTTGTGTTTTAGGTGTGCACTAATGCAATGTACTCGCCTCTAGGAGTATATGTACTGGTTTCTTTTTCAATGTACCTCTGTACTTTTGAAGATATTTGCTAAAAAAGGGGGCCGTGCTGAAAACGTTTGGCTGGCACGGCCCCCTTTTTTTGCATGTAACTTGAAAAATATATAGCGTATTAAAAAGTTTCCTAAGCTCAAGGAATGTACTCTATTAACACGTTATATGTACCGCAACAGATATTGTGAATTCGTAATGACAAATAATATATAGATGTGGATAGGGGGCCGTGCTGGAAAACAAAATATAAGAAAATACCTAAAAAAGGCAAAACAATCTTAGCCAAAAACGATTACAAAATAATTGATGTTTGGCAAGTAACATATATTATGTAGGTACCGCATTGGTTTCTTATACAACTTGCTAAATTTGAAAAATAAACCAATTTTAGTTCATTCAGCACGGCCCTCTATAGTTGCCTATATCTTTTTAAATAAGACATGGTTGTTTACAAAATTCGTCTTTCTGAATTATAAATTAGGAGTACATTCGTTTCAAATAAATTGCAAAACTGCTGTATTAGTACTTTAAAAAATAAATAGGATCAAAAATATCATATATTACAACTGATGGGGTGACCATGATTCCATATATTTTTGATTTTGCATTTTCATTTTGCCCTTCTCTCGTGGACTCCGATCAGATCGGTCATGCTAACAGTCTCTGTGCCCAATTTAAATTGATTTAACTTTAAATAAAAATTAGTAAATAAACCAGCTGTGTACCAGGAATACATAAAAAGGTACAGGTCCTGACTACCACGGCCCACCCACATTGTACATAGGAGACCGGGCTACGTGCGTAAAAGAGACAACAATCTGCGCACGCGTCGGATACCGAGCGCCGCCCACATTCTGAGAGAGTGACCGAGCTATTGGAAAACAGGAGACAGCTGTCAGCGCGCACGCTTGGACCTCAGGTCGACTCCGCCCAGTACACGCGTGAGTAGAACAAACTTATATAGATCACTATCTGTATCTGCGGCCCACTACTAAGACCCCGCCTGTTACCTGTCCTTCGGTAGATAATTAGAGTGTACTACCTACCAGCTGATTATTAACTGCCGACGGCTCTGACCCAAATACGCCTACTTTAACATGTCTGCGCCGCAGAAACCGCTGCCATCCCGATCGCCTATACCGGATCGAAATTTAACTCAAATGCTGCAGTACTCCTCGGACCCATCCTTGAATCGAACATCATCTAATAATGAAGAATTCCCATCGCTTAATGAAAATGTAACTCAACGTAGCAAACGACCAAGAGAAGAAGTTTCTTCACCCAATAATTTCACCGTTTTTAAAGACGAGATAAAAGACTTAATTAGCTCGCTCGTCGGCGCCCAAAGTAAAGAGCTCGCATCCATATGGACGGCAGGACGGCACGGTTGGCGCAGTGGTTAAGCGATTGACTGCTGCGCTGCGTGTCGCGGGTTCGATTCCCGCACGGAACAAATATTTGTATGACCTACATGTATTTGTTCCGAGTCTGGGTGTTTTTCTATCTATAATATGTATGTATTTACAAAAAAAAAATGTATATAAGTAGTTTATCAGCCATCTTGTTACCATAACACAAGCATTAGGTTGCTTAGCTTGGGACTAGATGGCGCTGTGTGAAATATCCAGGGATATTATTATTATTATTATTATTATATCCAACAAATTGCAGGAGTTAACCGATTCAAATGCTAAAATTGACGCGGCTGTCTCACTCTTAACTGCACAAAACGAGGAGTACCGCGGCAAAATTGCAATCCTTGAAGATCAGACTAAAAAAGACCGGGAGTACATTAGTTTATTGGAGGATAAGGTAGAAGACCTCCAAAGACAGTCGCGCAAGACCTGCGTAGAAATTAAAAATGTCCCCAAAAAACCCCAAGAAACAAGGGATGATTAAAAGGCTACAACTATTCCTAATCAAAAAATGTTTCTACTCAGTAAAAGAATATTTAGAGTCCAAAAGTGGCGATCTGTCCTATACATAAAAAGGAAAGAAATATATCTATGGTCCTATACAAACAATAACATGTAGTCTATCCTATTTAACATCATAATTTGTAATGGGGTTACATTGATTAATTTTGAAATAAAACTGACTGTAACTTCTTCAGTTATTTATAAAAAAATACAAAAAAAATACTGTAATGGCGACTCATGGTTTTTTATTGATAAAATTATTTATTTAATTTTTACGCCCTGTAGGTTCCGAGAAAAAAAACATTAAGTGGCTTATCATCTTTATACTTGATATGGGGTCGCTTTGATTGCCCCCGTTTTTTGTATGTAATAAGAAAGTAGCCCCTAACAGGAATAAATAAATTAAATATATATATATTAAATAATAATATGTTCAATATTGTCATGGAATGTCACAGTTTAAACCGCAGCCATTTTTAAGAAATATGGCAAAACTGTCAATGTTGCCAACCCAAAATAAAAAAAAAATCTTCAGTCCATAGACTCCGAGATTTTACTAAAAAATCAACGAAAAAAAGTAATCATCAAAGACACCCCGCTATTCAAAAGTCACCCCATTTTACCGTACCTGAAAAGGATGACATTAATATATTGCATAATAATTGTATTAAATTCATTATTATTGACATTTAATTTTGACATAAGTAATTTCTCAATTTAATTGTACTAATATAAAAGATAATAATTAATTAATGCATGCTAATTTATGATGATAAGGGCGGGCGAATGATAAAATTGCAATGCTTGTAAAAGGCTGCTAAGTCATAAGTATCTACTAACATAACATAACACCAACATTGTACACTTAGTTTGCAATAAACGTTTTGACTTTGACTTTGACTTTGATTTAATACAAATGGTTGTAAATCTCTCAAAAACCATCCATCTTGGTTTTAATGGATGCGACATAAGCGACATTTTCCGCCTGAAACCCCGAGGAGAGGGTGAGAGGAAACCTACAATCGTGGTGGAATTACGGTCAGCGATACTGAGATCTGACCTCCTGAAAAAGGTCAAAGACTTCAACATTATAAACAAGACTCGACTACAGGCTAAACATCTAGGCCTCACAAGTAACGAAGACTCTCCTGTTTTTATAACTGAACAACTTACTTCTAAAGGGGCTCGTCTATTTTTCTTGGCTCGAGACCTTAAAAAGGCTGAAAAGTTTAAGTATTGCTGGACATCTATGGGAAAGGTTTTGATCAGGAAAGATGACACGTCTAAAATTATCCATATTCAACACGAAGCACAGGTGCAACAACTAATGCAAGAACAATGACTAACTACGGGTATATATATCTCAAAACTGTTTCTCCTACTTAAAAATGCTTACCTAAGCCCAACACCAAATTTTTTAAATAAGATGTTAAATGTCTACTATAGGTACAACAAAACACGCACAGAAAGCTACACACAAACTTATACATGTCTACACACGTCTACACACAATGTTTCCCCTGTCAAGCTGGGTATGGGTTGCCTAGCTTGATAAAAGTAATATCAAACGTCTTCTATATACTAGAATGCTCTAAGAAATCTATTTACAAACCCTTATATACCTACACAACTTTATACCTCAATTACAACTACCAACTTTATATCCCACATACACATCACTTGACCTCTAACAAAAAACATAAACACGCTCAAAATACAAACATATCAACATACTTACACGCCGTCTACAACCATAGATACAATGGTTCTAAACCTATATTAGTAGAAAACCTTTATAACTTAAATTTTAAATATACAATTTGTTACCCCCTGTTTTCCCATAAACAAAATGTTGAATTCATCCTTGTATACTTGCACTTTCTAGAACCTGATCTGCTGTTACTCATACCATCTAACTACCCTAGTTGCAACCCCGAGAGTACTAACTTGACATGTTTAAATGGATAATTTCGATACATTAGAGGAAATTGATCAGATTAAACCACCGGATTCGATAAAGTGTAACATACAGGAACTAAAATTAAACACGGCTAATTCTTCACACAATTTAATTATTTTAACACAAAACGTTAGAAGTATATATAAAAATTTTGATGATTTGCAACTCACCTTATCACAATTAAAATTCGAAATAGATATTCTGATCCTCACAGAATGTTGGTTAAACCCTAAAAAAAACATACCACAATTAGTGAGCTTCACATCTTTCCAAACAAAACACCATATTAACCAAAGTGACGGGGTAGTTGTATACATCACAAATAAATTGACAGTAAAATTTAAAGAACTTAACCTTGTAAATGCCACCGGACTCGAGTTGAATATATCAAATTACACCATACTGGGTATCTACCGCTCCCCATCATTTCTACACGCAGGTAACTTCATTACATCCCTTAACAATCATCTTGAAAATATTACTCCTAGTAAAAACGTCCTAATCTTAGGAGATATTAATATTGATTTAATTATTTCCCCTACTGAAACAAATATTGAAAGAAGCAATAGACTAACCTACTTAGATATGCTATTAACACATGGACTATTACCATCTCACGACCTTCCCACGAGGGGGGATGGATGCCTAGATCACGTCTTTCTGAGTCCTGATAAACAAAAAAACGCAGCTTTTACAGCGGTCTTAAATACAACCGTAACAGACCACTGCCTGATTTTGTTATCTCTCGAGAGTAAATATTGCTATAATATTCATAAAAAGCACAAAACAATAATCAACTACGAAAACGCTCATAATAGTCTAAAAAATATTGATGCCTCCTTATTTAACATCCTCAAAGACCCTGATACATATGCCTTTGCGCTTATACAAATGGTCAAGACAGCTATATTTATGAACTCTAAAACTGTTACTATCACGAATAACAAAAGATCCATTAAACCCTGGATTACAGCAGGTGCCCTACGGTGTATTAGACTAAGGAATTCAATATACCTTAACCTTAAGTCAAACCCACATAATCAGATTCTAGTGATAACATATAGACGATATCGGACTTTCTGTGGAAACCTTATAAAAAAACTAAAAAATAAATTTAACAGAGATAAAATCAAAGCATCTGCAAAAAACCCTCGGGCATTGTGGTCAACTATTAATGACATCACAAATTATAAACCACCCAGAAGGTCCAATGGCGACCTACTTAAGATAAAATCATGCCCCCAAGACTCAGTCAACTGTGTTAATAATTATTTTATTAACATAGGACAAACTCTAGCGCAGAATATCTTAAATAGCTACGTACCCCTAACATCTTGCAACACAGACTGCCCTAAGTTGTCCTCTTTTGTTCTCCTAGACACCACTCAGGAGGAAGTTGAAAATATCCTGATGTCCCTAGACTCTGGGAGTGCACCAGGTTGGGATGGAATTCCTACCCTTTTCCTAAAACAGGCTAAGGAGATCTTAGTCCCGCTGATCTGCGACCTGGCCAACCTATGTTTTAATACTGGAATCTTTCCCTACCTTCTTAAGCGATCCGTGGTTACCCCTGTGTATAAGAGTGGAGATAGAGACGATGTTAACAACTATCGGCCAATTTCTGTGCTGACTTCCATTTCTAAAATCATTGAGAAGCTCTTGAACTCTAGAATAGTTAACTACCTGACTAAGTATAACATCCTATCTTCCTCTCAATATGGTTTTAGGAGGGGAATGTCGGCACAGGATGCTACTGAGGAACTTGCAACGGTAATAACCAAGGAAGTAGATAAGGGGAACAAATGCGTAGTGGTCTTTCTTGACCTCAAGAAAGCCTTTGATACCGTCTCTATTTCTAAGCTTATACACAGGCTGGAAAATTTAGGATTTCGAGGTTCTGCTCTCTCTCTTCTCAGCAGTTACCTCCGTAATAGAAAACAGGGGGTAAAGATTGAAAACCGGGTTAGTGACGAAGAGAACGTGACGTATGGCGTCCCACAGGGCAGTGTCCTCGGCCCGACGCTCTTTTTGATTTATATTAATGAGCTCTGCAACCTTGTTCTCGACGGTGCGAGGATACTGTCCTACGCGGATGATACCGCTATTATCTTCTCCGCTAAGACCTGGGACAAAGTTAGGCTTGAGGCTGAGAGGGGACTAGCTAGAAATTGACTAAATGAAAATCTACTTACAAATTCAAATTCAAAATTCAAATTATTTACGCTTAATACCCAAAAAACAAATTACGTCTGCTTCACTAAATACGCAAACTCTCAGCCTGCGCCTGATTTTAACATTAGAATACATTCTTGTCCTACCCCAACCCAATCTACCTGTAGTTGCCCTGTTATTCAGAAGGTAAGTTCCATTAAGTACCTAGGTATTGTAGTAGACCAAAGGTTAAGTTGGTACCCACACCTCGAACTAACTATAGGGAGGGTAAGAAAACTCATATGGGTCTTTAAATCTCTGAGACATGTTATGAGTACAGAATTACAGAATAAAATTTATATCGCAATGGCCCAGTCTGTAATCATCTATTGTGTCTCGGTATGGGGTGGAGCAGCTAAGACGTCTTTTTTAGATCTAGAGAGGGCACAGAGATCCTTGATTAAAGTCATGTACTGTAAGCCCTACAGGTTCCCTACTGAATCTCTATACGCAATCTCTAAGCTGCTCTCCGTCAGGAAACTCTACATTCTGCACCTGGTACTCAGATACCATAAAATTCTACCCTTTAGCCATGCCAAACTTAAAAAAGACGGTGTGATGTACTACCCATACTCAGCACGTTCAATTTTTGCTAGTCGCCAAAATGTAGCTCAAGCCCCACGCGTTTATAATAAAGTAAATCGCATACTCAACATTTACCCTATGCAGCTGTACGACTGTAAGAAGATATTGACGGAATGGCTCTTCACACTCAATTATGATGACGTGGAGGCCATTTTGGCTACACAGGGATGAACGTCATGCATACGCACACACCCCCACACACTCACTCACATACACTGACTCACACACACACACCCTCACGCCCACTCATACACACAAAATATAATATGTTCACACACACATAAATACATGTATAAACACACATTTTCACCATTCTGCCACAAACACGATTTTCATTTTCATTTTTTCAATTTTTTCTTCTGGTCTTGTTTTGATTTGTATATTTTTGGTTTTTTGTTTTTATTGGCTTTGCAAAAAAGAAATGTGTAACTTATACCTATTTAGCACAACGAAACAAGTGTATTAATCGAGGAAGAGCGAGGTTTATCCCAACACAAGTATCTTCGGATTACTTTCTGGGAAGCCTCGGCAACTTAATTGGATTTAAGATAATAAACACATTTTTTATTTTTTTTATTTTTATATATTAGGTACATATTTTCTATCCTACCTATGTACCTATATTAATAAAATTATGTGACTACATCGAAATAATAGTAGATTGCACAACTAATTCATAAAAGAAGCGATAAAATAGCTCGTTTATGCCCGAGTTAAACACTGCTTTTCACTTCGATTGCGAGAAAATGAAACAGGCATAAAGTATATAACAGTATTTTTACTGTTCAAAAATGTTGCAAAATTGAAGATGAGAATAGAAGCATTTTTCCTGATACAAAAAATGTCATATTATGTATCTATCTACCTGTCTGAAACCTAGTAAACATGTGAGATAGGCGTTTCGACTTTCTCGGTATTATCGGCATTATTTGGGTCACAGTGATAATAATTTTTATAAATTTTCTCTCCACTGTAGGTAGGTGTGTGTGTTTGTCTATAAAATAGATAGCATTGTCACGCGGACTTCCGTTGTAAACTCACCATGCAGAAATGACTAGGTTTCAGACAGGCTAGATACATAATATGACATTTTTTGTATCAGGAAAAATGCTTCTATTATGTAGTCTGAGCCTGTCTGAAACCTAGTAAACATGTGAGATGTGTTTATTATCGCATGGTGGGGAGAAAATCAACTGTGACCCTATTAGTACAGATATAGAATGTATCAATAAGTATAGCGTAGTCTGAATCAGAGATTAGTAAATCATTTATTAATCAATAATTATATAAATCACAATCAAATAGGTTGAAATAATTACCACATGAATTATAATCAAACCGGTTTAAAAGAAGATGCCACTGAGCTGGTATCCCTTACTTATAGGTTGAGCGAGTGGACGCCTGTAGAATTGTAGAAGAGTGTTCAAGGACGCCCAGTTTCCTCGGGCGAGGATTTCTTCGACAGGACACTCTTCTAACCAATTTAGTGAAGCGACTGCTGAGCGCGTGGATCCAGGTGCTTCATGAATGCCAGCTGCACGCAACACCGTGCGCACCCAGCCGCCGATGACGGTGCGGCTCGCTGCACGTGACAAAAAAAGGGGGCCGTGCCAGCCAAACGTTTTCAGCACGGCCCCCTTTTTTAGCAAATATCTTCAAAAGTACAGAGGTACATTGAAAAAGAACATACATATACTCCTAGAGGCGAGTACATAGCATTAGTGCACACCTAAAACACAAATTCTGGGGGGCCGTGCGGGGCAAACGTACATGTTACAATAATATTTTCAATGTGAGGGTCATCACACAAAATTGACAGAGACTCAATAAAAGTTGTATGGTATGTATCGTCAGCTGAGTTTGGTGGTATGTAAGTTGCACAAATCAAATGATACTTATTATTGTTGGCGGGAATTTTCACTATGACATGTTCAGGTAACGTTATCGGGGGCAAAAATGATAGACAGGTCGGTTTTAGTTGTTTCAATACGGCTACAAGGACACCACCGCCATCGTTTTTATGTGTGAGTAAACGGTTACGATCGCATCTAAATACTAAATAGCGGTGATCAATAAAATCACTGGCGGCTATTTCCGAGAATGACGTCATATGTATGCGACAATATATTTAGATATAGGGTATTTAATTTAGTCCTAATTCCTCGACAGTTTTGATAATATATGGAAAGTTTATTATCGTCAGCCATTTTTAAAAGTGCGAAGCTTTAAGGAAAATAAACAGAGAAGTATTTAAGAGACTACCATTTAAAATGGTAGTCTCTTAAATACTTCTCTGTTTATTTTCCTTAAAATGGTCCATTTTTAATTAACGCAAACCAACGCTTATAACTTTTTCGGTACTTTTCCGTTATCTTATCGAAAAGTAAAAACAATGAGCAAACATATAATCGACATAGGTAATTATAATATGCAGCAACAATATCAGGATTATTGGCAGGAATGCAGTGTATGTATGTGACATTATTGAGTACCTAATATTTTACATTGTAAACAGTGCTTTAGAATTAGTGGAAAAATAATAATAATACCGCTGAACGCAATAAAACGAAAAACACTAACAAATGACGTCTTATTTGTAACTAGCTTTTGCCCGCGGCTTCGCCCGCGTGAATGTCGGAAATTATCCCACGGGAACGTGCTACCAGGATAAAATGTATGTGCTTCCCCAGGATGACATCTATCTCGCGGGCCCTTTGTGGCTAATTATAATAGAAAACCAATTGTGTCTCATTAGTGGTGATTAAGAGGGTACCTATATGATATCTTTACCTAAATACCTACCTAATTAAAAAAAAAACTCAATAACAGAAAATAAAATACCTACCTACCTAAATAAACCTATTTCTGATGATAACTAATCTAAACTCAATAAATAAGCAAAATCCCTAAAAACTAATATCTATACGAATGACTAATCCTACCGAACAGTATTATAAATTCGGTCTACGGTCACTACGTACACTATCAATATACTACCTATATTTTAAAATTAAAATCTATACCTACGACTTATAAAATTAAACCTAAATAACTCTAAAAACTAAAAGGAATAAAAAGGTCGCACAGATAATACTGCGGGTGACGTAACCTACGACAAACTCATTATTTGCGGTTGGTACAGTAATCGGGTCTAGGGATCGAACCGCAAAATTAAGTTTGTTTTTTATTGTATATACTTTTCCGGGATAAAAAGTACCCAGTGTGGTGCCCAGGATTTTTTTTTGCGTGATGCCTGAACAAACAGACAGACAAACAGACAAAAAAGTTTTTAATCACATTTTTGGGTTCGGTGTCGGTCTAGTTTGTAATTATAAGGTTAAACAGACAATACAATTTAAGATTAGTTATTACCGACCATTTTATCGGGGGAAATGTTAGACCTAATATTTCTAGATGAAAATGCGGGTAGGTTGCACATTATACAATAATCCATGACGAGTTTTTCTTTTTTTCCAAGTAATAATTACTAGTATCGACTGTGCTTACCTTTCATCCGTATACTTTTCGTGCATGATTTTTATTTTATTTTATTTTTTATAATTTTTTACTCCCGTCTCCACTTTTCGCCAACGATGTTTAGCTGACTTAATTATAGACGTTATATCCATCGTATTGGACTAATTCCAATACAAACCTTAACTAAGACAATTTCAATTTTACACAAGTTGCAAACTGTCCGTAATTATTATTAGTCCGCCGCGCTCGGCTGTTTGCAGCGTATTGTGCGATGAAATTCACGGATTCATTAATTATGACAATGTGTTGGAACGTGGCAGCTAGGCGTCGTTTAAAACCGGTTTATGTTGTTCTAGTCGTTTCGAAGAATTGCATACTAACGAAGGTCTATCGCGCGGCCGTCTCATTATATTTGTCAGTTTTTTATTTATTTATTTTTTGTTTTTTGCAATATTACTCAACTCACACTAGGACTTACATGTACATATTCGTTACTATTTTTTATTTGTCACATATTTATTTTATTTAAGTATGCATACACACGTCACGTTGCGGTTTAAAACTGATTTACATCCGTCACCTCACACATCAGGTTCAGTTGAAAACCAGCGTCAGGCACTATTGTCTGGCATTTTTGCTGAACTGGGCCTTTTTGGTGCAGCCGTGAGGCACACTTTCCTGCTAATTTCTTACATCGGTCTATAAACTGTTTTCTATTTGTTCTTTTATTTGTGTATCTGATGTAATGTATCTGGTGTATTGTGTGTCTTTTGGTCTGTGCTAAATAAATGTTTTTTCTTTCTTTCTTTTCTTTCTAGAAATATAATCTTCCGAGCGGATCGCAAACGTGGATGAGTCATCCGTTTCCGTGACCAAAACAGTGGCATTTCGGACCCATACATATTTAAACTTGTTTGTTTTGGCAGCGTCGCGACTTTTGCGAAATAACTCCGTCAGGTGCTCGTTCATGTAAATACGGCACTGAGTTCCAGAGAGACCAACTCGATCTGACGTAATTCCTTTAGACAGCCGATAAGCGCTTAGCACGTTATCACGTAGCAACCGGGAACTCAACTTCACTATAATATTTTTTGGACGTAAATTTTGTGTGTGTGCGTGTGGAACGCGGTGAATAGCCACTATATCTCTTTGCATTAAAGGTATGTTGATTGCAGACGCAATTAACTCAAAGATTACCATTAGATTTTCACCACGTTTTTCGAGCAAATTTCCTATTTTAATATTGCACTGTCTAGCATGTTGTTCCAGCCGATCTATTTTATTTTCCAGTAAAAATATGGTCTCAGACGCAGAAGTTTTAATTCTCGACTCAATCTCCGCAATACGTTTCATGTTGTCAATATTGTTCGCCGAGTTAAAGTTAACTGACGACTTCAATTCTGTAACGACTTTCGACAATTACTGGTGTTTTGTATTTAGGGATATTAAATCCTTTTTGGTTCCAGTGAACTCGGAACGTAATTCTTTCAAATCGTTTTGAATTTGAGCGGAGGTAGATGACAAGTTATTGAACTCATCTCTAAGATTGCTGATGTTCGTATTTATATTTGTAAATTGGTCACGCATGTCAGCATGCAGAACATTCATTGATCTCTTAAATTCTCCGGATAATATAGATATAGCCAAAGTCAGCTCGCAGTCGGGCTGCTTCCTCTTAAGATTTCTCTGCGTTACATATGAGTCAGCATCTTCGCCTGAGTACAGATCTGGAATGGATTGGCATTTGCTACCTTGCGGAGAGAGCATCATTGTGTGTACACAGCGATTGACAGAACAAAGTATATAAGATGTTGATGAGCTGTGATACCGTTAAGTCCTTGTTAAGATTAGAATTGTCACGTTTCCCCGTGAAGATGAACGGGGCCGCACGATCACAAATTTTAGGTACCGCTGCACGGTCAGCGAGTTAAAAAAGTATATACTCCGCACTGTTTTTCGGGGGAGTGATGTGAAGATTCGAATGACGTTATTGCGACGCACGCTATTTCGAAAAACTTTACAAGTGGTACGCCAGTTCGAAAAGACATTGGGTCGAAAACTGTTATATCGAATGACGTTATAGCGACGCACGCTATTTCGAAAAACTGTTTGAATGGTACGCTAGCACGAAAGTCTTGGTATCAAAATACACTGTTGCGAATAGCTTATTCCAATCTGAATTTGTCTGGGGATCGAACTCGCGACGCCGATAAAGCCTTATCTTTGTATTGGGTTTGGGAAACAAGAGCCATGAGACGAGACGACGAAGAGTTTTCGACCCAATGTGTTTTCGAACTGGCGTACCACTCGTAAAGTTTTTCAAAATAGCGTGCGTCGCAATAACGTCATTCAAATCTTCATATCACTCCCGTTTTTCGGACGGTGTGTGAGTAGCTGCACTTGCACTGTCACCCGTGATTAAAACGTTTTTAATAAGTTGAAGAAACACTTTGAGTCTTATTGTCTTATTTTATTTTATTATTTTTTTATTTATTAATTTATTTCAGGCGACGCAGGCCCATAGATATATACCTTAACCTAAACATACATATTTTTACTATAAAATAGTACTTCACTAGCTATGTAGTTCTTGTGCTGTTCTGTGGTACTTGTCCGCGGAAGCGACGGAACACCACGTCCTGCGGCCAGAAGTCTTCTTCCATGACGACGGGCAGATAACAATTTGGTACACGCACTACAAACGCCTTGAAGTTGACATTGCGGTGCGACTCCAGTAACTGCACCCTCGGCGAGTACCTCGTTTTCTGGCGCACGTACTCCACGATGACCTCCGCCTTAGTGGTGTAGTGTAGGCGGGAGATGTACACCGGTGTGTTCGGCTTTGCGGCACGCAAGCTGACTTCAGGCTCTGTAGGAGCTTTGCCGCAGCGGTTCTTGTTCGTTCGCGATCGGCGCTTCCTCCTTTGCACCGTCATGAAACCCTCATCATCAGCCCTATTCGGTGTCTTAGACACTGGGTACAATTTCAAATGGCACTATTTTTTATATTTTTAAATGTTTTTATACTTTTTATATTCTAATATTTAAAAATATAATTACATTGAAATAAAGGAGATAATAATAATATTTATTTATTTGCATAAACATGTGTGTACATACACAAATTATTATTCATGTATACAGGGGAAGTGTCAAAACTGCTGTCAGAAGCACATACGCTCCTCAAATATTTTCGCGATTTCCTATAAATATTGTGAAGTTGTGCCTAAAAACAATACAAAAGTGTAGTCATAAAAAGAAAATTGAACATTAAACATAACTATAACAAACTATTTTATGTCAACTGGACAACGAATTTACACAACAAAAACCTAGCACATAAATTAACAATCTTTATCATCTAAAAAGTCAGTTACAGAATAGTAAGCCTTTTTTATTAAAAAGTCCATAAGTTTATTTTTAAATGATTTTATATTAATTATGCCTCTTATATTATTGGCCAGTTTATTGAACAATTTCGGTGCCATACCCAGAAAACTTTTTGAGTAGAGTGCATTTTTGTGAGACTTCAAAACAAATGTGTTTGGGTGGCGCTTAGAGCGAAGTGTTTCATAGAGATGAAATTTTTTTGTAACAAACATTATTATTTCGAAAATATACAGACATGGTAAGGGCAAAATTTTTAATTTTGTGAAATAAGGCTGGCAGCTATCCGTGGCCTTAATTTGGCACATAGCTCGTAGGCATTTCTTCTAAGTCTTAAATATTAGTTCTCTGTCTGTGCATTTTCCCCAGAAGATAACGCCCTAGCGTAGTGTAGAGGTCACGTACGCATGGTATGCAGCTAGAACTGCTTTCTGAGACACAATTTTAGTTAAATTGTGGAGTGCATATTGGTACTTATTTAATTTTTTGATTATATGATCAGTGTGGTTACTCCATCTCATATTTGTATCAAGCCACAATCCTAAAAATTTGGTGTTGTTTGTTTCAGTTATAGCTGTATTTTGGTATTGTATATCTAGATTCACAGGGTCGTTACTATTTCGTTGTTTAAAAGACATTATGTGGGTTTTCTCTAAATTGATTTTGAGGTTATTATTATTTAGATATTCTATTATTTGGCCGTACGGTGACACTAGAAAGAATTGATTTTCGATTTTGCACAGGTCGCCTGCGCAGGTTCAAAAAACTGCACAGGTCCACTCCCATAAACGCTCCGGTCTACCACTGCAGGTACTCCTGCACAGGTACACCTCTTCGGTAGACCGTAGCGTGTATGGCCGGCTTTAGCGATACACCGATGGGAAGCACGAAATGAGAGATAAGAGGAACAGATATAGGTATGTTTCAATATTGTTCGATTCATGCGCCAGCGTTTACTTGATAGCATTGATAATAATGGGGGTTAACCAAACAAAGTATTAAGTTATAAATTACAAATTGATTTTAGTAATATTAAAATAATATTGTGTCATATCCGTAATAATACGCGCGGTTGCTGCGATGCAGTCCGTCTGATGGCAGCCTAAGACTTGAAACAAACGGTTTGTTATTTAGTAGCCCCTAACGAAAAATGTGAGACAACAATGAAGTTGGTTGTATAAAAAAAAATTGGGGACCGGGTCTATAGTACTTGCCCATCGTCCTTTTCGAAAGACAGAAGTCGTTTTGAATAACATTAGTATAGGACATACTCGTAGGATAAAAATTAAATATGATATTTATTTTTTGTAAAACATGAGTACTACATGAGGACTACATTAATTTATTGTATATTCACTGTAATACTGTTCCACTACACAGCTGTAATGTATTTATTGATTTGCGCCGGTTTTTTATTTTCGGCGCATGCGATCGTTTACTTGTCACAACAATGCCACAGAGTGCTTCTGAGTTCTGACACTCAGGGCATAGACAAGTAATGAGTTTACGTCTGGCACGGATTAAAAATAAATAATATTTATTTTATTGCTTAGATTTTACATAATTATATCTATTTTATTCTTTATTTAAGTATTACCGTAATTGCCCGTAACATCACAGCGGGCCATAACTGATAACCAGCGCAGCGACATATATTTTTTTTAAATATCGAAGCATCATGCTGAGATCAGCCTTTTGGCCTCGTATAGGACTTTCTGTTTCATTATTTTTTTTGTTACTTTTTTTATATATTTTTTTTTAACTATGTTTAGTTTATGATCTTGTACGAGTCGCAATAAATTTGTAGGTACTTTTCTTTCTTTAGGAAAAGAACCGGAATTACCGACATAGCTCGCAGAGTAAGCAAACTGAAGTGGCAATGGGCTGGCCATGTTTGCTTCATCTGCTTCATCGGCCATCGGTCCTTCCTTCGAGGAAGGACCGATGGCCGATGAAGCAGATGAGTCCTGGAGTGGAGAGCGCGTATCGGCAAGCATAGTGTGAGACGCCCCCCAGCTAGATGGACGTACTATGACCTTAAGAAGGTGGCTGGGACAGACTGGATGCGGAAGGCGGAGGACAGGGTATTGTGGCGCAGCCTGGGAGAGGCCTATGTCCAGCAGTGGACTGCGATAAGCTGAGTTGATTGATGATGAGTACTACAATAGATTTGCATGGTCTTAAAATAACATTCGGGAACAGGATCTACATGTTTTGCCTCTTAAAGCGTACAAAAATAATATTATATTAATACTTACGAACGCATTTTGGACAGCAATAATTCCATTTTCCACCGACACAGAGGACTGCATGATCTGTCTCTAAGGGTCTGTAGCCAGGTTGACAAATGGTGATCAGCTCAAGTGACTCGAACCTATCGCCGGGTTTCGCGGTTGGAGCTCTTTTGGTTGTGTATTTACCGTACTCAGGATATGAAGGCACGACACAGACCTCCGATAGTTCTTGCAATTTCTATTAAACAATGCAATATAAATGTATTATTACACCAAGTATGCAGTTATCATATCATTCCCTCCGCACCCCGCGTTCTGCGCATTTGGTTCTTAGAACACATTCAACTAATGAGTTTATTCTGAGACACCCAGTATAATAAACTATTCCACTTCAATCAAATACATATGTAAAAACGATTACCACTATACAAACTGTAAATTTTTGGACAATCCTCCTTTACGGGTATGTCATTTTTTTCGCTTAGGGCATAGATAAAAACGTATTTTAGCGACATCTGTTGAGTATTTGTAAAAACTAGTGGTTGGGAATGAAATTACCATAGACATAGATGTGTTAACCAGTTAAATCAATAAAACAAAATGGGACATTCCCAGTTTTTTCCTTATTTCTTATGTGACAGATGCACCCTTTATAAATAAGAGTTGAGTCCGCGTATCACCGGTCAGTTTCCCTCAGTCGTCAGTTTAACCATCGCTGGTATTGACTTACCTTGTTCTCCCAAATTAATGCCAGCCCACCAAAACTAATGAGCACCAGAATAAAGGACACCGGCACCGCCGCGAACATAAACTTTTTTTTAATTGAGAATCTAGCCTTCCTGGGCGGCGCATTCGACGCATCGACGACGATTTGATTGTCATCTGTGGGCGAAAAGAAGACATTTTTATTTCTCAAATACAGAATACAACACACAACTACATCATCATCATCATCATAACATCATCATTTTATATTTTCTTTGCTCTTGTTTCATGTTTATTATTGTATTATGTTTTATTGTATTATGTAAATGGTACACCACAGACTACCTACAGTATTTGTCTCTCCTTCCCCTTTTTAATCCATTCAAAGGTTATCTTTAAAAGATCGCACTTAGCGATAAGACCGTCCATTGTGACACCCTTTGTAAAATTTACATATTTATGTTCTGTCATTTATGGTGACTGAAATGGAAAATGCTCGGATTAAGCAGTGGATTGCCTTTCGTCGATTTCGCAGCAACGAACAGGAAATGCGATCTCCACATACGAATAATCCTATACCTGTTGTAAAGAATCGCCCTATTCGCACGAGAGCAATAACTACGCTTAATATATTTTATCAAAATGTTCGTGGTAATAAAACCAAGTTACATACATAGATGGAAAACCAATATGTTACTTCTGGATTGTGACATTACTGTTGCCACTGAGACTTTCCTGGATTCGTCGGTGGAGAACTCTGAGGTGGTGTCCACTGGCTGGAATGTAATAGGTACGTCGTGACAGAAACAGACCAGGAGGTGGCGTCCTAGTGGCTGCTAAGCCTGTAAACACCTATTTTGCATATTTCCTTTAATATTGTGCAATGGTTGAAAATAATAATATAGTTAATGTTTTTGGCGGCAAGTTGGATGTCGTCCTTTCAAGGGATACTGATTGCGCTGTGCAAGTCCGAGCTGCTGAGGCTGGTGACATTATGAATGTTGACTCATATAATCCTCCCCTAGACATTGAGGCTGAACTTCTTACGACGTTGAGCGAGGAGAGTACCAGCCCTAGTAATCTGGACTCGGCGACTGACTGGAATTTTTGCAAAGCTGACTTTCTCTTACTATATGAACATTATGTCACAGACTGACTGGAGCTGTGTCACTAGTGTCACAGATTTATCGTCTGGAGTGAGTCAAGGATCAGTTCTTGGCTCATTACTTTTTCTTTTAATGATCAATGATCTCGTCAGTGTGGTGCGACATGCTAAGTGTCTGCTATATGCGGATGATTTAAAGTTAGTACTTGAAATTACCGAGTATTTCACTCGTGATGATCTTCAAAGCGACATTGACCGAGTCTTACAGTGGAGTATAACTAATAAATTGTATTTTAACTCTAGCAAGTGTTACGTTATGACGTTCAGCCACAGTGGTAACTCGCGTATTCAAAATCCGTGATCTTGGTGTGACATTTGATTGTCGCCTGACATTTCACGAGCACATCTCCTTAGTGGCTGCCGAGTCTTACAGACGACTGGGTTTTGTC
The DNA here is from genome assembly GCA_945859715.1 of Apamea sordens. Lineage (NCBI taxonomy): Eukaryota > Metazoa > Arthropoda > Insecta > Lepidoptera > Noctuidae > Apamea > Apamea sordens. The sequence continues at coordinate 7,197,888 of OX244014.1, forward strand.
TTACGTAATGCACGTGGCTTCCGTAACTCTAGCATCATCAAAATATTGTATAATTCCCTTGTCAGAAGTAAATTAGAATTTGCAGCTTATGTTTGGAGGATATGAATCAACATACACCCTTGTACATTATCGGAACAAGGTGCCTTGGAGCTGGTGATACTTCAAGTAAAACGCAATACCTCAGAGCAAAACAATTTTATTTGATTAATCTCAAACCTTATATACCCTGTCAGGTAACGAAACCATACCGCGATCTAATTCGATCCTAACGCCATCTATCGAGCTAGCAGGTAGTTTTTAAACGAAATATTGATTATGTTTGTGGAATAGCGTTGGGATTTTGGGATTATTATTTGTACATTGAACACCCTAGTAGTTGAAAAAGTTCAAAAGGCCTTCCTACGCTACTTGTATAAGAGAAACTACGGGTACTGTCCATTTATGTACACCACATATTTTTTACTAGATATGACTGGGCGGGTATACTAGGCTGTCCGGCGGTCTCGAACGCAGATCATCACCGCACTGAAAATTTTACGGAATGTAATTGACTTCCCAGAATTGCACAATATACTATGCACATTTTATGTCCCTGACAATTACCTACGCCACCGGTCTAACCACCGGCATAGACTATTTGCGACTATATACTCTTTGTTGCGACCACAGAGTTGCGACTGCACAGTGCCGCACGGTGTCCCGTGCGCACTCCCCGCTATGTCGCATGAGCAGCGCAATCAATGCCCTTAATTTTGACCTACCCGATTGTGACGTGTTAATCGACGGATTCAACCAAATCATGTTATTGTGCACGAGATTTTGTGAAAGACATTGTATATGAATGGTTGCATGTCCTAATAATTTGTAACCTAACGAAATGTATTGTTATCATTTATTCTTTTTAATTTATTATTATTTTTTTATATTAACGCTGTACCTACCTATCCAAATGAAACTGTAATTTATATAATATATGGAAATTCATTAATTGCTGTTACTGGTGTATAACCGTTGTAATTAATAATAAATAAACAAATAAAGTGTATTTACAGCATAAAGAGTACCTATTCTTATCTACAATTATTCACTTTGCATGAGAAGCATTGCGTGTATTACAAACGTCCCTTGGAATTATGGTAAAATAAACAATATATTATTTTATACTAAGTATATTTTTTTGTATTTTCATTTAATAATTAACTTCAATTAAATTTTTTTATACATACTTATTTTCATTTTTTTATTTCGATTTTGATTTTACCTAAATACATTATGATCTCCACGTGACCAGAGAGGCTGGCCTATTTTTAGCCCAAAGTCAAAGTCAAATTATTTATTTCAAATAGGCACATAAAAGGCACTTTTGAACGTCAAGAATTTCATTGATTCTAGTCACCCCTGCCAAAAGGTAGTTTTCGTATGGAGAAGAATGGGCAAGAAACTCCACCGTTACTCTTTTAAAATATTTTCCAATACTTTGCATAAATTACTTATATAATAATATGCGAAGACAATGCACCTAAATAAAACTACTATACCACAATTAAGTAAAATAATTAAAATGAAATAATGAAACCATGACATAATAAATTAACAATGTTATACATGGTGCTCACATATTTAAAAATATTCTAAAAGTAGACGATTTTCATTAAAAAAAAGTAATAAGTCAGGGACAACCTGACATAATACTTTTTTTTTCTAAAGTATCCTATGGTAATGCTGATTCACAAATCAGCATTGCCATAGGATACTTTTCATCCCGGCAGTTCGATCCCTTGGGATAACTTTCGACCTCCACGCGGGTGAATCCAAAAAGAAGAAGGCAAAAGCTAATCTGATTATAAATGCGAAAGTTCAATTATTACTTTAAGAAGAACTCTAAAACTATTTGCCCTAAGTTTTTATTCAGTGACTGGGCAACTAAAGGAATCAGAAAAAGTAGGGAAAGATTATTTGAACTGTATGGCCTTAAGCCGTATATTAACACGGATACTTTTAATAAGTATGTTGCTAGTTATTCTAAAACTTTTAAAAATATCTGCAAAGCAGCCAAAGCTTCATTCATTAGTAACAAGGTTAAATCAGCAGACAATAAAATAAAGACAGTTTGGAAGATTATTAACAATGAAACGAACAGGAACAAAACACGTAATACTGATTACACACTGAACACTTCCCGCGGTCTCATTAGCGATAACATCGATGTTGCTCAGGAATTTACAACTTTCTTTACCAATCCCAATTAAAACTACAGAAACTTTAAATTCCTCGCCCGCACTAGCTATAGAATTATTAAGAGCGAATGTCTCAGCCTGTACTGTGGAATTTAAATTTAAACATATTAACCCCATTGTCATTATAAAGGCATTTAAGCAACTTAAGATCAAAATTACCGAAGATCTGTGGGGCATGTCTGTTCAGTACAGGAACATAAGAAATAAAAGGCGACTTACACGATAGTACAAACGTATATTAAATTCGTAAGAATTACAATTTTGGGTTGGTGACGCGGAAGGCGATCTATCGGCAAGTGTCGGTGCGTCGTGTTGGAGGGGGAAAGTAGGCCCTCGACCATTACCGCCCCCTCTCTCCTCTCAGTCCCCGCTAACATCGTCGCGCTGCCGTAGGAGCGTTGACATATTCCCGGCCCTGGAAAGCTCAGCAGCTTTCAAGTTTTCATTGTCATCCGGTCTTGGGAGTAAACAAATCCTGTTGAGCGCGCGTCGGACAGTCCCTCGCGCTGTAAGGATATCAGCGACGCGCGTAACGCCATCAGGCCCCGGAAATAACCTCTGGATACGACCGAGACGCCAGTACAACGGTGGAGCGTTGTCTTCTTTGAGGATGACTAAGTCGTCTATTTGTAGGGTCTCTGAAGACTTAGTGCGCCACTTGGTCCTCGTCTGAAGTTCAGCGATATACTCATGGCTCCAGCGCTGCCAGAAGTGCTGTCTTATCTGCTCCAGACGCTTGAACCTGTCAAGACGATTGGCATTAGCTGCTTGTAGACACGGAGATGGTAATGACTGGAGGGGTCTACCAATCAAAAAGTGGCCCGGGGTCAAGGGATAGAAATCAGTGGGTGAGGAGCTTAATGGACATATAGGGCGGCTATTGAGGATACTCTCTATTTGAGCGAACAGAGTTGATAATTCCTCGAAGGTAAGGTGAGCGGTCCCTAATATCCTAGCCAAATGGAACTTGGCTGATTTCACACCGGCTTCCATCAAGCCATTGAAGTGAGGAGCGTATGCAGGGGAGAAGTGAAATTCGACGCCCTCGCCGGCGGCAAAATCAGTGATAGAATTGGCATTACTTTTTATAAATTCTTTGATCTCCTTAGAAGCAGCAACAAAGTTTCCACCATTGTCGCAAAATACATGATTTGGTAGGCCTCTCCGGGAAATAAAACGTCTTAAACTTAAAATAAAGGCATCTTTGGAGAGTTCACTCACGGCCTCCAAATGGATGCACTTATATCTAAAGCATATAAAAATACATAAATAGCTCTTTGTTATTTTGCAACCACGACCCTTGCGATCCGTAATCATAAATGGACCAGCAAAATCAGTGCCTACAGTACGAAAGGGAAAATCAGCAAGCAGTCTTTCGGCAGGTAGGTTTCCCATAATATTTTCCATCGGTTTACCTTTGAAGCGCCTACAAACGTTACAATTACGTACTGTTTGCCGAGCTAAATTTCTTCCACCTACAGGCCAAAAACGAGTTCGAATAGACGCTAACAAAGCCTGTGGGCCTATGTGCAAAAGACGTCGGTGTTCCTGGTGGAATAAAAGGTGGGTGAAATGGTGTTTGTGGCTTAGTAACATGGGGTGTTTCATGTCAAAACTGTATTCCGAAGCCTGTATTCGACCACCTACTCTAATGATTCCTTCGTGTAAAAAAGGATTAAGTGAGGCAATGTGAGATTTAGAATTAAGTGTCTTTTCTTTGACTAATAAATCGTGTTCTTTGGGGAATGATTCTAACTGGGACAAATAAACTAATGTGTTGAGAGCTTTGTTGAGCTCAACAGCAGTCAACGGACCTACGTATTTATTACTAGGGTGTTGGCAATTATTTATAAATCTGTTTATGTAGCAAAAGATGTGTTGTAGTGTTTTAAAATTGGAAAATTTATTTAGTTGTATCAATGTGTTTGTGCTTACGATAGTAGTAGAATGTGCCTTAACTTCAGGTAAATCGTTTGTCTCAATATTAGTCTGTGACTGTGCGACAGGCCAATTAGACTCGGGTGCCAACAAGAACTCCGGCCCATGCCACCACAGACTACATGCAGTGACTTCTTGTGGGCTTACACCACGGGACAGTAAGTCCGCTGGGTTTTGTTCTGTGGGAACATGGCGCCACGAGGTCGTATCAGTTAATTCCCTGATTGTGGCAACTCTGTTGGCAACAAAAGTTTTTAAATTAGTTGAACCGATACGTAACCAACTAAGCACGATGCTAGAATCGGTCCAATAAATGTGTCTTGCTATTTTGCGTTGCAAGGCGTTTGTCACAGAAGAGCCCATCTCAGCTGCAAGAAGCGCTCCTGAAAGCTCAAGTCGAGGAATAGTAATCGAGTTTGATGCGGGAGCAACGCGAGATTTGGCGCATAATAGCTCAACATGTACTTGTCCTTCCTCGTTTACGGACCGAAGATACAAACATGCACCGTAAGCACGCTGAGATGCATCGCAAAAACAGTGCATTTCAACTAATACTGGGTTAGCAATGGATACCCATCGTGGTACAGACAAAGTGGAAATTGACGTAAGACCTTCACAGAAAGCTCTCCATATTTTTATCACATTTTCGGGTGCAGGATCGTCCCAGTCAAGCTTTAAGGACCATAAGGTTTGAATTAAAATTTTGGGAACGATAGTGCACAAGGATAGGAGCCCCAGGGGATCGAAAATCTTGAACGTTGAAGATAAGATGCTCCGCTTAGTAACTACAGAATTACGGCCTACTGTAATGGGAAAATGAAGACTGTCTGATGAAGGATTCCAATCCAGGCCTAAAGTATTAGTGGAATGACTTATCTTGAGGTTTTCACGAGACTGTGCCTCGTCTAAAGGCAGTATAGAAGGTAAATTCGAACGATACTTTCGAAGATTGAAGCCAGCCTTTAGAAGAGCTGCAGATGTTAATCGTTGAATGGACTGTAGCTGTTTTTCATCATCATTACTGGTCAACAAGTCATCAACATATGTGTCTTGCTGAATAACATTTTTTATTAAATTATCCTCGCATTCTTCACCTACTTGCCATATACTTTTGGTGGCAAGGTAACTAGCGCTAGCGTAACCGTAGGTAACCGTGTTAAGCCTGAGAGTTTGCAATGGTTTATCTTCCGCATCACGCCACAAAATCAACTGTAAAGTGCGGTGTGACTCATCTATCAATATCTGGCGGTACATTTTTTCTATGTCCCCCGAAAGGACATACCGATATTGACGGAATCGAATGAGGATGTTAAAAAGAGAATCTTGAATGGTAGGGCCTATCATTTGAATGTCGTTTATAGACAAACCAGATGTGGTGCGAGCAGATGCGTCAAAAACAACGCGAAGTCGCGTGGATTCACTGTCCTCTCGAATGATTGGGTGATGCGGAACAAAATAGGCTCTCTCTGGTCGGTCTTCCTGAGAGATTGACAGATGACCTAGTTTGTGGTACTCATTAATAAAATCTACATAAGCAGACTTAAGGTCAGGCTGCTTGCGAAACCTGCGTTCCAAATTTAGAAATCTACGTTTAGCTATGAAATATGATTCACCAAGACAATCAGGCTCATCAATGAGTGGCAGCTTGACACAAAAACGACCGTCTTGGGTTCGTTTAGTGTGCTGCAAATAATGAAGTTCACAAGCCTTTTGCTGGTCAGTAAGAGGCTGTTTTTGTGGCAATCTTTCCAGCTCCCAGAATCTTGTCAAATCATTGTGAAGTTCGATTAATTTGTCATTATTTTGTATGTTAGCTAAGTTGCATTTTATTTCGTTATTCATGATTTGAGTGTTGTAGTGCAAGGGACCTGCGATGAGCCATCCTAGCTTCGAATCATGTAAGATAGGGTTGCTTTTTCCTAAAGAGTGCTGTTTGGTACCTATGATATCCCAAAACAAGTCAGCACCGATAAGCAATCCTATTTCGGAAGGCTCATAGAAGCTGGGGTCTGCTAACTCAAATGATTTTAAGTTTAACTGCGTAATATTTAAAGTTGTCTTAGGTATTGTACCTGAAATTTGCGGGATGACTAAACATGACGTATTGAAGCTGTATGAACGTACCTTTGATTGTATGCGTATATTACAACGTTCTGCATTAAGTTTGTATACAGTGTTACCTATTCCAATAACGTTCTTTGTATTAGAGCTCAAAACAGTTAAATTTAGTTTTTCTTTTAAGTACTCCGTGATGAATGAAGACTGACTACCGCTGTCTAATAAAGCTTTGGTAGTAACTAACTTATTATTTGCAGGATTAATTATGTCAACCAATGCAGTACATAACAATGTCTCAGAGTGTGTGTGTAAGGAATGTGTATCTGAAACAGCTGACATAGAAACAGGTACAGAATCCGTGTTGTTATTGTTAGGTTCTTCGTCTTTATGTAGATTGGTGTTATGACGTTTCTTACAAATTCTGCATGTTCCTGGTAGTCTACACGCGCGCTTGTTGTGACCTTTACGCAAACAGTTGGTACATAATTTTGATTTAGTTACAAAAGATAGCCTTTCATCAATTGTTTTGGACTTAAATTGTGAGCATTCATGAATGTAATGTGAGTCACTGTTACAGAAGATACATTTATTTAATGACGATACGTTTGGTTGGTCAGCAGTCACAAACGACTTTGTGTGCGAATTGGATCCTGGCTTTGAGTTTTGAGTGTGATTTTGTGAAGATTTCATGCTTATAGCTTGTTTGCTGCGATAAACGGACTCGAGGATATCTGCCCGACCCCTAATGAACGTTAAGAAATGATCTAAAGTAGGCATCTCCAAAGCGCTAACATTACTTTGTATATATTCTTCCCATTTGAGGCGCGTATTACTGTCTAGTTTCGCTGCGAATGTATATATGATTACGGAATCCCAATGGTCCGTTGGCTGCTTCAAAATATTTAAGGCACGTAAGTTTTTGGTAATGTGGTCTACAAGAAACCTTAACGATTTATCTGACTCGCGTAACGGTTCAATGCTAAACAAAATCTTTAAGTGATTATTTATTAACTGACGAATATTATTGTAACGCTCGCAAAGAATTTTCCAAGCCTCAGGATAATTATTGTCTGTAACTTCAAGGTTACTGATCACACGAGCAGCTTCACCCTCCAAATAAGAATTTAAATAGTGAAATTTGTGAATATTTTTAATTTTTGAATTATTGTGAATTAGTGAACTAAATGTATCACGAAATTCCAACCATTTGTAGAAGGTACCATCAAAATTGCTTATTTTGATGATTGGCAAACGGAACCCGATTACTTCATGATCCTCTTCATCGGCTGTGGTGAAACTGCTGCTGTGTTCAAGCGTCGACTTTTTTGTCGAAGTATTTTGTGAAATTATTTCGTGTGCCTTTGCGATTGAATTGTGGAAAGCTTGTTCAATTAACTCCCTAGTATCTAATTCAGCACTTAAACCTTTTTCATCTATCGCCTCGATTTGATTCTGCACGCCATCGAATTCGACAAATAACGCCTCAATTTTAACTAATTTTTGTGTAAGAACATCAACCTCTGTAGGAGTAAGTTTTTTACCTTGAAATTCTTCTAATTGATTGTTAAACTTTGTAATACGTCCTTTAATTGAAGCACGTTTTAAATTTAAAGATTTATAAGTCTCCATACTAATGAAGTTAATGCGCAAACAGCAAAGTGATTAGTTAGCAATAACAAATGATAAATGAATACGATACGCTCCTCGCTTCGATGACGCCCCACTCGGAAACCGGTCTGGATCAGCTGTTAACTTCGTGTGCGGAGCGCCCGGCCGCGCTGCAGCAGCACTCGAAGTCCGGCCGCAGTGCGCGTGAGATCTTTGAGCGCGGTGTACAAGCGTCGAATACGCGGCAGCTGGAATAGATTGTTGGAATGCTTTGTATGTTTGTGCAGGGATAAACAATAGGAAGGCAAGCGTGATAGTGTTTAGTGGTGAAAATTTAGCAACTTATTGCTTAAGGTAGTGTTACGTAATTATAGGCTATCTTAGCTTGTGTTTGAAATAGGTTAAGCTATTGTGTTTTTATTTGTAAATAGTAGTAGCAGGATTACGGGCAATATAATTATTGCAATGCAGACTTTCAAGTCGAAAAATAGATGCATACAAATGCGAAAGTAGGCAACTTGAACTTTGCTACACTTATGGTGTTGCGAATAAATATATTAAGTTATGGAATAGCAATAGGTAGGCAATAGCAATTTTAAATTATTATATAGTTTTGGTAATAATAGTTATACAATTGCAGATGAATAGATGCTCATTAACTGATAGGGTAAGAAGTTAGGCCTTAGTTTTAGGGTACCTTCTTATGAGAGTAATGATTCCTTATATCTCTGTTCACGCAAATATTAAAAGGAATAATGATGTGGAAATTAAAGGAATAGATATGGAACGGGCTCACTCTTGGCTGGCAAACCGCTGCTGCGATGCTGCACGTAGACACCGATGACGTCAGCTTGGCCGGCTCGCGATGGCTGCAAAAGTGGTTGTTCTTGCTGATTCTTGACCGTATGCTGCCCTTGTGTGGCGCTGGGTGGCTTGTAGCAGCTGTAGTCCGTCTCTTCAATGTTCTTCTTTCTTCGTGAACGCTCGAAACGAGTTTGACCGCTACGACCTTTGTCCCGGCGACACGCGGCGCGGTATCGACACCGTCCGTTGATGCGATAGTTGTTGTTACGGAATAATATTCACGGTCGCCACTTTATGTTCAGTACAGGAACATAAGAAATAAAAGGCGACTTACACGATAGTACAAACGTATATTAAATTCGTAAGAATTACAATTTTGGGTTGGTGACGCGGAAGGCGATCTATCGGCAAGTGTCGGTGCGTCGTGTTGGAGGGGGAAAGTAGGCCCTCGACCATTACCGCCCCCTCTCTCCTCTCAGTCCCCGCTAACATCGTCGCGCTGCCGTAGGAGCGTTGACAATGTCTACTAAAGTTTGTCAATCCATTATTGAGACAATTGCACCCTGCTTAGCTCTAATATTTAATTTGTGCGTAGATCAAGGGGTATTCCCGGATTTAATGAAGTTCAGTAAAGTTATTCCACTTTTCAAATCTGGGGACAGCAAAGACACAAATAATTATAGACCCGTATCGGTTTTGCCGGTTCTCAGCAAGGTGTTTGAAAAAGTAATGTTAAATCAAATGCTCAATCATTTTAATCGTAACAACATCCTACACGATCAACAGTATGGTTTCACCAAAGGACGTTGTACAACGGACGCCGGTGTCACCTTATTAAAACACATTTTTAACGCATGGGAAGAGGCACAAGATGCAATAGGCATCTTTTGCGACCTATCCAAGGCATTTGACTGCGTGAATTACGAAACACTGCTCTTGAAACTTGAGCATTACGGACTGGGTAAACTAGCTGTTAGCTTAATAAAATCATATTTAAATGATAGATTTCAGCAAGTTCAAATAAACGGTGTGAATTCATTGGGTTTAAAAGTCAAAATGGGTGTACCGCAGGGCTCAATATTGGGACCGTTCCTATTTTTAGTATATATAAATGATTTACCTCATTTACTAAAAACCCGACCACAAATGGTGTTATTTGCTGATGACACATCGCTGATTTTTAAAGTAGGCAGACGTGCACAGGAGCTTGACGACGTAAATAATGCTATGCTTGTGGTCCATAATTGGTTTACTGTAAATAATTAAGTATTAAATGAGAAAAAAACTAAATGCATTAGATTCTCTTTACCGAATGTTAGAAGTAGTCAATATCACGTTGTATTGAATAAGGAGATACTTGAATTCGTCGAAAATACGGTTTTCTTGGGGATCACGCTTGACTCAAAGCTGCAGTGGGGTCCTCACTTAACATCACTTGCAGGGCGGCTAAGTTCAGCCGCTTACGCTGTTTGGAAAATCCGTCAATTAACAGACGTGGATACCGCGAGACTGGTCTATTTTAGTTACTTCCATAGCATAATGTCTTACGGTATTCTGCTGTGGGGACGGGCTGCAGATATTGATTCTATCTTTGTTCTGCAAAAGAGGGCTGTTAGAGCCATCTACAATCTCAGCAGACGCGAATCTCTAAGGGAACTGTTTAAAAACATTAACATCATGACGGTTCCTTGTCAATATATATACGAAAACATTGTGTACGTTCGAAAAAATCTACATCTTTTTAGTAAGATAAGTGACAGGCATAATTTTAACACTAGGAATAGGAACAAACTAGATCAACCGTGCTTCAGATTGTCTAAAGTAAAAACTTCTTTTATGGGGTACTGTGTAAGATGTTATAATAAAATACCACTCAATATTCTTCAATTAAATGAGAAGAAATTTAAAACATGCATTAAACGCACACTATGTAGACAAGCATATTATAAGTTGGATGAGTATATCGTAGATAAAAATGCTTGGCTTAATGCTGGTCCTGCTCCACAGGCACTTGGGCTCACTAGTTGATTACAATTTCAATATTTGGAAGAGATGCTTCCCCTTTTTTTGTGTTTCTGACATTACGAACGTAATGTTTATTTTATTCAATCAAGATTTAATTCTTAATACTTAAATATTAAATACCTCTTCCTGATTATTCCTATAGTTTTGTATAAATTAGAAGCATTTTTTTTTTAATTTTGTAAATGTAAGAGCCATGGATCCGTTTTTATGATATTTTGATGTTGACTTGAAAGAGCATGGCAGTTGAGAATATGTCATGCTCACTTAAATGTCTCACTGGTGGTGGCGCGTGTGTTGGATCATTCGGTTCCCTACAAAATGGTTGAGCTGGGTGGTGCTGATCCACGCGTCATGTTCGTGAACGGGCGCCGTCAGTTGAGACTGGTCATCTCTTAACTGCCAGGGCTTATTTTTAATTTTATATTTTAAATTGTTCTGTTTTCATTGTTCTCACATGTAGAAGCAATAAGAATAATGTACCCAGGATTTGGTAATAATATCTTGATTTAAAAGAGTGGCCTTGGAGTTTCTTGCCCGTTCTTCTCGAAGGAGATCTACGTTTTGGAATGGGCAACAAGCTTCACTTTCTGACTAACTGACCGACTATTTAAAATTTTGACAATTCAAAAGTGCCTGAAATGGTTTAATTGAAATAAATGATTTGAGTTTGAAAGTTTGTATGGATGGATGGATGTTTGTTACTCTTTCACGCAAAAACTACTGAACAGATTAGGATGAAATTTGGCACACAGATGGTTTATGGCCAGGATTAACACATAAATAAGAGTAGTTTATAACATATACAATCACCGTTAACTTTTTGATAATTTCCAAACCAGATGAAGTTAACATGAAACATATACCGATACGATGAACAATATGTTAGTTCTGATATGGAGTGGTCTAGGTTCAAAGATATGTGTTCTAAAATCTGGATGCATCCTATGATTTTGTAACAATTCATTAAACAAAGGCAGATATATACAGTCCTTCGACAACTTTATTTATATTTTTTTATTAATAAAACGTTGCCCCACACTAGGAGTTTCTCCTGTATTGTGGGTGCGTTTACAAACATTTAAACTCACATACACAAACAGCCAGACCCGGAACAACTACTTGTAGGCCATACAAATAGGTATTTGTTCCGTGCGGGAATCGAACCCGCGACACGCAGCGCAGCAGTCGATCGCTCAGCCACTGCGCCAACCGTGTCGTCAAACAAGAAACAAACATTAATAAGAATCGAGGAGCATGGAAGATGATCGAATTAGCTGTACGTGGAGCATAAGCATAATCAGCCTATAATGTTCCCACTGCTGGGGTACAGGCCTTCTCTCAGTCGTGAATGGGCCGTAATCCACCACGTGGGCCCAGTGCGGGTTCGTAGGTGTCACTTTTTTTTTGTTTTTGGATCTTTGCAGTCTGATTTCCTCACGATGTTTTCCTTCACCGTTTTGTACGTGAAGAAGAGCCCATAAAAACAGACAATAGGTTATTTAAAAACGGAATGCAAATAAATAATTGAAACGCTGACCAAGGACAGTGTGCAATAAAATATTTTTAATTAAGCAGATATTTCCGCGGCAATTACAAAGCGGCCGCACAGCTGCGATCTCTTTTCAAAACAATGAGTCAACATCCCACACGTTGACTACCAGACAGCAGACACAATAGAAAATCTATTGTTGGCGGTTACCAGTGAAAAAAACACCGACCAGCACAGTTCAAATAATATTTATTAAACTTGAAAGTAAAAAAAAAACCAACAACGTAAGACCCTATAAAAAGAAAATTATGCTTCTGTGTTTCGTTCTCGAGATTAGATATATATATACACTTGTAGTCACACATACAATGTCGCCACTATTGCACTAAATTCCAAGAGAGAAAAAAATAATAATAAAAAAATAGATGTGGGTACACCGATACTTCTCTATAGATTTACTGTGTTCAATAGAAGCATTTTTCCTGATACAAAAAATGTCATATTACCTATGTATCTAGCCCGTCTGAAACCTAGTAAACATGTGAGATAGGCGTTTCGACTTTCTCGGTATTATCGGCATTATTTTTTATAAATTTTCTCTCCACTGTAGGTAGGTGTGTGTGTGTGTCTATAAAATAGATAGCATTGTCACGCGGACTTCAGTTGTAAACTCACCATGCAGAAATGACTAGGTTTCAGACAGGCTAGATACATAATATGACATTTTTTGTATCAGGAAAAATGCTTCTATTATGTAGTCTGAGCCTGTCTGAAACCTAGTAAACATGTGAGATGTGTTTATTATCGCATGGTGGGGAGAAAATCAACTGTGACCCTATTAGTACAGATATAGAATGTATCAATAAGTATAGTGTAGTCTGAATCAGAGATTAGTATATCATTTATTAATCAATAATTATGCTTCGCAGCTTCATTCTTTGCGATTTACGTTTAACATGGTGTAGTAGCGCCATCTACCGTAGGCCTTGCACGATGGTTTAAAGTCTATGATTTTTTTTTTTTTTTTTTTTTTAACTTTTCGCCCCACCTCTGCGCACCGCTGTCGTAGCGGACCGTCCCGACATTAATCCTCATTCTGTGTTATCGTGCTGTAGCCTTCGCACGCATTCGGTTACCCTGCCACTGCGTTCTTACTTTTAAAAAAATAAGTAGTGAAAATAATAAGATGGGAAACAAAAGGAAACGTCGAGAAGAGGAAGAATCTAGAATCACAAAGAAGATTAAAAAACTGGAACGAAAATTACAGCGCCGAAGGAGCGTTATTTCGTCGGATGATAGCAGTAAGTAAAAATCGGTTAATATTTGAACTAATTACCGTCGTTGACGGTTAATATTTGAACTAATTATCGTCGTTGACGGTTAATATTTGAACTAATTACCGTCGTTGGCGGTTATATTTGAACTAATTACTGTCGTTGGCGGTTAATATTATAACTAATTACCGTCGTTGGCGGTTAATATTTGAACTAATTACCGTCGTTGGCGGTTAATTTTTCATACTATAATGCCGTCGTTGGCGGTTAATGCTTGAATCTACTACCAGCGTTGGCGGTTACGTGTGTCAAGTTTTGAAATGACAAAGTATTTTTTATTTGTCACACAGATTCTGAAATCGACGAGCAAGTTTTGCCCGTGATGTCACCAAGACAATCACCAACCGATCTGGTAGCTTCGCCACTCAACCACAGGAATGAATCCTTACATATGCCTGGTCTGATTTCTCCTATTCCACAAACCTCACTGGTTGAATCTACTAGTTTGGAACACACCAATGCAGAAGCTGTAATTCCAGAGCCAGGACCGTCGTCTGTTCCCGATCCATGTTTGTCAAACGTGCAAGAGGAGGATAACCAGCTAGAAGAAGATATACTTCAGATCTTAGGGGAACCACCACAGCCAGATATTGCGCTGGGTAAAAATATTCATAAAGATATCGCATTCCGTTGGCAAGATATCTTGGTTAAAGGCTTACCTAGAGAACAAAAAGAACCGCTTCTCAAAAAGTACCTTATACCGGCTAACTGTAACTTTCTTGTAGCCCCGTTATTAAATCCTGAAGCTAAAGCAGCTACCCCAGATATTCTATCCAGGAGAGACGCCAGTTTGTTACAAAAGCAAAATCAAATTGGCGTCGCATTAGCCGCATTATCTCAGCTTACTGAAATGATTATACGTAATGAAACCTCCAAGCAAACACTTCTGCAGCCTCTTAGTGATGCTTGCCGCATTCTATGCGACAGCCACTGCATTGAAAGTAGAACCAGACGTAGCATTATTATGAGTTCTATAAATACCAGTTTACGTGATGCTCTTGCTAACACACATCGTGACAAGTACTTGTTTGGAGAAGATTTGGCGGAGAAACTAAAAGCCGCTAAGTTTGTCCAAAAAACAGGAGAATCTCTGCAAAGAACTAATCCTATACCGTCTACTAGCAAAAGTGGTTCGAACTTCAGGGGCACGCCAAGGAACCGGAATTTAAACTTCAGGGGCCCAATACAAAGGAAACCACCGAACAAGACAAACGAGGTATCGAGAGGACGACAGCCGGCGCGTCAGACGCGCGGCTTCAACTATTCGCGACAGACGCCACCTCCGCCGAAGACGTCTTCACCGACCAGGAGGAACTATCGCAAATAAATACTCAGGTAATGCAATACGCTGGACGTTTACAATATTTCTATTTACAGTGGTCTCAAATTACAGATGACCCAACCTTACGGTCTTGGATAAAGGGATATAAAATCCCATCTATATCCACTCCAATCCGATTTGACAGTCCATGTTCTATGCCTAAATCAGAACAGGAGCATTACGATTATGTTAAAACAATTAAAAAGTTAATTGAGGTCAATGCAATTTCACAATGTTCACATGAGGAGGGTGAATTCATATCAAGTATCTTTCTTGTACCTAAGCCAAACGGTGAAAAACGCTTTATCCTAAATTTAAAACTTTTAAATAGATTTATAAAAACTAATCATTTTAAAATGGAGGATTACAGGACAGCCATTAAATTAATAAATAATAAATGTTACATGGCTTCGATTGACCTAAAGGATGCATATTTTTTTTTATTAATGTCGCTAAATGTCACAGAAAATACTTGCGTTTTAATTATAATGGAACTCTTTTTGAGTTTAATTGCCTACCTTTTGGATTATGCACCGCTCCGTATGTTTTTACAAAAATTTTGAAGCCGGTGATGGAGTATTTGCGGTCAAGAAATATGATTTCAGTTGTTTATTTAGACGATATATTTTGTATAGGAAAAGACTTAAAAGACTGTACTTTTAATGTTAAACATACTTGTGCATTTTTAGAAAACTTAGGATTTATTATAAACAAAGATAAAAGTTGTTTAATACCAAGTACTAAGTGCAAGTTCTTAGGTTTTGTTTTCGACTCCCAAAAAATGATCATGGAATTGCCTTCTGATAAGAAAGATAAAATTAAAAGTAAAGTTCAGATTCATTTAGACATTCGTAAATGTAAATTACGCGATTTTGCTAGAACAATTGGTCTTCTGATATCTGCGTGTCCTGCGATACAATATTCTTGGATGCGTACAAAATTATTTGAGCAATTTAAATTTAATTCTTTGTTAAAAAATGATAGTTACAATCAAACAGTTTCATTGCCTAACTTTATTAGGGAAGATCTTAGGTGGTGGTTAAATAATGTGGCGTTTGGTTATTCTAATATTAAGACCAATATATATATAAAAGAAATTTTTAGCGATGCCTCATCCACTGGGTGGGGTGCATACTGTGGTGGTGATGAATCGTACGGTTATTGGAAAGAAAATGAAATGAAATTACATATTAACCAGTTAGAGCTAAAAGCCGCGTTTTTCGGATTAAAGGTCTTTGCCAGTGATTGTTTTGATTGTGAGTTGTTATTAAGAATCGATAATGTTACAGCCATTTCATGCATTAACAGGATGGGCAGTGTACAATACCCACATCTCAATGATGAGACTCGTAATATTTGGAAATGGTGTGAAGGGCGACGTATTTTGATTTTTGCATCATACATTAACACTAAAGATAATCAAGAAGCTGATATGTTGTCTCGGAAAAAGTTTCAGGATACCGAATGGGAATTAGGAAATTACGCATACGAGGACATAAAACACAAGTTAGGATCACCAAATATAGATTTATTTGCCAGCCGTTGTAATTCTAAATGTAATACATACGTTACCTGGAAGAATGATCCTGATGCGTGGGCTATTGATGCGTTTACCATTTCATGGAAAGATTTAAACTTTTACGCCTTTCCACCATTTTCAATGATACTAAAAACGATCCAAATAATCATATCCGATAAAGCGGAGGGTATAGTTGTTATCCCATACTGGCCAACTCAACCTTGGTTTCCATTATTTAATAAAATATGTAAATCTGAAACTATTTACTTTCCACCTGATTGTAATTTGCTAAAATCCCCTTACAGATCAACCCACAGTCTGCATCGAACATTAACATTGGCTGCCGCGAGATTATCCGGCAGACTCTATTAAACAAATTTCTGACACCAAGGTCGGTGGAAATAATGTTAGCATCCTTGTCAATTAATACTTATAAACAATACGACGGGTGCATAAAAGCTTGGATGATTTACTGTCAAAAACATAATTATGATCACACTTGTGCTTCAATACCGATAGTTATTCATTTCTTAACAGAGGTATTTGACAAGGGTGCGAAATATGGAACAATCAACTCTTACAAATCTGCTTTATCTTTATTATTAGGTCATAATTTAGATGATGAAAGACTTAAACGATTCATGAAGGGTGTTTTCAAATTAAGGCCAACTAACCCAAAGTACAATATTACTTGGGATCCTGACATTGTTTTAAACTTCTTAGCACTCAAATGGCCTAATGAAAACCTAGACTTGAAAACTCTCTCCAAGAAAACTGTAACGATAATTGCTCTTGTGACCGCACATCGTGTACAAACCTTATCTCTAATTAAAATTAACAATATAATTACAAATCCCAATGAAATTATTATTAAAATTCCCGATACAATAAAGACAACAAAATTAAATTCATTTCAACCAATTTTAAGACTTCCATTTTATAATACACGTCCAGAAATCTGCCCGGCTAGATGTTTACAATCATATATGAATAAAACTAAGACATTACGTAAAAATAACAATAATAGTTTATTTATAAGTTTCAAAAAACCACATTCAAACATTACTTCTCAAACTGTTAGTCATTGGTTAAAGGATACGCTACTAGAAAGTGGCGTAGACACTTCAATATTTTGCGCTCACAGTACACGGCATGCAGCCACATCAAAGGCAAATAAATTAGGAGTAAACATAGATGTGATTAAAAAGACTGCTGGATGGACTGATTCATCTTCAGCTTTTGCGCGATTCTACAATAAAGAAATTGTAAATCAAAATCAATTTGCTGAATCTTTGCTTAATTGTTCTCAAATATAATGTAATAGGCCACCACCTTGCCTTGTAATAGGCAGCTGGAGGCCACCACCTTGAGGACATATAAGCAATCATGGCTGAAATGGGTTACTTGGTGTCAATCAGTAAAAACCGAGCCTAAAAATCCAGGTCCAGACGGCATCGCGAGGTATTTAATTTATCTACATAAAGCACTGGACCTTAGCGACAGGACTATTCTCGTGCACAAATCAGTGGTAGCTGCCAATAGCTTAAGCTCACATCCATTAGTGCGACAAGCACTCAAGGGTATCGCTAATGAAACCTGTGCAAAGACTATTATCAATAAGCCACCCATCTGGAACCCTCAGCTAGTGGTAGATTGGCTTATAAGTAATAGTCCGCAGGTGGATAGTCTGTTTGATGTTTCCAGAAGGTGCGCCACGCTGTTGCTCTTAGCGTCTGGAAGACGCATCCATGACCTGACGCTGCTCTCGATCACTGCGGATCACATGGTTGACCAAGACGACCATATTACATTCTGGCCAGTGTTTGGGTCCAAAACCGACTCGCTGACTCACAGACAGTCGGGCTGGCAACTGTCAGTTGGTCCTCATTTAAACATCGGCGTGGTCCACTGGCTAAGAAGATTGCTGGAGTTGTCTGCTTCACGGCGGGCGCAAGCTGACAACACACCTAGTCTATTTATCACAACACGTGGTGCTCCACGTGCAGCGAGCCGCACCGTCATCGGCGGCTAGGTGCGCACGGTGTTGCGTGCAGCTGGCATTCATGAAGCACCTGGATCCACGCGCTCAGCAGTCGCTTCACTAAATTGGTTAGAAGAGTGTCCTGTCGAAGAAATCCTCGCCCGTGGAAACTGGGCGTCCTTGAACACTCTTCTACAATTCTACAGGCGTCCACTCGCTCAACCTATAAGGGATACCAGCTCAGTGGCATCTTCTTTTAAACCGGTTTGATTATAATTCATGTGGTAATTATTACAACCAATTTGATTGTGATTTATATAATTATTGATTAATAAATGATATACTAATCTCTGATTCAGACTACACTATACTTATTGATACATTCTATATCTGTACTAATAGGGTCACAGTTGATTTTCTCCCCACCATGCGATAATAAACACATCTCACATGTTTACTAGGTTTCAGACAGGCTCAGACTACATAATAGAAGCATTTTTCCTGATACAGAAATGTCATATTATGTATCTAGCCTGTCTGAAACCTAGTCATTTCTGCATGGTGAGTTTACAACTGAAGTCCGCGTGACAATGCTATCTATTTTATAGACACACACACACACCTACCTACAGTGGAGAGAAAATTTATAAAAAATAATGCCGATAATACCGAGAAAGTCGAAACGCCTATCTCACATGTTTACTAGGTTTCAGACGGGCTAGATACATAGTTATTATGACATTTTTTGTATCAGGAAAAATGCTTCTATTGAACACAGTAAATCTATAGAGAAGTGTCGGTGTACCCACATCTATATTTTAATTATTATTTTTTTCTCTCTTGGAATTTAGTGCAATAATGGCGACATTGTATGTGTGACTACAAGTGTATATATATATCTAATCTCGAGAACGAAACACATAAGCATAATTTTCTTTTTATAGGGTCTTACGTTGTCGGGTTTTTTTTTACTTTCAATTTTAATAAATATTTATTTGAACTGTGCTGGTCGGTGTTTTTTTCACTGGCCAACAATAGATTTTCTATTGTGTCTGCTGTCTGGTAGTCAACGTGTGGGATGTTGACTCATTGTTTTGAAAAGAGATCGCAGCTGTGCGGCCGCTTTGTAATTGCCGCGGAAATATCTGCTTAATTAAAAATATTTTATTGCACACTGTCCTTGGTCAGCGTTTCAATTATTTATTTGCATTCCGTTTTTAAATAACCTATTGTCTGTTTTTATGGGCTCTTCTTCACGTACAAAACGGTGAAGGAAAACATCGTGAGGAAATCGGACTGCAAAGATCCAAAAAGAAAAAAAAAAGTGACACCTACGAACCCGCACTGGGCCCACGTGGTGGATTACGGCCCATTCACGACTGAGAGAAGGCCTGTACCCCAGCAGTGGGAACATTATATGCTGATTATGCTTATGCTCCACGTACAGCTAATTCGATCATCTTCCATGCTCCTCGATTCTTATTAATGTTTCTTTCTTGTTTGACGACACGGTTGGCGCAGTGGCTGAGCGATTGACTGCTGCGCTGCGTGTCGCGGGTTCGATTCCCGCACGGAACAAATATTTGTATGGCCTACAAGTAGTTGTTCCGGGTCTGGCTGTTTGTGTATGTGAGTTTAAATGTTTGTAAACGCACCCACAATACAGGAGAAACTCCTAGTGTGGGGCAACGTCTTAATAATAAAAAAATAAAAAATATAAATAAAGTTGTCGAAGGACTGTCTATATCTGCCTTTGTTTAATGAATTGTTACAAAATCATAGGATGCATCCAGATTTTAGAACACATATCTTTGAACCTAGACCATTCCATATCAGAACTAACATATTGTTCATCGTATCGGTATATGTTTCATGTTAACTTCATCTGGTTTGGAAATTATCAAAAAGTTAACGGTGATTGTATATGTTATAAACTACTCTTATTTATGTGTTAATCCTGGCCATAAACCATCTGTGTGCCAAATTTCATCCTAATCCGTTCAGTAGTTTTTGCGTGAAAGAGTAACAAACATCCATCCATACAAACTTTCGCATTTATAATCAGATTAGCTTTTGCCTTCTTCTTTTTGGATTCACCCGCGTGGAGGTCGAACTGCCGGGATAAAAAGTATCCTATGGCAATGCTGATTTGTGAATCAGCATTACCATAGGATACTTTAGAAAAAAAAAGTAATAAGTCAGGTTGTCCCTGACTTATTACTTTTTTTTTAATGAAAATCGTCTACTTTTAGAATATTTGTAAATATGTGAGCACCATGTATAACATTGTTAATTTATTATGTCATGGTTTCATTATTTCATTTTAATTATTTTACTTAATTGTGGTATAGTAGTTTTATTTAGGTGCATTGTCTTCGCATATTATTATATAAGTAATTTATGCAAAGTATTGGAAAATATTTTAAAAGAGTAACGGTGGAGTTTCTTGCCCATTCTTCTCCATACGAAAACTACCTTTTGGCAGGGGTGACTAGAATCAATGAAATTCTTGACGTTCAAAAGTGCCTTTTATGGGCCTATTTGAAATAAATAATTTGACTTTGACTTTGGGCTAAAAATAGGCCAGCCTCTCTGGTCAAAGTCAAAGGATAAAGGGTTATGAAATTCCTTTCGCACAAACTCCATTTCAGATTAATATGCCACCGTCTAGAAAATATTCTCGTATCGAAGAATGTAATTTTGACCAGGCTATAGATAATTTATTGGCTATAGGTGCTCTTTCAAAATGTGAACCTTGCAACGGCCAATTTATATCTAATATTTTCTTGGTACCGAAACCAAACGGCAAAACTCGCCTAATTCTAAATTTGAAAAATTTGAATGCATTTAAACAAAGCATTATAAATTAGAAGACCTTCGGACAATAATTAAGCTTATTTCAAAAGATTGTTTTATATCGACATTCGATCTTAAAGATGCATATTTTTTAATCAAAATTCACGATAATTCTAAAAAGTACTTAAGATTTAAATGGAAAAATGGTCTCAATACCGCGCCCTACGTTTTTACTAAAATCATGAAACCTGTTGTCAAACTATTAAGATGTACTGGTAATTTGTCAACAATATATTTTGACGATTTATGTCTTGTATCACATCGCTATAGCGATTGTGTTGATAATGTTGAAATTACAAAGAAATTTCTTTGTTCTTTGGGCTTCATTATAAATGAATCTAAAAGCTGCCTGGTTCCTAACAATTCATGTGGATATTTAGGATTTATCATTGATTGTAAAACAATGGAAATTAGCTTGCCTGCTGAAAAACGTGAGAGGATAAAGAAGGAATTGTTAAAATTCAAAAACCTCAATAGATGTCAAATTAGGGATTTTGCTCGTTTAGTAGGACTTTTAACATGTGCTTGCCCTGCCATTGAATATGGCTGGATGTATACGATCTGGCTGGATGTATATGGTCGAGAAGTTGGAGTCGCGTCACAACACTAACTTCAAGTCGTTCGTGGTGCGTATTCCGACACATCATCTCGAGAAGTTCCTCAAGGAAGAGTTCTGGCCGAAGGGTGTTGTGTACCGCCGGTTTCGTGGCCGTCTACATGACACTAGTCAGCGAAACACGACGCAGACACTTCGTGTGCGTTAGTTAGTTCTTAGTGTAATATTATAATGTTGTATGTATTTAGGGTTGCCAGGTCGCCAAACCTATTAGCCGGACAGACCAGCCAGTTTGGCCGGACATTTGGGTAGAAAGGCCGGACACCCTACATTATTGAGGATTTTGTGTCTCAGTATTAATAGGTACGACAAAAAAATTTTATGTAAAATCAAGCTATTTGATTATTGTCATAATCAGTCATCGGCGCTCGCTCGTTTGCGAAATGTAAAAAGCCTAACAAAAGCCGGACAAGCCGGACACCGTTTATTTTGGCCGGACACGCAATCAAAAAGCCTACCTATGTCCGGCTTTATCCGGACGCCTGGCAACGCTATATGTATTTATAGTATATTTTTAAGTTATATTAATATTGTATTGTATGTGTTTGTATGGGCCTTGTTGCCTGAAATAAATGGATAAATAAATATTGTTGCGGCCTGTGCCGGCATGGTAACCACCGCGGCGTGGCGGTCGCCCGACGTCATCAACAGGCCATCTCCGCTGAACCAATCGGAGCGCCGCCACGACCATCGGAAGAAAATCACGCCATACCGCAGCGGACCAATGACGACGCGCCACCGCACCGGCGCGACGGGACGGCGGCGGGGGGAACCTCGCGAGGGTTCGCGCTGTCGCGGCCCGGAGCGCTAGGACACTTGCTCCAGCGCGCCCCCAACGATCGGTCAACATACGCATAACATTGTAACGGGTCCTAGAATTATGTAATCTTGTACACGTCAATTTAAAGGTTAAGTCTAAATAAGTATTGGTTTGTTCTATAACGGTATTTTATTTAGTCTCCTAACACACACCTAAGCATAGGCGTCAACAAGTGGCGACCGTGACAGGACCCGTTGCGTTTAAAGTTAAAACCATGGAATCGTCGAGAAGCGTCGACGGAAAATTCATCGCGTGGAGCAAGTGCCCGCCATCCATCCAGCCGGGCTGCGTAATCAAGAGAGCCTCGATGAGAAACTAGAATTCATCGATAAAACTGTTTTCCTGTGTCATGCTTTCTGGCGGAACCACCTTGGCTTTAACAATTATAATGTTACATAAA
Source organism: Apamea sordens (assembly GCA_945859715.1). Classification (NCBI taxonomy): domain Eukaryota; kingdom Metazoa; phylum Arthropoda; class Insecta; order Lepidoptera; family Noctuidae; genus Apamea; species Apamea sordens. The sequence goes on from OX244014.1 coordinate 7,220,894, forward strand.
AAATCTATGGAATGTCTATAAAATTCTAGTCCTATTAAAAAAAAGTCTATAGCTCTAGTTTCGACGTAAACTTTAATTTAAAGTGGTTGCGCTGCAGAGTATCCTTCCCGGGTGTGTTCCTCTGTGGCCGGACCACATTTTAGTACTCAGATGCTATAGATCGAAATAATACCTACCTAAAGTCTACTTTCATCGGAATATATATATATTTTTAGTACCTCAAGAGATATCTTTTTAATTAACAATTTATGTGGTCCGACCGCCAGGCAGTGCTCTCTGGCCGCGCCACCTCAAATTAAATAGAGTATAATGAACTATTAGTAAATCAATATCCCGAAAAAAACTACCTAAAGAGTACCTTGCTTACGACAAATATGGTCCAATTAACTCCTTTAGTTAAGGAGTTATTGGTCGTAGGGTGTGGTCCGGCTGGAAGGTATACTCTGCAGCAAGTCAATTTTGCAATATTTAATATTAACTATCCACAAATTAATTTATATAATAGTACCTTTTCTCTACTCTTCGTTGATACTTTTTTCTCTCAAGAAACTATTCATTTTGATTAAGTAATCTTTAAAGTATGTGGCGCGGCTAGGGAGGATTACTTTCAGCAAATATAACGAAATATGCTTTATTTTTTATGACAACGAAAACTGCATAATAAGTACTTTATAAAAAGACATGGACTTCATCTATAAACTTTTATTTTTATTACTAACAATGATTTTGAAAAATCTAGGCGCTTAGTGACTATTTCGAAGAGAAAGTTAAGAGGCACCGTTTTGTTCGTATATTTAAATTAGATTGAGGAATTGGAGGTACTAGTTCAATATATAATTGTTTGATACTATATATTTGCTTATACTATGTATAGTAATAGATATATCGGGGTGGTTGCGCCGGGAAGGATACTCTGCAGCGCAACCACTTTAAATTTGTAGCGGTATCTACAACGCCACATGCGAACAACGCGTCATACTGACGTCACGCAAATCCTGCATCTCGCAAGCAGAGTTTACCGCGCAATTAGCATAGATACAATTTCCCAACATCAATCGTTGGGCAAATGCCCGCCAGACACAACACCCGTCTGGTCGGAGGATCCTCCCTTTTCTATGGAGGATGAGTGAACTTTACACCCTGTTCCTCATACCTCTAAACTGGTGACCCCGAGTATGAACGTCAGCGTAGCCTTCGTGCAAACACTTCAGCGTGACGTCATCATCATCACTTCCGCAAGCTTCAGCGGCAAGTCACCCAGCCAGCCAGCATCCACGGCTTCGACGGGTACCCTGACCACCAGCATGCAGCGTCCGCGCATACCTGGTCATCACCCTCGGCCTCATCAGCAGCCTTGGCACAGCACACTGCACCTTCGGCCGGTCAACAAGCAGAGCACCCTCTCCTGGTCGACGCAGCAGTCAGCCTCAACCCGGCGCTGTACGACATCCGACGCACTGGAGTATAACGCAGCGCCACCCCGACTCACTGGGGACATCTCCGCAGACAGTTCCGACTCACCGTGAACTATGCGGCAACCGGTTCCGACTCACTGGAACCTCAGCTGGCCTGGCAAGCATCGCAAGATACAAGACTCAGCCCACTATCGACCTCCGGTCTCCGGAGGGGAGTGATGTAGCGGTATCTACAACGCCACATGCGAACAACGCGTCATACTGACGTCACGCAAATCCTGCATCTCGCAAGCAGAGTTTACCGCGCAATTAGCATAGATACAATTTCCCAACATCAATCGTTGGGCAAATGCCCGCCAGACACAACACCCGTCTGGTCGGAGGATCCTCCCTTTTCTATGGAGGATGAGTGAACTTTACACCCTGTTCCTCATACCTCTAAAAATTAAAGTTTACGTCGAAACTAGAGCTATAGACTTTTTTTTAATAGGACTAGAATTTTATAGACATTCCATAGATTTTTTTATGTAACATTATACTTGTTGAAGCCAAGGTGGTTCCGCCAGAAAGCATGACACGTTTTCCTGGGGATAACGCTCGACTCAAGGATGCAATGGGGTCCTCATATAACATCTCTTGCAGGACGGCTAATTTCAGCAGCATATGCTGTAAAAACAATCCATCAATTTACTAAAGTAGATACCGCGAGGCTATTCTATTTCATTCTAGTTATTTTAATAGTATCATGTCCTACGGTTTTTTACTACGGGAACGGACTGCAGATATCGAGTCTATTTTTATTCTGCAGAAAAGAGCCATCAGAGCAATATATGGCCTCCGCAGGCGCGATTCTCTAAGGGAACTGTTTAAAGATATTAATATCATGACGATACCTTGTCAATATATCTATGAAAACATCATGTATACACGGCTACACGTCAAGCTATACAAAACCAGTTTGTCTTGGCCTCACTTTGTATGATATTTTCTCACAATGAACGGTCAGCTAATACTGGTTTTGCATAGCTTGATGTGTAGCCGTGTGTACGTAAGGAAAAATTTAAGTCTTTTCAGTAAAAGAGGTGACAGATACACTAGAACTCGAAATAGGGACCAATTAGTTCAACCAGGTTTCAGACTGGCTAAAGTAGACTCTTCCTTCATGGGGTACTGTTTAAAATGTTACAATAAAATTCCTCTCCACATACTCCAACTCAATGAAACGAAATTCAAATCTTACATAAAACGCACACTATGCAGCCAAGCACATTTTAAGTTGGGGGATTACATCGCTGACAAAAATGCTTGGCTAAACGCTGGTCCTGCTCCACAGGACGCATAAATAGATTGATTAGCATTTGAAAATACTTCACACACACCTACCCTACCTACATACTGTTGGAGCTGCTGAAGATTTTAAAATACTATTTTTGCATAATATAAATTCAATCTCCTAATAATTGCATAGAACATGTACATACTATAAAGCTATCATTTACTGGGTACGTCTTTCAATGACTTGAATGTGCCTTGGTGGCTGAAAGTATGTCATGCTCACTCTAATGTCTCGCTGATGGTGGCGCATGTGTTGGATCATTTAGCTCCCTTCAAAATGGTTTGAGCTGAATGGTGCTAATCTATGCGTCATGTTCGTGAACGGGCGCCATAAGTAGGGACTGGTCAACTCTTTGCTGCCATGGCTTATTTTGATTTAATTTAATATTTGAATTGTTTTTTCTTTATCTTTTCATTACGGACGCTTTTAACGTTCTGCATCGTTCTTACATGCATAATTTTGAACATGAATGATGTAACCAATACTTTGTAACAATATTATTATGATCTAAAAGAGTGTCCATGGAGTTTCTTGCCTGTTCTTCTTCATAGGTACCTACTACGCTTTGGAATGGGCCACTAGCTTCACCTTTTTGACAGACCGGCCTTGACAATTCAAAAGTGCCTGTAATTGGTTTATTTGTAATAAATAATTTGATTTGAGTTTGAGTTTGCACATCGAACAAGACGTGTGAAATGTGTGTAAAGTTTTGTTTATTTTTATCGTGGTTGCGTTTACAAACATTTAAACTCACATACCTACACAAACAGTCAGACCTGGAACAACTACGTACCAGTAGGCAATACATTTTTTTTTTGAAACGAATTTCCTTATCGCGCGTTGTGAAAGGGGGCTAGACGGAAAAAATTAAGACCAAAAGTTGGAACGACACTTTTTGCTATAGTTGTAAGCCGTGCGGCGTGCGCGTGTTTCTCTGTCTGTCTATCTCTCTCTCTCTCTTATAGAAAGCAAGACAGTTATACTTCATTCTATCCGGGTGTCCCTTAACACCTCTTAAGTTTTATTTATAAATTGATATTGATTAAAAATAATAATTATGTTCATGAAATTGTTTAATTTGATTTATTTATATTTATGCTTAGGCAGACTTCATCCATAAGGCATTAAACTCAATTCAATTTTCATTCCCAATTCTGTAAACTTATAACATTACTTACCAAACCCCATGGTACTGGGCAGATGCTCAGCATCGCGAAGCGCAAACAGGGGATCCCTAACATCGGGCTCGCGTTGTAAATCCATCATTGCTGGCTCTTGGCTCCTGCAGAATATAAAAGCTTATCAGTAAATCTCACTAGTACTATAAATCTAAGTTTCTAAAGATGTTCATCCCCCGATCCTTGCTCGAGCCAGCCCGCGCCGCTGAGCCTGTAGTTTTAAATTCGTCCCTTAATCATTCCGATCCAGCCTGTCCCTTACAGGCGCGGTCGCAGCGCAAGATTTGGAGGGGGGGGGGGGGGGTCACCAAGTAGTAAGTTAGTAACTTAAGTTAGTTAGGCAAGTAAATCATGCAGACTCTCAGCAGCTTGAACGATTTTAGGGGATCCCCACGACCTACATTCGGACTGTGTCTGGTCCTCTCCCAGCGATGCCCTAAGCCGTGGTCCGAACCCCACAGGGGGTACCCTTAGCGTGTAGTCGCTTAGTTTTTAAGTGTTTTTAGCCCTGGCTGGAGGCCTTAATTTATTGAGGCATCCACAGGCAAGCCCGGTTAAGCAAACGACAACCTCATAGGTTGAACTGCGTGTTGTATTTTGAATGAATTTCTTAAGTTGGTTTTATTTCTTAAGTTGGTTAGGTTTCATGTGCATCCAGCCTAAGATAATCGTGGAATCAGTCCAAAATACTACGCTATTGAACTTACAACGTAATGAGTTGCGTACCATGTCATACAGACAAGCACCTAATAAAGCCCCACAAAGTTCGAGACGTGGTATACTAATAGTATACCACGTAATATTTAATATTGTTATTGATAATTTGATAAAACAATAATCTAACTGATACTGTTAAATCATTGTGAACTGTGCGAACATACTAACACGCGCAGTCTGCAATGCGTCGCTAAAAATGTGTAATTCGATATACATAGGCTATTTATAGCGTGGCGAGGTATACGAATAGTCAGAATCAGAATCTTTATTTGTAAACATAGGTAGAGTTACGCAGTGTGTTCTGTTACAATATTTCCATAGGTTCTCTATTTTTTTGCCATTAGGCGTACAAATACATTATAATTATCAATTTAAATTCAAATTAATTAAGTAATACAAAACAAAACAATACAATTACTGATTATTATAAATTATAGAAAGCAACACAGTAATGGATCAATAATTCCTCTCCAGAATGTCCACAATAAATGTTAAGAAAACACATAGATCCGATGTTATGTAAATGTAAAAAAATAAAAAAATATTAATGTCAAAACTAAAAATAAATAAAATATTAATGCCAAAACAGGTCAGGTATTTTAATGTTGAGGAGGAGGAATTATAGAATTGTCATCCAAATAGTCCTTTAATGAGTAGTAACATTTATTGACTAAAATTTTTACCAAAACACGAATTTGTCCAGATTTAACAATTTTAATGTGTCAGGCAGCTTGTTAAATATTTTTGTGGCCATACAGAAAGTACTCTTGTTCATTAAGGCTGTTCTACCATGTGAAATTTCGAGCTCTAGCTTATTTTTGTCACGAAGTTTTTTATAGTGACTTTTGAAAGCTGTTTTGTATTGCGAGATGTGTGTTTTTACAAATACATTAGTTTCATAAATCTAGAACGACGGTAGGGTAAGGATTTTTAAGCTTTTAAACAACGGTTGACAACTGTCGGTGCTATTTATTCCACACATAGCCCTGATACACCTTTTTTGAGCTCTAAATACAAGTTCACTATCAACTGAGTTGCCCTAATACATTATGCCATACCTAAGTGTTGATGCAACATAACCGTGATAAGCTGGTAGTACCGATTCCAGGTTGACAGTCTGATAATTTGTAAAGAGTGTACGCAAATTTATTAAATTTTTTACAAATTTCGTTTGGGGGTCTCCAGGTCAAATTATTATCTATTATGATGCCAAGAAACTTAGTGACAGTAGTTGGCTCTATTTGAGTCCCTAAACAATGACTGTCAAGGATCTTACTTGGAATTCTCTGGTGGAAATGCATAATGTTAGTTTTTTCTAAATTTATAATGAGATTATTTTTGTCAAACCATGATATAATTATATTTGTTAAAGCGTCACTTTAATTAATTCAGCAATTGTTACATTATACGATTTTTAGCTATAAGATTTTTATCAGGCGTTAATGGTCCCTGACCTTTTAATTTTTTTGAATGTCATGGCTGCCAAATAAACCTGCACACTGCGAGCTACGATCCTAAGTTTTTTAATTCCCAAAATTCCTGCGAAGTTCCTACAATTGTATACATGGTCCTTCGAGCCGGATAATTTTGTTGTTATCTAGAAACACATTTAAACTTAATAATCTATTTTTGTTTAGTATTTTTTTGTTATTTAATATTAAATTATATTCAGGGAAAGACTCCTTTTGCGACTGAATAATAATAAAGTTTAACGCATCTTGTAACTCATGAGTACTAAACAGGACGTATTTATAGAACGTCCTTTACAAGTATTGATGAAACGTAAAGCATAACAAATAGAACGCTGTAATCGATTAAAATTGGAAAATCGATTGAACTCGATTATTCCTTTAAATAAATCTTCAGTAGCATGACGATCTTGGGCTAAATTAACTAAAATATTAGATTTGATGTCTGGTAACGTTTGTGTATTTATAGCAGTGGATGGCCATGTAGTACTGTCATATTTTAAGAAACATGGACCGAACCACCACAAGTCCAGCGATTGCATAGCGGTAGGTCCCACTCCGCGTGTTATTAAATCGGCTGGATTGTCGTGGGTCGACACATGTCTCCAGCTACATGGACCGGATATTTCTAACACTTCGGCAACACGGTTACGAACGAAAGTATTTAATTTTATAGGCAACATTTTTAACCAACCCAACACTATCATGGAGTCGGTCCAAAAAACAACACTAGACGGTTTAATATGAAGGGAACTAACAACCTTTTTATATAAACGTACACCAAGCACAGCAGCACAGAGCTCCAGTCGCGGTATAGTCAAGGGCTTAATAGGAGCAACGCGACTTTTAGCAGTTAATAATCGCACGTCGACGTCACCCTGCTCATTGATACTGCGAATATACAAACAAGTGCCGTATGCTCGCTCCGAAGCGTCGGTAAAAATGTGAAGTTCAAAATGTTTGTATAAGTCACAGACTACATGACGACGTGATACACGTAAATTGTGAATGCAAGGTAAGGTTTTAATTGTATTCGCCCATATTGTTGCAACGCTAGGTGATAACTGGTCGTCCCATTCTAACTTGTCTAGCCAAAGTTTCTGAAGTAAAATCTTCATGCTCACGACACACGGTGCTAACAACCGTAAAGGGTCATAAATATTTGTGCAATTACTGCTAACATGCCACGTTTAGTGTTTACTATGCAGTCAGGTACCTTTATAGGAAAAAAGAGATTATCTGTGTCACTTCGCCAACTAAGACCCAGTGTTTTACCACATACATCTCCCTCCTTGTGGAACTCGAAACAAGACTCGTCAGTTGGTTCTGAAATTAAACTGGGCTCGTTCGATTTCCACTTCCTTAACGGCATGCAAGCAGAAGCAAGGGCATCGGTCACCTTATGACGTAACATTTGGGCTTCCTCAATCACGTCTGCACCGGTCAACAGGTCGTCTACATAAAAATCATGAAGAATAACTCCAGCGACCCTTTGATCCTGGCATTCAAGACCGATTTGTTTGATGCACCTAGTCGCGAGAAACGGTGCACTAGCCGTACCGTACGTCACTGTATGTAATTGATAGGTTTTAAGAGTGCTAGTAACATTATCACGCCAAATTATTTGTTGCAGGTGCCTATCTGAAGGATGTATTGACATTGTACATTTTCTCTACGTCAGCAGAGAGAACGTACTTATGCATTCTAAATCTAAGAAGGATTGCAATCAAATCGTCCTGAACGGTAGGCCCCACCATCTGTATTGCATTTAAAGAAAGTCCAGAGGTAGTGGGTGCACTAGCATTGAATACAACTCGTAATTTAGTTGTGCTACTACTTTCGCGCAGGATGCCGTGATGAGGAATAAAATATGACCGCAGATCTTCATTAACGTGATACTCTGACATATGGCCTAAACAAATGTACTCAGTCATGAAGTCTTTGTACATTTTATCGAGCGGAGGTTGTCTGAGGTTTTTGCGCTCCAGTGATAGAAAACATCGCTTTGCACGATGATATGAATTACCTAAACTATCTGAAGATTCCTTCAATGGTATCCTAACGCTGAAACGGCCATCTGACAAGCGCGTCGTGTTTTTTATAAAGTGTTCTTCACACATGTTCTCCTCAGCTGAATAAGTTAATGCATCATGGCCAACTTCCTCGAGCTGCCAGAAACGCGTCAATTGGTTTCGGATGTCATTTAACTCATTCGAACTGGAAAAACTTTCGTAATGATCACTAACAAAATTACATTTAATTGAAGAACATTGAGATGAATTATTATTATAGCCGCCGTTAATTGGGCCACAAACTAGCCAACCAAGTCTAGTTTGATAGAGTGTTGGTTTCCCATCACCTAATAAAATCTTATCTGATCATAGTAAACTCCAAAATACGTCAGCCCCTCTAATAATATCGATAAAAGCCGGTGTGTGGAAATACGGATCAGCTAAATGAACATTTGAGGGTATATTTACGTGTACCTGTCTAGCGGGAACATTATCTGTAATTGTGGGTAAGACAAAACAAGTTAAGTCATTTGTGTATGATTCGTGCAACGATTTATTGTGCACACGACACATTCTCTCAACATACGACAGAGAATTATTGATACCTTTGTAGCGGTATCTACAACGCCACATGCGAACAACGCGTCATACTGACGTCACGCAAATCCTGCATCTCGCAAGCAGAGTTTACCGCGCAGTTAGCATAGATACAATTTCGCAACATCAATCGTTGGGCAAATGCCCGCCAGACTCAACACCCGTCTGGTCGGAGGATCCTCCCTTTTCAATGGAGGATGAGTGAACTTTACACCCTGTTCCTCATACCTCTAAACTGGTGACCCCGAGTATGAACGTCAGCGCAGCCTTCGTGCAAACACTTCAGCGTGACGTCATCATCATCACTCCCGCAAGCTTCAGCGGCGAGTCACCCAGCCAGCCAGCTTCAACGGGTATCCTGACCACCAGCATGCAGCGTCCGCGCATACCTGGTCATCACCCTCAGCCTCATCAGCAACCTTGGGACAGCACACTGCACCTTCGGCCGGTCAACAAGCAGAGCACCCTCTTCTGGTCGACGCAGCAGCCAGCCTCAACCCGGCGCTGTACGACATCCGACGCACTGGAGTATAACGCAGCGCCACCCCGATTCACTGGGGACATCTCCGCAGACAGTTCCGACTCACCGTGAACTATGCGGCAACCGGTTCCAACTCACTGGAACCTCAGCTGGCCTGGCAAGCATCGCAAGATACAAGACTCAGCCCAATATCGACCTCCGGTCTCCGGAGGGGAGTGATGTAGCGGTATCTACAACGTCACATGCGAACAACGCGTCATACTGACGTCACGCAAATCCTGCATCTCGCAAGCAGAGTTTACCGCGCAGTTAGCATAGATACAATTTCCCAACATCAATCGTTGGGCAAATGCCCGCCAGACACAACACCCGTCTGGTCGGAGGATCCTCCCTTTTCTATGGAGGATGAGTGAACTTTACACCCTGTTCCTCATACCTCTAAACCTTGTATAGTTTTGTTTGTGTTCAAGTAAGGCAACTTTAACTTAGTGAATAAATCCTCCGTCATTAAACAAGCCGAACTACCAGAATCGAGAAGCGCTCGAGCGATGTATTCTTTATTAGTAACATCGTAGCACCTAATTAATGCAGTTGACAACAGAATGTTACCTGTGTTGCTCGTATGCGAATGTGCGGAGATATTAGCTGAGAGCGCAACGTGATCATTATTGTTTGTGTCGGCAGTGGAGGATGACTCAACATTAACCTTATCAGTTGCACCAGCTGATTTGCTTGAAACAGGTTTATAATCTGCGTTATGAATAAGCGTATGGTGCTTGCGCTTACATATTTTGCACCCTGCTTTCTTGCAATTATTGGGATAGTGACCGTGACGCAAACAATTATAACACACCTTATAACTAGGTAGTAATGAAATTCTATCTTTAACGTTTAATGACAGAAACTGTGGGCATGAATTGAGGTTATGATCGCTTTTACATTTTGGACAACTGTGTGATGAGGAACTACTGGTGTTGTCTGTCGTTACAAATGATTTTAATTTAGTGTTCTGTTTTATGTTAGTTGTAGAATGACGTGACTTTTCCAGTGTTTCTATTAAATCAGCGCGATTGCGCATAAACTCAATGAATTTATCAAAAGTGATGCGTTTCGTTTTATCAATACGCCCTTTGTATTCCTCCCATTCTCGGAATGTTTTGGTGTCAAGTTTTTGTCTGATGATGTGAATTAGTAATGTGTCCCAATTATGAACAGGTTCACCTAATGTTTTTAACGCTCTGATATTTTTGTTAATATTGTCTACGATGCTTTTTAATGCAGTTGAGGACTCCTTAGTGATTGACTCGATATCGAACAACGCCGTAACGTGATTCTCAATCAATAACCTTTCATTATCGAATCGCTCAAAAAGAAGTTCCCATGCCATATTGTAGTTTTGAGCAGAAAACTCGATTGACTGAATGACGATAGCAGCAGATTCTGTTAATGATGACCTTAAGTAATGGAACTTGTTCACCTCGTCTATGTCGTCATTGCCGTGAACGAGACTAGTGAAGGTATCGCGACCGCGCGGTCGCGATACCTTCACTAGTCTTTTACTAGAGTTTTCTGCTCAAAACTACAATATGGCATGGGAACTTCTTTTTGAGCGATTCGATAATGAAAGGTTATTGATTGAGAATGAGTCGGAACCGGTTGCCGCATAGTTCACGGTGAGTCGGAACTGTCTGCGGAGATGTCCCCAGTGAATCGGGGTGGCGCTGCGTTATACTCCAGTGCGTCGGATGTCGTACAGCGCCGGGTTGAGGCTGGCTGCTGCGTCGACCAGAAGAGGGTGCTCTGCTTGTTGACCGGCCGAAGGTGCAGTGTGCTGTCCCAAGGTTGCTGATGAGGCTGAGGGTGATGACCAGGTATGCGCGGACGCTGCATGCTGGTGGTCAGGATACCCGTTGAAGCTGGCTGGCTGGGTGACTCGCCGCTGAAGCTTGCGGGAGTGATGATGATGACGTCACGCTGAAGTGTTTGCACGAAGGCTGCGCTGACGTTCATACTCGGGGTCACCAGTTTAGAGGTATGAGGAACAGGGTGTAAAGTTCACTCATCCTCCATTGAAAAGGGAGGATCCTCCGACCAGACGGGTGTTGTGTCTGGCGGGCATTTGCCCAACGATTGATGTTGCGAAATTGTATCTATGCTAACTGCGCGGTAAACTGTGCTTGCGAGATGCAGGATTTGCGTGACGTCAGTATGACGCGTTGTTCGCATGTGGCGTTGTAGATACCGCTACAAAGGTATCAATCATTCTCTGTCGTATGTTGAGAGAATGTGTCGTGTGCACATTAAATCGTTGCACGAATCATACACAAATGACTTAACTTGTTTTGTCTTACCCACAATTACAGATAATGTTCCCGCTAGACAGGTACACGTAAATATACCCTCAAATGTTCATTTAGCTGATCCGTATTTCCACACACCGGCTTTTATCGATATTATTATAGGGGCTGACGTATTTTGGAGTTTACTATGATCAGATAAGATTTTATTAGGTGGGGGTAGGGGAACCAACACTCTATCAAACTAGACTAGGTTGGCTAGTTTGTGGCCCAATTAACGGCGGCTATAATAATAATTCATCTCAATGTTCTTCAATTAAATGTAATTTTGTTAGTGATCATTACGAATCATTAGACTCATTAGAATTCGAATTCGAATCATTAGACTCATCATTGTCGTGTCAAAAAGAGTTGAATTGTCCGCAGTCAGGTCACATAGTGAACTTGATCTGCATCTGCAATCTAATATTTCGGTAGGTAATGTTATCGTCCATATTTATTTTCATATTTGTCTTCAAATAATACGATGGCACTGATTGAAAAGTTGACCGGAAGGGATAATTTTCCTACATGGAAGTTTGCAGTTTAAATGTATCTCGAACATGAAGAATTGTGGGAATGTGTAACCTCCGTAAACACCGATGTCAAAAAGGACACGAAAGCGAAGTCAAAAATTATATTGCTGGTAGATCCCATCAATTATGTACACATTCAAGAAGCTAAAACAGCTAAGGCAGTGTGGGAAAACTTAGAAAAAGCTTTCGATGACAAAGGGCTGACACGTCGCATTGGTTTATTGAGAGATCTGATAACCACTTCTCTCGAATCTTGTACAAACATAGAAGATTACGTCAATAAGATAATTTCGACAGCTCATAAATTACGAAATATTGGTTTTAGTGTAGACGATGAGTGGCTAGGCACCTTACTGCTAGCTGGTTTACCTGAAATTTATCAACCTATGATAATGGCACTTGAAAGCTCTGGTGTGGCAATCACAGCTGATTTTGTGAAGACTAAGCTCCTTCAAGATGTAAGGAACTCAGCGTCTATTGCATTGTATGTTAATAAACATAAAAGACAACAGTCGCAGTCTGCCAAACAAGCTACTGATAAAGCGAATAAGTCCAAAGGTCCGAGGTGCTTTGTTTGTAACAAATATGGGCATATAAGTAAATACTGTCGAAATAAGAAGACACCACAGTCAAAGGATGACACTGGATATGTGGCTGTGTTCTCTGCAACTACACACAATAATAATGGCTGGTACATAGACTCTGGAGCATCAATGCATCTAACAATGCACCGTGGCTGGCTTTATGAGGAAATTCCACCTCCGATTACTACAATAAAGGTGGCTGATGACAAAAAGCTTGTTGTGAAAAGTTCCCATGCACCATGACAAGTAAAGTGACTCTAAATGTTATCAATGAAAATGGCAAGATAAATTCAATTATGGTTCAGAATGTCCTGTATGTTCCGGAATTGACCATAAATCTTTTATCTGTAAGTCAAATTATAAACAGTGGATGCCAAGTGCAATTTGATCGGAAAGGCAGCGTTTCAACAAAAACAATGAAAAAGTAGCAGTTGCCAAAATGATAAATAATATGTACAGGCTAAATACACACAGTGTGCAAGCATACATATCTGGTTCAAAAGAAAATGATTTCTATCTCTGGCATCAAAGAATGGCACATTTGAATTTTGAAAACTTAAATAAACTCACAGAAAGTTCGGGAGTGAAACTAGAAAACAAAGAGAAAGTCATCTGCATTACATGTCTAGAAGGAAAACAGACACGTATTCCTTTTCCTACAGAAGGTAATCGAGCACAAAATAAACTGGAACTTGTACACTCTGACGTCTGCGGGCCGATGGAGGTTCAATCTGTCAGAGGAGCTCGTTATTTTGTCACATTCATAGACGACTTTACTCGAAAAGTATTTGTGTTTATATTGAAAAAGAAATCTGATATGTTTGAAAAGTTCAAAGAGTTTAAAGCCTCCGTAGAAAATCAACTTAATTTAACTATAAAAACTCTCCGTACAGACAATGGTACAGAATATTTGAGTAATGAATTTCAAGCTTTCCTGAAAAAGTCAGGAATCAAACATCAGACATCAACTCCATACACTCCTCAGCAAAATGGCTTAGCTGAGAGAATGAATCGAACTCTTTTGGAACGATCAAGATGCATGTTATTAAATGCTAAATTACCGAAACAGTATTGGGCAGAAGCAGTGTTAACAGCATGCTACATAACTAATCGATGCCCAACAAGAACTCTAGGATTTTCAACACCTGAAGAGAAATGAAGTGGTAAAAAGCCAGATATCACCCACATAAAAATTTTTGGTTGCGAAGCAATGGTTCATGTCCCAAAAGAAAAAGCCAAGAAATGGGATCCGAAATCAACTAAAATGATTTTTATTGGTTATAGTGAAGAAACCAAAGGATACCGGCTTTTAGATCCGAAGACAAGAAATTTTTTAATAACTAGGGATGTAATGTTTATTGAGAGCTCAGTTAAAAGGAATTTTGCTATGGTACCATTATCAGAGTCTGTTTCAGAATCAAAAGTAAGTGAAGATAGTAACATCATAAGTGACACAATATTATCCGATTCAGAAGAAAATGAAACAGTGAATGATAGATCAAAAGATGACACCTATTATTCTGATGAAGGATCTACAATATGTAACAAAAACCCTGTTGTTCCTTGTAGGAGCGTATATATATACCTATAGGCTTACCATTAATGAAGATATAATTAAAAAAAAAACAAGTGGTGGCCGAACATTGTCCATCATCACATAGTTTTTAAATTCGATACATTGTTACAAAATGTTTTTAACATCTGAACTTACAAGTACTAATCGATCTAGCCTACGGTCGTTAAAAATAAGCCGCCGCGAATAAAAGGAGGCGGCTCCTTTGATTCGCGGTAGCTAGACAGTTTGGCGCCAAAAACACAAAGCAGGCCGCCTGCGCCGCGGTGCAGGCGGCCTGCTTTGTGTCGCGCCGCCGCATTTGATGACACGTGCGTGGTGCACCCTTTGTACGACCGCCACTTGCCGATTCTTCATTTCTTCCCCTCACTGCCCCTCAGTCGCCTGCGCAACTTACTTCCGGACGGATGTATCGTTAAACTCCGTTGACAACATTAGAAAAAGAACCAAATTATTGTGATTTTGAGAGTGAATTCTGTGTGTGCGTTTTCTTCAAAATATTTTAATTTATGTTGATGTGCCTCGGAAGATGCGACTGAAATTAATAACGCAGATGCACGTAGGCTGTACCAAGAACGTTCCGCAACTCCAAGGAACATAACATTGCCGTCGACGATGGCTTTCCAACGTCTTCACAAACGAACGTTCAACACCGGGTCTGTACACGGTCGTTGAGACCAACATCGTATTGACGCAGGAAGACCGAGGACTCGAGACCATGAAATTAAGGAAGAAATCCTCGAGATGTTTGAAAAAGACCCTACGGAAGTACGCGTTCTGTGGGTAAATAAATTCGTTTTTAAATTGTATTGTAATTATCAATCGTGCAAACTTGATAAGCCAACTTTTTGAAAAAGTCAAACTAACGTTCCCAAAGTGTTATCTTATCAGTTAAACAGCTGAGTGATGTGAACGTCACGTAACGAGTTCATGACCTTAGTGCAGAATGGTAGTGTGCGGCGCGGCAAGCGTCGACAAAGGAACAGCTGTGCGCCGGCGGCGCCTTTGTTAAAAAGCAAGTTGCTACCTATTTCTCTTTGCAGAGGTGAGCAATCAGTGTTACTTTTCAAATATTAATTATAAAATATTTATTTTGCTTTTTTTTTCTTGAATATTTTTTTAATTGACTTACGTAATTACCATCGGGTATCGATTCTGAAAACACCCCTACTTGGAACAACAGGGTTTTTGTTACATATTGTATTTATGAACCAGAAAAACCCATAGATCTAACAGAATGCAGACAGAATGGTGTTACAACTAGATCAAGAGCGAGAATGAATAAAAGGGAAGCGAACTTATATATGTGGCAGTGAAGATATAGAATCGTATGATGTGCCACAAACATATACCGAAGCAATATCAGACAACTTGAATGGAGAAAAATGGAAACAATCCATTAAAGATGAGTTGAAAGCACATGAAGAAAATGAGACAAGGCATCTAATTGAAAAACGGAAAGCTGCTCAACACAATTTTGAAATATTGCAATTTGATGTCAAAACTGCATTCTTGTATCGTGATGTACAAGAAGAAATTTATATGAAGCCTCCTGAAGGTTTGGATGTCCCGTCAAATCTGGTATGTAAGCTTAACCGTTCACTTTATGGTTTAAAACAAGCACCTAGGTGCTGGAATCAGAAATTTGACAGTTTATTAAAGAAATTTGGCTTTGTAAATAGCCATGCAGATAGATGTATTTATAGAGGAAATGTAAATAATAACAAAGTATAATTATTACTTTATGTTGATGATGGGCTCTTGATGTCAAGTTCTAAAAATGCACTTGATAAAATAATGTGTGAACTGAAAAGAAATTTTGAAATTAAACAGTATGATTTAAACAACTTTGTTGGTATGCAAATTGAACAATCTAAAGAAAGAATATTTATTCAACAATCTATATATGTTGAAAGACTACTCTATAAATTTAATATGCAAGATGCTAATTGTTGTAATATTCCAGTAGATCCTCATACTACTTTAGAGAAAAGTCTTGAGGCTCCGGACAAGAATATTCAATACAGAGAAGCTGTTAGGTCATTGATGCATCTGGCAGTGGTGAGCAGGCCTGATATCATGTATGCAGTCAGTCTGGTGAGCAGATATCTTAATTCTTACAATCACACTCATTGGAACGTGATCAAGAAAATAATTAAATATCTAAAAGAAACCAAAGATTATGGTTTATGTTATTCATCTTCAACAAAGAGCTTACTTGAGGCGTACAGTGATGCAGATTTTGCTAAAGATACATGTACACGTAGGTCTCTGAGTGGGTATGTGTTTATAAAGAATGGAGCTGCCATAACATGGGCAACACAACGTCAGCAAAGTGTAGCTTTATTTACAACTGAGGCAGAGTTCATGGCTGCATGCGCCGCTACAAAAGAGGCTATTTGGTTAAAAAAATTGTTAATGGACATTGATGAATTTAAACAGGACTCTATTTGTTTAAACATCGATAATCAAAGTGCAATTTGTTTAATTAAAAATGTGGATTATCAATAGCGTTGCAAGCACATAGATATCAAATACAATATTTTATTAAAGATAAATATATTGAGAAACAAATAGATTTAAACTATGTATGCACTAAAGAGCAATTTGCTGACATATTTACAAAATCTCTTCCTAGAGACAGATTTCAGTATCTTAGACAGAAAATTGGTGTTCAAAAATTAAAATAAGATTACTGCTGCACTTAATTTAGTTACCTAAAAGAGATAGTCTAAAATACTTTTAATTTTAATTATAGATTTACATTGTTTTTTCTAATTGATGTAGTGTTGTGGTGATTAAATTTAAAATATTGTTGTGGGGTACAAATTTTGGTGGGAGTGTTATAATAATTAAATTTGAAAGTACTATTTTGTTATTGATTAAGCACAACACTATTGTGTGTTACCATCACTATTATAGTTTATGGTTGATTGTCATCTTTTATCTCTATGGTTGTTCGATCTGTAAAATCTCTCAATATAAATATATCTCTCTCAATATAAACAGATGAATGCTAACCGATTGTGGGAAATTATCGATTTTGTATACGTGGACTACATATGTAGTCCGCGCGACCACTCTAGGGTTAAAAAAGCTTGTAGGTATGAGTATATTTTTTAATGCAATCACTTATTATGGATAGGAACTTATTTGTTATTTCATTCGGGTCATCACATGCTAATATTACAGTCCAATTTATAAGTTTTAAATTGTTAACAATCGCGGGATAGTCTACTTTTGTACAAGTTCTTCGATTTTGTTCAGTTGCTACTGAGTTTTTTGATAGTGACATCATCACACTGCAGTGGTCAGTGACTGTCGAATTGCAGACTACAGTATTTGTAGTACAGTTGGTCTTGACAAAACAGTGGTCAAGGCAGTTTTTTTCACGTGTTGGTAACAAATGTAATGCGAGGAGTCCGTGTGAGGCTAGCAAGTTAATATAATTGGAAACTTTAGGGTCAGTGTTTTTTGTAATGTTGATATTTATATCCCCTATGAGTATAATATTTTTATAGTGTTTAAATTTATGTATTGTATAATCTAAAGCTGTTAGAAAATTATCGATATTTGTGAAGGTGGGAGGCCTGTATAGGGATATAATAGCAAGTTCATTTTTTAATGTGGTAACTAAAAAATTTACTTCATCACTAACTATAGTTGCTTCCGTCACAGTAACCTTCAAACTATCCTTACAGAAAACAGCTATACCATCGTTTTGATTCAAATGGTTATATGTTGCAAACACTTGATGTGAAGGAATATTGGGCAATTTTATGGTCTTAGATAGCCAGCATTCTGTTAAAATGATGAAGTCAAAAGATATGTTAAGCCTAGCAAGGACGACTAAAAAGTCGTCAAAGTTATGATTCAGACTTCTGATGTTTTGCGTTAATACTTTATAGGTGTTGTTTTTATCTAAAAGAATTTTGCACTGCTCCGGGAAGTCTACGGTTTGAGCTTCACCCGCATTGATGTTTTCATCAAAGTCTGAAGAAATGTTGACTAAATCAGCCATAATTCTTATGGGCATACAGTACCAACAGACGATAACAGTGCAAGAAAATGAACGATAGTAATAGTCTATTAACAGTGTGTGTGTGTACGAATAGTGTATGTGATATGTGAAGTGTTATGTGATACAATTTTGTGTAAAAAAACAGATGAATGTATTATTAGATACTTCAAGCCTTTCAAGTAAAGTAAGATGCAAACTATTTTAAAGAGTACGAGACAAGTTAAAACTAAGACTATTTAAATAACATAAGTGTGGTATTTAGGAAATGAGACACGTACCGCCAGTTCAACAGTTTATTGTGGACTGCCCGTCCGACACTACGCACACATGCGTGTGCGCACCCATTGATACACTACAATCCTCCACCCTTATTTTATAGTTACCTCTAAAAAAAAGAATACAAAAAAAAGAACAAACAAAATTGTATGGCTACTTATGAATTACACAAACTTAGTAGGAAGTACCCAGCTAGGTAGGTATCACTATCTATGACAAAATCCTTTAGAGTTATCTCTAATTTAAAATCAATACATTTAGACCGTACCTTAATGCTATCAAATTATAAAATATATTTAGGAGGATTATTTAGCCGGCATTGGCGCATGGGACGGGACCGGGTCGGTTCAAGAGTGGGTGAGCTCGGTGATTGAGTTATTTCCGGTGTTGGTTGCTCGTCACAGTCTTCGAACAGTTCCTGAGCATCATCCTTATCCTCCACCGTGACTACCTGTGACGTGTTCCCATCCGAACGGCTCGGGCTGGGCCCTCCACCATCCACAGCCGTTTCCACCTTGCTACGGGGAGGACTTGACGGACTAATAAGTGAACTACGCTTCCTATGCTTGAGCTGATCGATATGTTTATGCGACTCCCTACCTATTGCATCGACTACCCTATAGTCTGTAGCCCCTATCTTTTCTGCTACTTTGCCTTGCACCCACTTATCGCTTCCCCTGTACTGGCGGAGCCAAATCTCGTCCCCGGGTCGCAGGTCTCGTGAATCTAGCTTGTTTCGCAGCCTTCGGCCGCACATTAACAACGCCGGCGTTTCACCCGTTGTACAGTGCTCAGTGTTACGGTAATGCAATAGGAAATTGTTTAAAAATAATGTTACGTCCAATTTTTCTCTGAATGCCTTTTTAATTACTCTTTTTACCGTTCTAACTGCATTTTCCGCAGCACCATTTGACGCTGGGTGATACGGTGCAGAAAATAAATGTCCTACTCCATTCGAGCTTAAAAATTGAGAAAACTCACTACTGGTGAAGGGCGGGCCGTTATCAGAAACTACCTGTTTAGGTATACCAAAACGCGCAAAGACTTCACTTAACCTGTTTATAGTGTGGCCAGCCGCCGTACTCTGTACCTGACTTACTTCTATCCACTTGGTCCTAGCATCTACCATGACCAAGAAAATTCTACCCCTGATCGGTCCCAGGAAATCAAGATGAACCCGAGCCCATGGTTTATCAGGCCAGGGCCACGGACAGGGTACGTGTCGCGGTGGCGCGTCCGCCTCGGCTGTGCAAGTCCGACACGTACGGCACATCGTCTCGATCGCTTCGTCGATTCCTGGCCACCACACAAAGCAAATGATTTGGTCTTTACTATGCCCATATGCGCCTCGTGTAACTCCGATAACACTTTTGTCCTACAGGTTTCCGGCACTACTACTCTGTGACCCCACATAACGCACCCTAATTCTTCATATAACTCTTTTTTTCGGTTGTAATATGGCTTCAGCGTAGTTATTATTTCCTCAGACGGCCATTCGTCTCTAAGATAAGATAATACCCGGCCCAGCATAGGATCACGGCTAGTTTGTTTCCTAATTTCCTGATAATCCATTAGCATCGCATTCTGCGCAAAATGTAAGAACGTTTGTTCCGGCATCTTAGTGCATTGTTTACATGACGAGCGCGCCGGCAGACGCGATAAACCGTCAGCCCCGTTATCTTTCGATCTTACAAACTCAATATCGTACGTATACGCTGACAACTTTATGGCCCATCGTTGTAGTCAACTCGCCGCCATTGATAGAACTCCCTGTTTGGGACCAAAAATGGTTACCAATGGTTTATGATCGGTTCTCAACGTGAATTGCCTACCATAAACATATTGATGTAATTTCTCCAAACTAAATACAATCGCTAACGCCTCCCGTTCTATTTGCGAATAATTTTTCTCAGCGCAGGTAAGTGCGCGTGACACATAGATAACAGGTCGCTCGCACGGACCAGTGCCGCCCCCTGCGCCCGCGCCCTCCCTTTCGCATAGCTGTGTTAGTACTCCTCCTAGACCCCGCGCGCTGGCGTCGCACGTCAAAAACAATGGCTTATCCGGGTCGTAATGAGCTAGGACATCTACACTCGTTAAAATGGATTTAACCTTTCTACACGCTAACACGCATTCGTGATCCCATTTCCAAGTAATACCTTTTTTTAGTAAATTATACAAAGGCGCTAAAATGGTGCTTAAGTTACAAACAAATTTGGCATAAAAGTTAATTGTTCCCAAAAACGACCTTAACTCCGTGACATTACTAGGGGAAGGGATGTTTACTATTCCTTCTACTTTCTCTGGGTCTGCCTTGATTCCCTCTGCGGTGATAATATACCCCAAATACTTAACTTCATTTGTCATAAAGAAACACTTACTTTTCTTTAATTTAATCCCGCTGCTATGTAATCTTTCGAGTAATCTCTCTAAGGTTTCCAAATGCTGAGTCATCGACGTTGTACCTATTATAATGTCGTCTAAAAATACTTGTACATTAGGAATATCATTAAGGAGGTTCGACATTATCCTCTGAAAAATACCCGGACTCGATGATAGTCCATAAACCAATCTCTTTTAACTGAAAAGGCCCTTATGAGTGTTAATTACCGTCAAATTATCGGGATCATCTAGCTCAATTTGATTGTATGCTTGGGACAGGTCAATTTTTGATAATACCTTGGCGCCATTTAGTTTAACCAACAGATCGTCGATGCGGGGTAAAGGATATCTATCGATCAGCAAGACAGGATTTAACGTCACCTTATAGTCCGCACAGATACGAAGTCCTCCGTCAGCCTTACGCACCGGTACTAGTGGAGTGGCCCAGTCCGCGCTGTCAACAGGCTCAATGACGCCGGTGCGCAGCATTGCCTCCAGCTCCTCATCGACGCGATTCCGTAACGCGTATGGTACTGGCCGAGCGCGGCAAAATACCGGGGTCGCTCCCTCGCGCACCCGCAGCCGTGCCGTCCCTCCCTTGAACCGTCCCAGTCCTTCCGTGAATAATTCCTTATATCTGGAAAGCAATGACATTAATTTTTTATTACCCTTATTTCTATTTTCCGTCTCAAGCGTATTTGTAAACAACGTGGGTATTTTAATTTTTAATTCGGAAAGCCATTGCCTTCCTAACAAAGATGTAGTGCCGCCTTCGATGACAAAGAGTTCCAGTGATTTAGACTCCCTTCCGTAGCTTACAGACGGTTTAATAACACCTAGGGGCCTAATCTTGGCGCCATTATAAAATTTAAACACCAAATTCGATTTCTCTAACGTTCTGATATTAAAATACTTATCGTACATTTTTTTACTAATACAGGAAACTAATGAACCGGTATCTACTTCCTACTTCATAGGTATGCTAGTTCCATCAATCTTAATTGGTAAGCTTACCGGCTTATAGCCATTTAGACAAAGTTGATACAGATCTTCCTCAATCTCCAACTCTTCATCCTCGGGCGGTGACTCGTCGTCTCCAGACAGGTCTGTTCCGCACCCCCTGTCGAGATCCTGGTCCCCGGCGTCCACGTGCGCCAGCAGGCCGCCGCCGCCACCGGCGCCGCTGCCTACGCGCCGCGCTTGCTCTCCGCCCGCTCGCAAAGGGCACACCTTCCGTAGGTGACCACGTTGTCTACATTTGCCGCAGATGTAACGATTGTATTGACAATCATCAACCCGATGATCGGAACCTCCACAGGCGTTACAAGGATCCACCTTGTTTCCGCCGCCGCCAGCGTTTGATCCACGTGACCTTGAAGGGCGCGCGCCGCCTCGGGCCGAGGAACCGCGCCCGCGCCGCGCGACCCCGGCGTGAAGTACATCCGTGCTACCGCCACGGGTGCTGCCCGATGCAGTCTCGGCTTGCTCCACCGCTGCCGCGTCTCGCTCGGCCGCTTCCATCGCACAGGCGATTTTTACGGCCTTGGCATATTCTAGGTTCTCTTCCGTGAATGCACGTTGCCTGATCGTCTCGCTACTGAGTCCACACACCAGCTGATCACGAAGATTTTCCTCCAATACCGTCTTAAATTCACAGTATCTCGCTAATTTTTTTAATTCTGAAATATATTGAAGTATGCTCTCGCCCGCTTGTTGTCTCCTTTGTCTAAAGCGATATCGTTCCGCCATAAACGAAGGTTTAGGTTGTAAATGGTCTTTTATCACTTGTGTAACTATAGCATCCGTTTTATCACTGGGTTTCACCGGACTCGTTAAGTTACTTAACAGTTCATAGGCTTCATCGCCCATTGCCGCGATTAATGTGGGTAGCCATAGTTCTTCTTTTATCTCGTTCACTTTAAAATACATTTCCGCTCGTTCCAAATACTCAAAAAAAAAAAAAAAACTCAAATCATTTATTTCAATTAAACCATTTACAGGCACTTTTGAATTGTCAAAATTAAATAGTCGGTCAGTTAGTCAGAAAGTTGAAGCTAGTTGCCCATTCCAAAGCGTAGATCTCTATGGAGAAGAACGGGCAAGAAACTCCACGGACACTCTTTTAAATCAAGACATTTTTACAAAATCCTGGTTACATTATTCTTATTGCTTCTATATGTGAGAACAATGTTAAGAAACAAATTAAAATATAAAATTAAAAATAAGCCCTGGCAGTTAAGAGATGACCAGTCTCAACAGATGGCGCCCGTTCACGAACATAACGCGTGGATCAGCACCACCCAGCTCAACCATTTCGTAGGGAACCGAATGATCCAACACACGCGCCACCACCAGTGAGACATTTAAGTGAGCATGACATATTCTCAACTGCCATGCTCTTTCAAGTCAACATCAAAATATCATAAAAAACGGATCCATGGTTCTTACATTTACAAAATTTTCAAAAATGCTTCTAAATTATACAAAACTATAGTTTGCAATTTAATTAAGAGATGAGAGAAAAAAAAAATTACTACCAATCACGAAGAGGTATTTAATACTGAAGTATTAAAAATTAATCCTGATTATATAAAATAAACACTAAAAAAAAAACAAAAAGGGGAAGCACCTCTATATATATATATATATAATACAATGTCCAATTCCCGGAACGCACACTAAATTCCATTAACTTCCCTATCGTCATGTTGACCGAAAATTTGCAAAGTTCCGCACGCTAATCCAATCCTCGTTAGCCACTGTGGTATTTAGGAAATGAGACACGTACCGCCAGTTCAACAGTTTATTGTGGACTGCCCGTCCGACACAATACGCACACATGCGTGTGCGCACCCATTGATACACTACAATAAGTAATGTGTAGAAAGAAGAAATTTTTAGTGAACTTATAAACTAGTCATTGGTCTTTGTTAGGGCGAAGTTGCGGCTTCAATATATCGTTGGTAATGCCTTCGATTTGACTTTATAAGAATTGATGGTAGTTCATCTCCCTTCCTTAGAAAGACTCGGCCATTAGATACCCAGCAGTATTTAAAGCCATTGTTCCTTTGAACTTCTCTAGCCAAATAGTGTAATTTTCGAGCGGAGGGAGTTAAAGCTTCTGAGACAAAAACCGGTTGTTTCTCACTTGGAATTTGTAGAATTTTGGAGTTAAGTTTGTCATCCTTGTTAATTCTATTAAATGTTTTTAGGGCTTTCATAACATTGACACGAGTTTGAACCGTCTGGTATTCAACAATAATCAGATTTTTCGGTCCTGACTTCTGCCTGTAAGCCTGTCGGATATTTTGCGGTGGTACCGATACATCAAGGGCCTTGTGTATCCGTGACATGATGTCATTCACATTTTCATTTTCGGTGCAGGGCTCGTTTTTTATTTCAATCGTAGTACTGCGCTGTTGTCTTTCTAGCGATTCAATTTTATCCTCAAGTTGCTCAATCTTGGTCTGCGTTTCTTTGTTTTCTAGGATAACGTTGTCATATCTTTGTTTTAACTCTTTATACATTATTGCTGAATCCTCAAATGCTTTTTGTAAGAGCGAGTTCGATTTGATAATATCTGTGTTCTGGTTCTTGATGTCGTTAATGATTTCTTGTAGGTTGTGAAATTTGAGATCTTGATCTTCTTTCATACTCGAGAGCATTTCATGAATATCAGATCTTTCTTCAGAATCCGGATGTACTTTTCTTTTCCGTTTCAGTTCCGGTTGTGATGAGTGAACAGTTTTTGACGGCGAGCGATACATGTTCAACTATCCGAAAATCTTGCGTATACTGTGCACTGAGTTCCTTATCTGACTCAGTTACTCGGCGCGCGATCAACGTTCATTAGCTAAGATGCCAAGTAGTTTTCGTCTTTATTGTTTTAAAATTATGGTTGATATTTCAGTAATTTGAGACTTTATTTTATTTTAAATAGTCGAAGCAAAGCTAGTCCGTCCAATACACGTCTGTACCCTACGGAAGCGAACGAGGGAGTAAAATGTATCATCAATGTAATTTTTGCACTTTTGTTAGTTCTACAGTGAATAAAAACACAAACACGATACTTATCGTAAATAATTAAGAGTAATGACTGCACAATGACGTTCTAATGGTGGGATCAAAGGAACTGTCAAAATTTTAGCAGATTACCGCCTAAGTCAGTCATTAATTTGTCATAATTATGTATGAGATTACCATTCTATGCCATTTCTTTCAATGAGTGTCAGTGGTTGACCACTGGAAAGTCATAATGACGCCATTATATTAGTAGATTACCAAACTTGTTAAAATCAACAATTATGAAATCAATGATAGACCATTCTGACACTATTGTAATAGCAGACTTGAGGCCCTGATTGGTGGATCGGCGGAGCCATAACCATGTTTTAAGCAAGTAGAAACCTGTCGAGAGACCGCTCCGTCGATCCACGCATTACTGCGGGCCAAATTGGCGGGGCGCGGGGCAGGGTACCACCGGCCCGCCCGCTCAACGCAAAAGGTATAAATAGCGGGCCCCCATAGTATGACGATACCGACCCCGATGACCCCATAACCCTCCTCCAGGAGAGCGATAGGGCAACCAGTACAGTTTACAAATACAAACTACCGACATTCCGCCCTCGCCGCCGAGGTCCCTCGCGACGCCCCCAAGTAAATTCTCCCCCCTGACCCTTGCCCGCTGAAGTGCCTGCCCGCGGCGTAGCTGAGCCTGTAGCTTTAAATTCCCCGACTGAGACCTCTGAGTTTGTTTCGGCCTTTCTTCTCAGAGATAGTCCTAAGAAACGCCGCGCTCATCAAAGCATTAATAATATTAATTTGATCCAGCCTGTCCCCTTGCTGCCCTCTCCCAGCGACGCCCTAAGCCGAGGTTCGTACCCCACAGGGGGTGCCCTTAGCGTGCAGTCGCTTAGTATTAATCTAGATGTAGCCCTGGCTGGAGGCTTTAAGAATTCTTAAGGCAACCACAGGATAGTCCGGTTAAATAGTCACGACCTCTCAAGGTCAACTACAAGATGCCATTCATAAAATAGGTATGACGATAATCAGAATTCAGACAGACACCGTTTGACACTCGCCGCGCGCGGACGTGCACAAAGCGCGTCCCTCGCTGTCGCTCTCGTTGCGTTATCGTAACGGCTCTCTATGGTCGCCCCGACTACACTTGATCTTTTCGGTTGAATTTATTGTTCTGAAATATATGATCTCTCAAACTGCCTTTTTCAAGGCTACTACTATTTCTTTTAACGTATAGTGTGTCGTAAATTCACTTGGCCCCTTCTGGGTTAGAACCACAGTATTGTGGTCCTCGGCTGAAACCATACGGTGTCAACGAAACCGAGTGGGGTGTTGTCCCAATACATTTACATTACATTTTATTCTTTAAAAGGAGTACACCCCAAATCCATATCTGAATCAGTTTCTGAATCGCTAAAACAATCTTGTAAATTTATTATAAACTCTATTATAAATATACAATAAAATTGAAAGATAAATTAATTTTAAATTAAGTATTATTTAAAATATCGATAGTTTATAGTCACGATGATTCATCGCCCATCACTAATTAGGTCGGCATGTCCATAAAGTATGACATTGATAGATACTCAAAAATTCAAAAAATTCAAAATTATTTTATTTCTCCAACATAAATTAGTCTAAACAGATTAGTGATTGGAGCCTCCCTTTAAGCAAGTAATGCCTGTATTAGGAGACTCCGCTCTTCCATACCGTATGCAACTTGGATAACAATAAAATTAAATTAAAATTAATAGAAAATACAAAATACACTATTTTTGTGAGTATGTGAGTATATGTGTGTGGGTATGTGTGAGGGAGAGTAATTGGTATATGTGTGAGTATGTGAGAATATTTGGGAGTGTGTGAGTATATGTGCGAGAGTGTGAGTGCAAGTTTGTGTGTGAGTATAATATGAGTGCCAACATGAGATAAGAGGTGTGGACGTGTCACCACACTTCCGCTATCCCCTCATCACCTAAACTGTTGCACTCCATTGCATGCATCAGTTCGAGTGGACAGAAACCATGCGCCATGAACTCATGATACAAGTGTTAACAGTGCTTCAGTTTCATCATAGTTTAAAAGTTTTAACCAATTAATTAAAGTGTTTTTGCAGTCGTAGTATGGTTTCGTATATATGTTTATTTCCCTATTTATCCTATTATATAATTGGGCAGAACGTTTTTGTAATTGTATTTCAGCAAAACGAGTTCGTGATTGGGGAATTTGCATAATATTGTCCTTACGTCTTTTTGTTAATTTGGAGGAGTCTAACACACCCGCCGAACTCCTTCAGGGCTAGGCAGTCAATTGGACGGGTCCCAGTTCCCGGCCAAGGCCAAGGAAGGCCAAGGAAAACTGTCATCCAGCCCCGACTAGGAGACCTGGGGGGGTCTCCTAGTCGGGGCTGGATGACAGTTTTCCTTCCACAGCCACACACCTAGTGTCGTTAGGGTGTCTCTACACCCTTAGCGCTAGACTGGTCAGGGCCCCGTTCGCACAATAAGACTGGCGACGGGTTTCAAGCTTAGGGCACACCAGTAGGTACTCACCTCCCTGTCTACACCCGACAAGGAGGGTACACACCCCCGGGCCCATCCACCCGGGGAGTTAGGTAGTAAGGTTAGGATTTGAAATTTATCATAGTGTATAGTATTCTACTAGTCAAGAGCTTTCATTTGATACCCATATTGAGGGAGTTGTGAAAAAATATGTAATCCGCCATTTTGTGGCGGCGGCCATCTTGGACCGATTTTCATCAAACAAGGCTAAGAACACTTCCGACAAATTCACCTTTCACACAAAAGAACAAAATTAAAATCGGTTCATCCGTTCGGCAGCTACGATGCCACAGACAGACATACACACACACACACAGACACGTCAAACTTATAACACCCCGTCGTTTTTGCGTCGGGGGTTAAATATACACACACACACAGACACGTCAAACTTATAACATCCCGTCGTTTTAGCGTCGGGGGTTAAAAATATTCAGCAAGGAGTTCCAAATAGTTAATATGACGAGAACGCTCGTCTTCCGTCCACGAACCGCCTATACTTACTCCTCCAGAGGCTGCACCCCAACCGATACTAGATGCGTCACTAAAGATCTCTAATGTAAACGACATTGACCTGATGGAGTTACTCGTGTTTAAAATTGAAGACTTAATCCACCAAGTCTAATCAACGCGTAAACTATTTGGAACAGCCATCATCTTGTCATAATCGTCATTATCCAATAAGGCTAGGCTATATTTGGCCCGCTCTAAAGATTTTGTATACAACCATCCGTACGCAACGGGTCCCCTATGTTGTTTCGAACGCCTCTGTTGCGACACACGCTGTTGCGAATTATTTTTCCACTGCCTCACAGGTTCGAAAGCTCA
Source organism: Apamea sordens (assembly GCA_945859715.1). Classification (NCBI taxonomy): domain Eukaryota; kingdom Metazoa; phylum Arthropoda; class Insecta; order Lepidoptera; family Noctuidae; genus Apamea; species Apamea sordens. The sequence continues at coordinate 7,249,219 of OX244014.1, forward strand.
TGGACTCGAATGAAGTAGTCGCTAAAGACGCTGTTTCGAAAAATATTTTCACTGCCTCATACGCTCGAATGCTTGTGATTTAGATTTATTTAACTGAACCGTATCGGTTCCCGACCATAACTCTGTACCAAAACTGTAAAGTGCTTACAGTGAGACAGCAGTATATCTCCTCAATACCACATTGAAGCAACACCTAATAACACCTTTAAACAACAGTTACAAAAGTAAAACATGAGGAGCTGAGCTCAACGCAAAAGGTGAAACCAAAAATTCGTACAGAATATTATCAAAATAAAATCTCAAAAACTTTACATGATCATTGTGGATAGGTATCAAAAAGTATGCTTCTTTCTAGTCCAAGTTAACCATTATAGTGTCATTAATTTGACAGCTGTCTTAACATCTTCCATCTTAAAATGGCTAACATCGACTTTATTTAATTTCTTTAAATTTAGAATTAAACGTTTTTCACCATTACTTTTAGGAATAATAAAAATACTAGATACAAAATGATCGCGGGTAGGATTACATTTACGTATGATATTTGCTTGCAACAAACGATTCAATTCTTGTTTATTATAAAACCTGTATCTTTCGAGAAAGATGATTTTCGAATCATACCCGGATGTTGTACCGGATGCTTAAGAAAGGGAACTCTATAACTAGAAATGCTCTCAAGGATCGTTTTGTCATCACATCAGTGACCTTTTTCCAAGCTTCAATAAAATACCTTAAGCGACCAGCATGAGAGTATACCTGACAAGTTCGCGTTCGTTGTGGGGGCCGCTCGCGTTGCGTCGTGGCGAGCTGCTTGAGGGGACGACACTCGTGGAGCACGGGTCATCGCCGGCGCCTGCATTGTCCCGCGGCGGCGGTTGTTTGATCCTGGTTTGGCCCCGCCGCCGCGTCTCGGCCGAGCGCGCAGAGATGCCTGGCTCATCCACTGGCTTCGCTGAGTCAGCAGGTACGCCATCCGCCGCCTCAGCCGTCGGCGTAGGTTCACGAAACGGTCGGTCCATACGATAACCTGCTCTGGAACGATATTTTTTATTGGTTAATATGACACACATCTTTGACGACTTCTTTTATTGATCAATTTTTGTTAATATTTTCTTTATGCTTCGTTTTTGCAATTTTAATAAATTGTTTAACACTGTTCTTTAAAACTGTTTAACACCAATAAAATCCGAAAAACGAAAAAAAAAATTCACTATGTGTGGGAGCCGCAAGTACACGGGAAGGAATGAAGTTTCATTCGCTCGAAAAGCTCGAAATATCGATATCGCGGCTCTGGTCTTGTCTGTGACTCGTTCAGTGGAAACGCACCGTAATTTTGAGAACAAAATTACGGTGCGTTTCCACTACACTGCCGCGATATCGATATTTCAATCACTATCAGTCGCACGGGTCGATCAAAGGTTGGACCGCTGATGGGTGACCATCCATTACACATCTAAACCCCTCCGTGCCTCGGATAGCACGTAGAGCCGTTGGTCTCGGCTATCGTGTAGATCTTTGAAAGTCGTAACGGGTAGTCAGAAGCCCGAATATGACCAGCAGTCTTACCAAGGGGTATCGTATATTACCCAGTAACTGTATTGTGGAAGTCAGATAGGCAGGAATATTAAAAAAAAAAAATACTTATCTATTATCGTCTAGAACTTGCTGAGTAGTCTGAGTAGTAGGTCTTTGAAAAATAACCCTGTATATTTGTTATGTACTAACAAATATACAGGGTTATTTTTCAAAGACCAGCCAAATTTAAGGATGTGGTACAGTACATCAGAATTAACAATTTTCTCCATGGGACTAATATCGAAATCGCGAATAAAAATTCAGCCGTCCCATATGTTTAGCTCGAGTGGGTATTGAAGTTTTCTATGGGACAGTTGATAAATTTTTAGTGATTACGATATTGGTCCCATGGAGAAAGTTGTTCAGTTTGAGAGCCTGTACCACACCCTTAAATTAGGCTGGTCTTTGAAAAATAACCCTGTACAATAACAGTAGTATTCAATATTCATTCGTTCACTAATTAGTTTACTTACATTACGAAGAAATTAAATAAATATAACAGTAGGTACGGTCACCAGTAGGCCTAGCCAAGTTACAAACGTTTCGTATCTAATCTCTTTCTACAATCTGCTAAGTTGGTAGCCAAGTTGACACGACTGAGTCGAACGCTCATTCTACAACGTCTTTAGAAAAAACCTATACTTTAAGTCTATGGTGAGCGTTCTTACAAACGTCAAAGTCACAGTTGTATATATTGTAGTCTGTGGTTGTGTGTTTTTTGCGCGGCGCGGGCAAATAATTGTTTTTTAAGTGTTTTGAAAGTAAGCGAAATAAAGTTCTTCATTTATATTTCGTTTAATTATATCAGTGTGGAATTTAATTTTGAACATTACTGTGTCTCGGAATGTTATGATATGATTCTGCATCATAAGAATGAAAGATACCTCAAATGAAGTGATAACTTTTATACGATGGAATCTAGATCTCGAGCAAGCCAATTTGCAGCTTTATTGGAATTCATGGAAAGGTATGTAAATTATTCGTTTTTTCGTAAATATCTTCCTTTGTGTTATGAAAATCTATCATACTCGAGCACTTGAAAGTTTGAAACATAAACAATGACGTGATAGGTACGCAACAGGACTAATACGTAGAAACAAACAATACAATTCTGGTTGACTCTTTACTTAGACCCTATTGAATAGACCCTTTGTTTCTCTGAAATAGTTTTAACTTATGTTTCTTCGTTATTAGCGCACCACAACATATTTAAAGTATGCATTTTAAATGCTAAATGGTAAATATAGTTCAAAATAATTACGGTAAATAAACAAAACACTTCTCGGTCGTATCACAGCTGTATCATAATAGACGCCATTTTTTTGTCGTTAACTCTTTAAACTCTTTAAAAACTTCGACATCGTTTTTATGGGATGTAGCGACCAACGTTGTAGAAACGATTACATTTCATTCTAACATTTTGAACGAGTAAACTTGGCTACGAATTTTCTATTCGTTTGTTCTGACCACATGATTTAGCGTTGAGATGATGTCATTCCTATACAATATATGAGTTTCTTGCCCGTTTTTCTTCACAGGTACTTACTTTGGAATGGGCAATTAACTTCATCATTCTGTCTGACCGATCCCTTGACTATTCAAAAGTGCCTGTAAGGCTCAGCGCAAACGGGTCACCAACCACAGCCACCGGTGGTTTTTGCGCGCTACCGCCACTTTTGTAAGTGTCAGAAGCGAGCGATAGCCACCGGTGTTCAGAAGCCGCCACATTTTATAACCCGCTCTCAGCTGCGCAGTCTTACGGTGGACTCCGACGCGGAAAGTTTGCACGCAGACGACGTAGACAACGCCGTTCCCGCCTATATTGGGTACATCCAATTTTAACGTCTTGTGTGGCCCGCAGCGACCACAAGTGGCGAGTCGCCGACACTGCTGTAGCGAGTGGCCACCTGCACCGGCCACACGTGTGCGGTGAGTTTCAACAAAATGTATGAAAAAGCGCGTAAACTGCTTGTCACTGGCTACCGGTGGCTGTGGTTGGTGGCCCGTTTGCGCCGAGCCTATTAATTGGTTTATTTGAATTAAATACTTGGAGTTTGATTGAAATATCGACTGTTATTAATTGAAATATCGATATCGCGGCACTCGTCTCGTCTGCGACTCGCTCAGTGGAAACGCACCGTAATTTTGTACGTGCCTGGTTATTGAACCAGGCACGTACAAAATTACGGTGCGTTGCAAAATGAATGAAGTTGTCACATTGTGTCAGAGTGAGACATTGGTCTCACTCTGACACAATGTGACAACTTCATTCATTTAATTTTATATTTCATTCACTTCAGTGTGACTATCATTAAATTGTCCATAGACTGAGAAAAGAAAAAAATGCCACACTGTAAGTACTAACCTTTTTATAGAATAGACATCTTCATTATTCTCATTCCCTTCTCCTAATTAATTTTTTGTCGATGCAGCAATATTGTGTTCTTTAATTCATCCATTTTTATTAGCCATAGGTACCAAATAGTAATAACAATATTAGTAGGTAATATCTATTTTTGTTTGTCGTTATCGTAGCAGCCACTCTTTTATTAAACACTAGCTTCTGCCCGCGGCTTCGCCCGCGTGGATGTCGGAAATTATCCCACGGGAACGTTCCCGCTAACAGGATAAAAACTATGTGCTTCCCCAGGATGCCATCTATATCTATGCCAAATCAGAAGTTCAGTGGTTTAGGCGTGAAAATGTAACATACAGTTTCAAGTTCAAATCCTCCCCTTAAAAACCGAATTACCCGTTTTTGTCCCGTCAGTGGTAAAGCTCGACAACTTTACATATTTATTATTAATTATTTTCTGTCAAAAGTATCAATACTGAGTTTCAAGTTACTCAGACCGCGCATTCAATTTCTTCGACATAAACTTCACACCCCTATATCCCCCTTTGAGGGGTAGCTTTGAAAAACTTATAATGATAAACTTTATTACTTACTTAGGCAAATTTCAAGTTTTTTATTAACTAAATGAATAAGATTTTTCATATAAACTGTATCCCCGCTTTTCACCCCCACAGGGGTGGAATTTATAAAAAATCGTTTGGGATGTATTAATAACTTGACTCAAAGATTATTTATACTAATTTTCGAGTTAATCAAGCCATGCAGTAAAATCCTCCCCTGAAAAATTGACCATCCCATTTCAGCCCGTCAGGGGTAGATTTTCAAAAAACCCTGATACACATTATTCTTTACTTTCAATATTAGGTATAAATACTGAGTTTCAAGTCAACCGGACTGCGCGCTAAAATTCTTCCATACAAACTTTGAAACCCAATCCCTTATTAGGGGGTAGTTTAGAAGATAAAAAACTGACAATCTTCATAATTTATTTAGATAAGTATTCGTGCTAAGTTTCAAGTTTATTAACTCAAGGAATAAGATTTTTCATACAAACTTTCATCCCCTATTTTATCCCCTTGGGGGTAGAATTTATCAAAATCCTTTCTTAGCGGATGCCTACGTCATAACATCTACCTGCATGCAAAATTTCAGCCCGATCCCTCCAGTGGTTTGGGCCTGGGCTGTGCGTTGATAGATCACTATGTCAGTTAGTCATCTTTGAGTTTTATATATTTAGAAGATACTTTTCCGGCATAAAAAGTACCCAGTGTGGTGCCCAGAATATTAAAGAATAATTATACCAAGTTTCATCGTAATCGAACCGGTAGTTTTTGCGTGATGCCTGAACAAACAGACAGACCGACAGACAGACAAAAAAAATTTTAATCACATTTTTGGGTTCGGTGTCGGTCTAGTAACACCCCCTGCCATTTATTTTTTTGATATTTTCAATGTACAGAATTTTCACTTCTACAGATTTATTATAAGTATATATAGATAGATATCGCGATGTCACATATTCTTTTCGATATTAAATTATTATTTTACTAGCTGCTCCCCGCGGTTTCACCCGCATCAGTGGCGGGTTAGCCATATAGCAAGAGTAGCAAATGTTACGGGCCCCGTGCACCAACGCTTTCTGACCGTAAACAAAAAACTTTTTTGAAGAAAAAAAATAGCAAAAATGCGAACCCAACGACACCGACTTCCGAAATTAAAGTTATTTTTCACTATGTATAGTGTCGTTTTTGGAAGTCAGTTGTTGTTTTTCTTCAAAACAATTTTTCAAATCGGTTGGCAAGCGACGGAGTTATGCGCGAACAAACATAAAAAAAATTAGAAGTCGGTTAAAAAATATAAATTTAGATAGAAGCGTAAAAATATTTTTTCAAATCAACGTAGGCACAGACGACAGCAGGTCAAGCTACCCGAAACTGTCAAATTTTCTCAATCAACCTTAATGTTTTAGCGATAAAGTTGAAAAGCTATTAAATTTTGACAGATTGTAGTAGCTTGATGTGCTGGCGTCTGTACAATACTTAACACGAAAGAGAGGGTAACAAAATGTTCAACAGCCATGTTGAAGGCCCTGCTGAATAACTCGATCAAAGCTTATTACATTTCTTAAGTGAGAGTAGCATTGGTATCAAAGATTGTCGTGGGTGAAGTTATAATAACCCTAGCAATATGAGTAGGATATACAGCGGCTTACAAGCACGTATTAAGGGCTTGTAATACCTCAGTTGAAATTCATATTTTGCCCCCACTTCCCCGCGCCATGTATCAGTCTATCCCGCTCACACTGTTAAACTGATTCAGTTAGGGTGAACTAAACTGTTGATGGACGTAGGCTTGGTAATAATTGATTAAATTATGATTATATTATTATGCGAAATCGATATTTTCTGTATAGAATAAAAAGAAAATATATTGAAAGTTAAATTATTCATTAGTACCTACATTATAAATTAGCTAGCAAATTGTCAATTTATAATGTACTAATAAATAATTTAGCTAATTTACCAAGGTAACCTACGTACGGGCAATTCTCGAAATTTTAAGAAAGCTCAGATCTCAATCTCAGTCTGCCAAAAATACCTCATATAAATACAATAAATACATTTTTGACAAGTATTTGACATTGATTGTCGCTGAGATGAGATTGCGACTAAATTTTGTACGTTTTTAATTACGAGAATTGGTCTTCTGATGTCATTGTCCAACAAAAAATAGGCGCTTCGGAAATCATCGTCTATCTTGTAAAATACGAACGCGCGATGATGAGATCTAATATAGATTTGTAACAACTCTCAAATTGATCGATCAGTTGACAACTCTCAAATTGGTTGTCAAATAGACATGTAGGTACTTCTACAAGTAGGACTTTTGACTCTATCGAGACCTGGTCTGTTTTGGAGACGCTGCATTGAACTAATCATATCCATGTAAAGGGGTGAGAGAAGGGGACGTAATTTCCCCGAAATTGTTCTCTAATATTATGGGAGGATCTATTTAAGACGCTGAACTGGAAAGGACGCGGCATTAACATCAACGGCGAGTACATCGCACACTTAATATTTGCAAATGACATTATCATAGCGGCTGAATCGCTGCATAGCTTGCAGCAGATGCTGTACAGCCTAGTTGATTCATACGTATTGGTCTCCGGATGAACTTGGAGAAAACCTAGGTTATGTTCAACGATTGCTGTCAATGTTAATGCTTTCAAAGTTGTCCGAGAATACTTTTACCCACGGAAAATTCTGCAGTTTGGTAAGAACAACTTTGAGTGGTGAACAAAAGCATTTAGCTGGGCTGGGCAGCGCAGCGTTTAGGAAACTTCACCTTCACCAGTCTTTTCATTGAGTATTTCACTTTCATAAGACTAAGATCTTCAATCAGTGTGTCCTGTCTTTTATGACTTACGAAGCCTGTTTGCGCAAACAGCAAAGGACATTGCTCTGCGCCCATACATTGTTCGCCCTGGAACCAAGAGCATCGGAAAATTATGTGTTGTATTGTCGATCATTAGTAAACTCCTATAAGATCTTATTTATATAGCGGACTTGCTGCAGAATATATATGTTTTAAAAAAAAAGCATTAGAATTTGAGGTTATAATCGAACCATAACAATGAATATTAGATATAGTTTTTCATAGCTCCGAGTGATATTTAAGAAACTAAAAAACAATAACATTTATAATACATTTAGCTATTTTTTGTACCTACCTAGATAATTAGGTATCTTTGCAGTTTTTTTCTAAAGCCTAAGTGTATATTATCATTGCAACGTTTAAATGCACAGAATCTAATTAACATAGGTACCTTTATTCTTAGCATTGGTTTTAGAATGAGATAAAATGTTTGTGTGTATTAATGTAAAAATAGAAACAGTGCCATGTTATCGTTTGAGCGGTACACAGTTCCGAAAATCACAGCCAGGTAAGTCGTTTTTGAAAGCAATTAGAGTCCGTTAAAATAGCCAAGTCGTAATATTCAATACTATTACAAAGAGCAATCGACGCAGTGACAGCATAGGTTAGGTAAGATACTGAAAACCGCCATTTAGTCACGTCAAAAATAAGGGTGGCAAACTTGATACGATTTATCGATATTTCCTAAGATTTACTATGGCCATACGTTAAAACTGAATTAAATCAACTTTTGTCATACGATAATATTAATAAGTACCATTACAACTAAGACAATAATAATAATAATTCTTTAGCCGCCTTAAAAAAGTATTTAATAGTCTTTTATCAGGTGGAAACAAGGTGCGCGCCTTCAACGGTTGGGTCATGCCAGTTTTGATGTACTCTTTCGGCATACTCAAATGGACGCAGACCGAACTCGATGCCCTGGATAGGAGAGTCCGTACGCTGCTGACTGCAAATCGAATGCATCACTCACGGTCATCGGTAATGAGGCTATATATCCCGCGAAAATGTGGAGGTCGGATTTTTAAACGCTAAGAACCTCCACAATCGCGAGATATGCAGTCTCAGGGAATATTTCCTACATACCGACGTGGGGATGCATCGAGATGTAGTCGCGGTGGACAAGGGCCTCACCCCGCTTTCCTTGGGTAAAGAGAACTGGTGCAAACCAGTAGTGCTTGACACTAATGAACGCATGGAGGTATGGCAGAGTAAGGAGCTTCACGGACGCTTCTTCCGGGCCCTGCATGGGCCCGATGTAGATCTATTAGCGTCCGTAGCCTGGCTGCGTTTCGGTGACCTCTTTGGAGAAACCGAAGGTTTTGTCTGTGCAATTATGGACGAAGTTATCATGACGAACAATTACCGGAGATTTATTGTGAAAGACGGCACGGTTGACATCTGTCGGGCATGCCACCGGCCGGGGGAATCAATCAGGCATATTATCTCCGGGTGTTCTCGCTTAGCTAATGGAGAATACTTGCATAGACATAACCTTGTAGCTAGGATAATCCATCAGCAACTTGCTCTGAAATACAGCCTTGTGGATTCGGAGGTGCCGTACTACAGGTATGTGCCCGACCCAGTTCTCGAAAATGGTAATATCATATTGTACTGGGATCGATCCATCATCACTGACAGGACTATTGTTGCCAATAAGCTCAAGCTTATTGGCAACAATAGTCCTGTCAGTGACTACACAGTACAGTCCTATATCAGTATAGTGGTGGTGGATCGATCAGAGCGACGCGCAATGATTGTTGACATAACCGTCCCGCATGATGACAACCTCGTGAAAGCCGAGAAAGATAAACAAATCAAGTAGCTTGACTTGGCTCGCGAGGTTGTCGACATGTGGGATGTGGACTCAGCGATCATTGTGCCGATAGTTGTGACAGCCAATGGCTTAATAGCCAAGAGCCTCGACCAACACCTGAGGAGGCTCTCGTTGGGCAGCTGGATCAAGGGCTTGATTTAGAAAGCGGTACTTCTGGACACGGCTCGCATTGTCAGGAGGTTCCTCTCTCTGGAGCCCTGACCGCCGGTAGCTTGGACCCTGTTCCCGATACTGGTGGGCTACTACTTTTTATATTTTTAAATGTTTTTTTATCCTTTTGTTTATAAAAATATTTAAAAATGTATTTTGTAAGTATTTAAACGAGATAAAGGAGATGATAATAATATCCCTGGACATGGCAATGGCGCCGATTCCCTTGTTAACAAACTAAACTAAATTTAAGTTCAGTGCATCTTTTTCTTTCTATTTTATTAAGAAAAGGACAGAAGATAAATATTAGTTTAGTCCTTTCAAATTTAGATACTCCATAGCAAGTTTAGACGTGATTAAAAACATGGCTACTAAAAATACGTCAATTTACGCCAGGCGCTGACTAATTTGACAGGACTAAACTAATATTAATTTGTCTTCTGCCCTTTTCTTAATGAAATAGAAAGACAAAGATGCACTGAACTTAAATTTAGTTTAGTTAGTCCGTGTTACAAAAGTATTTGCAACTAATATACTAAAATAAACAAATAATTATCGTGCATGTCCGATATTTCTTGTGCACAGGGCGATTCCGGACATTCTTTCACTCGAAAAATAAAAGTCGATTCCCAGCAATATCGAGTTCTGTGCAATGTTACTTAGTTTGATGTATGACGGCTATGGGCCTTTTTTTTGTGTGGGAAGAAAAACCTACCCGTTTCTTTAGTTGGCTGTGCCAGGGGCCACGGTATCTCTTTCGAACAACCCACGGCCCTGGCATGGCATCGGTCCTAGCGGACGCCGTCAGTTAGTGCTGACATCTCCTTGAGGCGCGTTGTGTTCCACGCCTGCCTCAAAGAGATGTCAGCACTAACTGACGGGGTCACACGCGTGGAACACATCGCGCCGTCGACCCGGGCCTGGTCCTTACCGGGCGGCAAGCTGCCCGTTGCTCGCCGCTCGCTAGCCCGCGCCTGCGGTGTCCGGGATTCGGTTGCTGACTCCCGACGTCCAGAGCGTCTTCTGCGGCGACTCGGGGCGTGTGAGCGCAGAGATTGCCTCTCCCTCATGCGCTCCGCCTCCTCCTTTGCGAACATTATTGCTTCGCAGATTGAGGTGACGGCTTCCCATGCACTCACGCTCCGTATCATGGCCTGGACCCGGGCCAGACGCGAGAGATCGCCGCCGCCGATCGCCGCCACGAGGACGCGGCGGTGACTCCGCCTAAGCTGGGCAGACCTCCACCGTATGCTCCCACCGTGTCCTCCAGGCGATCCACACAGTGGTGACACCTTGGCGTTTCCTCCCGCCTTATCCTGAACAGGAACCGCCCGAAACAACCGTGTCCGGTGAGGACCTGCGTCAGGCTGAAGGTGAGGGTACCGTGGCGCCTCTCCAGCCACTCCTCAAAGAGGGGACTTATCGCCGCAATTGTGGCGTGCCCAGCACTGGGTTGCGACAATCGCACTCTCTATGTCGCCATGAGATCCCGCCGGAGCTCTGTCCGCTGTACCGTGATTTCTCAAAAAACTTTCAAAAATCCACCTGTATCTATACATTTGTGGTAATTGAAATATATTTCCATTACCACAAACATATGTAGATTGATCGAGAAAAACCGGTTTTGCTGAGACTTGGTTGTTTTGGTTTTGGTTTTTTTTTTCTTATTTGTATTTGTAATGATATGTATGTACGTGATTACTAGTTTATTTATTTATTTATAAGTATGTATTAGGTATGTTGAAACTGTGTGTACTCCCCGTCACTTTTCCCTAAAGGTTCATTAGAAAACCAGCGTCAGACAGCATCTGTCTGGCATTAATGCTGAAATGAACCTTTTTGGCGCAGCCGTGAGGCACACACTATTGTTGTCTGAAACATTATTCTTTATTTTATTAATTTTGTATTTTGTGTTTCACGAACTGTGTCCCAATAAACTTTTTTCTTTCTTTCTATCTCAAATAAAATTATTTATAAAAAAAGTTTTGCTGAATATTGAAAACACCATAAAAATTTGGGAACTGTCTAAAATAGGTACGCTTACCTCCCTAAATTTTTGACAATATTTTGACATTGACGTGAGATTACGATTTTGAACCATTTCAAAGATGATTTTATAAATTAAAACTACAAAATTTGAATAAAATTAAAATACGGGTGCCTTATTCTAACATCTAAATTTAATTTTACATTATCATATAATTTCTTCAGAACATAAAACGTTGTCAATCGGGTCTTTTGAGCGCAAGCGAAGTGACACGGGTTCCCCGTCCGATAGCCGAAGCGGTACTGACAAGTACTGAATCGGGGTCCTGTCGGGGGCCGGGCGGCAGATCGGTTCAAGGTGTGAGTGGTTAAAAAGCTTGATATTTCCAATCCCATCTTTTTACGTTAAATGTAACGATTTAAAAAAAAAAACGAACAGATGACACCTGCTTTATGCATAGATCTTTTAGCCTGCAAAGTTTCATGACCTAATTTGAAAGTTTTCATTGATAATTCTTCTTTTATTGTACGGTTTAGAGGTAACTTTGAGATTTATTTGTATCGAGAAAATTGTATGCAATCGTGTTTTCGAAACAGACGACACCTCGCAGCAGTCCTCGTCTTTATTGTATATTAATTTCAAAGAGAATACTGCAGTATTGTTGAAACTAGAGTCATTAATGCTAAGACAATTTTCGCAATCTGAGGTATTACAGGCCCTTAAGCAAATAAATAAATGTGCAGAATTCCCTGTCTTGCACTCATATAAAATTTGGTTGCTAAATGCGCTGCAGACTGCTGTAATGAAGCATCAATATTCTTAGATTTCATTGAAAACTTATATTAAAAAAAATCCGCTTTTACCTGTCGATGATGGGGTCGTCTTAAGGCGCGTCCCCACTGTGGCCGCACGGCCTTTTAGGGCCTCGAGGCCCGGCTTCACGAAGCTGTTGTGGTTAGTTGCAACGATTATAAGAGCCGCGCGTTGTTTTTGAGATGTACGAAGAAGAGGAGGTGCTTCTAGCTTCAGGAGCATTTATAGTAATAATTATGTAGCAATCTCCATCAAGGCATCATTACTTTTGATTTTATTTTAATAAAAACAACTCGGACAGTCCCTTAACACTGATACAAATACATTAATAAAAGAGTTTGAACGTCAGTCCACTCTATTTTGGCATTATATCGCTGCAATAATTGCTGCTGAAGCTGCTCCTCTTCGCACGTCGACTGTCCTCTTCATCGTAAAGCTCGAAAGCTGCTGAGCAAGGCGGGCCGCTAGGCTCTTATAATGAGGAAGACACAAATGCCTAGCGAAGCAGGTGTGTATTGTCATTATTGAAAACCTACAGTACAGAGTGCTTTAGCTAAACGTATGAAAGTATATCATAAAATTACTGCCGTTTTTTGGAATATTCCGACAGAAATGTCTTCCAACAAAGAGATTTTGAAAAAATCTTCAATTATTGTCAGTGCTTACGCAGATGATTTGGAGGACAGCCTAGGCGACAAATTAGTGCACTTCGCTAAAATGTGATGCGGCTAGTATTATTGACACCAAGAAGCACGAAGCTGGACATAATTCTTTAGAATCTTGTGCATTTTTTAGGTAGTCATCACAGTGACAAACTTGTATTTTTGTGGAACAAACCAACAGTTTTGTGGAAACTTTACAGTCGACTAGGGATACTGTGTATCTGCCTCTTAGTTTTAGACACATAATAGCTAGGCTATTAGCTTCTTATACTATTTACTTCGACATACTATTTCAGGAGGTAATTTTCAAAAGTGGTCAACGTAAATGCTTCTATTTACAGAGAAAACTGTTTTCTCTGTAAATAGAAACATTTACTTTATTTCTGTTATTGTTTAATAATCCTGAACTCCATAGTAATCAATAATTACCATCCAAAGCGTCACAACAGCGTACATCATGACGGCATACAAAAGTAAACTTTTCTCATTTGGCATGATAAAATGGATTTGACTGCTATTGAAAATTACCTCCTGATTTATGTCTGAGTTTCTACTCAGACATAAATAGTATGTCGAAGTCATGTATTATTAACATCACAATGGTTAGTAATAATAATAGTAAGGTGGTGAGTCTAATGTAGCTCAAATGCTATAAATAGTTAGATATACAAATTGTACGAAGGGGGTTCCATGTCCCTCACTCAATATGAGCTCATCGTCCGGTGATGACATTGAAGTCTTGGGGTTAACTCCGGATGATCTTTTAAACTAGTTTGTAAGACAACAGAAGGTACCAGTAAGAATATCCTTTTAAATAACAACAACAAGGTATCTTCTTGCTCTAATTCTAATTATTATATAAAAATCTAATTATTATAATATTATAATCAAACAATAAAAAAAGTAACAAAATTTAACAATCACAGTAAAAAATCACACAAACATAGGAATTTCTTGTTCCTAAGGAACGAAATAAAAATGTAACTTAACATTTTTATCTACTAAATACCTACTAATAATCAAACAATTAAAAAACAACAATTACTCTATATACTATTTATATATAACTAAACAGAGGGCCTAGACTAATGTCAAACGATAAACGAAAACGCTCTGTAGTCTTTAATAGAAATTACAGGTCTTTGATAGTTTTTCAACTTTATGCTCTAGAGAAAATACTACAGAGCGTTTTCGTTTATCGTTTGCCACTTGTCTAGGCCCTCTGAGGCACTAGCACGAGTGCGTAACGTAAACGTAAAGTAAATACGCCAATTTTGAATCGAAAATACAATTAAAGTCTAATTTTCGGCGAAAAGCAAAATCAGTATTTCTCATAGATTGAAATAAATCCATAATATTGAGTTAATTTTATATGCGAAACGAGTATTTTCAAATTTAAAATCGAAGTATTTACTTCACGTTTAAGTCGCGTACTCGTGCTAGCGCCTCTGAATAGTTTTAGTTTACTTACTTATACTCAATAACATCTAATCATTATATCATTAGGAAAAATTACTTGTGAGCTATCATGAATGAAGGTAGGATTTGGGAGGAAAATTATTACGTCACTTTTATCAATGATAGAAATGTCGTTATCAATCAATTTATATTCCCTCTTACTTTTCTGTGACTTACATCCTTGAACAACAAATTTGTCATCAGTGATATTCTCTACTAAGCATACATATTTGTATGACTTTTTCCCCTTAGAAGACTCAAATTTCGCCAAAACAAATTCAACTATTCTTGGGTAAAGATTAGATGAATATTGTGTGCCAGATGTTGATGTTTCATAATATATGACTATTCGTTTTTATTTTTAGTAACCCCCGACGCAAAAACGACGGGGTGTTATAAGTTTGACGTGTCTGTGTGTGTGGGGGGGGGGGGTTTGGGGGTGTGTGTGTGTGTATGTCTGTCTGTGGCATCGTAGCTCCCGAACGGATGAACCGATTTTGATTTTGTTTTTTTTGTTTGAAAGGAGAATTTGTCGGGAGTGTTCTTAGCTATGTTTAATGAAAATCGGTCCAAGATGGCCGCCGCCACAAAATGGCGGATTACATATTTTTTCACAACTCCCTCAATATGGGTATCAAATGAAAGGGCTTGACTAGTAGAATACTATACACTATGACAATTTTCAAATCCAAGATGGCCTCCATCACAAAATGGCGAATTACAAAAAACCTGATTAAATACCCAATTAGCTGAATCTTAAAACGCAAGAAAATAAAAGAAATGAAATAGTAAGGAGTCCCTACAAAACGCATGAAATAAAAAATTATTTTAAAATTTAAAAAACCCCCGACAACGTGAAACCCTATAAAAAGAAAAAAATAACCTTGAAATTATGACCCTACGTAAGTACGTATGAAATGTTTTGATTAAATATTGTCATGTCGGGGGACCGCTACTATTTTAAACTTTAACAGAACGTTAGGCTAATAATTAGAGCGGTCCCCGGCGGTAGGGTCATAATTTCAAGGTTATTTTTTTCTTTTTATAGGGTTTCACGTTGTCGGGGGTTTTTTAAATTTTTAATTGAATTTTTTTTATTATATTTATTTTTATTATTTATGTTTATTATTCTTTTTGATTTTGTTTTCTTTTTATTTTTCTCTTGGTTTTTTTCCTTTTTGATACGTGCAATAACATACGTTTTTTCCTTTTCATTAACATTTTCTTTATTTGAAATATGCGCCTTTTCTGTTTGGTTATTTATTTCTTTCTTGAATAAATTTTCCTCTTCCAGATTACCTGTTATATTTTGGTTATTTGTATCTGTTATAGTCTAGGGGCCAAAACTATCGTCCTCAGATTGTGCTTCTTCCAAAGTATTTTGGCGCCAAGAATCAATGTCTTCTAGTTCTATAGAGTTGTTTGACGTATAGGAGCACACGCTGTCCCTATCCGATATTTCACGTCTTGTTGTTTTTCTGATAATTTTTGTTTTCTTTTGATTTCGTGGGTTTTTTTAGGATTATTTGATTTATTAATTTTTTTCAATATTTTTTGTGCTTTTTTTAATTTCGCTTCTTCTTTTTCTTTTCGAATACGACTCATTACATCTTTAGAAGTTATTATTTCAGCACCATTAATGCGTTTCTTTGGATTTCTTAGTGGATCATTGCGAGCTATTGTTTTTAAAACTAATTGTTCTATTGCTATCACTGGCATGCTTATATATACTGGATATGGGAGTGTTCGTAAAAAACACCCTAACCTATTTAGTAAAGCCGATAGTGAAAATATTTATAAAATAGGTAAACACTCAAGGGATCCAACCAGATTAGCTATGCCTAGGTGTAGAACAGCATTTTGCCATAAAAACACCAGTCGAATGGCAATAAAAATATTTAATAAGATACCAAAGATATTTAGAGAACTGCCTATGAATATGTTTCAAAAAAGACTAAGAATGTGGCTTATTGAAAATTGCTTCTATACTGTTAATGAATTTTTGAATTATAATATGAATAGGAATATTGCACAGACATAAAGAGTGTAATTTAATTAATTTTAATTTTAACATTCCTGTAATTTAATTAATTTTGACATTTCTGTAATTCAATTAATTTTGACATTTCTGTAATTTAATCAATTTTGACCTTCCTGTATTTTTTATTAATTTTGACTTGCCTGTATTCTTATTTTGACATTTGTAATTTCTTTTTTATTGACATTTTCTAACATAATTTTTAATTTATACATTCAATAGCTATGAATCATGGCACATCAAAAATTTGCATGCTGAATATAGTAGGCGGAATATGAAGTACTATGAATTGTATTATGACATCTGTAAGCACCATATTTCAGGCAAATAAACGATTATTATTATTATTATTATTATAAAAGATACACGTTCCTCCTTACTATTTTGGTTTTCCATTGACTTAACCACTTTGCATTCCAGTATTTTTACTCCAGATGACCAAGCTGTTTTAGTTTTGTTTATTTTTGGTGGCAGTGTAAAAGTTTTAGGATCTTTTACAATCCAGAACTTCACACAAGGGGCTTCTACAGTTTCTTCACAATTGTCTCGGTCCTTTTGTTTAAAATAGCTATCTTTTCCCTCTTTATCCTCTACTTCTTTGTCTTTGATTTCAATACCACCAAAAATTGGTTTATTTAATAATTTTATAACTAAACTTAAAAGGCTTGGCAATTGTGGCTCATAATCATTTCGGTTGACGACATTTGAAATCTGTTCTTCTGGTTGCTCTTCAACTCGATCTAGTGCTAAAGACTGTTGCTGTAGATGATGTTCCCATTTAGACCATGACAACGCATCAAAATTTTCTTTCGAGATGGCGTTTGGGTTATCAGGAAATGATCCCGTCTTAATAAAGCCATTTTCGATAATTACCGGGTTTAAATTATCCCATATGTTTGTAAAAATTCTCGCGAATTCTGATTTAGGCAATTTAGCCCCTACATGAAGTCTTTGCCAGCTCACTCTCCCAACGATCATTTAAAGGTTTCATGGTGCTGCAATCCAAAGGTTGTAGTATATGGGATGAGTGCGGTGGTAATTTTAGGATCGTTATCCCATTTGCTACAGCAAGTTCTATTACAGATATATATTAGATCGCAATGAGTTGAATGCCCATCATAATAATGAGGAGCACTGGTCTTTCAGAGCCGATCGCGGGAATGAAAACGTCTTTAATATATTTTTAAAATATAGATGTTTCCATCCATCCTTTTCTGCTTACTGCGTAAGCTGTTTTAACTGTTTCATCTTTGTATACCCATTCACTCCATAGATTATTAAAATGGAAAATTATTAAGGGTGGAATCTTTCCACCCAGGGCATTTGCAGCCAAAAAGACGGTGGTATTGTCTCTGCCAGGTGAGCTAGTAGTTCTTGTCGATCGGTATCCGACCTGTCCCATTACTTTAGCTTTCGATGGATCACAGCAAAAACTGGTTTCATCTAAATTTTATATATTTTTTGCAGGTTTTGCAGTTAGTTCTAATTCTTGCTGCGTCTTTTGTAATAAATCATAATAGTTATATACAAATTATACAATGAAAGGATTGCAAGTCTTTCGCCTCGCGGTCTCCATGGATTGGAGTTTTTTTAAGGATAGATTATTTCTGCTCCTAAGCCCCATGCACCAGTCATCGCCAAGGATGTCGTTTTTGAACGGCGTAATAAAGCCATTTCTTTTGATGTAATTGGATATCAAGACTTTGACCTCTTGGACCATTAAAGGAAAACCAGTTTTTTTCCGTTACGTGAATATACCCGGCTATTTTTGTTTCTGTATCTTTGGTGAAAACAGTAGGCCTACCGCGATATGTTCATATTCATTCATATTCATATATTTATTTGCATTCCATAATGTTGTAGAGGTGTTACAATGGCTTAAAGCTAAGGTACAATTATGGACCCTGTAGGGCACAGCAAAAATTTTAAATTAATTATTAAAATAAAATAAATTTAGGACACAAATTAACAATACTTCTATGCTACAATCTTTAAAATATGTTATTAACATTCAATTTTTATAGGTAAATATAACATTTTATTTTGTTGAGATCAGTCTGATAAAGTTGGTACATAATAGTTATTTGGTAAGGTCAATTAAAAATATATCTATAATATTATAATATTTGTCTATATATGTATGAATGTATCAATACAACTGTGTGTGGTGTCTGTTTGTGTTCAATAGATTTTTTTGTCTTGTATGTATTCGTTTATCGTGTAGTATGCTTTTTTTAATTAATATTTGCTTGAGCTTATTTATAAATGTCGTATCGTTGGTTTCATCCTTTATTGCATCTGGTAGTTTATTAAATATTTTTATGGACATTACGTAGGGGCTATTGGAATGTAGTTTCATGCGCGAGGAGGGTAACATTAACATATTTCTATATCTGACAGATCGCTCGTTATGTTTATCGCCGCGGGTTGTGAAAAAGTTCATGTATTTCCTGACGAATTTGCATATTTCCAGGATATAGATAGATGGTAAGGTGAGTATTTTATGTTTTATAAAAAAGGGCTTACAGCTGTCGGTTTGTTCTATGTTGACTATAATCCGAGTTAACTTCTTCTGGAGAATGAAAAGCGTAGGCGCATCTGTGCTATTTCCCCACATTATAATGCTAGACCATACATGAGCGTAGGCGTAGTATGTAGTAAGTGCAGTTTGCAAGTCGGTAGTTTTTTTCACTTCTCGAAGTGCGTAGGTGAATTTTGCGAGTTTTGATCGTACGTTTTTTATATGGGGCTTCCACGAAATGTGCGTGTCTATTGTTAGTCCTAATAACGTAAAGTCGTTAACTACTTCAATTTTTGTGCCGTTTGTTGTGAAATTAACTAGTAATGGGGATTTTTGCTGAGGGTAGAAAGTCATTAGTTTAGTTTTTTTATAATTAATCTCAAGGTTGTGCTCATCCAGCCATGTTTTTGTTTTATTTAATATCGTGTTCAGTTGGTCGTTAATGTTACTATTTATATGGCATGTAGTTAGCAGAGATATATCGTCTGCGAATAGCACACATAGTTCCTTCATGATTTTGGGAAGGTCATTGATGTAGATGATGAATAGGAGACATCCAATAACACTGCCTTGAGGAATTGATGCATTTATAATCTTCTTGTCGGACCTTACTTGGATTATTCGGTTTTGGTCGTAGTTAAAATGTTCTATTTCCACATATTGCTCTCTATTTTTTAAATAGGACGCAAACCACTTATGTGTAGTTCCACGAATTCCTATTCCGTATAGTTTGTCTAACAATATAATAAACTGCACTTTATCATATGCCTTAGTCATGTCTAAAAGTATGCCAACCGCATATTTTTTATCATTTATAATATCAATAACTTCTTGCATATATTTATAGACAGCTAGGGTTGTTGATCGATGTTTGCGGAACCCGTTTTGACCTTCGTCAAAGATTTGATATCTTTCGCAAAAACTGTACACACGGTCATACATAGCCTTTTCGAAAATTTTTGAAGCCGTAGGTAGAAGAGCTATGGGCCGGTAATTATTGGGGTCGGTTTTCAAGTTTTTCTTAAATAATGGTTTAATAATAGCTTTTTTAAGTTGATCAGGAAAAATACCTTCCTACCTAATATGATTTTACGACTCCTCGTGATCCGCGTAATCGGTGAACCAAAGTAGACCTCGGAATATTCCGTAGACGTCAGCCGCTTGATAGGTGTTTAATTTATTGTTCCTAACATCTTCTAGTGCTTTTAACAAATTTTCCTGGGAATATTTTATTTCTGTTTTCCGTTTATAATTCCGGACCATCTAAAACAATAGGTTAATTTTATTTATTCGACATGGCCCATCACTATTGTTTTCATGGTTACATACAAACCAACACGGGGGAAATGCAACTAACCTCAAAGTTACAATTACCCCATTTTAGGTTATTATCAGGTAAAATGTAACTAAACACATAATAGCTTTAACGAATCTTTAAGCAAAAAATAATCATAGCTACTTACGGTTGTCAACAATACACTCCACTTGAAACACCAGCAATAAAACACTCTAAAACATATTTTTTGTAGATTTTATCACCACGTGCGTCCGAACAAAATTATTTCAAAATGGCGGTTTGACAAATCAACCTGTTTTACCTTCATTTTTAGATGCAGTAATGCCACCTATTAGTTGTATGTAACAATAATGGTATGCTCAGTAATCTAGAGATGGCGTTATATTTACAAATTAATGTAATATTATGGGAGATATTTAATGTAGTTACAATAACCCCGTAGTTGCTTTAGCCCCGGGGCACCTTATACCACACTGCGGTCTGGAAATCGACAAGAGTGGCTTATGATCGGTCCAGAGAATAAACGGAACCGACCTGTTTTATAAATATTGATGGAAAAACCTAACCCCAGAAATAATCGCAGTCCCTACCTTTTGGATCTACGAGTCACGACGGTTTCTCAGCAGCATTAAGTGTCCTCGATGCAAAAGAGATCGGATTCTCCGACTTATCGGTTTCTGTTAATATTGCAGAAAGGCCAACAGGTGATGCATCTGCTGTTAAAATTATAGTAACGTCTAGGTTAAAATATGCTAATACTTGATCTGACACTAAACATTGTAGCGGTATCTACAACGCCACATGCGAACAACGCGTCATACTGACCTCACGCAAATACTGCATCTCGCAAGCAGAGTTTACCGCGCAGTTAGCATAGATACAATTTCCCAACATCAATCGTTGGGCAATTGCCCGCCAGACACAACACCCGTCTGGTCGGAGGATCCTCCCTTTTCAATGGAGGATGAGTGAACTTTACACCCTGTTCCTCATACCTCTAAACTGGTGACCCCGAGTATGAACGTCAGCGCAGCCTTCGTGTAAACACTTCAGCGTGACGTCATCATCATCACTCCCGCAAGCTTCAGCGGCGAGTCACCCAGCCAGCCAGCATCCACGGCTTCAACGGGTATTCTGACCACCAGCATGCAGCGTCCGCGCATACCTGGTCATCACCCTCAGCCTCATCAGCAACCTTGGCACAGCACACGGCACCTTCAGCCGGTCAACAAGCAGAGCACCCTCTCCTGGTCGACGCAGCAGCCAGCCTCAACCCGGCGCTATACGACATCCGACGCACCGGAGTATAACGCAGCGCCACCCCGAATCACTGGGGACATCTCCGCAGACAGTTCCGACTCACCGTGAACTATGCGGCAACCGGTTCCGACTCACTGGAACCTCAGCTGGCCTGGCAAGCATCGCAAGATACAAGACTCAGCCCATTATCGACCTCCGGTCTCCGGAGAGGAGTGATGTAGCGGTATCTACAACGCCACATGCGAACAACGCGTCATACTGACGTCACGCAAATCCTGCATCTCGCAAGCAGAGTTTACCGCGCAGTTAGCATAGATACAATTTCCCAACATCAATCGTTGGGCAATTGCCCGCCAGACACAACACCCGTCTGGTCGGAGGATCCTCCCTTTTCTATGGAGGATGAGTGAACTTTACACCCTGTTCACCATGCCTCCAAAACATAATAACGGTGCACACGTTGTCGTGTTCCCGTAACCAACATCATAACAACTCATACAAAGGGTATACAATCAAAGACGCGTTGGGAACAAAGTTTCTGTTTATGTTGAGCGTTAATCCCGTGCGGGCTGGCAATGCAAAATGATTGGCGTCATAAAATGACTGTAATTGAGTATTTACCTCGTCGTTGAAAAACAAACACTTTTCTTTTTTTGAAGTATGTGCCGCGTCTTATATTTTCAGCAGCACTAGATAATTATAGTCTATTCAGGTGCTCAGATCTAGTTTTCTCGGTTCTTAAAATATCGCCGAGCATACGGGAACATCGCTTCAACTGTGGAATCATACTGCGCCGCGCGCCCGCCCTCACCTCTGCGAAAGGAGCATAGCCATAATTGCTATCTCCTTTCACCGAGCCGCCTACATCGAGAGCCCGCGCGCCCGCTTTCACCTCTGCGAGACGGGGACGGGAACAGCCGACTGCGCTGACCAAGGACACACGACGCGTTAACCGTTACATGGACCTACGCACTTTAATTAAGGACGAGTGACGTGGGGTGTTATGTTAATTTTTGTGTTTTACCCAAAGAGATTTAAGATAGGTACAATAGAGAGGCTATGCAACGAAATGTCATAGAAAAACTGTGATCCCATGTCTCAGTGACGCCATCTAGCATAATAATTATAGCAAAATTAGAGCGGCAGTTGGGAACATCAAATAGTAAAAATGAATTTAATTTATTAAAATATATTTCAGGTATCGCTCGGTAGGTGGCCAGTGCGGTCAGTGTTGCCAGATCCGATTTTCAATCCGTGGATTAAGCTTGAAAAACCTAATATATAATCAATCAGGTAAATAAATATTGAAAACTAAACCAATTAAGCAAAACTTGTCTCAGACAGTAAAAACCATTTTAGAATTTTATTCACTGTCCTACAGTAATTTTATTTTATTCACTGTAGTACACTATTCATTGTCCATGACACCGTCTATGGCTAGGTATCAGTTGCAAGTGTGTGTTTTATGTCAATTTTAAAATAAAATAATTTTTAACGTGCTTTGCCTCCGAATTATTATAGCACTCAGTTTATTACGATTTTTGTATAAAGTAGACCTATTAAGTCACAAAGCGCATTTTTTTTGCAATTGTCAGTTAAATTTCGTTTTTAGAAAAAAAAAAATACACTTTTGTTTGCAAATAATTGTAAATCTTACTATATCGATATCCGAGGCGAGGTCCAAAAAGCCGTAGAACTACTAAATTCGTAAGTCTGGCAATGCGGGGTGACACTAAGTAGAAATTATTAAACCTGCAGTGCGATTCTGTAACCATCTCACCGTGGAAACTTATGTGAAGTGAGCGTGGAGTGAGCTGTCATTCCAACCAATGATAGGGGTGTTGACAGCTCACTTTACCTTACTTTTCACGGTGAGATTTTTACAGAATCGATCGGCTGTGGAAGGGATTTTATCATTTAGATAATATAAGGTATCGATAATATTGAAAAAAGTTATAAGACTATTTTTTCGCATTTGAATAAATAAGAGAAGAGATAGACAAGTGCCAAAAAATTTGAAAAGCAATAAATTGTTTAGTAGTTTCAATGTTTGACAAGTTATTTATCTAGATTTCTATAGATTTAGTGATAGCCCGTTTACCATACTTCAGTTCGGTCATACGGTATTATTTTCAAACATATTTTAAGTGTTATTTATTATTTACCTTAATAAATATTATCGATAACAAAATCGAAAAACAACATCACATCTCAACAAGGCAGTAGTAAAACTTCTCAGCAATAGAGGGCGTTTATTACAAAATTAGCAAATTTTCTAAATCTCTTTATGAAAATTATTTAATTCTAATTACTGAGTAAGTATAAATAATTCATGCGAAAATAAACCGAAGTTAGGTCCAGTTGTTTTACCACAACAAGATTTGCAATATCGTAATGCGCAACTCGACGTTTCCACAGAAAATAATTTTCTTTTGGTGGACACGAATGCGTCTTGACACGCAGGCGTACGACACTAGACTGAGCGACTTTTGGTCTTTTGACCACTAGGACAAAAGTATTGGATATACTGTCCTGTCTATTGTCAAGTAAATAATTTAATGTCTTTGGTTTTACCGGAGGCAACATGACAGAAGTCACCTCTGGTTCGGCAGTTTTTGGTAAAAGTTTATTGTAAGTATTATTATTGTTCATTGTATTTTTTTAAACGGAAAATTGGTTGGAGTATTCGGTTTATGCTTGGTAATCTATATACTTATAATAAATCTGTAGAAGTGAAAATTCTGTACATTGAAAATATCAAAAAAATAAATGGCAGGGGGTGTTACTAGACCGACACCGAACCCAAAAATGTGATTAAAAAAATTTTTGTCTGTCTGTCTGTTTGTTCAGGCATCACGCAAAAACTACCGGTTCGATTACGATGAAACTTGGTATAATTATTCTTTAATATCCTGGGCACCACACTGGGTACTTTTTATCCCGGAAAAGTATATACAATAAAAAACAAACTTAATTTTGCGGTTCGATCCCTAGACCCGATTACTGTACCAACCGCAAATAATAAGTTTGTCGTAGGTTACGTCACCCGCAATGGTGTTCATTTTTATTCCTTTTAGTTTTTAGAGTTATTTAGGTTTATTTTTAGGTATAGATTTTAATTTTAAAGTATAGGTAGTATATTTGATAGTGTACGTAGTGACCGTAGGTTATTTTATAATACTGTTAGGTAGGATTAGTCATTCGTATAGATATTAGTTTATAGGGATTTTGCTTATTTATTGAGTTTAGATTAGTTATCATCAGAAATAGGTTTATTTAGGTAGTGTAAGCTTTTGCTATTTATTTCGTTTAAAAATATTTAAAATAATTTAATTAGCAAGATCTAAATTAATTGTTTTATTAAAATAATATAATAACACTTATTTGTGGAAAAATAGTTTGTGTTTTGACTTCCATCCGAAGCTGACTTTACTGCGGTCGGCCTTATTGAAGTGTGCGAAAAGTTCGTTGAGTGATACCGACCGGTTAATAAGTGAGAAGATTAGAAGTTAAGAAATTTAGGAAAGTACTCTTAAAAATCAGCTCGTAAAATAAGTTGTTAACGGTGTCTTTTAAGGACGAATAAAATATTTGATTTGATATTGAGTAATAGTTGTTTCATTGGTACACTTCTGACTATCTTATACTTATAGTTCAGAAGTGGGATCTGACATGAATATTACTTAATATTCTAATCACGTCCACTTAGGCCGTTTTTTAAGGACAGGTAAAGTAAGAAGCATAAACTCGGTAAGTTGTATTTCTAGTGTATGTTTTATTTTTTAATACAGTAAGTAATTATGGTGTATGCCTATGCTTAACCGCGTTATTAAATACATAAAGAGTGAGTTAGTTTAGTTGTAAAGGCATTGTGAGTCGCCGATATTACGTAACCGAACCTAATTAGGAAGTCGTTGTAATCTCTGCCTACCCCCATGGAAAGAAGGCGTGATTTTATGTATGTAAATGCGTATTTCACCTATTATGTTTTTCCCAGTTACGTATGTGAGCTTATTCTTTAAGATATACATATATTTAGCATATGTATAGTTTGATGTAAGGAGTAAAGTAAGTTGTTTTATCTTGTTGTCTTCGCGTAATTGAATTCAATATCTAAGTAATACATAAATTTTGATGATTACAATGGTTGAAATTATTGTTATTGGTTTTTATCTGTGTTAGGATTTTAAACAGCTAGTGTTGCTGATTCCCTTGTTTACAAACTAAACTAATATTTGTCTTATTTCCTTTTCTAAATTAAATAGAAGGAAAGTAGTTTGTGAACAAAGGAATCGGCGCCATTGTTCTGTTCTCTTAGAAAGTGATTAAAATGTCGACAAAATTATGATTACAGACCAAAGTAATATGTCGAGACTTCGTGAAGAAGTGAGAATGCGTAAAGCTTTTGATCGAGAGGCTTCTCAAACGCGTGATGGAGCCACGCCGTCGTGCAGCCGCAGCCGCAGCCGCGCGGGGCGTTTGCGCAGGCGTCACAGGAGAAGCTGCTCTAGTACGCAGCGCCCGCGTCCTGTGCGGACCAGCTCAAACTCCTCTTCCCGCCCAGGTTCAAGAGGCCGTACGCCACAAAGACGTGCGGGTTCTTATAAGAGCCTTGAGCGTCGGAAGCGGGGTCGGTCTGATTCGCGGCGTGAGAGAAAAAGAACGCGGTCGCGCTCGCGTTCCCGATCTGCACACTCGCGGAGGGCGAGACGGCGACGACGGCAGCACAGCAGCACAGCGAGGTAAGACGGGGATCTCGTCACCACAGGACGAGTCGAAGACGTCGGGAAACCGTAAGTCAGTCATCATGTACTACCAGCATGGATAGTAAGAATAAGACCCCTAAAAACAAATCTGTAGATGATCATAGTTTTAGTATTCATGATGTCATGGACTTAATCAAATCACTGCCCTCGTCAGCGTCCCAGGCTCAAAACCACTTTAGTATGTCAACAAACGCAGTACCAGAATTTGATCCTGCTAATAAGGAACAAACTATCGATTTATGGATTACGAAAGTGGAAGAATGTGCAGCTTTCTATAAATGGTCTGAAACACAACAACTTCATTATGCGTTGCCTAAATTGACTGGAGTAGCCAAGGTGTGGTACCAAGGCTTAACGTCCTTGAGTTATAGTTGGTTGGAGTGGAAGGATAAACTGACAAAGACATTTCCCACAGTTCAGAATTATGCTCAACTTTTGCATGAAATGTTGGATCGGAAGGTTAGACATGATGAATAGTTAGAAACTTATTTTTATCACAAAATTAACTTGCTGAACCGATGCGATATAACTGATAAGCGGGCTGTGGATTGTCTGATATATGGATTAGAAGACAGGGGTATGCGACTAGGAGCTCAGGCTGCGAACTACTCTCAACCTGAAAAATTACTATCTTATTATAAATCTATTAAGTTAGATGTAAGAGACAGAGTATCTCGTCAGCCGTTTACAAAAAGGCGCCCTGATAGCAATAACGATAATTCTAAACTGAGTAGCAATTTAAAATGTTTTAATTGTAATGAGGTAGGTCACCCCTCCTTCAAGTGTAACAAACCCTTATTGACGTGTAGCATTTGTAAGAAATTTGGACATCAGAGCGCTAATTGTAGACGGCTTCTCAAAAACGATGACGGTCAACATAATGAAATCAGTAAAGCAGCGGTGAGTTAGATGTTAAGTATATCCTCCCGGTTCAAGTTAATGGCCAAACAATGTCATGTTAATTGGATCTCGGTAGCCAAAGTACTTTGATTCGAATTAGTGACTTCAAAAATTTAAAAACTGCTTACGTTAAAAATGATCTGCCAACATTAAAAGGCTTTGGTAAGTCACTCATAGAACCTATAGGTAGAGCAGTGGTCCAAATACAAGTACAAGCTGTTACAACAACAGTAGAAGTATTAGTGGTACCAGACGAAATACTTAAAAACATGGCGTACTGTTGGGACATACTTTCACCGAGCAAGCCGGTATAATTATTATAAAAGCAGACGAACATTTAGTTAAAAAAATAAAAAAACTGTTCCTTTAAATAATTCTGAATTAGTAAACTATCAAAAAATTAATTTAATTGTAGACTGATGTCAACGTTAATTCTATAAATATGATACCGGTAAAAGTGAATACCGATATACACCGTACATTTTTGCGTAAAGGAATCGTTAAGGAAAATAGGTGATAATTGTTATTTTGTTATGCCTGGATTATATAAAATCGTGCAAAGAAAAGGTCACATTTTAGTAGTAAATTTAAATGGTAACGAAATCAAACTTCAAAAAGGACAATTTTTGACTAGAGGTTTACACTTTAGAAAACAGGGATAGTGATTCTTAAAAAAAAAAAAAAACTTCAGAATTATCATTAAAAGGGAGGAAAGGTTTATTAGAGTTGTGGACAGCCAATTGAAATGGTTGGTCCCAAAGGATTTAGGTGGCAGCTACTCAAGAAGTGTCACGATGATCTTGGTCATTTTGGTCTAGATAAAACTTTGGACAAGTTGAAATCTCTTTACTGGTTTCCCAAAATGAACAAGTTTACCAAAAAGTATGTTCAATCATGTCTGGAATGTAGTTCACAGAGTACCACCAGGAAAAAGACAAGGTATGATCCGTCCAGTACCAAAAATTGACAAGAATAGGAAAGTTGGTAGGAAATATCTAGTAGGTGACTTAGTAAGAATTGAAAGAGAAGTAGGTAGTAATAGCGGACAGTCTAGAAAGTTACTTGCTAAATTACAAGGTAAATACAGGATTGTCAAAGTACTAGATAGAGATAGGTATGTTGTTCAATATGTACCCCTAACCCGAAAACAGAATAGAAAATATGAGGCAGTTATTGCGTTAGATAAGATACATCCTTGGTTGACCTTTACCCAAGAAAGCTTAGCTGATTCCGATGAGGGAAGCTCAACGGAGGATGTAGATATAAATGAAATTATTGAAGGTACTAATAGTATGGAAGTAGAGCCTTTGGAAATGTCAGTAGGTATGGATGTGGAGAGTACTGGGACAATGAGCGACAATTGAATTAAAATCTAATTTCAAAAAAAAAAGGAGTAAGTACTATCATGAATTTTTCCCTTTATTTTTGAAAGGTTATTTTGATAATGGATTAGAATTGGAAATATGATTATGTTTTATACTTTATTAAGGAATGAATAATGACTTTCATTTTGATTAGACTTAAAAATTGACATGGATAAATCTACACACAATGGAGTCGTTTGACAATTATGAGTGTCTTAGATTTTAAAACTGATATGGAAAGATCTACACACAAAGGAGTCTTTTGACAATTATGAGTGTGTTAGATTTTAAAATTGATATGGAAAAATCTACACACAAGGGAGTCTTTTGACAATTATGAGTGTGTTAGATTTTAAAATTGATATGGAAAAATCTACACACAAGGGAGTCTTTTGACAATTATGAGTGTGTTAGATTTTAAAATTGATATGGAAAAATCTACACACAAGGGAGTCTTTTGACAATTATGAGTGTGTTAGATTTTAAAATTGATATGGAAAAATCTACACACAAGGGAGTCTTTTGACAATTATGAGTGTGTTAGATTTTAAAATTGATATGGAAAAATCTACACACAAGGGAGTCTTTTGACAATTATGAGTGTGTTAGATTTTAAAATTGATATGGAAAAATCTACACACAAGGGAGTCTTTTGACAATTATGAGTGTGTTAGATTTTAAAATTGATATGGAAAAATCTACACACAAGGGAGTCTTTTGACAATTATGAGTGTGTTACATTTTATGGATTTGCGCAAGGAGGCCGTAGGCCAAGGATTTGAGCGCTTTCTTAGTTATAATTAATTTGATATGGACATAGATTAAAGATTATTATTTTAAAATTAAGAATTATTAAAATCGTATTTATTGCTTAGCTTGGGACTAGATGGCGCTGTGTGAAATGTCCAGGGATATTATTATTATTATTATTTCCTTTAAGTATTACATTTACTATACATACAAATTACATTTTTAAATATTTTTGTAAACAAAAGATAAAAAAACATTTAAAAATATAAAATTATATTATTATTATTGTTTTTTTTATTATTATTAATTGATGGAACAATTACTGTATAAGATGGCCGAACAAATGATATTTATTAAAAATAAAATTAGTTACCTAGTATAATTATTGAATTTATATAAAATGTTTCCCTGTTCATGATAAGTAGTAAAATATGTATTTTGTTACTAATGTTATTATTTGCCTTTCTTTATATTTTATAGTTTTGATACATTCCTATGCACTTAATGGAAATTTTACTGATTATCTGCTTATAATCTACATTATCTGATGGTCAGTCAAGAAAAGTTTTGAGCTTTAGATTCGCTTGTTGTAAATTATATATTATTACTTTGAATACACTTTTTTTTTTATAATATCGTTTAATAGTTTTAGAACATGAATCTAGCATAACATAAATAAGAATAAGAATATTTTATTTGTAAAACATACATAGGGGGGGGGGGGGTCTGTTTATATATGTGTGTACATAAATGGTTAAATAAATAAATAGGTCTGATCTTAAAAATTAGTAGTGCGTTATGCTTGGCCAATATTGGCATACAAATGAATAGGTGATTAAATACAAATAATGAGTGGGTACTATTAAATTCCAATGATAAATTTATAACAATATAATATTATAAGTATTTCAGTACCTATTTGTATTAACGCATGCATGCAAATTAAATTTCATTACAGTTCATATTCAATTTCATGTCGTGTCAGAATTGAATGTCAATTCAATTCAAAAGATTAGTATTTATGTAAGGTATTAAAATTTAAAAAAAATATGTCAGCATTATAATTATGATTACAGAGATTCGTCATTAAAAAAAATCATCTAGAGTATAATAACACCTTTTAAGCATTAACCCGTTAAGTATTTTTTTAACTTCTGTAATGGCATAAGTTTTATTTAATCTGGTATTTTATTGTATACTTGTGGAAAAAAAGTTAGTCATATACAAAACGTAACGAGAGGACTCTGTTATTTCAGAATGGCCGACTGTAAGCTTTTGCTATTTATTTCGTCTAAAAATATTTAAAATAATTTAATTAGCAAGATCTAAATTAATTGTTTTAGTAAAATAATATAAAAACACTTATTTGTGGAAAAATAGTTTGTGTTTTGACTTCCATCCGAAGCTGACTTTACTGCGGTCGGCCATATTGAAGTGTGCGAAAAGTTCGTTGAGTGATACCGACCGGTTAATAAGTGAGAAGATTAGAAGTTAATAAATTTAGGAAAGTACTCTTAAAAATCAGCTCGTAAAATAAGTTGTTAACAGTGTCTTTTAAGGACGAATAAAATATTTGATTTGATATTGAGTAATAGTTGTTTCATTGGTACACTTCTGACTATCTTATACTTATAGTAGGTAGGTATTTAATTTTCTGTTATTGAGTTTTTTTTTTTAATTAGGTAGGTACTTAGTTAAAGATATCATACAGGTACCCTCTTAATCACCACTAATGATGAGACACGGTTTTCTATTGTAATTAGCCACAAAAGGCCCGCGAGATAGATGGCATTCTGGGGAAGCACATACATTTTATCCTGTTAGCACGTTTCCGTGGGATAATTTCCGACATCCACGCGGGCGAAGCCGCGGGCAGAAGCTAGTTCACAATAACTAGGTATAAAAACTGCTTCTAAAAATGTATTTGACTAAAAATATTAAAATATCGGAACGTTGACTTGTTGACGTTGGTGTTGCCAGCTTATTAAAAATCAAATCAATCAAAATCAAAAGTCATTTATTCAAATTAGGCTGAGAATCAGCACTTTTCGAACGTCAAAATTACAAAAGACAGTCCCCCAAAAACGCTCACCCTTCACCACTTCCTAGTGCTATCGCTGGGAAGAAGAAGTGGCGCAACAAACTCCCCAGCAGCACAGCTGTCTGTTCAGTTATAAAATACTTGATACTATACAATACTAGGCATCAAGTAATTATCATTACAAGGCACATAACATAAAATTTAATTACCTCCTTGCAATATGTCAGCTAGCCACGCCAATATACCAACAAATATAATAAAAACTATACGTACTCAAGCTGAAAAATTATTAATTAAAATGTAAATAAAAATTTACTACCTAAATATAAGCCTCCAGGCATAAAGGGCGTGACAGCTTACATATTTATGCATAGCTGGGTTCTGGTCACATAGCTATCACTTGAAGTCACAGATGAAAAACTAGGACCATCGAAGTAAAATCTATATCTATTCTATACTTATTATTATTATCTATACTTATAATAAATCTGTAGAAGTGAAAATTCTGTACATTGAAAATATCAAAAAAATAAATGGCAGGGCGTGTTACTAGACCGACACCGAACCCAAAAATGTGATTAAAAAAATTTTTGTCTGTCTGTCTGTTTGTTCAAGCATCACGCAAAAACTACCGGTACGATTACGATGAAACTTGGTATAATTATTCTTTAATATCCTGGGCACCACACTGGGTACTTTTTATCCCGGAAAAGTATATACAATAAAAAACAAACTTAATTTTGCGGTTCGATCCCTAGACCCGATTACTGTATCAACCGCAAATAATAAGTTTGTCGTAGGTTAGGTCACCCGCAGTGGAGTTCATTTTTATTCCTTTTAGTTTTTAGAGTTATTTAGGTTTATTTTTATATAAGTCGTAGTATAGATTTTAATTTTAAAGTAAAGGTAGTGTATTTGATGGTGTACGTAGTGACCGTAGGTTATTTTATAATACTGTTAGGTAGGAGTAGTCATTCGTATAGATCTTAGTTTTTAGGGATTTTGCTTATTTATTGAGTTTAGATTAGTTATCATCAGAAATAGGTTTATTTAGGTAGGTAGGTATTAAATTTTCTGTTATTGAGTTTATTTTTTTAATTAGGTATGTACTTAGGTAAAGATATCATATAGGTACCCTTTTAATCACCACTAATAAGACACAATTGGTTTTCTATTGTAATTAGCCACAAAGGGCCCGCGAGAAAGATGGCATTCTGGGGAAGCACTTACCTACATTTTATCCTGTTAGTACGTTCCCGTGGGTAAATTTCCGACCTCCACGCGGGCGAAGCCGCGGGCAGAAGCTAGTACTTATAATAAATCTGTAGAAGTGAAAATTCTGTACATTGAAAATATCAAAAAAATAAATGGCAGGGGGTGTTACTAGACCGACACCGAACCCAAAAATGTGATTAAAACAATTTTTGTCTGTCTGTCTGTCGGTCTGTCTGTCTGTCTGTTTGTTCAGGCATCACGCAAAAACTACCGGTTCGATTACGATGAAACTTGGTATAACTATTCTTTAATATCCTGGGCACCACACTGGGTACTTTTTATGCCGGAAAAGTATCTTCTAAATATATAAAACTCAAAGGTGACTGACTGACTGACTGACATAGTGATCTATCTTCGCACAGCCCAAACCACTGGAGGGATCGGGCTGAAATTTGGCATGCAAGTAGATGTTATGACGTAGGCATCCGCTAAGAAAGGATTTTGATAAATTCTACCCCAAGGGGATAAAATAGGGGATGAAAGTTTGTATGAAAAACCTTATTCCTTGAGTTAATAAACTTGAAATTTAGCACGAATACTTATCTAAATAAATTATGAAGATTGTCGGTTTTTTTTCTTCTAAACTACCCCCTAATATTGGATTGGGGGGTTTCAAAGTTTGTATGGAAGAATTTTAGCGCGCAGTCCGGTTGACTCGAAACTCAGTATTTATACCTAATATTGAAAGTAAAGAATAATGTGTATCAGGGTTTTTCGAAAATCTACCCCTAACGGGTTGAAAAGTGGTAGTTAATTTTACAAGGGAGGATTATAATACGTGGCTTGATTAACTCGAAAATTGGTATAAATAATATTTGAATCAAGTTATGAACAATCCCAAACGATTTTGCAATGTGTGGGTGGGGGTGAAAAGCGGGGGATACAGTTTATAATATATGAAAAATCTTATTCATTTAGTTAATAAACTTGAAATTTGCCTAAGTAACTAATAAAGTTTATCATTATAAGTTTTTCAAAACTACCCCTCAAAGGGGGATATAGGGGTGTTAAGTTTATGTCGAAGAAATTGAATGTGCGGTCTGAGTAAATTGAAACTCAGTATTGATACTTTTGACAGAAAATAATTAATAACAAATATGTAAAGTTGTCGAAAATTTACCACAGACGGGACAAAAACGGGTAATTCGGTTTTTAAGGGGAGGATTTGAACTTGAAACTGTGTGTTACATTTTCACGCCTAAACCACTGAACTTCTGATTTGGCATAGATTAGATGGCATCCTGGGGAAGCACATACTTTTGATCCTGTTAGCACGTTACCGTGGGATAATTTCCGACATCCACGCGGGCGAAGCCGCGGGCAGAAGCTAGTAAATAAATAAGTTAATACTAATAACAATAACCTGTCAGTAAGCTAATTCTGGAGAAAGAACATGAACATTGTCTTGAGCTAATTAGGGCGACCAACTATTCTTATCGTGTAAGTAGTCGTTGATGGAATAGTAAGCCTTTGAACAAAGGTTGGATTTTACATGAGCTTTAAACGCATTAAAAGGCAAATCTAGCAAAGAAGAGGGTATCTTGTTATAAAAGGTTATATCAAGCCCAACAAATGAGTTATGAACCTTATGAAGCCGGTGAAAGGGGGCACGTAGTTTGTCCTTATTTCTAGTGTTAACACTGTGAATATCACTGTTTTTAGTGTACAAGTGCAAATTTTGCCTAATATATAAGATGTTGGCGAAGATGAATTGTGATGCAACCGTGAGAATACCAATATCTTTAAAAAAATCTCTTAGAGAAACTCGTCTGGCACCTAGCTGGTAAATTGCTCGAACAGCTCGTTTTTGAAGGACAAATATATTTTGTATATCAGCGGTTTTGCCCCACAGCAGAATAGCGTAGGACATAACACTGTGAAAATAACTAAAATAGACTAAACGAGCTGTATCAACGTCAGTGTATTGTCTTACTTTCCTGACGGCGTAGGCAGCCGAACTATTTTATTATTATTAACTAGTGTATTATTATTATTATCATTTATTTGTCAGATCAGTACAATCCAATATTGTTAGTAAGGACATAAACAACTTAGAAACTAGTGTTAATACTTATTATTATTATTTCAAATTATTATATTTATATTTGACGGCACGGTTGGCGCAGTGGTTAAGCGATTGACTGCTGCGCTGCGTGTCGCGGGTTCGATTCCCGCACGGAACAAATATTTGTATGACCTACATGTATTTGTTCCGAGCCTGGGTGTTTTTCTATCTATAATATGTATGTATTTATAAAAAAAAAATGTATATAAGTAGTTTATCAGCGATCTTGTTACCATAACACAAGCATTTGGTTGCTTAACTTGGGACTAGATGGCGCTGTGTGTGAAATGTCCAGGGATATTATTATACATACACATTCTATATATTGTTAGTTAAATAATACTTATACGAGTAACTATGTTAGTAACATTATTATTATTTATTTATTTATTAATTATTTATCAAAGAAGTTGCACTATTTAATGTTAAACAGGGCACCACCAGAACCGTGGACGGTATTCCAGTGCCTCACAACCGGGCCATCCACCCTTGCCAATATGGTATTCAGAAGGCTGTTGGTGCTGCCCCGCACACGGCGCATCAGGCAGGCCACTCTTCTACGTATTATTGCCCTAAAGAAGTCCGTGTTGGCCGTAGCAAACATACCTGATGCACTGCAAATGCGAGGCAACCCCAACAGCATCCTAAAAAAAATATTGTATAGGACCCGTAGAGCATTGAAAGATCTACGCGTATAACGGACCCACATAATAAAATCGCCAGAAATAATTGCGGTTTTGTTACTGGATGCAAGTTTCGCTAGGACATCTTCCATTATTGACTCAAATAAAGAAAAGTTCTGATAATTAGGGGGTCTCTAAACGCACACTACAACATGCTTATCTAGCTCAACACAGGGGACTACTCCGAAGTAGTTTCGGCCGAATGTTCGGCCGTTTTCTGCCACGAAGTTACTATTTGGTTCGATCGATTCCGATCCTACACTCCTACACCCTTTTGAATATTGATTATAGTCCCGACCCAACTGAGCCGATCCGAACTTTTTCCGCATTTTTCAATAATATTCGGTTCGGCCATGTGTCGGTCCGATCCGAACATTCGCACGTTGCACTTCGGAGTAGGCCCCCAGGACTGCCGGTCGATTCTGTGTAAATCTCACCGTGAAATTTTGCGTGGAGCGAGCTGTCAGTGTCTTCCCACTGACGCTAGGGATTGACCAAGCATACATTTACAATCATAATCGATATTTTAATATCTAATATTTTTATGCTAATTCTATTGCTCATTTTATATCATTTCAAAGCTAGTATTTTAGTTGTCAAAACATTCCTATTTTGTGGGGTTTTAAAATAAAATAGAAAAACAGAAACCCAGTCAGAATCTCAATGTTGTATTTTTCTCTTTTTTTTCTAGACTAGTCCATAAATAGGTTGAGGCGCGACCGTGCAGTGCTACTAGACTGATGAAAATACGCATCGACATTGTTTGTTATTATGAGCGATTGTAGATGGAGTCTAATAAAGATGGCGACGATGTTCAGCGTTGTTAATAACCCAAATCTATTCAATAGATAACCGAGTGTGTCAAGTCATCGAGTGCTAACGGTGTGCCTGGCTGACGGACCATAGACAACCCGACGTAGTTTGTGTGGCGTGATCACTTCACCCGATTCATTACATTTCGCTCGTGAATCGGGTGAATTGATATGATCACGCCGCGCTTGCGCGTTAGGCACTGTCATTAGCATTTTGGAGATTTGTTTTTACTCTATCTAGTAACGCGTCAAGTGAAAATATTTTATTGCAGATGGGTACCTACTTAGATAACTTGTCGATGCTAATAATAAAAGAATCATCAACAAATACAAATACATTACATTATTCAACAGTTCAACTGACACTCGCTCATCGCGCGATTGTTCACTTCACCGTGCTGAAGTGATGTTACGAGAAACTCGTGAAGTAATATCAAATTAAGTTTTTTTTTTTTTCTGTTATTGATGACCATGGCCATACGCCTGTTCGTAATCGAGTTCAGGAAAATAATTAGTTCCTATTTATTTTAAGATATTTTAATGACTAAATCCATTTAAAAAATCAGTTTAGTGCCTACATTCTGTCTTCAATTCTTCTTAAATCTTCAATAGTACTTATTTCACCTGTAACGCGTCACGCATGTGCACTTAGAACATATGGAAAATGCAATACCAACGTACAATAGCCAATACCAACAATACAATACTAAGTGCAAAGCAAGTATTTTATTGTAGATACATAAATACCTACTTAGGTAACTCGTCGATGATAAAAGATTTATTAATCAAATACTATTACAAAATTCAACAGTTCAACTGAGCTTGCAATCCGATTGTAAAAATAATTAAAACTCGTGTTTTTGATGCTAGTAACCCTTATATGAACAAGTAGTTGGTGGCACTGGCAACCCTACGCCGAAGTGATGTTGCCATGGGTTACGAGATTCGCGTGAAGGGAGATTTTGTACATTCTGAACTACGCTGTAATCGATTTGTGCGTGCTTACACCTCTTCCGATTTTTTTTTTTTAATAATATAATATATCCCTGGACATTTCACACAGCGCCATCTAGTCCCAAGCTAAGCAACCTAATGCTTGTGTTATGGTAACAAGATGGCTGATAAACTACTTATATACATTTTTTTTTTTGTAAATACATACTTATTATAGATAGAAAAATACCCAGACTCGGAACAAATACATGTAGGTCATACAAATATTTGTTCCGTGCGGGAATCGAACCCGCGACACGCAGCGCAGCAGTCAATCGCTTAACCACTGCGCCAACCGTGCCGTCAATTATCGTGTCATGTAGCGTGTGATAACGACGTCCCGTGAATCGAAAAAGATGAAGTCTTATGAGTGAGCGCTGTCAACGGTGGTGATCTAATCGGATCTAAATCGGAAGGGAAATTATATATTGTTGAATTGAGCGCTGTGGGCGATGATGGCCTAATTCGGAATAACCTAAATCTCCCGCCGCGCTTGCGCGTTAGGCGCTGCCATTTCTAAGAAGTGAACTTGTTTTTTTTTCTGTCATTGACGCGACCATGTACATATTATTATTACGTCTGTTCGTATTCGATTTCAGTGACAATAATTAGTTCCTAATTATTTTAATGCTTTTAGACATTTTCTCGTCTAAATCCACTGTCTTTGTACAAAGTCAAAGAGCGCAAATCGGCATTTTGGTGAAAAAAATTTTAAATTGTTATGACGTTCCCAAAAATGTTTTTGTTTTGTTCAACAAAAAATCTGGTACTTAAGTGATTTTTGAGTTCAAATTCATAAACTATGTTATATTCTTGTAGTTTTACATACATTAGGTTGAAAAATCCGGTAATACATGTATGTTTTTTGGTCGTGTGAAGTTATGGGTAATAGTGGTAAATTATTTACCGTTGTTCATTCGTGCCAAACTATGAATATTGGATTTACTAATATAAAAAATGATATGTATTTTTTGGGTTGAGAATGATGCGGATTTCTAAATTTGCTTAGCTTTGCTTATTTCGTTTTTTTCAGTGATCTACCTACACATAACTAGATTCAACATGTTTGTTGTCATGTTTCAGACTTCTTCACACTGCAGAGGAAACTCAAGCAGAATAATTACTTTTTATAATTTTATTAATAAAACTATGTAAGTACTTACACGACTATATTTTATTTACCTACTAGAAATAGACATTACATTCATACCTGCATTCTAAAAACATAAAAAAAAATACATATATATTTTTTAAGTATTACCTAAATTGCACAAGCAGATCCGGGGAAAACAACTAGTCTAGGAATATCAACAGATCGTATTGAATAATGGTAACTATTTTATCACCACCGTAATATTTTACAAGTTGTTAATGGATAATGGTACTTAAGATATTTACCACCCAAAAATCCCCCTTTTTGTTTTTTTTTTTCCATCAAAAATGAAATCAGCGGCCCCTCATACCCAGAAACAAACCTCGTTTTTTCCTAAATATCCACAGGGGCTTGCGTTTTTTTAAGGGTTAACAAAAACAGCTTTCAGCTTTCGTAAAAAAAATATTTTTTTAAGCATACCTACCTAACTTGTAACCTAACACGACATTACTTATTAGAATATCTATGGAATTAATAATAGCAAAACAGAAATTTAATGTAAAAATTTTTCTTTGTAAAAATGTCAGATCAATAGTTTAGATAAGTAAAATTTACGAAAACTAAATCAAATAAGTACTTGACAAAATGACAGAGTGAAATCTAGAAAACGTTTGGAAACCCTGACGGAAAATATAAGTACGTGTGCCTGTGCACTAAAGAGAAGATTTTGTATGAAATGGGTGCATTCGGGGTCTCCGAATCAGGGAACCGGACGTGTGCGGCCAGCCTAATTTATAAAAGAAATACAATGTTAATTATAAATCATAAGCTGCGTAAATAAGTGTATGTAAATAAAGTGGTTCATTTTTGCTATCATAAGTTTTAGCCAAATGATCGTCGTAGCAAACTATTCGTCCATTTACATAGCCATGCGCTTGTTAGATTATTTAGTATATACTAGAAGTATATGTACATACCTATATAGGTATTACCCAAATAACAAGCTTTGAATATCAGAATGGTTACTAGTTAGTTATTTACTGTGTATAAAGGTTATTATTGAATATGGTTTGTAGGGGAAAGGTTTTATGAAGTAAAGCACAGATAGACAAGGCTAAGCATTTATTTTAATTTAGGCTTGTCAGTAATTAATCAGAAAACTAGTCGTCCGTTCGTAAAACTAGGTCATCATGGAGAAGAAGGACAAGAAACTCCATGGAAGCAGTATTAAAGTATTCTATCAATACATTTCTTACGTTGTCATAAATTATCGTTATCTTTAAAAATAATTAATTTTATCTCTTGTACAACGGTCCAAGAGAATTCAAATAATAGCAACATAATAACAATAACTAGGAATATTGGCCATAATATAACTTACAGAACAATATAGTCATAATAAGCAATAATTAAGGTATAATATCAAATTACTTAACTTACGTGACATCTGGTCGATCTATTCCACATAATAACGACACTAGAACTAACCAACTGAACATCTGCCAAGCAACTGAACCGATAACGTCGTTACAATCCTTTATAG
This sequence comes from Apamea sordens, assembly GCA_945859715.1. Lineage (NCBI taxonomy): Eukaryota > Metazoa > Arthropoda > Insecta > Lepidoptera > Noctuidae > Apamea > Apamea sordens. The sequence continues at coordinate 7,288,896 of OX244014.1, forward strand.
ACACTACCAACGTCTTTTACGTCAAACATCTACCTCCATTTTGAAACAATCACAGATTATCATTATATTTTAGCTTAATATCTTCTAACACAGATAATAACAAACAAATCTTATGTCATAGTATAAAGAGAGGAAGTACGTTATCTTCATACAAACGCACCGCGCGCGGCTTGTATGTGTGCGCCAAAGTATCTATGCGTCGCCACACGCACACTTAGCCCCTCCGCACACGAAGCTACTCAAAAATGACGGAACTAATTAGTAATTAGAATTCCAAACCAGTTAGTAACTGTAGCTCGCACACGGCGCTACTCAAGTTGCAAAGTTTCAGTCACTTCACTTCAGTTATTTCTGCTCACAAAGTACACGGTGGTTAATATTGGAAAAAAAAGCGAAAATGTCGAGTGGATCGAGCGAGGATGACGAGATTGTATTATATATAATACATATTATCAACGTAATAGACGCAGAAGGAATCTTCGTCGGTTTTGGATTCACCCCTATATATTCGAAATAATGTAAACTGCAGATTGTCAGTTGCAGCACGAGAGCTGAGAGAAACAGATAACAAATTTGTGGGATTCTATAGAATTTCCAAAGATAGCTATTTAAATTTGATACAGTTAATATCTCCTGCTATTTATAAACAAAATACTAACATGCGGGAGTGCTTGAGCGCAGAAAAAAGAATTTTAATAACGATAAGGTAGAGTTTTATTTATTTATTAGTAATTTAAGTAGATACATACTTTTGTAATTTTTCACAATCACACAATTCGTCGGAAATTCCTTGAAGACACATCTACCCTCATCTGTTATTTTCCTCATCCTCATTTTTGCAACAAAAACACAGAAAACTCGGGTTTCCAGTAGCGCGGCGACCGGCACGACGCGTCACTCGTGATCAGTTGCTAACGCGTTACTAACCGGTTTGTGACTAGTCGCGTCGTGTGCGGACCTCAATGAGAATGTATGGGTGGTGACGCTCAAGCAACTCATTAGTAATTTGAGTTTGTAACTAGTTTATTTTGAGTAGCTTCGTGTGCGGAGGGCCTTAAACAAATCTCGGCCCGTTTCGCAGCGTGCCAGTCGGGGCTAACATCGCACGAGGTTCGCGCGTAACGGCTTTTCGGCACCGCTAAATGAATGAAAAATGTGTAATAATCGCAGGAGAACGTATTGCTTTGTGTTTGGGTGTTTATTTTATCCTTTTTTTTATAAATAATACTGCTATGAATCTTGAATAAATTTCTGTGTTTGTTAGGAAAACCATTATTGAACTTTATTGACTAATCATCACTGAATTAGTTATACAGAGATATGTATTATCTTTGGCAAGGGCCGGGCTTTAAACTAATGAATTGGTGACAGTACTATCAGTAACCTACCGTTTACTTGTGCTCATCACCGCCCCGCGCCGCCCGTCTGCTGGCCCGTCGCTCTTTCTTTCATCGTGAAAGGTTTCATCATCGTTTAGGTACCCAGACAATACAAGTAAAAAATACAACTTCCCGACCCTTGCCAATTTATTGGCACTGAATTAAAATTTAACTAAAAGTGACAACCCTGAGACAGTAGGCAATTATATCGCGGATTGTGCCGGAGATAGCCTACTTCCTCTCTTTATACTATGCTTATGTAGTAGAACAGTTTTAAAACATTATAAGATAATTCTTAGACATCATCAAAAAGTATATCAACATCGACTGACAGTATTGTGCCAATCGTTTGAAACAACCTATTATATTAAAATAGCAATATAAAATCTAAGATATACTACAAGTATAATCAAATATTACTTAATCATTTATAGCAATAACATTTAAGTGTTTTTTTACAAGTTAAGACTGTTGTTTTTTGTAAACACAATATCTAGTCAAATTAGGTACTTCTACGTTGGTCCCCGGCTTCTTAAATGTGACAGATGCCATTATCCAACAAACAATATTCTAATATTATAATTATATCAAAATGAAATATCTAACACGCTCGATAATGACCGATGCCGTCAGGATGTTGAGAAGGAAGAAATTCAATACCTCCCAGTAACCTGTACGATCTACTTTTTATTAAAATTATTTCGGGCACATCTTGTAACGTTACCTGTTTTGTTCCATTCAAATCAAAAAAAGGACTCAGAGAAAAAGATGGCAACAAAATAGATTCCCGCAAGATAAAACTCTATTGAATAACCTAACGAAAAGACTGAAGAGAAAAATACAATCAAGATGAGACTTTCAACACCAACCTACGCCAGTTAAGCAGCGACCATACAACACAATACTCTCTTTGAAAAGCGACAAAGACACTCAAAACGCCAATTACACCAATTATCAGAGATGATAACGGAAAGTGAGCAATGAGCAAAAAGCTCTAAGATTTGCTCATCACTTAGAAGAAACCTTTCAGCCAAATGACAGATCTATAGACAACCTGCAGTTCGCCAATATTCTGCAAGAACAAAGAATTAAGCTTGTGACCCCAAAAGAAGTTGCAAGGGAAATTCAAATAATTAGCCTAAAAACATCTCCCGTGTAAAGCCATCGTTAAGCTTACTAGGCTCATCAATGCTGCATTTGTGCTAAAGCATGTTCCTGAGCCATGGAAAGTTGCTGAAGTGATTATGATTGCAAATCCTGGTAAACCACTTCAAGAAGCATCATCATACAGGCCCATTTCCCTGTTGCCTATAACATCAAAGCTGTTTGAAAAATTGTTTTTGACACGCCTAAAACTGAAAAAATTCTGATCCCTGACCACCAGTTTGGTTTCAGAGAGAAACACTCAACAATAGATCAAGCATAGAATTACCAGCATCATTGAGAGAACGCTTGAAGATAAAAAAGTCTGCTCCACCGTATTTTTAGAGGTAGCACAAGCTTTTGATAAAGTTTGGTATAAGGGTTTGATATACAAGCTAAAACTAATGCTGCCCAATGATTTTGCCGATATCCTGCAAAGATACATTACAGATAAAATGTTTCGAGTAAGGCAAGAGGATGCCTTTTCCGAGTTAAAAGTTATTAAAGCTGGCGTACCTCAAGGTAGTGTGCTGGGTCCAGTGCTCTACCTGTTGTACACGCATGATATACCAGAGCTGGAAAATAATACAATTGCAAACTTTGCGGACGACACTGCCGCTGTGGCTACAGGGTCATGCCATACGGAAGCAATCAAAAGTTACTATGGGCCAAAGTTCCGCATGCTCACCTTAAAGGCGATAATTGCAAAGCACGGTTCACGACTCGATCGCACAATGCATGCGTTTTGACCAATAGGATGCACGAACCGTATTTTAGTCGTGTGCGTATTAGTATAATGATGTATAGAAGTGTACGACTCTCACTAGGAGCGTGCTATGCTCACTAAATTGTTTGTGAGACGATTTTCATAATGGGCATGGCCAGCGTGAGCTCTTTGTGAATTCTTATTTTGTTATTGACAAGAAGTAATTTTAATACTCATGTCTTCTGTTTGGTTTAGAAAATGTATTATTGATATTGCTGTATTAAATTAGTATCAACTTTCCACAAAAATAGAATAATTTGGAATAAGAAATGTCAAACTATTACAATTTACATATCTATTACATCCACTTTAATTATGTTCCTGTCTATCGGGGCTATAAATTTACATTACTTATGAACACTTTCACTTGACTGCATCCCCAATTTTCACCATAATAATATCCTATGCGATGCCGACATACAAATCGGAGCGAATGCACTATACTCCATCTGTTTAGGTAGTTAACTAAAGGTAAACAATCTTGATATGTCTTTTTATATAAAATAAATCGTATAAAAGACCAACAAATATTATTTAAATTTAGTTAATTACCTAACATCGGTTTAAGTAAATACCTAATTGTAAAAATTTTTAGATTACATTTTTAGTCATTTTTTAGATAAAAGACATGTTAAGATTGTTTACATTTATTTAACTACCTAAACAGATGGAGTATAGGTGCGTTGACCGGCACTGCATAAAGGTATTCTTTTTACTTGTGCAGTGCTATTGAAAAGTAAATAACTCTATTTCTATACTTGGGAATACGTATATGTCAAGAAAGAAGCAAGTTACGTAATTTTATTGGAAATTGACAACATATTTTGATATTTTTTTCTTTTATTGCTCTATGTTTTGCTTGAAAAAAAAAGAGCACAATTACAGTAATCATTCTGAATCAATATTTGGCGCAGTTCATACTATGTTATCAGAGCTTTTTGTTTATAGCTGCCGCAACTTTTGCCGTAATGCCAACGTATGGCCCTTGTATTAACCCGCCCTATTGTTTAACCGGATTTCCAGACATTCCCACAAAATAAAATAATTAAATGATGAACTTATTTTTATTGCAGTTGTAAAATTTGCGGGAGCTAACATAGAGCAATAAAAGAATAAAAATAAGTTATAAATCTTAATCCCATTATTATTTAGTGACAATGTCTAGACAACCGGTTAAACAATAGGGCGGCTTAATACAATAATAGCCTACGGCCATACGTTGGCGAAAAGATAACTAATTTTATTACCTTAGGATTATCTCAAATGTTTTGCAGTTGTTACTTGTATTTGGTTTAATACTTTTAAAAGTTGCAATATTCGTTTTATCCATTAATTTATCACACCTTTGATTTGATTGTAAATATAACGAGATTTCACGAACAAGGTATCTTTCTAATCAACTCGACAGGCGCGTTGCCGGCATTGCAACCTACCTATGACAAGTTTTTTTTGACAAATATAACATTCATTTAGTTCTTACGCCACGCGCCACTTTATTTATTTATTTATTTAAGGACTTTGGAAGACTTACAGCTAAATACAATAGTGAAAAAATTCAGAAGCTTATCAAGTAAGTGAACTTGTGCACGACAGCGACATAAATCCAAGCAGCGTCGCCGAAACGCCTAGTATATAAGATACCTAAATCTCTTGTTATTACCAATGCCTAGTGAGATACCTATATCTCTTGTTATTACCACTAAGTACCTAGTGTCTATGCCACTGCTTGACCAATCAGCAACGCTCCAAATCACGTCATGTCTGCGGCGCATCGGTTGCCCAATGACCGCTCCCGAATATGGCGTCATATTCAGCAGCCAATCGTCGAAGCTGATTCTCACGCGATCGTAGCTGTCAAGCGACACCTCCAAAAGACTACTTACTTACCATACACCGCCACATCGGTATAGCCCAAAAAACACCCAAAATTACTGTGTTAAATAGCCACCTTTTATATTAAACTATTATACGCATTAGAATCCAAACCCTAGTGTTTCTTTTGTTCCATCGCGAACAAAAAGTGGAAACCGTGACAGGACACGATCACTCATCCGTCCACCTAGTTTCTGTCCAGGAGGAATCACCCTGCCAGTGAAAACTACAAGGAAGGTCCGGATCACCAAGCCAAGGGTGTTCTGGAGCTGTGTACACCCCGGAGCGGTCTACATTCCGGAACGGCCTACGACTTTGCTGTCTTCGTCCTGGAACCACGCTGCGGGCCGATTGCTACCTGCTTCGCTTGACCTACCGATCTAACTGTGAGCCCGTTCCTATCATATTTTCCTAGACATCTCCTCTTCTATCTGAGCTTACTACATACTAGGTTCAATGCCGAGTGTTTGGTGATTTAACCTAAACTATTTCAAATCAATTTTTATCTAATCACATCGAATCACCAGTCATTTTCTTCAATATTACATTTAAATACTTTCGTTTTTGCCAATCTACCCACCTATATCTTTATTTTTTTTTTTCAAAATCAAAAGTCATTTATTCAAATTAGGCTGAGAATCAGCACTTTTCGAACGTCAAAATTACAAAAGACAGTCCCCCAAAAACGCCCGCCCTTCACCACTTCCTAGTGCTATCGCTGGAAAGAAGAAGTGGCGCAACAAACTCCCCAGCAGCACAGCTGTCTGTTCAGTTATAAAATACTCGATACTATACAATACTAGGCGTTAAGTAATAAACATTACAAAGCACATAACATAAAATTAAATTGCTTGCAATATGTCAGCTAGCCACGCCAATATACTAACAACTATAATAAAAACTATACGTACTCAAGCTGAAAAATAATTAATTAAAATGTAAATAAAAACTTACTACCTAAATAAAAGCCTCCAGGCATAAAGGGCGTGACAGCTTACATATTTATGCATAGCTGGGTTCTGGTCACATAGCTGTCACTTGGAAGTCACAGATGAAAAACTAGGACCATCGAAGTAAAATAAATAAATAAGTTAATACTAATAACAATAACCTGTCAGTAAGCTAATTCTGGAGAAAGAACATGAACATTGTCTTGGGTTAATTAGGGCGACAAACTATTCTTATCGTGTAAGTTGTCGTTGATGGAATAGTATGCCTTTGAACAAAGGTTGGATTTTACTTGAGCTTTAAACGCATTAAAAGGCAAATCTAGCAAAGAAGAGGGTATCTTGTTATAAAAGGTTATACCAAGTCCAACAAATGTGTTATGAACCTTATGAAGCCGGTGAAAGGGGGCACGTAGTTTGTCCTTATTTCTAGTGTTAACACTGTGAATATCACTGTTTTTAGTCTACAAGTGCAAATTTTGCCTAATATATAAGATGTTGGCGAAGATGAATTATGATGCAACCGTGAGAATACCAATATCTTTAAAAAAATCTCTTAGAGAGACTCTGGCACCTAGCTGGTAAATTGCTCGAAGAGCTCGTTTTTGAAGGACAAATATATTTTGTATATCAGCGGCTTTGCCCCACAGCAGAATACCGTAGGACATAACGCTGTGAAAATAACTAAAATAGACTAAACGAGCTGTATCAACGTCAGTGTATTGTCTTACTTTCCTGACGGCGTAGGCTGCCGAACTGAGCCTTCCTGCTACACTTGATATATGAGGTCCCCACTGACGTTTGGCAGCTACCGTTAGTCCTAGAAAAATTGCCGAGCCTACTGTTTCAAGCACCTCTTTATTTAAGATGATGTTGGGTCCTAGATTTCTGACATTCGGTAAGGCGAACTTTACACATTTTGTTTTCTTGGCATTGAGAACTAGGTTATTTGACGTAAACCAATCTGTAACTATTGAGAGTGCACTGTTTACGTCGTCAAAATCTTGTCTATTCCTGTCTACTTTAAAAATAAGAGAGGTATCATCTGTAAACAGTACAACGTCACAGATGCCCTTCAAATGGAATGGTAAATCATTGATATATACTAAGAACAAGAATGGACCCAGTATTGAGCCTTGCGGAACACCTAACTGAACTGGTAGCCCGGAAGATTTCGTGCCATTAACATCTACACATTCGACCCTATTATGTAAATAAGAAATTATTACGTTGAGAGCCTCGTTTCGGACACCGTAATGACGTAACTCACGCAAAAGCGTGTCATGGTGCACGTAATCAAAGGCTTTGGAGAGATCACAGAAAACTCCAATGGCATTTTGCGATTTTTCCCATGCGTCAAATATGTGTCTCAGCAGAGCAACACCCGCTTCTTAGCAATATGGATTTACAACGACCCTTTGTAAAGCCTTATTGCTCATTATGGAGGAGGCTGTTTAAATTAAAATGTCTTAGCTCAAGAATTAAAATAAAATAAAATAAATAAATAAATAAATATTAATAATTCTTATCATTATTTTTCTCATCATTTCACGCAATTTGCGAGCTGCAATAACTACTGCCTATATGCATAAGCTACTATAGCACATCGCCCCGCTCGCACGCTTGTTGTTGTCAGCTTTTTAATTAGTCATCTTATGGTAAATTCCAGGCGATCGCTGCGCTGAGTACATCGGCGGCCACGCGACGTCACCCATTGTCTACGCGCTACTTGCCTATCAGCTGTGCGACCTGTCTTCGCTGACGGAAACCGGTCTCTGCTGCACAACGGGCTGCGAAACGAGGAGCGTATCGTATTCTTTCGTTACTTTTTATTGACGTAGATAACTAATCGCGATGACTTCTGAAACAAAGCTTAAAGATTTAATTATTAAACGTGGTGCCATTAAGGGACGCGTAACTAAATTTAAAACCTATTCAGACACACTAATTACTTTAGAATCAGTTTTCCCTGTGGAAGTTAGTAAGCTTGCAATGAAGTTATCGCGAATGGAAGCGTTGTTTATTGACTTCAAATTAACGTTAAGCAGCATGTCATTATTTCCCTTATTGTAATTTCAATACTTAACCTAAAAATTTGTAAACACGTGCACGTGCGACGAGTCCTATAAATACGGCCGCACTGTCGGCACTCGGTACCCCGACCGTTGCCCGCTGAAGTGCCAGCCCGCGCCGTAGCTGAGCCTGTAGCTTTAAATTTGCCGACTGAGACCTCTAAGTTTATTTCGGCCTTTCTTGTCAGAGATAGTCCTAGGAAACGCCGCGCTCATCAAAGCATTAATATTAATTCGATCCAGCCTGTCCCCTTGCTGCCCTCTCCCAGCGACGCCCTAAGCCGAGGTTCGTACCCCACAGGGGGTGCCCTTAGCGTGCAGTCGCTTAGTATTAATATTACCCTATATTATATTGTAGTCTGTGGTATTAATCTAGATGTAGCCCTGGCTGGAGGCTTTAAGAATTCTTAAGGCAACCACAGGATAGTCCGGTTAAGTAGTCACGACCTCTCAAGGTCAGCAATGCTGACGTCACACTTTTTAAAACCCTACGGAGGTTCCTCCTCCGTCAAATACATTTAAAAATAAAAAAAATAGTAGCCCACCGGTATCGAGAACAGGGTCCAAGCTACCGGGTCAGGATACCAGAGCGGAACTTTATTATTTTTATTATAAATACTTAGATGTGTATTGTGACAAATAACTAGTATATATAATTTGAAGCTAGCAAATGAATTAACTAATCGCGATTTAATCGAACAAGAATTTGATAATTGCATTTCTTTTGCCCAAAACTTTATACAAACGCGTAGCTTACCCACTAAACAGGAAGAAACTCATATTTCTAGTTGTTCTCATGCCAATGAGTGTCATCAACATAATCGTGATAGTAACTGTAATTATAGTCTACGATTCAAATTACCTATTATACACATTCCTAAGTTCGATGGCACGTATTATAAATGGTTGGAATTTAAAGAAATCTATTGTTCTCTGATTCACGATAACCCTAAAATTAAGAATGTACATAAGTTTCACTATCTCAGATCCTATTTGGAGGGTGAGGCTGCGCGAGTACTGAGTAACCTAGAAGTTTCCGACAAAAATTATAATGAAGCTTGGTCTATTCTCTGCAGCCGTTATGACAATAAAAGGCAGTTAATCAGTAACCATTTAAAGTCACTTTTTCAAATTGAGGCCGTACTAGACACAGAAAAATATCTAAGATTTATAATTGACCATGTGAACAAAAACCTACGTGCCCTAAGCACCCTAGGACTAATAATAATATCCCTGGACATTTCACACATCGCCATCTAGTCCCAAGCTAAGCAACCTAATGCTTGTGTTATGGTAACAAGATGGCTGTTAAACTACTTATATACATTTTTTTTTGTAAATACATACATATTATACATAGAAAAACACCCAGACTCGGAACAAATACATGTAGGTCATTCAAATATTTGTTCCGTGCGGGAATCGAACCCGCGACACGCAGCGCAGCAGTCAATTGCTTAACCACTGCGCCAACCTTGCCGTACTACCTACAGATAAATGGGACGCCCTAGTCATTCATATTCTATCGGCAAAGTTAGACAACGGTACGAATTTCAAATGGGAAGAACACCGCAATACTTTACCGACACCTGAATACCGACCCTTTAAAGACACCTGAAGATAGGAACTCTGTAGTTACAACTTTGAATTTGTGTCCAAACTGTCTAAGGCCTGGCCATAATAGTCAAGCTTGTAAGCTTCCAGGCTCTTGTCGTCAATGTGGAAAGAAACATAATTCTTTACTACACTTACCTACTACTCAATCATCTGGTACTCCTAGCGATACGTCAATATCCATGTCTGCACTCTCTTCACCTGAAATACTACTCTGCACTGCTAGGGTGGCGTACCCTAGCAGTGCAGAGTAGTATTTCAGGTAAATTGAATCCTCATACAAATACTAATATTACTGTCCGAGCGTTACTTGACAGCGGGAGTCAATCGTCCTTTATCACGGAAGGTGTAAAGCAAAGACTCAATTTGACTCCTCAGCCATCAAATGTCGGTATTGTCAGTATAGGTAACAACCCACTCAACCTGAGTACAGAACGCTGCGCTCTCCAATTACAATCCACTACTACTTCTTTCAAAGTTTCTATGTTTTGCCTCGTGTTGCAAACTATCACTGAAACCATACCGAAAATTCCTTTTGATACTAATCATCTTAATCTCAGTGAGTTCGAGCTAACGGACCCTAGCTTTAATGAACCATCCCCAATTGATATGCTTATTGGTGCTGACCTGTTTTGGGATTTGATAGGTAATAAACAACCTTCCTTAGGGGCAAGCAAAACAAATCTTCGTAGTTCTAATAATAATAATAATAATAATATAATAATATCCCTGGACATTTCACACAGCGCCATCTAGTCCCAAGCTAAGCAACCTAATGCTTGTGTTATGGTAACAAGATGGCTGATAAACTACTTATATACATTTTTTTTTTGTAAATACATACATATTATAGATAGAAAAACACCCAGACTCGGAACAAATACATGTAGGTCATACAAATATTTGTGCCGTGCGGGAATCGAACCCGCGACACGCAGCGCAGCAGTCAATCGCTTAACCACTGCGCCAACCGAAGTTCTAAACTTGGATGGCTCATCGCAGGTCCTATGCCTATTTCTACTCAATCTTCATCTAATAAACCTATTATTTGTAACCTTTTACTTAAAGAAGAACAATCTTTAAGTATAGATCAACAGTCGATCATATTTTGGGACTTGGAAAGCGTCCCGCAAGTCCAACCACGATCAGAAGAAGAAACCTGTTGTGAAAGGCACTTTCTCTCTAATACTGACCGAGAAAGTGATGGTCGTTTCGTTGTAGGTCTTCCACTAAAAGGCGAAAAAGAATGTCTGGGAGAATCCTATTTTATAGCCAAAAAACGGTTCTACAGTCTTGAGTCTCGCTTTAGGAAAAATCCAGAGCTCAGAAAACAATACTCCCAATTTATTAAAGAGTACACTGACTATGGCCATCTCTCTGAATCTGCTTCTGATCCAAAACCACCTAATTCCTATTTTCTTCCTCATCATCCTGTTTTCAGGGACAAGAGCGAATCTACTAAGCTCAGAGTTGTTTTCAATGCCTCTGAGCCCATAAGCTCTGGCTTTTCCGTTAATAACCTCCAGATGGTAGGACCTACAATACAAGATTCATTATTCAACATCCTATTACGTTTCCGTTAATACAAGTATGTTTTGTCAGGGGACATAGAAAAAATGTTCCGACAAGTGCGGCTAAGAGAGGCTGATCGTGACTTACAACTCATTCTATGGCGCGACAGTGAAAATGAGCCTCTCCGTACACTAAAATTAAATACAGTCTCCTACGATTTTCCCAGTGCAAGCTTCCTTTCCACTCGCTGCATTTGGCAGTTTGGCGAAGAATGTGACAATCCTATAATCAAAAATATAATACAAACGGATTTCTATTGTGACGATTTATTAACAAGTGCTGATACAAGTGACGAATTACGTTACATTCAGTGCTCAATCGCCACCAAACTAGCTAAAGGTTGCTTTCCTCTCAGGAAATACCGATCCAATTTACCTGACCTATTATGTCAAAACCTTATAGATACAAAACAATCCAATCTAATTATTAGTAATGCCACAAGCACATTGGGCATTGGCTGGTCTCCTTCAACCGATGAAATTCATTTCCCAATTAATTATTCGGATAACCCTACGTATACTAAAAGGACAATTTTGTTAACTACTTTTAAAATATTTGATCCTCTGGGCCTTCTATCCCTATGTACAATCAAAGCAAAAATATTGCTCCAAAGGCTGTGGATTAACAAATTAGGCAGGGATGAGCCAGTTCCTAAAGATATTCAAATTTTATGGATACAATTTTCTAAACAGATTAACCTTTTGTCGTCTTTAAAGATCCCAAGACAAGTTCTCATCGATAACTTAGTTTCTACTGAGCTCCACTGTTTCTGTGACGCCTCACAACAAGCCTACGGAAGCTGCGTCTACCTACGATCCGTCGATAGGGACGGTAACGTGCAAGTCAATTTGTTGTGCGCTAAGGCACGCGTGGCTCTAATTAAAGCTTGCACTATTCCTAGATTGGAGCTTTGTGGCGCTTTACTAGGCGCAGAGTTGAGTTCCACGGTTAGTGAGGCTCTCAGTTGCGGTCTAAAACGTAAGGTCTATTGGACTGACTCCAGTGTGGTACTGGGCTGGCTTGGGTCTCCCGACAAAACTAAAACGTTCGTCGCTAATAGGGTTGCCGCCGTAATTGAGTCAACCGACTCCGCAGCTTGGAGTCACGTCCCTACCGCGGAAAATCCAGCGGACCTCGCTTTTCGCGGCGTAGATCCGCAAGACGTCAGCAAATCTAGTTTGTGGTGGTTCGGGCCCTCTTTTCTCAAACAACCAGAGTCAACATGGCCCGTACTCTCGGTTTCAAATGTAGAATTACCCGAACTAAAGGCATGCCCGCCGTAGTGACGGAAACTTCACCTACAATACCAAACTTTCAACAATTTTCCAAACTTTCCACGTTACAAAGAGTGTACGCTACAGTCATTAGATTTATACACAATTTTCGACACCCTAGAGTTAAAATTACAGGACCCTTACAAGTTCAAGAGCTTGAGAAGGCTTTGACTATTCTCACTAAAATAGCTCAGAATCAGTCCTTTCCTAATGAGATATCTTCATTAAAATCTAAACAACCATTAAAAGCTAAGACTAGCATTTGTTCTCTACACCCATTCCTCGATGACGAAAGCCTCCTTCGCGTTGGAGAGCGCATTAATAATTCTTCGTACTCGTACGATAAAATACACCCTATTGTTTTAAAGGCAGATCATTGCCTAACTAAATTAATTCTACAAAATGAACATTTACGATTACTTCACGCAGGGCCTCAACATCTTTTAGCCTCTATTTGAGAGCTTTATTGACCTTTAGAAGGCAGGAAACTAGCTCGCAACGTCCCACGCAATTGTTTTGTATGCCGTAGATTTAAAGGAGAGACTATGTCTAATAATATGGGTAATTTGCCAACTGATCGCATTGAACCTGACATTCCTTTCTAGGGAATGAAGAACCGGTGCTTCTCTTGCGTCCCGGGATTTTCGGGATTACTTGTTGAAGGAACCGGGAGAACCGGGACTTTCGGGACTTTTGGGTATTTTTTTAACTACTGCTGGTATTTTTATTTTAATAGGTCTTTAGTATTTATGTAGGTACGTAAGTAATGAAAACTACATTGTATTAATTAAAGATATATATTTTAAAAAATCAACGAAAACAGAACCATTTACTATTCTTTGAAAAAATAATCAACAGAAGAAAACAACAAGTCAAATCAGCATTTAAGGCTCGCTATTATTATATAAATTATATACCAATATCAATCAACAAAAACATAGTTACTTTCCATAAAAAAATAAAACATAAATCCTTTTCTTAATTCTAATATAAAACAAGTCATCGTCATCAGCGTTCAGCAGTTATCATATCACTGAGACGCTTATCTTTAAGGAATATAAAATAATAAAATATGAAAAAGTTATAAACGAATCAAATTAACAAAATATGAAAACGATCAATTATTTAGTCTTGCTCATTATAATGGGTTCTTAAAAAAATAAGTGCGTCTAAGCTTTTATCACTTAACCGTGATCTTATTTTGTTGCACAGTAATCCTGCTGCAGAGAATATCCTCTCGGGCTCCACGCTGGTCGGAGGGATCGTCAGAAGGTGATCATAAGCTAACGACAGAAAACGGCCACGATCACCACCATTCTCAAAAAGAGCCATTTCTATTGTAATTGTAGTGTTTAAATCTTCTTGATCACTTCGAACTCGCACATTTTTGGTAGCATTCAGTAATTCAATATTAAGCTCATCTTTTTTGGTTAATATAGCATCTCTGTGCAGATCATTGTCTTCTTGACTTTGTGATGAAGGCTCTTCAGGTAGATGAACAGCTATCGAAGAAACGCTATTTGTGCGTGTTAATAATTCAACAATGTAGCTACGCATTTCATCGCTGTCTGGTCTTGGGTATACGTCGTCTTGCACAGTTGTAAAATAAACTTCTGGGTTGTGCAAATATTGTAGGACTGTAGTTTCTAGTAGACGGCGTGCAGAATATCTTTGTTTCAGGTACGTGGTCATTTTTGTGCTTATATATGTGTTGATAGCAGACAATTTATTTAGCCCGAATTTGACAGCTACATCAGCAGTTAGCAGTGTAGCATCTCTGCGGCAGAGTGCTTCTAATACTGCTTTAATAATGTCAAGAACTTCGTATAGTTGTTTCATGGTCGTCCAGTCATCTTCGGTGAATGTAATATCTGACTTAACATCAATGAGTGCCTTTGCTATGCAATTTTTTAATTTCAGAAACCTCTCCAGTGTATTCGCAAGGCTACCCCAACGTGTCTTGCAATCATTGGTTAAAGAATATTCTTTGTTAAAATCAGCAACAACATAATATTTTTGCAGAATATCATCATTTTTGGTAGGTGACTTTCTAAATAATTTAACCACAGTTTTAACTTTCTTCAGAAGGTTTTGGTACTCAAATTGTGGTCCGTTGTGATTGTGACCTGATGGAGAAGGACGCGAATTTTCAACTTGCAAACTGTCGGTTTCGTCATCATCAGTGTCGTTGTCGGATCGACCATTAACATCATTCGTATTGTTGTCATATCTTCTGGCTAATTCTGAGATGGGAAGATCGTCGTCTTCATCATCTGATTCTACCGGTGCTGCAGGAATCTCTTCTATATTTTTTGTATAGAAGACATCATTAATTGCCAGCTGAAGAGCATGCGCAATGCATTTCTGATGGCATGACTTGAGCATTTTACCAAATTTGGTCATCATGCTGCACCCGTCCGTTGTTTCAGCTACTATATCATATACACTCCAAATTCTTCTAATTTCAGTCTTATTTCTTCAACGCACTTTTTAGCTGGTAAAGAACCGTAGATTCTTATTAGCCCCAAGTTTTTAAAGTTATTGTTGCCTGAAAAATGCTTCGAGTGCAGGTTCAAGCTAGTGTATCGTCTATTTCTAATAGACGTCCATTCGTCCAAGGATATTGAGTATTTATGGTTGTCTTTTAACAGTCTTTGAATCTCGTCAATTAGTGATTGCTTTTTTTTATCAGCCTGTTTTATCACAATATTTTTGATAGCCGTAGCAGACTTAGGCAAATTATGACCGGAGTTTTGAAACAGCTTCCTCATATCTTTAGATTCCGCAAATGTTCGAAACGGACATCCGTCTTTAGCTGTCATACGCGAAACCATAACTTCCATTGAAGGATTTGCTTCCGATTCATAATAGTCGGTCATTTTAAGCTTCTTTTTGGGTATTCTATCCACAGCATTGTCTATTCTTTGACTAATTGGTCCCTCTGTAACTGTAGTAAGGCTTTTATGATGCACGTTTTTAATATGCTTTATTAAGCCACCCGTGCTACCACCAACACACTTTAAAATTCTTTGGCACAATTTACATTTAGCATTATTTTTGTCTTTGGCGCGCAGAAAGTAATGCCAAACGGAGGACTGATCGCTGGATTTTGTAGCAACTTCTTCAAAATCCATATTTGTCAGCTTCAAAACCCGTGTAGGTAAGGTAGGTATCTAAAACAATAAATTTTAAATATTTTAATAATAATAATATCCCTGGACATTTCACACAGCGCCATCTAGTCCCAAGCTAAGCAACCTAATGCTTGTGTTATGGTAACAAGATGGCTGATAAACTACTTATATACATTTTTTTTTTTTGTAAATACATACATAATTTAATTTACTACTTACAGGTATAGGTAGGTATAATATAAATAAAGGAACTGCTATGTCTGTCTATCAACTCTATCGTAAAAATAATTTAGTTTATTACTTTCTCTTGTCGAAACAAAGCTACGGGCACACCTCGGAAGCTCCATACAACCGGACTCAAAAGTGACAGCTGTCATTTTTACACGCGCAGTTGTGTGGGTTGGTAAAGATAGTATTTAGATTATAATAATAAACACCTACCTACCATAGAAAACGTAGATAATACTCGTAATAACATTAGCATTATACCTACTTTTATTACAGTTTCGAGTTGCACATTTTTCATTCGATCATTCGACTACAAAGCGACTTACACTTACACATTTCATATAATTACAATTTCACTATCAATATTAAGCAATTTACAATATTTTGCTTTACCACAAATATATTTTATTAGAATGAAGCAAAAAAAGGGCATAATTTATCATAACAATGAGTATGTAGGTAAACGGATAATATTATAATATTAATAATAATGGAATTTTTAAATGATTAACCGTCTATGAATATGAATTAATGGGTAAACAAGGTAGGAATCTTATTTTACCATCAAAGTAGGTACTTACTTGGTTTTCGCCCCGCGCCTTAGTATTCTCAAGGGAATAAGATTTAAAAAAATAAATAAATAACATTTGATTATCAAGGTAAGTTAGCTAACTTATCTTCTTCTTATTGATGCAAGTTGCCTGTTTTCTTTCACATAAAAATCACTCACGACACGACAATTTGACGGCAACTAAGACACATATTTTGATTTTACCAAAGAAATGCCGCCTCGACTGAGCAAAGCAAATGGCGGCGGCTTGGCGCGGCGGCGCGGCTGCACGGTGAGTTGCGGTGCGGGAGGGGTGGACGCTTCTCGGTTGGTCGGGAGGTGCCTCCCCCTCACCGCATTGCACGCGGCAAAACGCGGGTGAACGCTCGAGTCAAATCGCACGCGCGTATTTTGATTTTATAACTTTACTCTTTAATTTATTTATCTACATTTTTACTGTAAAGAGGAAAGATTTTTTTGTATGTATGTACTATGTAATCGATAAACTCCAAAACTACTGAAGCGATTTCAAAAAATATATCATCATTCATCAGAAAGCTACATTAACTCTGAGTATGAGTGACATAGACTGTTTTACCGCGGGAAAACGCCTAATTCTGACGGGAAAACGGGCAGCAATAGCAAGCACCGGGTAAACCGATGAGCGAACCACTATCTAAGTACAGTGTAGATTCTACACTATTAGGTTAGGTATTACAAAGAGGAAAGATTTTTTTTTTTTTTTTGTAGGTATTCTAGGTATGTAACCAATAAACTCAAAAACTACTGATTATATTTTAAAAATTCTTTCACCACTAAAAAGCTACAAAATCCCTAAGTAACAAAGGCTACTTTTGACCTCATTCGCTCGGAAAAAACGTGTAGCAGCGGGTGAAACCGCTAGGCGGACCTCTAGTTTTAAATAAAATCTTAGTAAGAAACCTTTTATTATGATATCTGAATGGGGAAACTTAAATTCTTAATTTAAGTTTATACTTTTCAACTAAGTCCCGAAGGTCCCGAAAGTCCCGGGACGAGGTGTGATCGTCCCGGTTCTTTAGTCTATACAAAAATCCCGGGATTTCCCGGGATTTTCGGGACCGGGATTTCCCGGGACCATTCCCTATTCCTTTCAGTACTAAAATAAACGCAAATAAACGTATTTTCTTTCTTTCTTTACTGTTGGCACTGACTTTGCCGGTCCCTTCTTAATTACAGATCGCAAAAGTCGCGGATGCAAGATAACAAAATGTTATCTCTGCATTTTGGTTTGTCTACGATACAGACGCATACACCTTGAAGTCGTAAGCGACCTAACTAAAGATGCGTTCATACAAACCGTGAATAGATTCATTGCTCGTAGAGGACTGCCTAAAACTATTTATTGCGACAACGGTCGTAATTTTGTGGCTGCCGCAAAGGAAATTGGTAGCTTTCTCATATCAAATACTGAGCCTATTGGAGAATTTGCTGCTCGCCGGGGCATTGAATTTCGTTTCTCCCCTGCGTACGCTCCTCATTTCAACGGTCTGGCAGAGGCCGGGGTAAAATCAGCAAAATTCCACCTTCACCGAATTTTAAGCCAGTCTCACCTCACATTCGAGGAATTGACCACTGTATTTGCTCAGATAGAGGCAATTCTAAACAGCCGAACCTTTTGTCCTCTCAGCCCTTCACCTAATGATTTCCAACCTCTTACCCCAGCTCACTTCTTAATCGGTAGGTCACTATCGTCGCTTCCTACGCCGAGCTTCGTGGACTCCAACGTGCACCGCCACGACCGGTTCCAGCGCCTCGAACAAGCAAGGCAACGCTTTTGGAATCGATGGGCCTCCGAATATATTTCTGAACTCCAATAAAGGACCAAATGGCAAGTAAAACGCAGAGACCTTCAGCTTGACGATATGGTGCTGATAAAGGAAGACCAGACACCCCCTCTATGCTGGCGCCTAGGACCAGTTAGCAGACTGTTTCCTGGCTCCGATGGAATAGCCTTGTCGCCGATGTTAACACAGCCAAGGGTACAATTCGTCGAGCACTCAACCGCCTCTGTTTACTTCCAACTACAGATGAGTGATTGTTGAAAGCTGGAACTAGAGCTTTCAACGGTCGGGAGGATGTCTACGCCACTCCTTGACCAATCATCAACGTTCAAAATCACGTCATGTCTGCGGCGCATCGGTTGCCCAATGACCGCTCCCGAATATGGCGTCATATTCAGCAGCCAATCGTCGAAGCCGATTCTCACGCGATCGTAGCTGTCAAGCGACACCTCCAAAAGACTACTTACTTACCATACACCGCCACATCGGTATAGCCCAAAAAACACCCAAAATTACTGTGTTAAATAGCCACCTTTTATATTAAACTATTATACGCATTAGAATCCAAACCCTAGTGTTTCTTTTGTTCCATCGCGAACACCTAGTTTATAAGATGAATGAATATCTTGTTTTATTCCACATAATTTGTAAGGAAAATGTCCGTAGATTACTTTTCAGATAACCTTATGTTAAATAGTTTGTAAAATAAAGTAAAATACTTACGCTTAGCATTCATACTCAATGTAAATTGCAAGTAAATAGATGTTGTCGCTGCGACGCGACGGTCAAATTAAATTGGTAGCTCCCGGCCCGCGACTATAGGTTACATTTATAAGGAACATGTCGCCCCGTGGACCTTGACCGTCGTACACAGAGAAAATGTATGTCAAAGGTCGTGCAATGACCAAAATTATTGTTATTATTATAATTAAAATAAAGACTAATCAATGCTATATGTACAGAAATCCGCAAAGTTTAGTAAAATAAAGGGGCGGAGACTTAAAGTATCCAATCACAAACGGAATGAGCTTAGACGTGAGTTTGCCGACAGAAAGTTCGTGCAAATCAAATTGAGCCACTGGCCAGCTTAATTTTACACACTATAAAGAAGCACGCTAGCTAGTCACACAACCAGTAGATAATTCACCAAACTAAGAAGTCACTATGCCCTTCAGGCTCCAGAAAAAACTGAATATTCTAAGTCTCAACCCTATTTTACATATATAAAAAACTGCATATTTATTTCAATAAAACCCCAAGAACCCTCTCTCGGAGTCCCCTTGGAACCGCTACAGGAACAGGTACAAAATCACCACTGTCCTGGAACCAGAGGAGCTCACAACACAGTCACATAATACAGCCCACTCGCTGCACAAAACTAAACTATAATTTGCGCATTGGCAGCAGTGAGAGTGAAAGGGTTGAAAATTTCAACCCTTTCACTCTCACTCTATTTCAACTTGAAATAAAATGTTGGGTATCTACTAGTGAAATGTATATTTTTAGTTTGTGTTCATTTAAGAATAAGCTGTTAGGGATTCAATATTTATTTAGGTTGATATTTAAATCTTATCTGTTTAATAAAATATGTAAGTAAGAGCTTTTTATTCGAGTCCAAATTGTCGGCTGTAATCTGAGTGAAATAATAAACACTTAGTTAAAATCTACTTGAGAACAATTTTAAGGATTTGCTGTTGTAGAAAAAAATAGAGTATAATTTAATTCATTAATTTTTAATAGATTTTTTTAAGATTTCAAAAGGAAACTTTAAAGATTCATCCCGAAATTAACAAATTATAACAAAAAAAAAAATACACAGAAATTAACATCAAAATGCAATTATATTATAAGTAAATAAAAAGACTCTTTAATTATAATATCATTGTCAAACTGTTTTAACAATGATAAAGTAAAGAGTCTTTTATGTAAGAGATCTTTACAATACCTATTGTAAAGATCTTATTATGAAACTAGCTTCTGCCCGCGGCTTCGCCCGCGTGCATGTCGGAAATTATCCCACGGGAACGTGCTAACAGGATAAAATGTGTGTACTTCCCCAGGATGCCATCTATCACGCGGGCCCTTTGTGGATAATTACAATAGAAAACCAATTGTGTCTCATTAATGGTGATTAAGAGGGTACCTATATGATATCTTTACCTAAGTACCTACCTAATTAAAAAAAATAAACTCAATAACAGTAAATAAAATACCTACCTACCTAAATAAACCTATTTCTGATGATAACTAATCTAAACTCAATAAATAAGCAAAATCCCTAAAAACTAATATCTATACGAATGACTAATCCTACCTAACAGTATTATAAAATAACCTACGGTCACTACGTACACTATCAAATATACTACCTATACTTTAAAATTAAAATCTATACCTACGACTTATAAAAATAAACCTAAATAACTCTAAAAACTAAAAGGAATAAAAAGGTAGCACTGAAAAGCACTACATTTAGACAACACTACGACAAACTTATTATTTGCGGTTGGTACAGTAATCGGGTCTAGGGATCGAACCGCAAAATTAAGTTTGTATTTTATTGTATGTACTTTTCCGGGATAAAAAGTACCCAGTGTGATGCCCAGGATATTAAAGAATAATTATACCAAGTTTCATCGTAATCGAACCGGTAGTTTTTGCGTGATGCCTGAACAAACAGACAGACAGACAGACAAAAAATTTTTAATCACATTTTTGGGTTCGGTGTCGGTCTAGTAACACCCCCTGCCATTTATTTTTTTGATATTTTTAATGTACAGAATTTTCACTTCTACAGATTTATTATAAGTATAGAATAGATATAGATGAAATATTATGTACTAGCTTCTGCCCGCGGCTTCGCCCGCGTGGATGTCGGAAATTTACCCACGGGAACGTGCTAACAGGATAAAATGTATGTGCTTCCCCAGAATGCCATCTATGTCGCGGGCCCTTTGTGGCTAATTACAATAGAAAACCAATTGTGTCTCATTAGTGGTGATTAAGAGGGTACCTATATGATATCTTTACCTAAGTACCTAACTAATTTAAAAAAAAAACTCAATAACAGAAAATTAAATACCTACCTACCTAAATAAACCTATTTCTGATGATAACTAATCTAAACTCAATAAATAAGCAAAATCCCTAAAAACTAATATCTATATGAATGACTAAACCTACCTAACAGTATTATAAAATAACCTACGGTCACTACGTACACTATCAAATATACTACCTATACTTTAAAATTAAAATCTATACCTACGACTCATATAAAAATAAACCTAAATAACTCTAAAAACTAAAAGGAATAAAAATGAACTCCACTGCGGGTGACCCAACCTACGACAAACTTAGTATTTGCGGTTGGTACAGTACAGACAGTGGTAATCGGGTATAGGGATCGAACCGCAAAATTATGTTTGTTTTTTATTGTATATACTTTTCCGGGATAAAAAGTACCCAGTGTGGTGCCCAGGATATTCATTCTATATTCATTCTGCAAAAGAGGGCTGTCAGAGCCATCTACAATCTCAGCAGACGCGAAACTCTAAGGCAACTGTTTAAAAAAATTAACATCATGACGGTTCCTTGTCAATATATATACGAAAACATTATGTACGTTCGAAAACATCTACATCTTTTTAGTAAGATAAGTGACAGGCATAACTTTAACACTAGGAACAGGAACAAACTAGATCAACCGAGCTTCAGATTGTCTAAAGTAAAAACTTCTTTTATGGGGTACTGTGTAAAATGTTATAATAAAATACCACTCGATATTCTTCAACTAAATGAGGAGAAATTTAAAACATGCATTAAACGCACACTATGTAGACAAGCATATTATAAGTTGGACGAGTATATAGTAGATAAAAATGCTTGGCTTAATGCTGGTCCTGCTCCACAGGCAGTTGGGTTTACAAGTTGATCACAATTTCAATATTTGGAAGAGGTGCTTCCCCTTTTTGTTTTTTTTTTTGTGTTTATTTTATATAATCAGGATTAATTTTTAATACTTCAGTATTAAATACCTCTTCATGATTGGTAGTAATTTTTTTTTCTCTCATCTCTTAATTAAATTGCAAACTATAGTTTTGTATAATTTAGAAGCATTTTTGAAAATTTTGTAAATGTAAGAACCATGGATCC
Organism: Apamea sordens; assembly: GCA_945859715.1. NCBI lineage: Eukaryota > Metazoa > Arthropoda > Insecta > Lepidoptera > Noctuidae > Apamea > Apamea sordens. The sequence continues at coordinate 7,311,425 of OX244014.1, forward strand.
GTTTTTTATGATATTTTGATGTTGACTTGAAAGAGCATGGCAGTTGAGAATATGTCATGCTCACTTAAATGTCTCACTGGTGGTGGCGCGTGTGTTGGATCATTCGGTTCCCTACGAAATGGTTGAGCTGGGTGGTGCTGATCCACGCGTCATGTTCGTGAACGGGCGCCATCTGTTGAGACTGGTCATCTCTTAACTGCCAGGGCTTATTTTTAATTTTATATTTTAATTTGTTTCTTAACATTGTTCTCACATATAGAAGCAATAAGAATAATGTAACCAGGATTTTGTAAAAATGTCTTGATTAAAAAGAGTGTCCGTGGAGTTTCTTGCCCGTTCTTCTCCATAGAGATCTACGCTTTGGATTGGGCAACTAGCTTCAACTTTCTGACTAACTGACCGACTATTTAATTTTGACAATTCAAAAGTGCCTGTAAATGGTTTAATTGAAATAAATGATTTGAGTTTGAGTTTGAGTTTGAGTTTGATATTAAAGAATAATTATACCAAGTTTCATCGTAATCGAACCGGTAGTTTTTGCGTGATGCCTGAACAAACAGACAGACAGACAGACACAAAAATTTTTTTAATCACATTTTTGGGTTCGGTGTCGGTCAAGTAACACCCCCTGCCATTTATTTTTTGGATATTTTCAATGTACAGAATTTTCACTTCTACAGATTTATTATAAGTATAGATTACCCATATTTGCAAAATAAAATTCTATTATATTCTATAAAACAGCAATGACAAACAGACAACACAATCAATTACCAACGTTCGTATACACTACAGAAATTACAGGAAACAACAGAAAATACAGAACTAAGTGTAACAAACATTTATAGGTAAATACAGCATTTTCTTATTATTACCTACTAAGTGAACAATCTTAAACTAGTTTTTTTCTAGTTTTGTTACACAATATTTTTAGAGAACATAACAAAGAAAGATGACGGCATGGTTGGCGCAGTGGTTAAGCGATTGTATGCTGCGCTTCGTGTCGCGGGTTCGATTCCCGCACAGAACAAATATTTGTATGGCCTACAAGTAGTTGTTCCGGGTCTAGCTGTTTGTGTATGTGAGTTTAAATGTTTGTATACGATTACGCACCCACGACACAGGAGAAATTCCTAGTGTGGGGCAACGATTTAATTTAAAAAAAAAATTAATAAAATCGTGTCCTATGTCTTGTGTATCTTTATCTTAATAATTAACAAAAATATAACAAAAAACTATAAAACAACAATTCACCAAGAAAGGCAGCTTGACACTAAATTGAAGACTTCGAAATTGTTGGCAATATTTTAAACTATGACTACAGTTTAAACAGTGACATTAATCAACGAATTAGTGTAATACAAATTGGAATACTGAAAATTAACCTAAAAATAGTACAGTGTTATTTGTAAAACGCTATTAACCTCACAGGACAAAAATACTAACATCATAAATAACAACTTTTGTTTTATGACTTTAATTCATTTTTTTTTTCATGTTCTACTTAATTAAAAATACTTAAATAATTGATCGCTCTAAATGTGAAGAACTCTACGCGGAGAAAGCACCAGATAAGTAAACAAACAGTGTGTCGGCGACGAGACCCTATCTGGGCACCAGGGCGCAAGTAGTGGCGGGACCGCTACGAAGAAAACGTAAAAGTGATGTGTCTTTATCTTGTTTTATGTAATTACTAATTAGTTAGAAACTTTTGAGATTTATTTAATGTTTTTATATTTCTAATTAGAATTTAAGACTAGATTTGTTATTAGTTTTCGTATTTCAAGCAATGAGACTGTTTTTTGAAAGGATTAAGTGTAGTTTTGTTCAAGCATATTTACGTAACTTGAAAACTCACTTTTTTGTTTATTAATGGAATTTGATAATTTTTGATAAAAAGGATAGGTCTAGATGTAAAACGTATACATCCGTTTGAATTGTGAAAATCGGACCAGTAGTTTAGGAGTTATAAGGGATTTTTGATAATGAAAATGTGCCAACTCACCTTTTTGCAATATTATGTTCTAGAAACTTTTTATTGTTTATAATTATGTTAAATATTTAAGCGTAATTAGTTTAAGGACTTTGTAAGGTTTAACATATATAAAAATTTTACTAAATTAATAAGGAAAATTGTGCGGGACAATAGACAATAACAGTGTAAATAGTAGTGATAACAGTGATAGTAGTGAACTCGATCGAACGAGTATATAATATATAATAGTGATAGTGATAATACATTAGAATCATAAGTAATTATAGTTATATCTCACTGTTTTGTTACGGACTTTATAGTTTATAGATATAAGCACCTACTTAGGGTAAGCGCTATTAGATTATCGAAAATTTTATGTCTTGTTTTCTACTTTTTTATATTTTTCCTAGATAGTTTATAGTATGTAGAATCCAAAAATATATAATTTGTCATATGTTGTCATTCAAAATTATAGCGAAAAACGCGAAAATTGTCACGCGGCTCTCTTTACGGTAAAGTTTCGCGGTACTTAAGCTACTGTGCCGATTCCGACTTCTCTTTTATTGGCTAAAATTTCGATGTTCTGATTGGTTGACCAATCACAGGCCCTACTTTTTCTTAGCCAAAATCATATAAATTACGCGTCGGATTTCGGGCTCGACACAGTCGGCAAGCAGCTACAATAGAAGAAACAGGAAGAAAAGGAAAATAAAGAAGAACTATCAGAATCAAGAAGGCTTTCATTCCCCACCAACCCCAGCAAACAAATGTGCACCTCGCACAAAAATTAAATAAAAAGGGGGCTTGACAGATTTCGGCTAAGTAAAAATGAACACGAAAAAGGGCTCAAAATACACGGTCCCCGTTAAGGTAACGTGACCGAGTATAAATAGAGCGCGGTTTTGAACCGCAAGTTAGGAGCCCCCGCACCGCTCGCCTCACCCCCTTGCGGGGGTGACGCGACCTCTACATTGACCGCAAGTCATTACAAGTCGCTCGATACTCACTACCACCCCCCGACCCCGCAACGTCGCCGGCTAGATCTGGTTGCGTTGTAAGGAGGAGGGGTAATACACCCACTGTAGAGGAGCGCCAACCAAAACCGGCGCCCTCGTTGCTAGATCGCAAGAGCCAAATTTCAAATTCAATTGTGTGTTGAGCAATAAACAATTAAATTTGAAATTTGGCTCTTGCCGGGCCTTCCCTAGGGAACTAGGGATCTCACCCAGCAGGAGCCTGGTCGCACGGGCGTCGAGAAGCACTTCAGGCGCTCCTACAGCCACTTAACAACCACACACCAACGACCACCAGGGGGGAGGCACACCCCCCCGGGGGTGATAGGTGTGCGAAGAACTCCCACCCCTCCCACGGGAGGGGGGGAGAAACCCAACGACGGGTCCCCAATGGGGACCGAAAGACCAACGCCTCGGTAAAGGGGCCGAAAGGAGCCCCAACACCGACTCCTCGCGCCCCCTTCGAGGGCGCAGAGACGATCACGACGACCGCCCAGACATTCCGAATCCAGCTATACTAAGAAGAACATGAAAATAAATAAGAAGCCAGAAAATCTTCAACAAGGTGTTTTATTATGAAGAATGCATGAAACTGTGGCGTCCACTCCTGCATGAACTCCCCCGCTTCCAGGCCTGTAGGGAAAAGGTTCTCAGCCCCACTAACAACCTCGCACCAACTTCCTCGCCGACGCTTTGCATCCGATTGTCGTCAATGGTTTTAACGCTCACTACCGCAGCTTCGGCTCAGCCTCAGCCGCGGCGGCGGGCGTTAAAGCCATCTCCGCCTCAGCTCGCGGGCCGCCTCGCCCCTCCGCGCCTACGTGGGCTTAAATTACACTCTAGGGGTAGGGCAGACAAGACCACGTGGAGTCGGTTTTGCAGCGATTTGTTTCTGTCACTAATTTTTGTAGCACAACATATAAATAAATATCGATATTTAGGACATTCGATGAAGTTAATTAATTTACATACATGTAATAAATAATAGTATTTATTGTACGGGTAATTACATTTTAAATTAATAAATGAGCAATTTTTAAAGTTGTCACATATAATTTTTAAGTTGTTATTTAACATACTTTGATTTAAATATCTGTTCTGTAAAACACTAAACACTAACAAGTTATTTTTTTGGAAGGATTTCAGGATGGTTACTGATTCAATTATTACTTTACTGGGATTAGTATCGTTTTATTTATTTATTTAAACTTTTCGCACAAAAAGGTACAAAGGCGGACTTAATGCCTTAAGCATTCTCTACCAGTCAACCAAGGGTGGAGAAGAGATTAGATGGCAGGTGCTTTGGTTGAGAGGGACAATAATAATTAAAAAATAAAACTCTTAGAACTAGGTACACAAATACAAGTAAAGTAAAAAAAAAGTAAAGAAGAAAAAAAGAAAAAGAAGAAAAAAGTAAATACAAGTAAAGTAAAAGTATTCAACTTCGAAAAGGAAGAACTGTAAGGTATGAAATCTTAATCATACTTACAAAAAGAAACTTGAGACAAGTTTAATTGATCTCGAGACAAAATCGGGTGAAGTTGAAGAAAACATAACAGAGGGCGCTGCAAGTAACACGAGCCCGAGCGGGTCACCACAACACAACATTAACTTAAAGCAGTGCGATCAAGGCATAACAGATGGCGCTTTACGAAATCAGCACAGAGAAACAGAAGTAAACAATATCCAACATCAACTATCTAATACCACAGAAAATAAATCAAAATCCCAGCTAACTATAGTTGGAGGTCAACAATTCACAGGGCTTGCTTCACTTCTCATACAATCTAGAAAAGACACAAAGTGCAAGAATTATCACATCTCTTCCACTATAAAACCATATGCCACCACAGAGGAAATTCTTAAACCTATTAATGAACTGGAAGATTCCGAAGATAATTATATGTATATAGGAGAAAACGATACTAACCCCAGTAAAGTAATAATAGAATTAGTAACCATCCTGAAATCCTTCCAAAAAAATAACTTGTTAGTGTTTTACAGAACAGATATTTAAATCAAAGTAGGTATGTTAAATAACAACCTAAAAATTATATGTGACAACTTTAAAAATTGCTCATTTATTAATTTAAAATGTAATTACCCGTACAATAAATACTATTATTTATTAGATGTATGTAAATTAATTAACTTCAGGATTGACTCATATTATTATGACAAAATATTTCTGAGTTATAAAAATCTTATGTTATTCAGGAACAAGGCTAAAGTAGAAAGCACAAACATTCCTAAGAACGGCACAATTCACTTCTACTTTAAGTCGTGTAAAAATATACACCCAGGGGGTAATAATAATTGTACTGCCTCTTTGAGCAAACTGGAGGTGATAACCATCGAAACTCACAAGAAAGGAACCATACCCTATTATTTTAAAAAAACTACACCGTGTACACAATCTGATACACTGTTGCCGTCACAAGTGAATAAATGTTTTCGCCGCTAATCCGGAATTTAATTTTAGAATATTTCAACAGAACATTGCCGGCGCCATAAATAAAACTGAGGAATTAACATTTGCAATCGACGAGCTGTCGCAAAATGGTACAAGAATAGATGTGGTGTGTTTGACTGAAACTTTCATGAAAAAAGGTAGATACAGAAATGCTTTTGAAAATTTCCGGTTATAAATTAGTTGCATCATATTCACGAGACACTAAACGAGGAGGGGTATGCATATTGATAAAAAATAATATAAAATATAAAACTTTGACTAATATTAATGACTTGGCAAGAAAATTTCATTTTGAGTGTTGTGGCGTAGAAATTAATAACATTATGATTATTTGTTTATATAGAACACCTAATAGTAACCCACAAATGTTTCTTGAGAAACTTGAACAGTTACTAGTAAGTCTTACAAGGAAACATAGAAAAATTATTCTTTGTGATGACTGGAACTTGGATATTTTAAAGCCAAACAAGAGTAGCGAAGAGTTGAAGAGTATGCTTAAAAATTTTAAAATCGAAATGCATATTAAAACACCAACGAGACAATTGTCATATCTTGATCAGTTAGCAAGCAACATCGGGCAGGTTAAAGCGGAGGTGCATCACCTAGCTTTGTCTGACCACGAAACAGGACAAACGCTATCGCTGAAAACGAATAAATCAACCGAAATATACAGCTGGTATGAGAATGTCAGAGATTTTAGTAGAGAAAACATGGACAAGTTCCATAATTGTATGTCATCTCTTACCTTCACAGACGTATACGAAAAAAAAAACCTACAACAAGCGTTTACCGAAATTCATGCTCTGTTTAAATTATTTTTCAATCTGTGTTTCCCAATAAACACAATAAAGAAGACAAATAAAAAAGGGAACCATAAATGGTTGACGAAGGGCATAAGAAGATCCTGTATAAGAAAACGGTATCTCTATCTTACCCAGCAACACAATAAAACAAACAGAAAAAGATCAAATAAACAATATAAATCGTACAGCGACATACTCAAAAAGTGCATATATAAAGCTAGACAACTACAAAGTAAAAAATATATTGACACTAATAAAAATAAATGTAAAGCCACATGGGCAGTGATTAATGAAAACATTGCTGACATTAGTATGATAACACAAATTGACAGAATAATCAACAATAATCGGACATATGAAGACCCTAAGGAGATAAGTGACACATTTAATGAGTTTTATATACAATTGACAAATAGCAAAAAATTTAAATATAATATAGACGAAATAAATAAAACTATCGATACTAATAACGAACATACAATATTCCTTAAACCTACTGATGCGATGGAAATATTTCGAACAGTTAAAAATCTTAATAACACAAACGCAGCAGGAGTAGATGACATAACAACCAATGTAATTAAATTATGCGCACCATACTTAAGTCAACCGCTGTGTTATTTAATAAACTTGTCATTTGAGGAAGGTACCTTTCCACACATATTGAAAAAATCTGTCATTAAGCCACTTTTTAAAAAAGGAGAAAAAACTGACATGAATAATTACAGGCCAGTGACGCTGATACCAATCATGTCAAAAATCCTTGAGAAAATTATGCTGAAAAGGCTTCAAGACTTTACAACAAATTTTCAGGTACTTAAAGATGAGCAATTTGGGTTTAGACAGAATAGTACCACTTCATTGGCATGTTTCAATTTGATCAAAATTGTCACCCAGGCTATAAATGATGGCTTACCAATTACTGCGATTTTCTTAGACATGAGTAAGGCATTCGATTTTGTGGACCACAAATTGCTCTTGCACAAACTAGAAAAATATGGAATAAGAGGTAAAGCGAACGACTGGTTGAGAGACTTCCTATATGACAGAAAACAATGTGTAGAAATCTCTAAAATTCATAATAACAAAAAGGTTTTATAAAGAAGTGACTATCGACTAAATAATTTTGGAGTGCCACAGGGCAGTGTATTGGGACCTTTCTTATTCCTCATATATATTAATGATCTCCCAAATATCACTTGCCATAACACAATCTTGTTTGCCGATGACACAACTCTCATTGTGAAACGTGAAAATGCAGACACATATGAACACGATATAAACAAAGCAATAGACGACATAATACACTGGTTACATTCTAACAACTTACAAATTAATATGGAGAAAACTAAAATGATCCAATTCCAAACCCATAAAAGAAAGCCATTGACGTTAAATGTTAAATATAATGATACTATTATCGAACAAGTTGCAAGTACGGTCGGTTATAGCAATTAACTGACCCCCATAAAAATTAAACAAATTTGAACCTTCTTCTTGTTAGCAGTAAGCTTAGCGAACTAGAACAACTGGTTCAACGTCTACGATTAATAAAACAGTTATTCGAATTTGATCTTTAACACGCAGTGTTAAGGTAGGTATGATCTTGAATATTGTTCTAACTTGTAATATATTATTGCTAATTTCAACGCTATACACTATGTTTGTATGGTCTACTGGTAGCTGCAGTGAGCTGACAAGAGCGTGGTTGTGAGTTCGAAACCAACATATTTTCTGCAGTATTGTTTGTGGCCAACACTGATCACTGAAGTCATTCAGTGATGGTTTTCAATAGCGAAGTGGAGCACCATTTTTTTCTATTACTTGTTGCAAGCGGTTCCACATACCGCGCACCATATTCCAACAACAATCACTTCCTCTCATGAATTCCCAAGTTGATGTCACAAGTTGGGACAAATTTTCTTTTGTCCGTACCTCAGATGAGTCCCAATTTAAAATCATTTGACCCCACAAGTTCTCTATTGGATTAAGGTCAGGACTTTTAGATGGCCAGTTTATAACTTTAACATCTTCTTGACTGGCTAACCAATTTTGCACCACAGCAGCTCTGTGAATGGCACAATTATCTTGCACGAAGTAAATGTCCGTGTTTGGGTAAGCTACACGCACAGTCGGTAACATTACGTCCCGTAATATTTCTAAGTATTGGTGACTATTAAAGCGGCCACCAACTTCTACCAGTTCACCAGGTCTCATTGAAGACATCCAGCCCCAGTAGCCCAGAGTTATTCTACCACTGGTTCTACACGACAGTAAACAATCTTCATTATAACGTTCACCTTTCTTTCGCCATAAAATTTTTCGTCCATCCTTATCGGATTTAAAGGACTTCTCGTCGGTAAATAATGACAACATTATCTTCCCAATTAAAATTGAGTTCTTGGGCAAAGCGGACCCTTGCTTGGCGATGTGCAGCAGTCAGTTGAATTTTACGTGCTGGCTTGTATTGTTTCAGTCCAGCAACATGCAAATGTTTTCTGAACGTCTGAACAGAAACATTATACTGCATTGCAGTTGATTGAGTAGGCAAAAATGGGTGTTCAGTATGCCTTCTAACAATTGCTTGGTGACGTTCTGACACAGGAGTATACATTACAGGTTTTGGTCCAGGACGATCCTTTTGAATATTCCCTGTCTCTTCAAAACGTCTTAGCCACAATCTGACTGTATTTCTCTGAAACAACACAATAAGCATAATTTTAGTAACGAAGTAAGCATAATTTTTCGAATAAGTTTGCAAAAATACGTTTAGATAAACCACATTAGACCTGAGTGATCTCATAATGAAACAGTTAATTTTCTATTATTCTACATTCACCGGCGTTTTTAAGCCAACTAACGAATTAAGGAATAGCTATAATTATTAATGAAGTATAAAAAAAGAATACACTTACCGCTATATTAAGTTTCCTAGCAATCGCTTTAATACCAACATTCTCCTCATGCAAATAGATTATTTTGTATTTTAAATAATCACTCAACTGAGACATGACGATTAAACTATCAAAACTGATAATAATAATTAATAAAAAGGAAAAAAGGCGTGGACTTTCGCAACTTAGTAAGGCAAGATAAAAATGTTCGCGCGTATTCACTGTTATTTGGGCATAAAATTTTAATTTCTTCTTTAAAATTCTTCGCAATTTATTCTTCTACCCCATATCTATACTTATAATAAATCTGTAGAAGTGAAAATTCTGTACATTGAAAATATCCAAAAAATAAATGGCAGGGGGTGTTACTTGACCGACACCGAACCCAAAAATGTGATTAAAAAAATTTTTGTCTGTCTGTCTGTCTGTCTGTCTGTCTGTTTGTTCAGGCATCACGCAAAAACTACCGGTTCGATTACGATGAAACTTGGTATAATTATTCTTTAATATCCTGGGCACCACACTGGGTACTTTTTATCCCGGAAAAGTATATACAATAAAAAACAAACTTAATTTTGCGGTTCGATCCCTATACCCGATTACCACTGTCTGTACTGTACCAACCGCAAATACTAAGTTTGTCGTAGGTTGGGTCACCCGCAGTGGAGTTCATTTTTTTTCCTTTTAGTTTTTTAGAGTTATTTAGGTTTATTTTTATATGAGTCGTAGGTATAGATTTTAATATACTTATAATAATAATAAATCTGTAGAAGTGAAAATTCTGTACATTGAAAATATCCAAAAAATAAATGGCAGGGGGTGTTACTTGACCGACACCGAACCCAAAAATGTGATTAAAAAAATTTTTGTCTGTCTGTCTGTCTGTCTGTCTGTTTGTTCAGGCATCACGCAAAAACTACCGGTTCGATTACCACTGTCTGTACTGTACCAACCGCAAATACTAAGTTTGTCGTAGGTTGGGTCACCCGCAGTGGAGTTCATTTTTTTTCCTTTTAGTTTTTTAGAGTTATTTAGGTTTATTTTTATATGAGTCGTAGGTATATATTTTAATTTTAAAGTATAGGTAGTATATTTGATAGTGTACGTAGTGACCGTAGGTTATTTTATAATACTTTTAGGTAGGTTTAGTCATTCGTATAGATATTAGTTTTTAGGGATTTTGCTTATTTATTGAGTTTAGATTAGTTATCATCAGAAATAGGTTTATTTAGGAAGGTAGGTATATAATTTTCTGTTATTGAGTTTTTTTTTTAAATTAGTTAGGTACTTAGGTAAAGATATCATATAGGTACCCTCTTAACCTTTTGAACGCCATTGTCACATATACGTGACAAGCAAGCGCGTGCCCTGTACGCCAACGACACAAATATGTGACAAAAAATTGCGGTGCACTTTATCACGAAATAAACAATTAAGTCATTTTGGAATCACTATTCTTTTTGTAGGTATTTGCGGTGAAATTGTGGCTTGGCGTGGAGGGCACGCGCGTGCGTTTATGCTCTGGCGTTCAAAAGGTTAATCACCACTAATGAGACACAATTGGTTTTCTATTGTAATTAGCCACAAAGGGCCCGCGACATAGATGGCATTCTGGGGAAGCACATACATTTTATCCTGTTAGCACGTTCCCGTGGGTAAATTTCCGACATCCACGCGGGCGAAGCCGCGGGCAGAAGCTAGTTCCTAATATAATTTCAATAGCAGTTTTTGTTGAATACGCATATTGACGTCTAACTACCCACTTATTGAAAAAGGTGAAAAGTTTATCAACTTAATTGATGTGCTTGTTCTTTACAATAATGCAAGAAATATTTAAGGAACAATTTATATATTGAAAACAAAGTGAAACATTGAGACTGGATTTGAACTCGCATCTTGCACGTCTCAGCCTTACGCATGAACCACGACACCGGATTAACTTGGGTAAGACAGATGAAAGAAGGTATTAGTAATGACACAAATTATCACAACATTAACCTAACCTTTTAAGTATTGCTGCATAAAAATGAAAATTGCGTAACAAATACCCATACATAGTAAATGACCTAACACCAACATCTTAAAGCTCAAGTTTGCGTATCAAAATGATTTATTGTTTCTGTTCATCGAGTAGTGTTAGTCCGATAAACTCATACATATTGAATAACCTTTAATGTTATGAGCAGAGGGTATTTTTAGGGGGGTCAGTTAATAGCTATCACCGACTGTACTAAATTTCTGGGTATAATGTTGGATCAGAATTGCGACTGGAAAACACACGTCGATAACGTTTGTGATAAACTCGACAGATTTGTCTACGCAATAAAAAGATTAAGAGTCACGGTATCAACATAAGCGGCTCTTTGTGCATATCACGGGTACGTTTCGTCCGTACTCGCTTATGGGCTCTTGTTGTGGGGTGATTCGGTGGATCTTACAAAAGCGTTTAGAGTACAAAAAAAATGTGTACGTGCAATCGGTGGAGCCTGGTATACGGATAGTTGTAAGCCCTTGTTTAAAAATTACAATATTCTGCCATTGCCGTGTATGTACGGTCACCAAAGGAGATAAGTAACCAGGGCCGTCGGATATAGCTGAAGTTTTGTAAGAAACCGATGGATGTTTTCGAATAAAATTTGGTTTAATTAATAGAAAACTGTGAGTTCATTTATCAAATTAAATTTCATTCGAAAACATCCATCGGTTTCTTACTAAACTTCAGCTATATCCGACGGCCCTGGTTACTTAACTCCTTTGGTGACTGTACATCAGAGAAGTATGCCTATTTGTACAACAACATCTAGAATTTTTTATTAAACACAAAGATGTAACCAAACGAAATGTAGCTCCTAGAAATAAAAATAAATTTAACCATGAGCTCCGTTTACCGCAATGCAGGCTCGAATCGTATAAGAGGAACTCGTACGTAAATGCTGTAAAGGTATATAACAAATTACCGGACGCTTTTAAAGATTTACCTTTGACCATGTTTAAAAAAAAGGTAATGCAATGGTTAAAGGAAAAATGCTTTTATAACCTTAATGAATACATGTCAGATCGCGGACAAGAAAACAGAAATGAATAATATTGGGACCTTGTAATAATTGATTGATGTTGGAATTTCACTATATCACAACTTTGAATTTGTCTCGACTCTGACACAAACCACGGCACAAGCGTCAACTACTGATGCCATCCCGCCGCGGTCCAATCATGTTGTAGAAGAAGATGATAGGGTTGACACAGTAAGTAGCCAGTGCAACGTCCGACTGAGGAGCGCACTGGAAGATGCGTTTCGCGAGTATAGGTCTACTCCAACCGAACTTACACCCCGAATACCACGGCTACCTATGCACAAAAAAAATAGGACGCTGGTGTGTGCCTTGGACTCGCAGCTCAAGAACTCGAAGCTCTTCGAGAGCAGCGAGGATCTTGTTGATACACACTCGATCCAATACAGGATCGAGCGTCGTATCGATGGGACCAGGGTACTCATCGGCAAACTATACTGCTTCAGGGAGGGCAATACGACTGGAATCAGCCCTCGGGAATACATGTCCAATGTCACAGAGCGCATCGACTTCCTGAAGCAGAAATTTTGTGCATGGCCGAGTCGTATTCGGCGGTATAAGCGGCGGGTTGATCGGTACACGCAGAATCGCATGTTCCAGAGCGATGAGAGGTGGGTATATAGAGCTTGGGAGCGACCTGAACAAAACGTGACGGACCTGTGCCACCCGGATGATGCCAGCACGAGTGCATTCTGGCGCAGCATCTGCTCGGTGTCCGTCTGTCACGCTGAGGGTGGCTGGATGCGGGATATCGAGCGAGTGTGTGGAACTATACCAGAAATGGAACCAGTCGTAATTACACCATTAGACGTAGCCAGAGCAGTCCGTCCGTTACCGAATTGGAAATCACCGGGACCAGACGGACTGCATATAACTTTTGGTTAAAATGGCTAATTAGTTCACACACTTACCTGGCATCTCAGTTTCAGTCATCCTTAGAGTCTGGGTCGCTTAACACAGTTTCTAACAACAGGCGTTACCCACCTGCTCCATAAGTCAGGTAGTCCCGCAGAACCCAAGAATTATAGACCGATCCCGTGTTTTTCGACGGCTTATAAACTTCTAATATCCATTTTGAGAGCGAAAATTAACACGCATATTGACAGTAACTCGATTATGTCTGCCTCTTAAAATGGGTGTAGGAAAGGGTTCCGCGGTACTAAGAAGCTACTTCTCATAGACATGGCCATTAGCCAACAGGTTCGCCGATCCCATAAGGATATGTCGACATGTTGGATAGATTATAAGAAGGCCTACGACTCGGTGCCACATACATGGCTCATGAGAGTGCTGCAGTTGTACAAGATAGACGCAACTCTACGCATCTTCCTTGAGCCGTGTATGGGGAATGGAAGACGGTCCTTCGCTATCCAGGGTGTCGACAGATCCAGAGGAATGATGAGCCTGTATGGATTAAGCGGGGAATATTCCAGGGCGACAGTTTGAGTCCTCTTTGGTTCTGCTTAGCCCTGAATCCTCTAAGCACATTGCTGGAGGATTCAGGTCTAGGCTACCGGTTGAAGAGAGGTGGTCAGGTCATATCTCACCTCCTCTACATGGATGATTTGAAACTCTTTGCCGCCAACAAATTGCATCTGATGGAGTTACTGAAGGTAACTGAAACTTTCAGTAGGGCCATCAGGATGGAATTTGGTGTGGACAAACGTGCAGTCATGCATGTAAACGGGTGGAAGATTGTGGAATCCGAGGGAATTCCACTTTCAGATTCCATACACCTTAGGTCCCTCTCCTCATCCGAAAGCTATAAGTATTTGGGTATGTCGGAATCGGAAGCCTTAGGCATCAACGAAGCTGACATGAATCAATCTTTGAAGTAGCGCTTCTTTTGTCACCTGAAGAAGGTATTAATTAGTCTTCTTTCGGGCGGAAATAAGGTGCACGCCTTCAATGGTTGGGTCATGCCGGTTTTAATAATAATAATCAATTTATTTCTGACCAGGTCCATAAACAAAACACATTACAATTTTATACTAAAAACAAAAAAACACAAAAAAACATACATACATCGTGAAAACACAAACCTACACGAAAATACACCAAAACAACTTATTTTAAATATTGGAATGACGCACGATGAGTGGTTATCCATTGCCACATCATTGGACTGTCTACCCTGCCTACTATAGCCACCAAGCTGTTGAAGCTGTCGCGCACTCGCCGCATCAGGGATGCTATCCGTGTCCGCATCAGTGCGTAAAAATCTGGCACGCCATTCTCCGCGAACATCCCCGATGCACCGCAAAAGCGCGGCAGCCCCAACCGTCCGACCGTCCGTCCGTATATCAGACGCTGCAGTGACTTGCACGTCACTTACAGTCGTCGGCTGTCAGTGTGAAAATGTTTTGTGTGGTTATTGTTTTTGTGTTTTGTGTGTAATGTAATGTATAATGTATTCAGTGTGTTCTAGTGTAAGATTTGTGCTATATTTTAATTTCTGTGTATTAATGAGTCCTTGTTACTTGATGAATAAATGAATTATTATTATTATTATAACTCTGAAGGCGGACTCTCTGGCGGTTTTGATGTACTCTTTCGGCATACTCAAATGGACTCAGACTGAACTCGACGCCCTGAATAGAAGGGTCCGTATACTATTGACCGCAAACCGGATGCATCACCCTCGATCATCGGTGATGAGACTGTATATCCCGCGGAAATGTGGCTTTTTAAATGCGAAGACATTATTTAACTCCGACAAGAATACTATACAAAAAAACCAAACCGCTCAATATTACTCATCTTTACAAATACTACACTTGTAACCTTATTAAAAAAATCATCACCAAATCTGTTCAATCAAGCATACAACTACATAGAAAAAATATAACATACAACGTAAGGAATAAAAACAAAATCCAGTTACAACCAGCGCGAGCTCGCACTAATTATGGCAAAAAAACAATATTGGTTGAGGGAGCACGGCTGTTCAATAGTTTACCGGAGGATGTAAAAAAACGTGACGGTATAAACACATACGCAGATTAAGACAATACATAACTACATTGGAGATGACATGACACAGAGTGTACATTCTGTTTCATGCTATTTCGAATGTAGTAACATAAGTTATTATAATATCTCCAACACCCTAGAGGTAACCAATACCTACCATTAACCAATACCTATCTCATTAAGCGAACTGTTATTTAGAAAGTTCTAAAGAGAAATAAAGTTCTTTAACCCTCAACCGCGAGGTGTGCAGTCTCAGGGAATATTTTTTAAAAGCCGAACTGGGTATGCACCGTGATGTGGTCACAGTGGACAAGGGGCTAACCCCGCTCTCCATGGCGAAAGAGAACTAGCGCAAACCTGTAGTTCTTACTACCGATGACCGCAAGAAGGTATGGCAAAGCAAGGAGCTTCACGGGCGCTTCTATCGGGCTCTTCATGAGCCCGGTATAGATTTCTTAGCGTCCGTATCCTGGCTGCGGTTTAGTGACCTCTTCGGGGAAACTGAAGGTTTTGTCTGTGCAATTATGGACGAAGTTATCTTTAAGAATAACTACCGGAGACATATTATGAAGGATGGGATGGTTGACGTGTGTCGGGCATGCCACCGTCAAACTCAAACTCAAACTCAAATCATTTATTTCAATTAAACCATTTACAGGCACTTTTGAATTGTCAAAATTAAATAGTCGGTCAGTTAGTCAGATAGTTGAAGCTAGTTGCCCATTCCAAAGCGTAGATCTCTATGGAGAAGAACGGGCAAGAAACTCCACGGACACTCTTTTAAATCAAGACATTTTTACAAAATCCTGGTTACAGTATTATTATTGCTTCTATATGTGAGAACAATGTAAAGAAACAAATTAAAATATAAAATTAAAAATAAGCCCTGGCAGTTAAGAGATGACCAGTCTCAACAGATGGCGCCCGTTCACGAACATGACGCGTGGATCAGCACCACCCAGCTCAACCATTTCGTAGGGAACCGAATGATCCAACACACGCGCCACCACCAGTGAGACATTTAAGTGAGCATGACATATTCTCAACTGCCATGCTCTTTCAAGTCAACATCAAAATATCATAAAAAACGGATCCATGGTTCTTACATTTACAAAATTTTCAAAAATGCTTCTCTTCTTCTTCTTCTCGTCCGGGTGAGTCCATCAGACATATAATCTCTGGTTGTTCTCGTCTGGCTAACAGCGAGTACTTGCACAGGCATAACCAAGTAGCCAGGATTATTCACCAGCAACTTGCTTTGAAATATAAACTTGTCGACTCTGAGGTACCATATTACAAGTATGTGCCCGACCTCGAAACCTGCCCGTTCTCGAAAATGACCATATCACGTTGTACTGGGAACGGTCTATCATCACTGACAGGGCTATTATCGCCAACAAACCTGATATAGTGGTGATAGATCGATTAGTGCGCCGCGCAATGATTGTCGATGTTACCATTCCACATGACGGTAACCTCGTGAAAGCTGAGAAAGATAAACAAATCAAATATCTTGACTTAGCACACGAGGTTGTTGACAACATCAACATCTATCGAGGCTCTCGTTAGGCGGTTGCATCAAGGGCCTGATTCAGAAGGCAGTACTCTTCGATACGGCTCGCATTGTGAGGTTTCTGTCTCTGGAGCCCTAACCACCGGTAGCTTGGACCCTGCTCCCGACACCGGTGGATCACTATTTTTTTATATTTTTAAATGTTTTTATTTTTTATATACTAATATTTAAAAATGTAACAAAATAAGAAAACTAAATATATAAACGACATAATAATAATCATTTATTTGCATATGTAGAAGTCTATAGAATTATATTAGTAAATATTGACATCAAAACATATTCAAATATTACAAATAAGCATCATAATCGAAATACATCACAAATTACATAAAAATTACTCAATACACACACATAAAAATCACAAATAGACATAATAATGTCTATTTTTGAGAGGCATGTTGAGAGCATGATATCTGTTCTGTGCCGGAGAGAAGCGCATCGTTTTCGAATAATGGCATAAAAATCATCCACTCTCGCATCAGCAAACATACCCGAAGCGCTACAATACTGCGGCAGCCCCACAAGCATCACAATACTAAGAGATTGAATTTATACAGTTTATACAAAGATAGTTTTTTCAATCTTCAGCAGCTCCAACTATATTTTTTCGAATGCTAATTAATTAGTTTTTGGAACGAAGTTCCTTATCGCGCGTTGTGAAAGGGGGCTAGACGGAAAAAATTCTTACGAAAAGTGGTCACGACACTTTTTGCTATAGGTAGTTGTAAGCCGTGCGGCGTGCGCGTGTTTCTCTGTCTGTCTCTCTCTCTCTCTTTGAACTTCGTTCCATCCGGGTGTCCCTTGACACCTCTCAAGTTTTTTTTTTTTTTTATTGACAATGGGATCACTCTTGACCTCAATCCAGCCCAGAGGCAGGGATGAGATCTACGGTGGATCGAGCTTGCCCAGAAGAAGCCTATTCACTCTCGCCTTGAAGAGATTCGGGTTTATGCACCCTTGTGGACCAACGTTGAACTAAGCATTTTTGTCATCGATGTAATCCCCCAACTTATAATAAATGCTTGGCTGCATAGTTTGCGTTTTATGTAAGATTTGAATTTCGATTCATTCAGATGAAGTAGGTATGTGGGGTACCTCACCTTATGATCAAATGTTTGAAGATCTGCAAACTGAAAGTTTAAACATGTCGCCTCTAAACGGTATATTCGAGAATAAAGCGTGTGCGACAGTCTTTCGTGAAGACAATCGATGGTACCGTGCGTCTATTTTGCAGTTTAGCGAAAAGAAGAGCTGAGTTAAAGTAAGGTATGTTGATTATGGCAACATTGAAGTCATTTCTTTAGCTGAGACAACGAAAATATTTATGAGGAATTCGCAAAACTTCCACCTGCTACCGTGACAGACAAATTATTTGGAACGCGATCAAAAAGCTTGCTACCGAAGGCCGTGACTTATTTAACACGTACTATCGTGGACACTTCCGCCTGATCACCACTAAGTTCATTTTTGCTTGCACTCAAAAAATAGAAGCGCTTTCTAGCCATCTATTCAAGGTCAACGGGGCGGCATTGACCTTGAATAGACAAATGAAAGATAAGACCAGCCGACTGCACTGACGACGCGGTGACGCACACGCCGTTCGAGATTTATTGTTATTTTCAAACTACTGCTATTACCTATTTATTATGTGATGGATAGATCTGGGAAAATTCGTCGAGTTAATAATACATTTTGTCCTTATTATTCTAATTAGATTTGGAGATCGGACATTTTTGTATGGGCTCTGGCCCAATTGGCGTCAGAGCATGACGCTTATTTCATTTGAAAGTTCATTAACTAAGCTTACTTTTTTTGTATGTTGAAAAAAAAATCCACCCTGGGAGAAAAATGTTATTGCGTACATTAAAAATAATCTTAATATATCGGCGTATTTTGAACTATTTATCAATTAAATCTATTTATTTTAACCCGATATGGTATGTTTGATGTTGCCTAACACTTATGATGACTCAGATGCGTGGTATTTTTTGCGCCGACATGAGGAAGGGACAAAATATACACGTGGTATGTTTGCGTTACCTAACCTAACCTAAACCTAACCTAACCTAAACCTAACCTAAACCTAAACCTAAACCTAAACCTAACCTAACCTAAACCTAACCTTTTTGGGTCAGGGGGGGAGTGTGGTGTTAGACTCCCCCCGCGACGTCTAAAAGTGGCGCGCGTGGAACACTACGCGCCGCCACCTCGGGTCCTGATGTGTGGGGGGCAACAGACGTCCCCGAATCCGTCGCCCCTGGACCCATTTAGGGGGGCTGGAAGAAGGCGTTGTCCGCGCTTCGCCGACGCCCGGTGCGCCTGCTGCGTGCAGGGTGAGTGGACGAGATCTCCCTCTCCCTTTCCGCAGCCTCCTTCTGCGAGACGACCGTTTCGCAGAAGGAAACCACCGCGTCCCAGGACTCTTCTCTGCCGACCATCGACTCCCTGTTTATGCGACACAGGTACTTCCCGAAGCAACCATGCCCCGAGAGCACGGGAGCCGTGCCTCCTCCCGAACCAGCGCTCGAACACCGGCCGGACCGCCTCGATGGTGACGAGGCCAGCGGTAGGGCGTGTAAGCCTGTCCCGCCATGCCGCCACCAGGACCTCGCGAAGCTGAGACCGACGCAGCTCCATGTGTCGCTGCATCGGTCGCTCACCCCGCGCCCTCGCTTCCTCGCGCCACCGATACAAGGACGCGAGTACTCTCGCTTTGGGGTCCCAGGGCGGGGATCCAGCCAGTATGCTGGCCGCCTCTTATGAGATCGTGCGATATCCCCGGATGACTCTGACGGCCATCGCTCTCTGCGGTTTCCGCAATATTGCGATACTGCCGGCCGTCAGGTCAGAGGCCTACATCGGGGCCCCATAGTAGCCCCAGGTAAAACACACAATTAAAGAACAATTAATAAAATCAACTTAAGGGGGATGCACTAGGGTACCCCGCAATATTCAAATTTTCTTAGGCTTTTTGCAATTTTCAGTTTAGCATCAGGTTGTATGGAAATCAAAAAAATTGACGAGGAAGCATTAACATAAATATTCAAGACATGCCCTTCAGAACATATCATTGAACGCGTTAGAACGCGGGTTTTTTTAATTTAGAACTACGAACTTGGTGTGGCCTAGCCTTCATTTCATAAGCCGTTGGCGATTAAGTCGCCAAAAACTTAACGAGAAAAACATATAAGGTATATACCTTTTTATTTCTATGCGCGGGAGTTACAAATATGCATTTACATAATAAAATTATAATAATTTATGTCATCAAAATGACTTTTTAAGATAACATAATCCGTAAACGTTATACTAAATGGCACATTTACGGATTATGCTAATTTGAAGAGCAATGCTGATGATTTATAACTTTACACATATTTGTTGCTTCCGTGTTTAAGTATTTGTCTGCCATACGACCAGATACTGGGCTGAAAATTGCAAAAAACGTAAGAATATTTGAATTTTACGAACTACTCTGGCATTTTCACCTTAAAATAGTTTATCACGTTTTAAAACAAATAAATACCTTTCTTCCTTGTTACCTCTTATTACAAGCAACAGTTTTATTTCTAAATACAAAACTTTTGAAATGGCATACTTAACAAGTGGTTCATTTAAAAAAACTGACTTGTGTCAAAAAACCCGATCGCAACTGTACTACAAACGACTAAATATGTAGTTCTAAACAAATCGGTTTTCAGGATTCGTCCATACTGAACCCTAGTCCCAACTTTCGCGGTCCGTATATAAATACCTCCATGTATAGCATTAGAAGGCACAAAAGTACTGATGGTAAGAAAACCGCTTGTATGTTTTGTATTTATTTTTATTCAGTCATCACAAATCACAGTCTGTTTATAAAATAATTTAAACTCTCGTCTGACATGTTGCTGACACATACTGATACATAAAATGACTTGTTATCAGTTGCACTGGGGCATCATTGTAATGTCAAAGAAAGAGATGCTTCTTATCTTAGAGATCTTCTTAACTCGCTTTTTATCTTATATATGAATGAGAGAGAGACCTCTATGTAATTACCAAAACCCGCTATAATAAAAGCATCAAAGGATGCCACCGACTTTTGCCCACTGCGGTTATTGAATTTTATGACTCTTTTGTTCGGCTTAGGCCTATTGTAAAATTTCTAGAAATTAATTATTAAATAATTAGTCACTACCTACTTATTTGCACGGAATTTTAAGTAGGTTATTATTAACCAACAAAATACTTTCTATAGAGATACACAACAATGGCAAGCATTTTTTTTATTTAAAACCAACAAAGAAATTTATTTTTATTTATTCATATAACAATTTGCATTGTGTTTGAATTACGCACATTAATTAATTTATAACAATTAAAAATATTAATTATGAATTTCAAATAGTAAATTTCACTGCAAATAATTATAATCAATAACATTGAAACAATTATTGCGTGTGTGAGCGAGAAAGTATTCTGAGTTCGCGCGTCACAACAAAGCAGTAATACATTACCACTCTCATAAAGGTATAAGTAATTGCTTTACCAAGTTTAAAAACTCTGAATATTTTTTCTGCTTGTTTCTCGTTTAATTATTATATTTATCAAATGCTTTTATTGATGTAAAACAAACCAGAAAGTATTCAATTATTTACACAATATAACATTTGCATGATAAACTTTGCACTTTGCATCGTTAATAAAGTTTTGTTTATAAATTAAGGTATTTTAAAACAACACAATTTACCATGACAATAATTAAAATAATTTACCACTTACGCTCATATGCAGCTGCTCAGCGATTTGACTAATATTAAATCCTTGGCCATGCAAAATTATTATTTGATTACGTTCTTCGCGTATGAGATTCCTAAAAGACGTTATGCACAAAAAAGATCCACAACATGTCGGAATCCAATATTCTCGCACAGGTTCACGTTTAGGCAATCCAGGTAAACAGTTCAATGGTCAATATTCAAAAGGTCCGGTAAGCGCGCCCAGGTCAAATAGTTCGTCCGTAAAATTAAAAAAAGGAGTACACGTGATACGTCACTATGCTGCGCAATGCAGGTTGCAACTAATTGCGTTATCGCTTTCCTAATAGGTGAAAAATTTTAGGGGGGCGTGGTTTGGCGCCGCCGCAGGATTTAGGCATTTTTTTTTTAAGTGAGCAGGCGGAAAAGGCTCTGATAGTACACCTATAACGCCTACGTATCATCTACATCTTACACACGCTTTGGCATTATATACCTACTGTATTAGTTATTCTGTGCTACTGGGGAAATAATAAAGATAAACTTATCACATTCATTTTGCCGAACGCCAATATTAAGTCATAAGTACTTATTATTATCTATATATATACATATATAAAAATCAATTGCTATTCGTTTGAGTTGCTAAATCTCGAGAACGGCTGGGCCGATTTAGCTGATTTTGGTTTTAAAATGTTTGTCGTAGTCCAGGGCCCCAAGTCTGCTATTACAATAGTGTCAGAATGGTCTATCATTGATTTCATAATTGTTGATTTTGATAAGTTTGGTAATCTACTAACATAATGGCGTCATTATGACTTTCCAGTGGTCAACCACTGCCACTCCATTGAAAGAAATGGCATAGAATGGTAATCTCGTACATAATGATAAATGAATCACTGACTTACATAAAACACTTGACTTGTATAAAACACTAATAAATAATATGTAAAAATATATATAAATGAAATCTGGCATAAATAAAGTAGTGGTAGTTTTTCGAAAATCATTTCTACTAAAGGGTTTTATAATAAAGGCAATACGACAATGTCATTATGACACAATTCTATTACGAGACCATTGACCGACCAATGATCGCCATTAAGAATTTAGCAGATTACGAACTTTAAGCAAAATGACAATGGGATGGGAATGGGATCGTGTTGGAATGACGAATTTATAAAAATAGCAGACTTGAGGCCCAGGAAAGGTTTAAACGGTGAGAAAATATGGGAAAATTGCGAGCAAGATAGTAAAAACAACAATTTCATCTATATACTTGCCTGTTAGGGTTAATGGAGGAACACCAAGGAAAGGCTGTTATAAGGATTTATATAATACGTTTATTATCCTTTTATATATTATAATATTTATATATTGGAAGGTGTGTTATATAAAATTCAATGTCCTGACTGACTGACTGATATATCAACGCACAGCCTAAACCGCTGGTCCTAGAGACATACAATTTGGAGGGTGTATTCTTCGTGAAGACTATGTATCCACTAAGAAAGGGTTTTTCGTAAGTCCACCCCTAAGAGGGTAAAATGGGGGGATTTTGTTTGTATGAAAAATCTTATTTCTTGAGTTAATAAACTTGAAACTTGGCACGAATACTTATCTAAATAAATTATAAAGATTTTTAGTTTTTTTTTCTTCTAAACTACCCCCTAATAAGGGATTGGGGGGTTTCAAAGTTTGTATGGAAGAATTTTAGCGCGCAGTCCGATTTACTCGAAACTCAGTATTTATACCTAATATTGAAAGTAAAGGATAATGTGTATCAGGGTTTTTTGAAAATCTACCCCTGACGGGCTGAAATGGGGTAGTAAATTTTTCAAGGGAGGATTTTACTGCATGGCTTGATTAACTCGAAAATTAGTATAAATGATCTTCGATTCCAGTTATGAATACATCCTAAACATTTTTTTTTAAATTCCACTCCTGTGGGGGTGAAAAGCGGAAATACAGTTTATATTAAAAATCTTCTTCATTAGGTTAATAAACTTGAAACTTTTCAAGAATACTCGCCTTAGTAAGTAATAAAGTTTATCATTATAAGTTTTTCAAAACTACCTCTCAAAGGGGGATATAGGGGTGTTGAAGTTGGTGTGGAAGAAATTGAATGCGCGGTCCGAGTAACTCGAAACTCAGTATTGATAATTTTGACAGAAAATAATTAATAATAAGTATGTAAAGTTGTCGAAAATTTACCACTGACGGGACAAAAAGGGGTGATTCCGTTTTTCAGGGGCAGGATTTGAACTTGAAACTGTATGTTACATTTTAACGCCTAAACCACTGAACTTCTGATTAGGAATAGAGATAGATGGCATCCTGGGGAAGCACATACATTTTATCCTGTTATCACATTCCCGTGGGATAATTTCTGACATCCACGCGAACGAAGCCGCGGGCAGAAGCTAGTATTTATATATTGGAAGGTGTGTTATATAAAATTCAATGTCCTGACTGATATATCAACGCACAGCCTAAACCGCTGGTCCTAGAGACATGAAATTAGGAGGGGAGTATTCTTCGTAAAGACTAGGTATCCACTACGAAAGGGGTTTTCAAAATTCCTTAGAGGGTGAAATGGGGGGATTTTGTTTGTATGGAAAATCTTATTCCTTGAGGTAATAAACTTGAAACTTAGCACTAATACTAATCTAAGTAAATTATGAAGTTTGCCATTTTATATTTTTCTAAACTACCTCCTAAAAGGGAATTGGGGGATTTCAAAGTTTGTATGGAATAATTTTAGTGCGCGGTCCGAATAACTCATAACTCAGTATTTTTACCTCGGATCGAAAGTAAAGAATAACGCGTATCAGGATTTTTTGAAAATTACCCCTGACGCGTGACGGGCTGAAAAGGGGTAGTCAATTGACGGAGGAGGATATTACTGCATGGCTTGATTAACTCGAAAATTAGTATACATAATCTTTGAGTCAAGTTATGAATACATCCTAAACGATTTTTTTAAATTCCACCCCTGTGGGGGTGAAAGGCGGGGATACAGTTTATTTGAATAGTCTTCTTCATACTTTTTTTTTTACATCTATAAACAATAATAATACATTTATGTACATGTGAAAAAAAAAAAAAAAAAAAAAAAAAAAAAAACTATACTATGTCTTCTTCATTATATTAATAAACTTGAAACTTTTCAATAATACTCACTTATGTAAGTAATAAAGTTTATCATTATAAGTTTCTCAAAACTACCCCTCAAAGGGAGATATAGGGGTGTTCCTTGTGGGGATGAAAAGCGGGGATATAAACTTGAAACTTGGCAAGAATACTTGGCTAAGTAAGTAATAAAGTTTATTATTATAAGTTTTTCAAAACTACCCCTCATAGGGGTGTTGAAGTTTGTGTGGAAGCATTTGAATGCACGGTCCGATTAACTCGAAACTCAGTGTTTATACTTAAGACCAAAAATAAAGAATAACATGAATCAGGGTTTTTCAAAAATCTACCCCTAACGGGTTGAAAAGGGGTAGTTAATTTTACATGGGAAGATTATAATGCGTGGCTTGATTAACTCGAAAATTGGTATAAATAATCTTTCAATCAAGATAAGAATTTAATTTTTTTTTTAATCGTTTGGGACCTCCAAACAATTTTTTTTTTAAATTCCACCCTTGTGGGGATGAAAAGCGGGGATATAAACTTGAAACTTGGCAAGAATACTTGCGTATAAAGTTTATTATTATAAGTTTTTCAAAACTACCCCTCATAGGGGTGTTGACGTTTGTGTGGAAGTAATTGAATGCGCGGTCCAATTAACTCGAAACTCAGTATTATTACTTTTGACAGAAAATAATTATAATAAGTATGTAAAGTTGAATAATAAGTATGTAAAATTTAACTCTGACGGGGCAAAAAGGGTAATTCGATTTTTAAGGGGAGGATTTAAACTTTAAATTATTATGTTACATTTTCACACCTAAACCACTGAACTTCTGATTTGGCAAAGAGAAAGATGGCATCCTGGGGAAAGACATACTTTTTATCCTGGTAGCACGTTCCCGTGGGATAATTTCCGACATCCACGCGGGCGAAGCCGCGGGCAGAAGCTAGTTTTCCCATATTAACTGTTCGGGTCGTGGGGCTTTTGGGACCGGGACCGCGGTCCCGGATACCACCTATAAATGCAATAATTCGTTTTGAGTGGTATTTTGGGACCTCAAGAAAAAAGAAGTTCAAGTACAGTTAATAAAAAAGCTGATATAATATTTTGATCAACAAATAAATGAATTATCAGTACCGGAATAAAGGCTAGGGTAATATTATTTAGTTGCAGTTCTGTTAAATCCTCATTATTGCGAATGGAAAGGGCGCAGAGGGCAGTTTTAAAAGTTATGGCCCACAAACCAATCCGCTTCCCCACAAGTGAACTCTACGCACTATGTGGGGTACCAAGAGTCAGACACTCGTTTGCACTTAGCACCATCCTACGTAAGCACTCCGAACTGGCTTTCGATGCTAACCTCATCAAGCACAGACGAAGGTCTATTAGAGTCTGTTTAATCGAGCCAGTCGGCACCGAAGTAGTTAGACGTCAATATAGATACCTAAGCTCTATTTTGTACATCCGGGTAAATGAGGTATGCAACATATATCCACTTAATCTCAGAGAGTGTCGAGTCACCGTTGATAAATGGCTTCATACTCTTACTTATGAAGAACTTGAAAATTTAGTTAAAACGTAACATATACATAAACACGCACTCATAACACTACATCACACAAACGCACAACACATCACATCGTACGCACACTCAATGTACAACACTCCGCACGCACAACACACTACACCTACACACACGCACAACACATCACTTGCCTATTTTTGATTACCATACCTTTTCGCTTTTATGTTATTTTTCTTTTCTTTTTATTATTATGTTCTTTTTTATTTTTTATTTTTATTATTGGTTATCATTTTTCTCTGTATTTTTTTTTTCTTTTTAAGTTAATAATGTTTCCACAACGCTGGAGCGCTTACTCATAAACATTTTTGTATGGGCGTTAATGGCTGCGACACAGTTTATAACTAATGCAGTCATTATCGTACATAATTTTTATTGTAATTTGTTTTTAGTTCCAATAAACATTATTATTATTATATTATATTATTATTACTTATATACGGATAGTTGTAGCTATATGTATATATAGAAAAAAATACACTGGCAACACTGGTAGCCGGTCGTCAAAAAAACGGTCTCTAGGTTAATTATTTTAGTAAATTAATAAAAATGTTATAAATATAATAAAGTAGTGTAATATAGTCAAGCCTAGGAATACCTAGGCTTGACTATATTACACTACGAAGTTTTCGACAAAAAACACTTGATAATCACTGTTATGAATGCTTAATAAAGCATTCATAACAGTGATTATCAAGTGTTTTTTGTCGAAAACTTCGTAAAAACTGAGGATTCAAAACCGGCTGTCAACCCGACGTACCAACGGTGACGGATTTCAAACTCATCGATCCCGGGGAGTATTTTGTTTTATTTAAGTGCTTGTATTTACACACCACATAACTTCACAAAGTACTGCTCAGGTCTCTGAGTCACGTCCATCACACACTGGCACGGTTTATGTCTCCTTTTGCTTGACAACTAGTGGAAGCAAAATCGACGACGAAAACATTCGCCCAGACAATAAATACTACATAATTTACTACACAAAAATAGGCTCATTAGAGCCTATTCATACTATAAAACCTGTTGTGTCATACTTGTTATTGTCAAAAATTAAACTCCTTTGTGTTTCACAATAAAAGCAGTATTTCTTTTAACTTCACTTCTATTTAAAATCTCCATCTCATTCCCTAATAACTTAATCTTAATACTAAACTTCCTTAATAACTTATTTTAAAATCTATATGTTAACATTTCATTGCTTATTTTTGTAATATATTGTGATGTGGGTACACGAACAATAAATAAGTCTCGCATGAACTGTCTTTGAATTTGCATCGATATTCTACAGTGGCGACGAGTAATTATAATAAATTCAAGTAAAACAGTAAAATATCAAGATGCCGATCGGGAAAATACACGTATTTGATCTGGATGGAGGTGAAAACTGGCCAGCATATGTGCGTTTAGTGGAACAATTTATTTTGTTAAACGACATAAAAGATAACCTACGCGTGGCCACGTTAGTGACGCATGTCGGAGCGCCGACCTACCGATTGATGTGTGACCTGTGTGCTCCAGACAATCCAGAGGATAAAACTTTCACCAAGTTAGTGGATCTTGTGAAAAATCACCTGGAACCCAAAAGATCAGAAATAGCAGAGCGCCACGTGTTTCGCCAGCGGCGGCAAGGGGAAGGTGAAAATATCAAAGTATTCTTACAAAATTTGAAACACTTGGCTACCTACTGCAATTTTGATAACCAGTTGGAAGTGAACATTCGAGATCAATTCGTGTCGGATCTTCGAAGCGAAGAAATACGGTCTTGCTTGTTTGCGGAGACCACTCTCGATTACAAGAAGGCAGTGGAGCTGGCGCTGGCGCTGGAGGCGGCCGAGCAGCACGCGGCTAAGGCCGTGGCGCGCTCGCCGGCCGCGCCGTGGGCAGCAGCTGGGCCAGCGGGACTCCAGGCAGACGCGGGCGAGAGGGTGCACCGGGTGAGCGTGGCCGGGCAGGCCAGCGCCGCCGGTCGTGACGTCGAGGCTCTGCGACGCAAAATGTGCTGGCGCTGTGGCCGGGACGGCCATGCGCCGCACAAGTGCAAATACAAGTCGTATGTGTGTGACAAGTGCAAAGTGAAGGGCCATTTGGGGTCCGTATGTGATAAAAAAGAAGTGAGTGCAGGCAGGTCTGGTTCTAAATATCAAAACTTCATGGAAACAGAATCATCGGAGTCTGGAAGTGAGGAGTTCGAAGGACTGTATACTATTAAAGGTCAGTCAGTTCAAAATGTAAAAGACGGACCATATCATTGTGAACTCATTGTTGAAAATCAAAATGTATTATTTGAAATCGACACGGGCAGCAAAATATCGGCGGTATCTAAATCGTTCTACGATCAACATCTTTCTAGTTTACCGATACAAAAAGATAGCATTAAATTACAATCATATACAGGTGACTCAATAATACCGATAGGCCGGGTCTCGGTGCGAGTCAGCAATGCAGGCGCAGAGGACGCCATATTGTTGCCATTGTTTATTATTGAACACGGTGGACCTCCGCTTATTGGGCGCACCTGGATGCGCGAACTTAAATTAAAGTCAATAGATTTATTTCATCTAAAAGAAGAGGTTGATCCTGTTGTTTTGGAATTAAAACAAGAATTTCCAGAAGTATTTACAGAAAAAATAGGTACTTATAAACATAATTTGTCACTGTACTTGACTGATAACACGCCGGTATTTTGCAAATCTCGTCCATTACCACTTGCGCTGCGCGTGCCAGTGGAAAAAGAACTTAAACGCTTACAAGACGAAGGTATAATTTACAAAGTAGACAGATCCGATTATGGA
The DNA here is from genome assembly GCA_945859715.1 of Apamea sordens. Classification (NCBI taxonomy): domain Eukaryota; kingdom Metazoa; phylum Arthropoda; class Insecta; order Lepidoptera; family Noctuidae; genus Apamea; species Apamea sordens. Next base: position 7,340,455 of record OX244014.1, read on the forward strand.
ACTCCTATTGTGCCAATTATTAAGCCGGACGGTTCTATTCGTTTATGCGGTGATTATAAAGTGACCGCGAATAAATTATTAAAAGATTTTCATTTTCCATTGCCAAAAATAGAAGAGTTATTTGCAACGCTAAGTGGTGGGGAGCAATATAGTAAATTAGATTTTAAAAATGCATTTATGCAACTTGAATTATCAGGCAATTCACAACCGCTTACAGCGATTACAACACATGTAGGGACGTTTGTATATCGCAGGGCTCCTTTCGGACTTAAGTGCCTACCTGAAAAGTTTCAAAAAATTGTTTTCGATACGTTAAATGGTCTAGAATATGTGGTAGCCTTTATTGATGACATTTGTGTGAGTGGCAGGAATAAATCTCATCATTTGGAAAACTTAAGGGCGGTGCTAACTAGATTAAGAGAAGCTGGTTTAACAATAAAGTTTACTAAATGCGAGTTTTTAAAAGATGAGGTTTGTTACTTGGGTTACAGAATTAACAAACACGGTTTTTATACAGATACATCTAAAGTTGTGTAATACCATAAACGAAAATGCCCATCCCCGAAAATGTGTCACAATTAAGAGCATTATTGGGTTTCATAAATTATTATGCACGTTTCATACCCAGTCTAAGTATGATATTACATCCACTTCACGCTCTTTTAAAAAAGGGAGTAAAATGGGCGTGGTCGGAGAACTGCAATGGCGCTTTGGAGGAGATAAAGGTAAGATTGACGAGTGACCCGGTACTGGCCCACTACTCGCCGGCGCTGCCGCTGATGTTGGCTGTGGACAGCAGCGCGTACGGCCTGGGCGCCGTGCTGGCGCAGCGCCACCTCGACGGCGTCGAGCGCATCGTGTGTTGCGCCTCGCGCACGCTCAACGACGCCGAGCGTCGCTACAGTCAGGTAGACAAGGAGGCGCTGGCCATTGTGTACGGAGTTACGGGGCACCATCAATATCTATTTGGTAGGCATTTCACGTTATAAATATTCGGGCCTAAAAAGGGTATACCGCAAACTGCAGCCAGCCGCTTACAGAGATATGCTGTGCGTCTGGCGGCTTATGATTTTAACATCGTGTTTGTAAATTCACAAATAAATAGCAATTCAGATGGCTTAATTTTAATTTTTATTTATTGAGGGATAATAAACAGCTACAATATAAAATATGACATGTTATAAAAATAATATGAGGAGTGTTAACAATATTGTGGCCCACTACATTATCCACATATTACAAACAAAAATGGTAATAAGTGCCACTAAGTGAGCAATAAAATGAATTAATAATTATTACATCAAATAATACAATAAAAACAAGTAAAATAATAAAAAAAGAACAATAAAAGACATCAGAATAACAATGAGCAAAAATAGAAATATCTATTAAAAATATAGGACTAACATTCATTAATATTACCATTATTATTACATAGAAGTTTCATTACATTCCATTTGAATTTTGATTTTGAGCATATAAAAATATCGATATCAATGAAATCTTGATTATAAGAATCTACCATACGACGAATAGGGCAGCGCAAACCAGAATTAGTGCGACATATGTTGACTGCAAACAAAGTACCTGCACGAACACAACGCCTATTAACGGTGCGAGGGACTGCATAACATAATTTGCTCGTGAGGTCAGTTGAGTCAAACCCACTATGGACAATAGCATGTAGTACAGTGACTTCCAACAGTTTACGTCTGGATTCCAAGGTAATCTGTTTATATTTCTGCAACAACTGAGAATACGACAAGTATATACCGTGACACCTATAATGCAAGGCTCGAAGAAACTTACGCTGGACCTTCTCGATCTCATCTTTGTATTTTTGATAGAACGGGTTCCAGATTGGGACGGCATATTCAAGCTGTGATCGTACAAGAGTCTTGTATAGGTAAAGATAAGTAGAAGCTCGCTTGAACTCGGTAGATGACCTCATGACGAACCCATACATCTTGAATGCGTTATTTACAATCTTTTCCACATGTAGATTTAATGATAGCTTATCGTCAAGTAATACACCTAGATCCCTCACAGTAAAAACATTAGTAAGCGCAGTATTACACAATTTATATTTGAAATTTGTGGGAGATCTGTTTCTTGTAAAATTAATATAATTACATTTAGACAGACTAAGATGCAGCTTATTGTCAAGACAGTATCTCGCGAGCCTATCCAGGTCTTCCTGAAGTTTGAGGCTATCTTCTACCGTTTGTACAGTTGTATAAGCTTTGAGGTCATCGGCATATAAAAGAAATTTGGTATTTAAAAAACACTTATTTATATCATTTATATATATAATGAACAATAAAGGTCCCAGGATTGAGCCTTGCGGAACGCCTGAGGTAATAGGCACGGAACCAGACTGATGGCCATTCACAACGATCTTTTGAGTTCTGTTTTTAATGTAGGATGAGAACCAGCGAAGCAGATTTCCCCGTATACCATTAAAAGCGATCTTATTCAACAAAATTTCATGGTCAACCCTGTCAAAAGCCTTCTTAAAATCTGTATAAACAGCGTCAACTTGCAGGCGCTTATCAGTGTTTTCAAAAAGATAATTAGAAAAGATAAGTAAGTTGGAAATAGTAGAACGCTGCTGAACGAACCCATGTTGTTCTGGGATGATAGCGCTATGCAAGATCGGATAGATTTCATTGTGCACGAGTCTTTCAAAAAGTTTTGACAGGGTCGACAGAATTGAGATAGGCCGATATTGCTCTACATCATGTTTTGAACCATTCTTGTGTACGGGCGTAATATTAGCCTGTTTCCATACATCAGGGAAAACACCATCGCTTAAGCACTTATTATAAATTGTGTAGAGTGGCTTACAAATACCGCTAGCAGTAGCTTTAAAAAACAGAGCCGGATACCCATCTGGGCCCGCTCCCTTGGATGGATCAAGCAATTTCAGCTCTTTAAGTATTTTAGATTCCTCGATATGCAGGTTATCAACGACTGAACTAATATTGGCATCACAGAGCGTAGGCGGGGTCCAGGTTGACAGCGAGGGTGAACTTGGTTCAAATACAGACTGGAAAAAATCCGAAAACATGTTGCAAATCACGTCTGGGGCACTTGACTTAACGTTTTGGTACTGCATCGTGGAAGGAATACCTGATTTATTTTTGCGATTCGATATGTACGTCCAGAAGTATTTTATGTTAGAGGTGAGGTTATCTTCGACGGATTTCATATAAGCTGAATAACAAGTTTTACACGCTTCTTTGAAGGTTGTTCGGAGTTCAGAAAACTCATTGTAGTCTTTGATGTTATTAAACTTTTTCCATTTTATCCAAAGGCGTTGTTTCTTTTTGAAAATTTTAATTAAATGGCCAGAGAACCAAACCGGAAAGTCAAGCGCCCGGGACTTAACACGTGGGACGTTGGGTCTGATGATGTCATCAAGCATATCATAGAAGGTATGTACAGCTTCCTCAGCCGGAAGGCGGCCCAGCAGGCTAGGCCAATCGACATCATTGATTTGCTCATTAATAACATCATAGTTGGCCTTACGGAAGTTATACTTACTTAACGGCTTGCGTTTCAGAGTTTGTGTGGATATACTTGTGGGGGCCGTTGCAACAAACGGAGGATGGTGAGGGTCAATAGGTAATAGTGAGTCTAATGGAGGGCCAACCATACTAACGATGTTTGATATAAACAAATCAAGAATTCTCCCATTCCCATTAGGGATGTTATTATACTGGTATGCATTAAGAGTAGACATGAGCTGTATTAGCTGCAAAGATACAGGGGACGTTCCAGTGCATGTCATACCAGTAGCAAGATGTGAGCCGCCGGGCTGGGTAGCCCTCCATGTAAGTTCTGGAAGGTTGTAATCACCAACAATGAATACACTCACGACACAAGGTTCGTTCAGCAGATCCTGTAATATATCAAGATGGCTGGTATATACATCCATTGAGGCCCATGGCGGCATATATACAGCACTAACTACATGCATCTCGGTGCTATTATTTTTACTGGGGACTCCGACCATGAGATGCTCGGTGCACGCTGTGGAATTGTACTGAGGGCGACTAGGAACATCAAGCAAGCATGACCGAAGTCCACGTAACACTGCGATGAGTACTCCACCACCATCCTGTTTCTTTGTTGTGTTGCGATCGCGGTCACATCGGTACACAACATATCGAGGATCCACAAACTCACTGCTAGCAATATCGGGTGTAAGCCACGTCTCGGTTAAAATTATTATGTCATACGAAAACGACAAAATACTTAGAAATAGTGTCTGCAGCTTGGTTCTCACGCCCCTACAGTTCTGGTAGTACATAGTTATGTTGTTGTTATCCATTAACGAGGTAGTTGACAGTAAATTCATATAAAATAGTAAGTGTTGTGCACATAAGGCCCAGTAATATTGCGTAGGGATAGCAAGTTATGCTTATGATACTCAAGAAAGGATCAAGACCGTCCAGCATAATTAGAAGGTGAAAGATACACACTATGTCGCAGTCACAATAGACAAACAATTTCATCAATTTGTGAAGATATTGCAAAAGATTGGAATGTGTTGACAAGTGGCACTGACTGCCAATATTAATTAAATCCAGAAATAAATAGCTAGGCAATACTAGCGCAATTGTAATAATAATTGTAATATTCAATTCAATAATTAAATAGCCAAATAATATCAGAATAACTACTATAACACTTAATTCTACGAATAAATAGCCTAAAAATATCAGAACAAAATTGCCTGTGATCGGGAAAACATGCAACACGAGACATACACAGTTATTGTTCTGTTCAAGTAAAAAGTTTGAAATTTTAACATAACTTACTATTGTGCAAAGAACGATTAAGAAGAAGCAGCTAATCAGTAGTTTTAGTTTTAATTTTATTGAGATCGCTGTCGCCGCGTATTGAGAATGCGGTTGCACCATCACGCTCGCGCACCAATATGGTACCATTCCTGATCCATACATATTTGTGATTATGATTGTTTGCAAATTCGCGAGTTTTGCGAAATAACTGCTTCTTCCTTAAAGTTAAATGCTCATTAATGTAGACGGACGTGGAGGTGCCGGCGATACCAATGTGGTCTGTCTTAAGAGAATTAGCCTTACGGAATGCGCTCAGCAAGTTGTCCCTCTGCAGGCGAGATGTGAATTTGAGTATAACGTTTTTTGGTCTCGTGCTCTGTTGATGTGCATGAGGCACCCTGTGCACGGCGACGATGTCACTGAGTGAGACTGGACATTTAAGGACGTTTCCTATGGCTTCAATAACAGCAGGGAGGTTTTCATTGCGCCTCTCAGGCAAGTTACATATCTCGACATTGCATTGTCGTGCCTGCTGCTCTAGAACGTCAATCTTTGTCTCCAGACCACTGATTGTAGATTCCAACACAGCCGGTGAGGGGTTATAGTTCAGATCATCAACGCGCTTCTTGAGAACGTCATGCTCATCAGCTTGGTTCTGAGCAGAAGTTTGGAGGGTGATAATATCGTCACGGAGATCGGAGACGTGTTGTTTCAAAAGGGTTTGCTCCGTACGTAACGTTTGCATTTCCTTCTGAATACCTGTCAAGGTAGATTTAATCTCATCGCGCATGTGAAGCATATCCTTGCTCATTTCATTACGCCACTGGCTAAGAGTTAGTTGCAGATTTGCAGTAAATTTCTCAAAATCACCGAAGTGCGTGGGTATTGACGACGTTCCGGTGATCAACGTATTATTATTACTAAGACTGGTAGATGAGCTGAGGTGACTGTGGTCTAAGTTGTCACAGGACATATCCATGCTGGGTTCCTCAGCTGGGAGCTCGGTGTAGCTGCGCACAGGTGTGTTTGTATTTGACTTAGCCCGTCTAGTTACATTACTACATGAAGGGCACTTCCAGACAGCTTTGTACTCCTCGTTCAGAGCCATAAATTGGTTAGCTGTTAAATTTAAACATTCGCAGTGGTATTTTCCACGACATACGGAGCATTGGAGAATATTACGAACTGAGATATCATTACAACATTCCATCCTAAAGGACCCAGTACGATTAGTATGTGTAAAATTGAATGTTCCGTAGTTTACAACTCCAGGGTACTTCAAGCGCCCTCTATACAGTCTTGTTGCAATGAGGTCTGTAATTATTGTTGGATATGACAATAATTACTCGTTGCACTGATGCCAATTAGAAGAGTGGCTGTCACCTTATTTCTTAAGTATGCCAACAGGTGTCGTTATGCTAAGCAAGGATAGAAGTAATTAAAGGTACCGGTAGATGGCGGTGACTTAAGCCCAGTTCTGTCCAGTGATTGAGCAAATGACTATGCAATTTTGAATAGGTACTCGGCTAGATTCCGTTAGAATACAGAAATCCGATAATCACTTCACTATAATGTTGAAATGACACAGTAAACACTTGGCAGGGGTGCCTATAGACCGACAAGGGGCACTCAGTTCTCAAATTAAAGTTTATTAAAGTTATTTGTCAGTTAGATACACAGTTATTCACACTTCACAACAATATTCACTTCTGTGGTCTATTCTTTTACGGCTAACAATATAAAACGGTATGCGGCATCTAAACTTTGACTTAAAACAAAAAAACACTAATTTAAGACACTTTTACTGTTCTAAATTATTATTTAAATACGGAGCAACGTAAAAGTAAACATACGGTTAGCGCCCTCTAGCGACAGGATCGAGGCTTATCACGATTACCTTTGGCGAAAACCAAGGTAGAGGACCAAGACGATGGCATAGGCATATCTACATTTTGTAGAGGACAGTTTCCCTCTTAGTCACAAAGACGTTGCATAGGCGACTAAAAAAGATAAAATTTTATGCAAAGTGTACGGTTACATAATGAGTGGATGGCCTCTCATAGGTGATACAGAAGAAGAGAAGGCATATTTTCACCGACGTGAAAATCTACATATAGATCACGGGTGTATAGTTTGGGGATACAGGATAGTGGTGCCGGAACAGCTGCGAGCACAGATCTTAGAGGAAGTGCACGCGGGGCACGTGGGCGTCGTGCGCATGAAGAGCATCGCGCGCGGCTACGTATGGTGGCCGCGCCTGGACGCCGACATTGAGGCACGCGCCGCCTCCTGCGCCGCCTGCCGGGCGCAGCTGGACGCGCCGCCTGCGACACACTCCTGTACCGTATGTATGGCCTTCGGAACCTTGGACGAGACTTCATGTAGATTTTCTACAATACCAAGGTAAATATTACTTTTTGATACTTGACTCGCACTCTAAGTGGATCGAAGTATTTCTGATGGGGACCGGTACATCGGCTAAGTTAGTATTAAACAGATTACGAGAATGCTTCAGCCGATTTGGGCTGCCGAAGTGCTTGGTGAGTGACGGGGGTCCGCCATTCCGATCCGAGGAATTTGAGTTATTTTTAACCCGCAACGGAATCAAGCACATTCTAATAGCCCCTTACCATCCATCGAGCAACGGCGCCGCCGAGAATGCCGTAAAAACTGTAAAGAAAGCAATTAAAAAAGCGGCTTCTGAAGGTGAGAACATCGAGCGAGCAATAAACAATTTTCTATTAGTGTATAGAAACAGTACACACTCAAGCACACAGCGCGAGCCAGCTGTGGCGCTGCTGGGACGGAGGCTCCGCATGCGCTTGGACTTGCTGCGCAGCAACAATGTGGATGCGGTCGAGACAGCACAGACCAAACAGGTTGAACATGCCCAAGGTACAAACAGAGAGGTCCAACTTGGTGATCGAGTGCTGTTTCCGAGACCACTCGAGAAACAATCCCAAGTGGATGGAAGGAGAGGTCTCTGAGCGCACCGGAACAGTGACGTATAAGGTAAAATCCGACCAGGGGGTACACCGAAAACATATAGATCAAATTATGCCATTACGAAAACACACGCGGTATTCTAATCCTATTGTCACAGATACCGCAAATCAAACAGAAAACACTGAAAAAGAAACATGGGAGTCTGCACCTAATTCACCGGTGACGTCATCACTTCAGACTTCACATGACTCGCCCGTCATACATGAGACTCAAAGCGATTACGCGGTGGAACCATCCACTTCCGGGGACTGGGTCAATAATAGACCTAGAAACAGAAACATTATCAATATTGATTAATCCATGTCTTTAAGAGGTCTAATTCTGTGTAGTAGGTATAAAAGCCGTGTTGGTGACAGTACTTTAGGTTAAGTAATTATTTGTAAGTTTTTTTTTTCTTATTAGATAACCTTTTGATTAAGTCACAATGACCGTAATGCAAATATTATTTTGTATTAACTGAAATGTACTCAGTAACTTGCAACCTACCAAACTTCTAAAAAAGTAAGAGGTAGGAAGTATATAAATAATGTCGAAGCATGTAGAAGTTATGAACACCTTTTATTGTAACAATAACTTAATTATGTTTATTTTTAGTTTGGATAAGTTAAAAATATAAAATTTTGTTGTTACCTTTATTTCTTGTGAGGGAGGAAATGTAATATATTGTGATGTGGGTATACGAACAATAAATAAGTCTCGCATGAACTGTCTTTGAATTTGCATCGATATTCTACAATTTTCAACTTACTTTAATTTAATTTTTCTTTTTTTCCCTTCTACCTCCTAATAATCTAAATATTAGAACATCTTTTCTCACACTGTTATTTAGCTGCATAACTTCACACATTCCAGGTGACTCACATTTCAAAGAAAATGATGACCCGCAGTGCTACAATCAAGGAGATGGAAGTGTGGCGTAGATAAAATGTTATGTGCACTGTGTGCACATAAAGTATTAGTTTTAAAGTATATATAAATAAATGTAAATAAATAAAATAAAAATTGTATACACGGACGGACAAGCAAACCATGCCTGTTAGTAGTGACCAAACCGGACGGCCGCCTGACCGCTCCATTGTTTAGCGCGCGAGGTGGGGGCTCGCATTCCGAAGCCGCGCCCGCGCATCAGTGCCGGTGGCCCGCCAGTCAGCCTATCGCCCTTCGCATGATCGCTGTACCGCTCGATCTGCTATCGCGCTTACTCTGTTCCTATAATATTTCGCTGTGCTTTTTTATCTGTCTACTCCATCTATCTACCTAGTGCTATTCTTCATCCTCATTGTGCTGTGGACTCTAATCTGTGTACCTACTGTCAAAACTCTTATCGCTATTTCCAATAAACTATAAATTTTCTTGTGTCAGTGTACAAACTTTTATTCATCTCCACACACACACGTACCTCAAGTAATAGTGCTAAATTGGTGACCCCGAGTATGAACATCAGCGCAGCCTTCGTGCAAACACTTCAGCGTGACGTCATCATCATCACTTCCGCAAGCTTCAGCGGCGAGTAACCCAGCCAGCCAGCATCCACGGCTTCAACGGGTATCCTGACCACCAGCATGCAGCGTCCGCGCATACCTGGTCATCACCCTCAGCCTCATCAGCAACCTTGGCACAGCACACTGCACCTTCGACCGGTCAACAAGCAGAGCACCCTCTCCTGGTCGACGCAGCAGCCAGCCTCAACCCGGCGCTGTACGACATCCGACGCACTGGAGTATAACGCAGCGCCACCCCGACTCACTGGGGACATCTCCGCAGACAGTTCCGACTCACCGTGAACTATGCGACAGCCGGTTCCGACTCACTGGAACCTCAGCTGGCCTGGCAAGCGTAGCAAGAAACAAGACTCAGCCCACTATCGACCTCCGGTCTCCGGAGGGGAGTGATGTAGCGGTATCTACAACACCACATGCAAACAACGCGTCATACTGACGTCACGCAAATCCTGCATCTCGCAAGCTGAGTTTACCGCGCAATTAGCATAGATACAATTTGTCTGGCGGACATTTGCCCAACATCAATCGTTGGGCAAATGTCCGCCAGACACAACACCCATCTGGTCGGAGGAGCCTCCCTTTTCTATGGAGGTTGAGTGAACTTTACACCCTGTTCCTCATGCCTTTAAACTGAAAAAATCATGAATATGACGTATTGGATAGTTGTCGGGTACTGACCCTCAAGTTCACCATGGTCATCACCATTACACCTGGCTCCCAAGAAGAACAGCGGATGGCGACCCTGTGGTGACTACCGCACGCTGAATTCCAGGACAGTACCCGACAACTATCCAATACGTCATATTCATGATTTTGCACATAGTCTGTCGGGATGTTCGGTTTACAGTACTATCGATCTGGTCAAAGCGTATAACCAGATTCCTGTAAGTCCAGAGGATATTCCCAAGACCGCTATCACCACGCCGTTTGGTTTATACGAATTTCCTTTCATGACATTTGGTCTACGCAATGCTGGCCAGACCTTTCAGCGGTTCGTCGATGAGATGCTGCGAGGACTGGACTTCTGCTATGCATATCTTGACGATTTCTTGGTCTTCTCAAATAATAATAATAATAAAAGCTAGCAACACCAACGTCAACGTCAACGTCTCTTTTGTCGTCTCTTCACAATTTGATATTTTATAATTTTTAGAAGCAGTTAATAAATTCATATACCGGCAACCATATCAGGAAAAACCAAATTTATTAAAACATACCTAATTTTAAATAAATAAAATGAACAACCTACACATTCATCAAAAACTGCCGAATCGGAGGTGACATCTGTCATGTCACCTCCGATAAAACGTGAAAAATGACGAAAAAGGATTGAAGACAATATTGAAGATGTTGACGAGATCAGCAGCTCGCCGCGCACTTATACCACCTCCGGATTCGTCGCTCAGCCCCGCCCCGCCGCCGCCGGAACCTAGCCCCATCGAGAGTGCTGTGACACCGGCCGTAGCAGTTGCGTCGAGCTCGAGCGACGAATATTTTTCCCCGCCGACGTCGCCAACACCTGTACGTCGGCAGGGGAGAGGCCGGCCACCGAGGAGCTTGGGACTTAGGGGCCATCCGGCCCCGAGCCGGGTCCCCGCTACCGGTGGTTGTGTGCAGCGCATGAGATGGACTCAGTCTATGAACGAGAACGTCATGCGCGCATATTACAGGTCTACAGAGGGGGGAACTAACCTCACTGCGTACCGTGATAGGATGCTGTCTCTGTTCCAGGAACTGGAACCAACTGTCAACGTCTCGGCCCAACGACTGTCGGATCAGGTGCGGGTCATCCAACGTAATCACAGGTTGGACGATATCGCACTTGATAGGCTGCGCTCAGAGGTACTGGGCAACCAAATCGTCTCGACTCCGATACAAACCGCGGCACCAGCGTCAACTACTGATGCCATCCCGCCGCGGTCTAATCATGTTGAAGAAGATGATGATAGGGTTGACACAGTAAGTAGCCAGTGCAACGTCCGACTGAGGAGCGCACTGGAGGATGCGTTTCGCGAGTATAGGTCCACTCCAACCGAACTTAGACCCCGAATACCACGGCTACCTATGCACAAAAAAAATAGGGCGCTGGTGTGTGCCTTGGACTCGCAGCTCAAGAACTCGAAGCTCTTCGAGAGCAGCGAGGATCTTGTTGATACACACTCGATCCTGTATTGCGCGGCTGTGGCGGCATGTCGTTTAGCTAACGTCAAGTTTCCCAATTGTGACGTAGCTACTCGACCAAAACCAGCCGTACCAGCCTGGCAATGCAGGATCGAGCGTCGTATCGATGGGGCCAGGGTACTCATCGGCAAACTATACTGCTTCAGGGAGGGCAATACACGACCACGAGTGATGCGCTTTGTAAGACAGGCATTTTCGGGGACTGGAATCAGCCCTCGGGAATACATGTCCAATGTCACAGAGCGCATCGACTTCCTGAAGCAAAAAGTTTGTGCATGGGCGAGTCGTATTCGGCGATATAAGCGGCGGGTTGATCGATACACGCAGAATCGCATGTTCCAGAGCGATGAGAGGTGGGTATATAGAGCTTGGGAGTGACCTGAACAAAACGTGACGCACGTGTGCCGCCCGGATGATGCCACCACGAGTGCATTCTGGCGCAGCATCTGGTCGGTGCCCGTCTGTCACGCTGAGGGTGGCTGGATGCGGGATATCGAGCGAGTGTGTGGAACTATACCAGCAATGGAACCAGTCTTAATTACACCATTAGACGTTGCCAGAGCAGTCCGTCCGTTACCGAATTGGAAATCACCGGGACCGGACGGACTGCATAACTTTTGGTTAAAATGGATAATTAGTTCACACACTTGCCTGGCATCTCAGTTCCAGTCATCTTTAGAGTCTGGGTCGCTACCACAGTTTCTAACAACAGGCGTTACCCACCTGCTCCATAAGTCAGGTAGTCCCGCGGAACCCAAGAATTATAGACCGATCACGTGTTTGTCGACGGTTTATAAACTTCTTACATCCATTTTGAGAGCGAAAATTAACACGCACATTGACAGTAACTCGATTATGTCTGCCTCTCAAAATGGATGTAGGAATGGGTCCCGCGGTACTAAGGAGCTACTCCTCATAGACATGGCCATTAGCCAACAGGTTCGCCGATCCCGCAAGGATATGTCGACATGTTGGATAGATTATAAGAAGGCCTACGACTCGGTGCCACATACATGGCTCATGAGGGTGCTGGAGTTGTACAAGATAGATGCAACTCTACGCACCTTCCTTGAGTCGTGTATGGGGCAATGGAAGACGGTCCTTCGCTATCCAGGGTGTCGACAGATCCAGGGGAATGATGAGCCTGTATGGATTAAGCGGGGAATATTTCAGGGCGACAGTTTGAGTCCTCTTTGGTTCTGCTTAGCCCTGAATCCTCTAAGCACACTGCTGGAGGATTCAGGTCTAGGCTATCGGTTGAAGAGAGGTGGTCAGGTCATATCTCACCTCCTCTACATGGATGATTTGAAACTTTTTGCCCCCAACAAATTGCATCTGATGGAACTACTGAAGGTAACTGAAACTTTCAGTAGTGCCATCAGGATGGAATTTGGTGTGGACAAATGTGCAGTCATGCATGTAAAGGGGGGGAAGATTATGGAAACCGAGGGAATTCCACTTTCCGATTCCATACACCTTAGATCCCTCTCCTCATCCGAAAGCTATAAGTATTTGGGTATGTCGGAAGCGTTAGGCATCAACGATGCTGACATGAAGCAATCGTTGAAGGAGCGCTTCTTTTGTCGCCTGAAGAAGGTATTAATTAGTCTTCTTTCGGGCGGAAATAAGGTGCGCGCCTTCAATGGTTGGGTCATGCCGGTTTTGATGTACTCTTTTGGCATACTCAAATGGACTCAGACTGAACTCGACGCCCTGGATAGAAGGGTCCGTACTCTACTGACCGCAAACCGGATGCATCACCCACGATCATCGGTGATGAGACTGTATATCCCGCGGAAGTGTGGGGGTCGAGGCTTTTTAAATGCGAAGACCCTCCACAACCGCGAGGTGTGCAGTCTCAGGGAATATTTTTTAAAATCCGAAGTGGGTATGCACCGTGATGTGGTCGCAGTGGACAAGGGGCTCACCCCGCTCTCCATGGCGAAAGAGAACTGGCGCACACCTGTAGTACTTACTACCGATGACCGCAAGAAGATATGGCAAAGCAAGGAGCTTCACGGACGCTTCTATCGGGCTCTTCATGAGCCCGGTGTAGATTTCTTAGCGTCCGTATCCTGGCTACGTTTTGGTGACCTCTTCGGGGAAACTGAAGGTTTCGTCTGTGCAATTATGGACGAAGTTATCTTGACGAATAACTACCGGAGACATATTATGAGGGACGGGACGGTGGACGTATGTCGGGCATGCCACCGTCCGGGTGAGTCCATCAGACATATTATCTCTGGTTGTTCTCGTTTGGCTAACGGCGAGTACTTGCACAGACATAACCAAGTAGCCAGGATTATTCACCAGCAACTTGCTTTGAAATATAAACTTTTGGATTCTGAGGTACCGTATTACAAGTATGTGCCCGACCCAGTTCTTGAAAATGACAATGTCACGTTGTACTGGGATCGGTCTATCATTACTGACAGGACTATTGTCGCAAATAAGCCTGATATAGTGGTGATAGATCGATTAGCGCGCCGCACAATGATTGTCGATGTTACCATTCCACATGATGGGAACCTCGTGAAAGCTGAGAAAGAGAAACAAATTAAATATCTCGACTTAGCACACGAGGTTGTTGACATGTGGAATGTTAGCTCGGCTATCATTGTGCCGATTGTCGTATCGGCCAATGGCCTGATAGCCGAAAGCCTCGATCAACATCTATCGAGGCTCTCGTTAGGCGGTTGGATCAAGGGCCTGATTCAGAAGGCAGTACTCCTCGATACGGCTCGCATTGTGAGGAGGTTTCTGTCCCTGGAGCCCTAACCACCGGTAGCTTGGACCCTGCTCCCGACACCGGTGGATCACTATTTTTTTATATTTTTAAATGTTTTTTTTTTATACTAATATTTAAAAATGTAATAAAATAAGAAAAATAAGTAAATAAACGAAATAATAATAATCATTTATTTGCAATAAGTATTGGTACAGTGTTGGTCTTAAATTTAAAAATAAGTTTCCTAATACATAGTCAGACATTTGACATGCAAATTTTTTAGAATAGAGTATATTTACGTCCAATGGCATGCTTTAAATACAAATTTCTAACAATCATTACTTACTTTTTACAATACATTCATAATTCATTTACTTCATTTTACATGATCTAAAACACATTATTTAACATTATTTATTAATTCATTTACAGAATAAAATTGTTTTTCCACCAGCCAAAAGACCACAAGACACACGAAGACCACCTACAGCAACTTTTCACCCGCCTGCAGAAATACGGTATGGTGATCAACACTACTAAGTGTGTATTCGGAGTAAAGGAAGTAACTTTCTTAGGTTATAGGATCTCGGCCGATGGCACGAGCCCATTACCCGAGAAGGTGGAAGCCATCACAAAGTATCCGGCACCCAAAACTGTCCGGGAACTTCGCAGATTTCTGGGTATGTTAAACTTCTACAGACGATTTATACCCGACGCAGCTCAACACCAGGCACCCTTAAGTGCATTTCACCACTCAAGAAACGGAAGCCTTCAATACCTGCAAAAAAGGCCTCTGCAAAGCAGCGATGCTCGCCCATCCTGACTGCGAAGCTAGATTAGCAATAGTGACGGACGCCTCAGACATAGCATTAGGTGCAGTATTACAGCAGCGCAGGGACGAGGAACCATGGCAACCGCTAGCGTTCTGCTCCCGCAAGCTAAGTCCGGCACAAAAGAAATACTCGCCTTACGACAGGGAATTGCTAGCGATCTACGAAGCTATAAAATACTTCAGGCATATGGTCGAAGCACGAAACTTTGTCATCTATACAGATCACAAGCCAATATGTTTCGCGTTCCACTCGCGAAAGGAAAATTGTTCACCAAGACAGTTCCGGCACCTGGATTACATTTCACAGTTTACGACAGATATAAGGCATATATCAGGCAAAAACAACGTCGTTGCTGACAGTCTCTCAAGGATTGAGGAGATAACTCAGCCGGTAGACCTTTACAAGTTAGCTGAATCACAGAAGCACGACACTGAACTAGAACAGCTGCTCACCAGTAACACGGCCTTATGCCTCACTAAAGTAAAACTGCCGGGATCAGAGACCGAACTGTACTGCGATGAGAGAAGCAAGATCCCTCGACCATATGTCATAAAAGAACACCGTCGCAGAGTTTTCGAGAGTGTACACTCGTGGAGTCACCCTGGTGCAAACGCAACAACCAAGATGGTTACTGAACGGTACGTTTGGCCAGCAGTAAAAAAAGACTGCAGAGAATGGAGCCGTTCTTGCTTAGCATGCCAGAGATCTAAGGTAACCCGTCACGTCTCATCACCATTGGGCATCTTCAAGCTGCCGAGGGCCAGGTTCAACCACATCCATATCGACCTTATAGGTCCACTGCCGCTAGCACAAGGATATCGTTATTGCCTCACAGCCATCGATCGGTTCACACGTTGGCCTGAGGTGATTCCAACCTCCGACATAACAGCAGAGACAGTGGCAAAGGCCCTAGTAAGTGGCTGGATTTCCCGATTTGGCTGCCCCGTGGATATTGTCACGGACCGCGGACGACAGTTTGAGTCAGCACTTTTCAGACACCTATCGGATATGGCTGGTTTTCACCACAAGCGTACCACAGCATATCACCCCGCCTGTAATGGCCTTATAGAGAGGTTTCACAGGCAATTGAAAGCTGCTATTACCTGCCACTCCGCAGAAAACTGGGTCGAGTCTTTGCCACTAGTTCTACTAGGGATTAGGAACGCGTACAAAGAAGACCTAGGTACAACTTCGGCAGAACTTTTGTACGGCGAAACACTCAGGCTACCAGGGGAACTATTTCAGCCTCAAGTCGACGACACAATCGACATGTCATACTATGTGGCACGGTTAAGGGCATTCGCAAGAAAATTGCAACCGTCACCCGCATCCCGACATGGTAGCAGATCCACGTTCGTGTTCAAAGATTTAGGTACATCGAGTCACGTTTTTCTCAGAGATGAGACATCAGGCTCCCTAAAATCACCATAATATATACAGTTCCGCACAAAGTCCTGCAACATGGGGATAAAATCTTCAAGCTCCTCGTCAATGGCAAAACAGTCACAGTTACTATTGACAGGCTTAAACCTGCCTACATACTACACGACCCAAACACTCTCACAAAAATACACACAAACACGCAATCACCCACACTACCTACATCAGCACCCACTACCAAATTACCTGAAAACACAGGAACTAATGTCAGAACGACAAAATCTGGTCGTCGAGTCCATTTTCCAGACTATTATCGCCCGTAGCGACGGTCTCTGGAGGGGGGTGATGTGGCGTAGATAAAATGTTATGATAGATAAAGTATTAGTTTTAAAGTATATACAGGGTGGCGATTAGGTTATCACATTAAATTGTACAGCAGGTAATACAAGTTGTTATCACTCTGTTAAAATAATAAAATAAATAATTTTACTAAAATTAAGAAAATGAATTTTTCAAACAAAATAAATGGCGTTATAATTGGTAAAAAATAAATCATCCTTTATAATATTAGTTTACTGACCTGTAAAAGCGGCAACGCCGCAGCGTCGCCGCGTCGCGCCGGCGGCGGCGGAGCACGCGCCGTACCTACGCGAGGTACGAGTACGAGTACCTACTTGTGGATGTAGGCGCGCGCGTGGTGCGTGCGACAGTAATTCAACATTTTCACGTAAGTAATTCACACTGGGTTCATGTGGACGTGACAGCTTACATATTCAGCATAGCTGGGTTCTAGTCACAGCTGTCACTTGAAGTCACAGATGAAAAACTAGGACCATCGAAGTAAAATAAATAAATAAGTTAATACTAATAACAATAACCTGTCAGTAAGCTAATTCTGGAGAAAGAACATGAACATTGTCTTGAGTTAATTAGGGCGACCAACTATTCTTATCGTGTAAGTAGTCGTTGATGGAATAGTAAGCCTTTGAACAAAGGTTGGATTTTACTTGAGCTTTAAACGCATTAAAAGGCAAATCTAGCAAAGAAGAGGGTATCTTGTTATAAAAGGTTATACCAAGCCCAACAAAAGAGTTATGAACCTTATGAAGCCGGTGAAAGGGGGCACGTAGTTTGTCCTTATTTCTAGTGTTAACACTATGAATATCACTGTTTTTAGTGTACAAGTGCAAATTTTGCCTAATATATAAGATGTTGCGAAGATGAATTGTGATGCAACCGTGAGAATACCAATATCTTTAAAAAAAATCTCTTAGAGAAACTCTGGCACCTAGCTGGTAAATTGCTCGAACAGCTCGTTTTTGAAGAACAAATATATTTTGTATATCAGCGGCTTTGCCCCACAGCAGAATACCGTAGGACATAACGCTGTGAAAATAACTAAAATAGACTAAACGAGCTGTACCAACGTCAGTGTATTGTCTTACTTTCCTGACGGCGTAGGCTGCCGAACTGAGCCTTCCTGCTAGACTTGATATATGAGGTCCCCACTGAAGTTTGGCATCTACCGTTAGTCCTTGAAAAATGGCCGAGCCTACTGTTTCAAGCACCTCTTTATTTAAGATGATGTTGGGTCCTAGATTTCTGACATTCGGTAAGGTGAACTTTACACATTTCATTTTCTTGGCATTGAGAACTAGGTTATTTCACGTAAACCAATCTGTAACTATTGAGAGTGCACTGTTAACGTCGTCAAAATCTTGTCTATTCCTGTCTACTTTAAAAATAAGAGAGGTATCATCTGCAAACAGTACAACGTCACAGATGCCCTTCAAATGGAATGGTAAATCATTGATATATACTAAGAACAAGAATGGACCCAGTATTGAGCCTTGCGGAACACCTAACTGAACTGGTAGCCCGGAAGATTTCGTGCCATTAACATCTACACATTGGACCCTATTATGTAAATAAGAAATTATTGCTCGATTCGCGGCGACGTAGATTGTAAATGGCTCTGACAGCTCTCTTTTGCAAAATAAAAATGGATTCAATGTCAGCAGCCCGACCCCACAGTAAAATGCCATATGACATAATACTGTGGAAGTAACTAAAATAGACCAAACGAGCGGTTTCTTTATCTGTTAGCTGTCTTATCTTTCTAACAGCATAAGCGGCCGAGCTTAGCCGCCCCGCAATAGATGTTATATGAGGTCCCCATTGTAATTTCTCGTCTAGCGTGATTCCCAGGAAAACCGTTTGATTAACA
The DNA here is from genome assembly GCA_945859715.1 of Apamea sordens. NCBI lineage: Eukaryota > Metazoa > Arthropoda > Insecta > Lepidoptera > Noctuidae > Apamea > Apamea sordens. The sequence continues at coordinate 7,359,120 of OX244014.1, forward strand.
AATTCTAGTTTTTGGCCATTCAATATGATGTCACATTCGCTACTTCTAACATTAGGTAATTTAAATCTAATACATTTAGTTTTTTTTTTCATTAAGTACTAAATTATTTACCGTAAACCAATCTTGGACCTGAAGAATAGAGTTATTCACGTCGTCAAGATTTTGTGACCGTCGGTCTATTTTAAAGATCAATGATGTGTCATCTGCAAATAACACCATCTTCGGTTGATTTTGAAGTAATTGGGGTAAATCATTAATATAAACTAAAAAGAGGAATGGACCCAATATCGAACCTTGAGGAACGCCCATTGTCATTTCAGACCCCAATGAGTTTACGCCATTTACTTGGACTTTAACCTTTCTATCTTTCAGGTATGATCTTAACAAGTCAAGTGCTGTTTTCCTGATCCCATAGTGCTCGAGTTTCATCAATCAATCAATCAATCAATCATTTATTTGCATAAAAACATGGTAGGTAACAAGATGTTCAATAAAATATTATGTACAGCATGTTTTGCCGTGGCACACGGCACGCAAAAATTATTCAATTAGGTAGATAAATTATTAAGAATTAAACATAAACACATCAAATTAGTCATACAAAATATCAACATAATCAAATTAGTCATACAAAACATCAACATAATCAAATTAGTAGGTATTAGATAAATAAAAATAAAGTAAATCTCAAGCAATTAAACATTAAAAAAATAATACAACTAAGCATTTTTTTTTTCTTTTCTTTCTTTCTTTCTTTCATTATAATTATCACAGATTAAGAACAATGATTAAATATTAAAATTATTTTCATTGAGGAATTCATGAATACTATAATAACATTTATTGGTCAGAATTATTTTCAATTTATTTTTAAATACTTTTACATTACAATTTTTAATATCATTAGGGATTTTATTATATATTTTAGGCGCCATACATAATACGCTTTTTCTTGCCAGAGCTGTCTTAACTCTATGTAGACACAGTCTATTACTATTAAGTTTGCGCCTGTTCCTTTTTACCACATCAGATAACTGTTTAAATAGATGAGGGTTTTTATGTACAAACAGTGCTATCTCCAATATGTACAGTGAAGGTAGTGTTAAAATTTTGTGTGCTATAAAGAACGGTTTACAAGAGTCAGTGGAGTCCAAGCGAAACATGGCTCGAATACAACGCTTTTGCGCCTTAAAAACCATCGCATTATCTGTTGAGTTTCCCCAAAAGATTATCCCATACCGCAGGACAGAGGCAACAAGGCCGTGGTAGGCCGTGAGTGAAGCATCGATGTTTACTATTGGAGCCAATCTGTACATAGCATATGCAGAATTTCTTGCATAATTTTGATATGTGCGCCTTCCAATTCAACTGCCTATCGATGGTTAGTCCTAAGAATTGCGCTGATTCTACCTCGTTTATAGGGTTATTGTCGTAAACATTAATATTATGAGACTGAGTTCTCTGACCAAAGTGCATAACTTGAGTTTTAGATAAATTTATTTTAAGATTGTTATTATCTAGCCAGTTAATAACTGAATCCAAGCAATTGTTTATGTCGTCTTGATAGAGTTCCTTTGTCCTACATTGTACACATACAGTACTATCGTTTGCAAATAGGGACATTGGGTGGGTGGTAAATTTAGGCAGATCATTTATATAAATGATAAATAAAAGCGGGCCTAGTACGCTGCCTTGTGGTACTCCAAAGGTAATGTTACGCGAGTCAGATAGGTAAGATTCTTGATGCTTAGTCATAATATTAATCTTAGATATAGTAGTCATCTGAGATCTGTCAGAGAGATAGGACTTCAGTAGATCCAGAATATTGCCTCGTATACCATAAGACTCTAATTTATTTAAAAGTATTCGGTGGTCCACATAATCAAAGGCCTGGGTCATATCGCAGTATATTGCACATATTGGAGTCCTTTTATCAACGTTTGTAATTACTGTTTTGTAAAAATCGTATATCGCTAAATTAATACTTTTGTTTCTTCTGAAACCGTTTTGCTCATGACATAATAGTTTATTAGATTCTAAATAGGCGAATAGTTGGTAATAAATATACTTTTCAAAAATTTTAGAAAAAATTGATAACAATGCAATAGGTCTATAAGCTTCTAATAATTCTTTATCACCCTTTTTGAAAAGCGGCTTTACAATGGTTACCCTTAAATTATCAGGAAAGATACCGTTACTTATGCACAAGTTTAAAAGATGACTCAAATGTCCACAAATATGTCGATTACAAATTTTAATAATTTTAGTTGAAATGTCATCAAAACCTAGACTGTTCGTTTTTTTCAGTTCGGAAATAATTTTATGTATGTCGTTTGGTACGCATGGGGCCATAAACATAGAATTCAGCGTGCCTACAATCCTTGATGTTACTTCTTTGCCACGACTTGATATGGGCTTTATTTTATCAATAAAGTAATTATTAAAGGCATTGGCCATAACGTTCGGATCAGAAACTGTATTATTATTTACATTAATTTTATTTATAATGTCACGTGGGATATTAAATCTTAAATCATTTATTATTTGCCACGTAGCTTTACATTTATTATCTGAGGATTTAATTTTATAATTGTTTTGTGAACGCTTTGTAAGTCTAATAATTTTTTTAAGTAATTTTGAATAGTTAGTAAAAATGTTTTTTGTTTTAATCGATGGCTTAAATCTATACTGCCATAATAGCTGCCGCTTTTTGACACTACATTTCTTTAATCCACGTGATATCCATTTTTGTTTTCTATTCACATGTATAGTGATAGTTTTGAATGGAAAACAGAGGTTATACAAAAGCTGGAAATGTTCGATAAAAAAGTTATATGCCCTGTTGGGGTCAGTTTCTGCATATATCTCGGAAAATGAGTAATTACTAAGACACTCAATAAATTTCTTAATATTTTCATCACAAAAATCGCGAGCTCGTTTTCTCCATATCTTAATTACAGGTATTCTTTTAATAGGGAACATCATCAGTTGCGCCGTATGATCTGACAAAGCCAATTCTAACACTTCCGTCTTACATGGTTTTTTGAAGTTGTGAGCAAAATTATCTATACAAGTTTTACTTATCAATCTAGTCGGTTCTCTTACAGCTAAAGTCATATTGTACATTAATAATAAGTTCTCAAAATCGCATGTTACACTGTTCTGTTTTAATAGGTCAATATTAAAGTCACCCGCAATTATACAATATTTATAGGTTGTTTTATTCAATCGTTGTAAAGTAGTTTCTAGTTTACTGAAAAATGTATTCAGGTTCTCTGGTTTGGGCACCCTGTAAACACATACAATAACTATACTATAACTAGTAAGTTCAATTGCGCAACATTCATATAGACCTGAAATCGATAGACTTTTTATTTCTGGTAACTCCTTGCACTGAGTCCCATTTTTTACGAGAATGCAGGCACCTCCACGTTTGCTGTGGCTCCTACCATAAAGCGCTGCTAGTGTGTAGTTTGGAATTACTAAGTGATTTTCATAGCCATCCATAATAAAGTGCTCAGTGATGCATATTATTTCTACTTGTATTTTTTTCTCAGTAAGTTCTTCCAAACATATGGTTAATGAGTCAGATTTGTTTAAGAGACCAGCGATGTTTTGGTGCAGAATATAGATGTTATTGCAGACGAAAAAAGTCCGAGGATTCACTGCAGTTGATGGTTTGCTGGTAGGAGTTTGTGACTTTGTGTATTCTGTTGTCATCAGTTTGTCCACTGTAGTTTTTGTCCAATAAACTAAAATCAACTAATATGTTATCCATTATTCGGTTATATATATTCCTTAGTCCATCTTTCTTAATTTTTCCAGTTTTGTTGGAGAACATTTCAAGGCTTAAATCATAATTGGTGTCAAACAGATACGCGTAGTCATTGTTTTGTAAGTCAAGATGAAGTAGTTTCCCAAACATTTCTGCCTTAAAGTTGTATATGGGAGCCCCCCTAATATACGTAGGGATACAGATAACTACATTGGTGTGCTTAATTTTCTTAAGTGACTCTTTTAACGCATTGATGACGTTAATGTGTTCGCTCTCATCTCTAACATCATTCTGTCCTATAAATAGAAGACAGTAGTCTTTAATTGTGAATCCCTTTAGTTTTTGCTCTATATCACTTGTTATTTGCCTAACATTACAATTAGGCATTATATAATGGCAGAAATCCAAATGATTTGAAAAAACATCTTCCATTATAGATAAAGATCCATTGATTTTTTCGTTACTAAGAATGCACAGTTTATTTCTTTCTTTGGTCTTCATAGAAATATTTTTATTTTGTTCTTTTGTGTTTCTGTTTTGGTCATTAACTGATGTAGAGATGCGTGTGTAGTCTGATGCTAAAATATTCTGTATTTGATTACTTGTGTTAGTTGTTTGAGTTTCTTTATCAGCCTTTTCTGAGATGTCTGTACTAATTTCATGGTTACGATTTGATATTTTTTGTTTGCGAGTTGGTGTAATACATTTTTTGCTAGGCGTCGAGCATATTTTCTTATATGTATTTGATTTTTTTATCATCTCTTGAAGATCACTTTTTAGTCTAAAGTTCTCACTATTTAAATTTTCAATTTCTTGATGCGCGCTTAATAACTCCATAGTAAGTTTTTTATTCTGTTCAAACAAGTTATTTATTGTTTCACTGTCGTTATTTAAACTATCTGGTATACTCAACATAGTCGTGTCAAATATACTTTTTTCATTCGTTATCGAAGATAAGTCAGTTAATGAGTTCGCTCTAAGCGGTTTACGTTGTGTAATATTGTTATTAGAGCTATTAGCCATTTCTATAGAGTATAATTTTATTTATGTTACTATAATTTATAAAATGCAAGTTTCTACGTATGTCCAGGTAATGTCCTCGTTACAATTAATTTTTATACCATTGGTAAAAATATTTTATGTACTGGTATCCCCAAATACTACCAATCGCCCTCTGGTGGGTGGTAGCTTTATTATTTTAGTTCTTTTTTCTATCACCTGAACAGTTTAGTATGATGTTATGGCGCTAGTGGTCGTCTTAAATTGCTGTTAGGTTGGTAAGACTGATATGTCACTTTAGTACGTCCATTTGCCACTTGGGCAGTTGTATAACGTTGTTTTGGCGCTAGTTGTTTTCTTCAACTGCGCTGATACTGGTAGCACTGTTAAATAGTAATGTTTTTAAATAAAATTAACGAGTTCTTATACGAGGTAAAGTCTTACTTGAGAATAGTCAGTGTTTTTGTTCACTAAATGCAGTTGGCTGTTTCTTCTTATAATGCACCAACAGTATAATTATTGATAAGAGTCCAATATTTCACTTTTCCACATTTTTTAGTTGGTTTTCGTATTCACTATAAATATTTTTCTGTAACTGTCTTTGGATTCGATAATAGCACAAGAAAAACGATGTCACTTGGTAAATAAGTTATTAAGACTTTAAAGATGGTATTATCACAAGTAATAAGTCATTTTATAGATTTTTATTAATTTTTGTTTACGGAGCTAATGTTTACATTAGCCAGGGTTGCCAGCTCAGCATCAGTAGTGTTTCAACGCTTTAGAGAGGTCGCAAAAGATTCCAATAGCATCTTGTGCTTCTTCCCAGGCGTTAAAAATGTTCTTCATTAGGGCGACTAGAATCAATTTTATTTTAATTTTAATCTTGACGTTCAAAAGTGCCTTTTATGTGCCTAATTGAAATAAATGATTTGACTTTGACTTGACTTTGACTTTGACATCGGATTAGAAATAGTTTTAGGCATGTCATTATTATATACGATGAAAAATAGTGGTGCTAGGACACCGCCCTGTGGTACCCCAAATAAAGATTTGCGATATTCTGACGTATAAGTAATTTCTATTTTAGTGTAGTGGCAGATTTTCTTTATGCATGTACATTGTTGCCGATTCATTAGGTATGATTTAATAAGTTGAAGGACATTACCTCTTATACCACATTTTTCTAATTTGTTAAGGAGTATTTTATGGCTAACGTGGTCAAAGGCCTTAGTCATGTCCATAAATAATGCAACAACAGGATTTCTTTTGTCAATATTTGTGAGTACATGTTTGACAAGCGCATATAGCAGAATTAATGCTTTTACTTTGCCTAAAACCATATTGTTCGCTGATTAAGATTTTATTCGTTTCTAAGAATGAATATATGCTTTTGTAAATTATTTTTTCAAATATCTTAGAGAAGACTGGAATAAGGGCAATGGGTCGGTAGTTACTTGGATCTTGCCTGTCACCTTTTTTATACATTGGTTTTATTATAGAGATTTTTAGTTTTCCTGGGAATATGCCTTTTTCAATGCAATCATTGATAATGTGACTAAGTATGGGTGCAATAATATAAGATGTAGCTTTAATCACTTTGGTGATTATCTCGTCATAACCAGCGCTGTTTGTGTTTTTCAGAGAATTTATTGTTTTAATAATGTCAGCTGGTACCGTTGGTATCATAAATATAGAATTAGAAATTGTGTCAAATGTCAGCATGTTATTATGGTTATCACCCTGAGATTGAATTTGATTGATAAAATATTCATTAAATGATTCCGCTATTTGTTCTGGACTGTTGATAACTGTATCGTCAATGATTATCTTGTCTATTCCTTCTTTTGGATAATTTATTTTCTGTTGATTAATTATATCTTATTTCGGAACATGTGTCCCGGAAAAAATTTAGTCCTAAGGAAGTCTCCGTTTCTTGTCTCTGTTCTTCGAAGTTTAGGCACTACCTATTCCTATCACTGGTGATCACAGAGACTGTCTAGTTTTATTATATATTTCTCAATATATAAGTGAACAGTAATGATATTTTTTTGAGAAGTAAATGTCTTTAAACCGAACTCATATTTCAAGTTGCAACAGTACCAGCCAGCGCTGTAAAAAACAAAGCATCAAATCTTTTTTGTTTTGTTTTATCGTGTTATCGATACATATACATATCGATATCGATACATTGTGTTGCCGATGCGTTGCGTCGTCGCAGAGATGTGATTTTAATGTGTGCGTTACGCTAGCGGAACGTTGTCCCTTGTCAGGATTTCAGCTTGCAAGATAATTAGTACCTCATCTCGTGAAATTGAGCCCGAAATGTATAACTATACTTCGACTTTTAATTGTATTCAGTAACTTGACAGTTACTAATAATCTATAATATATATATATATAAATGAATCCCTATTTCCCTTGGTCACGCCATAACTTGAGAACGACTTTACCGAATTCATCCATTTTTTTTTAAGTTTTCTAATTCTTTGCAGAAGGTTCTAACGGAAAAAAAATAAGAAAGTTACGTTTCTATTTCAACTCCTTAGAGAGTTATTCCATTTTAATTAAAGTCTGGCTACGATATAATGTAGCGCTCCAATACATGAGTATGTACATATTTATAAAAGCGGCCGCACGATACATTGTACGCACGCAACCTTCTTAAATTGGTAGTATTATAATTGAATTCAATAGTTTAAAGTATATATACATGTAGTATTATAATACAAATTTAAGAAGGTTGGCACAATGTAAGTTGTGCGGCCGCTTTAATGCAGTCATTCGAATTTGTTCGGTTAATCGTGAGATTTATTTTCCTATGGTTTTTTCTTTCTTATAACTGAGTAGTTAGAAGGATTTTTGAGCTGAAAATTAAGGATAAGTAATTTAGTAAAGGTACTAATTATTAGTTGAATCATAATTACCGTCACTTAATAATTCTACTATACTCATGTATTGGCGCGCTACATTATATCGTAGACAGATTTTATTTAAAATAGAATAACTCTGTAAGGAGTTGGCATAGATACATCTAATTTCACATGATTACACTATGCTTGGATTCTCTCTAAGGAATCGAATCCGCAACGAGGTGATCCGACAGAGAACCAAAGTTGTCGACATAGCTCACAGAATAAGCAAGCTGAAGTGGCAATGAGCCGGCCATATTAGCCGTAGAACCGATGACCGTTGAGGTACACGTCTACTTTAGTGGAGACCGCGAATCGGTAAACGTAAGGTAGGACGCCCTCAGGCTACGTGGACCGACGATCTTCGCAGGATGAGAGTTGCCGCAAATCGAGTTGAATGGCGTGCAATAGGAGAGGCCTATGTCCAGGAGTGGACTGCTACAGGCTGATGATGATGATGAATTTCACATGACGCTTTAAGTTCACAAAAGGTACAAACCACTATAATTGTTAAGTTTCTAGGGTTTCTCATTGAAGGGCGAGGATCGATTTTAGGGTTTTGAAAAAAAAAAAAACTATAACACGACGCCTTACGCCATCTACCGGATTGTGTGCACAACACTACGCCACCCGAGTAGATCGCAACACAAACCAATCAATTATCGATAACAGCAACAGTATCTACAGACTACTAGCGACATCTATCATTCGACAAGTGAAGTGTCCGTGATGTCAACGAAGGTCATGATCACAACCACATACAAGCATAAGATGTTGAAGACACACACTACTGTCTGTCTAATTGACTATATAAACGGTCACCTATGGAGGAACGAGCACTCACTCGCTACTTAGAAGGCACAGTGGTCGATAGCCCCGCAGTCACCACTGTTGTCATAAGCTAGACCTGAGTGGAGGCCCCGTCGCCCTCAGGAATAGCCTAGCTAGGAGGTAAAGGGATAGGATAGCCCCGCAGTCCATCCCTAGAACCACTAATAGGTTTAACCTTCAGTCTAACTTTGTTTGCTAAAATCTGTCAAGTGTTTGAAGTAAAGTGAATAAACCCTTATCTGTCATCCAACGTTGGGTTTATTCCACCGCCACCATTATAAAACTAAGTTTCTCTGTTCACCTTGTCCGTTGAGCGTGTGTTGCGTCGCCGCACGTATTTTATTCATTCGTCACTGTGACTTTTATTTAGGACTAGCTGTGCCCGCGACTTCGTCTGCGTGGAATAGTGGCTTTTCGGGCAGCATATTTTGAATGACATATACCGTCGTTTGGGTAGCTAAAAATTTACTTTACAGTAATTCTTCTCTGTATACGATATCTGACGTATGGCCATCGGGGATGAAAGCATACAGGCTCCTAGGATTGCTAACCCGTGACAGAGCCACATACAACTGACCGTGCGAGTAACAGCTGATACTTAGATCTACACCCACAACTTTCAGCGTCTGACCTTGGGCTTTATTAATTGTCATCGCAAAACATAGGCTGACTGGAAACTGGACTCGTTTAAAACTAAATGGAAAATTGTTTGGAATGAGAGTAATCCAAGGAATGAAAAACTTTCACCTTTTCCACACCCTGTTAAAATCTCTGCTTCTATCAGATTTCGTTGTAAATTGGTCACTTTTAACCTGGTGCCATTGCAAAGTTTTGGGGGGCTTAAATTTCTAAGAAGCATTATGGGTTCGCAGAAGTCTCAGACTCACGCGGTAGCGCGTGAGCTTCGCGATCGACAGATAAATGTGCCTTTCTTTGTTCCCCGTTTTCCCTATTTCTAGTTGTCATCATTCGAGAACGATTTGAACTCAGTCGAGATTCTCGCTGAGTCGAAGTTTCTGCAGCACGAAACCTAGCCTGATGTTCCCGAGTTGCAGAGAGCCTTGCCTCACGACCTTCCTCAGATTCCTGTGATCGAACTAATTTCATCCTTTTAGCATTTCTGCTACATTGGGAGAGGTTGGATCTTCTTCGAGGCATTCTTACAATAAAATAGTACATAAAGAAAGAAAAGAAAGAAAGAAAGAAAGAAAAAACATTTATTTAGCACAGACCAAAAGACACACAATACACCAGATACATTACATCAGGTAACACAAATAAAAGAACAAATAGAAAACAGTTTATAGACCGATGTAAGAAATTAGCAACATACTACATAACACACAGTTATTTAGTAAACACGTACTATCGTAAACAATTAAATTATAAATACTTACAGATTATTATACAGTCTAAAATTATCACAGTTTAAGTAATAAGTGTTAAGACGTGTAAACCAAACGTACTAACTTTATAAAACAAAAGAATTGCTAGAAAAATTTATTACTTACCTGAGTTAATGAACTTATATACTTAATAAAGAAAATCAAGAAAAGAAATGCCTAACCTATACTAAATACTTATAATATTTATATACAAACCCTAAATACCAATTAAGATAAGTATACCGAAAATCAAGGAAAGAACCGCCTTTTTTTTTTTTTTCAGGATGGGAAATCATCAAATGACTCCTCCCGCTCTGGGTGGAGCAGAAGGGAGTGTCAGACTCTTACTGACTAAAACCCACCCGTGTTCCTTCCTTAGCCCTTTATGTTCCAGGGCAGCGGTAAACCCTTTCGGATGTTCCCGCTACCCTGGCAGGCTTCGGCCCTGTGGGGCCCCGTCACTTTCCTGACATCTCTTTGAGGCGCGCGTGGAACACGAACACGCCGTCTGGCACGGGCCTAGTCCTGATCGGACGGAGAGCTACCCATTACTCTCCGCCCGCAGGCCCGCGCCTACGGTGGCCGGGAGTCGTAACGCGGCTCAGAACGCCCGGAGCGTCTCCCGCGGCGGCTGAGGCGTGAGGTGCGCAAGGCGCGTTCCCTCGCCCACCCCGCCACCTAACCGCCTAACCTATACCAAATACTTACAATATTTATTTACAAAATTTTAAAGAAAATTAAGAAAAAGAACACAGCCTACAAACCCTAAAATATAAATAAATGAAATATGCAAACAGTCAGTATTCAAGTGAATCGCAATAACTTTTTTATTTATGAACCGATTGACATGAAATAAACACTAACTGTTAAGTGAAGCTTACTACAATGGGTTCCCTCTATCTGGCAGAATCTTGATGCTCCGAAATTTATTTGGCATAACACACTTGGCATAATCTTCTTTAAACGAATATTTTTAAGGCATAAACATGATTTAATATAATTATTGTTTGGCCGAATGTTTATATGTCCGAATTTACAATGGCATAGTTTTAAGATAGCAGAATTTTATTTGGCATAATTTCGTTTAGCATAACGTTCACTTCGCATACTTATGAAAATGGCAGAATTTCGTTTGGAATAATTTTATTAGGCATATTGACATTTCTATACAATAGCATTTTTAACCTTAAATTAAAACATTGTCGTGAAAAGTCAATAATATGTTGTGCTACAAATGTTAGTGACAGAAACGAATCGTTGCAAAACCGACTCCACGTAGTCTTGTCTGCCCTACCCCTAGAGTGTAATTTAAGCCCGCGTAGGCGCGGAGGGGCGAGGCGGCCCGCGAGCTGAGGAGCAGGTGGTATTAATGCTCGCCGCCGCAGCTGAGGCTGGCCGGCAAAGCCGGCCAGCAAGCCGAAGCTGAGGTGGTGAGCCTTAAAACCATCTGCGACGATAAGCTCGCGTGGGACCGCCGGAGCCCCGCAGCGCCGGAGCCATGACAGAAACCATGCCTGCTGCATGTTGCATGCTTGCATGCTTGCTTGCATGCTTGCTTGTATGCTGCATGCTGCATGCTTGCTGCATGCATGTTGTATGCTTGCTTGCATGTTTGCATGCTCGCTTGCATGCTGCATGCTTGCTTGCATGCTACATGCTTGCTGCATGCATGGTGTATGCTTGTTTGCATGTTTGCATGCTACATGCTTACTGCATGCATGGTGTATGCTTGTTTGCATGTTTGCATGCTTGCTTGCATGCTGCATGCTTGCTGCATGCATGGTGTATGCTTGTTTGCATGTTTGCATGCTCGCTTGCATGCTGCATGCTTGCTTGCATGCTGCATGATTGCTGCATGCATGGTGTATACTTGTTTGCATGCTGCATGCATGGTGAATGAATGAATGAATTTTCTGTAATGATTATGGATATGAAATGTATGCCAAAAGATGATTCTAACTCTAAACTTTCTGAGATATGATAGTTCTGCCTTTTAATGACTATCGGTATGAAATGTATGCCAAAAGACGATTCTGACTGTGAACTTTCTGCAATATGATGGTTCTACTTTTTAATTATTATGGATATGAAATTTATGCCTAAAGATGATACTGACTTACAAAATTATGAATTTTGAATGTATGATAAATGACTGTCTGCCAAACGATTTTCTGCGAAATGAAGTTTATGCTATCCGCTGTTATGCAAAACAATATTATGACATAAAAAGTTCTGCTATAAAGGGTAGACCCTACTACAATATATTCAATTCAATATATTATTACAATATATGAAACCCGCATCTAAATCGAATAAGCCGTTTCTGATATTAGCGTGCACAAACACAGACAAACAGACAAAAAAAAAATTAATTACAATTTCGGGTACGGCATCGATTTAATAACAACCCCTGCTACTTTTTTTTAATATATTTCCATTGTACAGACACCACTTTTCTGCAATTTTATTATTATGTATAGATGACGCAGCATCACCGCTCAGGCATCGCAAAGCACCGGTAAACCATCGCGTGGCCTCGCTCTTGGCCTAGGCATTATATTGGCTCTATAAGGAACTGCATAAGAAAATGTTCATGAGCAAGTATCTGGGTAAACGTAGTAAAAGAGAAGCTATTACAAAAGTTGTCAATCGTCGGGGCTATGGAGACAATTCCTCTGAGGTAGTAGCGGTTGTCAATCGTCGGGGCTATGGAGACATTTCCTCTGAGGTAGTAGCGGTATGTGCTTTGTTCTGACACGGGGAACACTAGTCCGCCACCGCTGTCGCCTATACATAGCAGTGCATCTGGAAAAAGGTCAAAGTTAGTTCCTTAAGAGGAGGCTGAGAAAACCGTTGCGCATGTGCTCTTTGAGTACACAGGCGTCACCCAGATTATGTCAGAAGCCCTCGGGACACCCAGATCTTACACAGATGTTCTCAACAGACCAGGAGACCTAATAAGCTTCTGGGAGGTGGGCTGGTTGGAATAACCACCGACGGCCACCATGGCCCACGCACAATGGTCCACCTGAAGGACTAAGTGCGAAAACCAAACCCGTAACATAGAACATAGTTTCATCAGAAGGTCAATTCTCGTAATTTAAAACGTTCAAAATCTAGTCGCAGTGTCATCTCAGCGACCAACAAATGTCAAAAACATGCCAAAATGTAGGGAAATTAGAGGTATTTTTGATAGATTGAGACTGAGATCAGACTGAACGTGCTTAAAATTACGAGAATTGCCCCTCTGTTCCCGTCCCCAACTCAGTACATCACTACAAGGTGCTTTCAGCGCGTGGCCCAAATCGGAACTAACGCCGCCATCTTGTATTGTCAAAACCATTTCACAAATGTTCACCAACAACGCCCCCCTGTCAATGTCACTCAGGTGCAAAAGATCCTTGTAGCATCTATGTTGGGGTCGGTTCCAGTCTAAACGGATGCAGCTAAACACCAGTATTTTACATGGAGCGATTGCCTATGTAACCTCCACAACCCAGTTACTAAGTAATACGATACTGCTTGATAAGACTGGTTGTCAAACTTTCAGGCTTCTGATGACCCGTAACGACTACCAAAGATCCACGATTGACAGCCGGGGCCAACGGCTTAACGTGCTTTCGTCGCGTCATGTTCGTGAACGGGCGCCGTCATGGCGACGGGCGACGCGACATGGGCGACGTCAACATAGTTGGGAATATGCTAGGCAGATGATGAGGTATCTATAATTTTCTCTATCTCACCATTCCCATTGCCAGCGCAAATCTTATCGCTTGTTAGGTACCCTCTTGATTCCCGTCTCAATGTTGCTATGCATTGCTTAATGCCCACGTAGGGCACTTCAACGACCTTGAGGGCTTGAGAGGCTTTACCGTGTCCTGCTGTTCGGCCCCAACTTGCTACCTGGAAAGAAATTACTTAAATGACTGGACACGTCCACTTAAATCTGTGTGTTTCTTTCCTCATAAGACTATCTCAGACACTCACCTAATCTGCATTCGAGATTTATTTGAATAAAAAAAAATGAAAACATATATGAGTGTATGGGAAAATAACTTTAATTCCTACAGGATAAAGTTCAGTTTACGCTACAACTTCAAGTATTCAGTCACTCTGAAATCATCCTAATTGCCACTATAATAAAGTTGATATTTGTTTAACTTGAAATAACATCAATTTGAAACATTAGTTTGAATAGACTTTACATGGTTCTCATGATCTAAGATTATTGTGTCTAGGAGACTGTGAATAAAGAAAATTAAAATAGTATTGACATGTAAAAGTGTTTTTATGAACCTACTTACAAAAATAAAATCATTTATCATTATCTTCCAAGTATCACAGACTTCCTTTCCGCACGGCAATATTCAAATTTTATTTGTTTCAAATTGACGTTAGTTCGAGTTAATCAAATATCAACTTTATTTTAATGGCAATTAGGATGATTTCAGAGTGACTAACACTATTGAAAAAGTTATAAAATTTTGCCACTTCCACGGCGTTGTCGGTGGCTGCGCAGATGTCACTCTGACGGCATGTTTTGGGACACAGAGGGCAGGATAGGAGGTGGAGCATGGTTTGCGACATAGCTCCACAATCACACCTACCTTGGAATAACCACCGACGGCCACCATGGCCCACGCACAATGGTCCACCTGAAGGACTAAGTGCGGAAACCAAACCCGTAACATAGAACATCACACCCTACTGCCGTTCCGTCAGGATAGCCCCACTTTACCAGCTGATCGATTCTGTAAAAATCTCACCGTGAAAAGTTAGGTGAAGTGAGCTTAGACTGAGCTGTTAATCCCTAGCATTTAGTTTGTAATGACAGCTCACTCCACGCTCACTTCACCTAAATTTTCACGGTGAGATTTTTACAGAATCGATCAGCTGGTAAAGTGGGGCTACCCTGACGGAACGGCAGTAGGGTGTGCCAATAATGTCAATCCCTAGCATTTAGTTTGTAATGACAGCTCACTCCACGCTCACTTCACCTACGTTTTCACAGTGAGATGGTTACAGAATCGCAGTGCAGCCGATCGATTCTGTAAAAATCTCACCGTGAAAAGTTAGGTGAAGTGAGCTTAGAGTGAGCTGTCAATAGTGTCAATCCCTAGCATTAGTTGGAATGACAGCTCACTTCACCTAACTTTTCACGGTGAGATTTTTACAGAATCGATCAGCAGGTTGGACTTACATCTTGACTTGTGTCCGGAATTAATAAAAGTTTATTTGAGAGTCACTAACCTTCCCCTTACTTCCAGGCTGCAGCTGTTTTTATTTGAGAGTCACTAACCTTCCCCTTACTTCCAGGCTGCAGCTGTTTTTATTTGAGAGTCACTAACCTTCCCCTTACTTCCAGGCTGCAGCTGTTTTTATTTGAGAGTCACTAACCTTCCCCTTCGTTCCAGGCTGTAGCTGTTTCCTTTCCAAGTTAACGTCGAAATCCAAGCAGACTGCTCTGACGAACGGTGTGTATTGGAAAGGAGTCTCCAGGATCAGAACTGCTATGTCATCTTGAAAGTTCATCATACTGCCTTGGAATCGGGGCGGGATGTTGATTTCTTTTATCTGTTAATCGTAATGTAACGCCTGTCATAAATACATACCTAATCAGCGCTGATTTTCCACCAGAGATGTGCTATGCTACGTTGCTATGGATGCGTTTGATATCCACCAATCATATTAATATATATGTGGGATAAAAATATTGTATATGAACGCAGCTTAAATAATAAATTGTAAAAACGGAACGCGACGAATGATGAAAGATTTAAGTTGGCAACACTGGAAAGAATGGAGTAAGATAGAACTGATCACGACGCACGCACGGTGTAAAACGAATGTGTTTTTTTTCAATAAATACTTTTCTAAGACAATTCGGCTCGTTCGGAGTTTCTTTTGCCCTACAATCCCACATATATATAATCATATATTCATTGGTACACATAGCTTAGCACTGGTGGAAACGGATTCAACTAAGATATGTTTTTATACCGAAGGATGCGTGCTATGGATGCGCGAGTGGTGTAGCTATGTGCAGAGCAGAGTACTCTCCGTGCTTTCCCTACTATCGATGCATGGCATTGCTCGAGTTGAGCATCTTCCTCGCACAGCTACCTCGCGGCGGCGCATCTTCATAGCACATCTTACTCGCTCCGCTACACAGCTTAGCATTAGTGGAAACGGTCGCACAGTTTCGTAGCTTAGCTTTCACATCCTCGCAGCATAGCTGCATAGCACATCTCTGGTGGAAAAAGCAGCCTAATGTTCAGGGGGTCTACTCCGAAGTAGTATCGCCCGAATATTCGGCCGTTTCCTGCTACGAAGTTACTATTTGGTTCGGTCGTTTCCGATCATACACTCCTACACTCTTTCGAATATTGACTATGATCCCGACCCAACTGAGCCGATCCGAACTTTTTTCGCATTTTTCGATAATATTCGGTTCGGCCATGTGTCGGTCCGATCCGAACATTTGCACTTTGCGCTTCGGAGTAGGCCCCCTGGTCTCATCTCGGTGAGAGGAAGTGGGCCGTAATCCACCACGCGGGCCCAGTGCGGGTTGGTAGATTAGTTGGTGGGTAGTTGGTGGTGATGAAATAATTTACACAAAGTAATGCTCCTGACTGGGTTCGAACCTACGACCTACAACTCGCAAGTCGCGGCCGTTATCACTGGGCCGACACTGCTCTCAACGTCCGTCACTTGTCCCTAAGGCTCAATTTACACCGCTGCGGAACGGAGTGCAAGCGAGTTTTCGTACATAACAAAATTAACTTTGTGTCGCCAGCACATAAAATCTATTAAAATCTGTCAAATTTCTTTATTAGATTTTCAACTTTATCGCTAAAGTATTAAGGTTCAAGGTTGATTGGGAAAATTTGTCAGTTTCGGGTAGCTTGACCTACTGGCGTCTGTACAAACTAGATACGAGCTTATTACCGCCGGAATTCCCGAGAATGCGCGATAATTCTCCAGAAGATGCGCGACCTGTGCGTATTTGTGTATCTAATATGTGCGTTACACTTTTGACAAAAAGTTCATTAAGCTTTGTACAAAAAAAAAAATCGCTTCCGTTCCGCGGCAGTGTAAATTGACCCTAAAGGTTAATTACAAAACTAGCGTTAAACAGCATCTGTGTGACATTACTGCTGAAGTGGACCTTTTTGGCGCAGCCGTGAGGTACATAGCATATAATTATACAGAATGAATCTTTCACGTGGGCGTGTATAGCCAAATTAGAAACTATGAGGAATAGCGAAAAGTACTCAAAGGAGTCTCGGGCTCGATTTCGATGAAAACTAAAACGCATGAGGAACAGGGTGTAAAGTTCACTCATCCTCCATTGAAAAGGGAGGATCCTCCAACCAGACGGGTGTTGTGTCTGGCGGGCTATTGCCCAACGATTGATGTTGGGAAATTGTATCTATGCTAATTGCGCGGTAAACTCTGCTTGCGATATGCAGGATTTGCGTGACGTCAGTATAGTGGCGTTGTAGATACCGCTACATCACTCCCCTCCGGAGACCGGAGGTCGATAGTGGGCTGAGTCTTTCTTGCGACGATTTCCAGGCCAGCTGAGGTTCCAGTGAGTCGAAACCGGTTGCCGCATAGTTCACGGTGAGTCGGAACTGTCTGCGGAGATGTCCCCAGTGAGTCGGGGTGGCGCTGCGTTATACTCCAGTGCGTCGGATGTCGTACAGCGCCGGGTTGAGGCTGGCTGCTGCGTCGACCAGGAGAGGGTGCTCTGCTTGTTGACCGGCCGAAGGTGCAGTGTGCTGTGCCGAGGTTGCTGATGAGGCTGAGGGTGATGACCAGGTATGCGCGGACGCTGCATGCTGGTGGTCAGGATACCCGTTGAAGCCATGGATGCTGGCTGGCTGGGTGACTCGCCGCTGAAGGTTGCGGGAGTGATGATGATGACGTCACGCTGAAGTGTTTGCACGAAGGCTGCGCTGACGTTCATACTCGGGGTCACCAGTTTGGAGGCATGAGGAACAGGGTGTAAAGTTCACTCATCCTACATTGAAAAGGGAGGATCCTCCAACCAGACGGGTGTTGTGTCTGGCGGGCTATTGCCCAACGATTGATGTTGGGAAATTGTATCTATGCTAATTGCGCGGTAAACTCTGCTTGCGAGATGCAGGATTTGCGTGACGTCAGTATGACGCGTTGTTCGCATGTGGCGTTGTAGATACCGCTACACTGGATCATTGGATTTTTGAAAAATCAATTTTTCTAGCCAGGAATCGAACCCGTTGATTTTGATAAAAAAAAACACACACTGTATTATTACACTATTCGATAGTGTCCCTAATAAGGATCAAATTCTGGGAAGTAATGACGTGATTTTAACCTTTATTTATTTGTTTCTCTTTCATTAAAATGCTAATGAAAGGATAATAAATAGTTATGGCACTGAAAGGCTAAAATTCTTCCGTTTAAGGTTACTTACATAAGACATCTGCGCGTGCACATCTCTGCGGTCATTCCATATGCGGTAGACCTTGCCAGCTGCCACCGCGTACCTGGAAGCATGCAGTAGCTTTGTGGTCTTCTCCCAGAAGCAGTGAGCAGCTGGAAACAATAAAAAAAAAGTTGATTGACACTATGAAAATTAAAACAAATTTATTTCTTTGCTGGATAAGTTACATACTTTAAACAGACAGACGTTGATAATCGCGCCGATTCCTTTGTTCACAAACTTAACAAAATTTAAGTTCAGTGCATCTTTTTCTTTCTATTTCATTAAGAACAGGACAGAAGATAAATATTAGTTTAGTCCTGTCAAATTAAGATACTCCATAGACAGTTTAGACGTGATTAAAAACATGGCTACTAAAAATACGTCAATTTACGTCAGGCGCTGAATAGTTTGACAGGACTAAACCAATATTTATCTTCTGTCCCTTTCTTAATGAAATAGAAAGAAAAAGATGCACTGAACTTAAATTTTGTTTAGTTTGTTAACAAGGGAATCGGCGCGATTATCATTCTAATATTTATTTATTTATTCACACCAATAAGTACAACATGTTACAGTATTCCTGTAGGAAGGAATACTGTAAAATAATGGAACGGCAATATAACCTTCAGAGGTAGCAAGCTGAAGTGGCAATGAGCCCACCAAGTCTGTCGGAGGATCGAGAGCTATTGTAGCTCAAATGCTGCGAGATGTGCTATGCAGCTATGCTGCGAGAATGTAAAAGCTAAGCTACGAAACTATGTGACCGTTTCCACTGATGCTGAGCTATGTAGCGGTGCGAGTAAGATGTGCTATGAAGATGCGCCGCCGCAAAGTAGCTGCGCGAGGAAGATGCGCAGCTCGAGTTATACGATGTATCGATAGTAGGGAAGCGGCGAGGGCGGCACACAGCTACACCACTCGCGACCATCCATAGCACGCATCCTTCCATATAAAAAACATATCTTATTTGAATCCGTTTCCACCAGTGCTAAGCTATATGCACCAATGAATATGATTGGTGGATATCAAACGCATCCATAGCAACGTAGCATAGCACATCTCTGATGGAAAACCAAACTAACGTGTGTCGTCACCCCCCAGCTAGATAGACAGACGATCTTGAAACAACGACTAGATATGGAAGGCACAGAGCCGAGTGTTGGCCTTGTTCCGTAATTTGTGAGAAGCCTATGTCCAGCCATGGACTGCAAATATGAGATCTAAAGCTGAGTAGATTGACTTATCGTGACAAAATACCAGAAATGGCCTTCATAATAAGTACAGACGCCAGCAGCTCAAGCTACCCGAAACTGTCAAATTTTCCCAATCAACCTTGAACCTTAATGATTTAGCGATAAAGTTGAAATCTATTAAAGAAATTTGACACATTGTAGTAGCTTGATGTGCGAACAACACCAGCAGAGTCTCCGCACGTTTTCTCATATCAAATCTGACATTGGCAGAATTGTCGACATCGGCACCATTGCCATAGAGAAAAATAGAATAGAACACCAGCAGAGAAAACTAACAAGTAAGGAATGTAGAATAGAATAGTTCTTTCATTTGCACAGAAAGTAGGTACAAGTTACAAATGTTAAGTTTAAAATGATCATTTTACTATCTACCTCAACTAAGGCATGTAAACAGTTTTAGCTATAATAATAATATATATTATAATAGAACCACATTCAATCAAATCAATATTTGTTTACCATGTCAAGATGAAATTCAGTACAGACGCCAGCACATCAAGCTACTACAATCTGTCAAATTTCTTTAATAGATTTTCAACGTTATCGTTAACGTTTTTAGGTTCAAGGTTGATTGGGAAAATTTGACAGTTTCGGCTAGCTTGACCTGCTGGCGACTGTACAAGGACCCATAAGTCGGTAATGAAAAATCACTTACCAGAAAGAACAAGCCCATTGGAAATGATTGATCCGCCACATATCTGCATGTAAGGTTTAGTCGTCTTCCGGTAGATGCCAACATGCCACGGCATGCCTTTTCGATCAGCTGGTCCACGAATCACGAGGTCGTCATTTTGAGTAACTCGCCCACACTCAGATGCTATTTATATGTAATAAATGAATCAGTTATAGCGATTTCTTCAGTAAGTTGTTCAGGGTGCTTAGGGAGTAAACATACTAAAAGTCCCCACGTCTAGGAGGTGAGCCGGAGTGCGGGGGGGGTGGGGTGGATAAAAGTTCCTACTTTAGAGTTTTTCGTTAATATTTTAAAATGGTGCGTCGTAGAGAAAAATTATCTTCAATGTAATGAAAACTCATAAAATTTTCTACAAATTTTATCTTCTACACTTATTTCGAATTTCTACCCATTTTTGAACTATACCTACGTTCCGGTGTGAAAATTTTCGAAAAAACAACTTTCTGCAGAAATCGCTTAGGTCCCAGCTCACGCACTCTACGAGTACAACTCCTTTGTTGAGTGGACTATTACTAAAATAAATTATAAATTATGGGGTATTTATTTGGATTTAAACACGGCATTCGATACTATTGACCATAAACTACTCATCACAAAAATGGAACACTATGCCGTAAGACGTTGCAATTATTTTCTTCGTATCTTAATAACAGAGAAAACCGGCCAAGTGCGAGTCGGACCATTATCTATACAACATAAGCCCCCTTCATTATTTATTATTAAAGTGAATAAACAACTAAATATTCTGTGAATATTTCAAGCGTCTACCTGATGCCGTTATTAATATCGAGCAAAAAACCGCAAAAAAATCACGTTTGTTGTATGGGAGCCCCACTTAAATATTAATTATTCTATTCTGTTTTTAGTATTAGTTGTTATAGCGGCAACAGAAATACATTGTCTGTGAAAATTTCAACTGTCTAGCTATCACGGGTCATGAGATACAGCCTGGTGACAGACAGACAGACGGACAGTGGAGTCTTATTAATAGGGTCCCGTTTTTACCCTTTGGAACAGAACCCTATAAATGATTGTTCTAGTGGATTCTACACAATTAAACAGGTATAAACATCTACAGGTGATTGATGTTAAATATTAGAGCCAGTGTGCCGCAAGGGTAATACGACACCCCTTTGTAAGACTGGTTGGTTGTCAGACTTCTGGGCTTCCGAAGACCCGTAACGACTGTCAAAGATTTTAGGCCCTCTATTATACATTTTTATTATTAACTGGCTGCACCCTGCGGTTTCACCCGCATAAGTTTCGATCCCGTGGAAATATTGGGATAAAAAGTATCCTATATGTTAATCCTGGTTATAAACCATCTTATCCCAATCCATTTAGTAGTTTTAACGTTTATAATATTAGTAGGAAGTAGGATAGGATAATAGGACTAACTTTTGCCCGCGACATCGCTTGCGTTAATTCAGAATAATTCAATCATGATATAATAATAATAAAAAATTAATAATAAAATTGTTATTCAAGTAAAAGTAAAGTAAAAATATGATTTACGTTAATTACAATCGAGGAAAGTTAAATTCTAACTATAATGTAGACCTGCCTGATCTAGGTTTATGAAAAACCTGTGTTTCAGGCCAAGTGTCACCAAGGTAGACGTGTTTTTGAGTGGAGACCGCGAATCGGGAAACATAAGGTGGGACGCCCTCAGGCTCATCTTTGCCGGATGGCTGGTATCAGCTGGATGAGAGTTGCCGAAAATCGAGTTGAGTTGCGTGCAATAGGAGAGGCCTACCTCCAGCAGTGGACTGCTATAGGCTGTTGATGATGATGATAAGCTTCTTCTGCTTCTACATACAATGGCCCCAACGGATTTGTATCGGGCAGTTGCCCGCCAGACCCTCCTTTTTCTATGGAAGATGAGTGTTCTTTACACCCTGTTCCTCATACAGCTATTTACTTCTTCGTACTTGACAGCCGCACAGGTCGATCGGTCAGGTTAAGCTACGCTTGCCGTGGTTGGTCTGTGGATGGGTGACCATCTTTACATATTGAGACCCCTCCATGCCTCGGAAAGCACGTTAAGCCGTTGGTCCCGGCTGTCATTCGTGGATCTTTGACAGTCGTTACGGGTAGTCAGAAGCCCGAAAGTCTGACAACCAGTCTTACCAAGGGGTCGTATTACCCAGTAACTGGGGTGTGGAGGTCAGATAGGCAGTCGCTCCATGTAAAATACTGGTATTCAGCTGCATCCGGTTAGACTGGAAGCCGACCCCAACATAGTTGGGAAAAGGCAAGGTAGATGATGACTTGTCACATACTCAGATGACTGCTAATAGATATGTGTGCAAGACAGAGACTCCAAATATATGAGGGAGGATTATTATGTAAAAACTTTGATCGAACCTGGGGAGCAGACCGCGACGTGGTTCCAGCTTCCGTTGATACATCTCATGAGAGGGAGGTCCACAACCGAGTGCTTCGGGCTGTTACATTCGGGTTTTACAACTGTTCCTACTGGTTCGTAGGCGTTGCAGGTGCGGATACCCTCGATGGAGCCGGTGACGAGACAGTGGTACTGGACCGATGGGTGCTTGTCTAGCTTGCAGAAACCTGGAAGATAGGGTGGGACGTTTTAGTCGAGGACACTACAAAGTGTAATAATTTCGGCAGCTTTTACCTAGTTTGTATTTTTAAAATTTATGTCGGACCCAATATAGGTTTTTTATGGAACATCTTACGAAAAACTTCGAAAATTACTTTAGTTTCGGCAACTTTTGCAAAATCAAATAAAACATACTAGGGTTGATAAGGATTCCTCTTCCTCATCCGCATAATGCGGAAGTTCCTCATTTTATAGCGATTCCTCATCCTCTTCTACATCCACAAAATCAGGCATAAAATGATCCTCTTCCTCTTCCACATCCTCATACATTAAGAGGAATTTATGAACAAGTGTTGTTGACGTATTCAATGTAAATAAAAGTAATCTCCGTCTTTTGCTCGCTGCATTAGATAGTTACAGTGAAAAGAGGATAAAATATGAATTAGGTACTTTCACGATCAGGCATTACTGTAGTGTAGTGTGTACCTACGTACCCAGCCCACTGTAGCCACTTAGCAAGTCTTAAATTTGTTTTGTTTTTGGGTAGTCGTACGTAACTAGAACTACGTAAGTCGTAATTAGGTTTATTGTCTGGAGTCTGCTGCAAGCTTTGGTCAAGTACGGACGCGGTCTGTGCTAAACCCATAAATTTACCGTGATTGGTTGATTAGAGTAGTTTTGAGTTCCTTGTTTCTCTCAAAGTGGTTTTTTTGACAGTTCACGCATTTTGGACGGTTTTAGAGTGAGTTAAATAAATGTCGCGATACCACAATTAAAATTTTGGACTTCTAAATCCTCGTGATTGGGTGAGATTCGAACCTCCGATCACCGGTGCACGACGGCGGGGGAGAGCGCACTGGCCTACGCCACAGAAACATTCATCGACACGTCGCCGCGTCGCGTCGTGCCGGCGAATTATTCAACCGCTACGAGTTTACGCTACAAGTGCTACGACACCGACTACGTCACAGCACACTAGACACCAGAGCTACGAGTCGTGCTACAAGTGCTACGTGAAGTGGGCGCAGTAATAAACAGATAGCGGTGACGGTATCTATTCTATCTATTATCTACATATATATATTATATATACTTATAATAAATCTGTAGAAGTGAAAATTCTGTACATTAAAAATATCAAAAAAATAAATGGCAGGGGGTGTTACTAGACCGACACCGAACCCAAAAATGTGATTAAAAAAATTTTTGTTTGTCTGTCTGTTTGTTCAGGCATCACGCAAAAACTACCGATTCGATTACGATGAAACTTGGTATAATTATTCTTTAATATCCTGGGCACCACACTGGGTACTTTTTATCCCGGAAAAGTATATACAATAAAAAACAAACTTAATTTTGCGGTTGTATCTCTAGACCTGATTACTGTACCAACCGCAAATAATAAGTTTGTCGTAGGTTACGTCACCCACAGTGGAGTTCATTTTTATTCCTTTTAGTTTTTAGAGTTAATTAGGTTTATTTTTATAAGTCGTAGGTATAGATTTTAATTTTAAAGTATAGGTAGATATTTGATAGTGTAAGTACGTAGTGACCGTAGGTTATTTTATAATACTGTTAGGTAGGATTAGTCAGGTAGGTGGACCTATGGGGTCGCGGGTGCATAGAGTGGGGACTCTGTGGTCACGTGCTGCCGTGCATAGCGAGGCTTGGGGGAGGCCCCTTTACAGTCTCCCCAGGGATGTGCCTTATAGGCGTTGCGCAGGGGTGGTTCCGGAGTTGGTCTTTTAAGAGGAACCGGGACCACCCATAAGTGCGGATGGTGATCGCCGGGGTGGTTTTAGTGAGGTAAAAATCCCACACTCCCCGACCCCTCTCCCCGGAGGTCGGGTGCGTTTGGAAGGTTTCCCCCCGAAAACAAAAAAAAAAGGTAGGATTAGTCATTCGTGTAGATATTAGTTTTTAGGGATTTTGCTTATTTATTGAGTTTAGATTAGTTATCATCAGAAATAGGTTTATTTAGGTAGGTAGGTATTTAATTTTCTGTTCATGAGTTTTTTTTTTTTAAATTAGGTAGGTACTTAGGTAAAGATATCATAAAGGTACCCTCTTAATCACCACTAATGAGACACAATTGGTTTTCGATTGTAATTAGCCACAAAGGGCCCGCGAGATAGATGGCATTCTGGGGAAGCACATGTCCTTATACATTTTGTCTAAATAATATCTATGTTTCTCACAATTACATACATTATAACTACATTGCCTTAATTCAACCGGAAAATCTATTAACTTAAGTTTACTATTGCACATATTTGTATACTTAATTCTTTATCTGCTCCTTAGTTCTATAGCCCCAAACAGCTGTATTTTTACTCATATTACTACGCGGACTGTTTTTACATATAATTGTACTTAATTCACATTCAATGATTAGTGGTAAATGGTCTGACCAACACGTATCATACTTTATAAATATATTTTTAATAGTTTGTCTAGCAGAATGACTAGTAACACAGTGATCGAGCCATCTTACACAACCATGAGCATCACTAATAAATGTATAGTTATTTGATACACTTCCTAACATATCTATATCTACACAGGTCCATTGTTGGTCCGTACACAAGCTAATTAGTTCATTACCCAATAACTCTCCCGGATGCGCGTTTAAAGTCTCCTAACACGTAAACAGCTTCTATTAAATAGGTATCAACTAGCACATACCTCGCCAAAGCACGACGTAAAATCTTCTAAATTGTCCACTCCGTTGGTTGGCATATAAACACTAAAAGCTAGAAATGCACGATTATTCAAAGACACTTTTATTGCACTGATACGCGGATTTTTGCAATGGATAACCGTCACTTCTTTGAACAAACTTTTCCGCCACAATATTGCCATACCTCCGTAAGGTCGTCCTCTAAAAACACCATCCGAATCCCACACGATGTTGGGGCTCCTTTCGGCCCCTTTACCGAGGCGTTGATCTCTCGGTCCCCAGAATTGGGGACCCATCGTTGGGTTTCTCCCCCCCCCCCGTGGGAGGGGTGGGAGCTCTTCGCACACCTATCACCCCCGGGGGGGTATGCCTCCCCCCTGGTGGTCGTTGGTGTGTGTTTGTTTTTAGTGGCTGTAGGAGCGCCCGAAGTGCTTCTCGACGCCCGTGCGACCTGGCTCCTGCTGGGTGAGATCCCTAGTTCCCTAGGGAAGGCCCGGCAAGAGCCGATCTAGCAACGAGGGCGCCGGTTTTGGTTGGCGCTCCTCTACAGTGGGTGTATTACCCCTCCACCCCACAGCGTAACCAGATCTAGCCGGCGACGTTGCGGGGGGCGGGGGGCGGTAGTGAGTATCGAGCGACTTGTAATGGTGTGTGTACGTCGCTCGTGCGGTTTTTCTGGTGTTACAGCAAGTGTGGAGTAGTGAGTGTGTGGGCGCCGCGCACGCCGCGCCTATATTAACTTAGTCCGCTTTATGCGCGGCTGGTGTCGTGTGGTGCGTGTGGAGTTCTATTGGTTAAGTAGGCCGCGTGTAGATGAGTGCGACCTACTTAGGCGTCAAGTCCGGTATTGATTGCAACGTCTGCGACTAGGTCGCGCGGGAAGCGCTTGTAGTCTGGTGGTCGCGCGTGCCAGGGTGCGATGTTTTTGATGTGGTGGTGCTCGGAGGAGTCGGCACGCGCGAACATCCCCTTCGCCAGGCGGGCGCTGAAGTCGTCGATGCTCTCGACACGCAGGTCCCTGTGAATCACAGAGTTCCTCACGTACCGAGGCGCTTTGATTATTTGACGCAGCACGTAATTCTGCTGCGTCCGGAGCTTCTTCTTATGTGTCTCGGCCGTGAGGGCGAGCCAGGCCGGGGCGGCGTAGGTCAGCTGTGGGCGTATGTATGTTTTGTATATCCCCAGCTTGACTCGCGTGGAGAGGTGTGACGAGAGCACCGGGCGGAGTAGGTGGCGTGTTACCTTTACCCGCGCGACGGTGTCGCAGACGTGCTGGCCCATGGAGAGCCGACTGTCGAGTGTGACCCCCAGGTACTTGGCGGTCTTGGTCCACTTGACCTCGGTCCCCATGAGCTCAAGGCTCGGTGGGTGCGTACGGCCGCGTGCCGTGACGATGATCGCCTGCGTCTTACCTGCGTTTACCGACAGTCTCCACTTGCTGAGCCAGTCGGGGAGGTCGTCCAGTGCGCGCTGCATTTTGATGGCCGCGTGATCGGCCGACAGTGATGTGGTGATGTACGCGGCGTCATCGGCGTACAGCGCGAGTTTTGCGGTGTGCGTGGCGGGTATGTCGTCGGTGTACACAGAGTACAACGCAGGCGAGACACAGCTCCCCTGTGGCACGCCCGCGGCAGCGGGGCGCGCGCTGGAGAGCTCGTTCTCCACCGAGACCTTGAATATTCTGTCCTGTAGGAAGGAGGAGATCACCTGTATCAAGCGACGGGGCGCTGTGGTGAGGGTGAGCTTGTAAATTAGGCCGGCGTGCCAGACCCGGTCGAATGCCTTCTCCATGTCGAGGAATACTGCGGCGGCGTACTCCCTCTTGTTCACTGCCGCTGTGAGGATGTGCAGTACCCTCGACAGCTGGAGCGTCGTGCTGTGTTCGGCCCGGAACCCGAACTGTTCGTGGTGCCAGGTGTGGTGTCAGGTGTCGCAACAGGAGCGTTTCGAACACCTTGGAGGTGGTGGGAAGGAGCGTGATGGGCCGGTAGCTTTCCGGCTTCGTTACGTTCTTCCCGGGCTTGGGCAGCATGATGACCTTCCCCTGCTTCCAGCATGTGGGGAAGGCCCCGGTGCGGAGTATGCCATTATAAAGGCGAGCTAGAGCCGCCACCGTTTTAGGTGGCAGGTGTCGTAGTGCGGCGTTTGTTATTCCATCCGCACCGGGTGCTTTCTTCTTAGGTCGCCTCTACTTATAGTCTAGCGAGCGAGGCGCGCGCCGGGCGAAAATTTTGTTCCACCATGACAACGCGCCTGTATACACGTCAATGGTTGCAGTCGCCAAACTCCATGAATTGCGGTTCGAATTGCTACCGCATCCACCCTATTCCCCAGATCTGGCCCCGTGCGACTTCCACTTATTCCCAAACCTGAAGAAATGGTTAGGTGGCCAGAGATTTTCATCAAATGATGAAGTCATTATTGCCGTAGACGAGTATTTTGAGGGGTTGGAGAAAACATTTTTTCAAACTGGTGTATCGGCATTGGAGAACCGATGGACTAAATGCATCGAGGTAGAAGGAAACTACGTTGAGAAATAAATTTATTTTAAATAGATTTTTAAAGTTTTTCTTTGTCGTTTCGGAAACTTATCAATCAGCCCTCGTATGTTCTACAATTATTTCTTATCCAGTGTAAAACGGTTGTTGAGTCCGTCCAGTAATAAACTGAATTTGTTTTTAAACGATGTTCCTTTTTTATGTTGTTCCCTAGTTTGCATCCTAATAGAGCACCCTGTAGTTCCAGTCGGGGTATGGAAATTGACTTCGTAGGTGTGACTTTACATTTGCTAGCAATAAATGCCACATTGATCCGTCCGTCGCTCATTTCCCTACGCCAATACGCAACGGTCGCGTACGCAGTCGGTGACGCGTCACAAAATATGTGTAGCTCTAGATTTTCAATAATGGCGTCCGAATCACCGTGGGAAAAGTACCAGCGCGGTATTCTTATATTATTTATTTGTTTTAACTGATTAATCCAATTTTTAAACATATCTGTTTTCCAAGTTTCGCGCATTATTATTTTTCCTTTAATTGTAAAAGGTATAAGGTAACCGTGTATATCGAAAATAGACATGACGATACATAACAATTCGCGTTTAGTAGGTCTCCTTTTTAAATTTATAACTTCTTCTGGGATACGTTTTAATGACAGATCGAAACCTAACTCGTCGGTAACTGGGTACCATAACAAACCAAGCGTCCTTTCGGAACGGTCTTTATCTAAAGCGCAGCAGACGTTGTCGCTTAATTTCTCCTTCGGCACGCTTTCAAGCGCGTCTGGCACGTTGCTAGCCCAGTTTCGTATTTCGAAACCGCCTTGTTTGTGGATGAAGGAGACTTCCTTTATGACGTTTTTCGTAAACTCGACGTCAGATAAGCTATCAATGTAATCGTCCATGTAGTGCTGCTTGCATATAACATCAACAGACGCCGGGTAGGTATTTTTTAATCTTAATGCGTTTTGATCTATACATATAATAAAATTGCAGAAAAGTGGTGTCTGTACAATGGAAATATATAAAAAAAATGTAGCAGGGGTTGTTATTATATCGATGCCAAACCCGAAATTGTAATTAATTTTTTTTTTGTCTGTTTGTCTGTGTGTTTGTGCACGCTAATATCAGAAACGGCTTATTCGATTTAGATGCGGTTTTCACTAATTTATTGTAGTAAGCTTCACTTAACAGTTAGTGTTTATTTCATGTCAATCAGTTCATAAATAAAAAAGTTATGTCGTTTTAAAGAATCACGGTTATGACGAGTCAAATATACATATTTTATGTATATATTTCAATAATATTTGGTTTGGCCATGTGTCGGTCCGATCCGAACATTCGCACTTTGCACTTCGGAGTAGGCCCCCAGGATACGTGCGTTCCCTACGAATAACTGAATCCTTATGGCAGCGGCGCGTTTTTTTTTTTTATGAGTGCCATTCGTAGTTGACCTTGAGAGGTCGTGACTACTTAACCACCGGACTATCCTGTGGTTGCCTTAAGAATTCTTAAAGCCTCCAGCCAGGGCTACATCTAGATTAAAACTAAGCGACTGCGCGCTAAGGGCACCCCCTGTGGGGTACGAACCTTGGCTTGGGTCGTCGCTGGGAGAGGGCAGCAAGGGGACAGGCTGGATCGAAGTAGTATTATTAATGCTTTGATGAGGGCGGCGTTTCCTAGGACTATCTCTGAGAAGAAAGGCCGAAACAAACTCAGAGGTCTCAGTCAGGGAATTTAAAGCTACAGGCTCAGCTACGGCGCGGGCTGGCACTTCAGCGGGCAAGGGACGGGGGGGGAGAATTTACTTGGGGGCGTCACGAGGGACCTCGGTGGCGAGGTCGGAATGTCGGTAATTTGTGTTTGTAAGCTGTACTGGTTGCCCTATCGCTCTCCTGGAGGAGGGTTATGGGGTCATCGAGAACATGCCTTGGACGGCGAAGTTTACTGTGTTTAGAGGGGGTGTAGTTGGCGGCCGCGACTACCAGAGGGCGCGGCTCTCAGCGCGTTTTATATAGCCACAGACGCGCAGGCGCGAGGCGTGTACGTACTCTGATAGAATACCTTAACAAATGTTGGCCGTGAATCTTTAAATTGACATAACTTTTTTATTTATGAACCAATTGACATGAAATAAACACTAACTGTTAAGTGAAGCTTACTACAATATATTAATGAAAACCGCATCTAAATCGAATAAGCCGTTTCTGATATTAGCGTGCACAAACACACAGACAAACAGACAAACCGACAAACAGACAAAAAAAAAGTTAATTACAATTTCGGGTTCGGCATCGACATAGTAACAACCCCTGCTAGTTTTTTTTTATATATTTCCATTGTACAGACACCACTTTTCTACAATTTTATTATATGTATTAATTAATTGTGTAATGTAAATGGTACACCACAGACTACCTACTGTATTTGTCTCTCCTTAATTTTAATCCATCCAAAGGTTGTCTTTAAAAGATCGCTCTTAGCGATAAGACCGCCCATTGTGTCACCCTTTGTAAAATTGTATTTATATTATTTATGTTCTGTAATTTGTATGGTGTACCATAAAGAGTATTCTATCTATCTATCTATCCACGGTGAACATTTGTTAAGGTATTCTATCAGAGTACGTACACGCCTCGCGCCTGCGTGTCCGTGGCTATAAAAAGCGCGCTGAGAGCCGCGCCGCTGACCCCCCGACCCTTGCCCGCTGAAGTGCCTGCCCGCGCCGTAGCTGAGCCTGTAGCTTTAAATACCCCGACTGAGACTTCTGAGTTTGTTTCGGCCTTTCTTCTCAGAGATAGTCCTAGGAAACGCCGCGCTCATCAAAGCATTAATAATACTAATTCGATCCAGCCTGTCCCCTTGCTGCCCTCTCACAGTGACGCCCTAAGCCGAGGTTCGTACCCCACAGGGGGTGCCCTTAGCGTGCAGTCACTTAGTTTTAATCTAGATGTAGCCCTGGCTGGAGGCTTTAAGAATTCTTAAGGCAACCACAAGATAGTCCGGTTGTAGTCACAACCTCTCAAGGTCAACTAAGAGATGACATTCATAAAAAAAAAAAAACGCGCCGCTGCCCTAAGGATTCAGTTATTCGTAGCGAACGCACGTATCCTGGAGAGTATAGACGAATAGTTGCATTCGATTATTGCGATTCACTTGAATACTGACTGTTTGCATATTTCATTTATTTATATTTTAGGGTTTGTAGGTTAGGTTCTTTTTCTTATTTTCTTTAAAATGTTGTAAATAAATATTGTAAGTATTTGGTATAGGTTAGGCGGTTCATTCCTTGATTTTCGGTATACTTATCTTAATTTGTATTTAGGGTTTGTATATAAATACACTCGAGAGCAATGAATCCGGGTCACTTAAAGAATGTTAAAAATCTCGGAAACTAAAAATGATAGGTTAATGCAATAAATTGTATTTAATAGACAATGTAATACTCCTTAAATGAAAGTAAAAAAAATATGAGTCACCATACATTTTATTAACACAAAATTACATAAAGAAAAAAACTGCTGATCTCTCCTTAAAACAAAAATAGGAAACATGAAATTTTTGAACTTTATTACAATTTTCTTGAATTTTAATACTTCGTATTGCCTCCTCGTGCTTCCATTACTGCGTTTACGCGGTTTGGCATGCTGTACACCAAGTTCCTTATACGATTTTGGGGAATATTCTCCCATTCCTCTGTGAGAGCAATTTTGAGCTCACGAAGCGTGATTGGGGGAGGGTTTCGTTGTTTTACGCATCTGCCTAGCTCGTCCCAAGCATGCTCGATCGGGTTGATATCCGGGCTGCGCGCTGGCCACTCCATACGAGTAATGTTCATCTCTTGAAGGTAGTCATTCACAATCCTACCTGTATGAGGTCGGGCATTGTCATGCATAAATATAGCATCCTCACCTAAATTGACCATAAATGGACCAACGTGATCATTGAGGATTTCTTCCACATATCTTACGCTAGTTAAAGAGCCGTTTTCTATGATCACCAGCTCTGTGCGACTTTCAGAAGAAATTCCGGCCCACACAAGTACAGACCCACCACCGTAGGCTACTTTTTCTTCGATGCATGCTTGCTTGAATCTTTCCCCTGGTCTTCGATACACTCTGTGTCTTCCATCGTGCTTGTAGAGCATAAATTTTGATTCGTCGGAGAACATAACTTTTGACCAATCTTCAATACTCCAATTTACGTGGCTCTGGGCATATCTGTCTTGTCTTGAAATACGATGCCCACGCTCCAGTTTAGGGCCGTTTGCAGGTCTAAGGGGTTTTAAGTTAGATTCAGCAAGCCGACGTCTTACTGTCCATGCACTTGGGTTACTTCCTCCGAGGCGTCGAAACTGATTTGTGAGTTCAGTTCCTGTGAGAAAGCGATTTCGAAGCATGGTGTTCACCAAGTATCGGTCTTCTCGTGCTGTGGTACACCTGGTTCTGCCTGTTCCTGGTCTGCGTAGGTTAGAACCAGTTTCTTCGTAACGTCGGAGAAGTCTTTGTACTGTTGACAGCGACACACCGACAGTCCTGGCTGTATCGCGCTGACTCCGGCCGGTCTCCAGCATTGTAAGTATTCTGGTGCATTCTTCAGGCGTAAGCGACATAATTTCAGCTTGAATAATGAATATAGAGCACTATCAACATGGTTTATGTACCCACATAAATGACAGATTACAAACAAAAGCAAAACCAAATGCTGTAATTTCGTAGTTCCATCTTCGAAAGTGGCCCTTTTTCAAATTTGATTTTTTTATGATATAACTTTACAATAACTAAGAAGTTTTAATACCTTCATTTAAGGAGTATTACATTGTCTATTAAATACAATTTATTGCATTAACTTAGCATTTTTAGTTTCCGAGATTTTTAGGATTCTTCAAGTGACCCGGATTCATTGCTCTCAAGTGTATTATAAGTATTTGGTATAGGTTAGGCATTTCTTTTCTTGATTTTCTTTATTAAGTATAAGTTCATTAGCTCAGGTTAGTAATAAATTTTTCTAGCAATTCTTTTGTTTTATAAAGTTAGTACGTTTGGTTTACACGTCTTAACACTTATTACTTAAACTGTGATAATTTTAGACTGTATAATAATCTGTAAGTATTTATAATTTAATTGTTTACGATAGTACGTGTTTACTAAATAACTGTGTGTTATGTAGTATGTACTATTTTATTGTAAGAATGCCTCGAAGAAGATCCAACCTCTCCCAATGTAGCAGAAATGCTAAAAGGATGAAATTAGTTCGATCACAGGAATCTGAGGAAGGTCGTGAGGCAAGGCTCTCTGCAACTCGCGAACATCAGGCTAGGTTTCGTGCTGCAGAAACTTCGACTCAGCGAGAATCTCGACTGAGTTCAAATCGTTCTCGAATGATGACAACTCGAAATAGGGAAAACGGGGAACAACGAAAGGCACGTTTATCTGTCGATCGCGAAGCTCACGCGCTATCGCGTGAGTCTGAGACTTCTGCGAACCCATAATGCTTCTTAGAAATTTAAGCCCCCCAAAAATTTGCAATGGCACCAGGTTAAAAGTGACCAATTTACAACGAAATCTGATAGAAGCAGAGATTTTAACAGGGTGTGGAAAAGGTGAAAGTGTTTTCATTCCTCGGAGTCCTCTCATTCCAAACAATTTTCCATTTAGTTTTAAACGAGTCCAGTTTCCAGTCAGCCTATGTTTTGCGATGACAATTAATAAAGCCCAAGGTCAGACGCTGAAAGTTGTGGGTGTAGATCTAAGTATCAGCTGTTTCTCGCACGGTCAGTTGTATGTGGCTCTGTCACGGGTTAGCAATCCTAGGAGCCTGTATGCTTTCATCCCCGATGGCCATACGTCAAATATTGTATACAGAGAAGCATTACTGTAAAGTAAATTTTTAGCTACCCAAACGACGGTATAAATTCAAAAGTAATTCAAAATATGCTGCCCGAAAACTCACTATTCCACGCGGACGAAGTCGCGGGCACAGCTAGTTTTTAATATATTGCGCGATAAACGGTGAGCAGTTCGCGCCAAATATTAATGACGTCATAGCGTATTTATTAATTTCTTTAGTATTTTTGTCTCTAAATAAAAACCTAAGCGTATGTTGATCCTTTTCTTTAATTCTAATACGCAGAAACCTGTCCTTAATGTCTGCAATAATTCCGATTTTATTTTCCCTAAACCTAAACATAATTCCAAATAATGATTGTAATAAGTCCGGCCCTGTTAATAAAAAATCATTAAGGGAATATCCCTGTGTTATCGCAGCCGCGTCGAACACTAAACGTAATTTTTTCTTATTGGGGTTATCGACCCCAAAATGTGGTAGGTACCAAACTCGGTCGCTGACCTCCCCCTCGTGCAGCTTCCTAGCGTAATCGTTAGAAAATAAATGCTGGATACGTTCCTGATAGCGACGCGTAAGCGTTGTCGGTTGACATTTTTCTCTCGACTGATTTTAATCGATTGTGGGCATTCTGATAAGAATCGGGCATAACAAAGTTATCGTGTTTCCAAGGCAACTCTACAAACCAATGGTTATCTATTAATTCACATGAGTTATTTAATATGGTAACAGCACTCAAATCGTCTTTGTTCGGCCGTGGCTGATTTGAAATGCCTATAGAATCTAGCTCGAATGATTTTTTAACAATTTCGTGCAACTCAGAATCGCGACACTGTTGCGCGCTGTTATCACTAGTATTACAATCAGCTGACATGTTCGTAATGTGTATGTTATTGACAACACCGTGTACGCACCAACCTAGTGGTGTTTTTGTTACATATGGTTAATTTTTCCCGTTGCCCTTTAAACACATCACTGGGGCAATAAGATCGTAATTATCCTGACCAATTAACAATTTAGGTTGCGCGTCACATTTGCACAGGTCGTAGTCAATATAATTTGTATAATTGGTAAAATCTACACACGATAAACGTTGAACAGGTAAATTAAGTTCTTTCATTTTACGGGCACACAAATTAAAACGTTCTCCTTTCTTATTAGAAATTTCAAAACTTACATTTTCCGTTTGGCATACGAGCGTACTGGAGTCCCACGCGCTCTGCGCACGCATTGTGACGGCCTTACCGTGGAGGCCTACCTGGTCCGCCAGGTCAGCTGCGATCAGCGTCACCGTAGCACCATCGTCCGTCCAACGCGTGTGTGTGAATATTGTCTTTAGGTCCATGAACGGTAACCGGCACTATTTTTAACGACACTTTGGGCACTGACGGTACACTGACACTAGTAGACGCTTTGGTGTGGGCGTGGGCAACTGTGTGCTCGGCGCGCTGTTCGTCGGGCGCCGACTGAAGCACGCAGGCCGCGTCCGTTGCTGGGCGCGCCGTATCCGGCTGCGGGATGGCTGGAGGCGTTGTAGAAGCTGTAGGTTTCGTCCAGTGAAGCAGGGAGTGATGTGGATGTCCACACTCACTGCAGTTAGGGGCGCTGCAAGCGGTAGTTTCATTATGCCGCGCGCCCAGACACTTGTAACATAGGTGTTTTGTTTTTACGAATCTCCAGCGGTCGCGTCTCATGGCGCGTTGGAATTTGATGAATTTTACTAGTGTGTGCGGAGCTAGAGCGATTCTCACATATCTCGCGTTCGTTATTGACGTTCGATTCGTACTTTTCCCACGACAAAATCAAGCCGAGCTATTCTCACCATGACGATTCGAGCATTTCACGCAGGAAAGACACGCGACATGCCTTAGTTTACATGCGACATGCAAAGAGTAGTCATGACCAGTCGACACGTCAATCAATCGTCGTCGTCAATCTGTGTCGACCACCGTACGAACGTCAAACAGTGGTTATGTCAATCATGTTTGTGTCAATTGCGAAAGAAAATAATAAATACCTATATTTTAACAAAATGTGTTCATAAACATCTTAGAAGACTCTACGACCATCACCACAAGGAAAAAACACACGAAGAAACCTTCAGGCTTCCGCCAAAGTTATCAACTGTGGATAGTTGTTGCTTGTGTAGCGTCGATGAATGAGACACATGAGATACAGAAGCGGAAGGCGCCGGATTTATAACCAGTCAAATGGACAAGGACGGCTTTGCCAGGCTTTACTCTGGTTGAGGGCAAGAAAGGTCGATCGCGTCGCAACTTCAATAAACGCGGTACTTCTCCTGCAAGCGAGGATTTTTGAGCTGTAGTGCCCACTTTGCTCCCGTACATTTCCCGGTTGGATCGACAGATATCGAGAGAGAAAGAGCCAAGGTCTTAAGAGCTGAAAGAAGGACGTTGCAGTCGAACTAGACTTTGAATTTTGACCGACTGGAGTTGTGTATAGATGTTACAGAGAAGCATGACCAAAAGTAAACTCCCATGTGTGGTGTGATAATAATTATGTTTTTGTGGTTTATACTTGGATGTATACTGAATTTATTTATTAGTCTGTAAGGTATTCTTAAAAAGGTTCTTTTGTAACTAGAAATAAAGTGGTTCAAAAGCATTTCAAACAATAAATATTTCAAATGTCTTTATTTTATTGTTTTCAATGTAAAACTTAGTTAAGTAACAAAAATAATATGGGTACCTATGCAAATAATTGAAGGGCTTTGTAGTTAGGTTGCGCAGGCCGTTAACAAGTGGGTTAGGAAATAGAAACACACAAGCAAAGTTCATACGTATAATCCACACTCACAAATTTAGGTACAATAGGTAGGGTTACAATAGATACGTAGTAGTAGACAGGTCGTGGGAACGCCGGTAGCGCGTGGATAGGTGTGCGTGCAGCGCAGTGTCAGTCAAAAACTGCGCTTTTATTTATACCCGGCCTACGTTACTTTGAAGCGAGTCGTGTATTTTGAGCCCTTTTGCTTGTTAATTTTCTGTCAAGCCCCTTTTTATTAATTTTTTCCATGTTATATCTTTACAATTTTGTTATATAATCTTCCTTACATAATCCTTAAGCTAATTAAACCTTAGTATATAACTAAACTAAAAAGTTTCTAGAACAAAAACTGTTACAAAAGTGAGTTGGCACATTTTGATTATACTTACAATATCATTAGCCGGTTACTTACAATATCATTAGCTCGTTCTGTTTTATTTAATTAACTATTAGTATGTAGACCAATGTAAACAAACAACATAAATTGTATTTTGACTTTACTTTGACGTGACAAATATCGATGACATGACTTGACAAATCAACATGAGCTATGCATTCCGTAGTACGGAGGTCTTATATTAATGTTAATAATAAAATAAAAATGGAGTTACGAAAACAATAATGATTATTAAATTGATAAATGTTAATGAAATACCTTTATAATGCTGCTCAAAATATGTTTTTGCCTTAAAAATCATTTTTAAAGATGGTCAAAAGTACATTATCGATTTCGTAAAAAAATCGCATCGTTATGTGGAAGGGATTACTTCGTGGGACGCATAATGGCAACATTATTGTCCCTAGATTCGTGATTTAAGATCGACTTGTAGTGAGAATAGCTATTTCAGGATATCTCACCGTTTTATAAGCGACATACGGAGACGAGGGGCAATGACGTCATGCGACACGAACGCGAGTTTCCGGAGAATCGGGCTCCAGAGGCACGACAAAACATACATTTGTTATTGTTATCGGTGTTAATGAATGTAAACACTGACTGTGATCTATTATTGTGGTCAAATTTCTTTTTCTCGTTCTGACTATGGACATAGCTTATTCCTGAAGTTGCGACGATCGTTGCTTCTCTGTATAAAAATTCGGATAATAATTCCAGTTTAGGTATGTTGCAGGTGTCCCGTTTTTCGTAGCTGTATTCGGCCCACTTGTTGATAAGCGTGGGCGGTAACTTCGCAAGTATCAATGCAGTCGTATCGGGACTCTGTAAATATTCTGGTAGCTGGATAGCTTTAACGGTTGTCACGTAGTTTTTTATTTTAATGGCAAAATTCACTAGCGCCGGTAAGTCTTTTTTTTTTTCAAACATGGCGGTAGGTGCAACAGTCGCGTCACTCGGCAAAGGTATTTATGCATACAGCCTATGCCCAAAACAACATGTACCATGCTCGCATCCGTATCGGCATTGTCTGGGTCGAACTTGGACAGATCCACACGATTTCAACACATGTTTGTTTTTCAAATTAATGTCAACAGTCACTTTCACTTTAAGCGTTCTCATTTTGTGCATGAACCAACACGAATCCCAGTTCTGATGTCGGAGATGGTATGTCTGTCTCTCGTTAGCATCAGGCATATTTTAATTACTGTGTGTTGGTTTTAGCACCATAGAAAAACGGTTTGCAGTTCAAATCAGATTATAATTTACGAACCAGTTAGTCACACTAGCGAATCACATACACACACAACTCAACGATACGGAACGCGCGACAGTTTCTAAGCACATGTTGTTCGTACGATGTCCAATGTTTCGATGATCCCGAGAGCTCTGCTTACACCGTTCTTTGTAGCGGTCGCTCCCACCACGAACTCAGGCTAGACTCTGTCCAGCGCCACGAGATGGCGCTGACGTTCCGAATAGTCAAACGAATGACTCCGACAAATATATATTTTTTTTATTATTATTTTTCTTTTATTCTATTCATTAATGTACGTTTTTAGGTACCACATCGTCACTGGTTTAACTTGCTATGGTCTTTTAATAAATATAATAATTTAGTCCAACCTAATGGCTGAACCCTATCTCTTAACATACAGGCCAGACCTAGTTTAAGGGATAGAGTTGAAATTTATTGTACAGTCCCTCATCAGTATTATCTGACCCACCCTAAAAACAAACGAATTTGGACCCTCTGGCTGTAACATTAAGGTTTATTCAATTTATATGAGCTTAACAGACAAGTGCTCGAGGACTCGATGAAGAAATACAATCAATACGACACGCAAATTTCATCTTTAACACGTAACGTTAAGGTAAACCCACCCAACATTGTCGGAGCCACCGGCATTATAATATCATTTTGTTAAGCTATTTTAATCATTATCTCGTTGACATTAAAGTTGAAAAGCTTTTAAGTCACACTACATAATTACAACCCAATCTTTAATTTCGCGTATTTCCAACAAGTTCTTGTGGCTTAGCGGTTTGATGCTGGATTGGCGACGAACAACATGTGGGTTCGAAAATACAGTCCACCTATATTATCAGTTTCTTTTTTAATTTGTTTTCATTTCTACAATATTGCATTATTAAAGAACGACCAATATGATTTACGCCTAATAACTTATCTTGTAAACAGGTGGGTAAATTGAAAAACTAAGTTCACAGAATTTATATTGACCAAGAATGGTTGGATACGAAGTAAAAAATATATTTGCTTCGTGAGGTAGATAATAAATTCATCTAAGTGACAAAAGTTACACTACGCCTAATAGCAGTGACTGCGCACACACATTTGTAAATCGTTTCACATAACTCGATAAGTATTTTTAAGCAATTTGGTGTTAAAAAGCATCATGTCGCAACTTAATGACTATACCAAACATAAAATCATATTTTTACAAGAGTAGAATGTTGGAATTAGAGAGATTGGTCATCGACTTAATATAGCAGTAAGTGTTTTTTTATACCTATTTTATTTTATTGATTGTAATTAACGAACGCGTAGTTGGCTATTTAACCATTACATTCACTCCTTACAAGTTACATACACGGTTCCAAAATAGTTTTTTTTTTGTTTTAGAGAAATACGGTCAGTCTATGCCTAAGACGTTATGGAGACAATGGAAATATTCAGCGGATTCTTCCAGGAGCAAAAGCCATCAAGTATAGTCCCGAATTCGAACGCCACCGTTGTTTAAAGCCATGTTGAAAATCCATTTTTTGCCCATTCGTGTAACCGCAATAAACCACAATATTTCAGTGGAAACAGTGAGAAGGCATTTACACGCTGCTGGGATAAGGAATTATAAACCGGCACAGAAAATTGCATTGACACCTGCTCATCGCGAAGAATGGGTCCGTTTTGCCCAGGTATATTTAAATACTAGCTTCTGCCCGCGGCTTCGCCCGCGTGGATGTCGGAAATTTACCCACGGGAACGTGCTAACAGGATAAAATGTATGTGCTTCCCCAGAATGCCATCTATGTCGCGGGCCCTTTGTGGCTAATTACAATAGAAAACCAATTGTGTCTCATTAGTGGTGATTAAGAGGGTACCTATATGGTATCTTTACCTAAGTACCTAACTAATTTAAAAAAAAAACTCAATAACAGAAAATTAAATACCTACCTACCTAAATAAACCTATTTCTGATGATAACTAATCTAAACTCAATAAATAAGCAAAATCCCTAAAAACTAATATCTATACGAATGACTAAACCTACCTAACAGTATTATAAAATAACCTACGGTCACTACGTACACTATCAAATATACTACCTATACTTTAAAATTAAAATCTATACCTACGACTCATATAAAAATAAACCTAAATAACTCTAAAAACTAAAAGGAATAAAAATGAACTCCACTGCGGGTGACCCTACCTACGACAAACTTAGTATTTGCGGTTGGTACAGTACAGACAGTGGTAATCGGGTATAGGGATCGAACCGCAAAATTAAGTTTGTTTTTTATTGTATATACTTTTCCGGGATAAAAAGTACCCAGTGTGGTGCCCAGGATATTAAAGAATAATTATACCTATTTTCATCGTAATCGAA
This sequence comes from Apamea sordens, assembly GCA_945859715.1. NCBI lineage: Eukaryota > Metazoa > Arthropoda > Insecta > Lepidoptera > Noctuidae > Apamea > Apamea sordens. The sequence goes on from OX244014.1 coordinate 7,399,839, forward strand.
CCGGTAGTTTTTGCGTGATGCCTGAACAAACAGACAGACAGACAGACAGACAAATTTTTTTTTAATCACAGTTTTGGGTTCGGTGTCGGTCAAGTAACACCCCCTGCCATTTATTTTTTGGATATTTTCAATGTACAGAATTTTCACTTCTACAGATTTATTATAAGTATATAGATTATTTTTTTATTTTTAAACACACCATGTAAGTAAATGCTCAATGGATTGATTGTTAAACCATTAAAATGTTGCAAATTATGTGGTGATGTTATTGTTATAAATAGATTGTTTCTATTTAAATAACATGTTTATTCACTACATATAGGCAGCTATAAATCTGTAAAGCATTTCACAGATGAATTCATTTTCTCGATAACAAACTTTTAAGCATAAGCATGCCTTGTTTAATGTTAATAAATGGTTAGATTTAATTATGGCATACTAATATAAAATGTAGGTATATTATTTTGGAAATATATATGAGCATTTACTTATTTTATCTTACCTAAGTGTTTTAATGAAATAATAAACATTTTAAACTTGCAACTTTTTAATTTTATTTCTATACAAACTGCCCGTTTAAAAAAACAAGACCCTAAGAAATGTAAAAAAAGTGTAATAAAATAATTAAAAAAAACAGCTGAGCAAAAAGCTACATTTTTTTTTTTTTTATTGAGGATGGGAAATCATCAAATGACTCCTCCCGCTCTGGGTGGAGCAGAAGGGAGTGTCAGACTTTTACTGACTAAAACCCACCCGTGTTCCTTCCTTATCCCTTTATGTTCCAGGGCAGCGGTAAACCCTTTCGGATGGTCCCGCTACCCTGGCAGGCTTCGGCCCTATGGGGCCCCGTCTCTTTTGCTGACATCTCTTTGAGGCGCGCGTGGAACACGTACACGCCGTCCGGCACGGGCCTAGTCCTGATCGGACGGAGAGCTACCCATTACTCTCCGCCCGCAGGCCCGCGCCTACGGTGGCCGGGAGTCGTCACGCGGCTCCCGACGCCCGGAGCGTCTCCCGCGGCGGCTGAGGCGTGAGGTGCGCAAAGTGTGTTCCCTCGCCCACCCCGCCACCTCCTTCGCTAGCATGACTGCTTCGCAGAAGGAGGCGACTGCCTCCCACTCCCTCTCACCCCGGACCATGGCTTGAACCAGGGCCGGACGCGAGAGGTCGCCGCCGCTGCCAATCGCCTCTACGAGGACACGGCGGTGCTCTGCCCAAGCAGGGCAGACCTCCACCGTATGCTCCACCGTGTCCTCTGGGCGATCCTGACAGTGGTGACACCCGGGCGTCTCCTCCCGCCTGATGATGTGCAGGAACCTCCCGAAACATCCGTGTCCGGAGAGGACCTGCGTCAGGCGGTAGGTGAGAACGCCGTGACGTCTCTCTAGCCACTCCTCAAAGAGGGGTCTTACCGCCGCTATCGTGGCGTGCCCTGCGCTGGGTTGCGATAGTCGCTCCTTCCATGCCACCATGAGATCGCGCCGGAGGTTCGTCCGCTCCGCCGCGGTTTGCCGCGGATGCGGAGTTTCCCCCCGGCGTAGTGCCTCCGCGCGCCAATCATATAGGCGCGCGAGGACTATCGCCTCCAGATCCCATGGTGGCAGTCCGGCAAGGAGGCTTGCTGCCTCGCCTGAGATCGTGCGGTAGCCCCGGATCAGCCTTACGGCTACCACCTTTTGGGGCGCGTTCAGGTAGTGTGCGGCTCGATGCCGCAGTGAACGCGCCCATACCGGGGCCCCATATAGGGCCATGGACCGCACGACTCCCGCGTAAAGCCTCCGGCAGGAGGCGTTTGGCACCCTCAGGTTGGGCAAGAGCCGCTTCAGGGCGGCCCCGGCCCGTTCCAGTTTGGGGGCCAAACGTCGGAAATGCTCGACGAAGTTCCATCGGCTGTCGAGGACGAGACCCAGGTACCTCATCGTGGTCGCGACGCCGATGTGAACCCCTCCTACCACTAGTTGGGATCCCGGAGGTGGCCCGTACCGAGGCCCATGAAAGGACATGGCCTCGGACTTGTGCAATGCCACCTCGAGACCCAACCGCCGGATCCTTTCCACGACTATCGCAACTTCGCGTGTCATCGCGTCGGCCGCCGCCTGATGCGACCTCCCCTGCGCCAGGACCAGCGTGTCGTCAGCGTAGCAAACTACGCTGACGCCTTCAGGGAGGTCGGCCCGCAGCACCCAGTCGTAACCGATGTCCCACAGGAGCGGCCCCAGAACCGATCCCTGTGGGACACCGCACGACATCTCTCGCCGGTTCCAGTTCCCGTCGCGACCGGGGTAGATGACGGCTCTGTCCGTCAGATACGCCCCGACTACTCGACGGAGGTAGGTCGGCACCCGGTGATACCGGAGTGCCTCCCCAATGCAGCTCCAGGGCAGGGTGTTGAACGCGTTGGCGATGTCGAGTGACACCGCCACGACCACCCCACCCCGGGACACCGCGTCCCCCGTCGTGAGGGCTCTTACGCGCATGATGGCGTCCACCGTAGAGCGCCCCTTGCGGAAGCCAAACTGGCAATCCGCAAGATCCGGCCCAGTTCCTACAAGGTGCCCGACGAGGCGGCCCGCAATTACCCTCTCAAAGAGCTTGCCAACCTCGTCGAGCAGCACTATGGGCCGGTATGCGGACGGAGAGTCCGCAGGGCGCCCCGGCTTCTGAATGAGGACCAGCTTCCCCGTCTTCCAACGGAGTGGAAACTGGCCTCTCTCCATGCATGCGCTTAAGAGCGCCTCCAGTCGAGGCCCGAGAGCCCTCGAGGCCAGGACCCAGGCTTTACCCGGCAAGCCGTCGGGTCCTGGGGCGGTGTTTTTGGCCTTCAGCCTGCCTACCGCCGCTCTCAGATCTACCCCGGTCACTTCAGGGGTGTCGTCGTCGTCGTCCGCGTGGTCCGCTTCGGGCACCGCAAGTGGCGGAGCCATAGGCGGGGGAGTATACTCCCCCCGTGAGGGGAACAGAGCGCTCACCACCTCCTCCACCAGCTGAGGGCGGAGACTCTGAGTCAGCGGGGGGGCCCAGGTGCGGAGTTTATTCCGCACCATTTTGTAAGGGCGCCCCCTGGATCTCTGTTCAGAGTCTCCAGCATCTCCTCGCGGGCCATATCCTTGACCCGCCTGATAGCTTCACGGAGGGCGGTCTTCGCCGCTCTGTACCCCTCGTACAGCTCCACCTCTGTGGCTTCCGCATCCGGAGGGCGGATGCGGCGCCTGCGGTGCCTGGTGTACCGGTGTCGCGCGTCAACGCACGCCTTGCGCAACGCCTCCACCTCCTGCGACCACCAGTACACCCGACGTCGGGCGCATCCTGGCCGGACTCGGGGCATTGCCACGTCACAAATCTCGGACATGGCCTCCCGGAACCACTCCGCCTCATCGTCGATGTTAGCAGGCCTGTCCGGTGAAAACACCCAGGCCTGCACGATCGAGGCTTCCAGGAGGAGCTCCCGGTCCAGCTGCTTCAGCGCCCACCGCGGACCACTCGGGGCCTGTTGGACCAGCGCGCTAGAGGTCTGGGTGGAGACATCAAATCGAATATACCGATGATCGGAGTAGGTCTCCACCTCCTCCATGACGCGCCAGTCAATAACACGCTGTGACAGAGCGGGGCTGGCGAACGTGATGTCCACTACCGACTCGCCCCGCATCCGCACACACGTAGGGACAGAACCCCGATTCACGGCGACCAGGCCTGTTTCCAGAGCCCAGTCCTCCACCATCCTGCCCCGCACATCCGTGCAACGGGAACCCCATGCCACATTCTTGGCGTTGAAGTCCCCGAGCACTAGCACGGAGAAAGGATGGCTTCTGGCGACGACGACACTCAACTCTGTTAAAGAGTTCTGGAACTCGGCGAGAGTTCGGCTCGGAGAGAAGTAGACACCCACTACCACAATCTCTCCGAACCGTGCTGCTACGCACCCCTGTCCCTTCGTGACACCTTCGAGGGACGGGGTACCGGCGGCAGCCGACGAAATTATGGACACTGAGCCGTTATGGTCCTCCACCCAGTTATCCCTGGGCGGGACAAAGTACGGCTCAGCGACCACGGCGATGTTAATCGACCACTGCGCCATGCTCTGGAGCAACAGGTCCTGAGCGCAGGCACAGTGGTTGATGTTCGCCTGGAGGAGGCGTAAAGGCGGAGCCATTACTCCTCCATTTCAGCCCCCTCCTGGGCCCCTTGTGAGGGCCCCTCGGCAGTGGTGGCGGCGGCGGTGGCGGCGGCGGCGGCGGCAGTGGTGGCGGCGGCGGCGGCGGTGGCGGCAGTGGCGGCGACGGTGGTGGTGGCGGCGACGGCGGCGGAGGGCCTGCCTTTCCTCCTGGCATCGGCGGGTGGGGCGCAGGACTTGCTGCCCGCCCGGTGATCGGCCGGCTTGCCAGCAGCCGCACATGCAGCGCAGTGCGGCGTGGCGGTGCACGAGCCGGCCTTATGTCCGGGCTTACCGCAGCGGAAGCACAGAGTGCTGCGGTCCTCCGAGGTGCACTGGACGCTCACGTGGTGCCCCACGAGGCATCGGTAGCACCTCAGAGGTCTGGGCTCCAGCAGTTTAACCTGCGCGGACACCCAGCCCACCAGGAGCCTTCCTCCCTCCACAATTTTCCTAGCCGTCGTCACTGGGCAGCTTACCGTTACGGTTCGCATGCCCGTATAGTCAGGACGTATGGTGCCCGCCTTCACCTGGTCGGCCAGACACCCGCCCGTCCTGACGACGGCGGCTACCACCTCCGTCTCCGTTATGGAGTCATCCAGGCCCACAATGCGCATATCTGCGCACTTAACGGGCCTGGAGACTCGAGCCTCGTCCGCGTTGAGAGACGCCCTTAGCTTCTCAGCTAGGGCGTCAGCGGTGGGCCCACTCGTGGCACCGGGGATCTCCAGCATGCGGGCACCAGTGGCGGTCACCCTATGCCGGAGGCCCCCGGTGATCCCCAGCTCTTGGAGGTCCACCGTCGCTCTCGCCTTAGTGAGCACGTCACAGTAGGTCACCCCCCTTTTGACCGCGTCTGGCTGTAGTGTTATTACTACTGCCGCAGTCTTAGGGGAGCGAAGCCTAGCCGCGACGGCTCGCTCCTTGCGGCGCCTCCTCTGCGCCTTTTTCCTGGCCGCCTTGGCCGCCTTCTTTTTCTCCCCGACCACCTGCCACTCGGCGTTGGCCGTGGGAGATTTCTCTGGGGGAGGCGTAGGTTCTGGGGCCTTCGCCTCCCCAGCCGTTCTGCCCTTCCTTTGGGCCTTCGCCGGGGGTTTGCCGGCAGTCGCCGGCTTTGCCGGCGCCGAGGCTCCGCCAGCCGACGCCGGTTTCGCCGTCCTACCCGCCAGAGGGGGGCGCAGTTCTATGTTCTCCAGGGCGGTGAACCGCGCCTGGAAGGCCGCCAGCTCCTGCCGAACCAGGTTCAGGACCTGGTTCTCCACCGGCACTGGCTGGCTTGCTGGCTGGCTGGCTGGCTGGCTAGCTGCCGGCGTCGCCTGCGCTTTGCCGGTGTCCTTCAGGCCGGCCAGGTCTGCCCGGAGCCTCCTATTCTCCTCTTGGAGACGCTCCGTGGCAGCCGTCAGGCGGGCGACCTCCGCCCTCAGTTCGGCCACTTCGCCAGCCGAGGGACCGGCGCAGTTGACCGCCTCCGCTGCCGCCATGATGGCGGCCTTTGCCGAGGCTACGGCCCTGTTCTTGGAGGTTTGCAGCTTCTTCAGGGACACGTCCCTGATCGCGGCCTCCACGACCGCTGCAAACTTCCTCATGCGGTCCGCATCAGGGCCGCCAACCTCGCCCGCTTCGTCACTGGAGGTCTCCGGAGCGACCGCGCGACCGGTTCCCCCCTCCTTTGCGGGCTTCTCCGCCAGCTCTGCCGCCTCCCGAGCAGTGAGCCCCCTCCCAATGCCTCGCTCTCGGACTCCTCCCCGCCTACTGGTGGGGATTTTCCGAGCCGAGGCCAGCTCCCCGTCAGAGGACGACCCCTGGCCGTCCCCTGACCTTGGCCGCTTGCTCTGCACCTTTCTTTTCGCAGCAGCCAACTCCTTACCACGGCAAGGGCTCCCTGAGCCTCCCGTGCTCGCTCCTCCCGATGCCGAGTCGGCCTCCGACCTCGCATCACTCCTCTCTTCCTCGTTTGGGTTTGGTTTGGTTTTTAAAAATTTATCCATATTAGTTCCCACGAGTAAAAACTTTGTGTACTTGCTCAAAAAATCAGTGGTTCGCACTAGCGACTAAATCAAGCTACCCATTAGCCAAGCTTACTACCTCCCTCACGGTGCGCCGCCGCTTGGGGGTTTGGGGAATTTTTTATAGAGGTTAATCTTCCTCGCGGTCCGGGCGGTTAAGCCAAGACCCTCGACCCCCTTCAACAGCCAGAGACATGACCTTAACTGTCTCCGGGGCTACGATATTAGCGGTGGCAGGAGGGGGGGTTATCCCTCCTGCCACAGCCCCCCCCCAGTATACGCCCACTCACCTTCCTCTGTAAGCAGAGGGGGAGTAGGCGTCTATAGCCCGGTTCCCTTCAACGACCATCGAGGATGATCGGTGATTGGAACCGTGACCCTTCCCCGTGTGTTGAAGATTAGCCGCCGGCCCCAAGTGTCCACCAAAACCTGGTGGACACCTGGAGCCAACGTTGCCCAGGGTGCTCCACAAGAAGGCTCTTCAACATGCACCCCAAAAAATCTCTCAAATCTTAAATCTTGTTACCATAACACAAGCATTAGGTTGCTTAGCTTGGAACTAGATGGCGCTGTGTGAAATGTCCAGGGATATTATTATTATTATTAATCCTAAAACATACATGCGCATTGTAAGCCAATAATTTGTATTTACTTCACTGGTAGTAAATACCACAAAGTACACACTTTTCAAAAAATTCTAAACTACGCATTCAAAGGATTTTAGACATTATTAATTTAGGAATAGGAAGTATCTTTCCATACTTACGAACGCATTTTGGAATAGAATGAGACCACAATCCATCGACACAGAAGACCATTTCGGTCCCCGAGACTCCATAGCCAGGTAGACAAGTTAAAGTCAGTTTCAGTGACTCGAAACTGTCACCGGGTTTCGCACCTGGGGCGTTTGGTATTGTGTATATACTGTGCTCAGGGTTTTCAGGCACAACACATTTCCCTGATTGTTTTGACCTGAAATCGCGGAGTGTGGATTTAAAAACTTACCTATTTTATTTTATTTATTAGGGACAAAAAAACAGTTACATGTTAAGTTCAACAATTATGATTAATTACACAAATAGGTAAACATATAACCCACACCACTGTCCACGGATTAATATAAGAACGAGTTAGGAACGGAAATGAATTAAGTGAATATAAGTTAAGATTGCGGTGAAAGAGAATTTATAGCTAAGGTTTTAAATTTTATACTAGAAAGAGAGAATATATCTATGTCAATGAAGTGTGTGTTATAGGCCTCCACAAGTTGACGAAGAGGCACTCGCGCCCCGGCGTTAGTCCTGCATGAATCTACATGGAACAACCGGGGCACGCGTGCCGCCCGTCTGATAACGGTTCTAGGTACTGTATAGCGTAACTTATTTGTGATTTCAATACAGTCAAATCTATTGTTACACAAACCATGCAACATCATGGCCCCCAAAAGTAAACGCCGAGATTCTAAACTTAAGACATTGTATTGCTGTAGTAATTGTGTGTAAGGAATCCTCGAATGGTAACATTTATAGTTTACAGTACGTAAAAACTTTTTCTGTACTAATTCCAATTTAAAGTTATATTTGTCGTAGTACGGATTCCAAATAGGAATCGCGTATTCTAATTGAGATCTTATCAAAGCTTTATATAATAACAGAAAAGTAGAGGGTCGCACGAAGTCTTTCCAGGATCTCATGACGAAACCATACATCTGAAAAGCTTTATTTATTATATTCTCTATATGCAAGTCAAAGTGCAAACACGAATCAATTGTAACACCAAGGTCGCGAACGGAATCTACTATATTTAAATTATGGCTATTCAATGTATACAGACAATTAAGTTTGATTTTGGTTTTAAGTTAAAAAATTATACCGTGACATTTCGGAAGGCTAAGAAAGAGTTTGTTTTTTTTACAGTAGGTATCAAGTCTGTAAAGATCCTCTTGGAGCAATAGGCAGTCGTGGAGTTTGTGGCAGGCCTTGTAAATTTTTACAACATCCACATACAACAAAAAATTGGAATTAACAAAACACTGTTTTATGTCGTTTATAAACAAGACAAAAAGCAAAGGACCCAAAATAGACCCTTGAGGAACCCCAGACTTGACAGTTACAATTTCAGATTCAAATCCATTAATAACGACCTTTGTGTCCTGTTATAAATATATGATGCAAACCATCGAAGTAAATTGCCTCGAATACCGTTGTAGGCAAGCTTTTCCAGAAGAATTGTATGATTCACCTTGTCAAAAGCTTTCCGAAAGTCAGTGTACACAGCGTCTACTTGGACTCTCTTATCCATATTTTCAAATAGAAAGTTAGTAAATATCATTAAATTGGTAGTTGTCGAACGCCGTTTAACGAATCCGTGTTGTTCGGGTATGATAAGGCCATGTAATTGAGGATAAAGAGCGCCGTGCACAAGTCTCTCAAAAAGCTTCGACAAGGTGGAAATAATAGATATAGGACGATAATTCTCTACATTGTCCTTGTCTCCACTCTTATAAACAGGTGTTACAAATGCTCGCTTCCACACGGTGGGAAAGACACCTTCCCGCAGACATTTATTGAAAATTAAGTATAACGCAGTATAGATAACTTGAATTGCGATATATTCGCCAAAAATGTAAACAAATATGAGTTTATGGAAAAATAATTTTAATTCCTACAGGATAAAGTTCAGTTTACGTTACAACTTCAAACATTTTCATAACTTTTTCAATAGTGCTAGTCATTCTGAAATCAACTTAATTACCATTAAGATAATGTTGATATTTGTTTAGCTTGAAGTAACGTCAATTTGAAACATTACATGGAGCAACTGCCTGTCAGATTCTGTGCAGATGCCCATTCCCATAATTAAAAACATTCAAAACCTAGTCGCAATCTCATCTTAGCGACACTCAATGTCAAAAATTTAGGGAAATTGGAAGTATTTTTGACAGATTAAGACTCATAACAGACTGAACGTTCTCAAAATTACGAGAAAAAAACTCAAATATCAAATTAAATATTGATTGGTAATAATACAAATACATAGTAGTAAATTCCTTACCTGTTCGTTTTGTCTCCTGGAATTTGAAGCTGTGATTCTGCTAAATAGTTCCTTTTCTGTTTAGCAGAGCAACTTATATTACTACACCAAGCATACAGTCATTCGTTCATATTTGACAGCGTCTCTCTAGTCTTGTTCGTAACGGAGCACCACCGTCTCCATTATCAGGACAGTAAGATAGCATCATAGTACACACTCCAGCAAGTCAAGCTACCCGAAGCTGTCAAATTTTCCCAATCAACTTCTTCTTCATAATCAAAATCTTAATCTTGAACCTTATTGCTTTAGAGATAAAGTTGAAAATCAATTAAAGAAATTTGACAGATTGTAGTAGCTTGATGTGCTGGCGTCTGTACAAATTTCTGCCGCTAAGGCATAGGGGATGTAAAAGCTGCTCAGCACATAAGTGTTTAAGCTGGTCTGGTCTGAGAGCAGAGTGGGAATGCAGAGTTTCTGTCTTCCATTTTAAAGGATATGGCTACAGCACCTGTAGCTATTTCTAAATGACTTATGAGAAAAAAAAGAGGCATTTGGTCTCTGATATTAACCACTTACCATGATGATAAACTTGTACCACAATGAGGAAACCAGCATGGTCAGTCCTAGGGACATTATTATTATCAGAATCTTGGTGATCCGAACGCCTTGTTTTCGGAATGAAATCGTTTCCTCCGAATGCTTTTGTGTCAGCAAGGCCACCCACATTATTTTCGCTAATTTGGTCGCTGAAAAGGAAGAAAACCACTATTACTAATTGTGACACCAGGTGGAACCCTAAAAATCGGAACGGTTGCTCGGTTTTTACATTTTTAATGTTTTAGTATCAACTTACAATAGTAGACAACTACCTGCTTCTACAAGACTGATAAAAGGATGACTCGTTAATAAGTTCCCTAGAAATTGCGGCTAAGTGTGATATGACTTTCCAGACTAATAATAATTCTCATACGAATTTACTAAGCTATATAATGGCCCTGATTCCCTTGTTCACAAACTAAACTAAATTTAAGTTCTGTGCATCTTTTTCTTGCTATTTCATTAAGAAATTAATGAAATAGCAAGAAAAAGATGCACAGAACTTAAATTTAGTTCAAGTGTCAATACGGTATTTATAACTGCAATAGCTTATAGTTCATTAGGTTGAGGTAAATATCTGATGTACCTAAGTGACAATTAAACTCAATTATAAAAAATAAAATAAAAACTTATAAAATACTGACTCTACTGTCAAGGAACGCAAAATCAACTTGATAGATTTAGGTAACAATTTCTACATCTAGTTATTGATTTACATCCATCGGATCAGTATGTCGTGGATAGATGGCACCACAGTACAGCGAACAACGCCATCTAACAATTTGATGGGTGAACGAATAATCTTGTGATCGGAAACGCAAGCGAGCCCTACCGCTTGGACATGATCGTCAGTGGAGGGGATGCAGCGAGGACTGGCGGACAGACCGAGTGTTGCGACAGTCTACAAATGACGGTCGAGCTCGGACAGTCTTAGCAAATGCTCAGTACCGTACGCACGTGTTTGTTTCCGACGCAAGTTGCCCACACATACGTAAACTACACTGGACAGCAAATAAACCGAGCCACCCGGTACCTTGGAACTCTGTTTCGATTTTCTCAAAAAGCATAAAACTTACAACTATCAAAGTTATACCTACAGAAAGTGCGTTTCATGATGATTAAAATGACTATAAATTTATTTTAAAGTACCGTCTACTCACATTGTAATCAAGCAACAAACACAATGCTAACGATTTGCTCTGTTTTTGCTAGAGTTCACGATTAGCGTTATTTTTTTCTACAATGAGGTAGTCGGATATTTCTTATAATTTCTTTAGTTTTTATACATCGTTTACTCAGACGCGTGTATTTATGCTACTTTTTTTCGGTCAATAATGGATACAACACCTCAGGAAGCAGCCCAAGCTGTAGCACTACTTCAAGCAGGTGTTGCGCAACGTGAGGTCGCTCGAAGACTTCGAATTAGCAGATCTTCGGTGCAACGAGTTACAGACGATACCTAGAGACTGGAGCATTCGATCGCCGTCCAGGTACGGGCAGACCTAGGGCTACATCAGCAGCAGATGATCGTTACATCCAACTTACTGTTCTGCGAAATCGCCGACTCAACGCAGTTCAAGTCCAACAAAGTCTGCGTGTCGAACGCCAAGTGTTCATAAGTTCAGATACCGTCAGGAGGAAACTAGCTGAACGGAACCTGACTCCAAAGAGAGCTGCAACAGGCCCAGCATTAACGGTAGCCCACCGTCGAGCACGACTTGAATTTGCTCGACAGCATATGGATTGGACGTTAGAGCAGTGGGGTAATGTACTCTTCACTGATGAGACCCGGGTGAGTCTACATGGAAGTGATCGACGTCAGAGAGTATATCGTCACCCTGGAGAACGTTATTCTCAGTGTTGCATCGAGGAAACTGTTGCTTATGGAGGAGGATCTGTAATGGTCTGGGGCGGCATCTCGTTAACCGCACATACAGCGTTAGTTTTCATCGAACCGACGGGCCGTACACGTGGATTGACTTCTCATTGCTGCATTACTGAAATCCTCGGAGACCATGTGGTACCTTACGCAGGATATATCGGGCAGGATATACAGTTGATGCATGATAATGCACGGCCTCATGTTGCTAATGTGGTGACCCAGTATCTACACGACGTTGGCATTCGTACGATGAACTGGCAAGCTCGAAGCCCGGACTTGAATCCGATAGAACAAGTGTTCTATCGGAGCTCGAACCCGACGTTTCAGCTCATCCCATAAGTATGGGATGAGCTGAAACGTCGGGTTCGAGCTCGGGTACCTGCTCCAACAAGGCTTCCAGAGCTGCGAATCGCAATTGAAGAGGAGTGGAATACAATTCCTCAAGATTTCATCGTCAGGCTCGTGAGATCGATGAATACGAGGATGCTGGCAGTTATCCGAGCAAGGAACTGACCAAAAACTGTTTTTATAATTTTTCTTTGTTTCTGGCTTTAATTTTTTTTCAGTTTATGATTACTAATGATTTACACGATTGGAAAATGACTCTTCTTTGTAAAATCCTTAATAAACACTTAATAAATTGATTGATCCCAATGATTTTCCATTCATTTTAATCATCATGAAATGCACTTTCTGTAGGTATAACTTTGATAGTTGTGAGTTTTATACTTTTTAAGAAAATCAAATCAGAGTTCCAATGTAGCGGGTGGCTCGGTTTATTTGCTGTCCAGCGGCCACCCAGTGATGCGATAAGTAAATATCTTGTATCTAAGATTTCTCCTTGAATTTAATCAGAAAACAACGATCGATTTATGTTCTCTGTCACTTACAATAAAATTAATCTTTGCTTTAGGGTCCAAACGATCGATTAATCGGTTTACCCATCATCGAACTTCTAACCCGAACGATCGATTTTTCGGGGGCCTAACTGATGCCTACAAGACGATCGATTAACTTGTGGCAACCAGTAGGACTTTTGTTGAATCAAGTCACGATCCGATCGATTCTCGTTCCGATTGATCTGAATCAACGATTGACACGACCGTATCTGTAGTTAAGTGTCTCTAAAACTTAGTGGGATACACTATAGGACAGTAGATTACGACACGAATACACGACACTTTCGTGTGACGTATTTATTGCACCTGATGATTATATTACCAGAATGTATTTCTAGAGCATTATTATAACATTCTGTTCCTTATATAACTGATTACCTAATGAGATGAGTGTACTGTCAAAATTGTACTTCAGTTAAATTACAATAAAATGGTCAAATTATGGTTCAGTATGGTGTTCATCGTCAGTGCCACTGGTATCCGAATTATTCACCTCTAGGGCCGCAATGTGTATCCATGGCGTATTGGCGTCATACCATCTGCTGCCACGGTTGTGGGCCGTTTGTTTTGCATGCTAGCCAAACCCGGAACCGGTGCTACCTTATATCTGTCCCTACCTAGGACTCTGGTAACACGATAGGCCCTATAATAATAATAATAACAGTTTATTTCAGGTATTAACCCATAGCAATTACATTAATACACACAATAAAATCAACACAAAAATCTTCATAAAAACAAAATTGAATCAAAATTAAAATCAGAGTTTAAAATCAGAATTTAAATCAAAATTAACATCAAAATTAAAATTATATACTATATACGAGGGCATGAGCTTTTTACTTTGTCCGTCATTATTGAAACAAGAATTGGTTATTTTGACGTGTTCCCTATTCTACTCCTATCACACTCACTATTCCTATCTTATACCTGCTTTTGCTTAACCAGGGCCCCAAGTCTGCTATTACAATAAATCAAATCAAATCGTTTATTGCAATCCATAATGTACAATTACAGGTGGTAAATAAAAGAAAAATAATAGAAACAATTCTGGACCCTGTCGGGCACAGCAAATTTTAAATAGGTTGAGAGAGGAAGAGCGCTTTATTAATTACTTTGTAGTTAGAATTAGAATTATTTTGTATCCTATTAATTATTTCATACCTATATATTTATATTTCCATTCATTCACATAATCTTATATATATAATATTAATCCTAGTAAAATACAATTATATAATACATATAAGGACAAGAACCACACGTCAGCCTAGTCAAATAACCCGCCCCTAACTGTTCCCGGCGCAAAGGTGCCCAAAACGCTTGCTGCATTGCCACGTTGGATGGCAATGGCTAACCTTTGCACCAAGAACGAGCCGGAGCGGGAGTCCCCCGTTTTATCACAGAGCTTGTGTCCTATCTCACCAATGAGCTTCCTAGCCTCAGCGCCCCAAGCACCCATGGTCTCCACGGCAATGGACACAAAATGATAGCGGTCCAGCAACGGTGCGTACTTCACCCTCTTCCTCCCAGCGGCATCTTCCGCTGCTGCCGACGGAGAGTAAACGGTGCGACCAAGGTGGCTGGCAGCAACAGTGCTGACGCAAGTTGCGTCCCAAATTAGGCACTTGCCGTTCCTCCAAGGCACCAGGGTCAGCCCGTCCGGCCTCTTGCCGTCAGTCCTGCACAGACCCGGAGGCTCCAACAGGCAGGGGACATCAGCCGACACAAAAGCCCTCCGAACAATATCATTGAGCGCATGGTGACGCGGGAACCTCCCCGAGCAACGACGACAACTCAAAGCGTGATGGCCGTCGGCCTCCACCATGGAACCGCAGGTGCATCTGTGGGGTTCACACACCTTGCAGCCCAGGCGGAGGGCCACCGCCACACGCAAAGAGTCTTCATCAAGCAACGTGCCCAGGTGAGGCGAAGGAAGCGCGTGCAACCATGCCCCCGATTTCGGCTGCGATACAGCCCTGAGTCTGGCTAAATCAGCCCCCGAGGAACTCACCAACATCTGTTCCTGGATCAGCTTGGACGTGACGTCGTCCCAAGCGCGCTGAATATATGTTGCGTCAGGGCTTGCTGCCCCCATGTTGAGAACAGACCAAGCTGACCCGGCATCCAACATAAATGGTATGTTTGCCCCGTCACCATTGGAATCTAGAATTACAGCAACGAGGTCAACCACTCCATGTGTCGACGCCAGGAAAGCCGGCAAACCCACATCATGCACGCACCGCACCCCAAGACCTCCGTATCGGATAGGAAGAGCCGCCTGCCTCCACTGCGCATCATTAAAAGACACATTCAAGATCGACTCAACCGTTGATTTTAGAGCACAGTCAAAGGAACATACTTCTTCAGGACAAAGGAGCGGTCCGCAAGAGATACGTAACCTTGGGTAAGGCAAAACACATGCGCAATAACAAAATCGCAACGTGTGCGGAGAGATCCTTGAGACGTTCCCGAGCACTGAGGAGGAGCTATTTACGGGAGGAAATGGCTTCTGGCAATCCATCAAGAAAAATGGGAGATCCCAAAAGGGAGAAAGAAAGAGGAGAAAGTTCCTTGAGGCCAGGTAAGTGAGAACTAAAGCGTGAGAAGCCTGTACGAGCTCCAACGCCACAGGGAAAAAATTCGCACTTGCAGGGATTCACCTCCAGACCCAGTTCCTTAAGTTGAGGAACAAGAACCTCCACGTCCTGGCAAACCTCTTCCGGTGATCCACCAATAATGCCATCATCAAGGTACCACAGGTTCAGAGACGATTTCAATCCAGAGATGACTTTGTGAATTGCTAAACTGAAAACAAGTGGCCCCAATGGATCCCCCTGCTGCGCCCCCACTTGAGACGAAATGAGAATATCAGTAAAGAATAGATTAGAAGGATAATAATATACCTGATAGAGAAAGGGGTATAGGGAAGGAATTTTATCCTTGACCTCACTCAAAAGAACGTCTCTTTCTAGGGTGTTGAAAGCATTGCGTATATCCAGTTTCAGCACCACGCTATCCGAGTTCTCAGGGTTCATGGCGAACGCACGCGTCGCATGGATAGCGGCCTCGCACCCCCGACGCGTCCCAAACCCCAGTTGATGCGGCTGCAAGTATGCGGACATAGCTACTCTTACGGACCGGCACGCTAGCTTAGCTGTCAACCTTCTGAACACGCTGCCGATGGCTATTGGTCTCAGCCCTCCGTCCTTTTTTTTGAGTGCGCAAAGAGAAGCACCATACAAATAAGGACAAACTACCGGATTGAGATGACCGCTCATTAAAAAGTTTGCCAGCTTTGTCAAACACTCCAGCAAACGCCGCCCATTTTCACCCGCAGAACTAGATGTTAGCTCTTTCAAATGCCCCGGACGAATTCCATCCAAGCCTGCCGCAGAGCCACTATAAAAAGAGCTCAAGGCCAGCGCGACGTCCTCCACTGACGCAGTCACCCCTGGAAATGACAAGTCTGGTGCCGATGGAAAATTAAGCGGACGCGATGGGCTTGGGTGCTTGACCGTAAGGGCGCTTAGCGTGTCAGGGTCGTGTTGCGCAAACGAATCGTCCGAAACCAGCAACCGAACCGCCCCTCGGAGGTCCCCCTCGAAAACCTTACACTCGATGGCTTTTCGAATCCCACGTGACTTAGCAACCCCAGCCGTACAACCTGACTCATCAACAAACTGGTCAGCACCAACCGACTCGACGTTTGCCTTCACCTTTGCAGTCATATTTCCAGGCGCGTCCCTCGAAGGAACTCTCAGCCCACCAAACGCAAAAGTGAGAAGCGCGCCCCAGACCTCCACGCCGCGCCGTTACAGCTAACGCACTTAACAATAATGTCGCACAGCTTGCCAGCCGCCTGGTTCCGAGCACCCTTAGGAACGTGCCTAAGAACAGGCGTACTCACCTTCAAGCCTGAGAGCCTCTCCAAAGGGCAAGGGCGCGAAAATGGCGGTACCTGGCTCACTGGCTGGGAATCGGTGACAGTAGACGACGTCCGAGGAGCGACGACCGGCGGACGCGCATTCCTGTGCATACGGCCTATATGGACCTTGAGCCCATGCGAGCTAAATGTACGTGAAGACCCAGGGCAGTGAGGACAAAACAACATTGCGGACAGGGCACTCATCTGGGTGTCTTTATACATACAATACTCGCATTAACACCAATTACAATAAATTCAATCTGGCTACAACCCGTATAACACACAAAGCTCAAATTTGACAATTACAAAATTTAAATATAATATTATTAATTAATAATAATATTTTTTCCTTATTAAAATATATCTTTTATTCATAATTATGTATTGTTAGTAATGAATTTATCCATCAGAATTATTTTATATCCTATTATCTATGTCTGTTTACATTTATTTACTTACTTATTCAATTAATATTTTATATATCTCATTTATTATTTATTTAATTATATAGAAAAATCAATTGTGTTTCAATAGCGGGGTTTGAGCGATTAATGTACGAGTATGTACTATCATTATTAAATATTACCTAATAGTATCATTTATTTTTGTTATTTTACTTGTTAAAAAATATCTGTTATTCACAGTTATGTATTAATATTATTGGATTTTATCCATTAGATATTCTTGTATTGTGTAATAGCTTTTTTTAATTAAGTACTGCTTTAGTTTATTAAAAAATATACTGCTTTTATTTTCTTGTTTTATGTCATCTGGTAATTTATTATATATTTTTATTGACATTGAATATGGACTAGATGAATGTAGTTGTAAGACGAGAGGGGGGCCAATTTAGTCTATTTTTATGGCGAAACGAATAATTTGTTTGTATGTGCTGTAAGAATCGGGATATTAACGAACTAATTTACATAACTCCAAGATATAAATACCAACTAAGGTGAGAATCTTATGTTTTTGAAAGAAAGGCTTGCAACTATCTGTTGGTTCTATATTGGTTATTATTCGTATTAGTTTTTATTGAAGGGTAAAGAAGGAGGGAGCGTCTGTGCTATTTCCCCATAAGATAATGCCATAGTTAAACCAAGCGTGGGCATACGCGTAGTATGTGACTAGTGTGGTTTGTAGGTTTGTAGTCTTTTTTATTTCGCGGAGAGCATATGAAAACTTTGAAATTTTTGATTCTACTGTCTGTATATGTGTTTTCCAGTTTATATGAGTGTCTATTGTTAAACCTAAGAGAGTGAAATTATTAACTGTTTCTAATTTATGTTGATTAAAAGTAAAATTATATTTATACTCTTTTTCTGCCAGGGATGAAACGCTATTAATTTGGTTTTGATAAAATTGATTTCGAGATTATGGTCACCCATCCAATTTACAGTTTTTCCAAGAATAGTCGTAAGTTTTCCATTTAAATTAGCATTTGTTTGGCATGAAGTCAGGATCGAGATATCGTCCGCAAAAAGTACACATGGCCCGTCTATGGTTTTGGGGAGGTCATTTATATATATGTATAAGGAAAAGGAGGCAACCAATAACACTTCCCTGGGGAATTGAGGCATGTATTGATTTAACATCAGATCTAATGAGCTGTGCTTCTTTTGTTTTTTGATTGTAATATTCAATCTCAACTACTTGCTCTCTATCTGTTAAATATGATGCAAACTAGTTGTGGGCTTTTCCGCGTATTCCTATTCCGTATAGCTTATATAATAGTATTTTAAATTGCACTTTGTCGTATGCCTTGGTCATGTCAAGTAATATCCCTATTGCATATTGCTTATTATTTATAATATTTAATGCTTCTTGGATGTATTTATAATGAAATTTGGAGGGTGTATTTTTCGTGAAGAGTAGGCATCCACTTAGAAAGGATTTTTCGAAATTCCACCCCTAAGAGGGTGAAAAGGGGGGAATTCGTTTGTCTGAAAAATCTTATTCCTTGAGTTAATAAACTTGAAACTTGGCACGAATATCTAAATAAATTATGAACATTGTCAGTTTTTTTTTCTTCTTAACTACCCCCTAAGAGGGAATGGGGGGTTTCAAAGTTTGTATGGAAGAATTTTAGCGCGCAGTCCGATTTACTCGAAACTCAGTATTTATACAATTAATATTGAAAGTAAAGAATAATGTGTTTCAGGGTTTTTTGAAAATCTACCCCTGATAGGCTGAAATGGGGTAGTAAATTTATCAGGGGTGGATTTTACTGCATGGCTTGATTAACTCGAAAATTATTAGTATAAATAATCTTTGAGTCAGGTTATGAATACGCAAACAATTTTTTTTTAAATTCCACCCCTGTGGGGGTGAAAAGCGGGGATACAGTTTATATAAAAATATTCTTCATTAGGTTAATAAACTTGAAACTTTTCAAGAAAACTCGCCTAGGTAATAAAGTTTATCATTATAAGTTTTTCAAAACTACCCCTCAAAGGGGGATATAGGGGTGTTGAAGTTTGTATGGAATAATTTGAATGCGCGGTCCGATTAACTCGAAACTCAGTGTTTATACTTAAGACCAAAAATACAGTGTAACATGTATCAGCGTTTTTTGAAAATCTCCCCCTAACGGGTTGAAAAGGGGTAGTTAATTTTACAGAGGAGGATTATAATGCGTACCTTGATTAACTCGAAAATTAATCCCAAACGATTTTTTAAAATTCTACCCCTGTGGGGGTGAAAAGCGGGGGTTACAGTTTATATGAAAATACTTATTCATTTAGTTTCAAAACTACCCCTCAAAGGGGGATATAGGGGTGTTAGGTTAGTGTGGAAGAAATTGAATGCGCGGTCTGAGTAATTTGAAACTCAGTATTGATACTTTTGACAGAAAATAATTAATAATAAATATGTAAAGTTGTCGAAATTTTACCACTGACGGGCCAAAAAGGGGTAATTCAGTTTTTAAGGGGAGGATTTGAACTTGAAACTGTATATTACATTTTCACGCCTAAACCACTGAACTTCTGATTTGGCATAGAGATAAATGGCATCCTGGGGAGGCACATAGATTTTATCCTGTTAGCACGTTCCCGTGGGATAATTTCCGACATCCACGCGGGCGAAGCCGCGGGCAGAAGCTAGTCTCGTACATAATTATAAATTAATGACTGACTTACATAAAACACTTGACTTGTATAAAACACTAATAAATAATATGTTAGAATATATATAAATGAAATCTGGTGTAAATAAAGTAATGGTAGTTTTTCGAAAATCATTTCTCATAACGGGTTTTATAATAATGACAATACGACAATGTCATTATGACACAATTCTATTACGAGACCATTGACCGACCAATAATAATAATAATAATAATATCCCTGGACATTTCACACAGCAGACCAATGATCGCCATTAAGAATTTAGCAGATTACGAACTTTAATCAAAATTACAATGGGATGGGAATGGGATCGTGTTGGAATGACGAATTTATAAAAATAGCAGACTTGGGGACCTGCTCGTTATCAATCCTTTTCCTGACCTTCTCTCCAATAGCGGTAATTTTGCAGTTTTCGCGAGAGTCTTTGGTCACTTCGTTAAGAATGGGATTTATTTCGCTACTCATACAAGTTCCAAATAATACCTCTGACGGCGTCCTACCAGTGGTTTTCTGAAAAGTATTGTTTAGACCCCACTGGATTTTCCCTAAATGACTATCCCAATCCTTTTCACCGTACTTAACAGTCATCGCTTTCAAAGAGTCGAGAATTGTACGGTTGTACCGTCCAACCTGGCCATTTGACCTCGGACTGGCTACTGTTCTTGCAGGCCTATGATTTCGATATTGTTCATAATCAGGGAAGTAGCATAGAACATGCAGATTTTCTGTCCAGAAACCCTACAGCAGAGTTAGTACATAATCCAGTCCCAAAATCTGAAGAACCGAACAAAACGAAAACGGTTCAGTTTGTTGAATTGCATGAAGGTTGGCTTTCAGTAGAGCTGAAACGCGATTCTGAGATCCAAGACCTTATCAATAAACACAACAATAAAGAGCTCCCTGAAGCAGTCGCTCACACTTACGACAAAACGTGTGCTACACATAAAAATTGAACGTAACAAGAACAGTTACTGGCTTCCGATAGTTCCTTGGTCACTAACATGGACTTTAATTAATCATGTACATACAGAAATAAAGCACCTTGGTGCAGACAAAACTCTTGATAAAATCTATGAGCAATACTGGTTCCCTGAAATGCCTAAGCAAGTGCGTAAATTTGTTGAATCATGCGTTGTGTGCAAAGACTCCAAAGGATGTTCAGGGGCTCAACAAGTCGGACTTCATCCGATACCTAAAGTTTCTTCACCATGGCATACGACACATATCGACATCACAGGGAAGCTAAGTGGAAAAAGTGATAGGAAGGAGTATTCTTCAGTCATTATAGACTCTTTTACAAAATATGTCCTTCTCGAGTATACTTCCTCATTGGATGCAGCTAGCGCCGTTAGAGCATCAAAAAAAGCTGTCTGTCTTTTTGGTGCACCTGTACGGATAATTGCAGATCAAGGCCGCTGTTATATCAGCTCAGACTTTAAGCAATTTTGTAGTGACTATAATATAGAATTGCATCTTATTGCCACCGGTACTAGCTGGGCTAATGACCAAGTAGAGAGAGTCATGCAGACACTAAAGTGCTTACTGACTATTATAGAAAATGATCCGAATTAAACCTGGCGTGACGAACTTCTTGACGTACAACTAGCGTTAAATAGTATACGATCTAACTGGCTACACACCAACAGAACTTATGTTTGGGATTCGTGCGCGCTCTTTAGAGGTTTAGCTAGAATAGCTCCAAGTTCTGAGTCAGACTCTCGGTTAGACTTAGATAAAATTCGCGAGTTAGCATCTGAAAATATTAAGAAGGCGGCTGCGTCAGAAGTAGTACGTTTCAATCACGGTAGGGCAACTTTATGGCAGTTTTCTAAAGGAGATTTTGTTTTCATCAAATGCACTGAAAGGAGTCAGACTAAACTTAACAGGAAATTTAGAGGTCCCTTTGTTATAACTAACGTATTAGACAACGATAGATACGAATTGAAAAACTTAGATAGATCTAATAGAATGTACCAATATAGCCGATACGAAAATCTGGGGGCTATGAAGACTTACTAGATATAGCTACCACCTTCACTAATAACTTAGAGGAGGCCAAGACGGCGGAACACGATCAAGGAGTGGAGTGCGTATCATCTGGTGATGACAGTGATACCTTGTCAATTTGTAGTTCACGCACGTTAACCGCCAGCTCTGAAACCCTCTCTGCCTCTGAAACTGAAGATTTGTAGTGCTAAGTAATATGGCTATTAATTTCACTTAACTATATGGGGGTTATGTCGGGGACTGACTCATGCGGGTAGATGTCCTACAGTGTGCGTAGTGAAGCAGTAATGGGCTATTGGGTGATCGGAGGAACTGGCTTATGCAGGCCGATGTTCCGGATCGTATTATTAACCGTATAGTTCGGTAGCGCCCCCGAATGGACCCGAA
This sequence comes from Apamea sordens, assembly GCA_945859715.1. Taxonomy (NCBI): domain Eukaryota; kingdom Metazoa; phylum Arthropoda; class Insecta; order Lepidoptera; family Noctuidae; genus Apamea; species Apamea sordens. Next base: position 7,421,856 of record OX244014.1, read on the forward strand.
CACACGAACCTCCGCTGGCTCAGTAAGGGGTCCCATTGGACCTTGAAATGACGACATACGACACCCTTAATGATAATGTAAATATTGATTATGCTACCCATCAAATCTTATGAATGTGCGTTAATTAAGAGAGTTGGATAAAAAACTCATATGTTATCGCCATTCAATCTTTCATATTTAGCGCGCAAGTTTATTAATTTACCTTTATTAAATTCAAGTCTGTAAATGCGATAATCGCCATTTTGATGACAGTGGTGGTCGAGGCTAAAAAACATAAAAATTGGGGATTTCAAAAATCCAAACTTCACCACAGGAGCAATGATTATAATACATGATTTAATTATTTGACGAATTCATCCATTGTTCATGTTAAATAAGTAGTGGTAATGTAGTTTTTTGATATCTAAAGTCGAAGTTTCGCGCCAATCGTGCGTGTTTACATTTTTACTTTTCACAAAAGTCACACACACACATGTAGATAAGATGTAAAATGTGAAAAATATTATTACAAATATTATAAAAAACACGAAAATGCCCAAATCATAACGTAATATTGAAACACAGGTCCAATAACACGTATTATTCATTACCACTACATAATTTGTGTTCAAAATCGCCGACCATTGTTGTTTTTTTTTATCGTAATGATGTGCGAAAGCGATTATGCCAAACGATTTTTTTTTTTAATTTCGATTGACCCGAGTTATTAATATGACGAATGTCAGAAATCGATTCTCAGAAATTGAAATAAAATTATTTTAAGCATTAAATACAACAAGCATTATTTATAATAATGATTTATGCTTTCCTAATGTAATTTTAATCGTTTTTTGGACATTATATTGAAACTGAGTCAATAACAGAGGACCTATGACCATAGATAGTCATTTATTCAATTTCGCGCCGAATTGTTTCTATATTTGAATTTATATTCGGAATGCGCTCGCTATTCAAAATTATTTTTATTTATTGTGCAATTATTAATTTTTGATACTTTCTAATAGTTTGCTACAGAATGCCCAGTATACATTTTTAGATAGGCTTAGCAAAAGTTTGGGAAACCGCAAACACTTTACATTTCATTATGTTTTGTTAGCTGTATGAGCTTGGTAGTTTTTATTTATATTAGTTTACTTGAGTAATAGAAATTGTTTACTTTTTGTGGTAGTTTCCCAACAAAATTAAAAAAAAAAACTGGCCAAGTGTATGTCGGACCATGCACAGTGAAAGGTCCCGTACTTGGGATGAATATTTACGCATGCACAGCGCATATCATTAATTTGATCGACTGCAGAAATAAGTTAGTATTTCATAAAAGTTCTCGAAAAAACTAAAAAACCAAGTTAATGCTGCGGTTTTAAACGAAAATATCTCATATCTCAAAAACGATTGACTTTAAAAGTTAAAGTCAATTAGAAACATCTTTATCATTTTAATTATAAGTTCCAACAATACCTCCCACACGCTTGTGTGCATAGATTTTTTTCAACCCTCGGGTACATGCATGGGGAATGCTACCTCTAATTATGTTTATCGTAATTTTACTACACCATTTTGCGTGCATAGAATACGAATACGATATAGTGTTATTAACACTCGTTAACGTCTACGAGTAAAATGGTTAATGGCATTAACATCCGAACGCACGCACAGACTGACGAAATTTCGGGTTCCGTAAAAGTATTTTCAGATCATTTAAATTATAAATCAGACAATTAAAGTTCTTAAAATTTTATCCCAAGCTACAGAACGGCAGCTTGGGACATAAAGAGTGCCTACTTTGTCCCACAACGCGCGTCCACGGAAACGCGAAATTTGAATGCTGAAAGTTGATGTAATTTACTGAATTTCATGACGTAATTCGCAACATCCCGTCGAGTCAGCTGATATGTCATATGTCAAAATCTAGTCGAGCAGAGTGGTTAAACCGATCTTTAGTCTGAGAGGCTATTAGACCGGGGTGATACTTAAGAGTGATCGAAGGGACGTTGTATGGTTGTCCGGTCAATGTTGTCTGGAGAGATAACTGGTCGTAGGGACGCCTTTTTCAGTTGTCCGGGTCAGCTCTTAATAGTTTGAGATTGGGGTGTGGCTAAAGAGATAGCAAAGAGACGCTGAAAGGTTGCCCGGTCCATGTTATCTATAGAGATATCTGGTCGTAGGGACGCCTATTTCAATGGTGTAAAGTGGGTCAGTGGTGGACGAGCGTATAATTATAAAAGAGTAATGTAACTACCAGTTTTCTCTTTACAGATTAATCGGAGAGCAGTGATTTAAGAAGAAGGAGCGGCGGAAACGCCGTCACGTCCAGACTGCCATGCGCACGTCCTCGCGTGCGCATGTCAGTCTGGCCGTGACGGCGTTTCCGTTTATGTTAGTTTTAGTTAGATGTCATAGATGGCGTTACTACTTTAGGGTGCCTGTTCCGTGCACTCTGACGCAACACCGAGCGTTGTACCCACTAGGGGTACAAGTTGAGCACGGACAGTCGGACACAGCTCAGTTTGAATTGAGCCTCGGTCGATATCGCATGTGCGCGCTACGCGTTCGGTGGAGTGTCTCAATAATTGTGTAAATCGTTATAGTTTGAATTAATGTTCAAGTGGTGATTATTACTTAGATTAAAGTGAAGTGTCAAAATTAAGTGATTTGATTTGTAACGAGTGACTACTTTCTTCACCCGACAATCCACGCCTACTTGAGAATCGAAGCTTAAGACTATGGAGTCAATTAATATCGCTAATGAGGCCCTAGAGCCTTTAAATATATAAAATCATTATGTACAAATATTAACCCAAAAAACAAAAAACAATTTAATAAATCGCTTATGTTCTGTTAAAGTTATCTGCAGTGATTTTAATCTATGGCTGTAATATGCCTCACACCTGTCAATGTCAAAACTGTTCTCTATGGTCTTCTCTCTCTATGATTGCTGGCCCGTAAGCGTTCCTGATTTTTGTTCTCAATTCAGTTATTAAGATATCAAATATAAATCTCTATTTGCCGACTCTATTTGTGAAGAATAACCGTATAGTTCGGTAGCGCCCCCGAATGGACCCGAACACACGAACCTCCGCTGGCTCAGTAAGGGGTCCCATTGGACCTTGAAATGACGACATTCGACACCCTTATTGATAATGTAAATATTGATTATGCTACCCATCAAATCATATAAATGTGCGTTAATTATGAGAGTTGGATAAAAAACTCATATGTTATCGCCATTCAATCTTCCATATTTAGCGCGCAAGTTTATTAATTTACCTTTATTAAATTCAAGTCTGTAAATGCGATAATCGCCATTTTGATGACAGTGGTGGTCGAGGCTAAAAAACATAAAAATTGGGGATTTCGAAAATCCAAACTCCACCACAGGGGCAATGAATAATACATCATTTAATTATTTGACGAATTCATCCATTGTTCATGTTAAATAAGTAGTGGTAATGTAGTTTTTTGATATCTAAAGTCGAAGTTTCGCGCCAATCGTGCGTGTTTACATTTTTACTTTTCACAAAAGTCACACACACACATGTAGATAAGATGTAAAATGTGAAAAATATTATTACAAATATTATAAAAAACACGAAAATGCCCAAATCATAACGTAATATTGAAACACAGGTCCAATAACACGTATTATTCATTACCACTACTTAATTTGTGTTCATAATCGCCGACCATTGTTGTTTTTTTTTATCGTAATGATGTGCGAAAGCGATTATGCCAAACGATTTTTTTTTTAATTTCGATTGACCCGAGTAATTAATATGACGAATGTCAGAAATCGATTCTCAGAAATTGAAATAAAATTATTTTAAGCATTAAATACAACAAGCATTATTTATAATAATGATTTATGCTTTCCTAATGTAATTTTAATCGTTTTTTGGACATTATATTGAAACTGAGTCAATAACAGAGGACCTATGACCATAGATAGTCATTTATTCAATTTCGCGCCGAATTGTTTCTATATTTGAATTTATATTCGGAATGCGCTCGCTATTCAAAATTATTTTTATTTATTGTGCAATTATTAATTTTTGATACTTTCTAATAGTTTGCTACAGAATGCCCAGTATACATTTTTAGATAGGCTTAGCAAAAGTTTGGGAAATGATGATAGATTAATTAAGTATTCCGCAAACACTTTACATTTCATTATGTTTTGTTAGCTGTATGAGCTTGGTAGTTTTTATTTATATTAGTTTACTTGAGTAATAGAAATTGTTTACTTTTTGGGGTAGTTTCCCAACGAAATTTAAAAAAAAAACTGGCCAAGTGTATGTCGGACCATGCACAGTGAAAGGTCCCGTACTTGGGATGAATATTTACGCATGCACAGGTGTTTTTCTATCTATAATATGTATGTATTTACAAAAGAAAATGTATATAAGTAGTTTATCAGCCATCTTGTTACCATAACACAAGCATTAGGTTGCTTAGCTTGGGGCTAGATGGCGCTGTGTGAAATGTCCAGGGATATTATTATTATTATATCACTAATTTGATCGACTGCAGAAATAAGTTTGTATTTCATAAAAGTTCTCGAAAAAACTGTAAAAAACAAGTTAATTCTGCGGTTTTAAACGAAAATATCTCATATCTCAAAAACGATTGACTTTAAAAGTTATAGTCAATTAGAAACATCTTTATAATTTTAATTATAAGTTCCAACAATACCTCCCACACGCTTGTGTGCATAGATTTTTTTCAACCCTCGGGTACATGCATGGGGAATGCTACCTCTAATTATGTTTATCGTAATTTTACTACACCATTTTGCGTGCCTAGAATACGAATACGATATAGTATTATTAACACTCGTTAACGTCTACGAGTAAAATGGTTAATGGCATTAACATCCGAACACACGCACAGACTGACATGACAAAATTATGGGTTCCGTAAAAGTATTTTCAGATCATTTAAATTAGAAATCAGACAATTAAAGTTCTTAAAATTTTATCCCAAGCTACAGAACGGCAGCTTGGGACATAAGGAGTGCCTACTTTGTCCCACAACGCGCGTCCACGAAAACGCCCGCGTTCACCCTGTAAGAAAGGCTGGCCGGTGCAAATTGGTCAAAATCTAGATTTTACGGTTAGTTTAGGTTTGTACAGACGGCAGAGAGGCAGACCGACCGGCACATAGACAGACGGCCACATAACTTTTGTTTTAGTTACTAAGCAAATATATATAAAACCCCCACAACAAGCCCTTTCATTTGATATGTCACACAGAGGTACAGCAAAGATTTTATTTTTTATTTTCTAGTTTGCCCCCCAAGAGTGACCCCATTTTCAAAATTAATTTATTTACGTTACACGTCCGTCTTTGGGTCACAGAAATTCATATGTGTACCAAATTTCAATTTAATCGGTCCAGTAGATTCGAAGCAAATAAGAAAAGACAAGACCCACAGACACAAGAGATCCTGCAAAGGTTCCGTTTTTTCATTTGGACGTACGGAACCATAAAAAATTACACACCTAACCACACCGTACGTGTACGTGTACACACACGTACGGTTATTAAAATGATTAATTTCAAAAATAAAATAATTCATGAAAAATATACCAAAGAGTTTATATAGTTTCTAAACCTTTTTTATTTTTTTTTTGCAAATTCCGATTATCGATTAGGCTTTATGCAATTTTTGAATCGAAATAAGAAAACTGGACGGATGGTCAGCACTAAGAAGTGTCATGTCGAAACACAATTTTTTGTAATTTTTATCAAGACTTGATTGCGTTTTATAAGTAGTTTAAGTAAGAAAAATGGTAAAAGTAAGAACGCGGAGAGAATGATAATATCTTTATTTTTCCCTTTTGCATATTTTCAGCAAGAGAATAGGTTGTATATGTACATATTTCCAGCGAGTTTAAGGTGCGTACCTTTTGGATAGGTGTAGTAATACCTATTTTATACAACTTTCGTAATAGACTAACGAAGTTTGACCGACCTCAACAAATAATTAAAGATATTTGCCACAAATATATTGTATAAAATAAGCGCGGAAACATATTTTTCTTAATAAATTTGAATGCTGAAAGTTGATGTAATTTACTGAATTTCATGACGTAATTCGCAACATTCCGTCGAGTCAGCTGATATGTCATATGTCAAAATCTAGTCGAGCAGAGTGGATAAAGTAGTCAAATCAGTCAGTGTGTTTTATCTCCGTGGACTCCCGCCTCTCAAATCAAGACAGGTTATGGGCCCAGCCGAAAAAGTCCACGTGTCTGTAAAATCAAAGTAAGGAAAGATGTATGATATTCAAGGAAACACTGATTGATTGCGTTCTTCTGATAATTCTGTACGCGCTAGGCTGCATCACAAATGGCGGATTCTGAAGACACGCCGCAAGTTGGCAATAATGAAAATGCCGCTAGTCGCCATGCTGCCGCCCGTTGTTCGTCGACTTTTAAGTGGTGCCGAGCCCGCTGCGTTTGGTAATTACGGCAATATTCCACAAGCTGGATTATCGGGAACGTCATTTGAGAAATTGGAAGGTTCCAATAATTTTCACGCATGGAAATTTGCGATGAAAATGTCATTAAAGTTAGAAGGACTTTGGCCATGTATTCAAGGTACAAACTTAGATCCCTTACGCGATGAACGCGCGCTAGCTCGTATTTGCTTAAGTGTGAAGCCCTCGTGTTACCAATATGTAAGAGAAGCAGGTAATGCAAAATCTGCCTGGGAGTCGTTGGCTTCGGTATTTGAAAGCAAGGGTCTTTACAGAAGGGTATTATTGCTGAGACAACTTCACAGAGCTGAATTAGGAAACTCAATGAGCGAGTACATTGACTCTATAATGTCATTAGTACATCAGCTAGCTGATATCGGCAAGAATATCGAAGATGATGAAGTTGCAGAAATACTGCTAAGTGGACTTACAGATAGATACTCGTATGATGCACTGGTGTCTAATATGGAAACGACATGCCTTGCCGGCGGTATATCAAGCGAATTTGTTCGCACACGTCTCCTTCAAGAGGAATCCAAGAAAACTGCTGGTGATTCTTCCGCATTTATTGTGAAAAATGACCCCCCGAGAAAGATCATCACCTGTCATTATTGCAAAAAACCTGGTCATATTAAAGCAAAATGCTTTAAATTGAAACGTGATAAGAAAATGAAGGACAACAGAAGCGGCGAGCAAACTTTTTTGGCTTTTTTGACTCAAGATACTGACAATGATTCAAGCTGGTATGTCGACAGTGGGTGCTCTACACACATGTGCAACAATATAAACCTATTTAAAAACTTTAGAAGTGCTAATAATAGTGTTAAAATAGCCAATAATAATAAGTTAAAATGTATGGGAATAGGTGATGTCCCATTGAGCACTGATACTATGGTAAGACAAATAAGCAATGTTATTGTTCCACAGCTTTCAGCAAACCTTATTTCTGTAAGTAGATTAACACACCAGGGATTTACAGTTTGTTTTGATGAAGAGGGTTGTTCCATCTAAGGTAAAAACAGTAAAATTACTGGCAAATTGGTAGCTACAGCTTCTCTTTTTAATGGGATTTATAAATTGGATATTAAAGCAAATATGGATGACAAAGTAAGTAAGTTCTCGCAGGAAGTGTGCTCTTCTATGTCCCTGGGTATTGGACAGGGATCACAGAGTGCTAATGTAGCTGCTGTTACTGCGCCTATTGATATTTGGCACAGAAGACTTGGGCATTTGAATTTCCAATCGTTATCTGCTCTGAAAAATGGTGTTGCTACCTGTGTGAGGTGAGAACTCTTGTGCTCTACCTGTACGTGTGCGCTGGGTTGGAGGAGACCGCTGTGTTCAATAAAACTCCTGGTTGCTTGAAGTCTATTTATTTTCATGTTGTTAAGTGATCTTGATCTGAACTGAATTACAAATTTTCGAAAACGCTCTGTTTATATATATTTTTACATGGGCGCAAGTAGTGGCAAGGGTAATTATTTCTACAATTTGAAACACTAATCATATTTATCTTCGTTCATACTCCACTATCGATCCGCCAATCACAGCAGTTTGCTTACATGCAGGTTTGAGACAGGTTTCAACAAGTTCGAACCTGTCGAGAGTGGAACACGATCGTATGTTTTTGTGTGTCTTTTTCGGCTCCGTGCCCTGTTCGAGAGCGGACGTGTGTTAAAATTTTCTAACTTTTATCGTCTAACAATAAATACTGTACCGGAAACTATAACCCCTATGGTCAGTCAAAGCTCATAGTATTTGCATAATTTCTCTTTGCTTCGGCTTGAGCCCCGCGAGTCACCAAGTGCGCGCGCGAGTGACCGCGAGCCCGCCTTCACCTCCGCGTAAATAGTACAGTCGTCATAATTGCTGTCCTGCTCCTGCATCCACATCGTGACGTATCAGTTCTTGTCAACTCATCGATACAACTGTGAGTGTGCATGTGTGCAAACCTCGGTGTGCTCCTGTCAATACCACTTATCATCTCAAATATAAGTACTCATCAGCATCGCAATGCAACGTACACCCCCAGCAACGGGAGCTAGGAACAATAGCATGATGAGTGACTTATCAATGTCAGATTCAGACATTCCGAAAACTGTATGCAGTGACGACAGCGTAAACACAAAGTCCCGCCGTAAACGACTTCATTGTGACTTTTCACCCAATGAGGTGCTTGTGGAACGCAATCTGGAGCTAAAAACCATGCTAAAGATCTGGAAGCAGGAACAGGATGAACATATGCAGAAACTGGTGGCGCAACAAACTTCGGCCTTGGAAGCACTTGTTGTTGAGATTAAGGTCCTGAAAACACAAAATTCCTCAATACAGACCATTAACCAGGAGAATCGGGATTCAGTGGACTTCATGAACAGCAAGTTTGAGGAGATGAGACAGCAGATGGATAATTTGAAGAAGGAAAACCAAGCCTACAAAAATTCCATAACCAATCTCGAGAGAAAAGTCGAAGATCTACAGCTGTCGTCTCGTTCATCGGATAGCGACAGGAATGACAAACTATCCGGGCTGGAACTAAAAATTGAGTCGCTGGAACAGCAAGCCCGACTCAATAACATTGAGATCTGCAACCTGCCTGAGAAACGTGATGAAGACCTTCTTGGGCTCGTCGAAAAGATCGGTGCTACCATCAAGTGCTCAATTTCTCGCCAAGATGTACTAGCCGTTCACCGTGTCCCCCACGCACGTACGCAGGAAAGTAACAAACCTAAAAATATAATCGTAAAATTAGCCTCGCGCAACCTTCGTGATAATGTTTTAAGTGCCTATCGTTTGTCGAAAAATGTTACGTCCGACCTAATCGGTTGGTCAGGTACCCCCTGTACAATGTATATTAACGAGCATCTCACTCTTTATAACAAAAACTTATTTCGTACAAGTCGTGAGATGGCTCGGAAACATAACGTTAAGTATGTTTGGATTAGAAACGCTACTGTACTTGTTAAAGCTACCGATAGCTCTAAAACATTTGCTGTACGCTGTCAAAACGATGTCAACAGGATTGCACAGTGTAATAATCTTCAGAATGAATAGCTTAGTTTTTTGTTATGTTTACTTAGATATCGATTTTAAACAAACGCTTGTACCGATTTACTGTAAAAAAATGTTTAAAACTCACATCGCATACCTTCAGTGTGTTCCAATTGTTATAGTCACGAAAATCGGTTTTGTATCATTGTTTTGTAATGTTTCTCGCCTTTGTTGTTGTTCTTATATGTACGTAAACGATACTTCCCTAGATTATATGCTGCACATACCATTAATTTGTCTACAGAACTTGTCATTTAAAACTCGCTCATTAGCTGTTGTTATTACTCATTACCATGTACACGTATGTAACTCAACTTTATACCGCTACCCACTACGAATGGAATCCAAGTTTTTAAATATACCTGAATCTAAAAATATTTGCCTCACTTTTTGTTGGTGTTTACTCCTTTTTTACTTAATTATACGCAATGCTTAGTAATAATAATTTGTCATTCGATCGGATCCGCACTAAATTGCACACACTTTACACCAACATCCTTTCCCTGTCGTTTGATGTGATCATATTATCTGAGACATGGCTAACACCTAAAATATTGGACAAAGAATTCATTGATGACCGCTTCTTGGTTTTTAGAGACGATCGTGACCGCATTGCCACAAACAAGCGCGAGGGCGGGGGTGTGCTGATAGCCGTGCTGCGCGGGCTTCGGCCTGTAAGGATATTAACGTGTCCCTCTCCCACTGGCATCGAGCACGTTATGATCCAAGTGCCCGCGTCGCGCTCCAACACTCACCTCATCATTAGCGCTGCCTATATACCACCACGCACACACGACGATGTTTACTTGTCACATCTGTCAACATTAGAAAATATTCTTACGGCTCCCTGTACTGAATCATTTTTTTATAGCCGGCGATTACAATCTGCCCGAAATTGAGTGGTCAGTCATGTAAGTACTCAGTCACAAAATAATGTAGGTCGATATTTGTGGGATTTAATGGCTATTACTAATGCTACTCAATACAACACAATTAAAAATAATTTTGGTCGTGTGTTGGACTTATTTATTAGCAATACTGAATGTCAGATACAGTCCGACATTTTACTGCTGCAGCCTGACAGTCACCACCCTCCATTTACTGTTTTAACCTCCCTAGAGACACCATTCACACCCATGAAGCGTCACAATACAATAAAATACAATTTCTTTAAAGCTAATTACCAAGAAATTAATGTCGAACTAAATAAGTTGAGCTGGGACGAACTGTTTCTTAATCTCTCCAGTGAACAGGCCGTAGATACTTTTTATGACTATATATACGGAATCGTCAGACTATATGTTCCACTCTCACGTCAAAAATCAACTGCCTTTCCCGTTTGGTTTAGCGCTTCCCTAATTAAAACTTTCAAAAGTAAAGAACGCGCGTGGTTAAGATGGAAAAAACTGCGTAACTTATCCGATTACGAAAAGTTCTCTATCAATCAATCAATCAATCTTTATTTGTAAACATAGGTTACAACAGTACAGGTGTTACAGTCAATGTTATACATTTATTATAGTTTCTCTATGTTTTGCCATTTGGCGTACAAAATATACATTTAAAGGAGGCTTTTGCCAATCAAGTGAATATATAGGTATGTACTAGTATTATAAAAAGGTAAAAGTTTAATTAGTAATGTCAATATCAATTTTAATAAAAATGCATTAGGTAATGTCAGGTAATGTCAATCTGTAATGAAATAGGATAATGTCAAATCAATAATAAATAGTTATGATGTCAATAAGTTACTGTTAAGAAAAAAATGCTTAAAATTGATATTGTCCACAGTGCTGTGAGAGTCGTCATGCTTTTATAGTCAACTTACGAGTATACAAATATGTTATGTCAAAGAACTGTCATCAAAGTAGTCGCTGAGAGAATAGTAACATTTTTCTATTAATATAGTATATAATTTACGCTTGAAATTGACTAAATTTAGATTTTTTATTGAGCAAGGTAATTTATTAAATATTCTTTGGGCCATACAAAAAAAGCTTTTCCTCATTAAGGCCGTACCTGTATATGGTACTTTGAGCTCAAACTAATTTCTATCACGTAGTTGTCTATAGTGACTTTTGAAAGCTATTTCATATAGGTTCATGTTTGTTTTAACAAATATATTTACCTCATAAATATACAGAGAAGGCAAGGTTAAAATTTTGAGACTTTTAAATAGAGGTTGACAGCTGTCGGTACTTTGTAAACCACACATAGGTCTGATGCATCTTTTTTGGGCTTTGAAGACATAATCCTTATTTACTGAATTGCCCCAATATATTATACCAAATCTTAGTGTGGATGCAACATAGCCATGGTAAGCCATTAAAAGAGATTCCAGGCTAACAATTTTATATGCAAATTTATTTACTTTTTTACAAATATGTTCCGTTTGAGGTTTCCAGGACAAGTTATTATCTATAATAACACCAAGAAATCTAGTCATAGTTGCAGACTCTATTTTAGTCCCCAAGTAGTTAATGTCAAGGTTTATACTAGAAATTCTTTGATAAAAATGCATTTTTTTAGTCTTTTCTAGATTTATGACAAGATTATTGTTATTTAGCCACGTAATTATTTTATTTAATGTCAAATTTATCTCTGCTTCGTATAAATTAGGATCGTCACATTTTACTACTATCGTGCTGTCATCAGCAAATAGTACCATCGGATGCTTTATTTCTCTAGGTAGATCATTTATATAAGTTAAGAATAGTGGAGGTCCTAACACACTGCCCTGTGGGACTCCGTATTTAATAATCCTACTACTAGATCTGTATCGTCTTTCGTAACCAGTGCGTGGGCATATTCGTGTTATTTCTAAAATCTGCTTTCTGTTGTGTAAGTAAGATTCAATAAGATTCAAAATGTTGCCTCTTATACCATATTTCTCTAATTTATTTAATAGTAATTTATGATCTACGTAGTCAAAGGCTTTTGTAAGGTCCATATATATAGCACATACGGCATTTCTTTGATCCATATTCGATAAGATAGGGCGTATCAGATCATTGATAGCCATGTTAATTGTTCTGTTCTTGCGAAATCCTTTCTGTTCATCAAGTAAAAGGTTTGATTTCTCTAGGTAAGTATAAAGTGCTCTATTTATGACTTTTTCAAATATTTTTGCAAATATAGGTATTAAAGCAATAGGTCTGTAATTTTTCATTAGACATTTGTCTTGTTTTTTATATAGTGGGGTAACTATGGAGGTTTTAAGATTATCTGGGAAGATACCCTTCTCAATACTTAAATTGATTATATAACTTAAATGTGGGGCTATGTTTTGTGAGACTGTTTCTATTCAGCGTAAACGCTTCAAACTACTTTGTGAACAGTGTTACAATAAGTACATGCAAACTGTTGAAGAAAGCATACCTATATTAATAGGTATGCTTTCTTCAACAGTTTGCATGTGCAACATTGCATCGACAAATTACATTTAGACGGCCATATCGACAACATAATTAACAAAGCCTTTCAGATGTATGGTTTTGTCATGCGGTCTTGTAAAGACTTCAAAAAGCCCTCTACTTTTCTCTTCTTATATAAAACACTAGTCCGTTCTCAGTTGGAATACGCGGTACCCATCTGGTGCCCGTACTATGATAAATATAAGCAAGCAATAGAAATGGTTCACAAAAAATTTCTTCGTGGCACGCACTACAAGTGCTTCCGTACAAGGATTCCCTATGCAGATTTGCTAAAGCATTATAGAATTTTGAGCTTGGATTCCAGACGTTCACTGATCATGGTTGTGATGCTGTACGGCATATGCAATAACAAATTTAATTGTACTGAGCTCTCGAATAGATTGTGTTACATTGTACCTAGATCTGTTATTCGGCGAGAGATGCGCGCACCTCGACTATTCTATACTGCGCGATGTAGAACAAAGGCCGTGCGAGCCCCTCTCCGCCGACTTTTAGAAACCTATAACTCACAATTCACTGATTTTGATATTTTCGCGCTGTCGCAATCTAAATTTAAAAGAATGGTTTCACAATCTCTTGCAAGTCGCCCTTAAGTCGGATGCTCTCGTCATCCGCTTCCTTCAATTCGTTGGTATTTGTATGGTGTTTTTGTTTTGCATATTATGTACTTTTTATATTTTCTTATAATTAACACGCGTTCGTTATCATACTCCAATGTCACTTCGTGGACAATAGTGTGGGTTATACGTTTTCTCGACTGTAATATAACTACTTTTTGTAAATGCTGTAATGTATAACTGTTTTTTGTCCCAAATAAATAAAATAAAAAGTATGTAAACATACAAATCACAACTTAGATACTAAGATAAACTTATACGCTATTATTTACATGATCTTATACATATACATTATGCCGTTATATATATTATGTCGTTATGTACGTGGGCGTCCTGCACATTCCTCCCGCCGTGCGTCGTCATCCGCTGCTGGCGTCGCAGTCGTAGATGGTGCAGGATCGTCGTTCTCGATTGGTAGTACTATTATCTTCTTCACTGGACGTCGTAGGGTGCCTCCTTTTGTGGTGACGTCCACCGTACGCACAACTCCATCTGGGCCGGGAAACGTGGCACAGATGCGGCCTCTGACCCACATATTTCGTGGGAGGTTGCCGTCCACGATGAGCACTAAGTCGCCAACTTTGGGGATCTGGCCTTTGGTGTGCGGTTCTCTGCGGTTCCGTAATTCTGGAAGATATTCTTTAAGCCATCTGGCCCAGAATATATCGGCGAGTCTTTGAGCTGCGCGCCAACTGGCTCGTAGATGTAGGTCACTGTCGCAGAATTCTCCTGGTGCCGCGACGGGACCGGGACCACCCAGAATGAAGTGATTGGGTGTTAGAGCTTCAGGATCTTTGGGGTTCACGGACACGTGGGTAAGTGGCCGGCTGTTGACTGTGTGTTTGGCTTCAGTGAGTAGCGTGTGAAGTACTTCCTCGCTCGGGAATCGCTCGTTTACAGTGGCGGCGAGTGCAGTCTTCACGGATCTCACCATGCGTTCTCAGGCGCCTCCCATGAATGGGGCACCAGGTGGAATGAATCGCCAGTCGATCATTCTTTTTGAGGCTTCTTCTGCTGTAGCTGCGAAGATGGCGACCCGTAGTTCCTTCTCAGCGCCGTGAAAATTGGTTCCGTTGTCGGACCACAGCTGTGTTGGGCATCCTCTGCGTGCTATCATGCGGCGCAGTGCCATGATTGCCGAGTCTGTGTTGAGCGAGGCTACAAGTTCCAGATGAATAGCTCGCGTCGTGAGACAGGTGAACAAGGCAACATATCTCTTTTGATGACTCCGTCCCGACGTGATGGTTAATGGCCCGAAGTAGTCCAGCCCGACGAAAGTAAATGGCCTCTGATGGTGTGCTAGTCGACAGGAAGGGAGGTTCCCTGTCATTGGCTGTGCTGAAGAGGCTGCTCTTATACGGCATCGCAGACATTTACTGACTATTTTCTTGACTGTCGGTCGTAGACGGAGTACCCAATGTTGCTGGCGGCGTTCTTTGACTGTTGTCTCGGTGTTCGCATGATGCAATTGGCGATGGATGTACTCGATCCACAATCGCGTCGCAAGGTGGTCTCCGTCAAGAACCATCGGGTTTTTCAGGTTCTCTGTGATGTCTGTCATGGCGGTTATTCTGCTCTTCAGGCGAATCTCTCCCTCTGAGAGTTGTATGCTTAGTGCGTGCTGTTTCGAGGTAAGGTTTTCTGGTTTTTCAGAGCTTCTATTTCTTCCTGGAAAGATTGCTCCTGTGAAGCTCGTAGGATCAGACTCTCGGCCTTACGTAGAAACTCAACGGTGAGAGGAAGGTGATTGTTCGTGGTTTCTCTCCTCTCTTTCGCTTTGATTGGCGGCGTTTTTTTGTTCTTTCTCCAATCAGGATCTGCGCTGCTATTCCTTTTAGTTCTTTTGTAGTTGACGTTGTGCCTTGATTGATGGCAGAGGTGTAAGAACTGCAGGATTCGTGCAGTAGCTCGCAAGTATCTCTCCCAGCGTGAGAATCTATTGACTTTTGGTATTGCTTCGCTGATCTGTCCGTTCTGGATTTTAGTGGTTAAGCTACAGGTTTTCTCTTCCCCCGTGATTATGACCGGGTTCTTCTAATCGGCTGGCCATGTGTCTGGGGGTCCGAGGAGGAAATCTGCACCTTTGAACCATCGATGATCTTGACTGTAATTCTCTGGAACATCTCTTGTAGCGTCGTCTGCTGGGTTCAATTTGGTCGGTAGCCAGCGCCATTCGTTGGTGGAGCTGTGCTCCTCGATTGCTGCGATGCGATGAGCGATGTATGGTTTGTAGGATCTGGCTCCGGTTCTGATACACGACAGTGTAGTTCTGCTGTCGGTCCAGAATGTGGTTGACTCTGGTGTTCGTTTGTGTTCTTCTTTGACTGTTGACGCCATGCGTGCGCCAAGTACTGCCGCTTGTAGCTCCAAGCGTGGAATCGACATTAGCTTCAGTGGGGCCACCTTGGCTTTGGCAGTGATTAAGCAGACGTTGACTCTTCCATCTTTGGTGACTGTTCGCCAATATATTGCCGCTGCGTACGCGGACTCACTCGCGTCCGTAAACACGTGCAGCTGTAATGATTCTGCAGCACTAAAGTCTGGATAGGTTCGTGGAATGGACATGTGTTCCAGTTTTCTGAGATGGGTGAGCCATTTCCTCCAGCTTGCGGCTAGGTCGCTGTCCAGGGCTTCATCCCATAATGTTCCACGACGCCAAACTTCTTGTAGTATTTGTTTAGCTCTGATGGTGTCCGGTGACACAAGTCCCAATGGGTCAAACAGGGACATTACTATTCTGAGAGCTTCTCTCTTGGTGGGTGTGTCGTTCTGTAGGATGTTCTGAGGTACACGCGCCAGGTTCTGATTGAAGGCTAGCGGGTCTTTGGTTGGCTTCCATATCAGGCCGAGGACTCGTTCTGTCTTGACGCTGTCTTCTAGTTTGATTGAATCTTCGGTCTTAGTATCTTCCCCTAGTGCTTCAAGAAGGGCGGTAGAGTTAGATGACCACTTCTTGAGTTCAAAATGCGCTTCTCTGTGAATGTCGCGCACGGCTTGTGAGACTTTCACAGCTTCTTCCATGGTGTCAAAACTGTTCAGATAGTCGTCCATGCAATATTTTCTTTTGATAGCTTTGGCTGCTTCTGGATGTTCATGCTGGACTCTCTCGGCTTTCGTGTCTTTCACGTATATTGCCGTAGCTGGTGAGCAAGAGGCTCCGAAGATCAGTGACTTCATGCGGTATTGTTCCGGTGGCTGGTCGTCTCTTCGGTCGCCTCGCCACAGGTAACGAAGGGCGTCTCGATCTTCGGGTCGTAGTTCTATTTGTTTTTTTGTTGTTCTATTTGTTTTGTACATTTCGGTGATGTCAGCGGTCACGGCGATTAAGTGCTGACGGAAACGCATTATCACTCCTGGCAGTGACTGTAATAGGTCTAGGCCAGTGAGTAGTTGGTCGTTCAAAGAGACTCCTCTGTTCTTGGCTGCAGCGTCGCAGACAATTCTCAATTTCTCCGGTTTCATGGGGTTGAAAACCGCGAAATGAGGCAGGTACCATGTTCGATGCTTTGATGTCGTGACTGGAGCTGGTTCGGCATATCCTTTTGATACTAGTGCTTCCACTTGTTCAGCGTACCTCTTCTTTAGTTCGGGATCTTTGTCTATTTTCTTCTCTACGCTTATCAGTCTGTTCAGAGCGCTGTCATAGTTGTCTGGCATCATGACGTTTTTATCTCGCCGCAATAAGGCAGTTTGATATCTTCCTTCTGGAGTTCTATTTGTGTATTGCTGAAGAATGCGAAGTGCCTTCTCCTCGGGATCATTGATGGGTTTCTTTGGATTGATTTGCATGTTGTCCATCGTGATGTATTCCTTCACCAGTTCATGTAGGTCGTTGTCTGTGTTGGCATGTCTGTTGAAGTTCACTCTGTGACCCAATGCTCGTGTGTGACTGCCATGTATTTTATTTTATTAATTTTAATAAAACTTACAGCTAATACATTCGCGTAGTCAGAAGTAATATGTAGAAGAAAGCCAATTACAAGTTTCCACTTATATAAATTTATGCGTAAGATAGACAAAACGGTACAATCAGAGAGATTTACGCGAGAGTTAAACATAGAGATAACTGAAGAGAACAAACAAAGATAAAATACATCACACAGCAAAGTTACACTTCAAAGAAAAAGTTACTTAACATTTTTTTTAACTTCTGGACACTATTTGTGAATAAATCAAGCTCAACATCCCGGCACACCATATTGAACATTCGACATGCTCTTAACATAATATGTATTTTGCCTATAAATAGTTCTAACAATAGGTACATGAAGGAGATGATGTCTCCGAAGAAACACAGACGGTACACGAAGTCCAATCTTGGCCACCAGCTCAGGGACGTCAGTAGACCCGTTCATTATACTAAATAGGAAAGCAAGATCTGCAATTTTTCTTCGCTCGTGTAGAGGAAGAATATGAAATTTCTTACACCGACTAGTATAGTCAGGAAGATACGTATTTGAACGATATTGAGTGTACCTTAAAAATCGCCTTTGTATACCTTCAAGTCGATTAATATAGACATTGTAATTTGGATTCCAAATTTGAGATGCGTATTCGAGATGGCTACGGACAAAAGCACAGTACAGAATTTTCATGGTTTTGACATTCTTAAACTCAGAGGAGACCCTAAAAATAAAACCCAACGCTTTAGAAGCCTTGTTGACTATATTGTCAATGTGCGCATCAAACAAAAGCTTTGAGTCAAAAATTACCCCAAGATCCTTTATGACGTTGACTCTGGCAATTGAGATATTCGAAAATTTGTAATCATTCATAATAGGGTTTGGCTTACGTGTAAATGTACAGACATAACACTTTGAAATATTTAAATCCAACCTATTCCGATCGCAATAATCATGGAACCGGTCCAAATCCTCCTGTAATAGTTGTGCATCCTCAATGGTTCACACTTGACTCAGGATTTTCATGTCATCCGCGTATAATAAGATTTTTGAATTTAGGAAACAAGAGGCGATGTCATTTACAAAAATATTGAATAAAAGAGGTCCTAATAAGGATCCTTGGGGAACCCCAGACGGAATGTACATCGCTCTCGAGGCATAACCATTGAGGACTATAGTCTGGCATCTATTTTCAACATATGATACAAACCATCTGTACAAGCTACCCCTGACACCAATCCCTAGCAATTTGCGCATTAGAAGCGCATGGTCTATTCGATCAAAACATTTACTGTAGTCAGTGTATATAACGTCGACCTGAGACCTCCTGGACATATGCTCCGAAAGATAGTCACTACAGACCACGAGATTGGATGTAGTAGGACCCAACCTAGTGGTGTTAGTGAGGCCACTGGTTGGTTCTTCTTTCCTGTTCTGATCTCTGTTGCGATGAGTAGGTCCCAATTATCCTGGCCAATCAGGAGTTTGAAGGACTGATGATGGATGCTATTCGAAGTGGTTCATAGGATCCTTCTGCTCCTATTTGCTTGGCTAGGCTCTCGTCGATTAGTGTTACGGTGGAGCCGTCGTAAAAGAGTGCGTAGGTATCTACAGCTCCCGCCGGTCCAGAGAGGTGCACCGGTATTATCTTGAGGAATGATACCTTCGGTGTCCACATTGAATGGACCTTCTCTTGTTCTGGTTTGGGGCAGTCGGCTTCTTCTTTCTTCTTGGTTGCTGCACCAGTGGCGTGTAGCATTTTGTGATGTAAATGTACACAGTTGTCTATTTCGCATTTCTTTGGTTTACAGCTGTGTTGCTTTGTTCGGAACTTGAGGCAACGAAAACACAGGCGATGCTTGTTTGCGATGTCCCATCTTGCGTCAGTAGTTGCCTTCTTGAATTGGTCGCATTCCACGATGCTGTGTCCTTGTTGTTCACATAAAGCACACTTTGATTTGTTTGTTTCTTGTGTGGCATGTACCCGCTGCTGACGTCGCTGCGTGTTCTAATTGGTTTGAGTTGTTGCAGCGATGTTCTCAGGCAGTGCATACGGGCTGCAAATCTCTGCTTCGATCTTGATGAATCGGGTAAACTTCAGAAGATCAGGTTCTGTTCTGGGTTGTGCTGCTGAAAACTGGTACCACTGTCTTTTCAATGTTGGTGTGAGTTTTTCAACAATAGCTTTTGTGACTTCTGGATTGAAGAGGTAATGTCCGCAGTTGAGTGCTTGCAAAGTCCCAACGATGTTTTCCACTTTGGTAGCGAAGGTGCAAACATCACGCGGAGATTCTGTGAGGCGTGGTAGGGTTCGTAGTCGCTCCATCTCAGCCATTTCGATGCCGCGTTCATAGAGTTCTGTGGCCAGGATTCGCTGTAGTTCACCGGTGCTGGCGTCTGTTGCAGCTGTGCAGTCACGTGGTTCTGTTGCCAGGATGCGGCGGTGATCCTTGGCGTCGGGTTCGGTTGTGGCTGCGCAGGCGCGGAGTTCTGTTGCCAGGTGGTGATTACTGGCGGCGGCTTCGGGTGCGGTTGTTCAGTCGCAAGGTTCGGCTGCCAGGAGGCGGGGGTGCTCACTGGCAGCGTGATGTTCATGGGTTCAGGTTCGGTGTTCAGGTTTTCAGGTTGCGGGTCCATGGTGCTGACTCCCGCCGGTAAGGTCGCCGGGATGTCCCAGGCTATGGCGGCGGTGGTCACTGGAACTGCTGGTTTGCTCGACGACTTCATCTCGGATTGACAAGGTCTGTTGGCAATGGCGAGTAGTTGACTTGATTGGAGCCAAGTAGTTACTCGTTGATCGTTTCCGGTTTCCGAGGCGACGGAGGATACGTCTTCATCTGTAGATTCAGCTTCAATTTCGGCGAGGCGTGCGGCTGCTAACTCTGCTAGTCGTTTCGCTAGCTCTGCTTTGGCCTTGGCTATGCGGCGCGCTTTTGAAGTTTTATCACTCTTCTGTGACGTAGGTTTGCTGCGGCGACCACTTTCTTTGTGTTCAGTTGTGACGTCTTTTTGTGGTGCGGCACGTTTGACTGTAGACGAGATAGTGGCCGGTGCTTCTGAAGTCGCTGCTGTAGTCGTCTCTGTGGTAGCTGTCGTTCCAGTAGCTTCCGTAGTACTCGTGTCGGTCGTAGTCTCTGTAGTAGTTTCCGTAGCCGTTTCCGTAGCCGTTTCTGTTCGTTCTGTAGCCGTTTCTGTTCGCTCTGTAGCCGTAGTCGATGCCTGGCCACCCCTTTTACCCGTAGACCTCGTTACCGGCATTGTTTGTATATAGTGATCTTCCTCGAATCCGGCTCTCGAAGGACCAATGTGTGAGGTGAGAGCTCTTGTGCTCTACCTGTACGTGTGCGCTGGGTTGGAGGAGACCGCTGTGTTCAATAAAACTCCTGGTTGCTTGAAGTCTATTTATTTTCATGTCGTTAAGTGATCTTGATCTGAACTGAATTACAAATTTTCGAAAACGCTCTGTTTATATATATTTTTACATGGGCGCAAGTAGTGGCAAAGGGTGGTACATGGGCGTAATTATTTCTACAATTTGAAACACTAATCATATTTATATTCGTTCGTGCTCCACTATCGATCCGCCAATCACAGCAGTTTGCTTACATGCAGGTTTGAGACAGGTTTCGACAAGTTCGAACCTGTCGAGAGTGGAACACGATCGTATGTAAACATACAAATCACAACTTAGATACTAAGATAAACTTATACGCTATTATTTACATGATCTTATACATATACATTATGCCGTTATATACATTATGCCGTTATGTACGTGGGCGTCCTGCACACTACCGGTATTCTGTTTCAGGAAAATGAGGAACAGGACCTTGAGGAGTGCGTGCCGTGCCTTGAAGGGAAATTAGCTGCTAAGCCGTTTCCGTCTTCGGAGGGGGAGCGTACTAGTGAACCATTGCAGATAATATGTTCAGATGTGTGTGGCCCGTTTCAAGTCAGCAGCCATGGTGTTGCGAGATACTTCGTTAGTTACACAGATGATTTCTCGAAAAAGTCTTTTGGATATTTACTGAAAAATAAATCTGAGGTAATGTCGAAATTTATTGTTTTTAAGTCGATGACGGAGAAGCAAATAGGGAAACCAATTAAAGTTTTACGTTCAGACAATGGGGGTGAGTATACCAGTTCTGCGTTTGCAGCATATCTAAGGAAGGAAGGCATCATTCACCAGATGACAGTGACATACTGTCCACAGCAAAACGGTGTGGCAGAACGCCTTAACAGGACTTTAGTTGAGAAGGTGAGGTGCATGTTGCATGCTGCAGGTTTTGCCTCCTACCTACTGGGGTGAAGCGTTAATGACCGCTATTTATCTCAAGAATAGGAGTCCTACATCTGCACTCAAAGGGCGAACACCTGAAGAGACGTGGACCGGGTCAAGGCCAGACCTTAGTCACCTCCATGTGTTCGGTTGCATAGCATATTCACTAGTTCCAAGTCAGCTGAGGCGAAAACTCGATGCTAAAAGTAAAAGATATGTGTTTGTTGGTTACTCTGAGACAGTTAAAGGTTTTAGACTGATTGATCCCCAGAACCCTAAGAAGGTTATTTTGTCCAGAAATGTAGCGTTTATAGAGAATAAGTTTCTAAGGGATTTTAGTAACTGTTATAATAATGATAATGATTTTATATCTTATGAATTAAATAATAATAATGAATCTGTTAATTTTAATAGTGGACCGAGTTCTAGTCAAATAATTGAGCTGAACTCTAGTCATATTAATTCTAGTAATACTAACAATGATTCAATTATTTCAGAAAATAAGGAGGAGTTCTACTCTCCGTGCAGTATGCGCGGATCAAGCTCGGCCTCGTCACCGTCAGCCGAAGCTGCAAGCGAGTGCGAGTCACAGCGAGGGGGCCCTGGTGTGCTCGTTGCCGGTGCTAGTGTGCCCGACACTGGCGCTGGTGCGCTCGATGCGGGCGCTGATGTTTTCGGGAAGCGCATGACGAGTGAGTCACATGAAGTATCCTCTGCAGGGGAAGCCTCACCAGCGCAGGTAGACGCGCGGCCGGTTCGTAGTACGCGTGGTAAACCACCGCCAAGGTATGGTGATTATGATTTAAAGTTTGATTCCGATATTTCTATGCTGGTACAAGATTTAGATGAGCCTATGTCATACATGCAAGCTATAGGTTCTGCAGACAGTCATGAATGGCAAAATGCCATGCAGTCGGAATACAGTTCACTTATCGAAAATAATGTATGGAAGTTAGTGGATAGGCCTCCTGATAGTAATGTTATAAAATGTAAGTGGGTATATAAGAAAAAGCATGATGCCTCAGGCAACTTTAATAAGTATAAAGCTCGATTTGTTGCTAGGGGCTTTACTCAAGTTCAAGGGGTGGACTATAATGATACATTCTCACCTGTAGTACGTCATTCTACAATGAGAATACTGTTCTCTTTAGCTAATGAATTATATCTGAACATGGATCATATAGACGTAACTACTGCTTTTCTAAATGGTGACCTTACAGAAACCATTTATATGGAACAACCTCCAGGATTTGAGAATGGTAACAAAAATAAGGTTTGTTTATTATTAAAAGGAATTTATGGCCTTAAGCAAGCAAGTAGAATTTGTAACTCAAAAGTAAATACTCTTTTATGTAAAAACGGATACATGCAAAGGAAATGTGAGCCCTTTTTTTTTTTGAGGATGGGAAATCATCAAATGACTCCTCCCGCTCTGGGTGGGGCAGAAGGACTGTCAGACTCTTACTGACTAAAACCCACCCGTGTTCCTTCCTTAGCCCTTTATGTTCCAGGGCAGCGGTAAACCCTTTCGGATGTTCCCGCTACCCTGACAGGCTTCGGCCCTATGGGGCCCCGTCGCTTTTGCTGACATCTCTTTGAGGCGCGCGTGGAACACGTACACGCCGTCCAGCACGGGCCTAGTCCTGATCGGACGGAGAGCTACCGATTACTCTCCGCCCGCAGGCCCGCGCCTACGGTGGCCGGGAGTCGTCACGCGGCTCCCGACGCCCGGAGCGTCTCCCGCGGCGGCTGAGGCGTGAGGTGCGCAAGGTGCGTTCCCTCGCCCACCCCTTCTTTCTCTTGTAGTCAGCTTAGCCAGTTCAATAGTAGCTTTGATAAAAGTGATTGGCAAGCAGCTAAACGTATATTACGTTATTTAGCGGGGACAATTAACTCTCTTTAACTTTTGATAAAAGTGGCAAATTGAATTTGTCTGCTTTTACTGATGCTGATTGGGCTAATGACGTCACTGACCGTAAGTCATATACGGGGTATATTATGAAGCTAGGTACTCACACCATCAACGGGGAATCACGAAAACAAAGGTGTGTGGCATTGTCAAGTACCGAAGCAGAGTACCTACATAGCTATAAGCGATGTCTGCAAAGATATTTGTTTTATAAGAAACTTCTTATCAGAAATTATCCCTGATATACCATAAGCTGTGATATACAATGATAATCAAAGTGCTCATAAATTACTTGAAGTCAGGGAATACTGTCACAAGCGTACAAAACACATAGATTTAAGGTACCATTATGTGAAAGATCTTGTGAAAAATAATGTAATTTGTGTTAAATATCTAGAAACTGATAGGATGATTGCGGATATCTTAACAAAAGCTCTTAGTACTGTAAAACATAATCTATTTACTAAGAATATGAATGTGTATTAATAATTGTGTGTCGAGCCAGTATTTCTGTTTTCTTGTAAATGGATTGTATTGTAATTGTAAACTAGTCATGTGAGGCACATTAAGGGGAAGTGTCAAAGTTATCTGCAGTGATTTTAATCTATGGCTGTAATATGCCTCACACCTGTCAATGTCAAAACTGTTCTCTAGTGTCTTCTCTCTCTCTATGGACTCTATTTGTGAAGAATAAAGTAGTCAAATCAATCAGTGTGTTTTATCTCCGTGGACTCCCGCCTATCAAATCAAGACATGTTCGGCACCGTGTCGTAGGCCGATACGCAACGACTGTTAAATTGCACCCTACCCTCATCGCTCAAAATTATGTTGTTTCTTGTGTGTAACCTACCCTCTTCTGATTTATTTATTTTGTACTTATTATGCTAAAACGATATAATATTTTATGTCGAAGTTTTGTTGTAATGTTAGTTTTAAGATACATATTTATTTTTTATCTACGCTTACTGGCAGATAACATTGTTCTAAATCTATTTATGTTTTCTTTATAAGTGAATTGTTCTTTTGAGAAAATAAATATCTACCGTATATTACCCGACATTCAATATGGATACCAAAAAAGCCGACGACAATGTAATTACTATGGACTTCGAATCTGCAAACAGTTTTTTTTTTAAATATATCTATTTTAATCACCCCCGTACTAAAGTAGCTAAAAACAATATTGGAAAACAAATATATACGATTAGAGATTAGCCCCCGTTTATCGTACACGCATCTTTAAAAGATGGTCAGACCCCAGGTACTGTTCTGCACCCTGTCAAATTTGGCATGTTCTTGACGCAAAATAACTTCAGCAACATTCTCCTAGGCAGTGTCAAACGCTTAGGAAGAATTAGGGTTTCAGTCGAATTCAAATCTCACCAGGATACTAACAGTTTTCTAATCAGTCCAAATTTAGCTGAAAATAATTTTGCTGCCTCAATCCCCAGTTTAACATGCCCTTTTAGTCGAGAGATACATGTACCCAACTATCCAATTTTTTTATTGTTGTCGCTTCGGTCACGCGCGTACAATACGCCGCTCTAAGCCCCGCTGCTTTAAATGTGGTCAAGACCACCCAGGTGATGGATGCCAAGTTCCCATTGATTGTGCCCTCTATGTATCTTGTTCTGGCAATCATTATGCTAACACAAGGCTTGCCCTGAGCTTAGAAATCTGTCTCTTATGCGGAAGCAAGTCAGGTTTTCCCTCCAGTTTCCAGATCGTATGCTGAAGTGTCTAGAGCATCCCAAAAATCTAAACCAATACCTAGCTCTCCCCAACATTCCAGTCCCGCTCCCCAAACAAAATCATACCAGTAATCATAATGGTATTTTTAAAACTCAAATCTCATGTCCCTGTTTCACCTAGTTAAGACAAGCAGGCTCATCAAGCCCTTACTCAAGATTACTTCTTTTCTCCTTCCCAAAATGGCTGTGCTTTCCCCAGGGAAGGTACAGTCTCTCGTCAATATTATCTGACCCACCCTAAAAACAAACGAATTTGGACCCTCTGGCTGTAACATTAAGGTTTATTCAATTTATATGAGCTTAACAGACAAGTGCTCGAGGACTCGATGAACAAATACAATAACAATACAGACACGCAAATTTGATCTTTATAACGTTAGCATTAGGTTATATGTTATAACTACTTGTTATAATATAATTAGTGTAATAGCTTATTTTAATAATTGCGTTCAAGTAATTCTGGTCTCGTGATCTGTGTATAAGACTGAGTCCGTTTGAGTGGTTTCCATTCGGTAACGCCCAGAGAAGTCACCTTACGGTTAATTCTCCTAGCCGTAATAACAGGACCGCATCCAGTGGGAACCTTGATTTTCTCTATAACTTCTTCCTCAGTCATTTCAATTTATTCCAAAACTATTTCTTGTATTATTATAAAGAACTATAGACGGATAATCTTCAAATATAAACTTTATAAAATGGTAATATTTTCGCATAACTTGTAATAAGTGGATAGTTGAAAAATAAATATTATTATTTATTATAAAACTGGTATTCAAATGCTACTAAGGGTATGCAGTGACTACGCTCAAACATATTTTACCTTGTCTTACTAAATTGCAAAAACAACGTCTCTTTACCATTTTTTATTTTCTATTTTATAGGTAGATTTTTTTATTATCATGTCTCAATGGAGTGATTATTTAAAATACAAAATAATCAATTTGCACGAGGAGAAGGTTGGCTGCTTGTGCTGTGCAAGAATAAACTTTATGAAAGTATTCTTTATGGTTCAAATTCTTTAGAATATTGCGTCTAGCATAACAACTAAGATCAAATTTCAATACGGCATAAAAGAGTTGAGTTGGTCTTGTGGTCACTAAGGTAGTGCGGTATTCATCGTTGTCTACGTTCGAAACCAAGTTTAACCTAAATGTAGCTTTTTGCTCAGCTGTTTTTTTTTAAATTATTTTATTACACTTTTTTTACATTTCTTTAATGGACGACGTAGGGTCTTGTTTTTTTAAACGGGCAGTCTGTATAGAAATAAAATTAAAAAGTTGCAAGTTTAAAATGTTTATTATTTTTTAGAGGCATGAGGAACAGGGTGTAAATTTCACTCAACCTCCATAGAAAAGGGAGGATCCTCCGACCAGACGGGTGTTGTGTCTGGCGGGCAATTGCCCAACGATTGATGTTGGAAAATTGTATCTATGCTAATTGCGCGGTAAACTCTGCTTGCGAGATGCAGGATTTGCGTGACGTCAATATGACGCGTTGTTCGCATGTGGCGTTGTAGATACCGCTACATCACTCCCCTCCGGAGACCGGAGGTCGATAGTGGGCTGAGTCTTGTATCTTGCCAGGCCAGCTGAGGTTCCAGTGAGTCGGAACCGGTTGTCGCATAGTTCACGGTGAGTCGGAACTGTCTGCGGAGATGTCCCCAGTAAGTCGGGGTGGCGCTGCGTTATACTCCAGTGCGTCGAATGTCGTATAGCGCCGGGTTGAGGCTGGCTGCTGCGTCGACCAGGAGAGGGTGCTCTGCTTGTTGACCGGCCGAAAGTGCAGTGTGCTGTGCCGAGGTTGCTGATGAGGCTGAGGGTGATGACCAGGTATGCGCGGACGCTGCATGCTGGTGGTCAGGATACCCGTTGAAGCCGTGGATGCTGGCTGGCTGGGTGACTCGCCGCTGAAGCTTGCGGGAGTGATGATGATGACGTCACGCTGAAGTGTTTGCACGAAGGCTGCGCTGACGTTCATACTCGGGGTCACCAGTTTAGAGGCATGAGTAACAGGGTGTAAAGTTCACTCATCCTCCATTGAAAAGGGTGGATCCTCCGACCAGACGGGTGTTGTGTCTGGCGGGCTATTGCCCAACGATTGATGTTGGGAAATTGTATCTATGCTAATTGCGCGGTAAACTCTGCTTGCGAGATGCAGGATTTGCGTGACGTCAGTATGACGCGTTGTTCGCATGTGGCGTTGTAGATACAGCTACAATTTCATTAAAACACTTAGGTAAGATAAAATAAGTAAATGCTCATATATATTTCCAAATTAATATACCTACATTTTATATTAGTATGCCATAATCAAATCTAACCATTTATTAACATTAAACAAGGCATGCTTATGCTTAAAAGTTTGCTATCGAGAAAATGAATTCATCTGTGAAATGCTTTACAGATTTATAGCTGCCTATATGTAGTGAATAAACATGTTATTTAAATAGAAACAATCTATTTATAACAATAACATCACCACATAATCTGCAACATTTTAATGGTTTAACAATCAATCCATTGAGCATTTACTTACATGGTGTGTATAAAAAAAAAATAATAATATTTAAATATTCCTGGGCAAAACGGTATTCTTCGCGATGAGCAGGTGTCAATGCAATTTTCTGTGCCGGTTTATAATTCCTTATCCCAGCAACGTGTAAATGCCTTCTCACTGTTTCCACTGAAATATTGTGGTTTATTGCGGTTACACGAATGGGCAAAAAATGGATTTTCAACATGACTTGAAACAACGGTGGCGTTCGAATTCAGGACTATACTTGATGGCTTTTGCTCCTGGAAGAATCCGCTGAATATTTCCATTGTCTCCATAACGTCTTAGGCATAGACTGACCGTATTTCTCTAAAACAAAAAAAAAAACTATTTTGGAACCGTGTATGTAACTTGTAAGGAGTGAATGTAATGGTTAAATAGCCAACTACGCGTTCGTTAATTACAATCAATAAAATAAAATAGGTATAAAAAAACACTTACTGCTATATTAAGTCGATGACCAATCTCTCTAATTCCAACATTCTACTCTTGTAAAAATATGATTTTATGTTTGGTATAGTCATTAAGTTGCGACATGATGCTTTTTAACACCAAATTGCTTAAAAATACTTATCGAGTTATGTGAAACGATTTACAAATGTGTGTGCGCAGTCACTGCTATTAGGCGTAGTGTAACTTTTGTCACTTAGATGTGTAGCGGCGCAGCCGCCACAACGATTCGCGACGGCGCGGCGGGCTCGCACATCTTCGGGTGTCTTCGGGTGTCTTCGCTGCGGCCGGGCGCCGTTCGGTTTTACCACGCGTCCCGGCGTCCGCACGCCAGTCCTTTGTTCGCCGCTGCGCAAGGCACTCCCGCGCTTGCTTTTTTCACCCGCTTATAAATAACCGCCATCAGCCATTATTATCGTGTGTGTAAATGTAATTTCGCGCTTTCAAATCTTTCCACATAACTTTCTTTCGACTCCTATTCGTTGCTTCCGGCTTCCTAACTTGTTTCTATTGTGTTTTCGTGCTTCCTATCCTTCTGTGACTTTTGTAAATTCTAATATAAAATATACCGTTGTTTAGTGAAGTTTTGCCGTCTTATTCCAAAACACGATCTAAATTTAGTACTGGGATTGTTACTAGGTTTAAACCATGACTAAATAAAACGTTATTACAAAATGAAGTTTATCACTAGTTCTTGAACTAACTAAGGTACTAAAGTTAGTCCGCCGAGACTATAGTTGCAAAACTTCTGAAAAATTCGGAATAATTCCGGAATACTTCTGGGAAAGTTTCTGTAAATCAGAATTATTCAAAGTGAATTTAATTAAGATTTTTATTTTATTTTGCTTAAAAATCGTATTTTGCATCGATCGTCGATCGCCGCCGCCGCCGCTGCCCCTCGTGCGGGGTGCGGCAAGAGGGGAGATGCTCCCCGGAGAAGTTTTCCCCCCCGCGAGAAAGATTCGTACCCCGCAATCGAATGTTTCCGCCGAATATTTCACCCGAATAATTCAATGGGAATAAACGTGTTTGTTTGTGGTGTGGTGGGTGAGTTAATTATTGTTCATTTTATTATACTAGGGATTGATTAAGTATATGTTGATATTTTTATAGGTAGATATGTTAGCCTGCGATTAACAGGATTTTTATTCTTTTGTTTTTATGTAGGTGCCTACTTATTTCGAAATCGAATGCCATTTATAGAATGTCAGTTGTGGAATTAAAAACCAGGCCTAGCATAGGTGTTTGATTTGTTTTTTGAAAAAGGGTTACCTACCTATGTTTTTGGTTAGTTTGTATGTAGCTCTGTACGCATCGCTAGTATTCGCGAATCGCATAGGTAGGTATTAATCATTACCTACCTACTTAACGCGTATAATAGCCCAGTCAATAAAGACAAATAATGGCAAACCCATTACGCGACGTTGTGTGTGCTTGATGCGACGTGCACTCACAACCATAAACTTAATATACCTACCGCTCACAACACAACTAAAGATAATATAATTTACAACTTCCAAGCGCGAAATAGGTAGTAAGGTCGATTTTCCTGGTTTTTTTTTGACGGTTGAAATATTCCCAAAGTTTCGGAATACTTCCGAAGTATTCGACGGGAATGATTCGGAATTTTTCCCGCCAGCATCTATAGCCGAGACCCCTAGTTTAACCATGGATTTGACATCGGTACTAATTTATTTGAGGTTAGCATTGATTATTATTGTGTCTTTTTATTTACAAATCGTCAAAAATGGATATTGTTATAATTGATTTGATGGATTTGGTTATGCTGGAGACGTCTCGGCGACCTTACATATGTCGTCATCATGTAAATCCTTTTAAATTGAGTGACGAAGATTTCAAATATAAGTATAGGTTCACAAAACGTTTTCGGGAAAAAATTGTGGATGTTTTACGTGAAGATTTACTCCACGACCCTCGAGGATGCCCATTGAGTCCTGAAGTGCAAGTGGTTTACGCATAGGACACACGCGCACCCGCGTAACAACGAAATAACGCTGTCGGGATTATTATATTATTTTGTAACATTATTGTATTAAGTAAACCAGTTTCTTATTGATAATACACAGTCCACTTATTCCACAAGGATCCAAACCCAACACTTACACAACTGGGCTCGCCATGAAGTAAATACCCTTGGTCAATGCTAACATTACATTAAATAAAATCCAAATAATATCCCAATATTATTGTTTTATTTGTCATATTAAAATAACAGAGACGAGTCTAAAGATCTAATATGCGGTCACTTTTCAGGCGGTTTGTGATGCTGGCCTGAAAATCATGGGCATTGTTACCAGATGACGTGGACCATGACTCCAGAATATTCCGAGGATATAGATTGAAACAGAGGTTTGAGGCTGGCGCTTTATCTGGAATATTATTCGGTGGCTGTGGCTATCACTGCACTCCATATTTATTTACACCATTGCGTAACCCCACAACACCACAAGAAGAGAGGTATAACAGCAGCCATATAACCATATAACCCGGAACACGATGGAGAGGTGTTTTGGTTTAATGAAGCAACCAACGGTTTCGTTGCCTATTACGAGGCATAATCGGACACATCCACTCACGAACAAACCATAACGAATAAAAATAAGAATTGTATTACTTGTTTCTTCAAAAGATAAACATTCGCTTCAAATGACGCGGGCTGTCGCCGAATGTAATTCGCTCCATTTCACGCTAGAGGTGTTAAAAATATAACAACTTGATTATGATCAGCGCGCCAAAAGTACAAGTTGTTCTTGTTCATTATATTGTAATCCAAACAAAGAACCATTTATGACATATTTTTGTACTGATAAATAATTATTAAATCATTTCTAGTGTTATTATAATATCACTATTTAGAGAAACAGAATGTTGCTTCAAATAAAGCCTGTACGAACGAATGAAAGAATGCCATTTTTATTTCTTATCTGCGGATATTATTTGAACCATGGACTTTCTTTGGTACTAACAGGTCCTCAGATAGTCTTCGTTTTGGAATCGGGACACATTTTGATCCTGGTACTAATCTTAATACCGTCACAATCCTAGACTTTTTAGTCTTGGTTTAAACCAGTACTTAAGCAATTTTTTGTAATAAGACCGTTGGAGTTTTATTCGTGGACTAACTTCTACATAATTGGTGACCCCGACTATGGCATCGCAAAAGGAAGAGTGTAACAGTGCTGAAACTTCACGTGTAGGCGTTCGTCCACCACCGTTTTGGCCGGATGACCCAGAAATGTGGTTTGCTCAAATGGAGTGCCAGTTTGCTTTAGCAAATGTTACCGTAGACTTAACAAAGTACTACCAGGTCGTATCAGTGTTGGAACATCGCTACGTTGCAGAAGTAAAGGATGTGATTACAAATCCGCCGGCCACAAATAAATATGAAAAGCTGAAAAGCGAGCTTATAAAACGTTTGTCGGCGTCTCGGGAACGAAAAGTAAAACAATTATTGATGCACGAATAGTTAGGTGACCGTAAACCTTCGCAGTTTCTACGTCATTTACAGCACCTGGCAGGACCATCTATACCTGAAGATTTTTTGAAGACGATATGGTCGAGCAGGCTACCGACCAGTCTACAAACAGTGTTGGCATCACAACCGGACCTTTCGCTGGACAAATTGGCGGACTTGGCGGACACGATTACTGAGATCGCGCCAGTCGGACCCCTGCAAGTAGCAAGCGTAGCGGAACCGAATACGTCTACCCTCATAAAGGAAATGGCAAACCAGATCTCAGAGCTAACGAGGCAGTAGCTACACTGTCTACTCGAGTGGACAGTCAAAGGCAGGTACGTGGTCGATCACATTCTCGGTTTATGAGCAGTAATTGGCGGGGCAGGTCTAAATCCAGGCCGCGTCAGCCACCAGAAAACCACCCACATTGCTGGTACCACTTTACCTACGGTACCCGCGCAAAGAAGTGTATAAAGCCTTGCACGTGGCCGTCGGAAAACTCGAAAGGCAGCCGGAATTAGCGGCCTACGACTGCCCATCAAAATCAGGCCGTCTTTTTATTACTGACCGTCATTCTAAGATGGTTTTCCTAGTCAATACCGGCTCGGATTTATGTGTGTACCCTCGGTCGGCTATCAAGACGCCCTGCACCATATCGAAGTACAGTTTAACCGCAGCAAATGGCAGTGTTATAAATACTTACGGTCCAGTACAGCTCAGCCTAGACATAGGACTGCGACGTACATTCACCTGGAAGTTTACCATCGCTGATGTGTCGAAACCAATAATCGGAATAGATTTTTTAAGTTTCCATAATCTGCTTATAGATTGCCGCAACCACAGACTCGTAGATGGCACCACTTCATGCTTCGTAGCAGCGTCCACGCAGCAGATTCCCGATGATGTGGCTTCTGTGAAGACAGTCACCGGGGATACAGAATTTCACTAACTGCTACGTGAGTTTCCAGAGGTGACGCGCCCGGCAGGTACTGTAAACCAATGCAAATCAAGGCACAATACAGTGCACTTTATTAAAACTACATGTGGACCGCCTGTTGCTAGCAGACCTAGGCGATTAGACCCAGAACGATTGAAAATCGCAAAAAGGGAGTTCAATGACATGATTGACAATGGTACCGCGAGACTTTCTGAAAGCCCATGGTCTTCAGCTCTACACCTGGTAAAGAAAAAAGATGACGGATGGCGACCGTGTGGCGACTATCGGGCACTTAATTCCCGCACTGTACCTGACCGTTACCCTATACCTCACATTCAGAACTTCTCACACCGACTTTCTGGTTGCACTACGTTCAGTAAAATCGATTTAATAAAAGCCTACAACCAAATTAGAATAAATGAAGCCGACATACCAAAAACTGCGATAACTACACCATTCGGTCTATTTGAGTTCCCTTTTATGACCTTTGGACTCAGAAACGCAGCCCAAACATTTCAACGGTTTATAGATGAGGTACTTACCGGTTTAGACGACTTCTGCTACGGGTATGTCGACGACATTTTAGTGTATTCTCCTTCTCTAGACCTGCACAGACTCCACCTGCATCAGCTACTGTCACGGCTAAAGGAATACGGTGTCCTCATCAACCCTGCAAAGTGTGTATGGGGGCAGCCTGAGGTAACTTTTCTGGGATACCAGGTGTCAGCAGCCGGTACCCAACCACTTCATACAAAGGTCCAGGCTATTCAGGAATTTCCAGTACCATGCACGGTGAAGGAGTTACAGAGGTTCCTGGGCATGC
Source organism: Apamea sordens (assembly GCA_945859715.1). Taxonomy (NCBI): domain Eukaryota; kingdom Metazoa; phylum Arthropoda; class Insecta; order Lepidoptera; family Noctuidae; genus Apamea; species Apamea sordens. Next base: position 7,455,512 of record OX244014.1, read on the forward strand.
TAAATTTTTATAGAAGGTTTGTACCCAACGCTGCTAAAAATCAAGCCCCACTTACCTCAATGTTGGCGGGAGACAAGGTCAAAGGCTCACAACCGGTACAGATGTCCCCGCCGCAGCTGGACGCATTTGAAGAATGTAAAAGGGCACTATCAAATGCTACGCTACTTGCACACCCTTCCTCGCAGGCAGAACTCTCTGTTCTTACAGATGCATCGGACGTTTCCGTAGGGGCAGTGCTTCAGCAACGTGTCGGTACACAGTGGGAGCCGCTGGCGTTCTTCTCCAAGAAACTGAATGAAGCTCAACGCAAATACAGTCCCTACGATCGCGAGCTTCTTGCTGTCTACGAGGCGATAAAATACTTCCGGCACATGGTGGAAGCCCGAGAATTTGTTGTCTTCACCGACCATCGCCCACTTACCTACGCCTTCAGAAACCCCAGAGAGAATTGCTCGCCTCGACAATACAGGTACTTCGACTTCATTTCACAATTTACAACAGACATACGGTACATACCGGGTACTGAAAATGTTGTAGCTGATACCTTGTCGCGTATTGAAGAAATAACATCGACAATTGATTATAAGGCTTTAGCCCGCTCTCAAGAGTCAGACTCCGAACTTCAAACGCTCATTGAAAAAGGATCGTCGCTGAAGCTACAGTTGATTACTCAGGTAGGCTCAGACACGAAACTATATTGCGACGTATCCACTCAACCACCGCGACCCTACGTTACGCCTGAACTCCGGAAGCAAGTTTTTGATTTACTGCACTGTCTGAGTCACCCTGGGCGTACAGCTACCGTGCGACTGGTCACGCAGAGATTCGTGTGGCCAGGGATTCGCAAGGACTGTAGAGAGTGGTGCAGGTGCTGTCTTCATTGCCAGCGCTGTAAAGTAACTCGTCACACATCTGCTCCTCTTTCCCAGTTTCCTTCAACCTCGTCGAGATTCTCCCATGTCCATCTCGACATCGTAGGGCCACTAACACCATCTTCAGATTTCAGATATTGCCTCACTGTCGTTGACCGGTTCACACGATGGCCTGAGGCGATACCACTCAAGAACATCACTGCTGACACCTGCGCGGCCACCTTGGTATCCGGGTGGATATCGAGGTTCGGTTGCCCATCACAGATCACCACAGATCGCGGTCGGCAGTTCGAGTCCGGCCTATTCAAGGCCCTAGCATCCCTGCTCGGCGCACGTCACTTCCGCACCACAGCGTACCATCCTGCATCAAATGGGATGGTAGAGAGGTTACATCGACAGCTCAAAGCAGGCATCATGTGTCACGACAACGCACAGTGGACAGAAGTCTTGCCCATCGTTCTGCTCGGCATACGCAGTTCCTGGAAAGATGATATCCAAACATCCTCGGCCGAACTGGTTTATGGCGAGCCCCTGCGTCTGCCAAGCCAGTTCCTGTCACCGTCAGACGACCACACTGTAGAAGACATCACGAGCTTCGCTACTCGACTTGCTAAACACATGGCCAGCTTGTCTCCGAAGCCGACTGCGTGGCACAGAAAGGGGACATTCTACATTCCCAAAGACCACTGTACCCACGTCGTCGTGAGACAGGACTACGTGAGGAAATCTTTGGAGCCACCATACGCTGGTCCCTACAAAGTACTGGACAGGAAGGCTAAATACTTCAAGGTTGAGGTACAAGGTAAAGACACAAACATTTCTTTAGATCGCCTGAAACCTGCCTTCATCACTCAAGACAGGCACACTAACGACACAGCCACTGTCCCAGCCTGCTCACCGTCGGGCACCTCAATTACACCGGCAGACAAGCCTGCAACTCATACTCGCAGCGGCAGAAGAGTACACTTCCCGGACTTCTACCGACCGTAGTCACGGTCTCGCCAGGGGGGCTAATTTCGCGCTTTCAAATCTTTCCACATAACTTTCTTTCGACTCCTATTCGTTGCTTCCGGCTTCCTAACTTGTTTCTATTGTGTTTTCGTGCTTCCTATCCTTCTGTGACTTTTGTAAATTCTAATATAAAATATACCGTTGTTTAGTGAACTTTTGCCGTCTTATTCCAAAACACGATGGAGTTTTATTCGTGGACTAACTTCTACAGATGAATTTATTATCTACCTCACGAAGCAAATATATTTTTTACTTCGTATCCAACCATTCCGAGACTGAATAAAATCATTAAAAAATGTAATAAATTTAAGAAACAGCAAAACCATTTTTCCAAAAATATTCAATTAAGGAAAGAACGTGTTACTCTTATGAATAAATTGAAGAACTATCAAATTAAATTAGAAGATAGTATAAACATATATGAAATAGACACTCAACGCTTACAAACTGAAATTCAAGCTCTTGATGACTCACTAAAGTCCCTTTATAATAAATATTTATTCTCTCAACACCAAATCAAGGAACACATCCTTGCTACAAACGAGTTGGTAGACAGAGTGGACTCACTGACTCTCAGTAACACTCAGTGTACTTGTCAGAGGGGATCCAACCTTGATGCTCTCCAGCCTGAGGCAACGGAGGACCCGTCCCAAGTTGTGAGTGCTCTGGACTGTATTCCCAACCAAGATATACCTGATACTGTGCAAGAATTATCTCAAGCAAGACAGTAATGTTTCCTCTTGTAGTAGTCAAGTATGTTATCAGTCAGTTATGTTTTCAGATAGTATAGGAAGAGGTTTGGGGAAATTAGTTAGTGACAACTTTAGTTTTAATACTCAAAACTATTGTTTACCTGAGACATCCTTCAAACAAATAATTACATCAATTACAGGAAAACAATATAATTCAAATACCAACATTACTGTATTTGTAGGTGATAGTTCACAAGTCAAAAAAGAAGTTGTCACTGACAGTGTTTCAAAACTTTTAAAGATAAATTGTAATAAAATTATTTTGTGTGCTTTTCCATATTTTGAGACTCTATCAAATAGACAAAACAATTATATACATATGCTTAATAAGCATAAATGCATTTCTTAGCAAGTCACTACAGTGACAAACTTATATTTTTTGACACCAACAGTTTTGTTGTTAAGTTGAAATCGACAAGGAATACAGTGTATCTGCCCATTAGGTTTAGACATAAAATAGCGAGGCTATTAGCTTATATAAACTCAGACATAAGTAGTATGTCGAAGTCTTGTACTAATAATTCTAATGTACAGGTGGTCACTCAAAATAACTGTAGCACTAATGCTATAACTATTTACAATGATTGTACGAAGGAGGATCCATGTGTCACTATGGCAAGTTCTTGTCCTAATGTGGGGTCCACGAGTAGGGGGATATCATTGCCTGGTGATGGCTTGGGAGTCTTGGGGCTCACTCTGGATGTTAATTTAAACTAGTTAGTAAGACAACAGAAGACACTAGTAACAATATTATTATACCTACCAACAACAAGGTGTCTTCTTGCTCTCAAATAGTAAAGTGTAAAAAAGGGTCTGAGCAGAATTCTTTGAAATTATTTCATCAAAATATTCAAGGTTTTTCTACCAAACAATTAGAAATTGAGCTATTTTTAGAAAAAACTATGTTTGAAATTATTTGTTTAACTGAACATTGGTTGAAAGATTATGAAATGCTAATTAATTATGAAAATTATAGTGTGGGCAGTTGTTTTAACCGAAAATCTATGCTGCGTGGGGGTTCACTAATCTTAGTTAAAAATTCTATTAAAACTAAGACTCGTACAGATATAGTTGATCTTTCACTTGAACATAACATTGAACTGTCCTGTGTTGAGCTAGATAAGCATGTTATAGTGTGCGTTTACAGACCCCCTAATTATCAAAACTACTCCATATTTGAGTCAGTAATGGAAGATGTTCTAGCAAAACTTGGAACTGGCAAAAAATCGCTAATTATCTGTGGTGACTTCAATATTAATATCTTAGAAAATAGTTCAAATAGCAGTCGATTATTAAGTCTCTTTAAATCATTCAATTTGTCAAATGTGTTTTCAGAACCAACCCGCATAACTAAAAATTCTGCTACATGTATTGATAATGTTTTTTGTTGCTGCGAATACTTAGATAAAGCCATAGTAAATTATCTCCCTTCTGATCACAGCGGTCAAACTGTTGTGTTCAAATCCTATTGGATTTGAACACACAGTTTGTATCAAAAAATTTTGTACTGGTGTATTCACCAGTACAAAAATTTTTGATACAAACTAGACAAATAACACCAAGTAATCTAAATAGATTTAATAATAACTTAATTAGTAAGTTAAATGTACCAGGCCATATTAAAAACAATGTAAATGAATTATATGAGTGGTTCTTTTCGGTAGTACGCACCGAGTTCAATAATACTTTAAAAAAGAAAACCAAAACTATTTGCCCAAGATTTTTGTTCAGTGACTGGGCAACTAAGGGTATTAGGAAAAGTAGGGAAAAATTGTTTGAGCTGTATGGCCTTAAGCCTTATATTAACTCTGAAACTTTTAATAAATATGTTGCTACCTACTCTAACACTTTTAAAAATACCTGCAAGGTAGCTAAAGCCCTCTATATTAGCAACAAGATCAAATCAGCCGATAATAAAATAAAGACGGTTTGGAAAATTATCAATGACGAAACTAACCGGAATAAAAGACATAATAATGATTTCACAATAGAGACATCGCGTGGTCTCATAAGCACTAACAAAGAAGTTGCTCATGAATTTGTAAATTTCTTTACCAGTATCCCACATAAAACCACTGAAATCTTAAATTCCTCGCCCTTACGTTCTATTTATTTATTAAGAGCAAACGTCTCATCCTGCCAGATTGAATTTAAATTCATGCATATAAACCCCACAATAGTAATAAAAGCTTTCAAGCAAATCAAGATCAAACTAACCGAAGATCTATGGGGAATGTCTATCAAAGTTTGTACCTCCATTATTGAGACTATAGCGCCGTACTTAGCTTTAATATTTAACTTGTGTGTGGATCAAGGAGTCTTCCCGGATCTTATGAAATACAGCAAGGTGATACCACTTTTCAAGTCGGGGGACAGTAAAGTTACTAATAATTATAGACCGGTATCCGTGTTACCGGTTTTCAGCAAGGTGTTTGAAAAGGTGATGCTGAACCAAATGCTCAATCATTTCAACACCAATAAAATATTGCACGACCAACAGTATGGTTTTACCAAGGGACGTTGTACGACTGACTTTATTAAAACACATTTTTACGGCGTGGGAAGAGTCCCAAGACGCCATAGGAATTTTTTGTGACCTCTCTAAGGCTTTTGATTGCGTCGACCATGAAACCTTACTTTTAAAACTTGAGCATTACGGACTTGGAAAACTTGCGCTCAGTTTAGTAAAATCTTATTTAAATGATAGACAACAGCAAGTTCAAATAAATGGTGTCAATTCACTCAGTTTAAAAGTAAAAATGGGTGTACCACAAGGCTCGATATTAGGTTCTTTCCTCTTTTTAGTATATATTAATGATCTACCCCATTTGTTAAAAACTCAACCACAGATGGTGTTATTTGCTGATGATACTTCCTTGATTTTTAAAATTAATAGACGTGCATCAAATCTTGACGACGTAAATAACGCCCTACTGCAGATCCTAAATTGGTTCACTGCTAATAATTTAGTATTAAATGGGAAAAAAACGAAGTGTATAAGATTTTCTTTACCAAATGTCAAAAGTAGTCATTGTGAGATAGAATTGAATCAAGAGAAACTAGAATTCGTCAATGAAACGGTTTTCCTAGGGATCACGCTCGACTCAAGGCTTCAATGGGGTCCTCATTTAACATCCCTTGCAGGACGACTAAGTTCAGCAGCGTATGCTGTGAGAAAAATCCGCCAATTTACTGATGTTGATACCGCGAGACTAGTCTATTTTAGTTACTTTCATAGTATTATGTCGTACGGTATTTTACTATGGGGACGAGCTCCAGACATCGAGTCTATTTTTATTCTGCAGAAAAGAGCCATCAGAGCCATATATAGCCTCCGCAGGCGTGACTCTCTAAGAGAATTGTTTAAAGATATTAACATCATGACGGTACCTTGTCAATATATCTATGAAAACATTATGTACGTAAGGAAAAATCTACATCTTTTTAGTAAAAGAGGTGAAAGACATAATTATATCACTAGAAATAGGGAGCAATTAGTTCAACCAGGTTTCAGGCTGGCTAAAGTAGACTCATCTTTCATGGGGTACTGTTTAAAATGTTACAATAAAATACCTCCCCACATAATAGAACAGAATGAAACGAAATTTAAATCTTGTATAAAACGCACACTATGCAGCCAGGCATATTATAAATTAGGGGATTACATCGCTGATAAAAATGCTTGGCTAAACGCTGGTCCTGCTCCATAAGGACGCATAAATAAATTGATTAGCATTTGAAAATACTGTTGGAGCTGCTGAAGATTTTAAAATACTTTTTTGCATTATATAAATTCAATCTCCTAGTATTGTATAATTGTATAGCACATGTGTGAGTACTATGTACAGCTTGGCAAAAAAGTCTAGAAACGGAACTAATTTTTTGTCTGTTGGCAACATTCCCAAAATAATGACGTTTCATAATAAACAAAGTTCACGACTTCGTAGAATTTTTATTTCGACCATCCAACGGTGATTATTAGTGATTAATAAACGTAAAAAGTGAAAAACAATTATTAAAACCATTCGAAGTGCTGGCAGGGAGGTTATTTATAAGGTGTACAGGCGATGTCTGGCGGAACATGAGGCCCAAACTATTCTTTCCGATCTTAACAATGTTTACCAAAAAACCGCTGTTATGACAGGTATGTAAGAGTTTGTTTTGTTGTTTTTAGTTAAATTAAGTGTTAATTGATGAACTCAAAGCTGTTTTAATTGGCTTGCATACGGAATCAGTAGAAATTTTAAACAATAAACATCGAGCACATAGGTTATGTTTACATGTTGTTTGTATTACTGTGGTATAGCGCGCCTAGATTAATTGATACTTTGGTGACTTGAACTCTACCTAAAAGAAAACTCAATTTCTACTTAACTTAAGCTTTGAGTTTGTTTACAAGGTAGTGATGTGTTTGTTGTAGCTTTTGCATTAGAAATTTAACAGAAATTATTGTGCAATAGACTAAATAACAAAATATATTTATTCAATACAGGTAAATCTGTTAGCACTGTAAGAAGAGTCGTGCTGGAAGGAGATAGAAACAAAGGGGTATTTTCTACATCCGGAAAACACAGAAAAGGTCGTCGTCGCAGAGGAAGATTTTTTTGGAATAAAAAAGAATAATATTATACAATGTCTTTTTATTTCCAAAAATATTTGTGAACTCAGGAGTATTTCTCAAAATACTTATTTTTAGGTAAAAAGTAATCAGTTGCGTATCGAGAAGACGTCCTTGTTCAATTTAACAATACTTACTGATTTGAAAAAGTAACATAAAGAGAGAATACATTTGTCCAATTTATTGAACAAAAAAATCAGCTAAGTATCAAGATTAGGTTGGTGCGCTATTCGGTTGCAGCGGGTTGCCATACGAGCAGCACAGTGGCGCCTCCATTATTTTCTACTCTTTTTTGCCAAGCTGTACATACTATAAAGCTACCATATACTGGGTACGTCTTTCACTGACTTGAATTTGCCCTGGCAGCAGAGAGTATGTCATGCTCACTCAAATGTCTCGCTGATGGTGGCGCGTGTGTTGGATCATTTGGTTCCCTTCAAAATGGTTGAGCTGAATGGTGCTGATCCACGCGTCATGTTCGTGAACGGGCGCCGTCAGTAGGGACTGGTCATCTCTTTGCTGCCATGGCTTATTTTAATTTAACTTATTTTTATTTTTTTAAACTTTTCATTACGGACGCTTTTAACGTTCTGCATCGTTCTCACATGCATAATTTATAACATAAATGATGTAACCAATACTTTGTAACCATATATTGATATAAAAGAGTGTCCATGGAGTTTCTTGCCCGTTCTTCTCCATAGGTACCTACGCTTTGGAATGGGCAACTAGCTTCATTTTTCTGACTGACCGACCCCTTGACAATTCAAAAGTGCCTGTAATTGGTTTAATTGAAATAAATACTTTGAGTTTGAGTTTGATTCTTGGTAAATATTAATTCTGTGAACTTAAAGTTTTTCAATTTACCCACCTGTTTACAAGATAAGTTATTAGGCGTAAATCATATTGGTCGTTCTTTAATAATGCAAGCAATATTGTAGAAATGAAAACAAATTAAAAAAGAAACTGATAATATAGGTGGACTGTATTTTCGAACCCACATGTTGTTCGTCGCCAATCCAGCATCAAACCGCTAAGCCACAAGAACTTGTTGGAAATACGCGAAATTAAAGATTGGGTTGTAATTATGTAGTGTGACTTAAAAGCTTTTCAACTTTAATGTCAACGAGATAATGATTAAAATAGCTTAACAAAATGATATTATACGTAATGCCGGTGGCTCCGACAATGTTGGGTGGGTTTACCTTAACGTTACGTGTTGAAGATGAAATTTGTGTGTCTGTATTGATTGTATTTTTCCATCTTTACATACCGAGACCCCTCCGTGCCTCGGAAAGCACGTTAAGCCGTTGGTCCCGGCGGTCATTCGTGGATCTTTGACAGTCGTTACGGGTAGTCAGAAGCCCGAAAGTCTGACAACCAGTCTTACCAAGGGGTATCGTATTACCCAGTAACTGGGTTGTGGAGGTCAGATAGGCAGTCGCTCCATGTAAAATACTGGTATTCAGCTGCATCCGGTTAGACTGGAAGCCGACCCCAACATAGTTGGGAAAAGGCTAGGCAGATGATGTATTGATTGTATTTGTTCATCGAGTCCTCGAGCACTTGTCTGTTGAGCTCATATAAATTGAATAAACCTTAATTTTACAGCCAGAGGGTACAAATTCGTTTGTTTTTAGGGTGGGTCAGATAATATTGACGAGAGACTTTACAAGCAATCCTGATAAGTCTGAAATAGCTAATATGCTAATAACAGTATTAGCTAACTGTTACGGACGCCGAACTGACTTTGAATTATATAGCTATAAAACGTAAGAAATAATAAAGTATAGTCATATAAATAAACAAACCCTCTGATTGGTGGATCAACGGGGCCGCAATCATGCTTCAAGCCGGTTTCGACTTGCAGAAACCTGTCGAGAGACCGTTCCGTCGATCCACGCATTACTGCGGGCCAAATTGGCGGGGGCGCGGGGCAGGGTACCAACGGCCCGCCCGCTAAACGCAAAGTTATAAATAGAGGGACCCGTAGTATGACGACACAGATGGGATCACCAATAAAGTGATCCAGCTCCTCCTTGCCCCCCTGATATTGCTACTGGCCACCATCTTCAATGGCGCCATGGGCAACAACATTTTCCCACAAGCGTGGAAAGAAGCCACTGTCATTGGCATCCATAAGCCCGGAAAGCCCAGGTCTGAACCGACGAGTTACCGTCCCATCAGTCTGCTCAAAGTCCTCGGCAAGATCTACGAGAAGCTTATTTACAAGCGTCTCAGGAGCTTTGCCGAAGCAAAGGGCCTCTTCCCCGATGAGCAATTTGGTTTTCGAACCCAGCACTCCTGTGTCCAACAAGTCCACCGCATCACCGAACATATCCATTATGGATTCATGCGCGGTATGATGACAGGTGTCATTTACTTCGACACAGCGAAAGCGTTCGACAAAGTCTGGCACAACGGCTTATTATACAAGATGTACCAACTCGGTGTGCCAGACCGGCTCGTTCTCATCATACAAGACTTTCTGTTGAACCGCACATTCCGGTACAAAATCGATGGAGCGCTCTCGTCGCCTCACCCCATCAGAGCAGGAGTCCCTCAGGGCTCTGTTCTCGCCCCTCTCTTATTTACGCTGTTTACTAGCGACATCCCTAAAGACGCCAAGTCCCAATTGGCTCTGTTCGCAGACGACACAGCCATCTACTACACTGGTCGTAGCCATATCCAACTTCGACTTCGCCTCCAAACCGCAGTCAATAAGTTGGCTGCTTGGTTCAGGAAATGGCGAATCGAAGTCAACCCCGATAAGAGTCAAGCGGTGCTCTACTCTAAACCCAGACGTCAACCACCCCCCCTCCACCAATCACCATGTTCGGCAAGTCGATCCCTTGGGAAAAGCAAGCCAAATACCTTGGTGTTATTCTCGACCAACACCTCACCTTCTCAGAGCACATAAAGACGGTCCGTTCGCGCGCCTCTTTCGCTCTAGGCTGCCTTCATTCCGTCCTCAATGAACGCAGCAAGCTGTCACTCAAGTGCAAAAAGCGCCTGTACACAGCATGCATCCGTCCCATAATGACTTACGCTAGCGTAGTCTTCGCTCACGTAAAGCCCCGTCACATCCATAGGATGCAAACCCTGCAGAACCGATTTCTCCGCAAGGCCACAAACTCCCCTTGGTTCGTTCGCAATGAGATCCTCCATGTAGATCTCAAGATCCCCACTATCCAGCAGTTCATGAAACGCCTCTCCAAGCGTTTCTTTGCCACAGCCGCCAATCACCCCAACCCTCTGGTGGTAGCGGCCGCCAACTACACCCCCTCCAAAATCAGCAAAATTCGCCGTCCAAGGCATGTTCTCGACGACCCCGATGACCCCATAACCCTCCTCCAGGAGAGCGATAGGGCAACCAGTACAGTTCACAAAAACAAACAACCGACATTCCGACCTCGCCGCCGAGGTCCCTCGCAACGTCCCCAAGTAAATTCTCCCCCCCCGACCCTTGCCCGCTGAAGTGCCAGCCCGCGCCGTAGCTGAGCCTGTAGCTTTAAATTCCCCGACTGAGACCTCTGAGTTTGTTTCGGCCTTTCTTCTCAGAGATAGTCTTATGAAACGCCGTGCTCATCAAAGCATTAATATTAATTCGATCCAGCCTGTCCCCTTGCTGCCCTCTCCCAGCGACGCCCTAAGCCGAGGTTCGTACCCCACAGCGGGTGCCCTTAGCGTGCAGTCGCTTAGTATTAATCTAGATGTAGCCCTGGCTGGAGGCTTTAAGAATTCTTAAGGCAACCACAGGATAGTCCGGTTAAGTTTAGTAGTCACGACCTCTCAAGGTCAACTACGAGATGCCATTATCTAAAAAAAAAAAAATATGACGACACAGTCGACTAGAATCTCTCAAAGTAACAACATTGTCAACATTCGATTTCGTAAAATAAAACATCGTGAATTTCAAGAAGTCTTTTAATAAATACAGTCCACTAAGTATATCTCCAGCACAGTTCTGGACCAGTACAGACCCTGGACCACTACACTAACCCTGCACAATCTTTACCTGACCACGTTGCCTACAAACTGTCATCAATTGTCAAGTATATTACCAATGTTCCATCCCCTGACATTCCTTCAATGAAACGTGAGGAGTATTACTCCCAGGAAATCTGACCTACTCTTTATCATGAATAAATTTAAACCATCAATCTGTTTCATCGCTGAGACATGGCTTCATTCTGATGGTAATTTCAGGATTCCATAAATAGTTTGAAGCCCCCCTCCGGGAGCACCCTGTCTTTGGAACTGGGTAACCAGTTTTTATCTAAGCTTGCACAAGTTTATGTTCCCGATATGGGAGAGTGTCGTTTCGAACTCACAGCTGATCTCAGATGATCCTCTAGATGGGCCATTTACTCTTGGTGAACTTAAGTCGGTCCTCACCCATGTAAAGGATTCTGCTCCTGCAGTGCGATTCTGTAACCGTCTCACCGTGAAAACTTAGGTGAAGTGATCTTGGAGTGAGCTGTCATTTCAAACTAAATGCTAGGGATTGACATTATTGGCAGCTCACTCTAAGCTCACTTCATCTAACTTTCCACAGTGAGATTTTTACAGAATCGATCGGCTGGAGTGGATGGATTCCCTTACTCCTTCATTACTAAAGCTGGTGATAAGACCCATCAATATATCAGTCAATGATTGTTTTACTTCCGGTTATATTCCTCCTGATTGGAAGGTTCAAGTCGTAATTACCGTATTAAAACCTGGTAAAAATCCGAACGATGTTCCTACAGACCAATTGCTCTATCGTCCATTCTTGTTAAACTTTTAGAACATTTAATTCTGTGCCTCCTGTGATAAGTGATATAACTCGAGTTGTACCCTTTTTGTGATTTTCACATGAGCATTATCAAAAAAAAAAATACGTCTTTTTTGGTCTAACTCACGTTCTTCTATCTGCTATAGTTTCGGAGATAATTTTGTGCAAAGTGATACAACTATAGGGATTTTGGCAAAAAATTCGTTACAATCGATATTTGTCAAGATGTAACCCCAAAACCGGTCACTTAACACACAATTTTTCGTGCTTCGTGATTTAAATGCTATTGTATTTAACTTCACATTTTATTTTTCAGTTCATTTATCGTGAATTTTGATGTGACTAGAGTAATATCCCTTTAAACTAATTCTTTCGATATGCGGATGCCTCTAGGATACAAATCGACATGTATCTACAAATCTGAATGTAAGGTATGCTCTTTTTTGTGAAAAGTGATACAACTTGACTTAAATCATTCTACACAAATCTGTTTTTATGTGTAAACAGATATAAAATGTAGTTGTATCTAAAATTCCAACCAATTGTAAAAACATGGTACAAAATAATAAATGTGCTAAGTGATACAAGTGCAGGTGGCGGGGGTTCGAGGGGGTAATCGGAGGTGCGCGGGACGTAGAGCCGTATTAGCTCACTCGTGCGCTCCGCAGTGTCGCTGCGACTGTAATGGAGTGTGTTCACGTCCGAATGCGCCATGGATCGATGCGTAAGTTGATAGATGTATCATTTTACACGAAATTCAATAATATTGAGATTTTTGTTATTGTATTGAATTAAATCACCTTACACCAAATAACGAAAAGTTGACACAATTAAATATTATGTTGCTAAGTTGTAAGTATTGTTTTTAAGTAGGAGGTCAAAGTAATTTTCCCTCGTTGTAATAAATCTAGACATTTAATTTTATTATATGATATTATTTAAAGAATACCTATGGTTTTCTTACTCTTTATTTTTTTTTCAGCTTAAATCTCGAATTGATAAAATAATGAAATTGGCTACTAAATCGGATATTGAAGAAAAACATTTTGATACCCAGGAAAATGGCTGCGAATCAAGAGAGGAGCAAGAAACAAGCAAAACGGTTGACGGGTCATGGCACCGAGGTCCAGTAGTTGCAGAAACGGTCACTGAAAAAGAAGAACCTAATGATATCCAGGAAGAAGGTCACGAGTCAATAGAGACGCAAGAAGGAAAAGAACCAGTTGAAGAATCGCGGAACCCTACAATTGTTGCGGAAACAGTTTTAAATAATAGACGAACAAGACTCAAGAAAATTCTTCAAAAAATCTACTCGATGATTTGAGAATTTCAGAATCATCTGAGAGAATCAGAATCATTTGAGAATTTCAGAATCATCAGAGCTGCAAAAGTGATGTCAAAGTCAGTCCACCAGATAATGATAATGATTCCGATGATGAATAGTTTCACATTCATTTAAGAGGCCTCTTACAGTCCACTAGCGCCGCCAATCGAAAAAATGTCATAACTCGTAAATAGAATCAAAAATACAAAATATGTTCTATTATTACTGTAGAAAAGGCAATAACGTAATTGTATAACACCTTATCAACACTTGAAATATAGCTGTTTAGCTAAATCGTGCATTCAAAACATAAACGGCCGTTTTTGTTACAAATGCACGATTTAGCTAAACAGCTATATTTCAAGTGTTGACAATGTGTTATAAAATTACGTTATTGCCTTTTCTACAGTAATAATAGACCACATTTTGTATTTTTGATTCTATTTACGAGTTATGACATTTTTTCGATTGGCGGCGCTAGTGGACTGTAAAAGGCCCCTTAATTAATAGATGGAAAGACTATTTTTTTTCTTTACAATGTTAGTCTACCTACAGGTGGACATTTAAAAGGTTTTTAGGCTTTATTAGAGGTTTTTGATTTAATTGTAAAACTTTTAAAAACTATGTGAGATTATCTACCTCTAAAGAAAGTTTAAAGTTTTGTTTTTGTTATTTTTATAGATTAAAACTTTATTGTGATACTTTGTATTACACTGAGTAGGTCAATTGCTTGCTGTGATAGCTCATCAAAACTGATCTGTGCCATTACTTAGTTTTAAGTTTCAAACTTTTGTTTATGATATGTTCCTTTTGAGAATACCTAGTTACAATCGTATTGTCAGATTGTGATGATTTGATCTCCATTTAGTTGTATAAGAATTTTGATAAAAATGTGCCTTAACGACTGTATTTTTAGGTTAATAAACGTTGATTTTTATTTTTCTAAAACTTGTATTTATTTACACATATCACTATCTTTTTTTTTGAGGGGTACATCTTGACTTACATCATTTAACATATCTTCTGAAAGACTAGGATTTTAGTAAATTGATACAGTTCAACTAAAATATGTAAAGAGGTGACTGATAAGTAAAAAAAATAAATCTTAAGGGTTATATCTTCATCTTTTGTTTTAGCACATTTTGCTAGAATCATTATTCTAATGAGTTATTAGACGTTTTAACTTGATGTATATCAGTTTACACTAAGACAATTTATTGGTGCAAGCTTGGTGCAACGTAATATAACTGTACAAGTATCATTAATAACTTAATTTTAGCACATAAAAACTAAGTAAAAGTTACAAGTCGCAGGTTTTTCATGAATTACTTCCAAAATTAAATATCTATCAAAAAATCTAAATTATATAGAGAAAGAAAATGTTTTGTTCTACAAAAGAGTGCACTGATATTTTACCTAGCCCACTTAATTAACGAACTAGATTTTTTAAAATCTTGTTTTTGCTGTCCTGTAAAATGACGTTTTTTGACTTGTATCACTTATCACAGGAGGCACAGAATTAAAAACTGACGACTCAATTCGGCTTTAGGAAAGGTCTGGGTACAGCTGATAGTGTGGGTACCCTCACCTCAGGTATCCGGCTGGCCCTTAATAGGAATGAGTCTGTGGTAGCAGTTTTCTTAGACATTTCAGCTGCCAATGATTCTGTTCTCCTCCCAGTACTCAGGCAGAGCAAGAGCTAAGAATCCCGGTTAGGATTCGTCGAATCATTTGCAGTATTTTTTTGCAGATCGTAGTGTTCAACTCAGGGTTCCCGGGGAAAGCTCTGAACCGAGATCGGTTTGGAGAGGTCTACCTCAGCGATCCGTACTTAGTCCCCTTTTATATAATATTTATACCTCTGATCTTCCTTCTTGCCTAAATTTTAACTGTAAAGTGCTTCAATATGCTGACGATATTACTTTATAATTTTTCGCCTTAGTAAATTGTTAATAACAAAACGAAAATTATCATTTTTTAATATTTTTCCAACGGCAATCTATTTTAAGACCTTTGAAAAATAGCTCCACGAAAGAAAAACATTCTCAAATTAATAGTTTAACAATTATCGCACTTGCAATGTTAATGTTCGTGCTACAAAAAATTGTTAATTAAGTAATGTATAACTTATTGGAAAATCGCGATAAAACATTTTTGACCACGGATTATTGTTCATTAATCATTTTTTTCAATTTTTAATTTTCGCGATTAAATAATATTTATTCATTAAAGGTCCGAAGGGGGCGTGGCTTGCGCAAGCTGGAGTACCCGTTTTCGGGCGTATTTTCAACCCTCTGGGAAAATTATAAATATTGGTTCCTACAGTTCTGGGATTGAGACTTTTTTTTAGGAAACCTACTCTTTATGAATCTTTTTTCAAATTAGAATTATCTTGAATAGTTTTAGAGATATTGGCGAAAAACCAAACCCCCTTTTTTCACTTAATTGTTTATAACTATTGCAATTTTTGCGAGCAGCCTTAGTATTTTCTCAAAAACTATCTACATGCCATTCCGAATCGAATGACACCTCAATCATAATTTTCGGAGAAGGCGAAATAATTTTGACCTAAAAAGCACTTGTTGAAGTGTCCTCGATGCAAAAATGATCGGAATCTCCGACCTATCGGTTTCTGTTAATATTGCAGAAAGGCCGTGAGGCAGTGATGCATCTACTGTTAAAATTTATAGTAACGTCTAGGTTAAAATGTGCTAATACTTGATCTGACACTAAAACCATAATACCGGTGCACCCGTTGTTCTGTTTCCGTGACCAACACCAGCTACCAGCTGCTATCTTTCTTTTGTAGCAAATCATACAAAGGACGAAAAAAAAAAACGACGCAAAAACGCAAAAATCGAAGACGCGTTGGGAACAAAGTTTCTGTTTGTATTTATAATTAACCAACCCTGTAAGAGCGTTAATCCCGTGCGGGCTAGCAATGCAAAATGATTGGCGTCGTAAAATGACTGTAATTGAGTATTTACCTCGTCGTTGAAAAACACACACTTTTCTTTTTTTGAAGTAGGTAAGTCCCGCGTCTTATATTTTTAGCAGCACTAGATAATTATAGTATATTCAGGTGCTCAGATCTAGTTTTCTCGGTTCTTAATATATCGCCGAGCATACGGTCACGAGGAGTCATATAGAGTCCGGGCAAGCCCGCCGGCCAGCACGCCCTCCATCGCGTGTGTTAGATTGTTCGCATTTATAGGAAAGTAACAGTTGTTAATTAATGTTGTAAAACAATAACCACCTCTAAAACGTAAACTGGTAAACAGAATGCATAAATAACAAAGACAATGTCAGCTGTCACAGCTCTTATTTATTCATTCTATTCTCACCGTAAATTAATATTTTGTGAAACAAGAGTTCTGATTTAAAATAAATATAATTATCACTTCCTGGATTTATATTTCAAAGACAGAATAATTTATCTTAATAGTTAAAAAAAGTAGTCTTATAAGGCAGAATAAGAAATATTATGAATTAAAAGACTAGAGTCCAAACCAATGTTTTGATTTGCAGTTTGCGTAATCAAAACTAATGTTTATTTTTGTTAATGTTTTGAATTGATAACGTAATGACTAATGGTATGATACTTTAATATTTCTTAGATTTTACATTGCAATTTCGATGTACCAAATTGTTACTAAACGATTTTAAACCAAAAAACTGTAATGGTGAGCTGCAATTGGTAGATACTAAAAATTCATGAGAGGGGTAATTCTCGTAATTTTAAGACCGTTCACAGTCTGATCTCAGTCTCAATCTGTCAAAAAATACTTCTAACTTCCCTACAGTTTGACAAGTTTTTGACATTTGTTTGTCGCTGAGATGAGACTGCGACTAGATTTTGAACGTTTTAAATTACGGGAATACGGGCCCAGATATTACTTAGAGATTATAAATATACAATGACTATATTGCTAAACTATCCCATTAAGTTTTAAAATAGTTCTATTACACATGTTACGCGCATCACTATTAAGGCGCAGATATACGACTTCTAATGATTTTAAATTCAACATCACGTCTAAACTACCAGACAGATTTCTTTGAAAAAAAAAACTGTTATACTTAGACTATTTTCTTCGTAATTTGATATGTGAATATTTGCAATTATTGCTTTTTAACATAGTGTAATTAATTTGTAAAGTAATGTCTACCACGGACAAAAAAACGACTGTAGCGGTATCTACAACGCCACATGCGAACAACGCGTCATACTGACGTCACGCAAATCCTGCATCTCGCAAGCAGAGTTTACCGCGCAATTAGCATAGATACAATTTCCCAACATCAACCGTTGGGCAAATGCCCGCCAGACACAACACCCGTCTGGTTGGAGGATCCTCCCTTTTCTATGGAGGATGAGTGAACTTTACACCCTGTTCCTCATGCCTCTAAACTGGTGACCCCGAACATGAACGTCAGCGCAGCCTTCGTGCAAACACTTCAGCGTGACGTCATCATCATCACTCTCGCAAGCTTCAGCGGCGAGTCACCCAGCCAGCCAGCATCCACGGCTTCAACGGGTATCCTGACCACCAGCATGCAGCGTCCGCGCATACCTGGTCATCACCCTCAGCCTCATCAGCAACCTTGGCACAGCACACTGCACCTTCGGCCGGTCAACAAGCAGAGCACCCTCTCCTGGTCGACGCAGCAGCCAGCCTCAACCCGGCGCTGTACGACATCCGACGCACTGGAGTATAACGCAGCGCCACCCCGACTCACTGGGGACATCACCGCAGACAGTTCCGACTCACCGTGAACTATGCGGCAAACCGGTTCCGACTCACTGGAACCTCAGCTGGCCTGGCAATCGTCGCAAGATACAAGACTCAGCCCACTATCGACCTCCGGTCTCCGGAGGGGAGTGATGTAGCGGTATCTACAACGCCACATGCGAACAACGCGTCATACTGACATCACGCAAATCCTGCATCTCGCAAGCAGAGTTTACCGCGCAATTAGCATAGATACAATTTCCCAACATCAATCGTTGGGCAATAGCCCGCCAGACACAATACCCGTCTGGCCGGAGGATCCTCCCTTTTCAATGGAGGATGAGTGAACTTACCACCCTGTTCCTCATCCCTCTAAACGACAATCACGCAAAAACTATCGGGTGTATTTTCATAAGACTTTCACCATCTAAAAGACAATTTAATTTCCCGAATTTTAGTATACGGTTTTTATTTGTTTTGTGTTTGATAAATCAACGTGGGTTCTTTTTTCGAATAAACTTGGTGCGCGTTGAAGCGGGGTCTCTTGAGGGCGACGGGCGGCAGTGCATCGCTGACCACTGTCACGGGTAGACGCTAACGCTCGGAGCAATCAGAACATAATTTTATTCGCTTTTGAGTTTCGTGCTGAAAATGGCTGATAAATCCAAATTACTAAAAAAGAAACGCCTTATACTGGCCAAAATAGATTATTGAGGTAAGTAACGTAAAATTATCATTTATCTCTATCGAAAGTTTAAATTAGTGTACGTAAATAAAATTGAAAAAATATAATATTCATTGAAGATTCTCAAGTCGTAAATACATATACGAGGTAATTATTGTAATGTAGGTAGTATAACCATACCGCATCCTTGTAGGGATAGTCCGGATCAGTATAAAAAAATACTTGAATGATATTATTGACATAGTTGTGGGTGGGGTAATTATTCTTGGTATGTTTTAGTACGACTTCGACTGCGGAGATATTATTGACATAGTTGTGGGGTAATTATTCTTGGTATGTTTTAGTACGACTTCGACTGCGGAGATATTATTGACATAGTTGTGGGGTAATTATTCTTGGTATGTTTTAGTACGACTTCGACTGCGGAGATATTATTGACATAGTTGTGGGGTAATTATTCTTGGTATGTTTTAGTACGACTTCGACTGCGGAGATGTAACTTTTGCGTCTTTTGTAGACTTACAGTACCTACCTACGTTGTGCACAACTATGTTCCTACTTTCGCCCATGCCTATACTTCCATGTCGATGCCTATATTAACCTAAATTTAAATCCATTTATTTTGTAGCTCTGGCTGTATAGAACAGGAGAAAAAGGCAACTCCGCATATTGAAAATGAGGACATTATTGCTGACAAGTACCATATACCTAATGTATTATTCTTATTTTCAAAGTAGCTCACATACAGGGGGATCTGGTACATTGGCGCGAAAGAAACGTATGCGACTCCTTTTGCGCGACTAGACATATCCGCGAATTGACTTTTGCGCGACTAGACACGTGCGCGACTGAACGTATCCACGACTATACTCATACTGTAGTTGACAGACTGACATTTCCGCGAAAGACATTTGCGCGACTACAGTTACGCGAAAGGATGCTTGGGCGATTTTTTTTTAACGTTACCCCACACTAGTTTTCATTCCTGTATCGTGGGTGCGTTTACAAACATTTAAATTCACATACACTAACAGCCAGACCCGGAACAACTACCTATAGGCAATACAAATATTTGTTCCGTGCGGGAATCGAACCCACGACAGGCAGCGCAGCAGTCGATCGTTCAACCACTGCGCCAACCCTGTCGTCAAAGATCCCAAGCAGACGTAACATCCCGCCTGTATTCTCCGAAGGGTAGGGCAGAGGTGTACACTTCGTGTAGTACACGTATTTATTACTTTATATCTAGATAACATACGTAATAGCTAGTTTAAATTGTTGAAAGTTATATTATGCGGTCCCACACGTTTCTTCTTCCGAGGGCGGGGGTCGAAATCAAAATCCAAGATGGCGGCTGCAATATTTTACAAAATATGCCTCATAGGTGTCGTTTTCATGGTTTTCGGGGGCGCTAATGACGAAAATGAGATCAAAGTCAAAATCCAAGATGGATGACGCTTATTTTGTAAAATCTTGCAGCCGCCATATTGGATTTTGATTTCGATCTCCCCTGCTCTCGGGACGAACGTATTTGACTGCATAATATAACTTTCTACAATTTAAACGAGGTATTATGAACGTTATCTAGATAAAGTAACAAATGGGTGTACTATACAAACTTAGTATACACCTCTACCCAGTGGCGTGCGGTTCATAAAGACAGAAAGACACTGCCTACCCTAGTTATGATAATAGATCTAATATTATTTTATCAATAAACAAAACAACATAAAAATCTTAAATCAGCTCCACCTATCGAGTGCCGGTGTTATCATTAAGATCGATACAGTTTACTGCACTAGCGCCACCTCGCCTTTGCCACGGCAAAGACACAAACTATTCGTCTCTGAATATTTTGTATGTGTGCTCCGTGGAAACTCGTAGTCATGCGTATTTTTATGTGTGTGCGTTCCTATAGCTACGTGGGCTTTGCTGACACACAATGACAAA
Source organism: Apamea sordens (assembly GCA_945859715.1). Taxonomy (NCBI): domain Eukaryota; kingdom Metazoa; phylum Arthropoda; class Insecta; order Lepidoptera; family Noctuidae; genus Apamea; species Apamea sordens. Next base: position 7,476,234 of record OX244014.1, read on the forward strand.
AATCACGCACACAACTGCATGAAAAGCCAGTGTCTTGTTCGAGTTGTTCTTTAAAGCCGAGTTCGTGTCGCGGGTTCGATTCCCGCACGGAACAAATATTTGTATGACCTACATGTATTTGTTCCGAGTCTGGGTGTTTTTCTATCTATAATATGTATGTATTTACAAAAAAAAAAATGTATATAAGTAGTTTATCAGCCATCTTGTTACCATAACACAAGCATTAGGTTGCTTAGCTTGGGACTAGATGGCGCTGTGTGAAATGTCCAGGGATATTATTATTATTATTATTAAAGTTAACACGAAAAATTACGATCCTAACCGAACATTTCCGACGAAAGTTTGCTATGCAATGCGAATATTTTAAGAAGTAATATTGTTTCATTGAATTTTATATATTTAGATGGCCATCATTTTTTTGTCGTATTAATTTTCCTTTTTACTACGTAATTTCAATAGTCAATAGTAGCCATTATTGTTTGATGTGTGTTGTGTTTGTGACTTACGCTATCAGATATTTAGGATTTTAACATTGTGATTAGAGTGAAAAATGGATAATATTGTCTGTGAAAGTTGTTCAGATGTGTGTGTATTGATAAAATAAAATATGACGCGTTTTCAAAACTATCTTTTATTGAAAAAAAAACAAGTTATCGAGTTATGTCGTCCTACACCGGATTTGCAATTATTACAAACTAATTAAGTCAATCGTAAATTCAATACAAAACAATATGATTCATATCATTGGCTGACAGGTTGCTTACAGTAATCGGTTATTTTGTTTCGTTTGTCTACTATTTTCAAATAATAAAACCGTCTGGAACGACATCGGTTACGCTGATATTCATAATTTTCCTACCGCCGCCGCGAGAAAACATGAACAATCTGAAAAACACTTAGAATCTTCCCTTCCCTTAATTATGCAAAAAAAGACATCAGATGTGACTTATTAAAAAATTAGGGACTGAATCGTTTTTGGAATCATTCAGATCTAGGTTTGAATTAATTTTTGAAGGCGTAAAAATAATCACAGGGCCGCCAAAACAAAAACGTCATGTTGTGGACGCGAAAACCAATTTTAAGCGGATTTTTATTGAAATTATAGACAATATATCCATCGAATGTCGCGACCGATATAAAAATCTGAGAGTTAAAATTTTTTGGACTACTTTCATGCGAAAATTTCAATAAATATAATGTCAATTTTCCGGTTGAATTAGTATCGCAATTCGTAAATGTTTATAAATTATACGACTTTAACTTAGACCGCCATAACAATGAGCTCAAATGTGATTATAAATCTGCCGAATTCAAAAACCTTAGTATTTACAAAATTATAGAACATTTTTACGAAAATAACATAAATACAGTTTTTCCCGAAGTACTGCGTTTGGCGAAATTAATTGTTACAGTTCCCGCGAGCAGTGCTTCAACCGAAAGGTCATTCTCGTCGCTAAAACGTATACACACCTACTTAGTACTTAAGAAATACACAAGGCCAGCAACGACTTACAGATCTTTCCACGATTTCAATAGAAAAAAACCTTCTTACGGAAATAAAACGCCTTCCCAACTTTTACGATTCCATATTGCAGATATTCTTACAGAAAGATAGGCGTGTAGATTTAATATACAAATAAAACAATCCTATATACTTAGTATACTCACACCACCATCTTTTCAATGATTTTATTTAAATTTTGCAAATCACACAAACATTACAAAACATCAAACAATCCGTAAATTTGATGTCTATAAAATCAGTCAATCTATGGATATTTGAGTTGGCATTTGGCAATTACCTACATCATCAATCGACAAGACGACGAACCAAAACCAACGTGTTTTTGGTGAGTACAATTTTCTGCCTACCCTGTCATAAAACTGTGTGCACGCCACTGCCTCTACCCTACCCTTTAGAGAATACAGGCGTAATGTTACGTCTGTATGGGATTTAATTTCTCAGATTTTGTCCAATATCTAAAATAAATGTCTCGCAAGGATCTTTCGCGGAAGTGTAGTCGCGCAAATGTCTTTCGCGGAAATGTCAGTCGCGCAAGTGTCTAGTCGCGCAAAGGGAGTCGCACAAATTCCTTTCACTGTTTTTGCAACGGATAATATAAAAAATCACTTCTAGATTTTTTCGTTTTATTTATCATTATAATTGAGGCCATGAGAGCCACAGTGGCCTAACTAAAATTGAACTAATTTTTAGGCCACTGTGGCGCTTACCGTTTAGAGCAGTTTTTTCAAATAAAGTTAGTATTGAAAAAATTACAGTTAGGCCACTGTGGCTCTCATGGCCTCAATTATGTTTCAGTTCTGAAGTGATTGGAACATTTACTGAAGAGGAATCCTTTCCGGTAGAGACAGAAAATGGGGACTCGGTATCTGCTAGGTAAACAATTATTAATATACTAGCTTCTGCCCGCGGCTTCGCCCGCGTGGATGTCGGAAATTATCCCACGGGAACATGCTAACAGGATAAAATGTATGTGCTTCCCCAGAATGCCATCTATCTCGCGGGCCCTTTGTGGCTAATTACAGTAGAAAACCATTTGTGTCTCATTAGTGGTGATTAAGAGGGTACCTATATGATATCTTTACCTAAGTACCTACCTAATAAAAAAAAACTCAATAACAGAAAATTAAATACCTACCTAAATAAACCTATTTCTGATGATAACTAATCTAAACTCAATAAATAAGCAAAATCCCTAAAAACTAATATCTATACGAATGACTAATCCTACCTAACAGTATTATAACATAACCTACGGTCACTACGTACACTATCAAATATACTACCTATACTTTAAAATTAAAATCTATACCTACGACTCATATAAAAATAAACCTAAATAACTCTAAAAACTAAAAGGAATAAAAATTAACTCCACTGCGGGTGACCCAACCTACGACAAACTTAGTATTTGCGGTTGGTACAGTACAGACAGTGGTAATCGGGTATAGGGATCGAACCGCAAAATTAAGTTTGTTTTTTATTGTATATACTTTTCCGGGATAAAAAGTACCCAGTGTGGTGCCCAGGATATTAAAGAATAATTATACCAAGTTTCATCGTAATCGAACCGGTAGTTTTTGCGTGATGCCTGAACAAACAGACAGACAGACAGACAGACAGACAGACAGACAGACAGACAGACCGACAGACAGACAAAAATTTTTTTAATCACATTTTTGGGTTCGGTGTCGGTCTAGTAACACCCCCTGTAAATTATTTTTTTGATATTTTCAATGTACAGAATTTTCACTTCTACAGATTTATTATAAGTATAGATTTCAGGATAGTTTGCCCTAGTAAGTAATTTTTATACGAAATCTTCTTAGTACAAATACACACATCAACACTGTCTAGGGATATTTTGGATTTACTCAATTTACTTATAATTAATTAAAAATAAGATACAACATGCATATATTTTTATAAATCCCATTTGTCAGACTACACTGCAGAATAAAAGAAAACTATTTTTTCTGGGTAAACAAATTTTTATTCAAATAAAGAAAAAACGTGAAATAATGGTAAAACTAACAATGAATGTGTTTCTCAAGAAAAAGTGAAAACTAAGGAAAAATTTATCTGTTTTTTACAGTTATGTGAAAATCAGTAGTCAGTAAAACCATCCATGACGTTAATAACCGCGGTCCTGCAACGGTTTTTCATGCTTTGGATTAAGTTATCCAAGTCTTGCTGCGGTATATTGTCCCAGGTCCGGCTAAGATGCAAAAAAAGTTTGGAGCATTTCCCACGCGTGTTCTATGGGGTTTAGGTCAGGCGATTGAGCGGGCCAGCCTAAGACCGATACGTCGTGCTCCTGCAACCAGGGCCCCAAGTCTGCTAATTTACAAATGCTTCAATTGAATCTCAATTGCATCTCGATTGAATAGTTTGGCACATTTGGTATTCTACTACTTATTTAAGACCAATGGTGTTCCATTGACATATCATCGAACTGCCACTCAATCGCCATTGAACAATTTGCTATTCTGCTCTTCAATCGTGTCACAGTTGTGTCTCGATCTTACAATTATTGGTAGTCCGCTCGTTATTTGACATTTATGTGAATCGTCTCTCAATGACAATCTTACCATTGAAGTACAATTCAACAACGATAGATCGTCACGCGTAGCGTTTGAATTGTTGTATAATTTTTTTAATTTAAAATAATAATTAAGCCATCACCAAGGTTACGTTGGCGTATTTTGGCTTTAGCCAATTCTAATGATCGCCTTCGACGACAGCGATCATTAGAATTGGCTCGGCAACGTCGCAAATGTCGAGCTACAATGAGGCTCAGTGTAGATCCGTTTCGTGATTTACCTGAGTCAGAATTTATCAAAACGTTCCGACTCGGAAAAGAACAAGCGAAGGCGGTTTGTGAAAAGTTAACTCCACTTCTTCAACAACAAGGGCGTAAGGATGCAATATCACCAAATTTGAAGGTTAGTAAAGTGGTGCTTAGATATAAATTGTCTAAGTATTCAATAAGTAACTATTCTATTTTAAGTAATTTATACATTTTTTGTAATATCAAATTGAAATATTAAATAATTGCAGTCAACGAATTTGAATTAACTTTAACAAAGATTTTAAGATTTAATTTTTCATTTTGCAAGTACTCGTTTTTAACTTTTAAAAACTTTTTACAAGTACTGTTTAAAAAAATTTAAAACACAATCAACTCAACAGTCACTTGATATTTTGACAAGTTGGTTGAATTGAAAGTGACATTTCCGTAATAGCAACAATTTTTTACTTTGGCAATACAGTCCCCGTATTATAAGTGTTTTTTACAACATTTGGTCTATTATTATTATTCAGTGTCGTGGTAGATTTTAATAGGCAACACCACGAAATATTCAACTGACACCATTGCAATCCAATTACGATTCTATTACAATTCAATTGACACCACATTTAAGTTTTAGCAGAATACGCATTTTGTCACAATGATAATTGAATTATAATTGACTCTCGATTGAATCGTAATAGTGGGACATGTCATTGAAATTAGCAGACTTGGGGCCCAGCTCGTCACCACTCTCGCTGTGTGCGGACGGGCGTTATCGTGCATGAGCGTGAAATCTTGGCCTATTTGTAGTCGATGGGGGTAGATTATTGGTACTAGCACCTCGTTACGGTATTTTTCAGCCGACATGGTGTTTCTGATCCAAACGAGGTCTGTTCTTCCAACAACACGAATTCCCGCCCATACCATAATTGTCCCGCCGTGGTATGAATGGACTTCCTGAGGATGTTGCAGACGGCTCTCGCGACCAGGAACTCGCCAAACACGTACTCTATGTGTATCGCGATGGAAACCGAACCACGACTCATCAGTAAACAGCAGACCACTGGTTATCTTCCCAGAGCAAATGTTCACAAGACCACTCTAGTCGTCGTCCACGATTTCCTCGGCGTAGTGCTGGAGTACGAAGCGGTCTGCGAGCATGAAGGTTAGCTTCATGCAGCCTTTTCCTCACACTTTGGTCACTCACAAGCAACTGGTGCTCTGACTGGAACCTCTGAACCAACTGCATGGCCGTAACATTTAGTTGTCTTTTCGCGGCTACTAAACCATAACCTTGATATCACGTTTTGTCTTGTTCCAATGTGGCGCCGTTGCATGATGCACAATAACATTAATTCGAAATTAACCGATAACTTGTTATAAAACTTAAATTTGACACAAAAAAAATAGCCAAAAACTACTGTAGGTAAATGAAATCTTTATGCCGCGTAAATCTTTTGTTTTTTATTTATTTTTGCAAAAAGGTTTGCAAAATAAGCTTTCTTTAAAAAAAATTAAAACAGGCCAGTATTTTTTGAGTTTAAGAACTTTATACAAAATATCCCTAGACGGTGTTGATGGGTGTATTTTTTAGTTAGGGGTTAGAAAAAAAAATTACTCCTCCCTATCAGGCGCAGCTGCGATAATTGGGAAAAATTATTTTCATGGCTGTGAAAAATAAATACTGCTGCATATGCACCCAAGCTGCGAAGAAAAATGTCACTCCTAAGGAGCACGATTGTTATAAAAATTATTCTGGTAAATATTAAATAATGTTGTAAAACGGAAAAACAAAAATAATTAGGGAGGCTGTAAAACTAAAATTATTTTCAGGTTCTTCGACTGGAATGGAGTCACAACAATTTTGGTAGAAGGCTTCAAAAATAGCATTCAAATGCACAATTATTACAGTCAAGACTATAGATGCTGGCGGGAAAAATTCCGAATCATTCCCGTCGAATACTTCGGAAGTATTCCGAAACTTTGGGAATATTTCAACCGTCAAAAAAAAACCAGGAAAATCGACCTTACTACCTATTTCGCGCTTGGAAGTTGTAAATTATATTATCTTTAGTTGTGTTGTGAGCGGTAGGTATATTAAGTTTATGGTTGTGAGTGCACGTCGCATCAAGCACACACAACGTCGCGTAATGGGTTTGCCATTATTTGTCTTTATTGACTGGGCTATTATACGCGTTAAGTAGGTAGGTAATGATTAATACCTACCTATGCGATTCGCGAATACTAGCGATGCGTACAGAGCTACATACAAACTAACCAAAAACATAGGTAGGTAACCCTTTTTCAAAAAACAAATCAAACACCTATGCTAGGCCTGGTTTTTAATTCCACAACTGACATTCTATAAATGGCATTCGATTTCGAAATAAGTAGGCACCTACATAAAAACAAAAGAATAAAAATCCTGTTAATCGCAGGCTAACATATCTACCTATAAAAATATCAACATATACTTAATCAATCCCTAGTATAATAAAATGAACAATAATTAACTCACCCACCACACCACAAACAAACACGTTTATTCCCATTGAATTATTCGGGTGAAATATTCGGCGGAAACATTCGATTGCGGGGTACGAATCTTTCTCGCGGGGGGGAAAACTTCTCCGGGGAGCATCTCCCCTCTTGCCGCACCCCGCACGAGGGGCAGCGGCGGCGGCGGCGATCGACGATCGATGCAAAATACGATTTTTAAGCAAAATAAAATAAAAATCTTAATTAAATTCACTTTGAATAATTCTGATTTACAGAAACTTTCCCAGAAGTATTCCGGAATTATTCCGAATTTTTCAGAAGTTTTGCAACTATAGTCAAGACCATATAAAAACATAACCATAGAAAAAATCGAATGTCGGAACCACTTATTAAGAAACCTATGTAATAAGTTACAGGCGCTTTCTACTGATACCAAATATTTAAATAAATGCAGAAAATACATAACAAAACAATGAATTACTTTTTTTTAATTACGAACTACTTTTACAATGACCTCCTAAGAGATTTCGTGTATGAATAGTTAGGCCTAGCCCGCACACTTCGTATCCACCATCTATCGAGTCAATTTGTTTTTTTTTTGGTGTTTTATTAATTAATTACGTTGATTTCTTCTATGATTCCTTCAAATCATCGAACAATTATTATCTAAATGCATATCCTGTCCATTGAATACGAAAACATTACAATTTAACTTCAAAAATTTTAAAAATATGTTCACGCGTCCGGCACAATTCGTTTTAAATATTTTTTTGGAACGAAGTTCCTTATCGCGCGTTGTGAAAGGGGGCTAGACGGAAAAAATTCTTACGAAAAGTTGTCACGACACTTTTTGCTATAGTAAGCTATTGTAAGCTGTGCGGCGTCGCATGTTTCTCTGTCTGTCTGTGAACTTCGTTCCATCCGGGTGTCCCTTGACACCTCTCAAGTTTTTTTAGTTTTAAGGTCAACATAAATAATTTTTATCTTTTTCCGATTATGTAATATTTATAAGTGTAATACCTCATTGGAAAGGGTATTTAATGTCATTAATTAATCTCACTTTATTAATGTTATTTACTTTTTATCAAACTTTAGAACTTTTTTTGAAAACAAATGCCAGTAATATACTTTTTTTAAAACCTTTTTAAACTTGGAACCTTATTTTAATACAGTGTTTGATTCTACTGCCACGATTTTTACAAATATATTGAAGTATTAAATAAGCTAACTGCAGGTAAGTACTAATATTTTTAATTTACGTCTAAGATTTATGTAGAAAAAAAATATTTTGTCTGGGCGCTAAATTTCCTGTCTGTGAAATTCTTTTTCTCAACTTGGGATGCTTGTAAATAATAAATATTGAATTTTTTGAATTTTAATGCACAGTAGTGTTTGCCGATAGAGGTTGGTGGTGTGTGTGTGTGTTCAGAAGGTTTGGCAAATGAAAGAGCGTGTTCTCAGTTGAAGGTTTACTGAACGACTGAAGTGATTGTACATAAAGGTTGGAGCTTAGAATAAACTTACGAGCTACGTCATACATATTGCCTAAGACTAAAGATGTTTAATATGCCTACGCGCTACAATCCTCCCCCCTTAGATTAAACCATGAAATTTTTATTTGTTACTCCCCAAAAAATACAAAATTACGAACTACCTACTACAAACGTTAACAATAAACAAATTGAGTTACGGACCTTAATAATAATTGTTTTGCTTATTCTAGAACGTTTACATTCTTTCCACCGCACATTGTTTACACTACACTATATGTTTGTTTGAGGTTTGCACTCGCGATGTTTGCTTGCAGGTTGGGCATCCCTGGTGGTATGCCGTTAACGCGTTGTGTGATCGCACGGCTGATTCTTGTTTCGACGGCGGCTTCGATGCGGCGCTTGCAATAGCACCACACCACGTAGAGTATGCATAGGGTTACCGCTGTGCTGACTAGGATGACTGCGGCTAGCGACATCTTGTGGGTGATGGTAAGGGCTTCATCATCCACCGATGCCTTGTTGCCGGCGGCTGCGCTGTTCTGCGCAACGATGGTCATTTTGCTGGCTGGCTGGCCCATGTTGTCTGACTGCTGACTGGTGTAAGTACGGCGATAGTGAGCGTCCGTTGACGTGTGATGATTATGAGAGACAGATACACTGCTGATAGCGACGTTGCCGGCAGCGGCTCACATGTCGAATCTCACGGTCTTCTTAACGATACGGCCCGATTTCGTTATAACCGGTGGTGTCGTAGTGCTTGCAGTGTCGTATGAAGTCGTAACGTTCGCCGGATATGGGGCGGTGTCGGGTGGCGTTGTTTGGGTCTCTTGGCGTGGGACCGACACATTATCAAAGTCTAGTAGATAAGCTGGTTTTAGACGATCAAGTGATACAGTGACTTGCCTGCCGTTAGAGTCTAAAGTATAAAATTTAGGATGTCGCGTTATTACTTTATGTGGACCTTCGTAAGGTGGTACCAAAGATCGCCTTGCCTCGTTCCTAACAAACACATGAGTGTTAATGGATAAGTCTTTATGGATGAATACTCTATTGTTGTTGTTATGTAAACTTGAATGCGAGAGGCCGGGAACGGATGACAATGAATTAGTTAATTGTTTGATGTAGTCGCTCTCATTAATATTGGTTGTAGGCTTTGAATTAAATAGGTCGCCAGGGAGTCTGAGACTACTGCCGTATAAAAATTGTGATGGACTGTATCCCAGGTCTAATTTAACTGCCGAGCGCAACCCTAGTAGTACTAGAGGTAATTCCCGTAACCATTGTGTACTATTTTCGCATTTAGCCATAATAGCAGCTTTTAAGGTACGGTGCAGTCTTTCGATCATACCGTTCGCCTTTGGATTGTATGCAGTTGTTCGAACTCGTTCGATACCGAGTCTTTTTAATAACTGCCGAAATAAGTCTGATTCGAATTGACGACCTTGGTCTGAGGTTATACGTATTGGACAGCCGAAACGAGCAATCCAATGCTCTACGAACACCTTAGCAACCGTTTCCGCTGTTATATCCTTTACGGGTATAACTTCAGGCCATTTCGTCACCCTGTCGATAATGGTAACGCAATATTTGAAATCCTCTGCCGGTGGCAGTGGTCCTATTATATCGATGTGTACATGCTCAAAACGATTTCCTGTGTTGACAAATTCACCTATCGGTGTTACTGTGTGGCGTTGAATTTTACATTTTTGACAGGGGACACACGTTTTGACGTAATTTTTTATGTCGGTATTCATGCTGCTCCAAAAATACCTTGATTTAACTAAGCGTTGGGTAGCTGCGACACCGGGATGACTCATACTGTGTAATGTTTTGATGGCGAGTTCCCGGAACTGTATGGGTAGATAAGGACGTATGTCGTTTGTTGATGTTTCGCAGGCTATTTTTATATCCGAATCGGGCATTGTGATTAATTTAAATTGGAGTTTATCATGTTTGCGTAGATTTTGTAATTCCGAATCACATTTTTGTAGTTCAGCTAATTTTTGATAATCGAATAATGATGGCACGATAATCTCATCGATTCGGGATAATGCGTCAGCGACTGTATTTTTATCACCTTCTATGTACGTGATGTTATCACAAAATTGAGAAATAAAGTCTAATTGTCTTAATCGTCTAGGTGAGTCTGAAGGCGATACCTTTTTAGATAGGGCGAATGTTAATGGCTTGTGATCTGTTACTATTGTTAGCTGTCTGCCTTCTACCAAATGGCGGAAGTGTTTTATTGCCATGTATATTGCTAAAAGTTCCCTATCATAAGTACTGTATCTTGTTTGGGTGTCGGTGAGTTTCTTTGAGTAAAATCCTAGAGGTTGCAATTTATCGCTAACTCTCTGATTTAAAGCTGCACCTACGCAAGTACCGGAAGCATCGGTCATCAACACTAGTGGCACAGTTGCGTCTGGGTGTGATAACATAACTGTATTATTGATCATTTGTTTACATCGACTGAATGCTTCTAGTGCACTTTCGGTCCACGTAATTTCGGTTTTGTCGCGTTTTTTGGAATTATGTAAATACGCGTTTAGTGGTGCCTGAATTTCCGCAGCTTTTGGGATATTTAGTCTGTAGAAATTCATCATTCCGAGGAAACGTCGGAGTTCCTCAATTGTTTTGGGTTGTGGATAGTCATTTATAAGTTGCATTTTCTCCGCGCTCGGTTTTAGGCCGTTTGAATTGATGTGGTAACCGAGGAAGTTTAATTCGGATTTACCAAATTCGGATTTGTCTGTGTTTATCGTTAAACCGTAATTATTTAAACGTTCCAAAACTATCTCCAAATGTTTTACATGCATTTCTTTTGATTCTGACGCTATAATTATGTCATCTAAATATGGAAATGCAAAATCTAGACCTTTTAATGCATTATTTACTAATCTTTGAAAGTCTTGCGCTGCGTTGCGTAACCCAAAATTCATTCTTGTGAACTCGAATAAACCGAATGGAGTTATGACTGCAGTTTTGGGAATGTCTTCGGGAGCCATTGGTATATTATGGTAGGCTTTTCGAACGTCAATTTTTGAAAATATAGATTTCCCTTTGAGTACGTATGTGAAATCAAGTAGTCTTGGTAATGGGTAACGATCTGGAGTAGTTTGTGCGTTAAGTCTACGATAATCTCCGCATGGTCTTATTTCACCATTTTTTTTATTAACGCATACAAGTGGGTTAGCCCAAGGACTATTCGAAGGTCTACAAATACCTAATTGCATCATCCTCTCGAATTCTGCTTTGGCTACTTTGTATTTCTCCGGATTAAGTGGTCGTACCTTTTCATGAACCGGGGGTCCAGTAGTGTAAATATGGTGTTGTACGTCATGTTTAGGATGTGTTTTAAAATTTTCCAATTTGGTGATGTCGGGAAATTTTTGCAATATGAGGTGGTATTCGTCGTTTATATCGATTGATCGAATACTCGATTCGTGGCAATTTATAATGTTTGTGGAACGTGACATTAAAGTGAGTTTGTCTATTAGTTTCCTACCATGTAAATCTACCATTAGTTTGTTAGCAGCAAGGAAGTCAGCCCCTATAATTGAACGTTGAACATCGGCTAGTATGAACTTCCATTGGAACGGTCGACGTAAACCTAAGTTAACCGTAATGATTTTTTCGCCATATGTTTTAATTCTTGAGCCGTTGGCTGCATATAATATGTAATCTGCCGTGGGTGAGTTTTGCCTTTTACCGGCTAAAACCGACACATCAGCACCAGTGTCGATAAGAAATCGTGCACCAGTTATAATATCTGTAACACATAAACGATGGGACTTGCTGACACCGGCGACATTGTGTATTTGACCCGGTGTCTGGATTAGTTTTCCGGGTTTTTTTTGTTGCAGTTTATTATGTCGCCGCATTTACGCGCGTCGGTACCGTAAATGAAGTGGTAAAAACACAGGTAATTCGCATCGCCTGGTTTTTCTTTTTGACTTAGATATTTTTCCATATTTTTTTGGGTGTTTTCGCGACTTTTAGAGCGTGCCCGGGATGTACCAGGGTCGTAGCGATCTCGGTTTCGCGACCCACGGTTCTGATGGTTATTGGAACCGTTTAGTTTACTACGTAATTCTGAAATTTCTAGTTTCATTTGTTTTAGTTCGCTGACAATGATTTCGGGGATTGTTTGGTCTGCACTCGGAGTTGTTTTAGAGATCGGGGCTATTTCAGACGGCCTGGTATTTTCCAGGATTTTGTCTGCGATTTTAGCTAAACTGTCGAGTTTTACCTCGCCAGTGTCGCATGCGGTTATGACGGCCCTAATTGAGTGTGGGAGACGACCTGACCACAATAATTTTAGAGTCTCGTCTGGCACTTTATTTTTCCCTAAATCTCGCATACGCCGTAATAATTGTGACGGCTTCTGGTCTCCGAGTTCGATTTCGTTTAAGAGCTGGTTCATTTGTTTTGTTTCCGACTCTTCATAAACCGAAATTAACCTATTTTTAAGAGTTTCAAATTTATTATTCTCAGGCATGTTTTCAAGAATGTCACTTATATCAGGTAACTCGTCAGGTTTCAGCCTAGCTATTAAAAGTTGACTTTTGTGCAGGTCACTTGCCTTTTGGGGATCCACGATGGCGTTGAATTGGTGAAACCAGAGCCTTGGTCGGTCTCGCCAAAAATCCGGTATCCTCGGTGTGATGGAAACTGCCGTCATTTGCTGCGGTTGTGGCTGTTCCGGGGTTGATATGACTGCGGGTTGTTGGAGAGCTGCAGCCTGGTAACGTGGGTCGTTCATTTTTTACGCGCGATAGGGTTATAGTCTGAGTCTCTCGGTTGCGATGACTTGGAACTTGATACGCGCGCGGACACGTACGGGTGTCACCACTTTGCCGATAGAGGTTGGTGGTGTGTGTGTGTGTTCAGAAGGTTTGGCAAATGAAAGAGCGTGTTCTCAGTTGAAGGTTTACTGAACGACTGAAGTGATTGTACATAAAGGTTGGAGCTTAGAATAAACTTACGAGCTACGTCATACATATTGCCTAAGACTAAAGATGTTTAATATGCCTACGCGCTACAAGTGCATAGTGGGTTTTTTTTTACATTAACAATAAACACACCATTCATTTAAAACCTTAAAACATATAGGTCACCACTTGTTTTTTTTTATTATAGCCATTTACTTGAAATCTAAGATAAAAATTATCTTTGTTCATGTTTACAAACACTTTTGTAAATGAATACAATCATAAATTCAAACGAAATGAACACCACTTCAAAGCCCTATTGTTTACCATTACAAAAAACATTCAAGTGTAAGCACCACTCAAAGAAACATAAGTCGTAAATCCTTTGTTTATAAACATCTGCCGCCCGGCCGGACCACCCATGGCGATGACGCATTCGTGCGCGGCACTCTATTTTTTTTCTCTATTTTTTTGGCAAAACACTTTTACTCTATTTTTTTGGCAAAAAACTCTAAGCATCCAACCGGATAAGATAATGAACTTATTTTTATTATTTTATTGCTCTATGTTGGCTGCCGCAAATTTTGCAACTGCAATAAAAATAAGTTCATCATTTGAGTCCCATTGTTATTTAGTAGGAATGTCTATAGGGCGGCTTAATATAAGGGCCATACGTTAGCACGGCAAAAGTTCCGGCAGCTATAAACAAAAAGCTCTGATAACATAGTATGAACTGCGCCAAGTATTGGTAAAGAATTATTACCTACTGTAATTGTGCTATTTCAATCAAAACATAGAGCAATAAAAGAAAATGATACCAAAATATGTTGTCAATTTCCAATAAAATTACGTAACTTGCTTCTTTCTTGACATATACGTATTCCCAAGTATAATCACATAGAAATATAGTTATTTACTTTTCAATAGCACTGCACAAGTAAAAAGATTACCTTTATACATTGCCGGTTAACGCACCTAGTGCATTCGCTCCGATTTGTATGACGGCATCGCATAGGATATGGTGAAAATTGGGGAGGCAGTTAAGTGAAAGTGTTCATAAGTAAGTTACTTATGAACTGAAAATTACGTTACTTAAAGTAACGTAAATTTATAGCCCCGATAGAGAGAGGAAAATAATTAAACTGGATGTAATAGATATGTACATAAATTGTGATAGTTTGACATTTCTTATTCCAAAATTATTCTATTTTTGTGGAAAGTTGATACTAATTTAATACAGCAAGCATTTTCTAAACCAAACAGAAGACATGAGTATTAAAATTACTTCTTGTCAATAACAAAATAAGAATTCATGAAGAGCTTGCGCTGACCATGCCCATTAAAAAAATCGTCTCACAAACAATTTAATGAGCATAGCACGCTTCTAGTGAGAGTGGCACACTTCTATACATCATTATACTAATACGCACATGACTAAAATACGGTTCGTGCATCGTATTGGTCAAAACCACATGCATTGTGCGATCGAGTCGTGAACCGTGCTATGCGATTATCGCCTTTAAGGTGAGCACGGAACTTTGGCCCATAGTACATATTTAGAAAAATGTGTTAGGAGCACCAATACGTATAGGGAAGGTACAGTGAGAATATTCAAATTTACAAAGTGCCTCTTACAAGATTCCTGCTGACGAACGCAAACCATGGTGCGAATAGCCCTTTTTTGTAAAACAAATGCTCTCTGTATATTGTAATCGTAGCTACCTCCCCAGCATAAGATGCTGTATCGTAACCTTGACTCGATTAACGCGTAATAGACTTTTTTAACTGTGTAATGTCAACATCATTTCGTAAGCTTCTCAATACATAACATGCTGAGCTGATGAAGTTTTTAAACTTTCAAGTTCTGGTTTCCAATTTAAATAACAATCAACGTGTACTCCTAAAAATTATACTGCCTCAACCATACTGACATGGACTCCATCCAAAGCACAATTTAGGTGATTTTTATTTTTGGAAGTGGTACGAAATAGGATTAAGTTCGTTTTACTAGCGTTCACTTTGAGTCCGTTGATAGTGAACCAATTATTGTGAAATACCTCTAAAGTTTCTTTTATGCGGGAATTAAGAGATTGAATGTTATCTGCTGAAATTATGGCATTAGTATCGTCTGCAAATACCACTAACTTTGAATGTTCCCCTAAAATATTTTCCACATAGTCTATTACATCGTTAATAAATAAAATAAAGAGAATAGGACCCAATATAGATCCCTGAGGAACTCCTAAACTAGTGTTTCTTAATTTAGACCTAATAGCTTGCTTATAAGATGCATTGTCAGACATATTCCTCTCATTGTTATTTTAAACGCGACTCAGTTGTTTTACTTCCACGAACATTTTTCTATTTTTTAAGTAGGATGTCAGAAGTTGTATAGCTTTGCCTCTCACGCCATAATAATAATAAACATTTATTTCAGAATCAAGTTCCATAGTTTGTTAGTACCAGTGTAAAATGCCTTATATCTAGTGTTAGTAAATAAACTAAACTAAACTAACGGGTAATTATATAAATTTTAAACTAAGTACACCCGCTAGAGACTTCCCCATCCCAATCTACTTCACCGCATGGAGTCGTATCCAGCGTCCCAGAATCGGAGAGTCCCAGCGGTCTGCCAACGTCCTCAGGATAGTGTGTTAGGGCTGGCGCGAAACCGATATAATAACGATGCGCATCTCTTGCGCATGACGGTTGAAAAGTTGTCAACGTTTGCGTCGGCAAACATACCGGACGCGCTGCAAAAACGCGGCAGCCCCAACAACACCCGGAAAGCGTTGTTGTATTGGATGCGCAGGTCGCTATATGCCTTCTGCGTGAAGTTCACCCACAGGCTGCACGTGTAAAAGGATTGGCAGAAGGCTTTAAAAAGCGTTACTTTAACTCGTGCAGTACAACGGGTGAACCTACGGGCCAACATACAGCATCGGACAGCCAGCGACCTGCGCTCCCTTTCCACATCTAAATTATCTTTCAGGTCTTCACTCACCCAGTGGCCCAAGTACTTAAATTTAGTAACTCTTTTTAATGGTATGCCGTCCAGTGTTATAAGTGGTACTTTAGAGTAGCTTTTATTACCAGCTTTGAAAACCATCAGTTCACTCTTGAGTGCATTGTACTTGAGCCCGTGGGCCCTTGCATAGGATTCGCAAAGACTTAGCATCCTCCGCATTGTTCCAACCGAGGGACTCAGCAGCACCATATCGTCGGCATAACTGATATTATTAATACAAGTGCCACCAATATGACATCCGATCCTGGTGCCGCTGAGCTCCTCGATCAGACAATTCATGTACAGGTTGAAGAGCGCTGGGGAGGTTAAACCCCCTTGTCTCACCCCGCACTCCAACCTATACTCTTCCGACAAAGAGTCCACCCACCTCACACGGTTCACTTGGTTTCCATACCAAAATTTAAATATGCCTATCACTTCCGGTGGTACCGAGGTTTCTCTAATTAGTTTGTCCCACAATATATTGTATGACACTAGGTCAAATGCCTTTGACAAGTCTAGATAACAGGCGTATATTGGTGTCTTTTTTGCTGTGTAGTACTGAACAGTCTGCTTGAGGCATAGGATAGCACTTTCAGTGGACAAGCCAGACCTAAAGCCGAATTGAGCGTCATTGATTTTTAAGTGCTTGTCCAACTGGCTTCCAAGCAGACTGTCCAGAACTTTAGCAATTACAGTCGCGAGAGAAATTGGTCTATAATTTGACACCTTAGAAGAGTCACTGGTTTTGTTTTTAATAATTGGAACAACAGTAGTACGCATTAGTCTTTCCGGTAGATATGAATGACATAAACATAAATTAAAAAACATAGACAGTATTCTAGGCAAGTGAACTCCGGCATGCTGCAGGTGCTCGATACTGAGACTATCATGCCCTGGAGATTTGCCTCTTACCATATTTTTAATTATATCAGCAACTTGCTTTGCGGTGAATGACACACTGCGCTCAGAGCAGACCATCTCAGCATCGAGCATCCGCAGCGGCGGCGGCTCTCCCGTCAGGGGTGATTCGACTCTGAAATGTCGTCGGAACAGGTCCGCTATCTCACGGTTATCATGCACGCCCGCAACGCTCACCGGGAGGCTTGGTTTATAATTGAGCTTATTTGTTGTTTTCCAAAATTTACAGAAGTCTTTATTTGTATGATGTTTTGCAATGATGTCCATTTTAATTTGATTTTGGTGAGCTTGGCACCATTTTAACTTATTTTTGAAAAGCTTCCGCGATTCATACATGTCTTGGTGAATTCTACCGGCGCGCTAGGCTTACCATTCAGTAACCATATACTGTAACAAAGTCGCGCCCTGGCATGAGCGTCGCGAACGTACATGTTCCATCCAGTAATATATCTACGCTTCCTTAACTCTTTTACTTTGTAACTGTATTCAGCCGCTTCTGAGAGTATACATTCTAAGTTTCGATACATTTCATCCAACAGATGCAAATGACTACAATCACAGCACATCTTATCACAACATTGACTCAGTTCTAAGGGGAAATCTATTTCTTTAAGACGTGAATGACAGTAACTTTGATATTCACTAATCTGCTTGGCATCGCGTTCACCCCACACAACTCGGTCAATCTGTTTGTTTTGCTTTAAAATCGCAGCGTGAATAACATTAAAATCACATTCCAAAATAAAATAGGTAAGTGGTCGGACCAGTATGAGTCATACGTAACGGGCACCTGCGTGACAGTGCTTAGCGCCGCCTCGGTCACAATACAATGATCGAGCCAGCGCAAACACCCGTGTGCATCGCTTACATAGGTATTGGTATCTAACGGAAGGCTATTAATATCCACGCATGTCCATGTCTGTTCCGCACAAAAAGAAAACAACTCCCTTGCAAACAATTCACCAGGGTGTGCGTTGTAATCGCCTATCATAAATACAGTTTCAACATTATTGTTCTCAACTATTGCATTAATTTCGCTCAGACACTCAGTAAATTCTAGTA
Source organism: Apamea sordens (assembly GCA_945859715.1). Classification (NCBI taxonomy): domain Eukaryota; kingdom Metazoa; phylum Arthropoda; class Insecta; order Lepidoptera; family Noctuidae; genus Apamea; species Apamea sordens. Next base: position 7,494,463 of record OX244014.1, read on the forward strand.
AATTATAGTTACAATCTGTTGGCATGTAAACCGATATCACTAAGAACGACCGCTCACCTAGTGTAACTTTAATTGCCGCAAGCCGTACACTATCACACGTAATCACTGACACTACAGGGAACGCACTTTTTCGCCAAAGAATCGCGACACCTCCGTGTGGTCGCCCTCGCACTCCACCAGCCGACGTAGTCATTGCAGAGGCGCCCGTAAAGGCAAAGCTGTCATCTATGGTTCCCAAAAATGGCAAATCGTGTGGAAACAACCACGTCTCCTGTAATGCTCAAGCCTAATCAACAACAGGTCGTGGTTTATTAAGTCAAAGGCAGAACTTAGATCTAAAAAGAGACCGGCTACCATTTGCTTTGAATTTAGTTTACTTCTGACCTCCATAAGTAGTGTATCAATAGCATCTTGCGTTCCTATGCCAGATTGATAACCAAACTGTTTCCAGTTTAAGACCCTGTTTCCGTTTAAATGTGTAATTATTCATCCAACAGATGCAAATGACTACAATCACAGCACATCTTATCACAACATTGACTCAGTTCTAAGGGGAAATCTATTTCTTTAAGACGTGAATGACAGTAACTTTGATATTCACTAATCTGCTTGGCATCGCGTTCACCCCACACAACTCGGTCAATCTGTTTGTTTTGCTTTAAAATCGCAGCGTGAATAACATTAAAATCACATTCCAAAATAAAATAGGTAAGTGGTCGGACCAGTATGAGTCATACGTAACGGGCACCTGCGTGACAGTGCTTAGCGCCGCCTCGGTCACAATACAATGATCGAGCCAGCGCAAACACCCGTGTGCATCGCTTACATAGGTATTGGTATCTAACGGAAGGCTATTAATATCCACGCATGTCCATGTCTGTTCCGCACAAAAAGAAAACAACTCCCTTGCAAACAATTCACCAGGGTGTGCGTTGTAATCGCCTATCATAAATACAGTTTCAACATTATTGTTCTCAACTATTGCATTAATTTCGCTCAGACACTCAGTAAATTCTAGTAAATTATAGTTACAATCTGTTGGCATGTAAACCGATATCACTAAGAACGACCGCTCACCTAGTGTAACTTTAATTGCCGCAAGCCGTACACTATCACACGTAATCACTGACACTACAGGGAACGCACTTTTTCGCCAAAGAATCGCGACACCTCCGTGTGGTCGCCCTCGCACTCCACCAGCCGACGTAGTCATTGCAGAGGCGCCCGTAAAGGCAAAGCTGTCATCTATGGTTCCCAAAAATGGCAAATCGTGTGGAAACAACCACGTCTCCTGTAATGCTCAAGCCTAATCAACAACAGGTCGTGGTTTATTAAGTCAAAGGCAGAACTTAGATCTAAAAAGAGACCGGCTACCATTTGCTTTGAATTTAGTTTACTTCTGACCTCCATAAGTAGTGTATCAATAGCATCTTGCGTTCCTATGCCAGATTGATAACCAAACTGTTTCCAGTTTAAGACCCTGTTTCCGTTTAAATGTGTAATTAGTCTAGTTTTTATTAACTTTTCGAAAATCTTTGATAAGGTTGGATAAGAGAGATATAGGTCTATACATTTTAGGATCCTGAGTAGAGCCCTTTTTGTGGACTGGGATCACCTTGGGTATTTTCAGTTGATCAGAAAAAATACTGTCCCAGAAGCAATTATTATAAAAAAATTTTTAGAGGTTCTGCTAAAATATCTATGTTGTCTTTAATATCATTATAGGTAATTCATCGAAACCGCACGACGACTTACATTCCATTTTCTTTATTAATCTAACAATCTCACCAGTTGTGACGGATTCCCAAGTAATTTCTTTATCTACACTTTTTGTACTTAGCTGTAATAATTCTAATGCCGAATTGCATCTTATGCTTTTAGTGATGTTCATATAGAAAGAAAGAAGAAAGAAAAATATTTTATTCTGCACAAACAAAACGCACAATTACATTATATTATATAATGTAATGTGAGTTTTGTTTTATTATTTTATTATTATATTTGTGTCTACTGCCAATTGTTTTGCAAAGATATCGGCAACTTCAATAGGCTCTGTCATGAGTTTATTGCCTACTCTTGACATTATACTTTTATGTTCTTTTTTTGTTTTGTTCCTAGGTTTATTTATGATTATCCATATATCCCTAGAAACATTTTTAGAACGTGATACGTGAACGAGACTGCACTGGTAATTTTTTTTAATTAGCAGTTAAATTATTAAAGTTAAAATTATTATAAATAAATATTATTATAAATAAAATAAATAAGTTTAAATTATTTTTAACTTTTTAGTCCTTTTTATTATTATGTAATAAAAGCTTGTTTTTAAAAAGGTTTTTTTTCTTTTAATTTTATTTTAACTTTTTAGTATTTTTGATGAGAGATTGACTACGGCGTAGTTCATAGCGCGTAGCAGTGTTTTTCCGTTATATGCGTTTGCACTTAAGCTACCAGTTCATCTTTAGTCCCTGGTTACCATCTAGCACCAAAGTACTCGTCAAGACGAATCAAACGAGCCCAAACTCGATGGGGTGATGTCGTTTAATTACCGAGTTCCTATGGCCATCTTTCAGCTCCATCATCAGATCAACTCCATGTCATAATAATTTTGCATTGTCATCCGATTTACACATGCATGCAAAATTTCAGCTCAATCCACAAAAGTATTTGTGGTCTTAATTTTCGAGCCGTTTTATTATTGATCGAAGAGTTGAAATGAATGTGTGGCGTGAACTGCGGAATTGCGAAATGTGCGGTTGCACCATACACACTAATTTTACTATTAGTACTTACAGTGTGGTGTCAATCTTTTTCTTTTTCTGTTTTTCGGTTTTCACCCAGTCTAATGATAGTCGCACTGAAGTGTATGAAAATGGAACGAAGCTTTGTCACAGTAAGTCATTGAATTGAATCAGGCAAAAACGTCCAAAATTACGGTGCGTTTCCACTGAGCGAGTCGCAGACGAAACGAGTGCCGCGATATCGATATTTCAATCAATAACAATTGTACGGGTCTATCAAACTCAAACTATTTATTTCAAATAAGCAATTACAGGCACTTTTGAATAGTCAAAGGATCGGTCAGACAGAAAGATGAAGTGTACGTTACCCCAGCAGAAAAGTAGCTCCTAGAGTGATAATACTAAGAGTGGAACGAATAATTAGTAGTTCAGAGGACGCTAGAGGGCGCTGCCTGGCTAGCATTAATATTTGAGCAGCTCCGTATTTTTTGTATTTTTAACCCCCGACGCAAAAACGACGGGGTGTTATAAGTTTGACGTGTCTGTGTGTGTGTGTGTGTGTTGTGTGTGTGTATGTCTGTCTGTGGCATCGTAGCTCCCGAACGGATGAACCGATTTTGATTTTGTTGTTGAAAATCGGTCCAAGATGGCCGCCGCTACAAAATGGCGGATTACATATTTTTTCACAACCCTCAATATGGGTATAAAATGAAAGGGCTTGACTAGTAAAATACTATACACTATGATAAATTTCAAGTCCAAGATGGCCGCCACCACAAAATGGCGAATTACATTTTTTTTTTTCACAACTCCCTCAATATGGGTATCAAATGAAAGGGCTTGACTAGTAGAATACTATACACTATGATAAATTTAAAATCCAAGATGGCCGCCACCACAAAATGGCGTATCACATATTTCTTTTCACAACTCCCTTATTATGGGTATCAAATGAAAGGGCTTCACTATACTTTACACTATGATAAATTTAAAATCCAAGATGGCCGCCACCACAAAATGGCGAATTACATTTTTTTTTCACAACTCCCTCAATATGGGTATCAAATGAAAGGGCTTGACTAGTAGAATACTATACACTATGACAAATTTCAAATCCAAGATGGCCACCGCCACTAAATGGCAAATTACAAAAAACCTGATTAAATACCAAATTAAGTACCTGAATCTTAAAACGCAAGAAAATAAATGATAAGGAGTCCCTACAAAAAGCATGAAATACAAAATTAAATTAAAAAATTTAAAAAACCCCCGACAGCGTGAAACCCTATAAAAAGGAAAAAATAACCTTGAAATTATGACCCTACGTAAGTACCTACGTATGATATTTTTTGATAAAATATTGTCCTGTCGGGGGACTGCTACTATTTTAAACTTTAACAGAACGTTAGGCTAATAATTAGAGCGGTCCCCCGACGGCACAATATTTAATCAAAAAATTTCATACGTACTTACGTAGGGTCATTATTTCAAGGTTATTTTTTCTTTTTATAGGGTTTCACGCTGTCGGGGTTTTTTTTTAATTTTTAATATAGTAAAACCCAATTACCTATATATTCAAACTCAAACTCAAAACTCAAACTCAAATCATTTAATTCAACTAAACCAATTACAGGTACTTTTGAATTGTCAAAAGGTCGGTCAGTCAGAAAGATGAAGCTAGTTGCCCATTCCAAAGCGTAGGTACTATCATGGACACTTCCGCCTGAGCACCACTAAGTTCATTTTTGCTTGCACTCAAAAAATAGAAGCGCTCTCTAGCCCCGCCCCGTTGACCTTGAATAGACGAATGAAAGATAAGACAGGCCGACTGCACTGTCGACGCGGTGACGCACGCGCCGTTCGAGATTTATTTTTATTTTCAAACTACTGCTATTACCATTTATTATATTATGGACTAGCTTCTGCCCGCGACTTTGTCCGCGTAGATTTCGGATTTGTGACAGGATTGCGTATCTCAAAAGGAAATCAAAATAACCCATAAAGATACATAATATTTTTTTTTAAAATAAATAGAAGTAAGAAGATGAATTTTTTAAACTTTGCGAAAATTATGAAAACTTTATAACACTATACAGATCATGGATGTGATGTAAATAGTTATATTATGAATTGATTTTTGATTTTGTAAACTTATTCCTGCACGTGCACGGCCTTGGTGACGCCCACTTCGCAACGGGCCGTGCAGCAGAAATCGTAATATTTTAATTTCGCCATAACTTCAAAACCAAACGTCCAATTTTAATCATTCAAAGACCAAATATTATCTACATAAACGGTACTTACTGATGAAATAATTTATTTTGATAAGGATTAATAGCATGACTAAAATAAATGCGTTTAAATGTAGTCCAAAAAAAATCACGATTTTTTAATTAAAAAATGGTTGTTGTGCCCCACTCGACATAGATAGGTATAGTGTGTCGCTGACTTTTTTGTAGATATTTATAAGATCTACAATTAATTTGAACATTTTATGGTTCTATCTTTTATAGTTTAGGCAGCGTACGCAAAATAAGTAACTTTTCTGGTTGATTTTTTACACCTTGTGTCCGAAAAACCCAAGTATCTTACGGAACCCTATTTTTTCCAAAATAAAATTTAGCCTATGTTACTCGTGGATAATGTAGCTTTCAAATGGTGAAAGAATTTTTTAAATCAGTTTAGTAGTTTTTGAGCCTATTCATTACAAACAAACAAACAAAGTTTTCCTCTTTATAATATTAGTATAGATCGATCTGGGAAAATTCGTTGAGTTATTAATAATACATTTTGTCTTTATTTTTCTAATTAGAAATTTGATTTGATAAATCCTATTGTCGGTTAGGCATTAATTAAAAAGTAAAATACAATTTTGAAGTTTTATCAGTTTTATTTATTTATTAACTGAACTGAACATATTCATAAAATATTGGACATAATAAGTAGGTAAAACACACAATTAACAATATTCAAATGTTCTTAGCCTTTTTGCAATTTTCAGTTCAGTATAAGGTTGTATGGTAATAAAAAAATTCAAGACATGCCCTTCAGAACATATCATTGAACGCGGTAGAACGCGGGTTTTTTAAATTTAGAACTAGGAAGTTGGTGTGGCCTAGCCTGCATTTCATAAGCCGTTGGCGATTAAGTCGCCAAAAACTTGACGAGAAAAACAATGTCCTGTGTAAAAATAAATTCCGGGAGCTCTGCTCTCGGATAAACTGTGAGCACAGTAGGCACCATTACGTTTTGTAATAGTTCGCGGTAAGTTTCGCCATTTACTCGCCCTGGGAAATGGACAAGCTCTCCGGGACCATCAGCACTCATCTAGCCTCACATATTAGCGCATATCCTTCCAGAATCATGATTAGGAATCACGTTTCTAGGTAGACATGTGTAAGTAATGCGAGTGATGCATCACGCGTAATATCACCCGAGCGCGTACTGTAACGTCACACATTACTCGACTAAAATAAGCATCACACCATCACACTAAACATTACGCGCGCGGTAGCAGCGCAGTAGCTCGCGACATGACTCGCAGACTCGCTCGAATCGAGCCCTCCCGAACGCATCGCATCGGCAATGTTCGGTTTATATCGGAAGTCCGGAACTAGGCGCGTGCGATTTCGTATTTCGCCCGGTCAGGTGACTTATTATGTTATTTGGAACTCTATTTTTATTATAAAAGGGTTTATATTTCCTTGACACCATGTCCTATTACACTAGAACAGGGATGGGGAAACTACGGCCCGCGGGCCATCTCCGGCCCGCGAAGGCTTGAAATCCGGCTCGCGACCATCAAACAAAAATCAAGAGAATATTTCGTATTGTTAGTAATTTCACTCACTCACACTTTCATTGGCAATGCCCAGCTTGCATAGAACAATCAATTGTAGATAATATTTTTATAATTGTGCAATATTTTTATTTCAGTAATTAACATAGCCAAAAATAAAACAACTTGGCCCGCCATATATTTCGTTAGTATTATGTTGGCACGCGAAGGAAAAAGTTTCCCCATCCCTGCACTAGAACATTGCATTACATTAGAACGCGCGATGGTGTGCTATCGCATGGCGCGACATCCTATCATCACGCGTGATGTTTGAAGTGATGGTGTAATGTATGTAATACGAAATGTAATGACATATCACATCACTTCGTGGTGCACTGTTTTGCACATGTCTATTTCTAGGTTCGTAGCGTGTATTCATCACGCGCCACAAGTGTCGACGACAATGTTGGCTCGACGTAAAACATTTCTCATCTGAGAATCTATCGCTTGTGAAATAGTGTCTACCATACGTTGGAGGTTATCAGATATGGACGTGGTGCCCGCGGCCTATCTTCTAAGACACCCTCTTCATGGCGTCTGATCCACAGCCGGACAGTGTTTCTCTACAAGGAATAAATAGTCTAATAACAAGTGGCTTCATTAAAAAAAAAACTGACTTGTTTCAAAAAACCCGACCGCAACAAACGACGAAATAGTTCTAAACAAATCTGTTTTCAGGTTTCATCCATACTGAACCCTAGTCCCAACTTTCTCGGTCCGTATATATCTACCTCCATGTATAGCTAGAAAGCGTAAAAGTACTGATGGTAAGAAAAGTGCTTGTATGGTTTGTATTTATTTTTATTCAGTCATCAATTCATCATTCAGTTGTAAATCTGCACCATTTTTATAAATAAACGTTATTATTATTATTATATCACAAATCACAGTCTGTATATAAATTAATTTAAACTCTCGTCTGACATGTTGCTGACACACATGTTACTGATACATAAAATGACTTGTTATCAGTTGCACTGGGGCATCATTGTAATGTCAAACAAAGAGATGCTTCTTATCTTATAAACGATGAGAGAAAGACCTCTATGTAATTACCGAAACCCGCTAGGTATATCAAAAGTATCAAAGGATGCCACCGACTTTTGCCCACTGCGGTTATTGAATTTTATGACTCTTTTGTTCGGCTTAGGCTTATTGTAAAATTTCTAGAAATGAATTATTTCATAATTTGTCACTACCTACCTACTTATTTGCACGGAATTTTAAGTAGGTTATTATTAACCAACAAAATACTTTTTACACAACAATGCATAGCAATGCAAGCATTTTTTTACTTAAAACCAACTATTTTTATTTATTTATTCTTATAAAAATTCGCATTGTGTTTGAATTATGCACATTAATTAATTTATATCGGCTAAAAATATAAATTATGAATTTCAAATAGTAAACACTGCAAATAATTATAATCAATAACATTGAAACAAATAGTGCGTGTGTGAGCGAGCAAGTATTCCGAGTTCGCCCGTCACAACAAAGCAGTAATACATACCACTCTCATAAAGGTATACCAAGGCTTTACCAAGTATATAGTGATAAGTATAACCAAGATGTAAAATCTAAATATTTGCACGGCAGAAATGCCGAATATAGTGAAACCTATAGATCGTAAGAACTTATGTTAGCTACCTATATTCTTGCAAATAAATCTTTTTTTTTTTGTTTGTTTGTTAAATTTAAGCAAAACTGTACTAATTTTTATGCCTTATAATTTTTTGAATAAATATATTATATTATTATTATTTATTTATCAAATACTTTTATTGATGTAAAACAAACTAGAAAGTATTCAATTACATACACAAGATAACATTTGCATGATAAACTTAGCACTGTGCATCGTTAATAAAGTTTTATTTATAAATTAAGGTATTTTAAAACAACACAATTTACCATGACAATAATTAAAATAATTTACTCAAGTAAACAGCTCAATGGTCAATATTCAAAAGGTCCGGTAAGCGCGCCCATGTCAAATAGTTCGTCCGTAAAATTAAAAAAAGGAGTACACGTGATACGTCACTAAGCTGCGCAGTGCAGGTTGCAACTAATTGCGTTATCGCTTTCCTAATAGGCCAAAACTTTTAGGGGGCGTGGTTTGGCGCCGCCGCAGGATTTAGGCGAAAAAATTTTTAAGTGAGCAGGCGGAAAAGGCCGCGATAGTACCTATGGAGAAGAACGGGCATGAAACTCCATGGACACTCTTTTAAATCATAAAATTGTTACAAAATATTTGATTACATCATTCGTGTTGAAATTAAGCATGTGAGAACGATGTAGAAATACGTGCACGTTAAAAGCGTCCGTTATAAAAAAACAAAAACAATTCAGAAATTAAAATAAGCCGAGGCAGCTAAGAGATGACCAGTCCCTACTGGCGGCGCCCGTCCACGAACATGACGTATGGATCAGCACCATTCAGCTCAACCATTTTGGAGGGAACTTAATGATCCAACACACACGCCAACACCAGCGAGACATTTGAGTGAGCATGACATAGGTACTCACAGCCGCCAGGGCACATTCAAGTCAATGAAAGACGTACCCAGTAAATGGTAGCTTTATAGAAAGTACATAGTGCTCACACGTGTGTTAGGCAATTATACAATTCTAAGCAATTGAGTTTATACAATGCAAAGATAGTTTTTTTCCAATATTCAGTAGCTCCAACAATGTTTCCGAATGCTAATTAGTTTATGCGCCTCTGTGGAGCAGGACCAGCATTGAGCCAAGCATATTTGTCTGCGATGTAATCTCCTAACTTATAGTATGCTTGGCTATATACTGTGCGTTTAATACAAGATTTAAATTTCGTTTCATTCAGTTGGAGTAGGCGGGGAGGAATTTTATTGTAACATTTTAAACAGTACCCCATGAAGGATGAGTCTACTTTAGCCAGTCTGAAACCTGTTTGAACTAATTGGTCCCTATTTCTAGTGCTATAGTTGTGTGTTTCACCTCTTTTATTGAAAAGATTTGATTTTTTTCTTACGTACATGATGTTTTCATAGATGTATTGACAAGGTACCGTCATGATGTTAATATCTTTAAACAGTTCCCTTAAAGAATCGCGGCTGCGGAGGCCATATATTGCTCTGATGGCTCTTTTCTGCAGAATAAAAATGGACTCGATATCTGCAGCCCGTCCCCATAGTAAAATACCGTAAGACATGATACTATGAAAGTAACTAAAATAGACTAGCCTCGCGGTATCTACATTAGTAAATTGACGGATTTTTCTTACAGCATAAGCTGCTGAACTTAGCCGTCCTGCAAGAGATGTTAAATGAGAACCCCATTGCAGCTTTGAGTCGAGCGTTATCCCCAGGAAAACAGTTTTATCGACGAATTCTAGTTTCTCTTTGTTCAATACTATGTCACAATCACTACTTTTAACATTTGGTAAAGCAAATATTATGCATTTAGTTTTTTTCCCATTTAATATGAAATTATTAGCAGTGAACCAATTTTGTACCTGCAGCAGGGCGTTATTTACGTCGTCAAGATTTGATGCACGCCTATTTATCTTAAAAATTAAGGAAGTATCGTCAGCAAATAACACCATTAATTGTGGTTGGTTCTTTAATAAATGGGGTAGATCATTAATATATACTAAAAAGAGGAAAGGACCTAAAATCGAGCCTTGTGGAACACCCATTTTTCCTTTTAAAGCAAGAGAATTGACACCATTTATTTGAACTTTTTGTTGTCTATCATATAAATAAGATTTTACTAATCTGAGCGCAAGTTGACCTAGTCCGTAATGCTCGAGTTTAAAAGTAAGGTTTCGTGATTGACGCAATCAAATGCCTTGGAGAGGTCACAAAAGATTCCTATGGCATCTTGGGCCTCCTCCCACGCTGTAAAGATGTGCTTTATTAAGGTTACACCGGCGTCAGTCGTACAACGTCCTTTGGTGAAACCATATTGCTGATCATATAAGATTTTGTTGGTGTTAAAATGATTAAGCATTTGATTGAGCATTACCTTTTCGTACACCTTGCTGAATACGAGCAACACGGATACTGGTCTATAATTGTTGGTGTCTTTGCTGTCCCCAGATTTAAAAATCGGTATAACCTTACTGTATTTCATTAAATCCGGGAAGACTCCTTGATCTACACACAAATTAAATATCAAAGCTAAGTATGGCGCTATAGTCTCGATTATGGATGCACAAACTTTGATAGACATTCCCCATAAATCTTCGGTCAATTTGATTTTGATTTGCCGAAAAGCTTTTATAACTATCATACGGTTCATATGTTTAAATTGAAATTCAACCGAGCAGCCCGGAACGTTAGCTCTTAATAGATCAATTGAGACAACGGGTGAGGAATTTAAAACTTCCGTCGTTTTACATCGTATATTAGTAAAGAAATTTACAAATTCCTGAGCTACTTCTAAGTTAGAGCTTATGGCACCACGTGAAGTCTCCAATGCGTAATCATTGTTTCGTATTTTATTCCCACTAGTTTCGTTATGTATAACTTTCCAAACAGTTTTTATTTTGTTTTCCGCCGTTTTGATCTTGTTACTAATGAACAGGGCTTTAGCTATCTTGCAGGTATTTCTAAAAGTTTTGGAATACATCGCAACATACTTGTTGAAAGTTTCAGTGTTGATATAAGGCTTAAGGCCGTACAGCTCGAACAGTCTTTCCCTACTAATCCTAATACCTCTAGTTGCCCAGTCACTAAATATAAAATTAGGGCAAATATTTTTTCTTTTCTTTTCAAAAGTTTTATTGAATTCAGTGTGCACTATTGAAAAGAAATCCTCATACAATTTATTTGCATCGTTCATATTATGATCCAGAACATTTAACTTATTATTTACGGTACTATTAAATCTATTTAATTTGCCAGTTGTTATTGGTCTAAATTGTATTTGCACTTTTCGCAAAGGTGTTTTAAACTTAAAAGTTACCGTTTGTCCACTATGCTCGGACGGCAGATAGTTTACGATCTTTATCTAAATAATCACAATCGCAGAAGACATTATCGATACAAGTAGCAGAAGATGGGGTTACTCTAGTCGGTTCTGTAAAAACATTAAATAAATTGAACGATTTAAAAAGGCTTAATTATCTACAACTGCTATTTGAATTATTTTCCAAAATATTAATATTAAAATCACCACAAATAATTGTGGTTTTGTTACTGGATGCAAATTTTGCTAGGACATCTTCCATTATTGACTCAAACAAAGAAAAGTTGTGATAATTAGGGGGTCTGTAAACGCACACTACAACATGCTTATCTAGCTCAACACAGGACAGTTCGATACAATGTTCAACTGATAAATCCACTGTCGTTTCGTTGCTTGGATTTTAAACAATTTTTTATTAAGATTAGAGAACCTCCACGTAGCATAGATTTACGGTTAAAACAACTGCAATCACTGTAGTTCTCATAATTAATCAGCATTTGGTAATCCTTTAACCAATGTTCAGTTAAACAAACAATGTCAAACTTTGTTTTTTCTAAAAAGATTTCAATTTCTAATAATTTGGAAGAAATACCTTGAATATTTTGATGAAATAATTTCAAGGCATTCTGCTGATCTCCTTTTATTAATTTAGAGCAAGAAGATACCTTGTTGTTGTTAGTTATAAGGATATTCTTACTGGTACCTTCTGTTGTCTTACAAACTAGTTTAAAAGATTATCCGGAGTTAACCCCAAGACTTCAATGTCATCACCGGACGGTGAGCTCACATTGAGTGAGGGACATGGAACCCCCTTCGTACAATTTGTATAAGTATTTATAGCATTTGAGCTACATTTATTCAGGCTCACCACCTTATTATTAGTATTATTACTAACCAATGTGGTGTTAATAATACACGACTTCGACATACCGATACCTCCTAAGTATACTGAGTCAACTAACAAATTTAGGTATTTTTATATAAACGTACATGATAAATCGCAATCTTAACGGTTGTGTTAAAAAAAAATAAAAAAGAACAATAATTACCGAGATAATTTCACGTATACTAAATCAGTTCAAATCGTACATTGTAAACTGATCTAAATAACATCGTACCAGTGTACGCGGGACGCATCGATACACAACTTACACAAGTTTATTGCGGCTCAGTATACGATGAATGGCGGCGAGTGCGCACGCAATTTTAGGTAATAATTCTGTTTCGTAAAGTTACTCGTAAAGTTATTCGTATATATATCGTGGATGTATGTGTCTGATATGTATATACATGTTAAATTAATATTAGTAACAGAATGCAGTCAAACAGGGCGCGAAAAATTTTAAATTTACTTAATGAAAATGTGAATAATAATTATTATTATATATTTAATGTCAGATTACCGTGATCCATAATGGTTAGTAACAATTGGAACTTATAAACTATGTTAGTAGGGTTACAAAAATACAATACCTAATTAAATACAATCATTAAACACATTTACATAATTACATATTAATAACAGCCTAAACATTTATTTAACTGTCCCTAATGCTCACCCAGAGCGAGTATATTGGACACTGATATATATATTAATTGAAAGTAAATTAAATAATATTTATATTAATTGAAAGACAGACGAAAGATAAGATGCTTTATACGCCTGATCAATGGTATACAGCTTTTAGATTTGCCAAATCCGATGAAAAGCCATACAAAGTTACTGAAGTGTCTCAGGATTTAATTAAAGACTTTAAATCAAAGCTAAAACTTATAAACAACTGGACAACTACCAACGAGGGATCAAAAATGCCTTGGAATAAAGTAACGGAAGTACTAGTTAAAGCGGAATATCCATTTAGGCTGTTTTATAAAACGAGTTACCAAGATGATGCTTACAAGTGGATAGATTGTGTAAAGAAACCTAAAGCTATACGAAATCGAAGAGAGTTAAATATTGATATAGATAATATTTCTTTAGCTTATCAGACACCCATTCCTATTGACCAAAATAAGCACAAAAACTTGATGGATCTTTGTAAGACACTGGTAATTCCTAAGGAGTAAGTATCATTTATTTTTTAATAATTTGATTTCAGTGAACTATAATGCAGTGAACTATAACGAACTAAAATTATTAATTTGATTTTTTTTTTGCATTTTCAGAATCTCCAATGCGGTGTCAATTCACCGACGAGGAGTAGAGATATTTAAATGACATTTACGATGAAAATGATGCGGTTGATGGGAATATTGTTCATAATGATTCTGATATCGTTATTTTTGATAGCAATGAATGTACTCCGGCTCCATCTCCTAATTCTATTCAAGATTTTGATTGTCCAATAAGCCAAACCGAACAATCTTGTACCAACGATGTTCAAGAACCTTGTGACATTCCAAGTTTAAATACTATTCAAGATTTTGATTGCCCAATAAACCAAACCGAACAATCTTGTAACAACAATGTTCAAGAACCTTGTGACATTCCAAGTGTAAATCCTATTCAAGATTTTGATTGTCCAATAAACCAAACCGAACAATCTTGTAACAACAATGTTCAAGAACCTTGTGACATTCCAAGTGTAAATTCTTTGATATCAGTATCAGCATCTGAACCAGGAACACCCAATACCTACACTGTCAGCAGAAAAAGGGCCCTCAAGCAAGATCCGGGTAAGAAAAGAAAGAGGCATGTAAACCAATGGACTGATGTTCGTAGGAAATTGCTGAAAAATTCCGGACAAAAACACATAAGCAAAAAAGGTAAGGAAATGCCAGCCAAAATACTGAAAAGTCCATGTCCTTTGACTTGCAAGCTGAAATGCTCCATTAATATTAGGGAAGAAATAAGACACCTTATTTTCGATAAGTTTTGGAAACTTTCAGACCACTCTAAGCAATGGGAGTATATTAACAAATTTACTAAGAAAATTGAAAAAAAGAGGCAAACTAAGGAAGGACCATCGAGAAGGAAGTTCACTACTAATTATTACTTACCTGTTCCGAACGCAGATTCCAATATCTTTGAACCAATAAAAGTGTGCTTAAAAATGTTTTGTGCCACTCTGGCTATTACAGACCAATTCATACGTACAGCGCAAGAAAAGCTAGACATAGGTAAGTGGTGTAACGGGAACTGATAACAGGGGAAAACATCTTAATCACCCTAAAAAAATTGACACCGAGATGATCCGTAGTGTTTGTGATCACGTGAAGTCATTTCAGCCTGTTGAGTCCCATTATACCAGGAAAAGCAGCAGTAAATTGTACTTGGATAACAATCTAAATTTTGCTAAGATGTTTGCATTATACAAAGAATGGAATCAATTGCAAAACTACAACAATACAGCACAAACTGAAAGGCAATATCGCACTATTGTAAACGACAACATGAACGTTGCATTTTATATGCCGAAAAAAGATTTATGTGACAAGTGTCATGCGTTTGATAACATAGAAAATCCTACCGAAGAAGAAAAAGAATCTCACGCCAAGCATCTTTCTAACAAGCAAACTGCACGAAAATACAAAGCTGAGGATAAAGAACTAGCTATTCAAAATCCTAGTCAAATAGTATGTGCAACTTATGACTTTCAGAAGGTACTTAACTGCCCTAGTGGAGAGGTTTCTTTGTTTTATTATAAAAGGAAGTTGTCACTTATGCATTTGACAGTATTCGATGCTGGAAAGAAGGAAGCATCATGCTACATGTGGCCTGAAAATATCGCTAAACGTGGGGCTAACGAGGTTGCTAGTTGCTTGTTAGATTTTATTCAACTCAAAGTAACAGATAGAGCACAAGACTTCAGATTTTGGTCGGATAACTGCGCCGGACAAAACCGTAACAGAGTTGTCTACAGCCTCTATATGTACACTAGCAGAAAATTCAACATCGACATCACACACCGATTTTTAGAGTCTGGTCACACTCAACAAGAAGCAGACAGTGTGCATGCTCTTGTTGAGAGATCTTCCAAAGGCAAAATAATTTATAACCCTGAGCAATGGTACGCGTTAGTTCGTTGGGCGAAAACGAACAGTTCTCCTTACAAAGTTACTGAAGTGACTCAAGATATGTTATTTGATTTTAAAACCTTGTTAGACAACAGAAATTGGAAGAAAAACACTGAAAATCAAGATGTGAGGTGGAATAATAATAATATAAAGGAAATTCATATAAAAAAAATTGACCCTAATACTATTCTTTACAAATATGACCTGGACTCAGACTACATGACACTAAATACTTTAGTTCGAACCCGTCGAAATAAAAAAACCTTGGTTAGAAATCAAGAAAGTGAATTGTCGCCATTATATTCTAGCAGCTTGCCGATATCGGAAGCAAAATATAAAGATTTATTGTCACTTTGTAATGCCGGACACATTCCAAAGCAATACCAAAATTTTTACAAAACACTCCAAATTTCTCGAAGCAATGATGAAGAATTTAACGAAGAGGACTGAATAGTTTATTTTTTACCATTATTTGTAGAATTTTAAGAACATTGGAACTGATTGTGACTGAGATTTATAAGAATGTTAAAAAAACTAATAGCCTTGTTGAGCAACTTCATGTTTAATTTGTTATTACCTAGAGTTTTAAGAAAAACAGATTGTGATTTTATTTGCTATTATTTATATAATAATCAATGATATTCTAGTAAACAGATATGTTATACACTTACAAAACAACAGAATAAAGTGTTCCGCGCCGAGAGGCAGCACACATACACACTTTTCATTCATTTTACATTTCACTACAAGTAAAAAGGATAGAACAAGGATAGCTCGATAAAACCAATAAGAAAAAAAGTGACAGCTAGATGTTGTCAATTGCGCGTGAATGTAAACAAACATTATTCGGGCCACCAATCACCGCACGTTGGCATCATAGACTAACAAATTAACTAGGCAGAAAGTACAAACCGCGTGGACAGAATTTGTAGTCGGGATTTGTGCCTATGCAACGAATAAACACTATTAAAACGTAGGTAGGTGAAAAATAAAACACGTTTTAAGAAGAAAGAAATATATATTGTAAAAATAATCATAGGTACACCTTCGAAAAGATTTAATTTATTTCTTTTCTGTCTCTTAGAGTTTTTTTATTTCGTGAGCGGAATGGAAGCGAACTGTTGTATACTTATCAATTATAGTTTTTTTGTTTAATTTATAATTAAATATATCAAACAAAATTGTAAAGAAAAGTTATTAAAAGTGAAACTAGAACTCTGCTGTAAAGATGACTTTACAGCCTAATATTCGCATCTGCACTTTATTCTATGTCCGGAGTGCACGCATCCTTGTCGTTCTTACGACAAAAAATGTATTTTCCATCTCTTTCTTTTTTCTAACCTCCAAATATCAGAATATTAGGAAAATAATTGAAATATATTAATAAATCGAAGTATATTGTGTACTTCTGTGTGGTATGAGATCCCTTGTGTTTTATTAACTTTGGTATCATAATTGGTACCTACACTTTCTAAATACACAAGATAGCATTTTGGATGGTAATTACGTAGTAGCGCGCACCGTATTACTCGTAGACGTGCGTGACACAGACTGAAGGCAATACGTCCCAATTTGGACGTTTTCTAGTCTTCACGATTTGCGCGCTCATAAAATACCTATCTGTTTACTAAAACATCATTGATAATAATCTAATTACTAAAAAAAAATTACGATCTCATTTATTACTCACTTTCTAGTGTAAGCTCAAAAAAGCTCAGTACCTAAATAATAATTATTATCTATTTACATTGATTGTTGATTAATACTAAAGCATGTTGAGTACATAACTTAA
This sequence comes from Apamea sordens, assembly GCA_945859715.1. Lineage (NCBI taxonomy): Eukaryota > Metazoa > Arthropoda > Insecta > Lepidoptera > Noctuidae > Apamea > Apamea sordens. Next base: position 7,511,804 of record OX244014.1, read on the forward strand.
GAAAGTTTAATAGTACTTACATAAAGCAAATGTTGTGATAATCATCTCGCGATGATCTCTTTTATAATTAATATGATACGATTGATAAAGTGTGTTAAGTTTTCATTCCTTTTTTGTTACAAACGATTATATGTAGATTGTAATTTCAAGAGCTTAAGACTTACATAAGACTCATAGTCTTAGTATAAAGTTAGTACTTACTATGTTCTGTACTATTATTGCTTTATAAAATCATTGTGCCATAAACATAATTTCGACACCTCCATGCAATAACATCGTAACTCACTTTTTTCCAAAAATTGAGTTACAACGGCATTGTTATGTAAAAAAAAAATGCATTTTTTCTGTACTATCGTTGTAATTCTATTCCCTTTCGTTTCTAAAATAAACCAACGTCAAAGTATTGTAACTAATCCAAAAAATATTTTTTGTCAACAATATAATTGCAACTTGATTTACAATTTATAGAAAACATTATGAGTAGCTTGTTTATCAAGTACAACAAAATTGTAACATTAGATACAATCTATGTACAGACGCCAGCACATCAAGCTACTACAATCTGTCAGATTTCTTTAATAGATTTTCGACTTTATTGCTAAAGAGTTAGGTTCAAGGTTGATTGGGAAAATCTGACAGTTTCGGGTAGGTTGACCTGCTGGCGTCCGTACATGATAAAATTACGGTTTATGATCATAAATAATGTACTGTTACTGCATTGTAAGTTGAGTTACAATGATGTTGCACTAGTAAAAGTATAGAAAGTATTGACTACACCCCAATCTGAAGTTTCGCTCTTTTACTACAAAAGGAAGTTTGCGGTATAATTTTACTATATATGATATAGGAAAGGCCAAAGGATACTCGTACGTCTGGAATGAGACAATTGGCAAGAAAGGATCCTCAGAAATTATGCTTGCTTGCATTATGCTATTAACTTGCTATGAAACCTACTTCACGAATCACACGAACGAAAAGAGCACAAGAGACTGTTCAGTGTGAACAGTTAAAAGAAGCACAAAGTATTCCTTTATTGTACAATAAAGTGCTCCCAATATCAACAGCAAAGTATAAGGACCTTGTAAGCTTGTGTCAATGTAAGGGAATACCAGATATTTATCATAGTTTTTATTTAAATCTTCCACATTCCACTCAGCTAGCTACAGACAATGACAGTGATGAAGAAAATTAATATTTTTAATAAGTTTTTTTTTGTTTTTTTAATATGTTTAAAAAATTGTTACTTACGTTTAAAAGATACATACTTAGTGTCTTAATTTTATGTTGAATAATATAAGAAGGTAATCAGTTAAGTTCTGCTATTTTGTAATTTCTGATTCTGATTTTGTGATCTCATTAAACAATATTTAAGTACTACAAAATGTAGTACTTTTATCTTTCAAATTAATTAATTAAAACACAAAAATAGGTATAATAATACATTATCGTATTATGAGATGTGTATTTACAGATTTGTTTTGGATTGCATGAATTAACTTAATTTTTACTAAATAAAAACATTTTATATAACTTAACACCTTGGAGTTACAATTATCTGACCACAAAAATAAATTAAACTACAAAAAAACTAAATTGTAACTCAGACATACAATGTTTGTCCTCGTAACTTATATGTCATTTCACTGTTTTGTTTTTCACGTAAGTCATGAAAACCCATGAAAACAATTTTTCTTTTACAACTTAACCATACCTATTTATAGTCCGCCTAAACTATATTAAATAGAGCCAGCTTCAAAAATTGTACGGGGTGTTTTGAGGTTGCTATAATTTTTCAAACTTTAAAATCGCTCTCCTGTAAAATCACAAAAAGTGAGTTACGATGTTATTGCATGGAGGTGTCGATTTTATCTTTTTACTCTTAGAAAACGAAATATCTTGTAAAAATCCTGATAGATAAAACATTAAAAACATTGAAATGTCATCTACAAGGTAAAAGCCGCTTTATAACTAAGTATTTGTGTTTTTTAATTCTTTATTTTTAATACAAATTGTTTGATTAAATGTCTGATCGTGTTTTTCTTCATTTCCCAGAAAAAGCTTGACATAAATAAGTAGTACCCTAGGAAGGTATCTTAAATCGAATCTAGTGTTATGTTACCTTGGCTTGAGCAATTTAACAAAGAAAACAATCGAATCTACCACATTCAATATTTTACTAGAAATTGTTGCCGCGGAAAAGTATCGAAACGGGCACATTCGATATTAGACTAGAATATTTTGTCATAGATAACTATCGAAATTGGCATATTCGATAAAAAAAAAGTAACCAGCAGTAACCAAGTAAAGTATCGAATGTGTAATATTAGAAAAAGTATAATAATTATCAAAAACTATAGTAGACAGTATAAAACAGTCAAATTTTCCACTTAAGATACATCGGTAATACAAAATTTTGGAATTTTATGTTTAACAAAAATCTAAATCTAAACTTAAAATCGCTCTCCTGTAAAGTAGAGGTTTTGCAGTTTCAATACTTTACGTGGGGGCCGTCGATATAACTTACAAGAATAATACCAAAACAGGTGGTGGGCAGTACATTAATATTAAATATATTTAATTAGTTCTTTAAAATGTATCTAAAATAATTTTCTCTAAAAGATTTAATCCTCTGTGGCCTACAGCTTGCCACTCCCTTTGAGCCTGCATCTCCATTTCTGTAATCCTATTCTGCTCTCTCCTCGAGTCCATGTAATCTTTATGTTGCTGTTCTTTGAAATTTCTCCAAAACGAATCTGCTTGGAATTTTTGCACGACGAGGAGTAAGTAGTTTGCAGACTTAACAGGCTCTGTGAACTACACGGATATGAGATGAAGGTCTGGTTGGGGAGAGCATGCCCATCTCTAGAAAATATAATAAAAGTTATTTACATTATGAGTTGTCATCTTAAAGAGCCTTTTAAAAAAACTTAAAGTTCTTTCTTACCTTCCACTTTATCTCCAAAAACGAAAGAGGTGTAGGAGCCATGGTAGGTTGCAACTGTGCTGGGGCAATGCTTATTGATGGCCCTGGCTCATTCCAATTAGGTTGGATACATAGAACATAAAAATTTTATGTTCTTCAGATTTTAAAGTTTTACAGCTGATGCCATGACACAACATATCCATACTTCAGGCTAACTCTTTTCCAAGTTTCATCAAAAACACTTCAGAGGTTGGGTACAAGTACCAGGTGGAATTGCGCTGAATGTGAATCTCCTGTAAGAGAATACAATTTATGAGACACAATAAAGTAACATAATTTTATACCTACTACCGGTTGGTGTTACTTAAATAAGAAGTTTAAACCTGTGACAACCCTGCTTCTTCTACTGCCAAGCCCGTAGCGTGTCCGTTACCCCAGCCAGATGTTGTCGAAAATGGTCATTTGAATCTTATAGATAATTAGTTGTGCAGCTTCTGTAATTGTTGTACACATTTTTAAATTTGTTGCGCTTATAGTTTTTTAATTATTTCACAAAAACATATCCTGCTGCGGTAACGTTACTCCAGCCAGACCTTTTTCTTTCTAATGGGAGTATTTAAATAAATACTAGCTATAAAATTAGTTGTCTATATGAAGTAAATGTTGTGCCTTATTTTGTATTTGTTCTTTCTTCGGTTGCGAAGTTATTCGAGATTTTGCTGGGGTAACGTTTCTGGTTTTGCTAGATCTTTGAAACGGTTAAGCGGATTCTTATCATATTTTGTACATGACTTCTTAGGAATTAGTTTAAATTTGTTCAGCAATAAAAAAACCAAAATAATGCATAGCTTAAAGGTTATTTCATTAAATAGAAAAACACTTCAATTGGTCCCAGCACTCTCAATAAGAGGTTTAAAGACTTACTTTAAACGTTATTTTGAAGCTTGTAATTGCCTTCAAATGTATGTGAAGTTTCATTAGTATCCTGTAAGTATTTAACAAGCTATGATGTTAATCAGTTCTTCACCAGCACGGTCATGAAGCGCGCGGTGTTATTCGGCCACTGATAAGCCTGTTTATGGATATATGAACTGAATGTTATGTCAATTATTAGTTGTTTAGTTCAGTTGTATATCAGTAAAATTTCAGCGTAATACATTGGATAATTAATGAGATAATACGATTAAAGTCATTAGGAAGTGAATGACCGTGGTAACTCGACCAAGTTGAGGTGGTTACGAAAAAGCGAAAACGTAGAACATTATGCTATCTTTTGAAATGTTTAGTATAATACACCTTACAATTTCGGTACAGACGCGTACACTGTTAAATACATAATAATATAATAATATCTGTACTATGAAAACATTATTATTATCTTCCAGTTGCACATACTTATCAAAAATCACCGATAACACGTGTTCGGTGGGACGCGGGAGGGGTGGGGTGAAAGGGTAATTCATTGTTTGCATAACGCACTAAACATGCTCCATAATCACATAATTCATCTTGTAGAGTGCGCGTGCGCTTCCGTAGTTCCGTTTCCTGTTTTTGCAAATATTTATTGAGTGCGTGAGAGCTATTTAATAAGTGTGCGAATTACTGTTAATGTGGAGTGCTTCTATTGATGATCATAATTATGGTGCGTTGCTTGATGAATTCACGAACAAGGTAAGCTTGCATAATGTAACTGCAGAAATAGTAGCAAAATTATTATTAGTACATTTTGTTAGGTACTTATCTAAAACTGTATTTTTTTAAGGCTTAAATATTTGAATTTAGGAACTTACTTATTTTTGCTTAGTTATTACCTGGACTGGAATTCTTGACAATGATAACGACAAAGTAATAGAAAATTTCAAAAAAGCAAAATTACTATCTGTAATTTTAATCTGTGATTGTTTTTAAGTATAATTAATACTTTAAAAGTTCAATTAAATTGATTATTTTACCTGTTAATAAAAATTCTTTAATAAACATGTAGTTTTTTTAAAACTTGTGTACATGTCTGTACTAAATTTGTAACACTATCCTACATATTTTAGAAGGTAGCATAATGTTCTACGTTTTCGCTTTTTCGTAACCACCTAAACTTGGTCAGGTTACCACGGTCATTCACTTCCTAATGACTTTAATCGTATTATCTCATTAATTATCCAATGTATTACGCTGAAATTTTACTGATATAAAACTGAACTAAACAACTAATAATTGACATAACATTCAGTTCATATATCCATAAACAAGCTTATCAGTGGCCAAATAACACCGCGCGCTTCATGACCGTGCTCGTGAAGAACTGAATATCATCATAGCTTCTTAAATACTTACAGGATACTAATGAAACTTCACATACATTTGAAGGCAATTACAAGCTTCAAAATAACGTTTAAAGTAAGTCTTTAAACCTCTTATTGAGAGTGCTGGGACCAATTGAAGTGTTTTTCTATTTAATGAAATAACCTTTAAGCTATGCATTATTTTGGTTTTTTTATTGCTGAACAAATTTAAACTAATTCCTAAGAAGTCATGTACAAAATATGATAAGAATCCGCTTAACCGTTTCAAAGATCTAGCAAAACCAGAAACGTTACCCCAGCAAAATCTCGAATAACTTCGCAACCGAAGAAAGAACAAATACAAAATAAGGCACAACATTTACTTCATATAGACAACTAATTTTATAGCTAGTATTTATTTAAATACTCCCATTAGAAAGAAAAAGGTCTGGCTGGAGTAACGTTACCGCAGCAGGATATGTTTTTGTGAAATAATTAAAAAACTATAAGCGCAACAAATTTAAAAATGTGTGCAACAATTACAGAAGCCGCACAACTAATTATCTATAAGATTCAAATGACCATTTTCGACAACATCTGGCTGGGGTAACGGACACGCCCGTAGCGACTTGCACACTAATGATATTTGTTGCAGATAGCTTGCTGACGTCTCCATGCATAGAAGACCAACTAAACTTAGTTTTATTTCTGCAAAGTTCACAGAAAAGCTCGCTAATCACCAAATAATTAAAATTCCACTTACTGCTCCATAAATGTCTCCATCATAACATAATTGGGACAAACTAGTCTTCATTTTTAATATTATTAGAATCCAATATTATTCTAAATCACAATAACTTTTTTTTTTCTATGAATGGGATCTCATAGTTTGACAGTGTAGCAAAAGTGTTACAATTTAAAGGAATTACTATTAGTATAAGATCCCGATATAGAACGACCTTCACCGAGATGCTTATTTAATTAAACGTATTTTATATTTAATTTAATATGTCAATAAATATAATGCATATGGGTTGCCTAGCAAATTTCAGTCCAGAGTATATTTAATTAATAATTTAAAAAAAATTTTTTTTTAAACATTTCACCGGTATGATTATTAGATAAATTCTATATTAATCGAAAGTATGAAGCCCATAGAATATGCAAACGTTAGGTTGCCTATTATTTTCCGGTCACAACTATCGGGTTGCCAGATATAAACAGGTAAATCTATATTAGCATTTTGCAACGGTCTGTTTATTGAATGAAAATTAAATGAAATTAAAGATTATTTTATTCTGAACACGGTGGTATAAGGTTGCCTGCGAAAAATCAGTCCAGAATTGCGGTTGTCGAATTTTAAAAAGTAAAATATTGCTCCGAGTGAATGTGTGCGACTGAGAGGTCCCAACCAACCATCCCATGCGATAGAAGAGGACACAGCATAGCAGCTGTTTAGAGTCCGCCCATTTAAAGAAAGAGAGTGGGCATGCTATTTGGGCTTGGAAAAGAAAAGGATAGCGATAGACTCGTAGATACTATGCATCATTTTGGAGACGAGTGTCGCTATGGATACAATTGAAAAAACGTGCTACTATTTATTGTTGGAAAAAATGGCAAAAAAGTGTTTTTTGTGTGAATCGGATGATGAAATAATTGATTTTAATGATGAAACTTTTAAAAACTGTGTATTAAAGTTAGCTTTTCGTAAAAAAAAACACTTTAAATACAATTTTGTTGAGCTACCCAGTGCGTCTCTTCAATTTGTAGGTTATCATACCACGTGCTACAAAAAAGTGACCGTTTTAAATAAAAAATATAACGAAGATTTTCTTAATTTTAGTGCTGAATATACAGTAAGTACATAATAATTGAATCTTTAAAATTATCTTAGCTAATACATCTTCTATATTTTTTTCATGTTAAAATAATTGTTAGTAAAATTCACCTATGGTTTTATTAATTTTCGACACACATAATTTTTTTGTAATTTACTTAAAAACGGTTATTTATAAATTAAACAAGAAAATGATCTGATTTCCTTTTTTTTTGTAACAATTAAATGAGGATGTTTTCAATCAACTATTCTTATTAAGAAGTCTATAAAATTTATATATCAAACATTTTCATTCAATCGCAATTTTTTTTTTTTTTTAGGAGCAGACCAATGTATCTACTACTGAAGAAGAAGAATCAAAACAGTTGAACCCTAGTGTCGATTCCTGTGCTACAGTTGCTGAAGATGAAACAAGTAATGTTGAAGACCTGTCCCAAATTTCTGGGGACTTTGACAAGGTAATAAAATATTTTTTATTAAGCTTTTTTAAAAAAATGATATGAAAATCTATTAATTGAACTTGTATTTTAAATTATATTTATTTTCATCAATTTTTACTCAAAGAATGATTTAATTCTTTTAGGAGCAGTCAACATCAACAGCATCGACATCAAGCAAAATCATTTGCCTTTTTTGTGACCACATCCAAAAGAGATCTGGGAAGAAGCTGGTCAATCTTATTGTCCCTAATGATGACAAAGTACCACTACATATAAAAAATATAGCGCAAAATTTTGGCGATTCGGTGATTCTCTCCAAACTTCAACATCAAACTATCGCGTACCATCTGCCTTGTTACGCAGTGTATCAATCGAAAAATAAGCGGTCCACGGAAGAATCTACACATTCCAACTATAGTAAATATAGACAGTTACATCAGTTGGCCTTTCAATCCTTATCGAGTTTCATTGAAACAGAAATAATAGAAAACAACAAGGTTATGTACTTGGCTCAATTATTTTTAAGATACCAAGCTTTATTGTTAGAGTTTGGAAATCATGAAATTCATTTCGATGATATTCAAGATTACCGATGTGAAACCTTGCAAAAAAAATTAATGAATAAATTCGATGATCGTATTACAATTGAAGCGTCAATGGGAATACGTAACAAAAAAATTGTGTATAAAACAGACATGGACGTCTCTGTAATGGCAAACAATTTCAAACTTTTGGAGACAAGAAATGATTATGAGTTTGAAAATGTAGCATATTATTTGAGAAGCTGCATTAAAAATATAGTTGCTCATCCGCTTTCTCGCAACATAACTGCTGATGATGTCATTCGTGGAGAATGTGACATTCCTAAGCAATTAATTGATTTTATGCAAAATCTTATCGAAGGACCTAATTTTTCTGATGAAGATTCGAAAGGACTAAAAGTTAAAATAACGTCATTATGTAGTGATATTATTTATGCTGTCACTAGGGGTGCATGTAAGCCCGCAAAAAGTTTGTCCCTTGGATTGGCAGTAAAGTCTTTAACCAACTCTCGGCAAGTAATTACGATACTTAATAGGTATGGCCATACAATTGGATATAATTTGGCAGAAGAATTGGAAACCGAAATGACGTATACATCGATCCAAGATAACAAAGTTATACCAAAAGGCATCACTGCAGCAAATGGACACAGCACCCACGTAGCGTTTGACAATTTCGACCGCTTCGTTGACACAACTTCTGGAAAGGACACAATGCATGACACTGTTGGAATTATTTATCAATTCTCTAATGATGGTACTGATAATTTTGATGATGGTGAAGCAGCTACAACTTCATCAGCGTCTCAAGTAAATGACAACGAAAATGGAGAAGGACCTACCCGCAAGAGAAGGCGTTTCAATGAAATATCACGAGAAATTCGGCCATATTATTCTAAACCTAAGGCAAGTATGCAGCTGATTACTGTAGATTCGTTTACCAATACAATGGAGTTGTGCAAAGCTGCTACAAAAATAGCATCGTATAAAGATCTTTTATGGATAATGTCGTTGTCAAGAATTGATTCCGTTCCTATGTGGTTGGGTTATAACTGTATGATATCTCTTGACCACAGTGAGAAGCAAAAAGTTGAATATTTGCCGCCCATAAATTCATCACCAACGTCGTATGCGGTAGTCAATGAAACATTAAACATGGCTAAAGAAATCGCTGAAAAATGTCAGCAGCCAGAAATTATTGTGACATATGATTTAGCGATAGCAAAAATGGCAATGCAAATTTAAGAACAAGAAAAACCGCTATACAATAAAATTTTTGTTAACTTGGGAGCTTTCCACACAGAGATGGCATTTTTTAGAGCCATCGGAAAATATATTGACTGCAGTGGATTAGTGGAAATATTGGTGCAAGCAGAAGTATTAGCCGGCGGCTCCATGAATAGCTTCTTGGATAGCAAACATTTCAATCGTTGCAAGCGCTTACATCCGCTAACCGCTGCCGCATTACAAATATTACATTTTGAACAGTATTTATCCACAACTAACGTAACACTTGAGGCGATGGATGAACTGCTGCAAACGCAAATACAGAATGCATCAAATCAGACTGCGAATGACGTCAACGAAACAATCGAGTTACCAGATTTATTGAGTCGTATTGTTAACGGTTATAACGAATTCTGCAATCAGACTTTGATCGGAGAAAAAGGGAAAACTGCTCAATTTTATTATCAGTACTGTGAGTTTATTAATTTATACCATCGGTTTTCCAGAAGTATCCGTACCAGTAACTTTGAACTGTACGTGGACTCAATTTTTAACATGTCTGATATATTTTTTGCGTTAAACCAGCCCAATTATGCCAGATGGTCCTTGTTATATTTGAGCAATTTAATCAATTTGTATACTAGTAATTCATCTTTGGTAGCTGAATTTCGTCGAGGCGCCTTTGGAATTAGACGAACTGCAGCGAATTTTGCTCGATCACCGGTTGACTTGACGCTAGAGCAAACTATCAATGCTGATGCTAGCAATCAATTGGCTGATAATCTTGCTGCTGACTCAATATCTGCACGTCAAAGATGGGCGCTCAGTCACAGCATGAGGACGAAGATATTAACATCTATCAAACAAAATATCGGATTAACAAAAAAAGATGATACTTCGCACTCATTGCAACAAAGTAAAATTAAGAAAGACAAAAAAAATCTTAAGAGTATCATTGAAGCCATAAAATGTACGATGAATCCATTTGATGACACTATTGACAAAGATACATTATTCAACATTTCAACCGGCAAAGCTGCGTCTAAAGAAATTGCTGATTTCCTGCTGAATGTGAAAACAGCAGGCTATCACCAAAAATTAAATTTTATCTCAGAATGCTCTTCAACTCCTGCAAGATTCGATAAACCAATAACACGAAACAAAATCTGCAATTTTGCTTCTCAATGTGTGACTAAAGTCTTGAGTACCAAAGAGAAGAACAAGAAAGTATTATTGAAAATGGAACGAGACGTATTTGGGCGACTTTTGGCAATAAGCCTAAACAAAAAAATTAATCTCGAATTTTGCTTGACTTTTCCACTAGCACCATTGCCCCCTGCTCTTTTTTCATGTACTGGAGAGATTTTAAAAACTTCTAAATCAACGTTAGCAAAGGTTTTGAAATCCAAAACTGAAATGGTTGAGCCAACACATATCAACGTTGAAATAATAGATGGCTTTTATTACTTGCATCTAATCGGATCTTCTATAGCTCAAACTTTTGATAAAATTGCCGAGGCAATACTCATAAAAATATGTTCAACAAACGCAATAGAAATACATTTAATTTTTGATCGCTACTTATCACCGTCAATCAAAGATTGCGAACGTGAAAACAGAAAAGAATTCGATATTCCGTTCAAAATTTCGGGACCTCAACAAACTAGACCAAAAAATTTTTTGCAAAGCCTTAAAAATTATCGCTTTAAAGAGGCTCTGGTGCTGTTTCTGGCTGATTATTGGGAAAATGACCATTTGGTAACAATAATCCAAAACAAAAAAATCTTTTTAACCGTCGACCATCACTGCTACTCTTATCAAGTTCAGGAAAATTCTGTAAAAAAAACTGAAGAAAGTAATTATGAATGTCATCACGAAGAGGCAGATACAAGGATTATCTTTCATGCTTCTAAAGCGGAACCAGGCTCAAGGATTTTAATTAAAGCCTCTGATACTGACGTTTTGATAATTTTGTTAGGAAATATGCACAAACTTATCGAATCAGAAATTTGGCTTGCCTGTTCAGTAACTAGAAAGACTAATAATCAAACTGTTGATTGCATTAATTGCACCGATTTAGCGTTGAAGTTGGGAATTAAATTATGCCAAAGTCTTCCCGCCTTCCATGCATTTACAGGTTGCGATTACACGGCAGCCTTTTACAACAAAGGGAAAGTTAAACCTTTTCAGCTATTTTCGAAAAATGAAAAATATCAAACAGTTTTTGCATCATTAACAGATGCTGCTGATATTTTCATTGATGAAAAAATGAAGACCGTTCAAGAATTTACGGCTAGTATGTACGGTATCAGGAACTGCACCAGTGTGAATGATGCGAGACATCGCATTTTCATGAAAAATTACTCTGCAAAAGAAGACAGCGAGCACTTTTTAAAAAAAATAAAAGGCTTCGACTCCAACTCCATACCACCATGCTGGATATCATTAATTCAGAAAATTTTACGAACTATTTTCGTAAATTCCATGTGGCTTAATGCAACGGATCCAATATGCGTGAAACTTCAGCCTGAGAACTGCGGTTGGTTCTTTGATGAATATTTAAAACCAGTAGGATTTATTGGGGATCATACACCTTTAAAGATAAAAGACATTGTCGAAAGAAGTGAAACAGAGAGTGATGACGAAGAAGATTCAGAAGTTGAAGATCATAGTTTTGTGTCCGACGACTCGGATCCCGAATAATTAAAAAAAAAAATTGTATTTTTAATGTTTTAAAACAAATAAAAGTAATTTTTTAATTGTTGTTTTTTTATTTTGTCTTCTAATAATAAAAATAAAATTTGCAACATTACCCTGATTAAAAATATTGTTTGAAATAATTTCACTTTTATGGGTTTTGAATTTTTTTCAATAGTTTCAATTTCTCTGTTTACATATATAGATTTATAATTTGCATGTATAATGGTCGAATATTTGGAGCAAATCATCTATATCTATACTTATAATAAATCTGTAGAAGTGAGAATTCTGTACATTAATTGCCTCATAAATTACTTTGTAATTTATTTATTTTATCTATTAATAATACATATGTACATGAGAAAAAAAAAAATTAAGCAAAAGAATCATAGGGCATCAAAAAATTCGTCCGCATCGCTGTCAACAGGAACAGTGCCCAACAGGCTGGCGGCATTGCCACGTTGTATGGCGATGCTAATTCTTTGGCCAAGAAACAGGCCAGCCCTCTGGTCACGTGAAGAGTCGACTAAGCGCTTGGCGATATCTCGAAAAACCAAGTGGGCACTCGGACCCCATGGCCCTAGTGTTTCAACCCCAAACGGCTCGAAGATATAACTCCCAATCAGGCTGGAATATTTTCGCCGTTTGAGGTTTTCTGCACCAGCAGCAGCCGCTCCAGCACAGCCCACCGTGCTAGGAAGATGGGATGGCGCAAGGGTGTCGACACATGTTGCATCCCACACCAAAGGTCTGCCTAACTTCCAGGGCATTATGGTCATTCCGTCTGGTCTCTTTCCATCGTCGCGTGCCAGGCCGTTGGGTTCTAAAACAGCTGGCACCCCGGCGGTGACAAGAGCACGACGGATGATGTCATTAATGCTGGCGTGCCGTGCTATCCGACCTGCGCTCCTACTGCAGGATAGGCCATGGTGTCCGAGGCAGTCGACAGCTTCACCGCACTGACAGCGATGCGGAGCCCCACAAGGAGCACCCAAACGCAGACAGGTAGCGAGCCGGAAGGTGGTGTCACCCAGCATAGTGCCTATGTTGGGTGAAGGGAGTGCTTGAAGCCACAGCCCCGACTCCCACTCACCCACAGCCAGCAGGCGGGCACGCTCAGCAGTATTGGTGGACGTATTGATAAGTTTATTCCGTACCAACCTGCAGAGCGGCTCATCCCACTGTCTCTGGGAAGATGGGTTTACGGGCCGATCTGTATCCGGGCAAGCCGCTTTCCAGGCGTTCACCGCGTCGGTCAAGTAAGGCACTTCAGAGTCAACCAGGCAGGGGGCTAAAATTTTCCCGGTCAACTTTTCGGTGCTGTGGACAGAGGACAGGAACGCCGGTAAGCTAATACTGGTAATTTTGCGGACGCCGAGGCCACCAAAACGGATGGGTAGTGTGGCTTGAAGCCACGCTCGGTCGTCCAAGGCCACATTTAAAATGGTTGTTAATGTGCTGCGGATAATGTGGTCAATTTTGTCCAACAGATGTGGTTGCTTCCATAAAGGGGAAGAACGTAGAAAATATATAAAATTTGGACCAAAACAACAGTATCTAATTAGGGTGAATGCCGAATGTAAATTAATTTTGGAGAGTCTGACCGAAATGTCGTTGAAATTTTTGATTTTTTCATCGATGAAAGGTGAAAAACTATCTTCTAAAATTGGGGAACCTAGGAGGTGTAGTGAACTTTTGTCTAAAATTTTGATTTGTGGGGCTATTGCATTAAATTTATCTAGAGTCAATTGTCTGTCGGTTATGTCAGAAAGGTAAAGTTCACATTTTGAGGGGTTAAGGTCCAAACCAATGGATTGAAATTCCTGTTTGAGGAGATGTAAATCCTCCAAAACAGTGTCTACATTACCTCCTAGCGTTCCATCGTCCAAATACCACACATTAAATTTTGAATTTAGTTTCTGTAAAATTGGATGAATAGCTAAACTGAAAATGACTGGCCCGAGAGGGTCACCTTGTTGGCATCCAACTGCAGATTCTAAAACATTGTCCTTGTATAATAATTTAGAGGGGTGCCTGTAGCACTGCCACATGAAACCATAAATTTCGGGTAGTTCCTTTTTGACTTCAGCCAACATGTATTAAATTTTTACAATTTTTTTCAATCAATATTTTTAATCGGGTAGTATTATATATTTATCACTATAACCTTCTTTTTTACTAAAGATGTATATAAACTTTAGTGTCACATATAAACTTTAGTGTCTATCGCATGGGATGGTTGGTTGGGACCTACCTCTCAGTCGCATACATTCACTCGGAGCAATATTTTACTTTTTAAAATTCGACAACCGCAATTCTGGACTGATTTTTTGCAGGCAACCTTATACCACCGTGTTCAGAATAAAATAATCTTTAATTTCATTTAATTTTCATTCAATAAACAGACCGTTGCAAAATGCTATTATAGATTTACCTGTTTATACCTGGCAACCCGATAGTTGTGACCGGAAAAGAATAGGCAACCTAACGTTTGCATATTCTATGGGCTTCATACTTTCGATTAATATAGAATTTATCTAATAATCATACCGGTGAAATGTTTAAAAAAATTTTTTTTTTTAATTATTAATTAAATATACTCTGGACTGAAATTTGCTAGGCAACCCATATGCATTATATTTATTGACATATTAAATTAAATATAAAATACGTTTAATTAAATAAGCATCTCGGTGAAGGTCGTTCTATATCGGGATCTTAGACTATATAATTACATCTAATAGAATTGTGGCCTTACCTGGATATTTTCGTCTTCCTTGGTTGAATACTTATAGTACGGACGCCAGCAGGTCAACCTACCCGAAACTGTCAGATTTTCCCAATCAACATTGAACCTAATGATTTAGCAATAAAGTCGAAAATCTATTAAAGAAATCTGACAGATTGTAGTAGCTTGATGTGCTGGCGTCTGTACAACTAACTTGAACTTGTGCATATACACGTATTTTAATACGTTTCACACTAAACACTCGACATTTTTTAGATAACATCGCTTTGAAACTTTTGTTTATCACAAAACTAATAATTTACAGTTTCTAAACAAGTCGGAACTGTGGATCACAAATGCGCGGGAGATTTTTTTTTTAATGTGACGTAGGCAATGACATTATACTGTGAGCCAATGCTGCCTAAGTATTCTGTGTTATGTTATAAAATACATATCAATGCAAGTTAAGGACACTTGGATGATATTTTATGTTAAAATAAATATCAGGACAAATGTATGTATTGATTTAACGAGTTATTCAATATTTTTAAATTTGGTAATTATCGTTTTTATTTCTATGGCCACCCCATGTCAATCAGTGTAGTAGCGATGTGACGAGTTGGATTTTTTTTGACTCGAGTTACTCGAGTTGATATGGGTACTGACTCGAGTCGCAACTCGAGTTGACTCGACTCGGTGTCTCCTGTAGGGAGAAAGAGGGGACTCGGGGAGCTCGAGTCAACTCGACTCGAGGCTGATAGGTAATAATAATGATGTTGAATTGCTGGTGTTATATGGCTACTCGAGTCAATTCGCAACTAAGAAAGTTTCTGTTTTAGTAGCCGGAGCCGCTACGCTAAATACAAGGTGATACAAGCCTGCACCAATGTAGCATTGGATCACTGATCAGGTTTTAATATGTTACGAAAGAAGTTTATCAGGTATTTGAAATAAAAAATATTTAATTATTAAAGTAAGCACACTTAGAGATATTAATCACTAACAAAGCAACAAGGTCAGGTCGCGCGCGGGTCACCAACGGCCAACTAATAAAAAAACAAAATGTCAATCAAAAATTCAAAATAAACTTCCACCGCGATTTTTCATTCATGCAATTCCGTTTCCGATCCTGGCCGAGCGAGCCCGACTCAGCCCGAGTTCTATTCCACTCAACTCGCATCGAGTTGACTCGTAAACTCGTAAGCCCCCACGCACGTCCGCGCGCGTCGCCGTCGTGAGGTGTGCGTTCGATGGACCGAGTTGATTCGAGTTGTTAAAAACTGAACTCGAGTTGACTCGTTTACGGTTTGATTCGAGTTACTCGAATAAAATAACTCGACTCGCACATCGCTACAGTGAAGTCGAACATGCAGTCGATTCCAATCTCAATCTCGACTTCGTTCAAGAGTCATCAAAATCAAATCATTTATTGGTTTGCAAACATAGGTAGGTATTTGTACAAAGATGTTTTCTTAAAAGAGTCCTCCATGCTCTACCTTCACATGGGCATGCAAAACATATTATTATTTACCTTACTTACACAAAAGATATTATAATATTAAATAAAAATTAGTAGAATAACATAATACAAATTAATGTTAAATCGTTTGAATTACAAGAAATTAAAAATGTCACAGTAAAACAGTAAAAATGTCACAGTAATATTCATTGACTTTCTGTAACTTAGTAATTCGTAAATTAGCATGAATTAATTCCTCTTCTAGGTCCCTAACCTTACACAAAGCCTCCTCATATAAGTGACTGCAGTTATTGAAACCATCCGTGACTAACCGCAGTTTATCCCGTTCATCAACAACGACCAGGTATTTTTGATGAAGGTCTACTAGCTCCTGTTTTAAGCTTGTATTTTTGTAAACAACCTTCTCGACTTCCTTCTCACTATCCTCTATTTCCTGCAACAGCTGATCACATTTACTGTTTGAAGCCTTAAGATCTTGAGTGGTTGTTTTCAATTTAAGCTCCAAGTCCTGAGCAGCAGCCTTACGGGTCATCACAGGCATGGTTTCAGGAATAAGTACTGAAAGTGAAATTAAAGAAACGGTAAGAACCAGTAAAACAGCCAAACAGAAAATAAAAGCTAGAAATGAAAGGAAAAGTTGGAGAAGTTAGTGCAGATTTATAGGTAGAATAAGGTAGGCTGAATCTAATTGAAATGCAACTGATATGATTAGATAAAGTACACAGTTACATTGATTCTATTGATTTAAGATTTAACTTTTTTTTATGTAGGTAGGATGCCCAGACAGAAAAATCTAGATTACAATTATTGAAAATAACGATAGTTAACGTTATTGTTGTTATGTAACACTAATAGAATATCAATATTTTAATATTTCACAATATTAAGTTTCGTTATGATTTACACTGATTTACACAAAGTGACTTAGAGCCAGTGCCGGGTGACAAATCAAACAATAATTGAGATCAATGAATGTCATACAGTCTAGATGACGATCGTGTGTTAAATATAATTATATTAAAAGTAAACAATACTCCCCGTTTAAATCCGCAGGTCGAACATCAGCTGCACAATCAGCTGTTCGTGAGAGGTTACCGGTAACGGTAGGCAACCAAATACTGTGTTTAGCTTTGTAAAACTTGCAGGAAAACAATGGTCCAGAGTATTTAAGCTGGTATTTTACATTTAGATATACTATTACCACTTAAAAACACTTAAAAATTAAATAAAACTAATTTTAAAATACGGAACAAAATTTTGTCACGTCACTCGGGCAGTGTTGCCAGTCTGTTAGACTAAAAATAAAAAAGTATAGTAAAAAAAAATGTTTATAGGTTGCAATAAAAATAAAAAAGTCAAATGGTTTAATAATAATTATCATGTTAATCAGTCAGTGATTCGCATTGTGTAATAACTTTTATCAATTAATATTTCGATTAGTGCCCTTTTAAATTTGAATACAGTCATAGTTTTAATAATATTAGGTACCTACTTTGTTATGAATGCGTGGGGCTATGCCAAAAAAACATTTTTGCATTAGTGCGGTTTTACATTTAACTTGGCACAATTGATGTATATATTGAGTTCGTATTGGATTGCTTCTGACTGCCGACAATTTTTGAAGCAGATGTGGATTATTTTTCACAAATAAAGCCGTTTCCAGTATGTACAAATACGGAAATGTTAATATATATAATTATATGAGTGCCAATTTTCTGAAGATTGGAATTGAAATTGGGATCGAATTGGAATACGATCGAGATTGGGATTGTTTTCAAGAGTAAGCCTGCTTGTCACAATAACTTCACTCACACAAACACGAAACATAGACAAAGTCTTTATAACCAACACAAATTTGATAGACAGCCGCTTTCACTAAGAACACTGAATTTTGAAACTGAATAATAGAAAATTTATAAATGTCATTCTATTTGGTCGGTTTATTCGAGGATGCATATGTGACCACAGAGCACTTTATGTGACACCAACTAAAAATAATGTTCGCAATTCACAGTGATGGTTAGCTTCCGATGTTAACTCACACTCGCATGCATTCGGTTCTCGATACTCGATACGTTTGACGTTAACTCGATTACGATTTACGCGATGATGGTTAACGAACAATGCTGTGCTGTCAAACTCAATTACAGTCTGCGACTCGTTCAGTGGAAACGCACCGTAATTTTGTAGGTACTGTACTGAATGAAATGAAATTTCATTCGCCACTGTTGACTATAGTTTGCTATAGTTGTATTTGTGTTGTGAAGTTCTATCCTGCTTTGACTTTGACTTTAATCATAAATATTCAATTTCGTTGTTTTCCTATTTCCAAATACTCTTCAAGTAAATAGGACAATAATGTGTATTATGTATAGATTTACATTGAAATAATTACACTTAATTTGTACTAGCTATTCACATAACTAGTGCAAATTAAGTGTAGTTATTTCATTGAAAATCGGTGACAGTTACCGGCACAAGTGAATCTTGCATTTTCATCTTGATATCAGGTACAATACATTATATTTTACTTGCTACTGGTTTGTTTACGTACTTCAATTTCATCAGCGATTGCTTGTTCACTTTTAGTAAGGCTACTTATTGATGCCAATGACCTTTGAACGTAAACATAACCTTACTTTAGTTTGGTGACAGAACTCCTTTTATAATTTCATTTTTCCTTTCAACTAATCATCTTTTTTTATTTCAACTAATCATCTTACCAACTTCTACCACAACTACCTTCTCTCTTCTAATTTCTTGTCGCTTCCTTACTAGTCTTCATGATCATGACTCGTAGCGTCCCGCGCTCTCCTCGAAGAGTCCAAACTCAATGAGGCTTTGAGCGCTTTAAAGGCGTCAAAGGAGTCCTGTGACCAACTAATTAAGGAATTGGATGACAATGAAAGGGTGCTCTTTAATGCCCATGAAAAGAATAGGAAGTTAAAAGTTGAAATGGCTCAGATATATACTCAATACACTGATGCCATAGATGAACGGGATAGACTTCAGCTTGTTGTGGATGGGTTCAGCCAGTGTAGCATAGACTACGAACATGCTTTGGGTCAAAAACATATATTACAACGGCAGCTACATGAGGCTCAAAGTCAAATAACGCAAATTGAGCCGCCACACCGAATCAATCACCGCCTCACTGAATCAAAGTCTGTTCAATGACTTGATCCTATTCAATCAAGTCAATGGTTTCTGCCATAAATCCCACATACACTATTGATTTGACAGGTGATAAATCTGTAGTAAGTATATAATTCAGTGAGGGTATTAAGCAGTAAAAATAAACTTAAAAAATACATCAAAATTAATAAGTACATTGTTAAAACTCAAAAATTGGTAAAAAGACAAAGGTTCTTTATCAAAAATGTTAAATTGAATAGAGAAAGGTTGAATTTGCTTAAACAATTAGACATATTGTATTCCTATAACTTGGAGCAGAGTACTAGGAAGTACAATATTGACACAGATGCCTTGCAATCAGAACTTGACCATCTACAGGAGAAACTTAGTTCAATGACCAGCAAGACCTCTGAAGACCTAATGAGGGAATATGTGTTGGCAATGAATGAACTGGTAAACTCACAAAAACCCACTGTGCCTTGTCTAACACCATGCAATGCGCTTACACCGGATCATTCATTGACAACATGCAACACCTCCTTACTGCAGCCCTGTGTTGATTTTAGAATTCCTTCTACTAATAGTTCCAATAAACCTTGTAAACAAAGTTTAAATGATAATATTGTGTTATTTTGTCAAAGTCAAATCATTTATTTCAAATAGGCACATAAAATTTGAACGTCAAAATTAAAAAATTGGAAGGGGCGACTAGAATCTAAATTGATTCTAGTCGCCCCTTCCAAAAGGTAGTTTTCGTATGGAGAAGAATGGGCAAGAAACTCCACCGTTACTCTTTTAAAATGTTTTACAATATTTTGCATACATTAATTATATGTGAAGACGATGCACCTAAACATAAAATTACTATACCACAATAGGTAAAAGAATTAAAATGAATTAATGAAACCATATTATAAATTGACTAGGTGATAGGTACATGGTGCTCACATATTTACAAACATTCCAAAAGTAGACTATTTTCATAAATAAATAATAAGTAGTAATAAGTCCGGGTGACTTTAAATAATTACAGATTTGTGATGAGATAGGTAAGGACAGTGTTGACAGATGAGTATCCGGGACACTCAATAATAAATTACTGTATGCCTGGTTGTTCTTTGTTTCATATTATGAAAGAAATTACTAAAATAAATGTATCTTTACCCAGGATACAACATTATTATTTTTTATGGGTAATAGGGGAAATGTAAACAAAGGAGAACTGCTTGAGTATCATAGAGCATTATGCAATCTTAGTTTAAGAAAAATTGTGTTGTTTACATTCCCTTACAGTAAGTTTGCCACAGGAAGAAAGTAGCTTAAGATTTGAATTGAATATGACACTGCATAACTTGAAATTTAATAATAGCATGTTCCATTTGATTGACATTAACAATTATGTTAGTAATAATTTATATCTGACAAGAGATAGATATAACATTGTTATGTACAGACGCCAGCAGGTCAAGCTACCCGAAACTGTCAAATTTTCCCAATCAACCTTGAACCTTAATGTTTTAGCGATAAAGTTGAATATCTATTAAAGAAATTTGACAGATTGTAGTAGATTGATGTGCTGGCGTCTGTACCTACCATCTTTCTAATAATATTATAAAAGACAGTTAGCTGTGTTGCTATCATACTTTTTTCTAGCCAAACACACACATTTCACAGCCAAAAATTTGGCTAAACAACTTGCTTCTTTTGAGCAATGCAATGACATTGTAAATAATTCTGCTTATAATTTGGTAGTATTTATTTCAATTAAACCAATTACAGGCACTTTTGAATTGTCAAGGGGTCGGTCAGTCAGAAAAATGACCGATGATGATGATGATGATGATGATGATGGTCACAATTCATGCCATTGCTAATAATTTAAATTAGAAATTATGCAATAGAGGCAATCTCTAGCTATAATGTACAAAATTGCAAAAGCAGCTCAATAAAAAATTTAGAAACAGTAAATAGTATCAACCTGGTGCATCAAAATATTCAAGGATTTATGAACAAAGATTTAGAAGTAGAATTATTTATGAATTTTAATAGTATTGATATTCTTTGTATAACAGAACATTGGCTGAAAAGTCACCAGTTCCTGTTCAATTTTAATAATCACCAGGTTGGTAGTTCGTTCAGCAGAATAAATGCTATCCATGGTGGCTCTTTAATTT
The DNA here is from genome assembly GCA_945859715.1 of Apamea sordens. NCBI lineage: Eukaryota > Metazoa > Arthropoda > Insecta > Lepidoptera > Noctuidae > Apamea > Apamea sordens. The sequence goes on from OX244014.1 coordinate 7,533,269, forward strand.
TAGTAAGTAACCAGCTCAAATTTAAAGATCGTAATGATATTGTGAACCTATCTGTTGAGCGTACAGTTGAAATTGCCAGTATAGAATTGGAATACTTGGTTGTATTAACCCATATATGCCCAGGAGGTCGGTAACGACCCAAAAGTACTTGATTACTTCAAATGCACCCTGACCGCGAACTTATGAATGCATTCTTATTACAATGTCATCTTTATATAAGTAGGTAGTCCAAAGACCAATTTTAGAGCACAGCTCAATATCATTTCTACTTTGCAATAATTTCATCTGACAAGTGCCAGTGCAAGATGGTACAAATAAATTTCTGAAAAAATCTGCGCTCAAGCGCATAAAAAAGTTAATATTTTGTGTATATTATGTTGTTTCACTACCAAAATTGTTTTTATAGTACCTAAACTGGATATGTGTTTTAGAGATAGGTATTGTTATAAATTTTGCTAATAAAATTATTTGTCTAATTGCAATCACTCGATACATTTTCGTGGGTCGGTAACGACCCTGTGGGCACATACCATGCTTTATTAATCATAAGTTTTCTTTTTGTGGTCCTATCCCATGGTCTCTACAGACAACATAACCGAAGCCCTGAAGTCACTTGACTATGAGGAAGGTGTAGGGCTTCGATTCGGCATTGATAAAAGTAGTAAACGTTACGTAAAACAGAACAAAAACATTTTTATAATGTTTTTTTTGGCTTGTCGGAACTTATTTTGAGGGAACAGTTACTGGCCTAAAGCTGATGTTATAAGGAGTAACTGAAGGTCATTTTATTTTTGAAAAGGTTTTAGGGTTCCGAAGAAAACCATCATTTGAGGGGTAGTTTTGAAAAACTTATAATGATAAACTTTATTACTTACTTAGGCAAGTATTCTTGCCAAGTTTCAAGTTTATTAACTAAATTAATAAGATTTTTCATATAAATTGTACCCCCGCTTTTCACCCCCACAGGGGTGGAATTTTGAAAAATCGTTTGGGATGTATTCATAACTTGACTCAAAGATTATTTATACTAATTTTTGAGTTAATCAAGCCAAGCAGTAAAATCCTCCCCTGAAAAATTGACTACCCCATTTCAGCCCGTCAGGGGTAGATTTTCAAGAAACCCTGATACACATTATTCTTTACTTTCAATATTAGGTATAAATACTGAGTTTTGAGTAATTCGGACTGCGCGCTAAAATTCTTCCATACAAACTTTGAAACCCCCAATCCCTTATTAGGTACCTACTGGTAGTTTAGAAGAAAAAAAAACTAACAATCTTCATATTATTTAGATTTCTAACTTGTCTAAACTAATAATAAACTAAACTGATCAGCATAATAAATAAAAACTAATAAATAACTGATCAGCATTTACTAGTACCTTATTTGCCCAAAGGGTCGTTTTCGACCCACTGAAAAAAACTAACTTTCAGAACTGAAAACTACAAATTACTATCATAGACCTTGTTTCTGATAATCAATGAACAACATAAATGTGAAAATTATAAAAATCGGTGTCATAAAAAGTTCTGGGCATATATGGGTTAAGTGTGTACAGACCCCCTTCAGGATTGTATGACTGCTTTGAAAAGGTAATGGATGAAGTGTTCATGAAGCTAAAACAAAGAGGAGATGCTCTAATTCGATTTCCTTAGGAAACAACGCGTGACGCTTTACGGGGTGAGGGGGGTATTAGATCCCGCCCACTTCTATTTTCCATCTACCGGTCAATAGCAAAACTATTTGCTCGTTCTGTCGATTTTACTTTGTAGTTACGTAACTATCTCGCACTAGATGTCACAAAGTGCAAGATGCAACAGGGTCGTAATCAGGATTTTCGTACCAGGGAGTTGTTCATAGTTGACGATAGATGGCGGCCCGTTTACAAAATAATATGTGTCAGTCCAGGCATAAAGGGTCCAGTAGTGGGGTATTGAGTTAAGACTGGATTCGGTATCTAGAATAGTCAATTGATAGTATGGATTGAAAAAATAATCAAAAAGTAGCACACGTTTTTTTTTATCAGACATTTGAAGTTGAAATTCTGAAAAAGCTTGATTTGAGAAAAAGCATTTTGAAAGTTTGAGTGAAAAAAAAACACACTTTTACTTGCTTGTTACGTAGATTTTTATTCATTATTGTAGATTGATATGTTTTCCATAGAATCAACTTATAATTATACTTTTGACATCAAAACTAAAACAATTATTATCAAAATAAAAGAAGGATACACAGTCTAGTAAAAAAGGTCCACTTGCCGATATTTAATAAAAAGTTAGTTATTGCGATAGTAATTAACAATAAAAAACTAAAATTAAGTATTCTTACTCTATTTAGGAACTAACAAAATAACAAGACAGGCTTTTTTCAAACATTACTGCAACAGAATAATGATTATTTTAGCCACTGGTACCTTTTATGTAATGTCATAAAAGGTACCAGTGGCTAAAATAATCATTATTCTGTTGCAATAATATTTGAAAAAAGCCAATACAAACATAAAAATAAAACTTATTCTATTTGGGACTCCAACTTACGTTTTGGACAAAAATAAATTCCTCCTCGCACCTGATTCCTATGACCAACCTGTTTGCAGTACGAACATGTTGGTTTTTGTCGAATACTCTTTTCAATTGATGGTTTCTGAAAAGAGTACTCGACAGATGTTGTTGGGACAGAGTTGTGGTCAACATCAACATTTGGAATGGGTTTCGGGCATAAAATGTCTTTAGATTCTTCACGTACAAATTCACGAATCTTATTATAAAGATACGATTTTCTTTCGTACGTCATGCCTGCAGGGGATTTTTCTAAAGGAAAACCGTATACTTTATTCGGGTTCAAAACCTTTGATACAGTTGGTTGACTGTCAGTATATTTTTTGTAACATAACATGTGCCCTCTATTATCTTCATTTGTTTCAAAATGACTAAAATGCAGAAGTTGGTTTAAGGGACCTTTAAGGGACCTTTTACACGTAGTTTCAACATTTTAATCTTAAAATATAATTAAATTATTAGAAGTGATCAGTACGGGGTATTGAAACGTATTTTATTCCCAGAATATCGACATGCCACCCACTGGTACCTTTTTAGTAAACTTTTTTCATAAAGTTTCTGGTACTTAGAAACATCGTATATAGTCATTTACTATATGAAATTGTAGATAATTGAGCATTTATTTATAACCAATTAAAATCGCGAAATGCAATTTTTATACCCAACTTTACAAAACCTCTTATATCTCGGAAACTAAATGCCGCGCACTGGACCCTTTTCGCTTGGACTGACACATATAAAAACTACAAAAATAATATTTTGGCCATTAAATGGTCTTTAGGAATGAATGTTGAACAAACTGTATTAAGATTATTAAAATATGTTGGTTCTGAGCTCTACGTACTTACCTAAATATTTTTAGTTTCCATGACGCCAAGTGTCGCCATCTAGTGTGGGGTAGAATTATGTTTGGAAACGCCGACGCTAAGAAATTTTTCTAGAACTATTTTAATAAATTACGCATAAAATGACTTACAAATGAAATGTGATGCCATACATAGCATCAGAACGTCTATCCGAGTAATTTTTACAAGATAAAACAACACTTCATTTTTCTTTTCCTCTAGTGCGAATAATGCTGTAAAATGAGAACGTTTACAAAGTTGTGCACAGTACGAACGCCAACAACACACTGAATTAGGCCACGCCCACATTGTGACGTCAGGACCCGGTTAAGATTCACAGAGCACGGTTGCTTCGGCCGTCTCCTCTTTGTTTTAGTTTCATGGAAGTGTTAGACAGGATTTGTAACTCAAACAAGTCCGTTATCATTTGCGGTGATTTTAATGTCAATTTATTAGAAAACTCAGGTTTTTGTAGTAAAATTATAAGTCTGTTTCAGTCCTACAATCTTGTAAACCTATTTTTGGAGCCCACAAGAATAACACCTACTAGTGCCACATGCCTAGATAATATTTATACAGATATTATACCAAGCCACAAAGAAATTATAAAACTAGACTGATCATTACGGGCAAAAGATTACTATTCAAAACCAGAACAAAAAAGTGGCTAAAAGGATAACACTGTTAACCCCAAAACTGCAAGTCGCTTGGAGGCTTTTAAACTCATTAATAAATTACCAGTTTTGTCAACTCATGCCGATCCTAATCATCTATATGATACTTTTTTAAATATATACTGTAAACAATTTGATTCCACCTTTATTCCCAAGACTATCTCGGTTAATAGTAACGCATCTTTCAGTGATTGGGCTACCATTGGCATTGGTATTCATAAAAGTAGAACACGGCTTTAAGAGCTGTACAATGAAAGGTCTTATGTTAACACTGATGAATTTAATTTGTACATTAGTAATTATTTAAAAATGTCTGTTATATGACCAAGTCACGTTATTTGGGTTCAAAGATTAAAAACAGCAGTAATGTAATTAAAACGACCTGGACTATTATTAAGCGGCTTCAGCGGCTTAATAATAGTCCAGGCGGCGGCTTCAGCGGTGCTACCTTGCTTTTAGCCATGACGAGATGGACCATAGCGTTGCCATCCTTTGAGACTGACCGAATATAAACACAAGCACTATATGCTTGCAAGGAAGCATCGCTAAAAGTACCTATGTAGCTCATAGCGTACAGCTTGATCGCATAGAATGCCTGGGTATAATGATGTTTTTAATTGACGGCACGGTTGGCGCAGTGGTTAAGCGATTGACTGCTGCGCTGCGTGTCGCGGGTTCGATTCCCGCACGGAACAAATATTTGTATGACCTACATGTATTTGTTCCGAGTCTGGGTTTTTCTATCTATAATATGTATGTATTTACAAAAAAAAAAAAATATATAAGTAGTTTATTAGCCATCTTGTTACCATAACACAAGCATTAGGTTGCTTAGCTTGGGACTAGATGGCGCTGTGTGAAATGTCCAGGGATATTATTAAAAATTGTAACAGAGATTTCAAAAATTTCAACCATCTTTCTGTAAATTCCGGTGGCAATGTGTCATCCCACGCAATTTTTGAAGCCCACAATTCTTGCAAAATTAGGATGCAAGGATTCACAAGACCTAATGGATCAAAAACCTGTCCTATTGACAATACAGATCGTTTGCTTATTTTATTCTTTAAAGGATCGCTAACTGTTGCAAAACTAAAACTGTCAGCCATACAAGACCATCGTAGGCCTAATATTTTGGCATGATCATCATTGACTAATTTGAGCAGATGATCATCAATGTTACCTTCATTTATGCTGTTCAGTATAGTGATGTTATTTGAACGCCATTTTCTTAAATTAAATTGATTAATTGACCCTTTTCTAATTGTTTAATAACTCCTTGACATATTTGTAGCAATTCTGATTCTGAATTGTGGCCTGATATAAAGTCGTCCACATAGAAGTCGTGTAATATTCTTTCACGTATTAGAGGAGAAGAACACTCTTGACCTAGTTGCACTAGACACCGTGAGGCCATAAATATGGAGCGGCTGCGGTGCCATACGTCACAGTGTTAAGCTTGTAAGTATACGTCTTGTGACTGGCATCAAACCGCCACAAGATTAACAAGATTAGTTGAAGGCACCGTTGCTCTGGTGCTACCAGTACGCAACGGTACATTTTTCGCAATCAGATGTAACAACATACAGGGTGTTATTGACAGCCCTCCGCAAACTGATAGGGTGGCTTCAGTACATCATATTAAGAGGACCGGTAATTCTTTCAGGAACATTAAGGGAATCCAAAAAACCAGATTTGTTTTATTACCTCACACGCAACGTATCGTTACCGTGGCAAAACGCACGTAGCGGACGGCAGCGCAGCGAGCTTGAGCGAGGCTGTTTTCAGCTGTTTTATTTACATAAATGGAGTGTTGCATACAAATGTTGCATGTTGCATACGTAATTTTACATTGAAATAAAGGAATAGCAGCAGAAAAAACGGCATAAATTTTTTTTTGACGTGACAACGTCTTATAAATTGGTTTGCCGGGTGACACTTCAAGAAACTGCGTTACGCTCCGCTCACGTTATGCGCTCACAATGAGAGCGAGTGAGAGGCACGCGTCCCTTCCACTCGGGCATGGTTAGCCCGCCTAAGAGCGAGAGAGACAGACATAAAAAGTGAAAGGCACGCGTCCCTTCAAAGTCGTTGTCACGTAAAACTTTCGCCCGTATACCGACTTTACAGGCAACCAATTTTTTTTTTTCCTGAGAAAATTTCTAGTGGGATATGATTCAGAATAAGGAGCTGAATCAATCCTGTGTTTTTGTGGAGGGCTGTCAATAACACCCTGTATTTGTGTTGCCTAAATCGGATTAATATGTCTATTAAACTATCTTGAACTGTAGGACCTACATACATACTGTATGTCATTAAATGACAACTGTGAAGTAGTCTTTGCTGACGCATCGAATACAACTCTTAGTTTAGTAGTTAAACTAGTGTCTCTAACCACACCATGATGTGGCATGAAATACGACCATTTATTGGTACTATGATTGGCTAAAGACATATAACCGAGGTCAACGTACTCTTTAAAGAAATTTGAGTATTTCTCTTTGTATAATGAATCACGTTTGAACTTTCTTTCCAAAGACTGAAACCTAGATAAAGCTTGTTCGTATGAGTCACCTAATGTTTCTGGTGACTGTTTCAAAGGAATTTCCACAACAATGCGGCCATCTTTCCCACGAGTGGTTGTTTTTATAAAGTTTTGTTCACATTCATTTTCCTCCTTTGTTGTTGTACGGGGTGATGACACGGATTCTAATTCGAAAAATCTATCTAATTGTCGTTGAAGGTGGGAGTGATATGAAGATTCGAATGACGTTATTGCGACGCACGCTATTTCGAAAAACTTTACGAGTGGTACGCCAGTTCGAAAACACATTGGGTCGAAAACTGTTATATCGAATGACGTTATAGCGACGCACGCTATTTCGAAAAACTGTTTGAATGGTACGCTAGCACGAAAGTCTTGGTATCAAACAGGGACCGGCCGGATACTCGTTTAAAGGGTTTTTGAAGGGGTTTTTTTAAGCGCTTCAAAAAAAAACCCTATGATACATGTTACACCTTCGAACGGGTGTAGTTAACCCGTTACGAACGGGTTACCCTTTCAACACCCTGTAACACTGTAACAGGGTAAGCCATTCCAACTCAAGACATTGTAATATGCACTGTTTACAATTGATATTAGTTTGAAAATTGCATAACCACGAATTGCATGTGACATCGTACCGCGCCCGGCGGTCCGCCAATCTTGCGTGTACCGACTTGCCGAGCGACTTGTAAACATGGAAAAATAACTATTGTCTACATGATCTTAAAGTTCAATTTTGCTCGTCACACATGCTAAACATTGTAATAATATTTATTTTTTCGTGTCTATACTTGTTTATTTTCATCATTCGTCATTTGATTCGGAACTCGGACGGAACTGCGGAAGTAAAAGCAATTTAGCAGTGTTTAAGTTTAAGTGTGTGTTGTAGCTTCCCTATTATACCTATTACAACAAGAATATTGTCTTTCTGTGAAAATGCCACACCCCTATATCCCCCTTTGAGAAGGTAGTTTTGAAAAACTTATAATGATAAACTTTATTACTTACTTAGGCAAATTTCAAGTTTATTAACTAAATGAATAAGATTTTTCATATAAACTGTATCCCCGCTTTTCACCCCCACAGGGGTGGAATTTAAAAAAAATCGTTTGGGATGTATTCATAACTTGACTCAAAGATTATTAATACTAATTTTCGAGTTCTCCCCTGAAAAATTGACTACCCCATTTCAGCCTGTCAGGGGTAGATTTTCAAAAAACCCTGATACACATTATACTTTACTTTCAATATTAGGTATAAATACTGAGTTTCGAGTCAACCGGACTTCGCGCTAAAATTCTTCCATACAAACATTGAAACCCCCCAATCCTTTATTAGGGGGTAGTTTAGAAGAAAAAAAAACTGACAATCTTCATAATTTATTTAGATAAGTATTCGTGCTAAGTTTCGAGTTTATTAACTCAAGGAATAAGATTTTTCATACAAACTTTCATCCCCTATTTTATCAAAATCCTTTCTTAGCGGATGCCTACGTCATAACATCTACCTGCATGCCAAATTTCAGCCCGATCCCTCCAGTGGTTTGGGCTGTGCGTTGATAGATCACTATGTCAGTCAGTCAGTCACACCTTGAGTCTTATATATTTAGAAGATACTGTGTCGGTCTAGTAACACGGGGTGCCATTTATTTTTTTGATATTTTCAATGTACAGAATTTTCACTTCTACAGATTTATTATAAGTATAAGTATAGATTTTTATTAAACTAATAAGTAAACATGTTTATAATTAATTACTCATTTTGTACTAGGGCAAGCATTATGACCAATTTAAAAAATCATATTTCTTCGAAACATGTGCAAGAATACCTACTTATAACTAATATAAATAAGGAAAATCAACAGCACCAACCAAGTACATCTCGACATTCTACAACATCAGACCAAGTTATAAACAATTGTGTGAAATTAATTACAGTACATGGGCGACCTCTTGCATTGATACAAGATAAAGCATTTCAAGATATAATTAACATAGCTGTTCCTTCTAATATTCAAACTAAACACATAAATATAAAAGTAATAAAGGGAATGATACCGGAAAAAGCATACCAAACAAAATCAAAGATCGCGTCAGAAATTAGAAATAATTTAATAAGCCTTAAACTTGATTCAGCTTCATATTTGGATAAAAATTTCTTAGGCATTAATTTGCAATATATAAAAGAAGGCCAGATAAAAGTTAGAAATTTAGCTGTTTTGGAAATTTTAGAACGACAAACTGGCGAATTCTTAAAAGAAAAGGTTTTAGAGTTCTTAAATGATTTTATGATACCGACGGCTCAAATATATTCAATCACTACTGACAACGGCAGTAATTTTAAAAGAATGTCAAGATTGTTAACAGCTCATTGCTCTACAATAACAGGAGATATCAATACCGACATGAATAGCGATTGTGAGATCGACGATGAAAATGATGGTGATGATGATAATGATAGCATTGGACTTGAAACTGATACACCATTGGAATTAAACGTTGAGTTATTTATTAACGCAATGAGAAATGAATTCAAACCACGTATTATGCTCTGTGCGGCACACACACTGCAACTCGCAGTTAAAGACGCTATTGCTGGCAATTTACAAGTACAACTTTGTATTGAACTTGCAAGAAAGGCGGTAAAAATTTTATGACGCCCAACTATGAAAAACTTTATAAAATCTAAATATTTAAACAAACCTATCATTCATTGTCCTACTAGATGGTCCTCCACTTACCAAATGGTAGTGCGATTGGTTTCATTAAAAGATATTTATGCGACAGCCAGTCTGAGCTATCACACATTTTCTCAGACGACTTCTGGACACAAATTACAGAAGTTCTCACGTGCCTTAAGCCTATCAATGGGGCGACAGAAGCTTTGCAGCGAGAACAGCTAACAATTGGCGATTTTTACATAACATGGCTGAATTGCAAAGCCAAGCTTGAATCGATTCCAAGCGTATTTGCTAATGAATTAGTAATTAATATGAAATTACGGGAAAGAACATTATTAAATACAGATTTAGTGTTGGAAAACTTGTACATAGATGGTCGTCTAAATGTATTGTTATCAGACCAAGATAGCCTAAAAGCTCAAAAATTATTATCTGAAAAATATAAACAGTTACAAAGCCTAAAATCGCTTGACGCTCAAACTCGAGAAGTAATATGCACTACAGTTTGCACTAGCCGGCATGATAGTGACAATTCTAGTCATGACAATGATGTTTTGGAAAAAAGTTTACAAGAAGCTGAGGCACTTCGTGGTCTGCCCGGAAGAACTTCACTCGATAGTTTTGAAGGAATGCTTCAAAAATTGAGATATGAACCTAGAGTGCCCCTGGATAAAAATATATTAGCTTACTGGTCCAGTAAAGATGTGCCTAAAAACCCTACTTTGTTAAATGTCGCTAATTACGTGTTAGCTGCTCCAGCAACACAAGTATCCGTGGAAAGGCTTTTTTCTTCCGTAAAATTTATCCTTAACCCATTAAGGAGCAATATTAGCAGCAGCTTATTACAAGACATCATGTTAATCCGTTCCAATCATGACTTATTTACTTAATTAATATATTGTTTATTATACTTACTTAATACATATAATTATAATCAGCTGTGAATGGCTGTGATTCGCTATCATTCATTCACCATTATTGACAAATGTGATTTCAAAATGATTGTAAGACTGATTGGTGATTATGTAACAAATTTTAATCATTATTTAAATGCTGACCAAATAAATGAAAGAGTCATTAGTGATTATGTAACAAATTTTAATTATTATTTAAAAGCTGACAAAATAAATGAAAGACTGATTAGTGATTATGTAACAAATTTTCATCATTATTTAAAAGCTGACAAAATAAATGAAAGACTGATTAGTGATTATGTAACAAATTTTAATTATTATTTAAAAGCTGACAAAATAAATGTAAGACTGATTAGTGATTATGTAATATATTTTAATCATTATTTAAAAGCTGACAAAATATATGAAAGACTGATTAGTGTAGTAACGCTCTCACGTGATTCTTCGACTTTTCCTCTTTTGATTATTGTTTTCACTATAATCATTCTGAAATTCGCAAGTTTCTTTGTTTTCATTTATTGTCGCCTCGGGTACATGTTTCCTTTTATTTATGATAACTGTACTTTTTATTAAAGACTAGCTTCTGCCCGCGGCTTCGCCCGCGTGGATGTCGGAAATTTACCCACGGAAACGTGCTAACAGGATAAAATGTATGTGCTTCCCCAGAATGCCATCTATGTCGCGGGACCTTTGTGGCTAATTACAATAGAAAACCAATTGTGTCTCATTAGTGGTGATTAAGAGGGTACCTATATGATATCTTTACCCAAGTACCCGCTTGAGTGTAATGAGAATGTTTTGCTGAAAGTTACTCTATGTCATAGAGTGCTGCGCGCGAAAACGCAATCGCCATGGGTGGTCCGGCCGGGCGGCAGATGTTTATAAACAAAAGATTACGACTTAAGTTTCTTTGAGTGGTGCTTACATGTGATGTTTTTTGTAATGGTAAACAATAGGGCTTTGAAGTGATGTTCATTTCGTTTGAATTTATGATTGTATTCATTTACAAAAGTGGTTGTAAACATGAACAAAGATAATTTTTATCTTAGATTTCAAATAAATTGCTATAATAAAAAAAAACAAGCGGTGACCTATATGTTTTATGGTTTTAAATGAATGGTGTGTTTATTGTTAACGTAAAAAAGAAAAAAAACCCACTATGCATAGTACAATATTTATTATTTACAAGCATCCCAAGTTGAGAAAAAGAATTTCACAGACAGGAAATTTAGCGCCCAGACAAAATATTTTTTTTCTACATAAATCTTATACGTAAATTAAAAATATTAGTACCTGCAGTTAGCTTATTTAATACTTCAATATACTTGTAAAAATCGTGGCAGTAGAATCAAACACTGTATTAAAATTAGGTTTCAAGTTTAAAAAGGTTTTAAAAAAAGTATATTACTGGCATTTGTTTTCAAAAAAAGTTCTAAAGTTTGATAAAAAGTAAATAACATTAATAAAGTGAGATTAATTAATGACATTAAATACCCTTTCCAATGAGGTATTACACTTATAAATATTACATAATCGGAAAAAGATAAAAAATATTTAATGTTGACATAAAAACTAAAAAAAATATTGAAAACGAATTATGCCGGACGCGTGAACATATTTTTAAAATTTTTGAAGTTAATCTGTAATGTTTTCGTATTCAATGGACAGGATATGCATTTAGATAATAATTGTTCGATGATTTGAAGGAATCATAGAAGAAATCAACGTAATTAATTAATAAAATACCAAAAAAACAAAACATTTTCAACCGCCGCTGGTGCCCGGGAATCGGTTGAAGAAAAATACAGAAATTACGTATTATTTTACTCACCGACTTGAATCCTGTATTATATTTCCTATTGCAAATAATTGCTTGCACACATTAATAACACACACAAATAGTTTTATAACTGGCTTTCTCGTTAAATACACTTTATTTATCCGCTATCACACTAAAAAACCGGTCAGCCGCCATTGTAAAAAATAACACAACAAACAAAATTGTCATAAATCATAGAGTGGTCGCTCCTAGGGTTACCGTATATCAAAATGTGCGGAATGTAATAACGAACCATTCTAAATGTATGGAATTAGAAAGTACTACTTCATAGCAAAACAATATCGACTAAACTGGCATTACTACGACCGTTTGACGTAGTGTCCCCAAAGTAACCAGTATCATTGTACTGAAACCTGAAATGAACCCGAAATGGTCCGGTAGCATAGAAGCGGGTACCTAACTAATTAAAAAAAAAAAAACTCAATAACAGAAAATTAAATACCTACCTACCTAAATAAACTTATTTCTGATGATAACTAATCTAAACTCAATAAATAAGCAAAATCCCTAAAAACTAATATCTATACGAATGACTAATCCTACCTAACAGTATTATAAAATAACCTACGGTCACTACGTACACTATCAAATATACTACCTATACTTTAAAATTAAAATCTATACCTACGACTCATATAAAAATAAACCTAAATAACTCTAAAAACTAAAAGGAATAAAAATGAACTCCACTGCGGGTGACCCAACCTACGACAAACTTAGTATTTGCGGTTGGTGCAGTACAGACAGTGGTAATCGGGTATAGGGATCGAACCGCAAAATTAAGTTTGTTTTTTATTGTATATACTTTTCCGGGATAAAAAGTACCCAGTGTGGTGCCCAGGATATTAAAGAATAATTATACCAAGTTTCATCGTAATCGAACCGGTAGTTTTTGCGTGATGCCTGAACAAACAGACAGACAGACAGACAGACAGACAGACAGACCGACAGACAGACAGACAGACAAAAATTTTTTTAATCACATTTTTGGGTTCGGTGTCGGTCTAGTAACAACCCCTGCCATTTATTTTTTTGAAATTTTCAATGTACAGAATTTTCACTTCTACAGATTTATTATAAGTATAGATTGTGATTAGTTATCTGTGCCATTACTGCCATACTCGGCGAAAACCGAACCTGAAAAGTAGTATCTATTAATAAGCTTACTATATTATTATTTACTTAACAAATATAATTACATGTCATTGTCATAATAATTATTAATTTAACTCAGTACTTTAAATAATAATCACTTACCTGTCTTACTCATCTTAATTGTTAGTTTGCCTAAATGTCACGCGTCACTTGTTGTCAAATTCGTAAATCGTAATAACTAATAAAAATAGTAAGGCAATAGGCGCCGCACGGGTGCAAGTATCCCCCCACCTACATGCACCTCAAGTTTATTAGGTAACCCAGGGTAACACGAAAATAAGCTTTTCGAGAAGGTAACCTCTACAAAGGCTTAAGTCATTGAAGGGGTTAACCCCTTCACGTGGTTACCTTAATAAAGGTGTTAACCATTTCGCTGGGTTTCGAGGATGTAACTCGAACAAAAGGTAACACTGCGATATGAGTTACCCCATGTACGGGTTACCCTGTCCAAAGGCTTAACTCTTAAGCGGGGTTGTCCGGTCCCTGGACTATCAAAATCCACTGTTGCGAATAGCTTATTCCAATCTGAATTTGTCTGGGGATCGAACTCGCGACCCCGATAAAGCCTTATCTTTGTATTGGGTTTGGGAAACAAGAGCCATGAGAAGTATTATGGTGGTACCTACTCATTACTTTTGGTAATGAGTACCACCTATAATTTTGATTTGTTGATTTCTTTGTTATTATTATACTTGAGGAAATTAAAAAGTTGACTTAAAATAATACTTCGATAATACGAACGATGGTATAAAAAACGGTCAATATAATGTAGTAATTATTTTATACCCCAATTATTCAACATTTTTTCATAATTACTACTCATTATACACAAATACTCGAAACGCAACAACAAAGTGATGCCCTACAAGAGAAACAATTAGCAAGCAACCGACTATTAGTTAGTACAAATAAATTATATTATAACTTAAAACTTAGGTACCTGTTTATTTTAGTACTTAATCCATTTCCGTGCTGGAAATAGTTTTTTTTTTCTAAGCCATGATAATCAAGCCCAACAGCCACACGCGTGCAATAAAACGACGCAGATTAAGTCGTTATTTTATTTCATTTGCTTTAATTTATATCACTTCCGTGTTTTGTATCGATAATTTAATAAAACCAGATAAAATAGTGATCATTTATTATTTAAAAACGCAAAGAAACATTTTTATGACTTGGCAGTATGAAGTAGGTAGGTACCCAAGTCGAATGACAACAAAATCATGTTGAAAATTTAAAAAAAATCTTTTATAAAGTTTCGTGGCGAGAATTAGCTATTCTCATCTTCAATTTTGCAACATTTTTGAACAGTAAAAATACTGTTATATACTTTATGCCGGTTTCATTTTCTCGCAATCGAAGTGAAAAGCAGTGTTTAACTCGGGCATAAACGAGCTATTTTATCCCTTCTTTTATGCATTAGTTGTACAATCTACTATTATTTCAATGTAGTCACATAATTTAATTAATATACATAGGTAGGATAGAAAATATGTACCCTAATATAAGGAATCATGGTCACCCTATCAGTTGTAATATATGATATTTTTGATCCTATTTATTAAAGTTACTTAAAGTACTAATACAGCAGTTTCGCAATTTATTTGGAACGAATGTACTCCTATACATAATTCAGACAGACGAATTTCATAAACAAACGTCATATTTAAAAAGATATAGGCAAATATAGAGGGGCGTGCTGAATGAACTAAACTTGGTTTATTTTTCAAATTTAGCAAGTTGTATGAGAAACCAATGCGGTACATATGTTACTTGCCAAACATCAATTATTATTTAATAGTTTTTGGCTAAGATGGTTTTGTCTTTTTTAGATATTTTCTTATATTTTTTTTTCCAGCACGGCCCCTATCCCCTTCTATATATTATTTGTCACTACGAATTCACAATATCTGTTGCGGTAGGTACATATAACGTGTTAATAGAGTACATTCCTTGAGTTTAAGAAACTTTTTAATACGCTATAGATATATTTTTCAAGTTACACGGGGGCCGTGCTGAAAACGTTTGGCTGGCACGGCCCCCTTTTTTTGCAAATATCTTCAAAAGTACAGAGGTACATTGAAAAAGAAAAAGGTACATATACTCCTAGAGGCGAGTACATTGCATTAGTGCACACCTAAAACACAAATTCTGGGGGGCCGTGCGGGGCAAACGTACATGTATATTTGATAGTGTACGTACCTAGTGACCGTAGGTTATTTTATAATACTGTTAGGTAGGATTAGTGAGGGGCCCGTGGCTAAATATTATCAGCCGCACAGGTCGATCGGTCAGATTAAGCTACGCTTGCCGCGGTTGGTCTGTGGATGGGTGGCCATCTTTACATACCGAGACCCCTCCGTGCGTCGGAAAGCACGTTAAGCCGTTGGTCCCGGCTGTCATTCGTGGATCTTTGACAGTCGTTACGGGTAGTCAGAAGCCCGAAAGTCTGACAACCAGTCTTACCAAGGGGTATCGTATTATATTACCCAGTAACTGGGTTGTGGAGGTCAGATAGGCAGTCGCTCCATGTAAAATACTGGTATTCAGCTGCATCCGGTTAGACTGGAAGCCGACGCCAACATAGTTGGGAAAAGGCTAGGCAGATGATGATGATGAGGTAGGATTAGTCATTCGTATAGATATTAGTTTTTAGGGGTTTTGCTTATTTATTGACTTTAGATTAGTTATCATCAGAAATAGGTTTATTAAGGTAGGTAGGTATTTCATTTTCTGTTATTGAGTTTACTTTTTTAGGGTTCCGTAGTCAACTAGGAACCCTTATAGTTTCGCAATGTCTGTCTGTCCGTCCGTCTGTCCGTCCTCGCTTAATCTCTGTGACCGTTAGCACTAGAAAGCTGAAATTTGGTACCAATATGTATATCAATCACGCCGACGAAGTGGTAAAATAAAAATTGGAAAAAAATGTTTTATTAGGGTAGCCCCCCTATATGTAAAGTGGGAAGTGATTTTTTTTTTAATTTCAACCCTAACGTGTGATATATTGTTGGACAGGTATTTAAAAATGAATAGGGGTTTACTAAAATCATTTTTTGATAATGTCAATAATTTCGGAAATAATCGCTCCAAAAGTAAAAAACAATGTGTGTCCCCCTCTAACTTTCGAACTATAAGTTTAAAAAATATGAAAAAAATCTGAAAAGTAGAACTTTATAAGGACTTTCTAGGAAAATCATTTTGAACTTGATGGAAACAACAGTTTTTGTACAAAAAAGACAAAAAGTTGTACAAAGTGTTCACGCACGTACCCACTACCGGGAGCAGTTGCAGGAGCGCGGAGCGCTGCTGAAGCGCGAACATAATGGATACCCACCTTTAAACTCATAAGTGGGAACACTTATTGTGACGGACGGGAAACTACGAAACCCTAGACTGAGCGTGGCCCGACACGCTCTTGGCCGGTTTTTTAATTAGGTAGGTACTTAGGGAAAGATATCATATAGGTACCCTCTTAATCACCACTAATGAGACACAATTGGTTTTCTATTGTAATTAGCCACAAAGCGCCCGCGAGATAGATGTGTCCGTTTCAATGGCGCGGCCACGACGTTTTTTTTTTAAAAAAAACAAGCCAATATTTTGTAACAATTTGTAAAAGTTGATTCCCAAAACCATAAATTTGTCAAAGCTATGGTTAAAAAGTTATAAGGGTTTGAACGTGGCCGCGCCATTGAAACGCGGCGAACCGCGCGGCCACGGAGATCTTTAAAACTAAGCATTGCAGAGACCTGAAATTTAGGTAAATAACAGATTGAATTTGTAAAAAATTTGTAAAAATATAGGAAAAATTCCTGGGTTTATATTTTAGGAGCTGCAAGACTTAAAACCTCATGGCCGCGCCATCGAAACGGTGTGAAACACGTTATGGCCGATATCTCGCTGAAAAATCATCGCAGACGTCTGAAGTTTTTTGTAAAACCCAGATTTGAATTTGTCAAAACTAGTAAAAATACAACAAAAAATCCTAGGTTTATATTTCAGGAGCTATGAGACTAAAACCCCATGGCCGCGCCATTGAAACGGTGAAAAATACGTTATCACCGATATCTCGCTGAAAAAGCATCGCAGAGGTCTGAAGTTTTTTGTAAAACCTAGATTTGAATTTGTCAAAATAGGTAAAAATGCACAAAAAAATCCTAGGTTTACATTTCAGGAGCTGTGGTACGGTATCGCGTAGAAATAAGTCATGATTCTCTTTCGATGAAAGTAAGTGATAGCGAGATCTTTTTTTTTGTAAATAACACCTATGAATATGTAGAATTACCGACAGTAGGGATTATTTTTTTTTTTCATAATAATATAATTTTTAATGCGTCTTGAATATTTCAATAAGGTGACCATGGCTTATCTTTTACAGAAAACTTTGCACGTATTAGAATAACTCAAGGATTCTAAATTAAATGAAAATCCTTACTAAATATTATTATATATATATAATATTATAAAAGCGAAAGTAAGTTTATTTGTTACTATTTCACGCCTAAACCACTGAACCGATCATCCTGAAACTTTGCATATAGATTTTCAGGTATACGGAGACGGGCATAGGGTACCTTTTATCCCGAAAAAAACAATCAAAACGTGGTTTTTTATCGTAGATGCCACATGTCTTAAGAATATTTTCTTCCAAATTTATTGTCAAATTCTCAATTAACGCGAGCGAAGCCGTGGAAAAAATCTATTGAAACGATAAGATACAAAACTATGTTTATTTCTAAAATAGGTGGAAAGTGTTCTGTAAACAATAAGCCATGGTCACCCTATCGACTTATTCAAGACGTATTGATGATTCCGTACACAGCTCCTGAAATGTAAACCTAGGATTTTTTTGTGCATTTTTACCTATTTTGACAAATTCAAATCTAGGTTTTACAAAAAACTTCAGACCTCTGCGATGCTTTTTCAGCGAGATATCGGTGATAACGTATTTTACACCGTTTCAATGGCGCGGCCATGGGGTTTTGGTCTCACAGCTCCTGAAATATAAACCTAGGATTTTTTGTTGTATTTTTACTAGTTTTGACAAATTCAAATCTGGGTTTTACAAAAAACTTCAGACATCTGCGATGCTTTTTCAGCGAGATATCGGCCATAACGTGTTTCACACCGTTTCGATGGCGCGGCCATGAGGTTTAAGTCTTGCAGCTCCTAAAATATAAACCCAGGAATTTTTCCTATATTTTTACAAATTTTTTACAAATTCAATCTGTTATTTACCTAAATTTCAGGTCTCTGCAAAGCTTAGTTTTAAAGATCTCCGTGGCCGCGCGGTTCGCCGCGTTTCAATGGCGCGGCCACGTTCAAACCCTTATAACTTTTTAACCATAGCTTTGACAAATTTATGGTTTTGGGAATCAACTTTTACAAATTGTTACAAAATATTGGCATGGTTTTTTTTAAAAAAAAACGTCGTGGCCGCGCCATTGAAACGGACACAGATAGATGGCATTCTGGGGAAGCACATACATTTTATCCTGTTGGCATGTTCCCATGGGTAAATTTCCGACATCCACGCGGGCGAAGCCGCGGGCAGAAGCTAGTCTGTAATAACGTTAGATGTGCTACCATTCTCCAGTAAGGCACGGACAGTATGTTTTCTACCATTAGGTACAGACGCCAGCACATCAAGCTACTACAATCTGTCAGATTTCTTTAATAGATTTTCGACTTTATTGCTAAAGCATTAGTTTCAATGTTGATTGGGAAAATCTGACAGTTTCGGGTAGGTTGACCTGCTGGCGTCCGTACAATCAATAATGTCTATGAGTGCTGTAGACAGCAGGGGGGCCTAAAAAGGCCACTTTGGCAGAATCACTATATGATAACAATATGAACCATATTAAAAATCGTAAAATAGTCACAAACTGACAATTCATAATATGATCTGTGTGCAATTCATATCACGTAATTCATCTATTTGACAGTTTTGTATGGAGATTCGTAAAATGGTCCACAAATTATGAATTGCTATAATGAAGTTTAATGTCAAATAGCAGATTCATAAGAAGTTAGTCAATAGCAACATCTCACAAATCATATGGGAGGTTTCGTGAAGAAATATTGTTATAGTGGAAGATTGAGGCCTTTAAAAAACAATCTGGAGCACGCGCACCCCCTAAGAAACCATTTTAAATCGCCGACGAAGTGTAGCTTCTCTGAAAATGAACATAGTCTTCGAAATGCCGGACCTCGAGTTTGTTGGCGTTTAGAGGATAGATAAACGTGTTTCATGGTCTTATTCATGAGCTGGAGCCATACATTTGTACCCGCCACGATGGCATAAGTAATATCTACCTCCAAGGCAAGTAAAAGGATTGTTTGTGATGACAGTAGTGTGTTTTAACTAAGTAGTTCCAGATAGACACTATCATATATTATTGTAGAGGTCACAGAGCATGTAACATAGAGGTTTACTCTGTACTGCACCCTCTCAATGAAATAAAAACTTTGATCATATGCCTACATGACAACTTACTACAATCTTCTATTCACATTTTAGGTGCTGAGTACACTTAGTTTTTATGCATTGGATCATACCAGAGATTTATAGGAGCAAGTGCATATCATAAGATGCACTAAGCTAGTGTATCTGTGTGAGAGCCGTGACACTAGCTCCATCAAAATCAAAACAGGGTAAGTAAGACTATACTATAATACCTACAGTAGGAATACTTGATTATAATTTATTGTGGGGATAGACAGCTCCTCCGGTGTTAACTATAGAAGGAACCTATCATGCAGGACTAAAATTGGGTGCACACATCTATTAAAAACCAAGGGAAACATAGGGAAGTTTAAAATGCCTGATGTTTTTGCCTATATTGGTGGCACTCACATTGCTATTGTTAAGCCTTCCCAATATTAGAAGAGGTTTTTAACCGAAAACTATTACCACTCCATATCCATAAACACTCAAATTGTGAATACCTATAGTTACCAACTGTTTTTGCTAGCATTCATATAATTATGTATATTTAATGTTATCTTGCTTACCACATGGGACTGCATGTGGGTGTACTAAAAGTACACCTCTGCCGAACCCTTCAGGTTCTTATTGTCATAATTTGTACTTCAATTTTATTAAATATAAGAGGATAGGAGGTACATTATATCATTTACTAAAATTAAACAATAGTGTTAGGAAAAATATTTTACTTGTATATATTAACAATTTTCATCTTACATTATTCAAAAAATAAATAGAAACATAATAATGAATTAGTCTTTTTTTTTTCATTTAGGTTTGCAACTCTGATTTGTGGCGATGCTAGCTGTGGAGGGGCAAACCATGCCTCCTTTTTATGGAATCACCACCCACCTAGGACCCACTTGGAACAACTCCACCAGGCTGAAAAAGAAAATTTGTGGTTTAAAAGTAAGTCAAATCATCAGTCAATAATTAAAATACTTAACTTTTAAATAAAATGAAATTACAAACATCATTGTTTAATTTGACTACCTAATAGAACAAATAAATATGTTTCAGGTGACGCAGCCCAGGCGCAGGTGGCCCTTAAATCAACGTTGAAGACCACCACCAGTGGACATAGACCCCGATACCTTTTTGCCTTCATGAAAAGATTTTGTGTTATTTAAATGTTAAAATGTAGTATGTTTTCCTTTTTGTATTTGTTTATAATTATATTATATGAATTTTAATTTTATACTTAATTTTGTTTTGCATGTACAAATAAATCATACTTTACCTCTATGGGAAATCAATAAATATTCTTTCGACTGCATCAGCAAGCCTCCCAAGGTTCTGTCTGCACTATTAATTTGCCATATCAGCTGCAGCATGTTGCATCCCCATCTGAGATAAAACTCTCCGAGCCTCATCTAGTGCAACAAGAGGGTGACCTAAAAACGTAATAAAAATACCATAATCGTTGTCAATAGTCATCATTAGTCTTAACCGCAACATGAATAGCTGTAGGGTTAGAAAAATCCACTTACTGCGGCATCTCGCTGGCCTAGTTCGACGAGGCAGAAGCACTGTTGTTGCATCGGCAGCCTCCCTAGAGTAAATATGTTCCTTGATCGGCAGGGGTAGGGCTTGGTGCTGACTGACGAGTCTGACCGAACATGGGGCTGCAGTGATTTGATTAGGGGGTCAACACCGACAGCGCTTCCACTTCCACACACTACACAAGTGTAGAAAGTTGAGCAGAATGTTCCATTGTCTCAGACACTAGCTGCACGCCTTCCCATTTCTACAAAATATTACGTATATTTAAATACTTTTGCACAGCTATACGATTATATATTGATCTAAGTCAAACAATTATGCACTTACTTTTTATTAAAAACGATCTTACTAGAACGAAAATACGAAATACTTATGTTTTATTTATACTAAAAACACATCTTGTTGATGTTTACAATAATAATTGTCAACTTGACATAACTAAGTACTCCTTACCTTCTACGCGTTGCCAGCCTATAACGTTTTTATTGTTTTTAATTTCCCTTTTCAGGGCTTATCTGCGGTCTTTTTAACAGTTATAAGTATATTTTAATGAAATAACATTTAAACTGTAGAAATAAAAAATATAAAACCAATTAGATTAATAAAAACTCAAATGAAAAATTTACCGATACAATTACGGTTTTTATTTTTTTCTTGCGGCTATGTTTACGCCAAATATGATTCTGATATGAAATGAATTGTAGGTGATTAAGCTATTATGTGTAACCATTTTACGAAAATTAGAGGAATTGCTAATGATCTGCTGGGAATTCAGGAAATGAATGGATTTTAGCGGTATTGCTTAAAGTGGCCTTTTTAGGCCCCATGTGTAGATGACAAGACGTCAGTTTGAATTGTTGTATCTATATTGGAGTGGCAATCCTCCTGCGAGGCTAACATGACACATTTGTCTTGAGACACAGTAGTATCGGACTGCTGTGAAGTTCGTCTATGTGCAATGCGGTATTATGTTGTTTGGTGCATAGGTACCTACCTACTCTGCATGGCCCAAATTTGCAATCCTGAGGTCCATGTCCTTGTCTTAAGCAATTGTTGCACAGGTTGAGCCTTTTAGCCTCGGTACCTAATCAACTAAGTACATAAATTATTTATGTAGACAGTTTCACGTTGACTGCCAGATAACAGACACTAATGGTCGACCGGGGTACGTCCAGTACCTACGGCCGTCCTGGGACAGTCTCCCACGTAATGACGTATGTTTCTTGCTCCGCTGGTGACATACGCCCCACGCACCCCTGAATGCGTAATGTGGTACAACCTACTAGGGCGGGCTTCCAGAGACGGGCAGCGAGGAGGCGGTGAAATAAAAGAAGAGTTCTTGATGATTTGCTTGAAGATTTCGGTTTCCTTCTTGTTCTTGCCTCTTCGACGGCTGAGCTGCGGTCCAAAACCGCGCTCTATTTATACTCGGTTCACGTTACCTTAACGGGGACCGTGTATTTTGAGCCCTTTTTTGCGTTCATTTTTACTTAGACGAAATCTGTCAAGCCCCCGTTTTATTAAATTTTCCTTATTATTTTATTACAATTTTGATATATATTATGCCTTACAAAGTCCTTAAGCTAATTACACTTAGATATTCAACATAATTATCTATTCTATCTATACTTATAATAAATCTGTAGAAGTGCAATGAGTGGAATGCATTTTCTTTCTTTCTAAGTGAAAATTCTGTACATTGAAAATATCAAAAAAATAAATGGCAGGGGGTGTTACTAGACCGACACCGAACCCAAAAATGTGATTAAAAAAATTTTTGTCTGTCTGTCGGTCTGTCTGTCTGTTTGTTCAGGCATCACGCAAAAACTACCGGTTCGATTACGATGAAACTTGGTATAATTATTCTTTAATATCCTGGGTACCACACTGGGTACTTTTTATCCCGGAAAAGTATACACCGTGATTTTTAAGTCCGATCCGACATAAAATACCTCTAGGCGTGTTTTTTTTACCATTAATTAAGATAATAGGTACAAGGAAAAATAATTAATACATTAGAATTATGAAACATCCTGTTAATAATGTTTACGTATCAAACAGTAGAACATACCTAACCATCGCACGAGTCGAGTACATAGATCTTCGCTCGCAACAGAATGTTTCAACTACGTTATGCATCATAATAATGAACATTTCTTTCTTTTTTTTTTCTCTTAAATGTCATTTTTTTTGTTATGAATGTTTAGTAGTCATTGGATACATGAAGTGGGCTACCGTTGTCAGACGACTAAAAAGTCACGGTGTATACAATAAAAAACAAACTTAATTTTGCGGTTCGATCCCTAGACCCGATTACTGCACCAACCGCAAATAATAAGTTTGTCGTAGGTTAAGTCAATGGAGTGAAGTTTGCAATGGAGTTCATTTTTATTCCTTTTAGTTTTTAGAGTTATTTAAGTTTATTTTTATATAAGTCGTAGGTATAGATTTTAATTTTAAAGTATAGGTAGTATATTTGATAGTGTACGTAGTGACCGTAGGTTATTTTATAATACCTACTGTTAGGTAGGATTAGTCATTCGTATAGATATTAGTTTTTAGGGATTTTGCTTATTTATTGAGTTTAGATTAGTTATCATCAGAAATAGGTTTATTTAGGTAGGTAGGTATTTAATTTTCTGTTATTGAGTTTTTTTTTTAATTAGTTAGGTACTTAGGTAAAGATATCATATAGGTACCCTCTTAATCACCACTAATGAGACACACTTGGTTTTCTATTGTAATTAGCCACAAAGGGCCCGCGAGATAGATGGCATTCTGGGGAAGCACATAGGTACATTTTATCCTGTTAGCACGTTCCCGTGGGATAATTTCCGACATCCACGCGGGCGAAGCCGCGGGCAGAAGCTAGTTTTACATAAATTAATGTGTGTTATGTGTTGTTTGTGTTGTGCAAACGGTACACTAGTTGTGCCTCGTTTCCATTTTTTTTTTGTGAGATTACTAGATCAAGTGGTTTATCATAAAAAAAATTACTAAAATTTTACATAAATTAATGTGTGTCGTATTTGTATATACTAAGACAAAATAATCACCGTCGTAACATCTTTTATATAGTTTAGTTTTGGCCACCACGAGGGTCAGGGCTAGAGGCTATACAGGGTGGCAGTGACATCAACGCGCAACCAACCATGGATTCAGTACATGATTCTGAACCCCCGTTGAAATCCAGTCCGTTGAAATTTTTCGTCGGTTATTAAAAATAATTACCTGTTCCATACATTTTGATCGCGTATATAATAACAGCCGCAATGGTTAATCGAAGTATAAGCTACGCTTGCCGGTCGATCCGTGGATGGGTCCGCACCATACACATAACTTGCCAGTACCTTCATAATCCAAACTAATATTATAAATGCGAAAGTAACTCTGTCTATCTGTCTTTGCTTCACGCCCAAACAGTGGTACAGACATAGTTTGGAACTTGAGAATGGACATAGGATAGTTTTTATTACAAAAAATAAAATAAAAAATAAAATTTATTCCAGACATACAGCGCCATCTATTGGTCAAGAGTCGGCATCAATTCAGTACTGAAAATTCATCGGAAAAATGTAAATAAATAGTAAAAAGGTATGAAAATATAATATAATACAACTTTTAGTACAAAGAAAATGCTTTAACGGAGTATAGATAATTCTATTAGTACTATAATATGTCGAGTTGGTGATCGCGCAATGGTGTCGATCGTTACATGAGCTCGGTTCATATTATTGTTTTAATTCATCGGAAAAAAGTAAATAAATAGTAAACAGGTATGAAAAAAATAATATCAATATATACTTAAAGGGCAGCTATTACAGAGGTGTGACGGTGTGCGGGACCTAGGTGTTTTTCACGATTCAAAACTCTTATTTAACGTGCACATTGAGCAAATAGTAGCAAAAGCTTCGAAGTCACTGGGTTTTGTCATGAGACTCGCTGGGTGTTTCAAGAAGGCCAAAACCCTTAAGATTCTCTATTGCTCTTTTGTAAGAAGTCATCTTGAATATGCATCACAAATTTGGAACCCATGTTATGGCAAATACATAAATCGTATTGAGAGTATCCAAAAAAGATTTATTCGTTTTCTTTGTTTTCGGCTACGTGTACCATATCATTCTGATAACTACTTAAATCTCTGCAAGAAGTTTCATTTACAGCCACTTTTAGATCGTCGCCGACTTGCTGATTGCACTTTTCTTTTGAAAATCTTAAATAACGAAATTGACTGTCCTGATCTCCTGCATAAATTGCATTTCAATGTCCCCCAGAGATCAGTTAGATTTAATCCACCTATCTCCATTCCTTTTTCCTCATCCAACTATAGGCAAAACTCATACATGGTGCGAGCGAGCAAGGACTATAATATTCTATGTAAGGAGTTCTTTTTTGACCCATTTATCACCAAAGCCCATTCTGCACGCACTCGGTTGAATGCCAACTTTTTTAGCAGCGCGTAATACTTTATTATTTATTTTATTTTTAAGTTCAGTTTTTCCCCATGTCACTAAAGCCTAACATGGCGTCTGAATGTATTTGATACTTACTGCTTGTTTTTTAATTCATTGTATTTGTACTTTTATCGTGCTTGCTACTTAGTTGTTAGTGATCCTAAGATTTCTATTACCTTCTCTGTGTCTACTCGTGAGAACCTGTAATTGGCTCTGTGTCGCTACAATATTGTTATTAATTTGGTTTAGCTGTTGGTTCTCCTACCTTTAAATAAATAAATAAATAAATAAATAAATATAATAAAACTTTTAGTACCACTTTTAGTAGCAAACGTTTAGTAGTAGAACGGAGTATAGATAAATTATCCGAGTTGTCACTATGCTCGATAGATGGCGTTGGGATCGAAATAGATCGCGCTATGGTTTCGTTACACGTATTTGGTTGGGTATCGGCCGAGCGGTTCGGTACTGTCGTGGAATTATGGATTGATCGTTTCGTAAATTTAAAATTGGCTCCGTTGTATTAGTAGAATAAAAGGTTTATTTGTTGGGTTGTCTGGTGGTTGTTTTCAAAATTCAAATCATAAGAATTTTACAAGGGAGGATTATAATATAATGCGTGACTTGATTAACTCTAAAATTGGTATAAATAATCTTTGGATCAAGTTATGAATATTCCCAAACGAGTTTTCAAAATTCCACCCCTGTGCGAAAAGCGGGGGATACAGTTTATATGAAAAATCTTATTCATTTAGTTAGTAAACTTGAAACTTGGCAAGAATACTTGCCTAAGTAAGTAATAAAGTTTATCATTATAAGTTTTTCAAAACTACCCCTTAAAAGGGGTGGGGGGGGGGTGTTAAGTTTGTGTGAAAGAAATTGAATGCGCGGTCCGAGTAACTCGAAACTCAGTATTGATACTTTTGACAGAAAATAATTAATAATAAGTAGGTAAAGTTGTCCAAAATTTACCACTGACGGGACAAAAAGGGGTAATTCCGTTTTTAAGGGGAGGATTTGACCTTGAAACTGTACCTATGTTACATTTTCACGCCTAAACCACTGAACTTCTGATTTGGCATAGAGATAGATGGCATCCTGGGGAAGCACATACATTTTAGCACGTTCCCGTGGGATAATTTCCGACATCCACGCGGGCGAAGCCGCGGGCAGAAGCTAGTACTTATAATGAATCTGTAGAAGTGAAAATTCTGTACATTGAAAATATCAAAAAAATAAATGGCAATAATGTTACTAGACCGACACCGAACCCAAAAATGTGATTAAAAAAATTTTTGTCTGTCTGTCTGTCTGTCGGTCTGTCTGTCTGTCTGTCTGTCTGTTTGTTCAGGCATCACGCAATATAGATATTAGTTTGTAGGGATTTTGTTTATTTATTGAGTTTAGATTAGTTATCATCAGAAATAGGTTTATTTAGGTAGGTAGGTATTTTATTTTCTGTTATTGAGTTTTTTTTTTATAATTTAGGTAGGTACTTAGGTAAAGATATCATATAGGTACCCTCTTAATCACCACTAATGAGACACAACCTGGGGAAACACATACATTTTATCATCATGAAATCATCACTTTTACGTTTTCTTCGTAGCGGTCCCGCCACTACTTGCGCCCTGGTGCCCAGATAGGGTCTCGTCGCCGACAACTTTAACACTAGGAATAGGAATAAACTAGATCAACCGCGCTTCAGATTGTCTAAAGTAAAAACTTCTTTTATGGGGTACTGTGTAAAATGTTATAATAAAATACCACTAGATATTCTTCAACTAAATGAGAAGAAATTTAAAACTTGCATTAAACGCACACTGTGTAGACAAGCATATTATAAGTTGGACGAGTATATAGTAGATAAAAATGCTTGGCTTAATGCTGGTCCTGCTCCACAGGCACTTGGGCTTACAAGTTGATCACAATTTCAGTGTTTGGAGGAGATGCTTCCCCCTTTTGTTTTTCTTTTAGCGTTTATTTTATTCAATCAGGATTAATTTTTTTTTTTTTTTTCATTATTAATAGTAAATTTTTTCTTCATGATTGGTAGTAAATTTTTTTTTTCTCGTCATCTCTTATATTAATTGCAAAGTATAATTTAGAAGCATTTTTGAAAATTTTGTAAATGTAAGAACCATGGATCCGTTTTTTATGATATTTTGATGTTGACTTGAAAGAGCATGGCAGTTGAGAATATGTCATGCTCACTTAGATGTCTCACTGGTGGTGGCGCGTGTGTTGGATCATTCGGTTCCCTACGAAATGGTTGAGCTGGGTGGTGCTGATCCACGCGTCATGTTCGTGAACGGGCGCCATCAGTTGAGACTGGTCATCTCTTAACTGCCAGGGCTTATTTTTAATTTTAAGTATATTTTAATTTGTTTCTTTACATTGTTCTCACATATAGAAGCAATAAGAATAATGTACCCAGGATTTTGTAAAAATATCTTGATTTAAAAGAGTGTCCGTGGAGTTTCTTGCCCGTTCTTCTCCATAGAGATCTACGGTTTGGAATGGGCAAACTAGCTTCAACTTTCTGACTAACTGACCGACTATTTAATTTTGACAATTCAAAAGTGCCTGTATATGGTTTAATTGAAATAAATGATTTGAGTTTGAGTTTGACAGACACATTAGAAAAGTCCTAGGAAACGCCGTGCTCATCAAAGCACTAATAATAAAAATTCGATCCAGCCGAATCCCTTTTGCTGCCCTCTCTCTGTGACACCCTAAGCCGAGGTTCGTTCCCCACAGGGGGTGCCCTTAGCGTGTAGTCACTTAAATATTTAGTAATAAGCTCTGGCTGGAGGCTTTAAGTTTTCTTAAGGCAACCACAGGATAGTCCGGTTAAGTAGTCACGACCTCTCAAGGTCAACTACGAGACGCCAGAGTAAAAAAAAAAAAAACATTAGAAAATCTATTGTTGGCGGACACCGTGTGACCGTGGTGGCAGTTAATTACTTAAAATTAGACGGATTGGAACAAAATATATTTTAATTTTTTTAATAATTCTATAAAATAAACAAATATAACTACTAGACTAGCTGTTGCCCGCGGCTTCGCCCGCGTGTACGTCGAAATTTATAGCCTATTTTGTTTATTTATTTATGCTCACACTGGAACGCCATACAGCAATTACACCAATGGAGCAAAAAATCACTTCAAGTGCTGCTTTCCATCCATCTTGTGCGCGGTGGACATCGAACAAGTGGCACAAACATCAAAATTCAACTCTTTCCTCTTTATAATATTAGTATAGTTTTAGAAGGGTCTACCCTTTATAGCAGAACTTTTTATGTCATAATATTGTTTTGCATAACAGCGGATGGCATAAACTTCATTTCGCAGAAAATCGTTTGGCAGACAGTCATTTATCATACATTCAAAATTCATAATTTTGTAAGTCAGAATCATCTTTAGGCATAAATTTCATATCCATAATAATTAAAAAGTAGAACCATCATATCGCAGAAAGTTCACAGTCAGAATCGTCTTTTGGCATACATTTCATACCGATAGTCATTAAAAGGCATATCTCAGAAATTTTAGAGTTAGAATCATCTTTTGGCATACATTTCATATCCATAATCATTACAGAAAATTCATTAATTCATTCCCCATGCATGCAGCATGCAAACAAGCATACACCATGCATGCAGCAATCATGCAGCATGCAAACAAGCATACACCATGCATGCAGCAAGCATGCAAGCATGCAAACATGCAAACAAACATACACCATGCATGCAGCAAGCATGTAGCATGCAAGCAAGCATGCAGCATGCAAGCAAGCATGCAGCATGCAAGCGAGCATGAAAACATGCAAGCAAGCATACAACATGCATGCAGCAAGCATGCAGCATACAAGCAAGCATGCAAGCAAGCATGCAACATGCAGCAGCCTACGCGGGCTTAAATTACACTCTAGGGGTAGGGCAGACAAGACTACGTGGAGTCGGTTTTGCAGCGATTCGTTTCTGTCACTAACATTTGTAGCACAACATATTATTGACTTTTCACGACAATGTTTTAATTTAAGTTAAAAATGCTATTGTATAGAAATGTCAATATGCCTAATAAAATTATTCCAAACGAAATTCTGCCATTTTCATAAGTATGCGAAGTGAACGTTATGCTAAACGAAATTATGCCAAATAAAATTCTGCTATCTTAAAACTATGCCTTTGTAAATTCGGACATATAAACGTTCGGCCAAACAATAATTATATTAAATCATGTTTATGCCTTAAAAATATTCGTTTATAGAAGATTATGCCAAGTGTGTTATGCCAAATACATTTCGGAGCATCAAGATTCTGCCAGATAGAGGGAACCCGTTTTAGAAGTGATCTAGATTGATTGATCATTTTTTAAGATGCTCGTGAAAATCGTCTGCGGTTCAATTGCATTCAAATGAGACCATTTCATTAAAAAATTAAGTATCTTCAAAATGTAATAAGTCGTTTGCGCAAAAAATGACAATCATTCAAAAAACGACTAGTTATTGCAGAAAAATTATCCAATGAAGCTGCATTCCAAAAAGTGACAAAAAATATGACCAAACCAGCACAACTGTTAGTTCACATGCAACTGAAGTTCACCAAAAAATCAAAGGGAAGACGGTTTTCTCTTGAGGAAAAAGTGATGTCCTTGTCACTTTTCAAACGGAGTCCTAAATACTACAGGCTGTTGTACAAATATTTTTCATTGCCATCAACTAGATACACCTGGTACAAATTTAATTAGGCTCAGCAATCGCTTCATAGCTTTTGCTGAGCCTAATTAAATTTGTACCAGGTGTATCTAGTTGTATTTGAAAAGATTAAAAAAGGGCTAGATGAAAAGGATGTGCCAGATCGACTCTGCATTCACATGTTCGACGAAATGTCGATTACGCCACAAGTGCTTTATACTCCTGTTTACAAAAAGGAAAAAAAAACAGTACATTCTGAATAAACGGTTTAAATGATAGTTATTATAATGATCATACATCAACACTATTTAATTAGTTATAAGGTTTTTTAGTCTGTGGACACGAATTGGTCATATAGAAGGAAAGAAAAAAAATGTATATACCCAGATACAACCTGAACCTGAACCTGATAATGGGCATCTTTTATAAAAGCTTGGTGCCATTTTTTTGACAATCAAAGACGAATATTTTGCATTTGTTCTTAAAATTGGTTGTGTATTGAATGATTCAAAAGGGAGGTGGTATATTGTTCCAGATCTTGGACGCTACATATTTAAAACTGCCCTTATACCCTTTTGTTTTGTGTCTCGGTATCATAAGCGTTTCATTTACTTTTGATCTGGTATATTAGCTGTGGTCATTCTTACACCAAGATAATTATTTACTGTACCTACAGGTATGAGGGACTTTTACTTGCAATAATCCTGTGTATAAAACTCAACAAATGTTGATTGCGTCGCGATTCCATGTTAAGTTGTCCCTTCTCATTTATAATAAGGGAAATGTGCCATCTTCTTGGAACTTTATAACAGAAGCGTATGCATGCATTCTGGACTCTGTATGCATTTTTTAATTTTTTTGCAAGAGTCTGGGTCCATACACCACATCACAATAGTTAAATGGTGACAGTACAAGTAGATCTGAAAGTAGTCTCCTAATATTCTCGGAGAGGTACTCACGGATTCCATAGACAACCTTCAACCTGTAAAAAGCATTCCGAATCCGGCTATTAATATGCTCTACAAATCTAAGTTCGTCGTCCATTACCAGCCCCAGATTTTTTGCGACATTTACCCTTTCTATTAGGTCTCCATTAACAATCATTGGCTCGTATAGATCGTCAGCTGTTTTAATCTGGTATTTGGTACCCAATATCATGCATTTTGTTTTAGATGCGTTAAGCACTAGCGTGTTTTTTGGAGCAGTGGTTAAGCGATTGACTGCTGCGCTGCGTGTCGCGGGTTTGATTCCCGCACGGAACAAATATTTGTATGACCTACAAGTAGTTGTTCCGGGTCTGGCTGTTTGTGTAGGTATGTGAGTTTAATTGTTTGTAAACGCACCCACAATACAGGGAAAAATCCTAGTGTGGGGCAATGTCTAAAAAAAAAAGAAACAGACATTATACCTACATACATTTTTGTTATATTCCACAATGGGCTTGTACGCTATCTTACACCCACAGGTTGCCTGCGAGAGATCTCTGCTAGAGATAAGCTTAACTTCGTAAACTCCGCCCCTAAGATACCCACTGACCATCGGCCTTGTAAAAGTGTATTTTTATTTATGTGCAATAAAGAGTTCTAAACAATGATCGTCCAGAACCTTTAACTAGTGATGGATTTTTAGCAAACTCAAATATTCAATTATGTAGGTACATAATCATCTCAGAAGTTGGAACTTACCACTTGCGGTGCGATCCATTGCAGTATAACTCGCTGCGCTTTCACAATATTAACAATGTGTCTTCTCCTTCCTGTGAGTGATTTCAGTACCACAATTTATACAATGTATAGATTCACTAGGCAAAATCGCAAAGTCCGTGTTCACGCGCAAGTCTTTATGTAAAGCGGGTTCATTATACGAAGAAATGTCAGTTTTAACGTTTGAAGCGGGTACTGAGTCCGAGAGTGAGCCGGGGTCGTCGGATAGAAAATCATCAGAATCCATTTTGAACAGCACAAGTCGTCAAAAATAGCTAAAGTCGAAATAATATTCACAATACGATACGAAAAAGAGCGGCAAACGCAAAACGAATGACATTGACAATTTGAAAATCGAGCGCCAATCGGGTCTGGGTTAGGTATTGTTGCCAGTTCTCTGCACTGTCAGTCGAACACTCGATTTGAAATCGATTCCATCGTGCTGTGCTGTTTTGTTTCTCGGCGCGGGCTTGCGAACAACGAGCAATGGGTAGCTCGCCGCCCGGCTGACCAGTAGGTAACTGTCTGGACCGAGCCAAAGTCGTCGACGGCACGTAGTGTTCCACGCGCGCGTCAAAGAGATGTCAGCAAAACCGTAGGAGCCCAGCAGGGCCGATGTTTGCTAGGGCCGCGGGGGATTCCTGAAAAGGAAACCCATGGCTCTAGAACGCAAGGGGCAACTGAATGCAGAATGACACTTGTGTGGTTTTAGTCAGTAAAAGATAAATGGATGATTTTATCAACTCTAAAAAAATGTTCAACGTAAACTATATCTTTTTATTTATGTAAGGTTAAGATGATGGTGATGCTGATGATGAACCCTCCAACGGCCAGAGCAAAGCTCGGTCTTCCGGGAAAACATTTTAATGTTTCGAAGCTCTCGAATCGAAATATCAAAAATATCGATATTATTTTTTCTGTGATTTTATTCTTTAGGCAACCCTAAATCAACGCGCCCCGCACGCCGCGCCGCAACTGTCACCATACAAATACAAATCAATTAAAAATCTTTTTATTCGTTTTTAATATTATTTATTTTGACACTCCGGAATAGGGACTAATGTTCAGTAAATATTATTACTCAATATAATATGTGTATGTACTCAATTATTTATGAATTCCTTTTTTCCCAATACGGTTGTTCACGGTTAGCCCATTTTGGTTGATGTCCTTTGAGTGTCGTCCGCATACAGGTGTACCTTACAGTGTCTAAAAATATCAGGTAGATCAGCCGTAAAAATAATAAATAAAATGGGACTCAAAATAGATCCCTGTGGGACACCTCTTTCCACAAGCATACTTTTTGACTTAATGATATTTCCTTTGTCATCATCTGTAACAACTTGCTGGTGTCGATTCGAGAGGAAAGATCTGGACCATCTGCAGCTATCTATCGAAATTCCGTAATGGATAAGTTTGGCAAGTAGTAGTTCTCGATTCAGACAGTCAAATGCCCTCGAAAAATCGAATAAAACAAGCATTGAGCAATTTCCAGCATCTGATTCAGACAGTATATCATCGGCGACATGAGCCAGAGTCGTTGCTGTACCATGACCTGGACGGAAACCTGATTGGTATTGGGGCAGAATTGAATTAGCCTCTAGGTACACTTTGAGTTGCTTTTCAACTACTCTCTCGATAACCTTTGAAAGAACAGGAAAAATACTTATTGGTCGCAAGTCTTTAAGTTCATTAATGTTTTTACATAGTTTTTGGGATGGGTTTAACTAATGCCTTTTTCCAGGAGTCAGGAAATATATTTGTTTCTATGTATTTATGTGTGTGTGTGTCGCGGGTTCGATTCCCGCACAGAACAAATATTTGTAAGTCCTACATGTACAAGTCTGTCATCACTATTATCTGACCCACCCTAAAAACAAACGAATTTGGACCCTCTGGCTGTAACATTAAGGTTTATTCAATTTATATGAGCTTAACAGACAAGTGCTCGAGGACTCGATGGACAAATACAGTAAAAATACAGACACGCAAATTTGATCTTTAACACGTAAGGTTAAGGTAAACCCACCCAACATTGTCGGAGCCACCGGCATTATATATCATTTTGTTAAGCTATTTTAATCATTATCTCGTTGACATTAAAGTTGAAAAGCTTTTAAGTCACACTACATATGTAATTACAACCCAATCATTAATTTCGCGTATTTCCAACAAGTTCTTGTGGCTTAGCGGTTTGATGCTGGATTGGCAAAGAACAACATGTGGGTTCGAAAATACAGTCCACCTATATTATCAGTTTCTTTTTAATTTGTTTTCATTTCTACAATATTGCTTGCATTATTAAAGAACGACCAATATGATTTGTGCCTAATAACTTATCTTGTAGACAGGTGGGTAAATTGAAAAACTTTAAGTTCACAGAATTTATATTTACCAAGAATGGTTGGATACGAAGTAAAAAATATATTTGCTTCGTGAGGTAGATAATAAATTCATCTAAGTGACAAAAGTTACACTACGCCTAATAGCAGTGACTGCGCTCACACATTTGTAAATCGTTTCACATAACTCGATAAGTATATTTAAGCAATTTGGTGTTACCAAACATAAAATCATATTTTTACATGAGTAGAATGTTGGAATTAGAGAGATTGGTCATCGACTTAATATAGCAGTAAGTGTTTTTTTATACCTATTTTATTTTATTGATTGTGATTAACGAACGCGTAGTTGGCTATTTTACCATTACATTCACTCCTTACAAGTTACATACACGGTTCCAAAAATGTTTTTTTTTTTTTGTTTTAGAGAAATACGGTCAGTCTATGCCTAAGACGTTATGGAGACAATGGAAATATTCAGCGGATTCGTCCAGGAGCAAAAGCCATCAAGTATAGTCCCGAATTCGAACGCCACCGTTGTTTCAAGTCAAGTTGAAAATCCATTTTTTGCCCATTCGTGTAACCGCAATAAACCACAATATTTCAGTGGAAACAGTGAGAAGGCATTTACACGCTGCTGGGATAAGGAATTATAAACCGGCACAGAAAATTGCATTGACACCTGCTCATCGCGAAGAAAGGGTCCGTTTTGCCCAGGAATATTTAAATTTTATTTTTTTTATTTTCTATTTTTAAACACACCATGTAAGTAAATGCTCAATGGATTGATTGTTAAACCATTAAAATGTTGCAGATTATGTGGTGATGTTATTGTTATAAATAGATTGTTTCTATTTAAATAACATGTTTATTCACTACATATAGGCAGCTATAAATCTGTAAAGCATTTCACAGATGAATTCATGTTCTCGATAACAAACTTTTAAGCATAGCCTTGTTTAATGTTAATAAATGGTTAGATTTGATTATGGCATACTAATACAAAATGTAGGTATATTAATATGGAAATATATTTCGGAGATGTTGAGGGATTTTTATCCGAAATTCCATCGGTGTCCGTCAGGTTGCACGTGGTTGGGTAGAATCAGTGCGCACACCCGGCGCGGTCGAGCTCTGGGGGTCCAATGTGACATGTCGCTAACACACTAGTCTCACCATGACATCTGACAGATGTCAAACGCCACACGCGACAAGACATTGACAACCCCGACTCGAACTACTGACTCAATGACAACTGTTTTCGATTTGATTAATCGAGTAAGGTATCTTAAACGCTAATAGATGGCGCTACTAGTACGTAATCAAACCTTTTACTTCACTGCTCCGACACGGCCATACTGACAGCGAGCGCGTTCTCGCGCGATCTTTTCCGACCGCTATAAGTTCAAAACATGGGGTTTCCATATTGGGACATTAAAGTTAAGAGCGTGGAGCTCAATGCAGCGTCACGAACACACAGCGTGGAGCTTTAAACGATCAATCCACACAAGCACAAAGCGCGGAACTTCCAATGCTCAATCATCACAAGCAACAAGCGCGGAGCTTTCAATATTCAATAGTCACGTGCACAAAGCGCGGAGCTTTCAATGCTCAATCGTCACAAGCACAAAGCGTGGAGCTTTCAATGTTCAATAGTCACAAGCACAAAGCGTGGAGCTTTCAATGCTCAATCGTCACAAGCACAAAGCGTGGAGCTTTCAATATTCAATAGTCACAAGCACAAAGCGTGGAGCTTTCAATGTTCAATAGTCACAAGCACAAAGCGTGGAGCTTTCAATGCTCAATCGTCACAAGCACAAAGCGTGGAGCTTTCAATATTCAATAGTCACAAGCACAAAGCGTGGAGCTTTCAATGTTCAATAGTCACATGCACAAAGCGCGGAGCTTTCAATGCTCAATCGTCACAAGCACAAAGCGTGGAGCTTTCAATGTTCAATCATCACAAATAAAACTTGTAGGGTACCTTGCACACTACCATAATGGTTCCCTGTTATGTTGACAATATTATTTGCACTCTTGCCAATTCACTTTGACACAACGCAATCTTTGATGCATTCGATGCCAGAATCAAAATAAAACGGATATGACTCACCCAGAACTCATCAAAGCACTGCTCGGATTGCCGACATAGCAAACGCCAGCACAGCACTAGACATAGCACGCTGCTGCAGGTGCTGCTGGCCTGGAATGAAACATGCCCGCAAAGTATCACACAGCTCTGCCACTCCTGGTCACATTTGGTACAGGCAAAAACACAATGAAAATTCGAACAAACTAAAAATAGCAGAGTTCAGAGCATTACCCACTATTTGATTCCCAAATCTCAAGGTTACAATAAAAATAGTCAACTAAGATGCATGTGTCTCATACTGTCTAGTAACCTCCAGTTACTCTACTCGTCAAATTCATTTGCGCATCCCCTTCGGATCGCCAAGTCACTTCTGGACTTTATGGTTTCTCACGAAACCCCACACAACACACACAACTTAATCTCTACTCTGTTTCATCACATAGCTCAGAAGCTTGACAATGGTAAGAAATGTGTTGCACTGTTCCTGGATCTCGCGAAGGCCTTCGACACGGTCTCGATTCCCATCTTAATTTCTAAGCTCGAGTGCCTGGGTATGCGAGGTACCCAGCTATCTCTATTTCAGAGCTATCTTACAGATAGGACACAGAGTGCCAAAATTGGAACCTACTCTAGCTCCGATTTAAATGTAGCTTTTGGCGTGCCACAGGGCAGTATCCTTGGCCCCAGTTTATTTTTAATCTATATGAATGACCTGTGTAGCCTCAGCTTGGAAAGCGGTACAATATTTTCCTATGCGGACGATACAGCATTTGTATTTGCGTCGGAAGGCTGGGAAGAGGCGTATCGCCTTGCTCAGAAGGGTTTCGATACAGTCGGTGAATGGCTCAAGAACAACTTGCTTACCCTGAACATATCGAAAACGAAAATAATAAATTTTTCAATTCGAAATACAAATGTGTCAGTTACAAACTCATTAAACGTTTCTGCCCAGCTGACACAGTCTTATGGTAGTAACGATGGCAATGGTACCCGTGATCAATGTAACATTGAAAGAGTCACTTCGATTAAGTATCTTGGCATAGTGATTGATTCCAACCTAACAGGCTTAAAACTCAGGTTCTCGTAGTAAAATTATAAGTCTGTTTCAGTCCTACAATCTTGTAAACCTATTTTTGGAGCCCACAAGAATAACCCCTACTAGTGCCACATGCCTAGATAATATTTATACAGATATTATACCAAGCCACAAAGAAATTATAAATTTACTAGATTCTGATCATTGCGGGCAAAGGATTACTATTCCAAATCAAAACAAAATAGTGGTTAAAAAAGATATCACTGTTAACCCCAAAACTGCATGTCGCTTGAAGGTTTTCAAAAGTAAACTCACTGATAAATTACCAGTTTTGTCCATTCATGCGGATCCTAATCATCTATATGATAATTTTTTTAATATATACTGTAAACAATTTAATTCAACCTTTATTCCCAAGACTATCTCGGTTAATAGTAACACATGTTTCAGTGATTGGGCTACCATTGGTATTCATAAAAGTAGAAAGCGGCTTTATGAACTGTACAATGAAAGGACTTACGTAAACACTGATGAATTTAATTTGTATGTAAGAAATTATTCAAAATTATTTAAAAAAGTTTGTTATATGGCCAAGTCACGTTATTTGGGTTCAAAGATTAAAAACAGCAATAATGTAATTAAAACGACCTGGTCTATTATTAATAGTGAAGCGGGAAGATCTAGTAACCGAAATACTGACTACAGCCTGTCTATTAATGACAACATAATAAAATCAGACTCACAAGTCGCCGAGGCATTTGAAAATTTCTTTTCAGATATTCCCGTTTCAACTACTAAATCCCTAAACTCATCACCTTCTATTGCTGAGTCTTTGCTTATGGAAAATGTTAATGGTTGCGATTCGGAATTTCATTTTGAACATGTTACCTGTAGAGATATAATTAAAACCTTTCACACTTTAAATGTAAAAAAGACTGCAGATCTGTGGGGCAATTCTGTAGAAGTTGCTAAGTCTATTATTGACATTGTAGCACCTACTCTAGCTCTTATCTTTAATAGTTGTATTGACAGTGGGGAGTTTCCTGACCTTATGAAAAATAGTAAAATCATACCTTTGTTTAAATCAGGTAGTACATCAGACCCTACAAATTATAGACCTATTTCTGTACTACCTACCTTTAGTAAAATTTTTGAGAAATTAATTTTAGAACAAATGCAAAGATTTTTTAATAAACACAAATTATTACATAGCAAACAGTTCGGTTTTACAAGGGGTCGTTCAACTACTGATGCCGGTGTTGAACTTATAGGACATATTTATAATGCATGGGAAGACAAATGCGATGCCTTGGGCATCTTTTGTGATTTGTCCAAGGCATTCGATTGCGTTCTTCACGAAACTTTAATCAGGAAACTCCGCCACTACGGAATCCGGAACGCTGCTCTGGATCTTCTTACTTCATACTTGAGTAAGAGGATTCAGAGCGTTGATGTTAACGGAAAAAGATCTCCCGGATCTTTAGTAACAATGGGAGTCCCACAGGGCTCAATTCTTGGTCCTTTCTTGTTTCTTATTTATATTAATGACTTGCCGTACCTCATAAAGGATAATCATGATATAGTGTTGTTTGCAGATGACACTTCACTTTTGTTTAAACTTAAACGTCAGCAGCAGGTTACTGACGATGTAAATAGCGCGATCTCTAAAGTAGTCCACTGGTTCAATGTTAATAATTTACTTCTAAACGAGAAAAAAACCAAATGCATTAAGTTTACGTTGCCTCACGTTAGACAAGTGAAAACTAATGTGTTGGTAAAGGGCGAAGAATTGAATCCTGAAGACAGCACAGTATTCTTAGGCATAACTTTGGATGCTAAGCTTCAGTGGGGTCCTCATATAGACAAATTGTCAAAAAAGCTAAGTTCCGCAGCATACGCTGTTAGAAAAATTCGTAATTTAACTGATATAGAGACAGCCCGTTTAGTGTACTTTAGCTATTTTCATAGTGTAATGTCGTACGGTATTCTATTGTGGGGAAATGCCGCTGATATTCAGACTATCTTTGTTTTGCAAAAGCGAGCTGTTCGATCAATTTATAAATTAAGTCCGAGACACTCGCTCAGAGAAAAATTTAAAGAAATTAATGTTATGACTGTGCCTTCTCAGTATATTTATGAAAATCTTTTATATGCCCATAAAAATATAAAATTGTTTAAAAAATACAGTGATATCCATGATATAAATACTAGGAACAAACACAAATTTGTTCTACCTACAACAAGGCTCAAGAAAATAGGTGGCTCGTTCAGATGCCAATGTATACGCTTTTACAATAAAGTTCCAAGCCCCGTTCAAGATCTAAGCCTTAATAAATTCAAATCATTCATTAAACGTAAGTTGTGCGAGAAAGCATTTTATACCGTTAAGGCTTATATCGAGGACAAAAAGGCTTGGGATTAAGCTGCTTCCAATTTTTACATATTGAATGTGTTTATTTTTTATTTTTGTTTTGTTGATGTTTTTTTTTTTATATACACTTTGACATTGATGAATTTGATATATACTATGACATTTGCTTACTTTGTAAAGTATTCTATTATTTTAATTATTGTGAATGTGAAGACTATGTGGGTCATTGTATTTATATTATTTTTCTCTCTGTTCTCTTAGTTTTTGGCGTGGTCTGGCAGTTTGAGTAATTAATGTGGCCTACCCAAATGTCCTTTCTTTGGTATTGTTCGTCGGATCGTTGAGCTCTCTAAGTTTTGAGTTGAGCTGCACGATTTCTGACAAATGCGTGCACTGACTGGACAGGTCCTCTCAAACTGTTTGGTTCTTTCTTCAAAAAAACCATCTCAGACATAAATCTACATGGTCTTCACATGGTCTGACCAAGATTATGTCTGGACTTTAAAAGAGACTGTGACGTCTGAGTTTGTTTCGGCCTTTCTTCTCAGACTAGTCAGATAGGAAACGCCGACCTCATCTAGTTTTAAAATATGATTGACGTGTAAAAGTGTTTGTACAAACCTACTTACAAAAATAAAATCATTTATCATTTATCATTCATTTATCATTTATCATTTAACATTCAAAGAGTACATAATGCACCTATCAAATAGAGTACGCAAACTGATGTACATTTTTAAACAACTACGCCAATCAGCAGATACTGTTGTCATGAAAATGACTTATCTGGAACTGTGTCAGTCAATTTTGATTTATTGTGTCTCGTCCTGGGGCGGGGCAGCGAGATCTCACTGTATTCAGATCGAACGTGCGCAGAGAGCGGTTCTTAAGGTGTGCTGTTTCAAGCCAAGACTTTATCCTACCGTCAAGCTCTATGAATATTGTCAAGTCCTTACGGTTAGGCAATTGTTTTTACTGGCCACTGCTATTAAACAACATGCTATTTCCAACTATTCTCAGCAAACTAATCGCCGTAACCATATAGTTGCCCTAGCTACTCCTCTCAAAACTTCTTTCAGTCATAGATTCTTTATTTTCCTTGGACCCTATCTTTACAATAAACTAAACCGAATTCTTTCCCTGCACTCTTTGAACAAACATAATTTTAAAATCGCCCTACAAGCCTGGCTGCAAAGCCAAACATATACTGCCACAGAAGCTCTCTTTGACGTACTAGTCTAATCAGACTCATCCACTAATACTCTCTCTAACACACAAGCACACACTAACCTATATTTCATAAAAACCTCCCAACATACTTTTACTTTTTAATCGTTTTTGTATTTATTTTCACTATAATAATAAGCTCACTAACTGTTTGAAACTTTTGTTACTTGCTATGTTATTCAGATGTAAGCTATCAAATATGTAACCATAAACAGGTGGGGACCTGGTGACCTGTATTACAGGTGTTACTACCTACCACAGGCACCAGCGATCCACAAATCGTCAGCTATCACTTGTGTAAAATATTGTTTGTATTGTTTTTTGGCTTGGGGTGAGAAATAAACACTTTTTATTATTATTATTATCAACAAAACTATTACTTGACTCTCCTCAAATTTGTTAGTAATACTTTGATCCAAACTATCATCGATAATAAAAGATTCCTTTAAGCCTCAGTAATACCTGGTCAGGAACTGTATCAACTTACTCGTAGCTTACATACAACGCTCATGGCGCTGCAGCTAGTGACACTCATGCCACCCATATCGTCATCACCTCAAGTGATATGACCAACACAACAATAGTCGCCTTTGAGACCCGGGTCCCCACTGCACCACCAGCTGCCCATCGCCCCCTGAACAACTCACAACTCGAATTGCAGTTACGACTACAGACAAGTGCGTACAGTGTGACCTAATACCCATGGTATGTGCTCTACTACTCGGTGGAAGAACTCTCCTCACCGTCTTCTACGTTTAACTCGTTAAAACACTACATACTTAGAGGCATCGTTTGTATGTGAGCGTACTTATACGAGCGCCTAGAGTTGAAGGCTTTTAAAGTATTGATTCAACCAGAGTAATGTAAACAAACTTTGATTATCTAATCATCGTTTGCGTAAATCATCAACCAGTGCCATGTACAGTCTGTCATCACTATTATCTGACCCACCCTAAAAACAAACGAATTTGGACCCTCTGGCTGTAACATTAAGGTTTATTCAATTTATATGAGCTTAACAGACAAGTACTCGAGGCCTCGATGGACAAATACAGTAAAAATACAGACACGCAAATTTGATCTTTAACACGTAAGGTTAAGGTAAACCCACCCAACATTGTCGGAGCCACCGGCATTATATATCATTTTGTTAAGCTATTTTAATCATTATCTCGTTGACATTAAAGTTGAAAAGCTTTTAAGTCACACTACATAATTACAACCCAATCATTAATTTCGCGTATTTCCAACAAGTTCTTGTGGCTTAGCGGTTTGATGCTGGATTGGCGAAGAACAACATGTGGGTTCGAAAATACAGTCCACCTATATTATCAGTTTCTTTTTTAATTT
This sequence comes from Apamea sordens, assembly GCA_945859715.1. NCBI lineage: Eukaryota > Metazoa > Arthropoda > Insecta > Lepidoptera > Noctuidae > Apamea > Apamea sordens. The sequence continues at coordinate 7,575,741 of OX244014.1, forward strand.
GTTTTCATTTCTACAATATTGCTTGCATTATTAAAGAACGACCAATATGATTTGTGCCTAATAACTTATCTTGTAGACAGGTGGGTAAATTGAAAAACTTTAAGTTCACAGAATTTATATTTACCAAGAATGGTTGGATACGAAGTAAAAAATATATTTGCTTCGTGAGGTAGATAATAAATTCATCTAAGTGACAAAAGTTACACTACGCCTAATAGCAGTGACTGCGCTCACACATTTGTAAATCGTTTCACATAACTCGATAAGTATATTTAAGCAATTTGGTGTTACCAAACATAAAATCATATTTTTACATGAGTAGAATGTTGGAATTAGAGAGATTGGTCATCGACTTAATATAGCAGTAAGTGTTTTTTTATACCTATTTTATTTTATTGATTGTGATTAACGAACGCGTAGTTGGCTATTTTACCATTACATTCACTCCTTACAAGTTACATACACGGTTCCAAAAATGTTTTTTTTTTTTGTTTTAGAGAAATACGGTCAGTCTATGCCTAAGACGTTATGGAGACAATGGAAATATTCAGCGGATTCGTCCAGGAGCAAAAGCCATCAAGTATAGTCCCGAATTCGAACGCCACCGTTGTTTCAAGTCAAGTTGAAAATCCATTTTTTGCCCATTCGTGTAACCGCAATAAACCACAATATTTCAGTGGAAACAGTGAGAAGGCATTTACACGCTGCTGGGATAAGGAATTATAAACCGGCACAGAAAATTGCATTGACACCTGCTCATCGCGAAGAAAGGGTCCGTTTTGCCCAGGAATATTTAAATTTTATTTTTTTTATTTTCTATTTTTAAACACATCATGTAAGTAAATGCTCAATGGATTGATTGTTAAACCATTAAAATGTTGCAGATTATGTGGTGATGTTATTGTTATAAATAGATTGTTTCTATTTAAATAACATGTTTATTCACTACATATAGGCAGCTATAAATCTGTAAAGCATTTCACAGATGAATTCATGTTCTCGATAACAAACTTTTAAGCATAGCCTTGTTTAATGTTAATAAATGGTTAGATTTGATTATGGCATACTAGTACAAAATATTAGGTAGGTATATTAATTTGGAAATATATATGAGCATTTACTTATTTTATCTTACCTAAGTGTTTTAATGAAATAATAAACATTTTAAACTTGCAACTTTTTAATTTTATTTCTATACAAACTGCCCGTTTAAAAAACAAGACCCTACGTCGTCCATTAAAGAAATGTAAAAAAAGTGTAATAAAATAATTAAAAAAACAGCTGAGCAAAAAGCTACATTTAGGTTAAACTCGGTTTCGAACGTAGACAACGATGAACACCGCACTACCTTAGTGACCACAAGACCAACTCAACTCTTATAAGCCGCATTGAAATTAGATCTTAGTTGTTATGCTAGACGCAATATTCTAAAGAATTTGAACCATATAGTATACTTTCATAAAGTTTATTCTTGCACAGCACAAGCAGCCAACCTTTTCCTCGTGCAAATAGATTATTTTGTATTTTAAATAATCACTCCATTGAGACATGATAATAAAAAATCTACCTACAAAATAGAAAATAAAAAATGGTAAAGAGACGTTGTTTTTGTAATTTAGTAAGACAAGGTCAAATATGTTTGAGAGTAGTCACTGCATACCCTTAGTAGCATTTGAATACCAGTTTTATAATAAATAATATTTATTTTTCAACTACCCACTTATTACAAGTTATGCGAAAATATTACCATTTTACAAAGTTTATATTTGAAGATTATCCGTCTATAATTCTTTATAATAATACAAGAAATAGTTTTGGAATAAATTCTAAATTGAAAGCAAAACAATATCATCGTCGCAGGATTTGATCTCGCACCTTGATTTTCTCAGTCTTATACACAGACCACGAGACCAGAATTACTTGAACGCAATCATTAAAATAAGCTATTACACTAATTATATTATAACAAGTAGTTATAACATATAACCTAAATGCTAACGTTATAAAGATCAAATTTGCGTGTCTGTATTTGTCCATCGAGTCCTCGAGCACTTGTCTGTTAAGCTCATATAAATTGAATAATAATAATAATAATAATAATAATCTGTGGCCCGGCTGTCAAGTTGACGGTTGAAAAAATTTTACTCCTATAATTTTCTAGTATTTTTCAAACAATAATAACTTAAGAAATGGATTTAAAGAACATTATTCCACATAAGAACCTAAAATCAAGTATGAAATATAATAATAACAGTTCGCTTATAATGCGATACACGGATGTACGTATGATACCGAAATGTTGACACGAAGTCGGGCACGACAGCTGCAAACCACACACCCAACACCTTCGGGTTCGTCGCTCAGCTCCGCCTCGCAGCTGCCGGAACCTGCTCCAGACGTGAGTTCAGTGACATCGGCCGCTGCAGTTACGTCGAGCTCGAGCGACGAATACTTTTCGCCGCCGACGACACCACCACCAGCACGTCGACGCGGAAGAGGCCGACCACCGGCCAGCTTAGGACTCCGAGGCCCACCAGCCTCTGATAGGGTCCCCGCTGCCGGTGGAAGTGTGCAGCGCATGAGATGGACACAAACTGTAAATGAAAATGTCATGCGCGCATACTTTGGGGCGACAGAGGGGGGAAGTAACTTGACTGCGTACCGTGGTCGGATGCTCTCTCTGTTTCAGGTGCTTGAGCCAGCTGTCAACGTGTCGGCGCAACGACTGTCGGATCAGGTGCGGGTCATCCAGCGTAACCATATGCTGGATGACGTTGTACTTGATCGACTACGCCTCGAATCACGGAATAGCCATGTTTCGCCTGCTTCGTCATTGGTCGCGGTGCAACTGCAAAATTTACCCAGTTTTTCACCGCGACCCAACCGCGTTGATGAAGAGGATGATGATGAGGCTATATCCGTGAGTTCCCAGTGCAATGCAAGATTGAGGAGCGCTTTGGAGGATGCTTTCCGTGAGTACCGCTCTATTTCGCCTGGACTCAGACCACGTTTACCTCGTTTGCCCATGCACAAGAAAAACAAGGCGCTGGTGTGTGCTCTAGACTCGCAGCTGTCAAATTGTTTTAACGACAGCAAAGACCTCACCGATACCCATTCAATCTTGTACTGTGCAGCTGTTGCCGCATGTCGTGTAGCTCATGTCAAATTCCCAAACAGTGACAGAGCTACACGACTAAAACCAGCTGTACCAGCTTGGCAGTGCAGGATTGAGCGTCGTATCGGGGAGACTAGAGCACTCATCGGCAAGCTAATCTGCTTCAGGGAGGGCAATACTCGCCCTAGAGTGATGCGCTTTGTGAGGCGGGCGTTCTCGGGGACTGATGTTAGGTCTCGAGATTATTTGTCCCGCGTCACAGAGCGTATCGACTTCCTGAAGCAGAAGATCTGTGCATGGGCAAACCGTATTCGTCGATACCGGCGGAGAGTGGAGCGGTACACTCAGAATCACACATTCCGAAGCGATGAAAGGTGGGTTTACAGGGATTGGGAACGACCGATCCAAGTTGTGACTGACACGCACCTACCGGATGATGACGCCATGTGTTCATTCTGGCGAAACATCTGGTCGGTGCCTGTCAGTCACACCGAAGGTGATTGGAATGGGAAGATCGAGCGAGCGTGCGAACAAATACCAGAAATGGGGGCACTTATCATCAGCCCCCAAGATATTGCTCGTGCAGTCCGTCCGTTGCCTAACTGGAAATCTCCAGGACCGGACGGGCTGCACAACTTTTGGATAAAATGGTTTCAAAGTTCGCACGCCCCCCTGGCATCCCAGTTCCAGTCAGCCTTAGAGTCAGGGTCGCTGCCCCAGTTCCTAACGACAGGAATAACCCACCTGCTCCATAAATCAGGTAGTACCGCGGATCCCAAAAACTATAGACCGATCACTTGTCTACCGACGGTCTATAAAGTTCTTACATCCATTTTGAGAGCTAAAATTAATAAACATATAGACACCAACTCCATCATGTCTGTCTCTCAAAATGGATGTAGGAATGGGTCCCGCGGTACTAAGGAGCTACTCCTCATTGATATGGCCATTAGCCAACAGGTTCGTCGTTCCCGAAAGGATCTGTCGACATGTTGGATAGATTACAAGAAGGCCTATGACTCGGTGCCACATACATGGCTAATGAGGGTGCTGGAGTTGTATAAAGTAGATACAACTCTGCGCACCTTCCTTTTGACGTGTATGGGGCAATGGAGGACGGTCCTTCGCTATCCAGGATGTCGAAATATCCAGAGGAATAGCGAGCCGATAAGGATCGAGCGAGGCATATTCCAGGGCGACAGTTTGAGTCCGCTTTGGTTCTGCTTAGCCTTGAATCCTCTAAGCACGCTGCTGGAAGATTCAGGTCTAGGCTATCGGCTGAGGAGAGGTGGTCAGGTTATATCTCACCTCCTCTACATGGATGACCTAAAACTTTTTGCCCCTAACAATTTGCAACTGATGGAGCTACTGAAAATTACTGAAACTTTCAGTAGCGCCATCAGGATGGAATTTGGTGTGGACAAATGTGCGGTCATGCATGTAAAGCGAGGGGAAATTGTGGAATCCGTGGGAACCCAACTCTCGGATTCCACGTACCTTAGAACCCTCTCCGCAGCCGAAACCTATAAGTATTTGGGTATGTCGGAAGCGTTGGGCATCAATGCTACTGACATGAAGCAATCGTTGAAGGAGCGCTTCTTTGGCCGCCTGAAAAAAGTATTTAATAGTCTTTTATCAGGCGGGAATAAGGTGCGTGCCTTCAACGGTTGGGTCATGCCGATTTTGATGTATTCTTTCGGCATACTCAAATGGACTCAGACTGAACTCGAGGCTCTGGATAGGAGGGTCCGTACGCTGTTGACTGCAAATCGAATGCATCACCCACGGTCATCGGTAATGAGGCTGTATATCCCGCGAAAATGTGGAGGTCGTGGCTTTTTAAACGCTAAGACCCTCCACAATCGCGAGATATGCAGCCTCAGGGAATATTTCCTACAAACCGACGTGGGGATGCATCGAGATGTGGTCGCGGTGGACAAGGGCCTCACCCCGCTCTCCTTGGCTAAAGAGAACTGGCGCAAGCCAGTAGTGCTTGACACCAATGATCGCATGGAAGTATGGCAGAGTAAGGAACTTCACGGACGCTTTTACCGGGCCCTACATGGACCCGATGTAGATTTATTAGCGTCCGTAGCCTGGCTGCGTTTCGGTGACCTCTTTGGAGAAACCGAAGGTTTTGTCTGTGCAATTATGGACGAAGTTATGATGACGAACAATTACCGGAGATTTATTGTGAAAGACGGCACGGTTGACATCTGTCGGGCATGCCACCGGCCGGGAGAATCAATCAGGCATATTATCTCCGGGTGCTCTCGTCTAGCTAACGGAGAGTACTTGCATAGACACAACCTTGTAGCCAGGATAATCCATCAGCAACTTGCTCTGAAATACAGCCTTGTCGAATCTGAGGTGCCGTACTACAGGTATGTGCCCGACCCAGTTCTCGAAAATGGAAATATCACATTGTACTGGGATCGATCCATCATCACTGACAGGACTATTGTTGCCAATAAGCCTGATATAGTGGTGGTGGATCGATCAGAGCGGCGCGCAATGATTGTTGACATAACCGTCCCGCATGACGAAAACCTCGTGAAAGCCGAGAAAGATAAACAAATCAAGTATCTTGACTTGGCTCGCGAGGTTGTCGACATGTGGGATGTGGACTCAGCGATCATTGTGCCGATAGTCGTGACAGCCAATGGCTTAATAGCCAAGAGCCTCGACCAACACCTGAGGAGGCTCTCGTTGGGCAGCTGGATCAAGGGCTTGATTCAGAAAGCGGTACTTCTGGACACGGCTCGCATTGTCAGGAGGTTCCTCTCTCTGGAGCCCTGACCACCGGTAGCTTGGACCCTGTTCCCGATACCGGTGGGCTACTATTTTTTATATTTTTAAATGTTTTTTTTATCTTTTGTTTACAAAAATATTTAAAAATGTAATTTGTATGTATAGTAAATGTAATAAAGGAAATAATAATAAATTGTTTATTTGTACACACAAAAACCAAATAGTACAATGAGATGTCTTAAGATTAAGTTGTACAGCAGTGACACGGTTTAAGGTCGAAACATCTGACTCCTAAACTAGGCATGAAGCCTGTATCTTAGAAGCCGAAGTTACCCCAGATTTCATTGACATACAACAATACAAACATTGATCATCGTACAAGTACATCTTGTTTAAGAAAATTGGCAAAAAAAAAAAAAAAAATAGAGACTAAAACATTGAGAAAGGAATAAAAAAAATAAAAATAATAATAATAACAAGTTAAAAACACGTAAAGTATTTTTAGGATATAAACATACAGTATCTTTAAGACATTACCCTGAGTAAACTTTCAGTTTCATCATATGATAAGTCTTGCAACCAGTTGGTAAGTATATTTTTCACCTCATATTTTGTACACGTATATATTGACAGTACTTTATTTATTTTGTTATAGAGACGAGAGCTTAGGGCAAGAAACTGTTGACCGGCAAATGCGGAACGACACCTCACAGGATCACAGACAGTAATTCCTTTGCGTCTCAACAGGATTTTTGGGTCTAAAGGCAACATGGAGTGTCTTCGCAGAACGGCGCGGAGTATAAACAGCTGTCTGACTGTCAGCACATGAGCCATGGAATAGAGTTCGGCAGTGGGGAAGTCTCTGGGCTTGAAATGCATTATTTTTAGGATTGCCCTTTGAGCTCGTTCTGCAAAAATTAGGGAGGTTTTATAAGTTCCACCCCAGACAGGGACGCAATAGGTGATAATAGTCTCACAAAGACTCCGGTAAACCATAAGCGCAGTTTCAGGATCAGTAGAGTGTCTGAGCTCTCTAAAGATATAAATTAGCTTCCTGATCCGGGTGCATAGGGCTTCAATATGAGGTTGCCAGCTTAGCCTATGATCAATGTAGACCCCTAGATATTTTAAGTCAGGAACCAGAGCCAGGAGTGGGCAATTGCAGTCAGAGCTTTCTCCTAGGCAAGTATGGGCTCTGACTTGTCCTGACTCTTGAGGTGGAGGGGTGGTGTTAGGTAAGGAGAATCGAATAATTTTGGTTTTTGCTACATTTAGAGTCAGGAAATTTTCAGCGAGCCAATCCATCACCAACCGAAGCGCGCGTTCTGCTCTTTGTTTTGCTTTTGTCCAGTTAGTGTCGAAGACTATCAACGCGGTGTCATCGGCGTATGTAAATATGTCACAATTCGGTACCTGGGCCTGGCACAGATCATTAATATACAGAAGGAAGAGTGTAGGCCCAAGGATGCTTCCTTGAGGGACTCCGAAATTGATAGTCTTATGATTACTGGTCAAAGAGTCGATCTTCTCACACTGCGTACGATTGGATAGATAGTCTTTAAAGATATTCAGTGCCAGGCCACGCACCCCAACGTGCTCAAGTTTTGCGATGAGAGTGGGAATAGATACCGTGTCGAATGCTTTCGATAAATCGAGGAATACGCCATAGCATTTCATCTTTTGGTCCATTTTATGAACTAATGTTTTGGCGACATCCACGACAGCATCCTCCGTCGACACACCAGATCTAAAACCATACTGGTTTTGCGCAATTATCTTATTTTTATTTAAGAAATTGACAAGACAGTTGTTAAGTATTCTTTCCAGGATCTTCGATAACGCACTTAACACAGAAATGGGTCGGTAGTTAGTGACACTCGTCTTATCTCCACTTTTGAAAATGGGATGCACAACTGCTTTTTTGAAGGCGTCAGGAAAGATGCCAGATTCAATCGCTTGGTTGCAGATGTGTGCAATGGGAGCAGCCAAAATGGATCTCGACTGCTTAAGTACCCTAACTGGTATATTGTCGTAGCCTGTGGCACAGTCGCTACGTAAGGAGTCAATGAGCCTTTCTACATAAGCTTCATCTACTGGCAGGATTACGAGTGAGTCACCACAGGGTGGGGGCACTATTTTTCCTTTGCAGATAGAAGATCTACTAAGGGATGAGACGTTGGAGGCCAACGTTTGCCCTATGTTGACGAAGAAACTGTTTACTTCGTTTATTGAAGTCTCCGGATCAACGGCAATTTGAAGTAGTTGTTTCGGGGACTGCGGTTGAGAACCAGTGTTTGTAATTTGTTTTATTGCCTTCCATGTAGCTTTTATATTATTCTTCGCCTTAATTAGCTCGTTTCTGTCATGGGTGCGTTTAAGTTTTTTTAGTAACGAATTTAGGAAGTTACGATAACGCTTGTAGGTAACCTTAAGGATGTCATTGTGTGGATTATTTGTTACTTTTTTATGCATCATGTCCCGGTTCCGTATGCAACGAACCAAACCTTGTGTCATCCAAGGTTTGATAACACGGACCGTTCTCTTGATTGTTTTATATTGTGAATGTTTTATAGTGATTTCTTGGACCATAGTAATTAACAAAGCGGCAGCCACATCTGGATCTGACTTTTCCAGGATCAAGTTAAAATCTGTGCTATCTATTTCATTTTTTATTGCTGCATAATTATATCTATAGGATGTGCTGGCACTGTTTTTCATGGTATTACACATTTCTTTTATCTTTAGATACAGAATGATAGGCAGGTGGTCAGTGATGTGAGAGTCAAGCAATACCACGCACGCTGTTCCCTTTGTTTTTAAAAGAATATGGTCCAAACAGTTCCCTAATCTTGTGGGTTGCAAATGAGCCGGTAGTAAACCAAGAGAAGCAGTAACAGTGAGATAATCGTTTGAATGCCGGTCATTGTTATACGGTTTTATGTCAACGTTCAAGTCACCAATGAGAACTATATTGTTTACGTGTTTTAGAGTTGTTACAAGGCTGGTCAGGCTATTATAGAATTGATCCAAGTTTTGATACGAGGGAGAGCGGTATATACATATGATGGCTGTACTATCCACAGTCCAAACAAGGCAGTCTGCATCAAGAAACGGCGGTTCATGTATCGCACACGCTATGGAAGCTTTAGAGTATATTACAACTCCGTCATTCTGTAACTTATTGTTGACAGTGGCATAAGCGTTATATCCCTGGATAACCGGTAAAGGCCCGGATACTTTGAGCCAGCACTCAGTGAACACAACAATATCGAATTCGATTTTCGTAGTAGCCAACATCGCGATGAACTGATCGAAGTTTTTATTTATGCTTCTTATGTTGATATGAATTATTTTTAGGTTGTCATTTGGGTGAACAATAAAATCACAACAGCGGTCCGGGGAACATTCATAAACGCTGGCCAAGGAAAAGTTATCAATTTCCTTTGATACGTTATTGATTACAGCCATTTCCATTACTGTGTACACTAAACAAGGAATTATATCTTCGTAGTTTTGATTTCACCCTTTGGGAAAAACTTTCCATGGTTAAGGCTTGGTTTGTTACATGAAGCTGACAGTGCAATAAGCATTGTGTATGGGAGATGCAGTCATCAAAATAAAATAAAACTGGGTTGCCAGAGTAAAACATAATGTTCTTGAAACTAAGCATTTTAAAAAGGAGAACTGTCAAAAACACTGTAAGACTGCGACGTAAACAATGGTATGAAGGTAGGGTAGACAATATTTGTGTTAATAAAAATATAGTACAAAAAGAAATAAACAAAATAGGACAAACATAACAAAACTCAAGTGAACAGTAATCAATAAACACATCATTACCGTAATTCAAAACGAAGTTGTTGAGTCATTGTTTTTTAACCAGAGCTAGGATACATTTTGCTGATTTTATTTGAATGGGTTTCTCATTAGGATCTTTAGAGTCCTTTCGCAGCAGAATTCTTCCGTGCGAGTTCCAGCACGAGAACTGGTTGGCTTTCGCAAATAGCCGGACATCGTAGAAAAGCTTCTTCTTTGATGGCGTCAGATGTTCGTCAACATAAATTGGTTTCTTTTCGCCTGGGACACCAATAGAAGCAGAGTTAAGCTTGTCGGCAATTGGACGTTCTTTGTTGTATCGCCGGACATTTGACAGAAATTCATTCCTTTTTGGAACAGAAATAAACTCTGCCACAATAGGTCTAGGGGTTCCGGATATTCCAGGTAGTCTATAAAGATCACGTAGATTGGATGGCTGAATTTCAATCTCAACGACTTTCCCTATAGCTGACACCACGGCTATGAGGTCCTCTGTGGTTTCTTTAGCTTTTTGCGGAATGTTTCGGAGTTCAATGGTTGCCGGGCGCGACTGAAGCTGCAGGTCCTGGATATGTTGTTCTAGTTGAACAATGCGATCCTCGTTTTCTTGTCCATATTTTTGCATCTCAACAATTTTATCCTTAATTTCCTCATAGCATGTGTTCACTAACTGAATGCTGCGGTCTATTTCAAGGTGAGATTCTCGTATTTGTGAGCACTGGATTTTCAGGTCACTTAAATCTTTGGTTAGCCCCGATAGGACGGCATCATGTTCAGCTTTCCAGTTTGCCAAACGATCATCATTCTCAGTCTTCCACGAGGTAAGCATTTGCATAATTTCAGTCTTAAAATCATCAAAAGTGCGCGTGAATTGATTTATTTCGCAGTTGGGGGAGTCGTCTATACGCTGGCGCTTGTTTCTGACAGTGATATTACTAGCCTGCTTGTTTTCTGTTTCCACCGTAGATGTTAGATCGGATTCAGATAAGGATTGCCCCGGTCTTAGTGATTTCGTTGAAGGAGGTGTACGTTGAATACTCATTTTTGTAATAAAAAACAATACAACAATACTTCGAGTCAATAGTTTCAGCTGATATTTGTATGTAATTTTATGTTCAATTACACCGGAAGTTTACGTATAATACTAAAATAATACAAAAAAAAAAAAAAAAGTTTCGGCAGACTCGCGGATCGAACTCGCTGCGTAATGATTCTCAATCCAATCCAGTCCCCGCTAGACCAACTCGTCTTAGGAATACGAATCGAAAATACGGTTCCGTTGCGTTCTTGTATGACCGAGGATTGTGGTGGGGTGACCTCACCGGTAACTCAATGTCACGATGCTAATTACTAGTCACTTGCACCCACTTTTTATAATTATTTTCTTTTTAGGATTTTTGTTGCAAAAGTCACACAGCACTAGGAGATATTTTAACTGTTGTCAGATGAAAGTAATGCACTTAATTTGGTATATTTCACAGTATGTTATGTGCGTTTTAGACCACTTTCCATAATTTTAAATACAGAGATCACAGGTATACGTCTGACTTGCACGGACGCGCGCGCGGGGAATAAACCTTAATGTTACAGCCAGAGGGTCCAAATTCGTTTGTTTTTAGGGTGGGTCAGATAATAGTGATGACAGACTGTACTTGTTCTGAGTCTGTGTGTTTTTCTATCTATAATATGTATGTATTTACAAAAAAAAAAATGTCTATAAGTAGTTTATCAGCCATCTTGTTACCATAACACAAGCATTAGGTTGCTTAGCTTGGAACTAGATGGCGTTGTGTGAAATGTCCAGAGATATTATTATTATTTATTAATAATATATCAGTAATTGTGTGGAGTGTATTAGGAAGGGTGAGCTGGATCATATCAATGTTGATGAGGTCATGTCCGTAAGCCTTTGTTTTTATACTATTTAAAATTTCAATAACTTCCTTATCTGTTGTTTTTTTTAATTTCAAATTGATTTGGGCTAATAACTGTATTTTTGAAATAATTTAAAAGTTCTAGATCTAGTTCTAAGTTCTCCGGTATATCCATTGACATAGAAAAATATGGACTGGAAATACCTACAAAAAAAGGGTGCATACCTACAACTCATATTGTCTTATAAAATGGCTGCCATTGCTAGGGTTGTGTCAATCAAGGAACAACTGTTATCTCGTTGTTACTATAACGAATAACGATACTATATACGAGTTTTACTAGTTATCACGTTTGGATCACGATGGATTTTGGTGCTGTGAAGTGTGAACCACAGGCAGGACCTAGCTAGGTCACTCGGACCGAATAAGACGCAAGATTATTTATGTTAACATCGCAGAATATACGGATATCGTTTCAGCGGAGGAAGTAGTTTCGAAAACTATTACGGTAAGTCGGCAACGGTACAACACTATTCCATTATGACATGTTTGTAAACAAATGAATGAATTAACAAATATAATAAAAAGGCCTGTTATATGGAAATGAGCCCAAATATCAATACTTTAGTCATAAATTCATGATCGCGTTACAATTCTATCATCGATTGTGTATTATTGTATGTATTAATGCATGAAAACCGGCTACTAACCTGTGCAAAGACAATTGGGGTTGATTTTCATTCTTTCTTGCTCCACACTTCACAATAAAACACACAGGCATGTTGAACTTCTGTTTTCCAACATTAACATGCAGTTTTAAAAGGTAAAATCCTCGTAATTTTCTCGCAAATCTCAATAATACCAAAAAACAAACAACCATTTGACAGCAAAACTACCACAAAACTCGTCGCATAAGATGGCTGCTACGGCACTTACCTACAACTGTCACTACGCCAAGACAAAATGTTGCCATAATTAGCAACAACTTAAAATATAGTTGTCTCTTTTGTCAAATAAGATTATCTCACTAGAAAGAATGAGACATAACGATATTTCAAATTCTGAATCATATTTCACTCATATTTGTATAAGCAAATGTATGTATAGAATAACGCGGCATCTCCATGTTTTTCCTATCTCAATGGGTATATCTAAAAAGAAGTTATTTATGTCATCAGGATTGTTTAAATTATCTGGGATTGACGGTTCACAGGGGTCACTGAATGTAAATGTACTATTAAGGTGTCTCCACATGTCTTTAGGCTTTTTTGCGTTTTTGTTAACGTAGTGAGTAAAATAGGCCTTCCTTTCGTTTCTTATGCTTGATATGACAAGATTTTTTAGTTGCGTATAGTAGTCCATATGTGTCGGTGACTTGGTTACATGAGCTATAGTTAGGGCCTCATCTCGGTGCATCATCATAATTTGTATAACATCTGTAATCCAATTTAAGGGGTAGGAGCTTTAGATAATTTAATTTGTCTGAAAGGGGCATGGATGTCAACTAAGCTGTTTATTTGTGTATCAAACATAGACACCATCTCATCAGCATTATTCAGTTTCGAAATATTTTCCCAAGGAATATTGTTCAGGTCACGATTAAAACTGGCAAGGTCTATATTTTTAAATGCACGAACTGTTTTGAAGCGAGGCACTGGTTTAGGCTTTTTCATGTCGAAGTCTGCAATAACCATAGCGTGGTCACTTATGTTTGGGTTGTGATGCACACTTACATTCAAACATCGGGTGGGCGTGTCTGTAATAATAAGAACTAGGAGCGATTGAGATATATCTCTGACTCTAGTGGGTTTTTTGACCATTTGCACGAGATCAAATTGAGTGAGGAATTTATTCAACTACAGGGTGACAGGGAAACTCGACTTGTTCCTTCCAGGGCGTGATAGTGTGACCCATTTGCAACAATTAAGCACCCCATAACGCCTAGGCGATTCATGGAATCCGAAAAAAACCGACTTTCATGTTTTTTTTTAATTTTTTTTAAATGTTTTCCTGGAAGACCGAGATTTGCTCTGGCCGTTGGAGGGTTCATCATCAGCATCACCATCATCTTAACCTTACATAAATAAAAAGATATAGTTTACGTTGAACATTTTATTTGAGTTGGTAAAATCGAAATGGCAGACACAGGTATCAATTTTAATTTTATTCCGGCATACAACCCACACTTCGGTGGCTTATGGGAGTCTGCCGTAAAATCCATAAAATTTCACCTAAGATGCATACCAGGCTTCGCACATCTCACTTACGAAGAGGTGTCTACGTGTCTGATTCAGGTTGAACATCCGCAAGTCATCAACCAGAACAAATCCAGCCTTAAACGTTTCCAGCGCATTGAGCACCTGAAGCTACAGTTCTGTCGATCCATTCTGTAAAAAACTCACCGTGAAAAGTTAAGTGAAGTGAGCTTAGAGTGAGCTGTCAATAGTATCACTCCCTAGTATTAGTTGGAATGGCAGCTAACTCCACGCTCACTTCACCTGAGTTTTCACGGTGAAAGAAAGAAAGAAAGAAAAGACGTTTATTTGCGGTAAACATGACGCACAAAAGAACATAAAAACAAAATAAAGAAAAAAACAATAAGTAATGGTTGACATGCGTCACATCCACGCAAAACGGCTATCGCTCAGCATTATGCTGCGACCCTATGCAAGACAGAGCCCCAGCGCTGGTTTTCAGCGACAGCCGGTGAGATGGTTACAGAATCGCACTGCTGGAACAGATTCTCTAACGAGTATATGTTTTACCTCCAACAGAGAACCAAGTGGACGGACTCAGATGGGATGCTTGAAGAGGGAGCCATAGTGGTACTCAATGAGCAACAGACACCACCACTGATGTGGCCACTGGGTCGTACGTCTCATACCTGGGAGGGACGGCATAAGCAGAGTCGCAGACGTAAAAACGAAAAGGGGAATAGTCCGAAGCGCTTACAACACCATCTGCCCTCTTCTAGTATAACCATTGAAGACAAGTCTTCAACGCCGGGAGCATGTCAAGGATATCTCTATCATCGGACAACCCATCGTACGGCGAGTGTCCACCCTTACGTTGTTGACACCGCCGCGATCCGGACGATGCGTTTTGCCTCGTCGTTTATACCGCGTACATCGAAGGACTGGAACAATTTGCCTGCAGCGGTCTTCCGTCCGATTATAATTTGGGTGTTTTCAAGGCTAGAGTGAATAGGCTCATAATAAATTAGTGCGCTTACCATCAACGATTGCATCTCTGCTTTCCATCAGGCGGAATCGCAGTCAAGCACTAGTTTATACCATTAAAAAAATATATATCACGCCACGCCGAGCGACCGCGGGGAGCAGCGGTCGCGGAGAGGGGGCTCGACGTGCGGGCGCGCAACGGCACTTCTTCCCCATTGCTCAACCAGATTGCTCAACTAGTTGAGCAGTTGAGCTGTAGGACATAGTTTGTATTACCGAACACTTTATGCTTTAAAGCTCAACTATTTTTTGCTCTACTTAGTTTATCAGTAGTAGCCATCCTGTTAGTAAATCAAACATAACCTACTGCTCAACTGCTCTTGAGGCACTGGCCACTAATCTATTGTTAATAAGTACCTATTTAATACACTTATTTGTAATTGACATTGAAAATGTCACTCGTATCGTATCACTCATTGTAAATATTATGTTATTGGTGTAATGAGAGTTTTATTGTTTAGTTTATTACTGCCTTTATAAATAATTTTAGTCGTGCACTCGTTTTTCCATATCCGCAAACTAATAAATTAAATATATTCAAATGGATGGTGACACCTGTGATGAATTGAAGGCTAGCAGAGTAAAACTATAGCGCAGTAGATAACTATTTATTATAAAACTCGGTGGAGAAATTAAATACAGAAATGGTTCTCTTGCAACATGAATCCGCAATAAACAATTTTTGACTTTTTTGTCAGACTTCACATATTGCCATAGACACATTAATATTTCTTTTTTTTTTAGTTTATTGGCTAATACAGACTCTACACTTCACACGCCCCCTCAATAAAATAAAAAAAATACACCATCATTTTCTAAACAAAAAAATTACGCCCCCTTAATAGTAAACTCCTAATAACAATGCAAAAAAAAACTAATTAAACATTTGAAATTCACTTACATTATACACAAAGAATATCTGAACCCATTGAATTTGGTCACTGGTAGAAATTTTGTAAAGAAATCAGCTAACTGACAGTCCGTTTTAACAAATTTTAATATTACAATGTTACTGTCTATTTTCTCCTTAATAAAATTAAATTTGATATCAACATGTTTAACCCTTTTATTATTTTCTGGATTATTTCCAATATTTATGGCTGCCTGATTATCTACAAAAATAGTGATAGGGCAAACTGAAATCTCATAAGCCAACAGGCCTCGACAACTGCAGAAGTCAGAGCTATAAGTTCTGCTTCAGAAGAAGACAAGCTGACAGTATGTTGCTTCTTAGATGACCATACAATAGGACAATTAAATAATTTAAACACATAACCTGATGTTGACTTTCTGTCATTAATATCGCTACCCCAGTCGGAATCTACATATCCAAGCAAATCTGTACTTTCATTACTATTAAAAGTGAACTTCAAGTCAAGTGTAGCATTTACATATCTGAGCACTCTTTTTAGTGCTTTTAACAATGTTTCATCTGCACAATTTTGAAAACGACTCAAATATGCCACACTAGGACATAAATCAGGTCTAGTACACAAAACGGCATACATTAACGATCCAAGGATTTGTCTACATTGATTTTCCAATTTAGGATCTGATTTATTTGACTGAGAAATTTGGAATTTGAATTCCATTGGAGTTGACATAGGTTTTGAGTCAATCATATTAAACTTCTCTAGTATCTTTTTCAAATAATGTTTTTGTGACATTTCAATAATACCATTTTGCAAATCTTGCTTAACATGAATGCCCAAATAATTAGTTACATGACCTAGATCTTTCATACAGAAAATGTTACTCAAATAAAGTTTTAAATTTTGTACTTCTCTTTCATTTGACCCCATAATCAATATGTCATCAACAAACAATAACAAATAAATTTTACATTCAGAATTTGCTTTACAATAAAGACAAAAATCATTTTCAGATCTAATAAACCCTTTCTTAACAATTACCTTATCAAACTTTTAGTTCCAATACTTTGGTGATTTCTTTAGTCCGTAGATACTTTTATTTAATTTAACAACATTTAGATTATCATCACATCCAGGTGGTAGTCTCATATATACCTCTTCCTGTATATCTCCATACAGGAAAGCACTTCGTACTTACGTTGACATGGCGACGTATTAAGCGTCGTTGTCAAAACTGTCATAATAAAATATATTATTACTAAAATACAATAACATCTATAGTTATTTTGTATTTAAAGTAGTGTTTATAGGAAAAATGATATCCATCAATGTGGGCGAAATTACCAACCCTTGGATGTCACTAAATCGTCGTAGCTTCATGTTAAAGTTGGAGCTGTGTCTAAAAAAAAAAAAGGTTTATTTCAATTACAATTTGAGTTATAGCAAACACGATTTGGAGGTCACCTTTTAAGCAATGAGATGCTTGTGTTAGGTGACTCCGCACTTCCTCTTAAAATCAAACAGTGTATGCAATTGAAATATAAGAGAATACAAAAAATAAATAAATGAAAGAAATATGAAAATACAAAAAGTAGCGCACTTGTGTGATGTATGCGAGTGGGTTTTGAGTGCGGATGTGTGTGTGTTTGTGTGTGTGTGCGTGCATTGTGTATAATATGAGTTAATTTAGTTTAGGTTTAGTTTTAGGTTTTTCAGTTAGCCCTGCGACCTTGTCTTGGGATCGGAAGAAGCCAGAAGCAGCTTCCACCACTAACGATTTTGTTACGGTGGTCATCTAGTTACTACACAGATTATCATAGAAGCGATGAAACCAAAGTCTCAATGTCGTCGTAGGTTTGATTCTTAAGCCAGTCAGTTACAGCTAGTTTACAGTCACGGAGTTTCAAGGGATAAATGTTTAGCTCTTTATTCAGGAGGTTGTATTAGTGGGAAGATTGCCTTTTATACTACCTCTTAGCATACACAGACCTTACTGGGACATTAGGAGCGACCAGGTACCTTCTTCTGCCAATCGCACTTGGCCTTGTGGGGTCATACAGAAGGGATTTGTGCTTCCTCAAGATTATATGGAGTAAATAGAGTTTCCTAACAGGCCAGAGGTTAGGTAAAGGCTTTGTGTTGGGAATCTATAGGGTTTAAAGAGCATAACCTTAAGAAAAGATCTCTGCGCCCTCTCAAGTTCCAAGAATTTAATTTTTGTCGTCCCACCCCAGCATGGAAAACAGTAAGTGATAATTGATTGGGCCAATGATATGTAGACTTTCTGCAAAAGATTCTTTGAGGCAACGTGTCGCAATGTTTTAAAAGTCCATATTAATCTCCTAACCCTTTTCATGATAAGTTCAGTATGCATGTGCCAGGACAGGCGCTGGTCTATCATGATGCCCAGATATTTGGTGTACTGCAACCAGTCAATTTTTGTACATGAGCAGTTAGAAATTGAGGGGTTTCCACAGCGGTGGATTTTAATCAGGAATTCTAGTGGTGGTTGAGTGTGCGTGTATTTAGTGAAGCATATGTAGTTGGACTTTGATGCATTCAATGTGAGGAGATTACTATTGAGCCAATCCGCAATCTTTGACAGGCCAGTTTCGGCTGAGTTTTTAACTTTTGCCCATGTCTTTTCAGCAAAGACTATGGCAGTATCGTCCGCGTATGAGAAAATCCGACCTCCGTCAATACTCATCTTGCATAGGTTATTAATATAAATCATTAACAATGTCGGCCCAAAGACACTCCACTGCCCGACGCCGTATGTAATCGTTTCTTCTATGCTAGTATACTCTCCTATTTTCACTGTTTGTTTACGATTAATCAGGTAGGATTTGAAGAGCTCGAGAGGGGGTCCCCTAATACCGATGTTTTCAAGGCTGTGCAAAAGTATGGGGACAGATACTGTATCAAAAGCTTTTTTGAGGTCAAGGAAGACTGCCAGACATTTACTACCCCTGTCCACTTTGTCAACTATCGTAGAGGCTAGTGACAAGACCGCGTCCTCTGTAGACTTTCCCTGCCGAAATCCAAACTGAGGTGACAGAATTTTTTGCTTAGAAAGGTAGTTTATTAAGCGTGAGTTTAGGAGTCTTTCTAGGATTTTTGAGATTGATGGCAGTACTGAAATTGGCCTATAGTTTGACGGGTCTGACCTATCTCCACACTTATACATCGGCGTTATAAGGGCCACTTTCAATGCATCCGGGAATACTCCTTGCTCAAAGTATAGATTTGTCAAATGACTCAAGATTGGGACAATAGGCTCGTGTCCAGCTTTGAGGAATTTAACTGAAATGTTGTCCCAACCAGGGGCACTATCTGGTTTTAGGCCCATTAGAGTAGCATGAACTTCGCAAGGGTCTGCGTCGAGAAGGACAAAAGAAGAGGGTGATGTATCGGCAGAAAAAGATGTGTTAGGGACATTATTATTGACTGGAGCAGCCAGAGGTGGCATAATATTATCTGCTAGGAGCTTTCCTATGCTGGAGAAGAAGCTATTCACCTTATTAATAGAGCTCTGCGGGGTATTGGATAGTTCTAGGAGATCCACGCTATTTGTTTTTTTAGGTTTTCGCTGTGTAATGCTGTTAATGATTTCCCAGGTTTTTTTTAGGATCTTTGTTTGCTTTGATAAGTTGGTCTCTGTCGTATTTCCGTTTTTGTTTTTTAATGATAAAGTTACAATAGTTTCGGTACCTTTTGTAGGTTATTTTTAGTACCTCATTGAACGGATGAAGTCTTAATCTCCGTTGCATGTTATTTCGATTTTGAATACAGCGTAATAAGCCAATAGTCATCCACGGTTTTAGGGTTCTATTTTTTTGCGGTATCATCATAGCGTTAGTACTAAGTGAGATACAATTGTGAAGGACTGCGATTAAATTATTAGTAAGTGTGTTAGGGTCAGTTAGTTTTAGCAGATCTTCGAGGTTACTATCTCTTAATAAGCCAAGCTCCTTCTCTAAGTTAAAAACTGACCTTATCTTCGAAGGTTTTATTACGCGTGTGTGGTTTGTAACTTTTAGGAAAGTCATGAAGTGATCTGTGATGATGGTGTAAATAATTGCAATCACCGCAGTTTTATTTAAGGGTTTGAGTTTCATCATGAAGTGATCTAGACAATTTTTGTCTCTTGTGGGTAGCGAGTTACCCGGGAGAAGCCCGTGCATTGCCAGCATGTTGAGATAATTGAGTCTATTTTTACGTTCGTGAGATTGCTCGCTTTGATTTAGTATCAAGTTTATATTAATATCACCGGTGATAATTTTATTTTTAGTTGATGCAATGGAAGTAAGGTGATTATTTAAGGAGTAGATAAATTAGTCAGCGCTTGGGGTAGAGGGGGACCGATAAATCGCGATGACTGTGAGATCAGGTGTGATATGGACTTCCGGAAAGATGCGTGAGATAGATTGATTTCTCTTATTTTATACTTATGTGAGCTTTTAATATATACGATCACTCCGTCAGCTTTGTTAATATGGTTTAATTGTAGATTGGTGTGAATTATAGTTGTTTATTTGAGGTATTTGTTTATTTTGATTAAGTCTACATTCAGTTAATTTTTTTTTAAAGATATATTATATTTTATTTGGAAAACTTCGAGCGGCTGCTGATTTCCAATCCCTAAAAATGATTTACTTTGCCCTCGGTCAATCAGTTCTCAGTTACTGTATAACTACATGGGGGGGAACCCACAAGACAATCATGTTGCGGCTAGAGAGGGCTCAGAGAGCAGTTTTAAAAGTACTGGCAAAAAAACCAATTAGATTTCCGACCTCTGAACTGTACTCACTTTGTGAGGTCCTCACAGTGAGACAGTTGTTCGTCCTACAAACAGTTTTTAAGAAACACCTGCTTCTGCCTTACGACCCTAAGCCCCTACCAAAGAAGCGGCGTGCCATAAGAGTTTGTAAGACTGAGCCCTGCAGGTTAGGGTTGGTGAGCCGCCACTTCAACCATATCAGCTCTAAACTTTACAATGACATAAATACAAGAATTAACATTTACCCTATGACTAAAAATCTACTGAAAAGAACAGTGACTGATTGGCTTAAATCCTTGTCTTATGTAGAAACTGAGCAACTTATGGTGTCATATACACGGTAAACACACCCCAACACACCCCCACACACACATACACACTTCACCCCACCTCCACTCTACATTTATACTACATAGTAATCTCCACATAGAGTATATTCTCTTTTTTATTCCTTTTTTGTTTTCTTTCTCTCTTTTAATATTATTATTATTATTTTTTTTTTTTGTATTTCTTCAATTAATTATTAACTAACTTTCTTTGGGAAGTCTGGAACAATTACTTTGCATATATTTTGAGTTGGGCGTTGATAGCTGTGCCACAGTATTTTACTTTTGTGGCTATCTTCGTTTCCTTTGTAAATTGTAAACTTAAGTTGTTCCAAATAAACTTTATTTTATTTTTTATTTTATTTTTTTATTTTATTTAGTTGATGGTCGTCAAAGTTAGTGTAAACAGATCTAATGTGTCTGTGTACCTACTGATTGTGGATAAAACGTGTCGTGAGAAATAATCAGATCAGCGCCTAACGATAACAGAAAGCTTGTTCTGACCTGGAGGAATGAAAGAAGATAACTGTGAGTATGTACATTACGTTACAATATCTAATACAGTCCACTATAATCGAGTCACCGTGTTTTAGTCCTCGTACCACCAGGAGGATATTAACCCATTCTTCTTTATAGTATCTAACTAGCTGACCCCGGCAAACGTTGTTTTGCTATATAAATTATTTCTAGCTGCCCGGCGCTACTTCGTTCGCGTGGTATCCTACCCCCTACCCTACTCCTACCCTACTCCTACACTACTCCTTCCCTACTCCTACCCTACTCCTACCCTACTCCTACCCTACTCCTACACTACTCCTACCCTACTCCTACCCTAATTCTAACCTACTCCTAACCTACTCCTACCCTACTCCTAACCTACTCCTACCCTACTCCTACCCTACTCCTAACCTACTCCTACACTACTCCTACCCTACTCCTACCCTACTCCTACCCTACTCCTACCTGCTATAAACCTCACGGAGCCCGAGACCTTTCCAACGAATGCAAAACCGTGGAAATCGGTTCGTGCGTTCTGGAGTTATAGCGTCAGGAAGGAAAACCCGACTTATTTTTATATAGTAGATAATAAAACAACAAAAAATGGTTGTATCTCAAAATAAACACTTAATTAATTAATATGTATTTATTTAATACAGAGCAATAATACCTGACTGAGAGAGAGACCTGACTGAGAGAGAGAGCAAGAGTGGGTGAGTGAGTAAGATGATCTTATGGATGCGTTCCAGATCTCACACTTTCCCGCACTTATTTTTAACAACATTGTTAGAAATGTGGTTGCTCGGAGGGTGTGTGAAGAAATGACAGGCGTTTTCCAAGTTGAATATAGAAGTTTAATTAGCGAGAAAGTTTAAGAAGAAGATACAGTTTTGAGTAAGAACAAGCACTAGGTAGATACAGAAATAAGAATTAGGATGAAAACTGAGACTTTAAGCAAATTAGGATAAGAAACGTAATTATAATTTTGGAACGATTAGCGCGTGCATTCGCCGTCGGAGTAGGCTAACGACTGGCGCGGATGACCGAGCGATCGCGGTTTAAAGACCCAGCGCCGGCGGCAGCGTGGGGCTTGCGCGGGCGCAGGCGGTGGAGGTACACACATCGCGCGATCGACGAAGGTGCGAGCTACGTGCGCTCTATTCAGGTGCGTCCTCTGATCACGGGCGGTGCCACAGTACTCCCCCGCTTAGACCGCTACTGCGGGCGGTAATAATCTGGGAAGTGCACTCGTCGCCCGGACCTCGTCCTCCTCTCTTCTTCTTTTGCTGGAACAGGGAGTGGTGCTGGCGGCTCAGGAACTGATGGTGAATCGTCTGCTTCCTGTATGACGTAGGCCGGCTTCAGCCGATCAACACTGACAGTAACCTCCTTACCACGTACGTCAAGCTTGTAGTATTTGGGTTGGCGCTGTATGACTTTGTACGGGCCGGCATACGGCGGTTCCAGCGGTCTTCGAACAAAATCCTGCCGCAAGAACACATGTGATGATTGCTGAGACTATGTGGCAAGTAAAATGGTCCTTTTCTGTGACAGGATGCAGGCCTTGGTGTGAGGTTGGCCATGCGAATTCGTAAGCGTGTTGCAAGGTCAGTGACGTCAGACGACTTGTAATCAACAGCTGGTGCGATGAATTGCCCTGGTAGTCAAAGTTGTTCGCCGTAGACCAACTCTGCTGGTGATGCTTCGATGTCCGGCTTCCATGCACTTCGTATTCCCAGAAGTACTAGTGGAAGGACTTCGGTCCATTGCGGAGTAGCGTGACACATGATGGCTGCTTTCATGTGTCGGTGCAGACGTTCAACCATGCCATTCGCAGCAGGGTGGTATGCGGTTGTGCTGTAGTGGTGCGCACCAACCATGGCAGCGACAGCACGGAAGAGGTGTGACTGGAACTGAGTGCCGCGATCGGTTGTTATTTTAAGCGGACAACCGAACCTGGCGATCCAGCCGGACACCAGCGCTATTGCGCAGGTCTCAGCCGTGATGTCTTTGATGGGGTATGCCTCAGGCCATCTGGTGAATCTGTCGATGGCTGTGAGACAATACCTGTAATCATAAGAGATAGGTAAAGGGCCGACGATATCAAGGTGGATATGGGAGAACCTTGATGTTGTGACAGGAAATTGGGAAAGAGGGGCAAAGGTATGTCGTGTCACTTTACTGCCTTGACACCTTAGGCATTTACGGGACCACTCTCTACATTGTTTGCGCATCCCTGGCCATACGAATCTCTGTGCCACCAGTCGCACTGTAGCTGTGTTTCCGGGATGACTCAAATTGTGTAGCGAATCGAACGCTTGACGACGGAATTTCGGAGTAATATACGGTCGTGGCGGTGTAACCGTAACGTCACAGTAGATCTCGATGTCTGTATCAGGTATTTTAACCTTTTCGAGACTAAGCGAGGATCGACTTTTTAGAAGGCTTTGTAGTTCTGGATCTGTGTTCTGGCATCGTGCAAGTGTCTGATAATCAATTCCCTTAGGAACTCGTACCTCCTCTATTCGGGACAATGTATCCGCGACCACGTTCTCAGAACCAGGTATATAGCGTATATCCGTTGTGTACTGAGCTATGTAGTCGAAATACCTGTACTGCCTTGGTGAACAGTTCTCTCGTGGTGTTGTAAAGGCGTACGTTAGCGGGCGATGGTCTGTGAAAACAACAAAGTTGCGGGCTTCCACCATGTGACGAAAATACCTGATAGCTTCGTACACGGCCAGGAGCTCGCGGTCGTAGGGGCTATATTTCTTTTGAGCTGGGTTTAGTTTCTTGGAAAAGAAACCCAGCGGTTCCCACTGCTCCCCATTTCGTTGTTGTAGCACGGCTCCTATTGCTACGTCTGAAGCATCCGTTGTCATAGAAAGCTCGGCATTAGTAAGCGGGTGTACCAAAAGCGTAGCATTTGAAAGTGCCTTCTTGCATTCAGAAAAAGCTTCCAGCTGTGTCTGCGTCATTTTAATAGGTTGGTTCTTCGTGGTCTTGCCACCAGCCAGCATAGCATTAAGCGGTGCCTGGGCCTTAGCTGCGTTTGGTATAAAGCGTCTATAAAAATTTAACGTACCCAGAAACCTTCGTAGCTCCTTCACAGTTTGTGGCTCTGGAAAGTCCTGGACAGCCTGCACCTTAGTGTCGAGTGGGTAGGTACCGGAAGCAGAAACATTGAAACCAAGAAATGTTACCTCTGGCTGGCCCCAGACACACTTCGCCGAGTTCACCAATATTCCATACTCTCTAAAGGTCATGGCACATTATACCGGCACCGCAACTGCGCAGCTGCAGCACGGCGTCGCCTCGAATTTAGACTACGGCTAGCTGCCAGCGCGCTAACTACGCGTTGTCCGCAAGGTGCAAGCTCGCAGTCCGCGCGCCGGCCGCGACGTGTAAGCTCACAGTCCGCGCGGTGGCCGCGAACTCAATATTGTTATATGGCATTTATGATTGAACACGCCTAGGACTTGCACGTTTTCATAATGTCTCGGTTTACGTTGTGTCGTTTACGTACGGTTGACGTTTCGCTGCCGACTCGGAGTCGGCGCGTAATAAGCATGCCATCGGCGCGCTGTGCGCACAAGGTCCGCTCGCTTGCAGCACGCGGGCTGCGAGTCGAGTTGTGTGGTAGCGGCAAGCGCGCTGACTGCCCGCCGTTGGCTTTTACATATTGACATTATGAAATATATTATACTACACACGATTTAATGCTCTAAATTGAATGACAAGTTAATTGCTGGTTTGGAGCGGTGCTGTTGCGGTGCCGGTATAATGTGCCATGACCTTTAGACGATCTAGCAGTCGTCGCAGGTGGATTCTGTGTAGCTCCGGAGTGGGGGAAAAACACAAAACATCGTCCAAATAACAGAAGCAGAATTCGTCTAACCCAGCAAGTACCTCGTCCATAAACCTCTGGAATGTCTGCGCCGCATTCCTCAAACCGAAGGTCATATAGGGCAATTCGAATAACCCAAATGGTGTGGTTATCGCCGTCTTTGGTATGTGGGGTCCATAGATAGGTACCTGGTTATATGCCTTGATCATGTCGATTTTAGAAAATATAGTGCTGCCGGAGAGCTGATGCGAGAAATCCTGAATGTGTCTCACCGGGTATCTGTCAGGAATGGTGCGTGCATTGAGTGTGCGGTAGTCACCGCACGGCCTCCACCCATCATCCTTCTTCTTGACTAAATGGAGGGCTGAAGACCATGGACTGTCTGATCGCCTGGCCGTGCCGTTGGCCAGCATGTCCTCAAACTCCTTTTTGGCTATTCTTAAGCGGTCTGGATCTAGCCGTCTAGGCTTACTTGATACCGGTGGTCCAGGGGCTGTATTAATATAATGCACCGTATTGTGCTTAGGTTGACTCACAGTACCTGCGGGTCGGGTCACCTCCGGGAACTCACGGAGCAACTGGTGAAATTCGGACTCACCGGCGACAGTCTTGACAGACGCCACGTCGTCTGGTACCCTTTGATGCGATGCAGGTGCGGAGAGAGATGTGGTGCCATCTATCAACCTATGATTGCGGCAATCTATAATCAGATTATAAAACTTTAGAAAATCAATTCCTATAATCGGCTTCGATACGTTCGCAATGGTGAATTGCCATGGAAACACTCGGCGCAGCCCTAAATCCAAATTTAATTGTATCGGCCCATACGTATTGATGACCGTCCCATTTGCAGCTGTTAGGCCGTATTTCGTACTCGTGCAGGGCACTCTAACTGCTGAGCGTGGAAAAACACATAAATCAGACCCAGTGTCTATCAGAAACATCGTCTTTGAATGTCGGTCCGTTACAAAAATACGGCCTGGATGGGTTCCGCAGTGGTAGGCCGCTACTTCCGACTGCCCATGGAGTTTTCCGACGACCACTGACAGGGCTGCCGGCATTTCCTTGCCCGCGAACCATAAACGTAGTGATACCAGCAATGAGGGTGGTTTTCAGGCGGCTGACGTGACCGCGATGTAGATCTATGCCTGGAATTCCTACTCCCAGATCGCTGGCGGGAGCGTTCACGACGCTGCACATGCATTGCACTCACTTGTTGACCGAGTAAAGTTACTTGTCTGGTTAACTCACCGATTCGCGCTTCCATACCTTCCATGAGGGTAGATGTCACTGGGGCCGCCGCACTCGCTACGTGTTGGACACCGGTCGGCGCGATTTCGTGGACTTTGTCCGCCAAGTCCACCATCTTGTCTATGGGTAAATCCGCTTGGGAAGCCACAATAGTTTGAATATTATTCGGTAACCGGCTAGACCACAGCGTCTTCAGAAACTCTTCGGGTACCGCCGGTCCAGCCAAGTGTTGCAGGTGCCTAAAAAATTGAGACGGCTTCCGGTCCCCCAACTCCTCATGCATTAGCAACTGCTTCACTTTCCGCTCTTGCGAAGCCGATAACCGCTTGATCAACTCCGCCTTAAGCTTGTCGTATTTATTCACCGCTGGCGGGTTGGTGATGATGTCCTTGACCTCTGCCACGAAGCGATGATCCAACACACCGATGACATGGTAGAACTTAGTTGCGTCGGCGGTAATATTGGCGAGCGCAAACTGTCCCTCCATTTGGGCAAACCACAATCCAGGTTCTTCGGGCCAAAAAGGGGGTGCGCGTACTCCCACACGCAGGGTTTCAGGGCCACACCCAACGCTTTTCGGGTCCGTCATCTTGATCAC
This sequence comes from Apamea sordens, assembly GCA_945859715.1. Taxonomy (NCBI): domain Eukaryota; kingdom Metazoa; phylum Arthropoda; class Insecta; order Lepidoptera; family Noctuidae; genus Apamea; species Apamea sordens. Next base: position 7,602,708 of record OX244014.1, read on the forward strand.
GTCGGGGTCACCAATTTGTGGTTGCTCGGAGGGTGTGTGAAGAAAAAATGACAGGCGTTTTCCAAGTTGAATATAGAAGTTTAATTAGCGAGAAAGTTTAAGAAGAAGATACAGTTTTGAGTAAGAACAAGCACTAGGTAGATACAGAAATAAGAATTAGGATGAAAACTGAGACTTTAAGCAAATTAGGATAAGAAACGTAATTATAATTTTGGAACGATTAGCGCGTGCATTCGCCGTCGGAGTAGGCTAACGACTGGCGCGGATGACCGAGCGATCGCGGTTTAAAGACCCAGCGCCGGCGGCAGCGTGGGGCTTGCGCGGGCGCAGGCGGTGGAGGTACACACATCGCGCGATCGACGAAGGTGCGAGCTACGTGCGCTCTATTCAGGTGCGTCCTCTGATCACGGGCGGTGCCACAGAAAATAACATAAGTTTTTCTTTTTGTACAACTAAATTAACTTAACAAGTCTCTACATTTTCCTGCTAATTTAATTTATTGTGAAAGACGGCACGGTTAATATCTGTCGGGCATGCCACCGGCCGGGAGAATCAATCAGGCATATTATCTCCGAGTGTTCTCGTCTAGCTAACGGAGAGTACTTGCATAGACACAACCTTGTAGCCAGGATAATCCATCAGCAGCTTGCTCTGAAATACAGCCTTGTGGTATCTGAGGTGCCGTACTACAGGTATGTGCCCGACCCAGTTCTCGAAAATGGAAATATCACATTGTACTGGGATCGATCCATCATCACTGACAGGACTATTGTTGCCAATAAGCCTGATATAGTGGTGGTGGATCGATCAGAGCGGCGTGCAATGATTGTTGACATAACCGTCCCGCATGATGAGAAAGCCGAGAAAGATAAACAAATCAAGTATCTTGACTTGGCTCGCGAGGTTGTCGACATGTGGGATGTGGACAAGGACAAGTTGCGAACAGCTGCCAGTAAGACTCATTTAATGTATGAAAGTATCTTTTGTACAGCTACTCGCATCTTTAACAATATACCGGGGCCTATTAGAACAATTATTAAACAGGAACAATTTAAAAGGAGTCTCCATGATCTGTTAGTACGCAAGTGCTACTACTCTGTAAAAGACTTCCTATTAGACAAATCTCTGCTCCGATACAATCCCACACAGTCATGATGCGTTCAGTGGCCTATTGACATACCTACTTTTATCCGTTTGTGTAATTGAATTGAATTTTATGTATACTTTTATTGGAAATAATGTAATTTAATCTATTTGACTCAGTGGCCTATTGATCTTAAATCGTTTTTGTATAATTTTATTATTATTGAATTTTATGTTAATTTTTTTATCAGCAATTATGTAATTTTATTTAATCAACTTGACTATTGTATGCCCTAGGGGCGGGACATAGCTGTTCACATTTTTTTTTCTTTATCTATTTAACACCTTTTTTATATTGACAATGGGCTCACTTTTGACCTCAATCCAGCCCAGAGGCAGGGATGAGATCTACGGTGGAACGAGCTTGCCCAGAAGAAGCCTATTCACTCTCGCCTTGAAGAGATTCGGGATGTATGAACTCGGGAATGCAGACGCAGGCAGACGGTTCCACTCCTTAGCTGTGCGCGCGCATCAGAAAAGATGACGAGAAGCGCTTAGTGCGTATATATGGTATATTAACCAAATAGGGGTGGTATCCCGCAGTGCGTCTGGACTCTCGATGGTAGAAAGGTGAAGGCGGGATGAGCTCATGTAGCTCTTGAGCACACTCCCCGAAGTACAGTCTGTAGAAGACGGACAAACAGGCGACACTTCGCCGGTGAGCCAAACTGTGAAGCTTTGCCTCCACCAGCTTTTTATCTCCAATGAGTCTCTTAGCTCTGCGCTCCACTGAGTCTAAAGTGGCGAGTTGGTATTTAGCTGAGCCATCCCACAGGTGACTGCAGTACTCCATACACGATCGGACTTGTGCTTTGTAAAGGGTCAAAAGCTGTCCCGGTGTGAAGTACCGCTTAACCTTGTTCAGGATGCCCAGCTTTTTGGCCGCCGTTTGTGCTTTAGACTCAATGTTTTCGCCGAAATTGAGATTTGCTATCAATTTCATGCCAAGAAGCTCGAGGTTGTCCGTCACAGGTACAGCTGCACCCCGGAAAGTAGGAGCCAGATCAAAAGGGCTCCTTTTCGCGCTGAACAGACAAGCCTGTGTTTTGGTGGTGTTGAAGCTGATCAGATTGTTGTCACCGCACTGGGAGACAAGACTTAAGGTCGCATTCATTCGGTCCACCAGGGCCCCTCTTAAGGAACTGACTTCTTCCCCTCCAGCCTTTGCGCTGGACAGATATCTCTCCACGACGGTGCTGTCATCTGCATACCCAACAATACCTGGTATCAGTAGGTCATTGATGTGCAGCAGGAAAAGAGTCGCAGAGAGAACAGACCCCTGAGGAACGCCAGCATCAATCGCCACCTGTACCATGTACCTACCTGTGATCCACAATAAAGATTATGAATTGAATTGAATTGGACTCAGCGATCATTGTGCCGATAGTCGTGACAGCCAATGGCTTAATAGCCAAGAGCCTCGACCAACAGCTGAGGAGGCTCTCGTTGGGCAGCTGGATCAAGGGCTTGATTCAGAAAGCGGTACTTCTGGACACGGCTCGCATTGTCAGGAGGTTCCTCTCTCTGGAGCCCTGACCGCCGGTAGCTTGGACCCTGTTCCCGATACCGGTGGGCTACTATTTTTTATATTTTTAAATGTTTTTATACTTTTTATTATATTATGTTTACTTTAAAGTAAAGGAAGCAACTAAAAACTTACGAAAATATTTACATTTGAGACATTTTCACAATTATGAAAATTTATTGTTACAGTTTTATTAGGAATAGAGATTGTTGCAGATTTTATATTCTGAGTGTTTGAAATAATGTCCGATTCTGGCTCATTTTGAGGAAAATGTGACGGTGAATCTCGTTGTTTGGATGTAGATGGGCTCGGCGACTGTGGCATGGATGGATTAACTGAAGGTTGCAACGCGTTTTTAATTAGATTTCTTTTTTTTTATTCAGCCGGCGGCGCAACTATGGGCTGTCGTACCAGCCAGTCTTTATTCAAACAATATTTGCGTTCGATTTCTTTGGCGCTGAACGCTAAGATGTTCCAAATTCAAAAAGTGCGCGGCAAAGATAATTGCGGCGCACTTAAAGGAAGATTAAAAACTCATTACTGCCCCCTAAAAGTTTCTTATAAAAAACACCACCTTTGGGTGCACTTAAAGGTGAACCAAGTCGTTCTTTTCGAATTGATGGGATGAAAATATGGTTTAGATGCAATGTTGACACGGAACTTCAACCAACGCCCTGTCGAAATTTTTTTCGGGAACATCAGAAGTTATGGCTCCAGGAATACTGCACCTAATACAGTGGCTTTTGAAGGAGCTTTCAAAGCTCTTTTATTAAATAATTTTAATTCTCCTCTTTCTAGGAGGGCAAACTGTGAGGAGGATTCAAATTAATGCCTCCAGACACTGGACTTTTTTTAAGAGAGAAGGTTGATACACCTGTTGTTTCTGAGGAAAATGAAAATATTCATTCTAATAGTGCAATTTGCTTTGACCAGTCAAATACAACTGATGCTGGTCAAGGCAATTATTTCTGTGGTTGGGTTCTATAAAAATGTTCTAAAAAGTGGTCAAACTTGCAAAAACACTATAACTTACGATAACACAAGTAATAAAAATAATACATTCATTAAAGCTAAAGAATACGAAGACAAAAAGTGGCTTTACTATCCCAGCCAAGAAATTGAAAATTAATTCAATGAAATTAAAAATATTGCAATTTCTTAGTAGAATACTGAGCTATTTTTAAATAGTAATTTATTGTAATTTGTAACAAACGTGTTGAATGTTTCCCAGTGTGTTTTTTGCTCTCGAAAGCTTTAAAATTAAAACAAAATGGTTCATTACTGTCAGTGTTACTGCCAATTCTGGCGAAATTTAGCGTTTGATGTATGTGATCATTCAAATTTTCTTAGCTGCTGTTGCGTTATATGTTGATCAATATGCGGTTCATTTATATTATGACTCTTACTTCTGAATCACCATCATTAAAATTGTAAATATTGTAATTTAGTAAATGTATCATTATTATTATTCGCCAATCGCATATTGTGATCTACAACAGCTAAAAAAATTGAATGATCACATAAACACCAAACTTACTGACCTATACGTAAGTAGGTACACTTACATTCGTGCCTATCTATAGCCACCTATAAAGCCTTAGTTCCAGTTAAGAAATGTAGATGGCGTTTCGAATCTGTATGCTTCGAAATGGCACAAGAGCTCTCTTGTCCCGTATTATTATTATACTCTTTCTCAGTTCAAAGACTACAATAGTATACTGGCTGTTCGTCGTGAGCCTGGCCATAGCGCAGAGCTCACACTCTCGCGATCTATACGTCTTGTCGCCGTGCCTGAGAGAGTGGTCTCAGCCACTTTGAACAATTGAACAGCTGTTTTTCATTTTACTGGAATAATCGCGTACTTGCGTGCTGTGCTCCACATTATAAACATTGGTGTGCTTAAAGTTTTAAATAAATAAGAATAAATACACAACAACTACTATACGAAGATGAACCAAAGTGAAGTGAATTTTTAGTGTAAAAAGCTGCTGCAGTAGTAAGAAACTTTATAAAATATATACATCAAATCAAATCAAATCAAAAATGTTTATTTGTCAGAATAAGGTACAATAGATGTTACAATTTTGGTTCCAGCATATCCTGCCATACTATGGCGTACAAATATTTCTAGTAAAATGAATGCTTATTTATTAATATTTGAATTAGTAAACATGAATCACTTAATAAAATATAAATATTATTGTAATAAAGATCGAAATTGTATTGTGTTTATAATAAGTCATGTCATTAATATTGAATAATTATGTCAAGAATATAATATTAAAGATATGTTAGTGTGGGATATGGTAGAATAATTTTTATTTAATATGTTACTAGCGACTTAACCTCTAAATATTCTTTAACACTGTAATAATTTTTGTCCAATAACAGTCTAAATAACACCTTTTTGAACAGCGACGATGGCAAATCTTGAATGTTATTTGGCAAATGGTTAAAAATAATAATTGCCATGCAGTAAATATTTCTTTTGTATAACATTAATTTTATTTGGGGCAGTTTCAATTTGTCTTTGTGACGTAGTCGACTATTTATTTTGTAACTGCTTTTTTCAAATAAATTATATTACTATTAAATTATTATTTATATTATATTTTTTTTACAAACATGCAAGTTTCAAATATATAAAGACATGGTAAAGACAGTATTTTAAGTTCTTGGAATAGCGGTTTACAGCTATCTAAAAAGTGAGCTCCACACACATTGCCCGAATACATTTTTTTGTCCTTTAAAAACTCTTTCCACGTCTACTGAGTTGCCCCAAACTGCCCCAAATAATAAGACCGTATCTCAGTCAAGATGCTACATATGCATGGTAAGCAACCGTTGCGGTATATAAGTTAACCGTTTGTCTTATTCTTTTCAGGACATAAATACAAATCGATCTATTTTTTTTAAGTATCTTATCTATGTGTGGTTTCCAGCTTAAGTTTCTATCAACGGTTATACCTCTAAATACACATTCATTCACAGTGTTTAAGACGGAATTGTTATACTGAATAACTAAATTATCTGTGTTTGTGTTGGATGCTTGGAATTGTATTATATTTGTTTTTGTCATATTTATTTTTTAATTATTTAATTATAGCCATTTGATTGCCTTATCTAATGCTTTAACAATTCGTTTTTCTAAGTCTTTATTGTCATTACTTTTAATAATCAAGGTTGTGTCGTCAGCAAATAGTATGCACTCTTCATTAATAGCCTCTGGTAGGTCGTTGTTGTCCATAAGAAAATAGTCCATTTAGTCTTCATTTTTCACTTTTTGTTATTTTTCAAATTATTTATACACAGAGCTTTGTTTACGTTGGCGCAGCGCCATCTACCCTCCCCCCCATCGTCAATGCATCTTCATCATGATCACCAAAGAAAGGTGGACTGTGTGAATGATGATATAGCTAGAAAGGGGAAATTATGACTAATAGAGTCTGTAGTATGTTAGGGTAGGTTAAGGAACCTATTAATTAAACACTACTTTAGAATGTAATATAAAAACTCGAGAGGTGTCAAGGGACACCCGGATGGAACGAACTTCAAAGAGAGAGAGAGAGACAGACAGAGAAACACGCGCACGCCGCGCGCCGCACGGCTTACAACTATAGCAAAAAGTGTCGTTCCAATTTTTGGTCTTAATTTTTTCCGTCTAGCCCCCTTTCGCAACGCGCGATAATGAACTTCGTTCCAATATTTACTAAGGGGGTATTTATTACCTTGCCCGTTGACCCAGAAGATATAATCTCTGTACAAGTATTTGTTAATTTGGCGCCACCTACCGACCAACGACCATACTACAATAAAACTTCTTCTTCCTGCCCTTATCCCATGTTACTTGGGGTCGGCGCAACACGTTTTCTTCTTCCATTCTCCTCTGTCAACCGTCACGCTATCATCCACTCCCTTCTCTTTCATATCATTCCTTACACAATCCATCCATCATTTCTTCGGCCTTCCTCTACCTCTCCATCCATCAACATATATATTCATCACTCTTTTAGTCACATGCGTTTCGTCCCTTCTCATCACATGCCCATACCAAGCCAAACGATTTTCTTTCAACTTTTCTGTCACCGGCGCCACTTTCAAACTTCCTCTTATATGCTCATTTCTTACTTTATCCATTCTCCTCACTCCACACATCCATCTCAACATTATCATCTAAGCTGCATGTAATCTTTTTTCATCCGTCTTCTTCACAGCCCAGCATTCAGATCCATAAATTACGACAGGCCTTATTTATAAACCTTATTTATTCCCCTTTAACTTGAGGGGCATCCGTGGGTCGCAAGTTGTTCCTGTGACCTGTCGCCATTTCATCCGTCCTGAGTTGATCCGGTGCGTTACATCTCGGTCTACTTCGCCATCTCCTTGGACAAGCGACCCGAGGTACCGAAAGTCGGAGCATATCGATAAGGGCGTTCCGGCGAGTGATATGGGCCTAGGACTGGAGAGACCGCCAAAATCACAAAATAGATACTCAGTTTTGGTCCGACTTACTCTCAGGCCAACGGTCTCGAGTCTTTTCCACCACCCCTCTAATCTGCTCTGGACCTCTAAGCCGTTCTCGGCAACGAGCACAATGTCATCGGGGAACAGCATACACCAAGGAGCCTCCTCTTGGATATCCGATGTAAGAGCATCCATTATCAGCACGAAGAGGTACGGGCTGAGTGCTGAGCCCTGGTGCAAGCCGACAGCCTCATCGAAGCTGCCAGTAGTGCCCACTGTAGACCGGACTTGGGTACTACATCGACTGTACATCGCTCTGATCAACTGCACATACTTCCCTGGCACGCCTTTCTCCTTCAGCGCCCACCACAAAACTTCACGAGGCACTCTGTCGTATGCCTTTTCGAGGTCAACAAATACCATGTGCAAGTTCTTATGCGCACTTCTGTATTTCTCGCACAGCTGCCGAATAGCAAAGATGGCACCTGTTGTTCCTCGACCAGGCATAAAAGCGAATTGGTTTTGCAAAATTTCACTCTCTTCTCTCAGTCGCCTTTCAATAACTTTCTCCCAAGCCTTCATACTATGTGAAATTAGCTTTATTCCTCTATAGTTGTTGCACTCCAGCACATCACCTTTGTTTTTAAAGATGGGCACCAGCGAACTGTTACACCATTCGTCAGGGATAGCTTCTTCCAGCAACAACTTATTGAAGAATAAAACTAACCACGTCCATCCATCTATCCGTAATAGCTTCCATACTTCAACTGGTATTCCATCCGGACCTATTGCTTTACCATTCTTCATCCCATTTACTGCTATTCTCACTTCATCCATACTAACCCCTCATTTACTGGTTTATTCTCAAGGACACCACTCCAGTCATTCTCCTCATTCATCAGTCTTTCGAAATAACTCTTCCACCTATCCTTAATTTTCTCATCATCCGATAGAACTATTCCAGTTTCATCCTTTATACACTTTATCTGACAAATATCCCTCGTCTTTCTCTCTCTAGCTCTAGCAAGCCGGTAAAGATTTTTTTGACCTGTTGGATTATCCAGTGTGTCATACAAAATGAAGATTAAGCAAGAACACAGATGTGTCGCACAGTTGTCATCGTTTCTGCCTATTCTATGCGCTCTCTGAGATCTTCTAACACATTCTGTTCCTGTAGTTTGTAGTTCTCTTGTAGTCTTGTACGAGTATCTGCCTACATCATAATATAAATTAATTTTAAACTACACGATGCATTATGCCTGCTGACATAGCTTTCATTCTACTAAATGATATATGTATTCTGAAGGTCTAATGATGACCAGGTAAGTACTTATCGGTTCTCAGTAACGGGAATAATTAGGATGACCTAGCTTTCAACATTTATCTAATTGAGTACGGATGCTACTACATGATACATTCTGAAGGTCTGATGATGACCAGGTGCGTGCTTATCGGTTCTCAGTAACGGGAATAGTTAGGATGACCTAGCTTTCAACATTTATCTAATTGAGCACGGATGCTACTACATGGTACATTCTGAAGGTCTGATGATGACCAGTTATTATCGCGGCCTTTTCTGCCTGCTCACTTAAATTTTTTTTTTCCTAAATCCTGCGGCGGCGCCAAACCACGCCCCCTAAAAGTTTTCGCCTATTAGAAAAGCGATAACGCAATTAGTTGCAAACTGCACTGCGCAGCTTAGTAACGTATCACGTGTACTACACAGTCTCTGCCCCGCTCCTCCTCGAGAAGCTGGAGGGGCTTGGAGTGAGAGGCACGCAACTTAAATTATTTTATGATTACCTCACAAATCGCATGCAGAGAGTAAGGGTTGGTGATATGCGCAGTGATGATCTTAACATCACGTATGGGATACCACAGGGTAGTATCCTTGGCCCCACATTATTTTTGACGTATATCAACGACCTTTGTAACCTTAAATTGCGTGGTGGCAGGATCATCACCTTTGCGAATGATACAGCTTTGCTTTTTCACGCGGACTCATGGGAAGAAGTCTTTTCAAATGCTCAACTTGGTTTTGACATGGTCGCAGAGTGGTTAAGAAATAACAAACTCACTCTTAACGTATCTAAATCTATGTATATTCTCTTTAACATGAAAAATCACGCGATACCATCTTATACAAATCTTTCAATAACATCACACGCTTGCTCTTTCCTGCAAGACAATCCTTGCTCATGTCCTACTCTCAAAAAAACGGCTGTTATCAAATATTTGGGTATTCAGATTGATGATCGTCTTAGTTTCCAGCCGCACATAGACGCACTTACAGCGAGAATGCGAAAATTGATATATGTTTTCAGGAATCTACGCCATGTGGCGGAAACTAAGAACATTGACACTGTATACTATGCACTAGTTCAGTCAATCTTATCATATTGCAAAACGGCATGGGGCGGAGCCCCAAAGACATCCTTGTTGAGGTTGAAGAGAGCTCAGAGAGCTGTTCTTAAAGTTAGTCGTAAACTTCCCTTTCTCTTTCCAACGAAAGAACTTTACCAACACTACAAAGTACTGACAGTTCGCCAATTATTTATTTTAAGCACCATCATCCGTAGGCATACTCAACTTCCATACAATCCTGTCGAAGTCCTTACCAAGAGACGCAAACACAGTCTGTAAATCAAGGTCCTTCAAAACCAGCTTTAGCCGTAGATTCTTTTGTTTCCTAGGGGATTAGCTTTACAATAAAGTCAATAAAGCCATCTCCATCTACTCCTTATCCAAATTCAATGTATTTATGAGATACATGATTTTTTTAAAATTTATTTTAGATTTTTTTATTTTTTTTTTGTTGCCGTTCCGTGCGCAACATGATCAGTTTGAAGTAGTTTGAACTAGATTATAGACTGGGAGCCGACTACATACTTTAATCGTACTATCATATAATCGTATTGAGGTTTTTTAAAGTCATATTGTGTATCATAGGATGAAAGAAAAAATCTAAGTGTAAAAATTTCGTATATGTTTATCATAAATCGAAGGTACGGTAATCATCACTCAGATCAGTTTTCTTTACAGTCACAGAATTATTTTACCTACCTATTCGTCAGAAATTAGCATTCATTTTTTTTTTCAATGTAACGTACCCTATATGGGTACATTACATAAAAAAAAATACTGTTCCCGAGGAAAATAACAATAACAATTGCTTTAGGAGGCTAGATGGCGCCACGTGTCTTTCGAATCATGATTGAAATATGACCCGACTTTCTGAGCAGTATTTGAACAAAAAGTACTAAGCTTGCATGAATTCACGATAGTATTCCAATAATTAGTATTATGCTTTTAATAGGATTTGGATGAAATTTGGCACACAGATAGTTTATTATAACCTATAACGATATAGGTACATCTTTTGAATCATATTTGATCAAGATACAATCTGACAGTGACCTGTAAATTGCAAAAACGTAACAATATTTTAATTTCGTGGGCTAACTTTGCTCATCCACCTTAACCGAACTACAGTGAAGAAGTCACAAAAAAAAACAATAATAGTAGTTCTCTCGTTGTTTAAAGTTGATATTAATATTACATTAATTATAGTTCCAGTCGGCTCTCAGTCTATATCTTCAATATACAAAATTAAAATAATTTTGAGCGCAAGCTAAAATGACTTCTAATAGAATGCCTGCTAAGATCAAACTTGGTTGTAATAATGTTGCGCACGGAACGGCAACGCCGCTTGTTACCTACTCCGAAGCAAAAATTTGATGTTTTTGGCGCGAAAACTGTGTTTTTATTATTACGTGGAAACTACAAGGCCTACAGATTTGAAAATTTTGCTGCCTATAGCAGCTATTATGCCTAAATTTTTGAGCTATAATACATAATCATATCTTCTTTCATTCGGAAGTTATGACATGAGCAACTGGGGTGCCGTCACTCCAGCTTACACATACTTATCGGTTTAATAACTCATAGACTATTTTGACCAGAGATTTGAAAATTTTGCTGCCAATGGCAGCTATTATGCCTTATTTTTTAAGCTATAATACATAATCATATCTTCATTCGTTTGGAAGATATGAATGAGCAGCTGGGGTTACGTCACTCCAGCTTACACACACGTTTTTGATCGTAGTTTCAACACTTTTTAAGTATTATCGTTCAGTTTTTTCCTTCCTTGTGCAGCTATTATGCCTTATTTTTCTGACTATAGTCCAAAACCCTAACCTCACTAGTTTGCCTCATGACTCATATTAACGAAGTTTTTGTGGCAGCTAAATTAAGACTGGGAACTTTGATTGCAGCTATTATGCCTTAAATATTGGCATAGGTAAAATTATTCTGTCACATATGAGGAAGCTGGAGTTATACACACTAGAGGAAGGCCGAAGAAAATTAGGGGGTCTGTAAACGCACACTATAACATGCTTATCTAGGACATTCAGACTGACAGACATCAACACAGGACAGTTCAATGATGTTCATCTGAACGATCAACTATATCTGTAGTTTTAGATTTAATAGAATTTTTAACTAAGATTAGTGAACCCCCACGCAGCATAGATTTTCAGTTAAAACAATTCTGCCCACACTATAATTTTCATAATTAACTAGCATTTCATAATCTTTCAATCAATGTTCAGTTAAACAAATAATTTCAAACATAGTTTTTTCTAAAAATAGCTCAATTTCTAATTGTTTGGTAGAAAAACATTGAATATTTTGATGAAATAATTTCAAGGAATTCTACTCAGACCCTTTTTTACACTTTACTATTTGAGAGCAAGAAGACACCTTGTTGTTGGTAGGTATAACGATATTGTTACTAGTATCTTCTGTTGTAACTAACTAGTTTAAATCAACATCTAGAGTGAGCCCCAAGACTCCCAAGCCATCACCAGGCAATGATATCCAACTAGTTGTGGACCCCACATTAGGACAAGAACTTGCCAAAGTGACACATGGATCCTCCTTCGTACAATATTTTTATTGTAAATAGTTAAAGCATTAGTGCTACAGTTATTTTGAGTGACCAGCTGTACATTAGAATTATTACAGCCGCACAGGTCGATCGGTCAGGTTAAGCTACGCTTGTCGCGGTTGGTCTGTGGATGGGTGACCATCTTTACATACCGAGACCCCTCCTTGCCTCTGAAAGCACGTTAAGCCGTTGGTCCCGGCTTTCATTCGTGGATCTTTGACAGTCGTTACGGGTAGTCAGAAGCCCGAAAGTCTGACAACCAGTCTTACCAAGGGGTATCGTATTACCCAGTAACTGGGTTGTGGAGGTCAGATAGGCAGTCGCTCCATGTAAAATACTGGTATTCAGCTGCATCCGGTTAGACTGGAAGCCAACCCCAACATAGTTGGGAAAAGGATAGGCAGATGATGAATTGCAGTGTTAATTATAGTACAAGACTTCGATATACTACTTATGTCAGTTTATATAAGCTAATAGCCTCGCTATTTTATGTCTAAACCTAATGGGCAGATACACTGTATTCCTTGTCGATTTCAACTTAACAACAAAACTGTTGGTGTCAAAAAATATATGTTTGTCACTGGTAGTGACTTGCTAAGAAATGCATATGCTTATTAAGCATTATGTATATAATTATTTTGTCTATTTGATAATGTCTCAAAATATTTTGTGTGCTTCAAAATAATTTTATTACAATTTACCTTTAAAAGCTTAGAAACACTGTCAGTGACAACTTCTTTTTTAACCTGTGAACAAATACTGCAGTAATGTTGGTATTAAAATAGGGCAATTGGGCTTACAATTCTCTGCGCATCCAGTTTAATAATGCCTTCAGGGCGCTGTTGCGTCTGCCACGCTTCTGCAGTTAGTCAACAATGTTCGCTGAGTCGCGCACAGACGGCTTTGATGCCACCTCGCGCAAAAAGACAGCCTCACTGCTAAGCAGACTGCGTGGGACAGCATCCTGGATGTAATAAGCAGTAAGCTAGACAGCCCAATGATGTGGAGCCTCACCCAAAAGACTAAGTCTCTCTTAGTTATTAGATACTAACATAGTTTTTAAGTTCATACTAACAACTTAAATGTAATGTAATGGATCAATGGTTGTCTGAATAAATAAATTAATTATTATTATAATTATTAGACTCATAATTATTGTTTTCCTGTAATTGATGTCATTATTTCTTTGAAGGATGTCCCAGGTAAATAATAGTTTTGAGTATTAAAACTAAAGTTGTCACTAACTAATTTCCCCAAACCTCTTCCTATACTATCTGAAAACATAACTGACTGATAACATACTTGACTACTACAAGAGGAAATACTACTAGCTGCTGACTGTATTGCTTGAGATAATTCTTGCACAGTATCAGGTAGGTATATCTTGGTTGGGGATGCAGTTTATGTTTGTTTTATGTTTATCCCATAGGGTTGGTCTATTGTAAACAAAACTAATTCATTTTTTAATATCCATAACGTTTAGGTAGATAACAATACTGACAGAAACAACAGAATGATAAAATTTAACTATAAATACACTCAATTTGCACTGTAGACTGGCGAGAAATCCCAACAAGTTCGGACTCGACGGTTGATCGGCAGTTTTTGGGCGTCATCGGACGATGACGGTCGTGTTTGTGTACGCACTTTCTTTCTTTTACAAGTGTTTGATTCAATCGTCCGAGTTCGGCCATCATCGCCCGAGTAAACTTCGCCTGATGACGGATTAGCTTAGGTGTACGCGAGCCGTTACTCTATGAGTATGATCGGTTCAAAAAACAAAACGAAATTAAAAACTACTTTACATATATTTACAATTTACAAACTTAATTTCTATTGTTGTTTTAATATATATCTATCTATACATATAATAAAATTGCAGAAAAGTGGTGTCTGTACAATGGATATATATAAAAAAAAAGTAGCAGGGGTTGTTATTATATCGATGCCGAACCCGAAATTGTAATTAATTTTTTTTTGTCTGTTTGTCTGTGTGTTTGTGCACGCTAATATCAGAAACGGCTTATTCGATTTAGATGCGGTTTTCACTAATATATTGTAGTAAGCTTCACTTAACAGGTAGTGTTTATTTCATGTCAATCGGTTCATAAATAAAAAAGTTATGTCAATTTAAAGAATCACGGTTTAGACGAGTCAAATATATTTTATGTATATATATTAATTGTGTAATGTAAATGGTACACCACAGACTACCTACTATATTTGTATCTCCTTAATTTTAATCCATCCAAAGGTTCTCTTTAAAAGATCGCTCTTAGCGATAAGACCGCCCATTGTGTCACCCTTTGTAAAATTGTATTTATATTATTTATGTTCTGTAATTTGTATGGTGTACAATAAAGAGTATTCTATCTATCTATCTATCCACGGTGAACATTTGTTAAGGTATTCTATCAGAGTACGTACACGCCTCGCGCCTGCGTGTCCGTGGCTATATAAAGCGCGCTGAGAGCCGCGCCGCTGACCCCCCGACCCTTGCCCGCTGAAGTGCCAGCCCGCGCCGTAGCTGAGCCTGTAGCTTTAAATTCCCCGACTGAGACTTCTGAGTTTGTTTCGGCCTTTCTTCTCAGAGATAGTCCTAGGAAACGCCGCGCTCATCAAAGCATTAATAATACTAATTCGATCCAGCCTGTCCCCTTGCTGCCCTCTCCCAGCGACGCCCTAAGCCGAGGTTCGTACCCCACAGGGGGTGCCCTTAGCGTGCAGTCACTTAGTTTTAATCTAGATGTAGCCCTGGCTGGAGGCTTTAAGAATTCTTAAGGCAACCACAAGATAGTCCGGTTGTAGTCACAACCTCTCAAGGTCAACTAAGAGATGACATTCATAAAAAAAAAACGCGCCGCTGCCCTAAGGATTCAGTTATTCGTAGCGAACGCACGTATCCTGGAGAGTATAGACGAATAGTTGCATTCGATTATTGCGATTCACTTGAATACTGACTGTTTGCATATTTCATTTATTTATATTTTAGGGTTTGTAGGTTAGGTTCTTTTTCTTATTTTCTTTAAAATGTTGTAAATAAATATTGTAAGTATTTGGTATAGGTTAGGCGGTTCATTCCTTGATTTTCGGTATACTTATCATAATTTGTATTTAGGGTTTGTATATAAATATTATAAGTATTTGGTATAGGTTAGGCATTTCTTTTCTTGATTTTCTTTATTAAGTATATGTTCATTAGCTCAGGTTAGTAATAAATTTTTCTAGCAATTCTTTTGTTTTATAAAGTTAGTACGTTTGGTTTACACGTCTTAACACTTATTACTTAAACTGTGATAATTTTAGACTGTATAATAATCTGTAGATAAGTATTTATAATTTAATTGTTTACGATAGTACGTGTTTACTAAATAACTGTGTGTTATGTAGTATGTACTATTTTATTGTAAGAATGCCTCGACGAAGATCCAACCTCTCCCAATGTAGCAGAAATGCTAAAAGGATGAAATTAGTTCGATCACAGGAATCTAAAGAAGGTCGTGAGGCAAGGCTCTCTGCAACTCGGGAACATCAGGCTAGGTTTCGTGCTGCAGAAACTTCGACTCAGCGAGAATCTCGACTGAGTTCAAATCGTTCTCGAATGATGACAACTCGAAATAGGGAAAACGGGGAACAACGAAAGGCACGTTTATCTGTCGATCGCGAAGCTCACGCGCTATCGCGTGAGTCTGAGACTTCTGCGAACCCATAATGCTTCTTAGAAATTTAAGCCCCCCAAAACTTTGCAATGGCACCAGGTTAAAAGTGACCAATTTACAACGAAATCTGATAGAAGCAGAGATTTTAACAGGGTGTGGAAAAGGTGAAAGTGTTTTCATTCCTCGGAGTCCTCTCATTCCAAACAATTTTCCATTTAGTTTTAAACGAGTCCAGTTTCCAGTCAGCCTATGTTTTGCGATGACAATTAATAAAGCCCAAGGTCAGACGCTGAAAGTTGTGGGTGTAGATCTGAGTATCAGCTGTTTCCCGCACGGTCAGTTGTATGTGGCTCTGTCACGGGTTAGCAATCCTAGGAGCCTGTATGCTTTCATCCCCGATGGCCATACGTCAAATATCTCGTATACAGAGAAGCATTACTGTAAAGTAAATTTTTAGCTACCCAAACGACGGTATAAATTCAAAAGTAATTCAAAATATGCTGCCCGAAAACTCACTATTCCACGCGGACGAAGTCGCGGGCACAGCTAGTAATAAATATAATTTTATTTGTATAATAATTTTATTTGTATGTAGAAATAATTTTATTTGTACTATTTACAAATGATTTCATTCAAAAATCATTAAAAACGTGAACTTTTAGAATTGATTTGAAAGAAATAACGTGCGTATGGTCCACCCATCACAAGAGTCATCGAGACACTGATGTTTCGCGGCCTGACTTCCTGAGTACGCGTCCCAGGACTTAGCGGGGGTGCTCTAGCGGGGTACAAGTGAAGTTTCGGGTTTTTATTCATCTCAAAATAGTTTTGCTGGTATAACCTGGCCTCAGTTAAAAGACTTATTTCTTGCTCGATTTGTCTACGTCGAGACTCCAGCTGCCACATTGTGTAGACTCTTTAATGAAAGCCCAAAAGACGGAGAGTGCATGACGGCCTATGCTGCTCGATTCCTGAGTACATTAACGAACAAATTGCAATTGCTGTAACTCTGGCTCACGCAGTGAAAATGGAACCACGGTTGCAAGGCCTAGCATACACTGAAAAAAATGATACTAGAGTGAAATTGCAACAAGAACTTATGGCGTGTACCTATCGAAAAAGAGGACCTCCGATGCCAGAAAAGTCCAATACTTACAGTGACGCTAAGAAACCGCGATATGAACCGAAGAAGTGTTATAATTGTGGCAAACTAGGCCACGTGGCATACGAATGCCTCTCCAAAGACTCGCGTAATACCAGCACTAATTCCAAACCTCACTTTTCAGCAAACGAACAACAAGATACCCAGGACAGCGGTGTACCAAACAAAACATCGTCGCCTACGTGCTACTACTGCAACGAACTAGGTCACATCGCCACTCGCTGCCCGAAAAAGGACACCAAGACTAGCAGCGGCAACGTAGAGCACCGGGTAAAAGCCTGCACTGTGAAGCCAGCCATTTATCACCTAGCAATTGAATCCGGTGAGAAATTTTCATTTTGTTTTGATTCCGACGCCCATGAGTGCTCTCTAGTCAAAGAAAGTTTAGCAAATATGCTCCCAGGCAAGCGTCATTATACCTTGGTGACATTAATAGGTATAGGCCAATCAAACGTTAAGTGCAATGTTCAAATATTTACAACTGTAACTATACAGGGATACTCAATGCAGTTATTATTACATGTCGTGCCAGACTACAGTATCTCCGATTCGATTATGATTGGAAGGGACTTGCTATCAATGGGATTTTCGGTTGAAGTGTGTGAAAGCCAACTTGTTTTGAGGAAAATTAGAACAGTCGCTTGTGATGTAGGCGAAAAATTCAGGAGAGTTGTTCACCCTTTGCATCGCCAATATTACTGGTTAAAAAGAAAGATGGAACTGATCGTCTTTGCGTCGACTACCGACAATTGAATAGGAATACAGTACCGGCACCCTAATTGCGTAACACACTATCAATCGGAATCTGAATCATTTTGAAGCAAATTGCTAATCCATTGCTTCATAAGTTCGAAAAATTTGTCTGCTCAACACGTAAATAACGCAATGAATGTTGTTGAACTGTCAAAATGAAATCGATTCCAATTGATCGTGTGTTACGCAATTAGGGTGCGGACCGTTACCCATTGCCACTAATTTCTGACCAGATAGGACGTTTGGTAGGGGCAAATTAATTTACCTCGCTTGATATAGCTAGTGGCTATCATCGGATACCAATTCAAGAAGAGTCCATAAAGCGTACAGCTTTTGTAACGCCAGACGGGTAGTTTGGATATCTGACCATGCCGTGTGGTCTTCGAAATGCCCCTTTGGTGTACCAACGTGCCATAAATAAGGCCCTAGGACCCTTAATCCAGTCATTTGCTGTAGTCTATATTGATGACGTCATAATTCCTTCAGAATCTATTGCAGAAGGCTTAGATCGCTTACATCAGGTTTTGGAAGCTTTGACAAATGCCGATTTTTCACTAAACCATCATAAGTGTGCTTTTTGAAAACTGAGATTGAATTCCTAGGATAACACGTGTCTGCTGGTAAAAATAAGACCAAATTCATGTCAAATCCGAGCTTTAAAAGAGCTTCCACCGCCTCAGACGGTAACACAGTTACGGCAATTTATAGGATTGGCTTCTTACTTCAGACAGTTTATTCAAGGTATCTCACAGAAAACTGATCCCCCTTTACCGACTCACACCCGGTAAAGGAAAAGTTAGTTGAACTCCAGCACTTGAAGTCATTAGACAGGAAATCATTAACTTACTGACAGACACACCAGTTTTGACTATGTTTGATCCTACTAAGCAAATAGAATTGCACACTGACGCCAGCGCTGAAGGTTATGGCGCTATATTAATGCAGAAAATTGAATGTAAACTGCACATGATTTAATACTACAGCCGTCGAACCTCTCGCGCCGAGTCCAGGTATCACTCTTACGAGTTAGAGACGCTCGCAGTAGTTAATGCTGTAAAACATTTTCGTCATTATTTGCATGGGCGAAAATTTACAGTAGTGACTGATTGCAATGCAGTCAAAGCGTCAAGTTAAAAGTAGATCTTACTGCGCGAGTGCATAGATGGTGGTACTTTCTACAAACTTTTGAGTTTGATATTGAATACCGTCAAGATAAAAGTATGGGGCACGTTGATTTTCTATCACGAAATCCCTTACCCTTTTTTTTTTTTTTTTTTTTTTGAGGATGGGAAATCATCAAATGACTCCTTCCGCTCTGGGTGGAGCAGAAGGGAGTGTCAGACTTTTACTGACTAAAACCCACCCGTGTTCCTTCCTTAGCCCTTTATGTTCCAGGGCAGCGGTAAACCCTTTCGGATGGTCCCGCTACCCTGGCAGGCTTCGGCCCTGTGGGGCCCCGTCACTTGCTGACATCTCTTTGAGGCGCGCGTGGAACACGAACACGCCGTCCGGCACGGGCCTAGTCCTGATCGGACGGAGAGCTACCCATTACTCTCCGCCCGCAGGCCCGCGCCTACGGTGGCCGGGAGTCGTCACGCGGCTCCCGACGCCCGGAGCGTCTCCCGCGGCGGCTGAGGCGTGAGGTGCGCAAGGCGCGTTCCCTCGCCCACCCCGCCACCTCCTTCGCTAGCATGACTGCTTCGCAGAAGGAGGTGACTGCCTCCCACTCCCTCTCACCCCGGACCATGGCTTGAACCAGGGCCGGGCGCGAGAGGTCGCCGCCGCTGCCAATCGCCTCTACGAGGACACGGCGGTGCTCTGCCCAAGCAGGGCAGACCTCCACCGTATGCTCCACCGTGTCCTCTGGGCGATCCTGACAGTGGTGACACCCGGGCGATCCCTTACCCTTAGCTAATGTCCAACGATGGGTCCCAAAAGTAGAGCAAAAGCGAGTCAATTTCACTGAAATCTCTGATACGTGGTTACAGGATGAGCAGGAAAAGGATAGCGAAATAAATTCCATAATAGATAAACTTCAGCATAATGAGCTTGACCTTGGACTTACGACATTAGACGAGGGGTTTTGCATAGAATGGGTTTTCATGAAAGATAGAGCGTAACAGCAGAAGTATTTGGTTCGGCTTTATGAACTGTACAATGAAAGGACTTACGTTAACACTGATGAATTTAATTTGGATGTTAGAAATTATTCTAAATTATTTTAAAAAGTTTGCTAAATGGCCAAGTCACATTATTTGGGTTCAAAGATTAAAAACAATAGTAATGTAATTAAAACGACTTAGAATATTATTAATAATGAAACGGGAAGCTCTAATAATAGAAATACTGACATAATAAAATCAGACTCACAAGCCGCCGAGGCATTTGAAAATTTCTTTTCGGATATTCCCGTTTCAACTACTAAATCCCTAAACTCATCACGTTCTGTTGCTGAGTCATTGCTTATGGAAAATGTTACCTACTGGTTGCGATTCAGAATTTCATTTTGAACATATTACCTGTAGAGATATATAATTAAAACCTTTCACACTTTAAGTGTATAAAAGACTGCAGATCTGTGGGGTAATTCTGTAGAATTTTTGAGAAATTAATTTTAGAACAAATGCAAAGATTTTTACTAAACACAAATTATTACATAGCAAACAGTTCAGTTTTACGAGGGGTCGTTCAACTGCTGATGTCTGTGTTGAACTTTTAGAACCTATTTGTAATGCATGGGATGACAAATGCGATGCCTTGGGCATCTTCTGTGATTTGTTCAAGGCATTCGATTGCGTTCTTCACGAAACTTTAATTAGGAAACTTCGCCACTACGGGATCCGGATCGCTGCTCTGGATCTTCTTACTTCATACTTGAGTAAGAGGATTCAGAGCATTGATGTTAATGGAAAAAGGTCTCCTAGATAAATAATGGAAAATCTTTTATATGCCCACAAAAATATAAAATTGTTTAAAAAATACAGTGATATCCATGATTTAAATATTGGGGTTAAAGTATGAAATTGCCTATTTGTACGGTACTGAAAAATTTAAATTAGTTTTTTTTTTAATTTA
Organism: Apamea sordens; assembly: GCA_945859715.1. Classification (NCBI taxonomy): domain Eukaryota; kingdom Metazoa; phylum Arthropoda; class Insecta; order Lepidoptera; family Noctuidae; genus Apamea; species Apamea sordens. The sequence continues at coordinate 7,623,443 of OX244014.1, forward strand.
ACATATTTATTCTATCAAAATAATTACCATTATTATCTATACGTTGCTGCCATCTAATAGGAAGGTCATTTATGTCTTTGCGATAGAACTCTCGTGATCTAGATTCGACAAACTGTGTGAAAGCATTTTGTACTGCCTCCTGATAAGAAAACTTTTGATCACGTAGAAAATTGTCCAAATCACGAAAAAAATGGTAGTCCGCTGGAACAAGGTCTGGCGAATACGGAGGGTGACGAATGGTTTCTAATTGCAGTTCTTGTAGAGTTAAAACGGTTTCTCGTGCTGTATGAGGTCTCGCGTTATCATGGAGCAATAATGGTGAAGATCGATTCATGAATCGGGGCTGTTTCACTCCTAGTTTTGCTATAATTGTTCGGAGTTCGGCACAGTAGACATCTGCCGTTATTGCTTGACCAGATCGGAGAAAGCTATAGTGAATAACACCATGCTGAGACCACCAAACAGTTACCATTACCTTTTTATTGGTAAGCTTTGCTTTAGGACACTGTTGCGGCGTTTGACCTGGGGTCAGCCATTGCATTTTTCGCTTACGGTTATCGCAAAGAATCCACTTTTCATCACATGTCACAAATCGATCCAAGATTCCTTCTTTTGTGTATCGATTCAACAAGGCAACACAAGTTTCAACACGCGTTTCTTTCTGCAGATCAGTCAAATCATGAGGCACCCATTTCTCATATTTTTTTATTTTATTGATATGGCGCAAATGAGATTGTTGGTAAGGTAACGTTAAACCATGCCGCTAATTCCTTGGTAGTTTGGCTCCGATCGGCTTCCACCATCTCTTTCAATTCATTGTTATTCACCTGTGTGAGCGGTCTTCCACGTAGTTCGTTCTTCAAATCAAAGTTTCCATCACAAAAGCGTTTAAACCAAAATTGCACGGTGCGTTCATTAGCAGTCCCCTCTCCAAACGCAGCATTGATATTGCGAGCTGTTTCTGCCGCGTTAGTCCCGCGTCGGAACTCGTATTAAAAAATAACTCGAATTTTCGAAGTATCCATCTTTCTTGTCTAAGCTGAATAAAAAAAACAACTGAAAATCGATAATCGAATGTTGCACATTTTTAAAAGAAGAACTTCATAGGTACCATGTGAAAAAAGTTAACTTTTTTTTGTTCTATGTCAATTCGAAGTACTTACCAATAGGTAAGTAAACGGTAATAACAATAAAACGGCAATTTCATACTATAACCCCTATTACTGAACAAACACAAGTTTGTTGTAGTACCTACAACAAGGCTCAAGAAAATAGGTGGCTCGTTCAGATGCCAATGAAGCTGCTGATGATGCTTTTACAATAAAGTTCCAAGCCCCGTTCAAGATCTAAGCCTTAATAAATTCAAATCATTTATACCGTTAAGGATTATATCGAGGACAAAAAGTCTTGGGATTAGGCTGCTTCCAATTTTTACGTATTAAATGTTTTTTCTGTTTTGTTGTTGTTGTTTTTTTTTATATACGCATTGACATTAATGAATGTTATTTAAACTATGATATTTGCTTACTTTGCAAAGTAGGTATTCTATTATTTTACTTATTGTAAATGTGAAGACTATGTGGGTCATCTGTTAGTTTTTGTCATGGTCTGGCAGTTTGAGTAATTAATGTGGCCTACCCAAATGTCCTTTCTTTGGTATTGTTCGTCGAATCGTCGAGCTCTTTAAGTTTTGAGTTGAGCTGCACGATGTCTGATAAATGCGTGCACTGACTGGACAGGTCTTCTCAATCTGTGTGGTTCTTTCCTCAAAAAACCATCTCAGACATCGATCTACATGGTCTTCATATGATCTGACCAAGATTATGTCTGGACTTTAAAAGACCCCTGAGTTTGTTTCGGCCTTTTTTCACAGACTAGTCATATAGGAAACGCCGACCTCATCTAATTTTAAAATAGGTATGATTGACGTGTAAAAGTGTTTGTGCAAACCTACTTACAAAATAAAATCATTTATCAATAATTTATCATTTACCCATAGTACCAAAAGCGTTTCAGTGGTCAATTATAAATCATGTTTATGAAAGCATAATGCATTTAGGTCCCGCCAATACTTGCACCCTGGTGCCCAGATAGGGTCTTGTCGCCGACACTTATTGTTATCAGCTGTTTAATTGGTCGTCTTATGATAAATTCCAGGCGATCGCTGCGCTGAATACATCGGCGGCCACGCGACGTCACCCATTGTCTACGCGCTACTTGCCTATCAGCTGTGCGACCTGACTTCGCTGACGGAAACCAGTCTCTGCTGCACAACGGACTGCGAAACGAGGAGCGTATCGTATTCTTACGTTACTTTTTATTGACGTAGATAAATAATCGCGATGACTTCGGAAACAAAGCTTAAAGATTTAATTATTAAACGTGGTGCCATTAAGGGACGCGTAACTAAATTTAAAGCCTATTTAGACACACTAATTACTTTAGAATCAGTTTCCCCTGTGGGAGTTAGTAACAATGCTTGCAATGACTTCATTTCAATAACCACGCGGCGGCGGGCATCTACAAAGCAAAACTTACTTTACGCTTGTAAGGTTAGGTACATTTTCGTTTGCAGCGTCTAGCGACTCGAAGGTCGCCGTGTAGTCACGTGTTGTGTAGTCTATTATAGCAGTAGGTATTGAAAATTTTGTATGGAGTGATTTATCAGTTAGTAATCTGTGCCAAAACTTTATAAAAACGCGTATTTTACCCACTAAACAGTAAGAAAGTCACATTTCTAGTTGTTCTCATGCCAATGAGTGTCATCAGCATAATCATGATAGTAACTGTAATTATAGTCTAGGATTCAAATTCCACATACACACACATTCCTCACACACATTCCTAAGTTCGATGGCACGTATTACAAATGGTTGGAATTTTCTTTTAATTCCAACCATTTATAATACGTGTCCGTGGTCTATTGTTCTCTGATTCACGATAACCCTAAAATTAAGAATGTACATAAGTTTTACTATCTCGGATCCTATTTGGAGGGTGAGGCTGCGCGTGTACTGAGTAATCTAGAAGTTTCCGACAAAAATTATAATGAAGCTTGGTCTATCCTCTGCAGCCGTTATGACAATAAAAGGCAGTTAATCAGTAGCCATTTAAAGTCACTTTTTCAAATTGAGGCCATATGAGACACAGACAAATATCTAAGATTTATAATTGACCCTGTGAACAAAAACCTACGAGCCCTAAGCACCCTAGGACTACCTACAGATAAATGGGACGCCCTAGTCATTCATGTCCTATCGGCAAAGTTAGACAACGGTACGAATTTCAAATGGGAAGAACACCGAAATACTTTACCTGATATACTTACTCTCGAAGATTTCTTTTCATTCCTGAAAAATCATGCTGACGTGTTGGAAATAGTCAATCGCAATAAATCTGATAAGTTCGATAAATAAATAAAATCAATTTATTTCAGGTTCTCCCAAATTAAAAACAAATCACAAGTTACGAAACACGAGAACGAGACACATAAAAATAATTACAATATAAAAATAAATACAATGTCGTAAAGGAAACCAAACAACATCAACAACAAAGTCGCTTGTTGTAACTTCCAACAAGGAGACTACTCCTTCTTCACAACATAAAGTTGAATGTGTCGTGTGCAAGGGCAGTCACCGCCTCTACGAGTGCACGACATTCAAATCAAAGACACCTGAACATAGGTACTCTGTAGTTACAACTTTGAATTTGTGTCCAAACTGTAAAACCTGGCCATAATAGTCAAGCTTGTAAGCTTCCAGGCTCTTGTCGTCAATGTGGAAAGAACCATAATTCTTTACTACACTTACCTACTACTCAATCACCTGGTACTCCTACCGATACGTCAATATTCATGTCTGCGCTGTCTTCACCTGCAATACTAGTGTGCACTGCTAGGGTACGCATATTGTACCCTCATACAAATACTAATATTACTGTCCGAGCGTTACTTGACAGCGGGAGTCAATCGTCCTTTATCATGGAAGAAGGTGTAAAGCAAAGACTCGATTTGATTCCTCAGCTATCAAATGTCGGTATTGTCGGTATAGGTAACAACCCACTCAACTTGAGCACAGAACGCTGCGCTCTCCAATTACAATCCACTATTATAGCGTGGGCCATCTAGTGTTTGAAATTTGAAGTACCGATTACTTTGACTTTGAAAGGTAGATTGACATTCATTTTTTGACAGGTAGTTAAATAATAATATTTATGATTGACATTTGCAAAAGCGGACGCTATACGCTCGAACCAAAGAGATTTAAGATAGGGTCTTTGGCTCGAACAAAATTAGGAAATATTAAAAACTTACTTCCAAAGTAGTGAATCTTTAACGCAAACTGTAAGAAATTTACGTGAATTTTTTTCGAAAAATGATCTGCCTTCAGTTCAGTTTGTGCGTCAATTTGTGAAGCGAGTTCGTGAAAATTGATCGTTATTGGACAAAGCAACCCGTGTACGTTCTCGTCCAGTGCGTTCAACCGAAAACATTGCTGCTGTGGCTCAGCATGTGCAAGAATATCCATCAACATCAACTCGTCATCGTTATCAGGAACTGCCGGTCGATTCTGTAAAAATCTCACCGTGAAAACTCAAGTGAAGTGAGCTTGATGTGAGTTGTAAATTTTAGTTTATAGAGATTTTTACAGAATCGACCGGCAGTCTTGTTGTGAGGCGTCACAGAAACAGTGGAGCTCAGTAGAAAAGATCCCAAGACAGGTTCTCATCGATAACTTATATCGATGGGATCTTTAAAGACGACAAAAGGTGAATCTGTTTAGAAAATTTTATCCATAAAAGAATATTTTTAGGAACTGGCTCATCCCAACTTAATTTGTTAATCCACAGCCTTTGGAGCAATATTTTTGCTTTGATTGTACATAGGGATGGAAGGCACAGAGGATCAAATATTTTAAAAGTAGTAGACAAAATTGCCCTTTTAGTATACGTAGGGTTATCTGAATAATTGATTGGGAAATGAATTTCATCAGTTGAATGAGACCAGCCAATGCCCAATGTTCTTGTGGCATCTATACTTATAATAAATCTGTAGAAGTGAAAATTCTGTACATTGAAAATATCCAAAAAATAAATGGCAGGGGGTGTTACTTGACCGACACCGAACCCAAAAATGTGATTAAAAAAATTTTTGTCTGTCTGTCTGTCTGTCTGTCTGTTTGTTCAGGCATCACGCAAAAACTACCGGTTCGATTACGATGAAACTTGGTATAATTATTCTTTAATATCCTGGGCACCACACTGGGTACTTTTTATCCCGGAAAAGTATATACAATAAAAAACAAACTTAATTTTGCGGTTCGATCCCTATACCCGATTACCACTGTCTGTACTGTACCAACCGCAAATACTAAGTTTGTCGTAGGTTGGGTCACACGCAGTGGAGTTCATTTTTATTCCTTTTAGTTTTTAGAGTTATTTAGGTTTATTTTTATATGAGTCGTAGGTATAGATTTTAATTTTAAAGTATAGGTAGTATATTTGATAGTGTACGTAGTGACCGTAGGTTATTTTATAATACTGTTAGGTAGGTTTAGTCATTCGTTTATATATTAGTTTTTAGGGATTTTGCTTATTTATTGAGTTTAGATTAGTTATCATCAGAAATAGGTTTATTTAGGTAGGTAGGTATTTAATTTTCTGTTATTGAGTTTTTTTTTTTAAATTAGTTAGGTACTTAGGTAAAGATATCATATAGGTACCCTCTTAATCACCACTAATGAGACACAATTGGTTTTCTATTGTAATTAGCCACAAAGAGCCCGCGACATAGATGGCATTCTGGGGAAGCACATACATTTTATCCTGTTAGCACGTTCCTGTGGGTAAATTTCCGACATCCACGCGGGCGAAGCCGCGGGCAGAAGCTAGTTACTAATAATTAGATTGGATTGTTTTGTATCTATAAGGTTTTGACATAATAGGTCAGGTAAATTGGATCGGTATTTCCTGAGAGGAAAGCATCCTTTAGCTAGTTCGGTGGCGATTGAGCACTGAATGTACCTAACGTAATTCGTCACTTGTATCAGCACCTGTTAATAAATCGTCACAATAGAAATCCCTTTGTATTATATTTTTGATTAAAGGATTGTCACATTCTTCGCCAATCTGCCAAGTGGTAAGGAAGCTAGCACTGGCAAAACCGTAGGTGACTGTATTCAATTTTAGTGTACGGAGAGGCTCATTTTCACTGTCGCGCCATAGAATGAGTTGTAAGTCACGATAGCTTCACTTAACCGCACTTGGCGGAACATCTTTTTTATGTCCCCTGACAAAACATACTTGTATTGACGGAAACGTAATAGGATGTTGAATAATGAATCTTGTATTGTAGGTCCTACCATCTGAAGGTTATTAACGGAAAAGCCAGATCTTGTGGGCTCATCGGTATTAAAAACAACTCTGAGCTTAGTGAGTGAGTTATTATTATTATATACTGTTGGAGCTGCTGAAGATTTTAAAATACTATTTTTGCTTTATATAAATTCAATCTCCTAGTATTGTATAATTGCATAGAACGTATGTGAGTATTATGTACATACTATAAAGCTACCATTTACTGGGTACGTCTTTCATTGACTTGAATGCGCCTTGGTGGCTGAGAGTATGTCATGCTCACTCTAATGTCTCGCTGATGGTGGCGCATGTGTTGGATCATTTAGCTCCCTTCAAAATGGTTGAGTTGAATGGTGCTAATCTATGCGTCATGTTCGTGAACGGGCGCCGTCAGTAGGGACTGGTCAACTCTTTGCTGCCATGGCTTATTTTTGATTTAATTTAATATTTGAATTGTTTTTTTTTATTTATATTTTCATTACGGACGCTTTTAACGTTCTGCATCGTTCTCACGTGCATAATTTTGAACATGAATGATGTAACCAATACTTTGTAACAATATTATTATGATTTAAAAGAGTGTCCATGGAGTTTCTTGCCCGTTCTTCTCCATAGGTACCTACGCTTTGGAATGGGCAACTAGCTTCATCTTTTTGACTGACCGACCTTGACAATTCAAAAGTGCCTGTAATTGGTTTATTTGAAATAAATAGTTTGAGTTGAGTTGAGTTGAGTTTGAGTGGATTCGTTCTTGTCCCTGAAAACAGGAGTATGAGGAAGAAAATAGGAATTAGGTGGTTTTGGATCAGAAGATTCAGAGAGATAGCCACAGTCAGCGTACTCTTTAATAAATTGGGAGTATTATTTTCTGAGCTCTGGATTTTTCCTAAGGCGAGACTTAAGACTGTGGAACCGATTTTTCGCTGTAAAATAGGATTCTCCCAGACATTCTTTTTCGTCTTTTAGTGGAAGACCTACTAAAAAACGACCATCACTTTCTCGAACAGTATTATATTCGAGTTTTATGTTCGAGTTTTAAAGAAAAAATAACAGTTTAGAAATAAAATTAGTTTTTTTTAAAGTAGGTATTTACGGTAGTAACACGGGCTTTATTTTTTCCCTTCTAACAGCTCAATACTGGAGTAGTAGGAAGGGTAATCAAAATTAACGGTATTACAACTGGTAGTTGCTAGGGCAACAACGGAAATTATTAGATGAAGATTGAGAGTAGAAATAGGCAAAGGACCTGCGATGAGCCATCCAAGTTTAGAGCTACGAAGATTTGTTTCACTTGCCTTAAGGAATGTTTGATTCGGCTATAAAAAAACTACTGGTTATTTTTTCAAATTTCTGGTTTTATTGGAAAGGTTGAACTTTGTCATTTAAGAATGGAATACAATATCATTCATATGACTACCACGACAGGCTCGGCAGTACCTACCCCATCCGATCAACCCAATTTTTCAGTTCGATTGTTTCGGCTTGAATCTCTTCAATGGCAACTTCGATTTCATGTTTCAACGCTTCAGTTGTCTCTGGATGGTTTGCGTAACATTTATCTTTAATGGTTCCCCATCACAGAATATAATCCAAAGGGCTCAAATCACAGCTCCGAGGCGGCCAATTGACATTAGCATGTCGGCAGTTCATTCGATTTTCAAAAACAGTGCGCAAAAGATCATGAGGTTTCAGTTCTTGGACCAATTGAACTTTGTAAGCCTTCATACCGAGGTCTTTATGCAAAATTCTTCTCAGAGAAGTGCGAGAAGTGTTCAGCAGTGCGATTCTGTAACCATCTACCGTGAAAACTTAGGTGAAGTGAGCGTGGAGTGAGCTGTCATTAGAACTAATGCTAGGGATTGACACTATTGACAGCTCACTGTAAGCTCACTTCACCCAACTTTTCACGGTGAGATTTTTACAGAATCGATCGGCTGAGCCTCTCAGGCCCGTGTTTACTTAAAATAACTTTCTCAATCCAAAGTAACTACGAAATGTAGGCATTTCTATTTTCCATTGTTTTTTCCTTATTATATTATTAATCCCTATTATTTGGAACGACAGCTCACTCCACGCTCACTTCACCTAAGTTTTCACGGTGAGATGGTTACAGAATCGCACTGCTGAACACTTCTCGCACTTCTCTGAGAAGAATTTTGCATAAAGACCTCGGTATGAAGGCTTACAAAGTTCAATTGGTCCAAGAACTGAAACCTCATGATCTTTTGCGCACTGTTTTTGAAAATCGAATGAACTGCCGACATGCTAATGTCAATTGGCCGCCTCGGAGCTGTGATTTGAGCCCTTTGGATTATATTCTGTGATGGGGAACCATTAAAGATAAATGTTACGCAAACCATCCAGAGACAACTGAAGCGTTGAAACATGAAATCGAAGTTGCCATTGAAGAGATTCAAGCCGAAACAATCGAACTGAAAAATTGGGTTGATCGGATGGGGTAGGTACTGCCGAGCCTGTCGTGGTAGTCATATGAATGATATTGTATTCCATTCTTAAATGACAAAGTTCAACCTTTCCAATAAAACCAGAAATTTGAAAAAATAACCAGTAGTTTTTTTATAGCCGAATCAAACATTCCTTAAGGCAAGTGAAACAAATCTTCGTAGCTCTAAACTTGGATGGCTCATCGCAGGTCCTTTGCCTATTTCTACTCTCAATCTTCATCTAATAATTTCCGTTGTTGCCCTAGCTCAACTCAACTCAACTCAAACTATTTATTTCAAATAAACCAATTACAGGCACTTTTGAATTGTCAAGGTCGGTCAGTCAAAAAGATGAAGCTAGTTGCCCATTCCAAAGCGTAGGTACCTATGGAGAAGAACGGGCAAGAAACTCCATGGACACTCTTTTAAATCATAATAATATTGTTACAAAGTATTGGTTACATCATTCATGTTCATAATTATGCACGTGAGAACGATGCAGAACGTTAAAAGCGTCCGTAATGAAAATATAAATAAAAAAAAACAATTCAAATATTAAATTTAATAAAAAATAAGCCATGGCAGCAAAGAGTTGACCAGTCCCTACTGACGGCGCCCGTTCACGAACATGACGCATAGATTAGCAACATTCAACTCAACCATTTTGAAGGGAGCTAAATGATCCAACACATGCGCCACCATCAGCGAGACATTAGAGTGAGCATGACATACTCTCAGCCACCAAGGCGCATTAAAGTCAATGAAAGACGTACCCAGTAAATGGTAGCTTTATAGTATGTACATAATACTCACATACGTTCTATGCAATTATACAATACTAGGAGATTGAATTTATATAAAGCAAAAATAGTATTTTAAAATCTTCAGCAGCTCCAACAGTATATAATAATAATAACTCACTCACTAAGCTCAGAGTTGTTTTTAATACCGATGAGCCCACAAGATCTGGCTTTTCCGTTAATAACCTTCAGATGGTAGGACCTACAATACAAGATTCATTATTCAACATCCTATTACGTTTCCGTCAATACAAGTATGTTTTGTCAGGGGACATAAAAAAGATGTTCCGCCAAGTGCGGTTAAGTGAAGCTATCGTGACTTACAACTCATTCTATGGCGCGACAGTGAAAATGAGCCTCTCCGTACACTAAAATTGAATACAGTCACCTACGGTTTTGCCAGTGCTAGCTTCCTTACCACTTGGCAGATTGGCGAAGAATGTGACAATCCTTTAATCAAAAATATAATACAAAGGGATTTCTATTGTGACGATTTATTAACAGGTGCTGATACAAGTGACGAATTACGTTAGGTACATTCAGTGCTCAATCGCCACCGAACTAGCTAAAGGATGCTTTCCTCTCAGGAAATACCGATCCAATTTACCTGACCTATTATGTCAAAACCTTATAGATACAAAACAATCCAATCTAATTATTAGTAACTAGCTTCTGCCCGCGGCTTCGCCCGCGTGGATGTCGGAAATTTACCCACAGGAACGTGCTAACAGGATAAAATGTATGTGCTTCCCCAGAATGCCATCTATGTCGCGGGCTCTTTGTGGCTAATTACAATAGAAAACCAATTGTGTCTCATTAGTGGTGATTAAGAGGGTACCTATATGATATCTTTACCTAAGTACCTAACTAATTTAAAAAAAAAAACTCAATAACAGAAAATTAAATACCTACCTACCTAAATAAACCTATTTCTGATGATAACTAATCTAAACTCAATAAATAAGCAAAATCCCTAAAAACTAATATATAAACGAATGACTAAACCTACCTAACAGTATTATAAAATAACCTACGGTCACTACGTACACTATCAAATATACTACCTATACTTTAAAATTAAAATCTATACCTACGACTCATATAAAAATAAACCTAAATAACTCTAAAAACTAAAAGGAATAAAAATGAACTCCACTGCGTGTGACCCAACCTACGACAAACTTAGTATTTGCGGTTGGTACAGTACAGACAGTGGTAATCGGGTATAGGGATCGAACCGCAAAATTAAGTTTGTTTTTTATTGTATATACTTTTCCGGGATAAAAAGTACCCAGTGTGGTGCCCAGGATATTAAAGAATAATTATACCAAGTTTCATCGTAATCGAACCGGTAGTTTTTGCGTGATGCCTGAACAAACAGACAGACAGACAGACAGACAGACAAAAATTTTTTTAATCACATTTTTGGGTTCGGTGTCGGTCAAGTAACACCCCCTGCCATTTATTTTTTGGATATTTTCAATGTACAGAATTTTCACTTCTACAGATTTATTATAAGTATAGATGCCACAAGAACATTGGGCATTGGCTGGTCTCATTCAACTGATGAAATTCATTTCCCAATCAATTATTCAGATAACCCTACGTATACTAAAAGGGCAATTTTGTCTACTACTTTTAAAATATTTGATCCTCTGTGCCTTCCATCCCTATGTACAATCAAAGCAAAAATATTGCTCCAAAGGCTGTGGATTAACAAATTAAGTTGGGATGAGCCAGTTCCTAAAAATATTCAAATTTTATGGATAAAATTTTCTAAACAGATTCACCTTTTGTCGTCTTTAAAGATCCCAAGACAGGTTCTCATCGATATAAGTTATCGATGAGAACCTGTCTTGGGATCTTTTCTACTGAGCTCCACTGTTTCTGTGACGCCTCACAACAAGCCTACGGAAGCTGCGTCTACCTACGTTCCGTCGATAGGGATGGAAATGTGCAAGTCAATTTGTTGTGCGCTAAGGCACGCGTGGCTCCTATTAAAGCTTACACCATTCCTAGATTGGAGCTTTGTGGCGTTTTACTAGGCGTAGAGATGAATTTCGCTTTTAGTAATGCTCTCAGTTACGGTCTAAAACGTAAGGTCTATTGGACTGACTCCAATGTGGTATTAGGCTGGCTTAGGTCTCCCGGCAAAACTAAAACGTTCGTCGCTAATATGGTTGCCGCCATAATTGAGTCAACCAACTCCGCAGCATGGCGTTACATCCCCACCGTGGAAAATCCAGCGGACCTCTCTTCTCGCGGCGTAGATCCGCAAGACGTCAACAAATCTAGTTTGTGGTGGTTCGGGCCCTCTTTTCTCAAACAACCAGAGTTAACATGGCCCGTACTCCCAGTTTCAAATGTAGAATTACCCGAACTAAAGGCAATGCCCGCCGTAGTGACGGAAACTTCAAAGTCAAAGTCAAATCATTTATTTCAAATAGGTACATTAAAGGCACTTTCGAACGTCAAAATTAAAATAAAAATAAAATTGATTCTAGTCGCCCCTTCCAAAAGGTAGTTTTCGTATGGAGAAGAATGGGCAAGAAACTCCACCGTTACTCTTTTAAAATGTTTTACAATATTTTGCATACATTAATTATATAATTATATGTGAAGCCGATGCACCTAAAAATAAAATTACTATACCACAATAGGTAAAAGAATTAAAATGAATTACTGAAACCATGACATATAAATTGACTAGGTGATAGGTACATGGTGCTCACATATTTACAAACATTCCAAAAGTAGACTATTTTCATAAATAAATAAGGAGTAATAAGTCCGGGTGTGACTTTAAGTAATTACAGAATGTAAATCAATGTCAAAAAGAATAAAAAAAAATTAAAAAGAATAAATTATACAATTACATTAGCAACCAGTTTGATTTTGTCTAGACTCTAGAGATTGTCCTATGGAGCAGGACCAGCATGTTTCCAAGCACACTTCACATACAATACCAAATTTTCAACAATTTTCGAAACTTTCTACGTTACAAAGAAGGTACGCTACAGTCATTAGAGTTATACACAATTTTCGACACCCTAGAGTTAAAATTACAGGACCCTTACAAGTTCAAGAGCTTGAGAAGGCTTTGACTATTCTCACTAAAATAGCTTAGAATCAATCCTTTCCTAAAGAGATAATATCTTCATTAAAATCTAAACAACCATTAAAAGCTAAGACTAGCATTTGTTCTCTAAACCCATTCCTCGATGACGAAGGCCTCCTTTGCGTTGGAGAGCGCATTAATAATTCTTCGTACTCGTACGATAAAATACACCCTATTGTTTTAAAGGCTAACCAAATTAATTTATTGCCATTGCCTAACTAAATTAATTTATCAAAATAAACATTTACGCGTAATTTACTCAGGACCTCAACATCTATTAACCTCTATTCGAGAGCGTTATTGGCCTTTAGGAGGTATGAAACTAGCTCGCAACGTCGCACGCAATTGTTACTATGTCTAATAGTATGGGTAATTTGACTACTGATCGCATTGAACCTGACTTTCCTTTCAGTACTGTTGACACTGACTTTGTTGGTCCCTTCTCAGTTACAGCTGATCGATTCTGTAAAAATCTCACCGTGAAAAGTTAGGTGTAGTGGAGCTGTCAATAGCGTCAATCCCTAACATTAGTTGGAATGACAGCTCACTCCACGCTCACTTCACCTAAGTTTTCACGGTGAGATCGTTACAGAATCGCACTGCTGATCGCAAAGGTCGCGGACGCAAGATAAAAAAATGTTATCTCTGCATTTTGGTTTGTCTTCGTTACAGATGCCTACACCTTGAAGTCGTAAGCAACCTAACTAAAGATGCGTTCATACAAACTGTGAATAGATTCATTGCTCGTAGAGAACTGCCTAAAAGTATTTACTGCAACAATGGTCGTAATTTTGTGGCTGCCTTTCACCTAATGATTTCCAACCTCTTACCCCAGCTCACTTTTTAATCGGTAGGTCACTATCGTCGCTTCCTACGCCGAGCTTCGTGGACTCCAGCGTGCACCGCCTCGACTGGTTCCAGCGCCTCGAACAAGCAAGGCAACACTTTTGGAATCGATAGGCCTCCGAATATATTTATGAACTCCAACAAAGGACCAAATGGCAAGTAAAACGCAAAACCCTTGAGCTTGACGATATGGTGCTGACAAAGGAAGACCAGACGCCCCCTCTATGCTGGCGCCTAGGACGAGTTAGCAGGCTGTTTCCTGGCTCCGATGGAATAGCCTTGTCGCCGATGTCAACACAGCCAAGGGTACAATTCGTCGAGCACTCAACCGCCTCTGTTTACTTCCAACTACAGATGAGTGATTGTTGAAAGCTAGAACTAGAGCTTTCAACGGCCGGAAGGATGTCTACGCCACTCCTTGACCAATCATCAACGTTCAAAATCACGTCATACCTGCGGCGCATCGGTTGACCAATTACCAGCCAATCGTCGAAGCCGATTCTCACGTGATCGTCGAGGTCTCGGGCGACACCTCCGAAGAACACCGAATAGAGTTGCGTCTGTCATGGCGGGCGAACGTCGTGTCAAACTATCCAGTGGTTGACAGCCATTGCACGTGGTGGTCACTCGCAAACCCATTGGCTCTAAATCGCTAATTATTACTGCAATCCTTAGTTGTTTGAGTAATTTAAGTGTCTGTAAAAAATAATAAGTAATAGTCAACGCTACAGAGTATTTATTTCAACGTTTCCTGAAGTTTAACGCCCACTATGAGTTCCCGTGCTGACGAGGTCACGAATCAGCAATCAGATGCAACAGCACGGCTTCCTGATTTCCCGTTATCAGATGTGGGATTACCAGGGACTGCCCAGGAACGTGAAACAGGTACAGTATTGTTACTAACCTAACTAGTGAATCCGAACGTTGGAAACGTTGTCTGAAATGCAACAACGTAGCATGATGGAATTAATTCGTGCTATAAAGGACACGAATACGATTGATACAAAACTAGCATTCCCCGAATTCAATCCTGATTCTCGAGACACCGATGCCAGGTCACGGTGTAATACTGTAGATTTATGCATGCAAGAAAAACAATTAGCCAGTGGTACTCTGACTATCGCCACGAACAAAGCACTTACGGGTGCGGCAGCTACGTGGTGGTCTCAAAATAGTTTTGCTGGTATAACCTGGCCTCAGTTAAAATACTTATTTCTTGCTCGATTTGTCTACGTCGAGACTCCAGCTGCCCGATTTCCCGTTATGTATGTATTTGTTTAATATCTATGTGTGTTTGTATGTATAGCCTACAACTAAGTCACACAAGTCTAATAAGTCTGGACTTTAAAATAGACTGTGACCTCTGAGTTTGTTTCGGCCTTTTTTCTTAAAGTAGTCAAATTGGAAACGCCGAAATCAACTAGTTTTAAAATAATAATATGATTGACGTGTAAAAGTGTTTGTACAAACCTTCTTACCTTTTGGACACTGTTCCTGTTGACAGCGTTGCGGACGAATTTTTTGATGCCCTGTGATTCTTTTGCTTATTTTTCTTACTTGCTTACTGAAAATAAATCATTTATCATTTATAGAGAAATATGGGAGAAAAAGAAATGTTGCGCCGACGCCAAATAAATTGGGTTATAGTAATCGGAATGATGTTAAAAATGACGCTGTTCCTTTTATCTAAGCTAAATTATTTGTGGTTGACGCAGCAACGTCGTCCTTTTTATCCATAAATCTCTATTTAAAAATAAAATAAAAATGTTTATTTCAATTACCAAGGGCATTTCGATACATGTTATTTGAGATCACCTTGTTAAGCAAGGAATTGCTTGTGTTAGGAGACTCCGCGCTTCCACCTTTCATTATCTCTTTTAGTCGTAATCTGAGGAGCCACGCCCTTGTTATATCGCCATATCATTGCCATATCTTTCGTATAATCTTTACTATATTGTAGAAGATAGGAAGATCAGGAGGGGAGAGTAAGACTGTTAGGACGTAACGTCGTGGTGATATGTTGAATCGTTTGTCAGTCGGTTGGTTTGTTGTTTTCGGCGGTCTTGTGTTTCAGACGTTAGTATGGCAGACCGCGAACACGATCATAGTCGCAAGCGCTGTGACAGCCGCGATAATAGCCCGCGTCGCGATCAAAGTTCTAATAATAATAATAATATCCCTGGACATTTCACACAGCGCCATCTAGTCCCAAGCTAAGCAACCTAATGCTTGTGTTATGGTAACAAGATGGCTGATAAACTACACACAGCGATTATCGCAATAGTCAGGGGCGCCGAAATAGTCGGTACCGCGAGCGATCCTCTAATGATGGCTCGAGATACAAGCGATGATGTCTCGCCTTAAAACGCTAGAAGATAAAACGAGGGCTTCACCCTTGCCAGTGCGTTTGTGTGACCATGATAAAACTTCAGTGAGGGATAGTGTACGTGATCGAAGGTCATTGCGACGCACTCGAACACCATCGCTGAAACATAGTACGTCACGATCCCCAGGCTGCATAGAATCGCGTAGTGTGCGTCATTCGTCACCGCCGGAGCGTCGCCGTCGTTTGGGTTCACCTTTGCCTAGAAAGGTTATGCCTCAAGCTCAACGTAAGTCATTGTCTCGCGGATATAACTGCCATCATCATTCGCGTTTTCGCTCTAGAACACCACCATTACCTGCCTCGGGGCGAGTTACTGAACAGGCGTCGATGCGCGTGTCGGACCGTTTGGCTAAGGACGCGAATGAGTCTTCCAATTCAGCACAGACTACGGTAACTGATCGTATTGTAGATGCTAGTAGGTCTCAATATTTCTATATTTCAAATTTTGATCCTACCCTACATAATATCGATGATTGGTGTGCGGAGGTTGATCGCGCTAAAGCATTAAACAATTGGAGTGATTTTAAATCCTGGTCGCGTATTGGTAAAATTTGTCTGAAAGATGATGCTCAATCGTGGCTTAACGAATGGGTAACTAATGACCGTTCGTTGAGCAATTTTAAAATAGAATTTAAGCCTTTGTGCCCTAGAGTACCGGACGTCGCGAATATTTTATATGACGTAGTGACCAAAAATTCCGATAATTATCCTACTTATGCGGATTACGTGCGCCGTTCGTTGCTTCGTCTACGAATAGTGCGTGGATTTAGTGACGAGCTCATTTCGGTAATAATAGTCCGTGGTATCACTGATCCTAACATAAGAGCGTCGGCGACTAACGCTAGCTATTGCCTAACGATCTAGTTGAATACTTTTCAATTTACGTTAAACCGAGTTGTAGTAGTACATTAAAAAGTGCTCCGTTTCGTTCTGTGAGAGATAAACAAAGTACAGACTTTTCTCGTAAGCGTAATCTCAACGATATTAAATGTTTTTCGTGCGGTGAATTAGGAAATAGACAGGCTTCATATAATAAGAGACCGAGAATTGATCAACCGCCAACACGAGTCAACAGCAGCGAGTGATTGGCCTTCAAGGTTATCTATGAAGATACAGCACCGATGTTCAACGAAGTCCAGAATATGGCACGATTAAGAAGAGCTCTGAAGGGCAACGCGAGAGAAGCTATCAAGAGCCTGTTATACTCCGAAGCCTCTCCATCAGGAGTGTTGCAAGCTCTCAGAAGAAGATACAGAAGACCTGATGCACTGGTGCTGGCAGAACTGGAGAAGGTCAAGGCGGTACCGAAGATTTCAGAAAACCCAAGGGACATTTGCATCTTCGTGAGCCAGATCAACAACAGCGTAGCAGCAATAAAAGGACTGAAGAAATCACAGTACCTGCATTCACCAAAGATGGTGAAATAAATCACAGAAAAGATGCAGAGGGTTCTCAAATTGCGATGGTACGACTTCACTGCAGCATCAGAAGAAGGCAACTTCTCCAACCTAACGCTGGTATCCAGGTTCCTGAACACAGAAGCAGATAAATGTGGAGCCATCGCAACTTTAGAAGAAAAAATCGGGTTCAAGAAGACCAATCGTCAAGCAACGAATTGGAAAAAGGAAAAGAACTTCAAAGAAAAGGATTCAAGACAGCAAGAGAAGACTTGCCCTATGTGTGAGGGTGAACATTTTCTCGTCGAATGTCAGAAGTTCCAGAAGACGTCGGTGCAAGATCGGTGGGCGATAGTCAAGAGGAATCGCGTCTGCTTCAAATGTCTTCAAGGGAAACATAGGAAGGAAAGCTACAGGAAACCACCATGCAAGGAATGCAAGAGGTGGCATCATCATCTGCTGCACGTCGAGTCAGAAGAAAGGACCTAGGAGGGAAAGAAAAATGAGACACCAGAAGAGGAGAAGAGCGTCACGGCATCAGTGAACGCAATCAACATACCTGAAGCAAGGCAAGCTAAGGCATACCTGAAGATAGTTCCAGTAGAAGTCTTCGGATCAAAGGGATCAATAAGAATATTGGCCCTTATGGATGAAGGGTCAACCGTTTCTGGATGAGAAGGTAGCACAAGAAGTCGGCGGTCAAGGAAACAAGGAGGAACTGGTCATCGAAACAGTGGGAGGCAGGTTGATAAGGAAGAAGAATCCTCAGATGCTGGACCTTACCGGTAAAAGAAGTTCATCAAGAAGTCAAGAAGACGCTGAAGAGAGTCCGTACGATAGATGATTTGAAGCTTGCAACACAGTTCCTAGACAAGAAAAAGATTAAAAACTGTCAACACTTGAAGAAGATTGCCGAACTCTATACTACGAATGGGAGTTACCACAACTGCTCATCAGACAAGACAATGGGGAGTTAATTGTGACTCAAGAAGTGAAGAGAGGAAAACCAGGAGAACCAGTTGCTTTAAAAACAGGACTTGGATGGGTGCTCTACGGGTCAGACATCGGAAGTGCAAAACCAGTACACTGAACACACACAACCTGAACACATCATGTTTAAATGTCAGCACGCCAGAAGAAAAGATGCATCAAGCCATCAAGGATCAGTTCGCGATCGAAGCACTTGGTGTGCAACTAAGAACACCTACTACAGATTCGGAAAGAAGAGCACTCATTATCCTAGAAAAAACCTGCAGAAGACTTGAAGACGGTCGATTCGAAGCTGGATACGAAAGAACGAAGAAGAACAGGTGCCAGAAAGCTACACGTCTGCCAGGAACCGATTGATCAACATCGGAAAGAAGATAGTCAAGAATCCTCAATTGAAGGCGGAATAAGGCAAGCAGATCCAGCATCTAATCGACAACAAATGCAGGAGAAGCACCTGATGAACAAGAAGACTCTAAGAGATTATGGTACCTCCCTCATTTCTCCGTGGTTCATCCATTAAAGAAGAAGTTATGGATAGTATTCGACGCTGCAGCCAAGTCAAAGGGAAGAAGCCTCAACGACGCTCTACTGCCTGGACCAGATCTACTACAATCGCTCTTTGGTGTACTACTGAGGTTTCGACAAGGACCCTTAGCAGCTGTGGCGGCATTAAGGAAATGTTTCTGCAAGTTCGCATCAGGCCCGAAGACAGAAACAGCCTGAGGTTCCTGTGGCGTGGGGATCATCGTGACGTATCGCCGAAGAAGTATAGGATGACATCAGTTATCTTCGGCGCAACATCATCTCCGAGCACAGCTATATACGTGAAGAACCGAAACGCAGCGGACTACAAGGAACAGTATCCAGAGGCTACAAAGGCAGTCGATCTGAACCATTACATGGACGACTACATGCACAGCTTCCATTCAGAAGAGGACTTCAGAAAAGTAACAGCGCAGGTGGACTTCATACACAAGAAGGCGGACTTCGAACTCAGAGGATGGCATCAAACCAACCTGAGCTGCTGCAAGGCGTGAAGACTGAATCAACCGAAAAGATAGAAATGGACCTTGGTGAGAAAGAAGAAAAGAGACTAGGACTACGCTGGTTCACAGAAAGGGAATCCATCGGCTTCCGAGCAAACCTCCGGAACACTCTACAAGAAATAGCTAAGGGTTTCAAGGTGCCTACGAATTGAGAAGTCACCAGCGCGGTAATGTCAACTTATGATCCACTGGGATTAGCATCGGTCCTCGTCCAAGGAAAGAAGCTGCTTCAGAACATATGGTGAACCTTGATCACCAACGATGTTATTTTTAATGGTTTCCACATCGAGATCATAATTCTCATCCTGATGCTCTGAAACATAGCTTAATAAGTTAATAAAAGGACTGGACTGACCCGTTTCGTCAACTTCTTCCTCGTGTTCACTCTCGAACACTTCCATCGGCTCCTTCTCATCCTCTGCAGGACTGTGACCTTGGCTGCTGCTCTCGTCATCATCTTCTCCATCACCATCTACTTCCTCGCTGCTTTCTAGGCAGCTTTGCTCATCATGTAGTGGGTCATCTTGTGTTCCACTAAATAATAAAGAAGCATCATCATCTACATTTATTACATTTTCCTGTCCGCTTCCTTCAGACAGATCTTGTGCAATCACCTCTTGTTGCAACTTATAAAATGCTTTGTGGCATCGGCACGGGAGCTCTGCTCGTAAAACATTACACAACTCATTAAAACTCATACCATCGTGGTACTTAACTTTAAACACACACAGGGCAGCAGCCTCAAGATATACGCCCAATATCAGCGCCCAATCGCTCTCACGCCATGTCTAGTTGGCAACTACTTTGAACGCCTCAATAAACTCTTCTAGGCATACGTTATTGCCCGTATATAATTCAGCCATTTCACTGTCTTTACTAAAAAAACATTAAACCACTTAGCTGCATATAATCTCCAGGCGAATTTTCTGCGCCTGTTCTATCCTCTGCATGCGAGCGGTCTCGCTTCTAGAAAAAATTTACTCGTACAAACGTATGGGGTACGTTTCTTCACACTATGCGCAACTGTGGCGCAAATTCGTCGCAAATACGGTGACGATTCAGCGCGAGGCGAGGTAACGCCTCCACCATTTGTAGAGAGCTAGAAGAGTTCTCTGAGGTAACGGGGGAAATCAAACAACGGTACGACTCCTATATGATTAGATTGTAAGAACGTCTTTACATATTTCTGACTAAATTACCACTCCCCGTTCTAAACTAAATTATTTATTTTTTTCTGGCTTCGCACGGTTTGTGCATTTAGCCAATGTCATGTTATTAGGATTTTTACTGTAGGAGACAAAGGTAGGGAAACAGGAATTTATTAATATTATTTAAAACGGAATTTAGGTTATAGAATCAGTAGGCTAACTATAGTAATAATGATTGGTGATATATAATAATTTGACGAAAACATATATTACAATTTAATAATATTAATGGTAATGAATGAAGCTATACATTTATATACAGGTTAACTATTTGTACACAATAAAGAAAGAAGTGAAGTAGGAAAAGGAATACGGAGAGACAATAGGTTACTGAGAAAGGAAGAACGGTCATATAGAGGACAGGAGAAAATAATGTGGTTCAAGTCGCCCACATCTGTGCCACACGAACAACTGGGGTCGTTTATAATTTTAAGTTTGGCAAGATGAGCTGGAGAGCAAACGTGACCGAGTCTCATCCGTATGAGAACGGAGGTCTCCATCTTACCAAACTTAGCCCTGCCAAACCACGGTTTTTCCGAAACATCGGGGTAGATCAAAGGTCAAGGTTTTGCTGTAGCTTATTAAGTCAGTGTTCGCAAGAATGTGTAATTAATCATTGTTTACCCGGTGCTAGTATTATCCAATTAATTATTAATATCAAATTGACAAAGATAAACCCCAGTTCAACTGTTACTTTATTATATGGGGATAGTTTAAATGCAAGAGAAAAGGACTTAATTGAATGTGTCCATTTGATATTGCATCTTAATGAGACTAATAATTGTAAATTTATTTTTTGTGCCTTGCCTTAATCCTATTATTTAACTGATGAGCAAAATAAGTTTTTTTTTTTTTATGTTATAAACTAGCGCTTGACTGCGATCCCGCCTGATGGAAAGCAGAGATGCAATCGTTGATGGTAAGCGCACTAATTTATTATGAGCCTATTCACTCTAGCCTTGAAAACACCCAAATTATAATCGGACGGGAAGACCGCTGCAGGCAAATTGTTCCAGTCCTTTGATGTACGCGGTATAAACGACGAGGCAAAACGCTTCGTCCGGATCGCGGCGGTGTCAACAACGTAAGGGTGGATACTCGCCGTACGACGTGAAATGAACATATTTATAATTTAAATATGTTCATTTATTGGACTTGTCGTCACAGTGATGTTATTTTATATTTTGATTGTAATCAATTTATTACTGATTTCAAACTGACAAATTATACTATGTATTTAGCACCTAGTTGTAGGAGATAAATTGCTAATCTTTTAGCATACAATATACTCAGTGACACTGGTGCTTGTAGTGTACCATCGATTACTGTTAGTACTGATACTAACACTACTTTTGATACGCCTTGTAGTTTAAACTATTAGGTGCGACAACGGGTCAGCCGCATATGTTGAATGTTGTACATCAAAATATGCAGGGTCTGTCCGGCAAAGAGCTAGAATTATGTTTATTTATGGAGAACTATGATGATAAATGATTTTATTTTGTAAGTAGGTTTGTACATACACTTTTACACGTCAATCATATTTTAAAACTAGATGAGGTCGGGGTTTCCTATCTGACTAGTCTGAGAAGAAAGGCCGAAACAAACTCAGACGTCACAGTCTCTTTTAAAGTCCAGACATAATCTTGGTCAGATCATATGAAGACCATGTAGGTCGATGTCTGAGATGGTCTTTTGAGGAAAGAACCACACAGATTGAGAGGACCTGTCCAGTCAGTGCACGCATTTGTGACAAATCGTGCAGCTCAACTCAAAACTTAAGGAGCTCAACGATCCGACGAACAATACCAAAAAAAGGACATTTGGGTAGGCCACATTAATTACTCAAACTGCCAGGCCATGACAAAAACTAAGAGAACAGAGAGAAAAATAATATAAATACCCACATAGTCTTCACATTCACAATAATTAAAATAATATAATACTTTACAAAGTAAGCAAATATCATAGTATATATAAAATTCATTAATGTCACTGTATATAAAAAAACAACAACAAAACAGAGAAAAACAAAATAAAAACATTCAATACGTAAAAAATAAAAAAATTGGAAGCAGCTTAATCCCAAGCCTTTTTGTCGTCGATATAATCCTTAACGGTATAAAAGGCTTTCTGGCACAACTTACGTTTAATAAATGATTTGAATTTATTAAGGCTTAGATCTTGAACGGGGCTTGGAACTATATTATAAAAGCATATACATTGGCATCTGAACGAGCCACCTATTTTCTTGAGCCTTGATGTAGGTACAACAAATTTGTGTTTGTTCCTAGTATTTATATTATGGATATCACTGTATTTTTTAAACAATTTTATATTTTTATGTGCATATAAAAGATTTTCATAAATATATTGAGAAGGCACAGTCATAACATTAATCTCTTTAAATTTGTCTCTGAGCGAGTGTCTCGGACTCAAGTTTATAAATTGATCGAACAGCTCGCTTCTGCAAAACAAAGATAGTCTAAATATCAGCGGCATTTCCCCACAATAGAATACCGTACGACATTACACTATGAAAATAGCTAAAGTACACTAAACGGGCTGTCTCTATATCAGTTAAATTACGAATTTTTCTAATAGCGTATGCTGCTGAACTTAGCTTTTTTGACAATTTATCTATATGTGGACCCCACTGAAGCTTAGCATCCAAAGTTATGCCCAAGAATACTGTGCTGTCTTCAGAATTCCATTCTTCGCCCTTTATCAACACATTAGTTTTCACCTGCCTAACGTGAGGTAGCGTCAACTTAATGCATTTGGTTTTTTTCTCGTTTAAAAGTAAATTATTAACATTGAACCAGTGGACTACTTTACAGATCGCGCTATTTACATCGTCAGTAACCTGATGCTGACGTTTAAGTTTAAACAAAAGTGAAGTGTCATCTGCAAACAACACTATATCATGATTATCCTTTATGAGGTACGGCAAGTCATTTATATAAATAAAAACAAGAAAGGACCAAGAATTGAGCCCTGTGGGACTCCCATTGTTACTATGGATCCGGGAGATCTTTTTCCATTAACGTCAACGCTCTGAATCCTCTTACTCAAGTATGAGGTAACAAGATCCAAAGCAGTGTTCCCGATTCCGTAGTGGCGGAGTTTCCTGATTAACGTTTCATGAAGAACGCAATCGAATGCCTTGGACAAATCACAAAAGATGCCTAAGGCATCGCATTTATCTTCCCAAGCATTATAAATATGTCCTAAAAGTTCAACATCAGTAGTTGAACGACCCCTTGTAAAAACCAACTGTTTGCTATATAATAGTTGGTGTTTATTAAAAAATCTTTGCATTTGATCTAAAATTAATTTCTCAAAAATGTTACGGTAGGTAGTACTAAAATAGGTCTATAATTTGTAGGGTCTGATGACCTGATTTAAACAAAGGTATTATTTTACTATTTTTTATAAGGTCAGGAAACTCCCCACTGTCAATACAACTATTAAAGATAAGAGCTAGAGTAGGTGCTACAATGTCAATAATAGACTTAGCAACTTCTACAGAATTACCCCACAGATCTGCAGTCTTTTTAACATTTAAAGTGTAAAAGGTTTTAAATATCTCTACAGTTAATATGTTCAAAATGAAATTCCGAATCACAACCATTAATATTTTCCTTAAGCAAAGACTCAGCAACAGAAGGTGATAAGTTTAGGGATTTAGTAGTTGAAACGGGAATATCTGAAAAGAAATTTTCAAATGCCTCGGCGACTTGTGAGTCTGATTTTATTATGTTGTCATTAATAGACAGGCTGTAGTCAGTATTTCGATTACTAGATCTTCCCGCTTCACTATTAATAATAGTCCAGGTCGTTTTAATTACATTACTGCTGTTTTTAATCTTTGAACCCAAATAACGTGACTTGACCATATAACAGACTTTTTAAAATAATTTTGAATAATTTCTAACATACAAATTAAATTCATCAGTGTTAACATAAGACCTTTCATTGTACAGTTCATAGAGCCGTGTTCTACTTTTATGAATACCAATGGTAGTCCAATCACTGAAAGATGCGTTACTATTAACCGAGATAGTCTTGGGAATAAAGGTTGAATTAAATTGTTTACAGTATATATTAAAAAAAATATCATATAGATGATTAGAATCAGCATGAATTGACAAAACTATCAGTGTTTACTTTTAAAAGCCTCCAAGCGACTACCGGTTTTGAGGTTAATAGTGATATCTTTTTAACCACTATTTTCTTTTGATTTTGAATAGTAATCTTTTGTCCGCAATCATCAGAATCGAGTAAATTTATAATTTCTTTGTGGCTTAGTATATCTGCATAAATATTATCTGGGCTTGGGGCACTAGTAAGGGTTATTATTGTGGGCTCCAAAAATAAGTTTACAAAATTGTAGGACTGAAACAGACTTATAATTTTACTACTAGAACCTGGGTTTTCAAATCAATTGACATTAAAATCACCGCAAATGATAACGGACTTGTTTGAGTTACAAATCCTGTCTAACACTTCATCCATTATCTATTCAAATCAGTCATACAATCCTGATGGGGGTCTGTCCACACTTAATACAACAAAATACTCCAATTAGATACAGGCAATTTCAACTGTACGCTCAACAAATAGGCTCACAATATTGTTACGATCTTTAAATTTGAGCTGGTTACTTACTAAAATTAATGAGCCACCATGCACTTATAGCATTTATTCTGCTGAACGAACTACCAACCTGGTGATAATTAAAATTAAACAAGAACTGGTGGCTTTTCATCCAATGTTCTGTTATACAAAGAATATCCGTACTGTTAAAATTCATAAATAATTCTACTTCTAAATCTTTGTTCATAAATCCATGAATATTTTGATGCACCTTTTAAAACCCATTTTTGAGTTGCTTTTGCAATTCTGTAGGTACAATATAGCTAGAGGTTGCCTCTATTGTCTTACTTTCTAATTTAAATTATTAGCAATGTCATTAATTGTAACCAAATTAATGACATGGACGCCAGTCTCTCACAAAGGATCATATTTTATGCATTTTTGTCAAAACGCTATATTTCTTGTCTCTGTTTACAGCTATGTGAACCTTTGTGAAGAGGGAAGAAAAATAAAGATTATTATTATTATTTATTTAGACACACCAAAATCAAAATTTTTTATTTCAAATAAACCAACATGGGCACTTATGAAACGTCAGAAGCTAGGTGCACGGTTCCAATTGGTCGTTTCCTATGGAGAAGAGCCGGCATGAAACACCGCGGTTACTTTTTTTAAAATAATTGGCTTTTACAATGTTTTCAAATTACAGTAGGGAGTATGGGAGGACAGCGTAGGCCTCCAGACACCAGATACATACCTACTTACATCAGATAGCAACAAATAAAAATCAATTGCAATTTTACTCACGAAATGTTCCCGATTCTTTCGCAATATATGCCCATGCCATGACAACCATACAACTTTTTAGTCGCCGGCGTCACTTTCAGACATTCGCGATCGCCGCTCCGCACATGCGCAGAAGCTTTTACGTCAAATTAATTTCTTATCACAAAAATAATGACATTATTTTATTTGAAACTACCTGCACCCCGGGGTTCAGCCGCATAAGTTTCGATCCCGTGCGAATATCGGGATAAAAAGTATTCTATGTGTTAATCCTGATTATAAACTATCTGTGTGCCAAATTTCATCCAAATTCGTTTAGTAGCTTTTGCGTGAAAGAGTAACAAACATCAATCCATCCATAGAAACTTTCGCGTTTATAATATTATAGTAGGAAGTAGGATTATTTTATAAATAATGACATTATTTTAAAGAAAAAATGAGAATTTCTTATCACATTATTATAATGTGATAGAATCTGTACATTTTTCTTTGAGTCACAAAGTGTATTTTACAGGCATTTTGTCTCCATCGTGGCGTACCATAATAAGGAAAATGTCTGAAAAATACCATTTCCTAGAATTATTAATATTATTATATTTATTGGAACGAAGATCCTTATCACGCGTTGCGAAAGGAGGCTAGACGGAAAAAATTAAGACCAAAAGTTGGAACGACACTTTTTGCTATGGATATTTGTAAGCCGTGTGGCGTGCGCGTGTTTCTCGGTCTGTCTCTCTCTCTCTCTTCTCTGAACTTCGTTCCATCCGGGTGTCCCTTGACACCTCTCAAGTTTTTATACATTTATGAATAAAGCTTTTCGTGTCTGCTGGGTGACCGCGTGGTTCTAACAAACTACGCAACAATTACATTCCCGAAAAGATTTTCATCCGAGCTACCATTTTGGAAATGTAGAACGTTTTATATATAATAAAATTCGGAGACCCATTATTCGGAAACGGTGCGTCGAAGGGCCATGTTTTTCAGAACCTAAATAGTTTCTATAATCAAATCATCAATCAATAGTTAATATAATCTTGCCTGGACAATTTTGCTCACAATTTGAACCAAAAATGCAAATATAAAGTGCTTGACTTTGGTTTATCCGACCATACGGCTCAGTTATTAGAAATAAAAGTGAACAAAACCTGCCAATTAAAATATTGGCGAATTAACAGGCGTGACATATCCGAAGAAAATCTTAATAAATTTAAAAATTATCTTCTATCTCTATCGTTTTCTAACGTATACAATACATAGGACCCTAATTATGCCTATGATAACTTTTTAGAGATATTTCAACTTCTATACAATTTATGTTTCCCCCACAAATCAATATCAATAAAACCAAACAAAAAGATAAAATGGATATCACGATTTACTACAAGTACGAATACCTCGTCGAGGCATTCGTACTTGTGGTAAAAGACAGTGATATCTTCTCTGGCAACAGCGTTTATAACAAACAGATGAAAATAAAATAAAATTTGATACATAGGTACTTGCGAAGATTTAAAAAAATTATAAAATTGACCCAGAAAGCACAAAATGACTATTTAATTAACAACTCTAAAAGTAAATCAAAAACGTCTTGGAAATAATAAACAACACTAAATCTCAAAGAGAGCCCATCTCTCAAATAAAAAAACATGGCAAGTTGATAACCGACCCTAAAGAAATTGCTGAATCTTTTAATGATTTCTTTATCGATCAGATTTCGGAAGTACCTAAAATTACAACAGATAATACTGTACCTATAGAATATAACGACCATTCAATATTTTTATCCCCAGTTATTCCGCAAGACATAATGAGAATAATCAAACACTTAAAAAATAAAAAAAGTTTCGGCTATGATGGTATCTCAACAAGAGCAATCAAATTTGTATCAAGTAGCATAGCTGCTCCCCTAAGTCATATCATTAATAATAGTATAACTGCTGGAATATTTCCTGAGAATCTAAAAACCGTCGTAGTTAAGCCACTTTTCAAAAAGAACGACAAAGAAACTATGGAAAACTATAGACCTATTGCTCTCATCACAATATTTTCAAAAATAATGGAGAAAGCGATCTATGAGTCACTTTATAAGTTTTTAACAAAATATAATATTCTTTGTGACGAACAGAAAGGGTTTAGAAAGAACAAAACTATTAATATGGCTGTGTTTGACTTGTTAAACACAGTCATGAAAAATGTAGATACTAAAACACCTGTATGTGCAAACACATGTCAAAAGCCTTCGATTACGTTAATCACGAAAAGCTCTTGGAAAAACTAAAGGCATATGGCATACGTGGAAATGCTCTTGATTTAATAAAATCATATTTAAGTGGTCGTAAACAAGTAACAGAAGTTTCCAGAGTTTGTATGAGGTCTAAAAGAGAAATAAAACATGTTTCTTCCTATAAATACATTAAATTCGGTGTACCACATGGGAGCGTCCTCGGGCCGTTTCTTTTCTTACTCTACATAAACGATGGTTTTGTTTGCTGATGACAGCACAGCAATAATTAATTGTATTAATAAAGAGCAATACGATATTGATACTAACAATGTTTTAAAAACAATAATTAACTGGCTTAATCATAATAATTTATTAATAAATATAAAGAAAACTAAAGTCATGCATTTTTACCAACGTATTCAACCCAGAAACTTGAATTTAACCTACAATGGCCAAACAGTCGATAAAGTAAATATAGCCAAATTTTTGGGAATCATAATTGATAGCCAACTTACGTGGAAACCACAAGCTGAAGCTATTTGCAAAAAATTAGGTTCATCAGCGTACTTCATAGGGGTACATATTTGAATGTCGAACATTAAAATACCTACGTGTAAAATGTCAACGTTCAAAACATCGAAAATTTAAATACCGATTATATCGTAATATCGAAAATTGTTATAACAAAGCTCAAAATGTCTAACATTGAAATGCCGAGTGATAAAAATATCTAATGATTAAAAATATCGATAATCATTATACCCAAGTTCAAAATGTCAACATTTAATACACTTTAGTTCATTATATTTTCGTTAAAAATACCTACTAGTTAAAATATCGAACTTGATACAGGAAAAAATGTCGGTTGATTTGAAATTGTCACACTCTGCCAACGCATAGGTAAGTCAACTCATTAGTCAGTCCACTGCAAACGTTTAACGTAGGTACCTATTGTTTAGCGAATAATTATTAGGGTACATATTTGAATATCGAACATTAGAATACCTACGTGTAAAATGTTTATTAAAAAATCGTTTATTAAAAAGGCAATGACAACTTAGGATGCAAGAGCGAGCGAAGCGAGCTCGGGAATTGGGGCACCCCGACTCGGACAGGTTAGGTTCGAAGGGGATGACGGGGGCTCAAGTGAGCGAGCGGAGCGAGCGAACGAGCCCCCGTCATCCCCTTCGTGTTAGGTTCCTTTAAACCCTGCAGACAGAAATAGGGGCCCCACGAAGCGGGGCTGCGTCGACTACGCCTTATTATTATTGTTATGCTTAATAAAGTTATGCTTTAGAATGTTATTCTTAAAAAATGTATGTTTTAGAATGTTACGCTTAATCATTATTATGATCAGAGATATTATGCGTAAAAAAATTATGCATAAGCTGTTATGCGTAAATAATTTATGCGAAAATATATTTAGGACAAACAAAAGTATGCCAAGTTATATTAGGTCTTAAAATTTTATGCAAATGGATAGGGAACCGAAAATAATATTACTTAAGCATGCAGCGTGCAAGCAAGCATGCATCATGCAAGCGAGCATGCATCATGCAGCAGGCATGGTTTCTGTCACGGCTCCGGCGCTGCTGGGCTCCGGCGGTCCCACGCGAGCTTATCGTCGTCGATGGTTTTAACGCTCACCACCGCAGCTTCGGCTTGCTGGCCGGCTTCGCCGGCCAGCCTCAGCCGCGGCGGCGGGCGATAAAGCCACCTCCGCCTCAGCTCGCGGGCCGCCTCGCCTCTCCGCGCCTACGCGGGCTTAAATTACACTCTAGGGGTAGGGCAGACAAGACCACGTGGAGTCGGTTTTGCAGCGATTTGTTTCTGTCACAAATTTTTGTAGCACAAAATATAAATAAATATCGATATTTAGGACATTCGATACTCTGTACTTCGATATTTACGTCATTAGATAATCTGTACTTCGATATTTAAACTTTTCGATGTCATGTTTGTCGATAATTAGATTTTAGATATATTGGACGTAGATTATCTAACTATTCGACATTATAAACTTACGTTATTTTAATTTTCGGTTTTATGGTCGTTCGATATTTAAATTTTCGATGTTTTGAATGTTGACATTTTACACGTAGGTATTTTAATTTTCGAAATTCAAATATGTACCCCTTCATAAACTTTCCAAAAAGGTAAACATCAACACGTTACCGTCTGCTTACCATGGGTTAGTGGTGTCGAATTTAAGGTTTGGTGTAATATTTTGGGGCAATTGTTGTAATCGAGAGGATACTTTTAAAGCCCAAAACCGCTGTCTTAGAGCAATGTTTAAATTAAAAGTAACAGACAGCTGCAAAACTTTTTTCATTCATAATAATTTACTTTTCCCTGTCTTTACATATTAGAGCTTTCCATATTTGTTAAAAGTAATAGTCACATTCCCTACTTTAGAGGACACAACAAAACGAAGTACATCAATCACGTCTCAATATAAATATAAGTTATGTACTGGTGCTCACAAAACATCTTTATTAAAAAAAAGTGTCTTAGGCATGGCACCTGTGATTTATAATAAGGTTCCAAATAGCATCAAGGAGCAACCTTTGCGATTTTTTAAAAAACAGCTTTCGTCTTTTTTAATACAAAAACGTTATTATTCTGTGTCAGATTTCCTAACAGATCAAATATAGCTATTGTTGTTACTTTATTTAATTCTGATATTGTTATTATTATTATTTTTGTTACCTATATATTATGATGCTTTGTTGTGAATGTTTTTAAATTGAAGTTGTTTAATCGTTTATAAGTATAAGTTTTTGCATGCCAAATGGTGGAATGTACCAGGAACAATGTTTTTTTACTGTAACATCTCATATATGTACAGAGTTACAGACGCCAGCAGGTCAAGCTACCCAAAACTGTCAAATTTTCCTAATCAACCTTGAACCCTAATTCTTTAGTGATAAAGTTGAAAATCTATTAAAGAAATTTGACAGTTTGTAGTAGCTTCAGGTGCTGGCGTCTGTACCTACATTCAATGCAAATAAATGACTTCTATTCTATTCTATTCTATTCAAGGTTAACCCGAAACTGCAAAAAAAAAATCAGATTTCCGAAAAAAAAACTGGTATATTGACAAGCCTCAAAAAATATTTTATGGTTTTCTTTGTTGCTCATAGTGCCCCTATGCGTATATTCCAACTCCTAAAACTCCGCCCCTAAGACGACCCTAAGAGTGGACTGACCGAAAGACGTCCACTGTTGGACATAAGCCTCCCCCAAGCTCCGCCACTTCGACCGGTTCTGTGCTTCTCGCATCCAGCGGATTCCTGCGGCTTTCACAAGGTCATCGGTCCACCTTGTGGGGGCCTTCCAACGCTAGAAGAGAAAACGGTGAGAGACGTATCTCTCGCCGTTTTCTCTTCAATATCATACCCTATCACATTACACTAATATTATAAAGGCGAAACTTTGTGAGTTAGTGAGTGTGTGTTTGTTACTTCTTCACGCAAAAACCACTGAACGGATTTGGATGAAATTTAGTACCATCATATTTAACGGCATCTAGATTCAGTTTATACATATCACTATTAGCTAACAGTTTCGATTAGAGAGGTAAGTCTATAAAAAAGGTGGTTATATTCGTGAAGTGTTAAGTAAAGTGATGTTATTGTAGGATTGTGTGTGTAGTGTGTGAATGTGTGAGGGTGTTATGTGTATGTGCATGTAAGGTAAGTATGATCACTTATTAACTAGATAACACACTATGATCACTTATTCAAACTCAAAGCCTCCAGCCAGGGGCAAATAATGACGTGTCTTTTACGAGGTGTTTATACAGTATAGTGACATGTGGGGCGAGGGATTGGTCAAGGATATCAGCTTATGAGGTCGCGTTTTTGGAGTTTCGCATCGAGCGACAGCCAATCATGAATCGCCTGCGATGATATGACACACCCCCAATGCTTTCAACAATGGAGTCACGTTTTTGCTGAGATAACTTGTTATAACTTATTCAGCTGCATCCGATTAGACTGGAAGCCGACCCCAACATAGTTGGGAAAAAGGCTAGGCAGATGATGATGATGATCCTGATAACTTGTTCTGTTCTGAACACTAAGGTTGTTGTTAGCCTTTGTGTATTAAGTATTAGATTTCATGAATATCTTGTACGACAGACGAGTGTGAGACCTAATGTTTCTAGGAGAAATTGTCTCATTAACATTGACTGTATCGACTAGTAAAATAAAATAGTGTTTATCTGTGTGAAATGTCCAGGGATATTATTATTATTGTTATCTTTTAATTTTTAGCTGATTCGATTCGGAAGCTTGTCGAGAAATAGGTGAATGCAGTTTTGTTTCTTTCATCACATACTCTGTAACTATTTCATTATATTTTTAAAACCTATTTTACATCTATGTTAAACAAACAAAAAACTTTGACTTTGACTTCGAAATATCCACACTTCTAATCTGCATCCGTGATTATTTGCCAAAAATGTAAACAAATACGAGTTTATGGATAAATAACTTTTTTCCTATAAAATAAAGTTCAGCAGTGCAATTCTGTACCTAACCATCTCACCGTGAAAACTTAGGTGAAGTGAGCGTGGAGTGAGCTGTCATTCCAAATAATGCTAGGGATTGACACTATTGACAGCTCACATCAAGCTCACTTCACTTGAGTTTTCCCGGTGAGATTTTTACAGAATCGATCGGCAGTTTACGCTACAATTTTTATAACGTTTTCAATAGAGCTAGTTACTCTGAAATCATCATAATTACCCTTAAAATAAAGTTGATATTAATTGTTTAACTTGAAATAACATCAATCCTACCTCGCCGATATGCAACACTCTTAGACCTTGCGTAACATCAATTAAAATATAGGTACCTAAAGAGTGGAAAAAATCAATGAGTCCTGAAGGGAAACCGCTTTAATATTTTTTTTAAATTAAATGAAACATTCCTTTATGTTTTGCCGTTAACGACGTACACATATCAAATGCATGCATGTATGTGTCTGTGCGTGTATGTGTGTGTATAGGTATATGAGCGTGGATTTTGTGATTGTATTTTTACGAGATGGTGTGCTAGAAGATTCTCCGTTGTAAGGTAGTCCTGTTGTAACAGCCATTGAAATGATTTTTTGTTTTAGCGTGTGTCTGTTTATATCAAGTAAGTTTAGTATTTTGTGTAGTACTGTAGCTGACCCGGCAATCGTTGTTTTGCCATATACATTATTTCTAGAATTAAATATATATTTTTTTGTATGAAAAATAGATGTTGGCCGATTCTCAGACCTACCCGATATGAACACAAAATTTCATACAAATCGGCCCAGCCGTTTCGAAGGAGTTTAGGAACAAACATTGCGACACGAGAATTTTATATATTAGATAATAAGTACTTATGACGTAATATTGGCGTTTGGCAAAATTAATGCGATAAGTTTATCTTTAGAATTTCCCCAGTAGCACAGAATGTTTATCTAGTAGGTATATAATTCCAAAGCGTGTAGTATTTAGATGATACGTAGGCGTTGTAGGTACAGTCGAGTTCACTAATATATTGGCAGTGACAATGTTTCAAAATATTGTAAGCGTTAAAATGATCATATAGTTCTATACAAACTTAGACATCAATAAAATGTTATCATATAAACTTTTCATAGCATTTTTACGGTAGTGCAGTCAAAAATATCTGAATATCTTCGGAACATAAATTTCTAAATACTCTAGATTTCAATATATTTGGTGCAACCTAGGATTCGTAAATATCTATACAGCTTTGAATATTCAACTAATTGCGCTGGCAAGCAAAAATTAATTTAATGGTAAAGGAATGGCCTTTACCATTAAATTAATTTTTGCTTGCCAGCGCAGAAATACGAGTAATAAATCAAATCAAATCAAACAGTTTATTTGTGATACACAGGTTACAATATAGGTCTTACAATATACAGTGAGTTCATGCTGTGATCAGCCTCATGGGCATACAAATTTATACAAAAAAAAAAATAACAATAATAATATAAAAAAAATAATTAACAATAATAATAATAATTAAACAATAAACAATAATTAATACAGTTCACAATGCGCTCAATAAGACATTAACACTTTATTTAAAACAGTAAAGAGGAAAGAAATAATAAAAACATAGTAAAATCATTTTAGGTCTAAAAATTCCTTTACTAAGTAAAATGAGTGTTCGTTAAGAAATTTAAATACTTTATTTTTGAATTTTAGGATGTTATTGCAGTCTCTAATGTCCTTGGGAATATTATTATATATTTTAGGCGCCATGACAAAAATACTTTTCCCATAAAGAGCAGTTTTATATTGCGTACTTAGTTTTGTAAATATTCTAATTCTGTTACGTGATCTCGTCACTATTTATAATGCAATGTTGCCGTTCGTAATAGGACTGTATCAATCTGACAACGTTGAGAGAGCTGAAAATCTTAGAGTCAACGCAGACTATATCTACCTATTTGCTTAAAACTTGTCAGTCGGTTTAAAAATAAAATTTACTTAAGCACAGTAGTATTTAATTTTTATTTTATTATTCTCAAATTATTATTTTGTTCTTCTGAAAAACTAACATTTAAAATAAGGTAGGGAACTTCCAGGCAAGGTTTAAGCAATAGTGCTGCCAGTTTTAGAATCTGGTATATCCACCATTGGGCATCAATAACATCTTGCAAACGTTCACGCATTGATGCAATAATGTTTGAACAGGCGGCGCTACTTCTAAAGCCTTCCCAAATCTCATGTATGTACTTACGTGGGCCCTTAAATTGGTGACTGAAGAGAATGCTATCCAGTAGGTATTCGGACGAAGAATGTCATAACTGACCACTTCAAATTGCATTTGTTTCAAAGAAAAATATTAGTATAGGATATACTCGTACTTCTGTACAGAGATTGTTCAAAGAATTTAAGACAAAAATTTGAGACAATACATGTCAAATTGTCAAGAGATTTTTCATTGAAAAATTGCATAGATATTTGTGAATCCAACTTTGCGCTGAATAATAATATTATTATTATTATATATTTAATGTCAGATTACAATGATCCATAATGGTTAGTAACAATTGGAACTTATAACTATGTTAGTAGGGTTACAAAAATACAATACCTAATTAAATACAATCATTAAACACATTTACATAATTACATATTAATAACAGCCTAAACATTTATTTCACTGCTCGTACCACAATGCTCACCCAGAGCGAATATATTGGACACTGATATTTATCAGAAATGATCCTCAGAATGCCGTTGCTGCTGCCGCGTACTCTGCCTCACAGTGACGACACACGCTTGCGTCTTATTGCATAGAAATCAATTGCAAATATGAACAAGGGATTGCGCACAATTTTTAGAGACTTTGTCTGTAGCAATATTATTGATATAATTTAGTCACATATTTATGATGTCACAGATTGTTTACAATTTATTGTAAGGCAAAGCTGTTTAGAGTTTTATGAAACTTACCATTGCCTATATATTTTTGATTCATGAATATGCTCAGATATTTAAGAACTCGACTGTACCTACGTGTTAAATAAGTCACGGCCTTCGGTAGCAAGCTTTTTGATCGCATTCCAAATAATTTGTCTGTCACAGTAGCAGGTGGAAGTTTAGCCAATTCCTCGTAAATATTTTCCTTGTCTCAGCTAAAGAAATTACTTCCATGTTGCCATAATCAACATACCTTACTTTAACTCGGTTTTTCTTTTCGCTAAACTGCAAAATAGACGCACGGTACCATCGATTGTCTTCACGAAAGACTGTCGCACACGCTTTATTCTCGAATATACCGTTTAGAGGCGACATGTTTAAACTTTCAGTTTGCAGTTCTTCAAACATTTGATCATAAACTCTAGTGGTGTCCTCATCAAAAAATTAAACTAAGTTCTAATGTTTTTAACCGACTTCTAAAAAAGGAGGAGGTTTACACTATATAGGGCAACTACCGTCGGTGGCCACAACTACGGGACTTTTCTGACCCTGGGTGTGCCACCGGAGGAAGTGCAAAAGGTCCTGGACCGGGAGCGCCGGATATCGTACCTACTG
This sequence comes from Apamea sordens, assembly GCA_945859715.1. Taxonomy (NCBI): domain Eukaryota; kingdom Metazoa; phylum Arthropoda; class Insecta; order Lepidoptera; family Noctuidae; genus Apamea; species Apamea sordens. The sequence continues at coordinate 7,659,700 of OX244014.1, forward strand.
GGTTCGATATACGTGCGCTTCTGGCCCACGACCCAGCCCTCTGACTGCAAAACAAACCCGACGACGACACCGATGGAGACACGGACAGACGACACGGACGACATCGCCCAGCTAGAGGAGTCATGGCCCGTGCGGCGATGGCCGACGATGAGGCCTCAATTCCGCCCACATCTCCCGGCTGGAGCGAACAGCTTTTGGCATCGTCGCCAGGAGATCAACACGACGACGGCCCGTACAGAGAGGTGGCGGTGGAGGGATTATCCGATGGATCCACCACCGACTAACCACCCCTCCCCATCGCCGTCACCCGCACTCAACGTCATACAGGCAAACCTCCAGCATATGTAGCCAGACTGCCACGGCTAGCCTACGCAGGGCGCTGAAGGTTAACCCCCTTACCATCGCACTGATCCAGGAGCCGTGGATCAGGAACAACAGAATATGCGGCCTCAGTAACATCGGAGGTAAGCTAATCCTCAACACACAGAGTTCAGACAAACCTCGATCCTGCGTGTACATACCCAAAGACATCCCTACCATACTGCTCACTCAATTCTGTTCCAGAGACTTGACAGCTGTCAAGCTCCAGACCGACGACGACCTTCCAGACGTCGTACTAGCCTCGGTGTACTATCGGCAAAAGATAAGCTCACTTATGAAAATATTTCTGCGGAAGCGCAGCTAGTGACAAACCACACCCCTTCCTGGTGTCGCCCAATTAGAGACAATATGCATTTGTGTGAGTAAAGGGCGTGTAACAAAATTTCAAAGTCATTAGCCAGAGTGCGGCAGTGCCAATTTGCATCTCGCTAATTGTTGACGCTTCCCGTATATTACCTACTATCGCCATTTAATTTTACGACATTTCATTTTAGATGCGGGAGGAGCAGCGACGAAATATTAATTTAATTATAATTTTTAACATACAGTATGTTAATTAACGAAAGGCGTTCTATAATACCTATCGTCCATACATGCTAAATAAATATTACCATTTAAAAACCACTATTACCATTTTTGAATGGTCATATTTTTTTAGCATGTTTGGACGCAAATCTATCGCCGGTTAACGGGAACGCCTTTCGTTATTTAACATACTGTATAATTACATTATACAGGGTTATTTTTAAAACACTTGGCAGGAGTGCAGGACTATATTAATAACATCAAAAACAACCACTTTTGTTCTATGACTTTTGAAATTACCAAAAATAGACTTTCAAGTTTTTGTTGTAATAACACTTTTTAGATCTGTATTTTGTAGTTAGCACCGCCCGCACAGCGCCCCTGCATTCGCAACGCAGTGCAAGATATACGACATGATTTTTTTATTTTTTATTATTATTATTTTATTAAAACGTTGCCTGACACTAGGAATTTCTCCTGTGTCGTGGGTGCGTTTACAAACATTTAAACTCACATACACAAACAGCCAGACCCGGAACAACTACTTGTAGGCCATACAAATATTTGTTCCGTGCGGGAATCGAACCCGCGACACGAAGCGCAGCAGTCAATCGCTTATTAAACACTGCGCCAACCGCGCCGTGGTTCTCTAAAAATATTGTGTAACAAAACTAGAAAAAAACTAGTTTAAGATTGTTCACTTAGTAGGTAATAATAAGAAAATGCTGTATTTACCTGTAGTTGTTTGTTACACTTAGTTCTGTATTTTCTGTTGTTTCCTGTAATTTCTGTAGTGTATACGAACGTTGGTAATTGATTTTGTTGTCTGTTTGTCATTGTTGTTTTAATTTCATAATAAGATCTTTACAATACCTATTAATGTAGATAAATACAGTTTGACAATGATATTATAAGTAGAGTCTTTTTACTTACCTATAATATAATTGCATTTTGATGATAATTTCTGTGTATTTTTTTGTTATAATTTGTTAATTTCGGGATGAATCTTTAATGTTTCCTTTTGAAATCTTGATAACATCTACTCTCACTGCTGCCAACGCGCAAATTATAGTTTAGTTTAATTGCCTGATAAGGTTCTGAATTTTAAAGTGGCGTAGGAACTAAATCAATGTTATATTTGTCAAAAAAAACTTGTCATAGGTAGGTTGCAATGCCAATGATACCTTGTTCGTGAAATCTCGTTATATTTACAATCCAATTAAAGGTTTTTGAGTTGAGTTGCAAAGGTTGCGGCAACTATAAACAGAAAGAAAGAAAGAAAGAAATCATTTATTTGCTGATAATGTAGGCTAACAAAAAGCTCTGATAACATTGTATGAACTGCGCCAAGTATTGGTTCAAAATTATTACTGTAATTGTGCTATTTCAATCAAAACATAGAGCAATAAAAGAAAAAGATACCTACCAAAATAATATGTTGTCAATTTCCAATAAAATTACGTAACTTGCTTCTTTCTTGACATATACGTATTCCCAAGTATAATCACATAGAAATATAGTTATTTACTTTTCAATAGCACTGCACAAGTAAAAAGTATACCTACATTTATGCAGTGCCGGTCAACGCACCTAGTGCATTCGCTCCGATTTGTATGGCGGCATCGCATAGGATATGGTGAAAATTGGGGAGGCAGTCAAGTGAAAGTGTTCATAAGTACCGTAAATTTATAGCCCCAGATGTAAATTGTAATAGTTTAATAATAATAATAATAAATCATTTATTTGTCTGAAATATGGTGGGTACACAAGATGTTAAATTAAATTATAGCACAGGACATATTTCGCCCTCATTACGGGCATGCAAAATTATAGTTAATTTACGAGTACAACAATCATTTTTAAAATTACAGTTAAATATTAGGACTATTAGAATTATTACAATTTATAAGAAAAATTAGAATTAGAATTATTACAATCATTTAAATAACAATTATTAGAAGTACAATGATTTCAATTACTTAAATTATTATTACAGTCAAAGTCACAGGAAATAAGAAGAATACGGTGCACCAGTATCTTAGTGGACACCAAATCGGCATGTGCTTTTATTCAAAAAATCCTTAACAGTGTAGAAGCTCTCCTGTATCAACCATTTTCGCAAGGCACAACAGAACCTTTTATATGGCAGATCGGTCATTCCTCTGGGCAAAGAGTTATATATTAGAGGTGCCATATAGGCACAGTTCTTTCTGAACAGTTGTAGCTTAGGCACAGGCATTTTTAGGGGCAGGTGGTTAATTTTGCGTTTAAATGTATTGTCGTTGGGGGTGAAAAGATAACTGTGGTATTTAACAAACTTAGCTACTTCATAAATATATATGCAGGGAACAGTTAGTAGATCCTTAGATTTAAAAATCGGTTTACATGATTCCGCCCAATCCATGCCGTACAGTGCCCGAATGCATTTTTTCTGTGCTATGAACACCCTCGTGATGTCACAGGAATTTCCCCAGACAACTATGCCATAGCGTATAATGGAGCATATGTAAGCGTGATATACAATAATAGAAGTATGTCTGCTCGTCACGTCTTTTACCTTTCGAAGTGCAAAAACAAACTTGTTAATTTTTATGCATAAACTATTAATATGTTCTTTCCATGAAAGATGTGTATCAAGAATAATGCCTAAGAATTTTGCGCTGTTTATCTGTTGTATAAGTGAATTATTATAACAAATATTTAATTCGATGTTTTTACTCTTATAAGTTTTGAAGTTAATTAGTTTTGTTTTCTCTATGTTTATTTTTAATTTATTTGTGTCTAACCATTGAATAACATCTTCTAACGTTTTATATATTTCCGTTTCATATGTATCAATATTTTTACAGTCCATAATAATAGTGGTGTCGTCTGCGAACAAGACACAATCATGTGTGAGTGCACTTGGAAGGTCATTGACGTAAATAAGAAATAACAGAGGCCCTACGATGCTACCCTGGGGTACCCCAGAACAGTTAATCCTTTGTTTCGAGTCAAACTTAACTACATTATTTGTTCCAGTATCAAATTTAGTAATCCTAGTTTGACATTTCTTATTCCAAATTATTCTATTTTTGTGGAAAGTTGATACTAATTTAATACTGCAATATCAATAATACATTTTCTAAACCAACAGAAGACATGAGTATTAAAATTACTTCTTGTCAATAACAAAATAAGAATTCATAAAGAGCTCACGCCGGCCATGCCCATTAAGAAAATCGTCTCACAAACAATTTAGTGAGCATAGCACGCTCCTAGTGAGAGTCGCACACTTCTATACATCATTATACTAATACGCACACGACTAAAATACGGTTCGTGCATCCTATTGGTCAAAACGCATGCATTGTGCGATCGAGTCGTGAACCGTGCTATGCGATTATCGCCTTTAAGGTGAGCATGCGGAACTTTGGCCCATAGTACATGCCGGGCGAGGACACAAACTGCCCGCCGCAAGAAATGGCCAACCTAGTGCAGCACTGCGAGGTCACGGGTCTGGACCTAATCATATGCACCGACTCCAACGCTCATCACCCGCTCTGGGGCAGCGACGCATCGAACCCCAGAGGAGAGGTACTATCCACCTACTTATTCTCTACTAACCTTAACATCATTAACCGAGGCTCTGAACCCACTTGAGTCACAGTCCGAGGACAAACAATCATAGACCTAACACTTGCTACAGAAAACGCGAAAAACCTCATCACAAACTGGCATGTATCGGGCGAACCTTCCGGCTCGGACCACAGAAGGATCCGCTTCACACTAACCACCCACACCAACAAACCCGCACCGAGAAGAAATCCGTGGCGCACTGACGTGCTCGCGTACAAGCGCCTCCTGGCCACCCTGCTACCTAGGCATCTATCACAAATAAGTATAAGAGAACCAGCACAGTTAAAATACACTGTGACAAGGTTATCAGAATATCTCACCGAAGCCTACCATGCATTCTGTAAACTAAGGACGCCACGAGCCAACAGCGAGAGAAATCCCTGGTGGAACGCCGAACTTGGTAAACTCAGACATGCATTACGGAAGCTATTCAACAGAGCTAAAAACACCAGATTCCCGGAAGATTGGGAAATATACACAGAAACCCGATACACATACAAAAAGGAAATTAGAACCGCCAGGAGGACAGCATGGCGGAAATTCTGTGAATCCATAGAAACCAACAATGAAGCCGCAAGGGTGAGGAAGATCCTATCAGCCGACCAGGACCGAACCCTCGGCGCGCTGAAAAAACCAGACGACACATACACACAAACGGACCATGAGACCAGCAAGGTCCTTCTCGAAACCTACTACCCAGACTGCAAACTCCTAGAGGACAGGACCTGGGAAGAAGTACTAGATCGGACCCCAACGGAATGGGACTGGACCTGTGCCCGCAGGCTAGTAACGGAGGACCGGTTAAGGTGGGCCATCAACACCTTCCAGCCATACAAGTCCGCGGGACTGGATGGCATCTTCCCAGCCCTACTACAATGGGGGCTCGAATATATCACACCTGCCTGATGGAGATCTACCGGGCCTGCATAGCACTCAGACATATACCCCTAGCCTGGCGCGAAGTGAAAGTCATCTTCATACCTTAACCTGGTAAAGCCGACTACACGCAAGGCGTACAGACCCAGAAGCCTCACATCTTTTCTACTAAAGACCCTGGAGAGACTATTTGTGATCGACACATCCGAGACGGTCCCCTTAGGGCAAAGACACTCCACAAACAACAGCCTGCGTACTCCATAGGCAAATCAACAGAATCCGCGCTGCACAGCGTCGTATCCGAGATTGAATGCGCAGTGGACCACAAATGCTCAGCACTAGCCGCCTTCATTGACATCGAGGGCGCCTTTGACAAAACCACATTCAAAAGTATCAGCACGGCCCTAGACAGACACGGCATAGATCCGTCTCTGAGCGGCTGGATTACCAATATGCTGAAACAGAGAGCTGTACAGGTGACCGTAAACGACACCACAAGGGCCGTCGTGGCAAAGGGCTACCCACAAGGGGGCGTCCTTTCGCCGCTCCTATGGAATCTGGTCGTAGACAGCCTGATAAAGACACTAAACAATTAAGGCTACTTTACCGTAGGCTACGGCGATGATCTAACCATAATAATAAATGGCAACCCACGAAAACACCCTATGCAACCTAATGCACCAGGCACTGAAAATAGTAGAGAACTGGTGCAGTACACACCAACTATCAGTGAACCCAACAAAAACAGAACTGATCTTCTTCACAAAAAAGAGGAAACTTGCCACACTACAACTTCCACGATTCTTTGGCACTACCCTAAGCCTTTCAACTGAAACCAAATATCTGGGCATCTTTTTGGATAAACAGCTGAACTGGGCTAAACACATCAATCACATCTCCATGAAGGCCAGCATATCCCTGTGGCAATGCAAGAGAATGCTTGGGAAAAACTGGGGGATTAGTCCCAGGGTCACTTACTGGCTCTATACCACAGTTATCCGACCAATCATCACATATGATTCACTAGTCTGGTGGCCCAGAACAGACCTGAGCACAGCCCAAAAAAATCTCGAAAAGCTGCAACGATTTGCTTGTGTGGCAATCACAAGCTGCATGAGAACTGCACCCACCACTGCCCTACAGGCCATGCTTGGACTGCCTCCCCTACACCTCATTGTGAGAGAGGAGGCGGCCCTGTCTGCCTTCAGGCTCCATCTATCAGGAACCCTAAGCAAAGACTTGAGGATGAAGCTCATACGCCTACAGGACGAGGCAATCAAACAACAGCCAATGATGGCATCACCCTGCGACAAAGCCCCTAAGCAATACTGCTTTCAAAAGGATTACAACGTAGTGTTTAAAGAGGAGCAGTGCGACTATTCAGGCCCGGGAGAGCTGAGAGTTTACACTGATGGATCAAAGACCGACTGCGGAACTGGAGTCGGAGTCTTTTCACACGACCTCAACATACACATAAGCAGCCCGCTAGGAATGCTCAACACGGTTTACCAAGCCGAGTTTGTGGGTATAATACAAGCGGCCCATGCCATAGCAGCCAGGGGAGTTACGGACACCCATGTTCGTATACTCTCTGACAGCGCTTCAGTCCTCCAATCCCTAAAGAAGGGATGCATCACATCAAATCTAATACCTACTTGAATGTCACATGGTGCTTGAACAGGTAACTGTATCGAACCGCAACACAGTGACACTACAATGGATAAAGGGACAGAGTGGATCACTAGGTAACGACGCGGCTGACGAGCTGGCCAGAAGGGCATCCAGCACGCCAGTCTACGGACCGGAACCAGTCGTGCCCATCCCCTTCAATCAACTACGCAGGTACAGAAGCACACCCATACACAGGCAGAGAACTGGTGGTCCTCGTCACCGGGCTGTAGGCAGTCCAAGGAAGCCATGCCATCATTAGATGGCAAGCTAACCAAAACCACTACGACTGGACAGGAAAGGCCTGCGCCTGGTGACGGGGACCATCACGGGACGCTGCTCACTGAACAAACACTTCCATAAGATAGGCATAAAGGACAGCCCCCTGTGCAGAGCCTGCATGGAGGCTGATGAAACCGTCGCGCATGTGCTCTTTGAGTGCACAGGCATCACCCAGATTAGATCAGTAACCCTCGGGACACCCTGATCCTACAAAGATTTTCTCGACAGACCAGGAGACCTAATACGCTTCTGGAGGGAGGTGGGCTGGTTGGAATAACCACCGACGGCCACCATGGCCCACGCACAATGGTCTACCTGAAGGACTAAGTGCGGAAACCAAACCGGTAACATAGAACATAGAAAGGAGGAGGTTCTCAATTCGGATGTTTGTATTTTTTTATGTCTATTCGCGCATAACTCCGTCGCTTGACAACCGATTTGAAAAAATATTTTTTTGTTGGAAAGGGTATACTTTCCAAATGGTCCCATTAAAATTTCAACAAGATCTGATGATGAGTTTCGGAGACAGACAACGGAACTCTTATTAACGCATACTCTTAACCTTAATAGAATCAATTTCTGGTTTATTGCAATATATTAGCTATAATCCAATATGTTTTTGTGAAATTACCTTTTCCGCACACTCAAATATAGATTTGAATGAAAAATTTAATAAAAGTTCTGTTAAAGTTTTTGCCCAGGCAAAAGGCATTTATTGGGCGTTTATGGGCATTTATCCGGCGTTTATTCAATGCGCCCAATATGCCAGGGCATTAACCCATCTCACGCCTTTAGGAGTGTAGGTACCCTCTAAAGGGGTACGCAGATGTGTTCAGTATACCACGCTACACCCTCATTTCTGTCAAAGTTGTTATTGGGGTACCTCTAATCTTGTAAGTATATACGAATTTGTGTGGGTTAGGTACAACTAAAAAGTGAAAAATATAAACTTTTTTTTAAAACACTACAAAGAGAAAAATAACTTTCATTTCGGAAGTCGGTGTCAAACGAAAATGCGGAACCAGCGACACCGACTTCCGAAATTAGAAACTGCTGTCTCAACTAGCTACCTACTCTCTCTTCTAAATTATCTTCTCTTCCTTCGTCATGATTATGACTCGCAGTGCCCGTGCTCGCCTCGTAGAGTCCAAACTCAGTGAGGCTTTGAGCCTATTAAAGGCTTCAAGGGAGTCCTGTGACCAACTAATTAAGGAAATAGATGACAATGAAAGAGTGCTCTTTGATGCCAATGAAATTAATAGGAAGTTGAAAAATGAAATGGCTTAGTTATATATTCAATACACTGATGCCATAGAAGCCCAGGATAGGCTCCAGGTTATTGTGGACGGGTTCAGCCAATGTAGCATAGAGTATGAACAAGCTCTTAGTCACAAACACTTATTACAACAGCAGCTACATGAGGCTCAAAGTCAGATCACACAACTTGAGACATCAAATCTTAACATCACCGCCTCGCTGAATCAAAGTCTGTTCAATGAGCTGGTGTCTATTGCCCCGTCAATGGTTTCTGCCATAAACCCCACTATTATTAAAGATATCGTACGTTCTTCCCGTAGATTTGAACATTATTATGAGAAGCTTCATTTGTTCGCGCAAGAAATACTATGTTTGCTTGCAAATTAAAGGTTTTGGATTACTTACCTTAACTTTGTGCGAAAATCGTAACGTAAGTGGTTTTTTTTTATAATAAAATTTTTTCCTTCATTTGTGATTTAGGTATTATCTTCCTTTTCATCAAATTTCATGTTTCTAAATCTATGGGAAGAACGTACGATATCTTTCAAGTGTTTGATTTCCTCGATTATGTATGAAATAGTATGTGACGAAAATTCATTTTTTATTTTATTTTATTTCTATTATTAAACTTTATAATAACTAAAACTCATTCGAAAGAGCAATCCATCGATTAATAAATATTCGATGAATCGTTCAGTCGAAGTAGCGTTTGGCGATATAAGGTTGTTTCGCAATAAATTCCATTCGAACAATCGTTCAGTCGACTTTCCGTGAATCGAACATACTCGTATGACCCTCGAAGTTATGTTACGGACCCGATTTGACCGGTGATGATAAATCACAATCATGTAATTCAGTGAGGGTAGTAACCAGTAAAAATAAACTAAAAAAATACATTAAAATCATATACATTGTTAAAACACAAAAAATTATAAAGAGACAAAGGTTTTTCATCAAAAATGTTAAATTGAATAGAGAAAGGTTGAATTTGCTTAAACAATTAGATATGTATTCTTTTAATTTGGAGCAAAGTACTAGGAAGTACAACATTGACACATCAGAAACCTTGCAATCTGAACTTGACCATCTACGGGAGAAACTTTGTTCAATGACCAACACATATAATACCTCTGAAGACCTAATGAGGGAATATGTGTTGGCAATGAATGAGCTGGTAATCTCACAAAAAAACAACTGTGAGCATTGTCTAACACCATCCGATGTGCTTACACCGGACCATTCATTGTCAACATGCAATACCTCCTTACTGCAACCCTGTGTTGATTTGATCATTCCTTCTACTAATAGTTCCAATAAACCTTGTAAACAAACTTTAAATAATTATATTGTTTTATTTTGTGATGAGATTGGTAAGGACTTAGGTCACTTGTTGACAGATGAATATCCGGGACACTCAATAATAAATTACTGTATGCCTGGTTGTTCTTTGGTTCATATTATGAAAAAAATTATTAAATGTAACTTTACCCAGAATACAACTTTATTAATTTTTGTGGGTAATAGGGGTAGACAAAGGAGAACTGCTCCAGTATCATAAAACATTATGCAATCTTAGTTTAAGAAAAGTTGTGTTGTTTACATTCCCTTACAGTAACAGTTTGACACAGGAAGAAAATAGCTTAAGATTTGAACTAAATATGACAATGCATAACTTGTTCCATTTGATTGATATTAACAATTATGTTAGTAATAATTTCTATTTGACAAAAGATAGATATAACATTGTTATGTACTATCTGTCTAACTATTATAAAAGACAGATAGCTGTGTCGCTATCATATTTTTTTTCAATTACAGCCCAAATTTTGGTTAAACAACTTGCTTCTTTTGAGCAATGCAATGGCATTATAAATAATTCTGCCACTAATTTGGTTACAATTAATGACATTGCTAATAATTTAAATTAGAAAGTAAGACAATAGAGGCAATCTCTAGCTATATTGTACAGAATTGCAAAAGCAAATCAAAAAAGACTTTAAAATCAGTAAATAGTATCAACCTGGTGCATCAAAATATTCAAGAATTTATGAACAAAGATTTAGAAGTAGAATTATTTATGAATTTTAATAGTATTGATATTCTTTGTATAACAGAACATTAGCTGAAAAGCCACCAGTTCTTGTTCAATTTTAATAATCACCAGGTTGTTAGTTCGTTCAGCAGAATAAATGGTATACATGGTGACTCTTTAATTTTAGTAAGTAACCAGCTCAAATTTAAAGATCGTAACGATATTGTCAGCCTATCTGTTGAGCGTACAGTTGAAATTGCCTGTATAGAATTGGAGCATTTTGTTGTATTAAGTGTGTACAGACCCCCATCAGGATTGTATGACTGCTTTGAAAAGGTAATGGATGAAGTGTTAGACAGGATTTGTAACTCAAAAAGTCCATTATCATTTGCGGTGATTTTAAAGTAGTGTTTAATTAATAGGTTCCTTATCCTACCCTAACAAACTACAATACATTACACCTGTCAATCCGGGACTTTGCGACCGAATTCAGTTGTAAAGCGATCGCTATGAATGTCGAGACTGCAGCCCCTGGACTCCGTTATTTATAAACCGATTTGTAAAATTCTTTTTTAATGGATAACGTATGCCTCAGGGGTGGTCCCATATACGACCTCGACATAGTTGGGTAAAGGCTAGGCAGAATAATATGACGAGGCTCGCCCTTTTTTAACCGACTTCAAAAAGGAGGAGGTTCCCAAATCCATATCTCCGGCAATAATATAGATCTTCAATTAGTCAGCGCCTGGCGTAAATTGACGTATTTTTAGTAGCCATGTTTTTAATCCCGTCTAAACTGTGTATGGAGTATATTAATTTGATAGGACTAAACTAGTATTTATCTTCGGTCCTTTTCATAACGAAATATAAAGAAAAAGATGCACTAAACTTAAATTTAGTTTAGTTTGTGAACAAGGGAATCGGCGCCAGGGTCTATACACAATTACCCCGCACCGCAGATCTTGATGGTGATAAGTAAAAAGATAACTCGGTCCGCTCTGATTGGCTCTCGCCGCCTCGTCGTCCTGCGCGTCTCCCGCACCCCGCGTTCATCTCCCGCGGTTTCGCGTCCGCAAGAACACTTTCAATAGTCACGAAGTTAACCAACTATCTTATCTCCCACAGTTTTCAACCAAAACGGTTCAAATGTACGAAGAGCACCTGCAGGGATGGAGCCGCAAATGCCAGTGGAGAGTCATCTGGAGAGTCCGCCGCCCAGGCTGGCGGACTTCTGGTCAAGGATCCGCCAGATAAGACTAATCAATCAAAGTAAGTGAGAGCGCACACGCCAAACGTCATGCCTGAATTGAGAATTTTCGTAGGAGAGGGCAGTACTGGCTCAGACAGGCGCTTTACTTTGTGTAAATTATTTTGTAGCGGTATCTACAACGCCACATGCGAACAACGCGTCATACTGACGTCACGCAAATCCTGCATCTCGCAAGCAGAGTTTACCGCGCAGTTAGCATAGATACAATTTCCCAACATCAATCGTTGGGCAATTGCCCGCCAGACATAACACCCGTCTGGTCGGAGGATCCTCCCTTTTCAATGGAGGATGAGTGAACTTTACACCCTGTTCCTCATGCCTCTAAACTGGTGACCCCGAGTATGAACGTCAGCGCAGCCTTCGTGCAAACACTTCAGCGTGACGTCATCATCATCACTCCCGCAAGCTTCAGCGGCGAGTCTCCCAGCCAGCCAGCATCCACGGCTTCAACGGGTATCCTGACCACCAGCATGCAGCGTCCGCGCATACCTGGTCATCACCCTCAGCCTCATCAGCAACCTTGGCACAGCACACTGCACCTTCGGCCGGTCAACAAGCAGAGCACCCTCTCCTGGTCGACGCAGCAGCCAGCCTCAACCCGGCGCTGTATGACATCCGACGCACTGGAGTATAACGCAGCGCCACCCCGACTCACTGGGGACATCTCCGCAGACAGTTCCGAGTCACCGTGAACTATGCGACAACCGGTTCCGACTCACTGGAACCTCAGCTGGCCTGGCAAGCGTAGCAAGACACAAGACTCAGCCCACTATCGACCTCCGGTCTCCGGAGGGGAGTGATGTAGCGGTATCTACAACGCCACATGCGAACAACGCGTCATACTGACGTCACGCAAATCCTGCATCTCGCAAGCAGAGTTTACCGCGCAGTTAGCATAGATACAATTTCCCAACATCAATCGTTGGGCAATTGCCCGCCAGACATAACACCCGTCTGGTCGGAGGATCCTCCCTTTTCAATGGAGGATGAGTGAACTTTACACCCTGTTCCTCATGCCTCTAAACTGCTCTCAAAACGGTGAAGAACACATGTGACATGTGACATCTACCAACCCGCACTGGGCCCGCGTGGTGGATTACGGCGCACTCCTTCTCGAAGACAGGAGGCCTGTGTCCCAGCAGTGGGAACATTAAAGGCTGATTATGTAGAAAACATAGAACAGTTGTAAAGTAAAACGAGTACTTAAAACCCGATTTGTTGCTGTGCCTACCTAGATACGCAAGTTCCCGTAGCTACAACACCTTCGCTACGTGGATTAAAAGTGCCACCGTTCGAAGGAACTTGTTCCTGGTCGGCCTACAAAATCCAGTTTGAGGCTGTCATGAAGGCGAACGGTTGGAATACAAGTCAGGCCATGACTGCCCTCACCTTAGGCCTGTGCGACCAGGCCTTAAATGTTCTGGAAGATTTCGGTAAGGAAGTGACTTACGAGCAGCTCCTTGAGGCATTGGAGGCTCAGTATGACGACGCTCACCTGGAACACGTGTTTTGTGCGCAGCTCAAGGATCGCGTGCAACGTAGTAATGAAAACCTGCAGCAGTGGGCCCTTGAAGTGGAGAAGCTGGTGCGTAAAGCTTACCAGTCCGTACCTGCGCTTATTGATGGGAACCTGGTGCAGGCATTCATTGACAGCATCCGCAACCTTGAAGTTAGAGCTGCTGTGAGGCTCGGGCACCACGGGACGCTTAAGGACGCCTTGGCCTATGCACTGGAGGTGGAAGCTGTGCGGCAGGATCATGGTTCCCATCGCGTCAGGGAGGTTGCAGCTGCTACAGTTCGCGACCGCAATAAAGGATGCAGCCCTAGGTGCTACGGCTGTGGGGAAAGGGGCTACTTTCGATCCAGTTGCCCTAAGCGAACTGCAGAAAGGGAAGACGGCCAATCTCCACAGGGCAGTGCAGCTAACAGCACCGCCCAGCACCAGCAGCAGGCATTGCTTATGGCTCACCAGGAACAGCAAGCCCTTCTAGAACTTTTAGAAGAATTGAAGCGCGCGTTTGATATGGAACAGAACAAGTTGGAGCAAGTGCGACGCGACGCGCATGTGCGATCCGAACAGGACCGTACTTATATCAACCAGCTGAAGGATGAGATGGCCGCCTTGAAGACTAGGCAAGAGAGTAAAGAAGTCGTACCTGTGAGGATGCTCAAGACAGACCTCAGCAACGAGTGGAAGGAATGCATACAACGTGCACATCAGGAAGATTCGGACATCAAGCCGATTCTGGAGTGGATGAAGGCCAGAGCTCCTAAGCCCAGGTGGAGTGACGGCGACGTCTCAGCGATGAGTTCGATCATAAAAAGCTATTGGGCGCAATGGGACATCTTGGTGATTAACGATTTAGTCCTGTGCCGTAAATGGGAAAATGCTCGGGGAGACAGCTGTCATTTGCAAATGGTTGTCCCTAAAGCTCAAGTACCGGATGTTCTACGGCTGTACCATAATGATTGTTCAGGAAGTCATCTGGGAGTAAAACGGACTCTACTGAAGATACGAGAACGATTTTACTGGGTCCACTGTCGGGACGATGTTGAGGACTGGTGTCGCAAATGTACAAGTTGTGCAGCTGTAAAGGAACCTCAGACTCGTAGTAGAGGTGCATTGAAATTGTACAATGTTGGCGCGCCATGGGAGAGGATAGCCCTTGACGTTGCGGGGCCGTTTCCGGAAAGTGAAAGTGGTAACAAGTATTTCATGGTTGTGATGGATTACTTCACTAAGTGGCCGGAACTCTTCGCCATTCCAAATCAAGAAGCTTCGACAGTTGCAGGTAAATTAGTTTATGAAGTCTTCTGTCGTTTTGGAGTTCCTTTAGAGATTCACAGTGATCAAGGAAGGAATTTTCCCAAGGAAGAGTCCCAAATATTCCAGGAAACTTGTCGAGTTATGGGTACTCATAAAACAAGAACAACTTCTTACCTCCCACAATCGGATGGAATGGTGGAACGATTTAATTAGACATTGGAGAGGTACCTAGCAAAAGTTGTGGAAAATCGGCAACGAGATTAGGACAGGCACATACAACCGTTTTTGTTGTCATATCGAAGCGTTGTTCACGAAAGTACATCGGTGACCCCAGCTTTCGCAAAGTTTGGAAGAGAATTACGGCTGCCTGCAGACCTGATCATTGGGATACCACCTGATGCCCCACGCAGTATAACCGATTACGCTAATAACTTGCGGAACAAAATGAATGACATTTATGAGCACGTCAGACAACCGGGCCAGCAAATGTCTGAAAAGATGAAAACCCGTTATGACCACAAAATTAACAATAAAGGGTTCTACTAAGATTCACTAGTGTGGTTGCACAATCCAGTCCGCAGCAAAGGGAAATCTCCTAAGCTTCAAGCTAAATGGGATGGACCGTACCGGATTGTGACAAAGATCAATGACGTAACCTACCGGATACAGAAAGTTGCAAGAGGTACTCCTAAGATCGTCCATGTGGATCGACTGGCGCGTTATGATGGAGCCGTTAATGCTCGGGACGAGCATGTCTTAGGAGGGGGCAGTGTCGCGCGCCACAATCAATGCCTGGTACATGGTGACATTGTTACCACTAGCGCCATCTAGTATCAAGTAGTAGAAATAATTTACAACTAGCGCCATCTAGTATGAAGCAGTAGAACTAATAGATCCTTCTAGAAATTTCGATACTAGAACTATCGACATCTGGTCAGTCGGGGGCCGGATGTACTCGAACATTCTAGATGTTTCTACAATAGAAGGTTCTGGAATTATCTGCGGCACTATTTATAAGGCCGGAATTAGCCGCGACCAGCGAGCGATACAGGCGAATACATCGAAAGCCATCATCAAGTGCGGCTTATGAGCGATTGTGTTTTATAATTAGTGTGTTTGAGTTGTTATTAGTGTTGTTTAATTAAAGTGTAATTTTTGGTAATTTATATCGGCAATTTTTACTGTCACGAACCCGAATCTCGTAACAGTAATAAATAAATAGTAAAATAGATATCATTATATTGTATCAAATAAAAGAAATAATTCTTTTTTAATAATTATCGTGTTCAGTTATCGATACAAATCACGACCGCGGAGTTTCTCTAGCTACTTTAATTTGATCCTGTACAAAACGTTTTTATCTTTTTTGAAAACGAAATTAACTATAATTCAAATTTTATAATATTCATATTCATATTCACATTTAAATAGAGTAATTACAATCGATGGTTTATCATGTTACATTATTCGGTCTTATATTCTATTTAGCCTGTGTTATGGCATGTGAAGTTTATTTAGTCTAATATGTATATAAACAGATAGAAAACGAATGGGAATTTAATATTAATAATAATTTAGTCACAATGTCTCTGGAGTTCGGCGTGCATGTCAATAATATAGTACCTGGTTAAATAGGTACAGTCCAATACAAATACAAAGTCAGATATTATTTTTTGTTTAACGTTAGGAAATGTCACACTTTTACACACTTTATATATTATTCCTGTAACCATTCGTTTACAGAGTAAATCAATTTTGTTAGAAGTAGCTCTTTAAGCACTTTCTTAACTTTGGTAGAGGAAGATCTTGGACGGTTGTTATGTTTCAAATTGCCGTTATTTCAAGTTAAACAAACATCAACTTTATTGTAATGGTTATTAAGTTGATTTCAGAGTGATGTGCACTATTTGAAAAAGTTATAAAAATTTTTGAAGCTTTATCGTAAACTGAACTTTATTGCGTACGAATTAAAGTTATTTTTCCATAAACTCATATTTATTTACATTTTTGGCAATATGTCGCAAATGCAAATTAGATGTTTTTTCATTTTCAGCGATCAATTCAGCAAACAGAACATTGCCATCCGGGCTACGAAATGATCCGGTATCAGACGTGCTACCGAATACTGAGACAGAAATCCTGCGTTCCCCACTGCCGGCGCCGCAGCAAAGAATAATTCCTCCTACCAGTTTCGTCAGGCGTATTGCAAATTTGCGCATCAATTTTAAATCTGTAATTTGGGCGGCGGCACTGCTGTTCGTGATACTTATCTTTTCTGTGCTGTGCCTTACACTTGTGGTAAGTCAATATCAGAGACGATATGTCTCTATTTGAAATATGTCCATCTGTCTCTCATTTCGTGATATGTGTGTACCTATATGTCGCAGCCAACTATATTCCGTCCGCGTCATAGTAAAAGCAAACAAGTAGGACATCTTCATACATTCGCACGGCGCACGGTTTGTATGTGAGCGCGCTCGGACGTATGCGTCGTCGCACGCACACACTGACAAAATTTATCGCTGATAAAGGTGCGCCAGTCGTGGCTGTGACGCCGGTAATATCGCCCGCGCCCGCGCACGCTTCGCCGCTGCCCTGCTGCTCGTAGTAAATAATTTGTACGTGTACCTACCTACCTCCTTTAACTACAAAGACTTCATAATCATTTCATTTTATTTGAATAAATACATGATTCAGTAAAACCACGTTTTTATTAGTCATATTTCGAACGTAATTTTTCAAATAACTAAACAGATAAGATGACGTAGGCAATGAAAAAAATGTAGTCGGCTTCTGGTCTATGTACTTATGTAGAAAAAATAATTTAAAAAAAAACTTTGTATTAAAGGTCCCTGATGCTTACCCTACAGGGGAACATTGTTTTGTATAGAGATTGACTATGCATTTTTGACGATTGAATAAAGTATAAGTGACAGCCCTACGAGTTTAGGCTATTATCGCTCGCTCGGGGCTTGAGTTGGCCTACTTGTTTGCTTTTATTATGACTTAGCTTTCTTATTTTTTGCGACCATAGAAATGTAAAAAACAGAAGTGGCAAGGAGGCGTGTCTGTGTCGTCGCGGCATGTTCAAAATGGCCATGTCTATGCAAATGGCCGTCTCCGCAAACTAGAAAAGAAAGAAAGAAAGAAAAATATTTTATTCTGCACAAACAAAACGCACAATTACTACTAAAAATAATAATAACAAAAAAGACATAAGATACACATAGTCAAAAAACTCGTACCTACTCAAGCATAAAAAATATTGACACCCTTGTCTATTGCTTGATGTCAAGGCCAGGGACCAATGGTAACTCACATTACTTGGCATTGACAAGACGATATTGGCAGATGGCCACAAAACGTAGACAGAGGTTAGTAATAGACATGCTGTTAAAATAATAATAATTGCGAAAGTGAGACGACACTTATGTCAAAATGTGTATGTGTGAGCAGGACATAGCATACATTTTCTATCTCTATTTGCGTATCGGTTTTTGTTGTTTGCCATCGATGGCAAAAAAATTGTGGTGTTAAAATATTTTCGTTGATATAAACTGTGAAACGCATACTTTGTGTAATTTCGGACTTTATTGATATTCCAAAAGGTAATATTTAGTGTGTAATGATGGTGAATTGCTGTTTAATCGGCTGTAAAAGTCGTAGTGAACGAAATCAACCAAACATAACTTTTCATCGGTAAGTAGCATTTTTTACCTATTACAGCAAGTAAATTAAAAAATATTGTACCTACTTAAGACTATTTTGTGTCAATAATAAGCAAAATATTGTGATAATTTCATCTAAAAAGACGATTAAAGCTGCATGTACTTATGTCGAACTATCGCTATCTCATACTGTATACTCTGAGGACTTGTCTACCTACTATCCTCTGTCTACGCCACAAAACAATAACAATTATAACAAAAACAAAAATGCCAATTGCAGAGTGGCGAAATAACTTATATAACTACTTTTGTAACAAAACAAACAACAATTAAGCCGTGCGTCGCATCTGTGCAAGAATAGGTCGTTACTCAGTAAAAATGCTGTGACTTCGGACGAACCTATCGTCAACAGCGCTGATTTTCAGCAACTACCTCTCAAATGACGTAATGACGTCCCACCATGTGAAAATTGTGAAATACTAAATCGGGTAAGTCTAACTTTCCGCTGAATTGAGCGATATTCTAGCTGAACATAGTGTGTGCATTTATATAAAATAACGAAAGAAATATATATCTGTATTCATGCGTAAAAACAAATACATAAACTAAAACCATAATACAAAACTTATTATAACAAAAATGCTAAGTAAGCAACAACTACCTATACGTTGTGTATAGTGTGGTGTGTTTTGCTATTCACATATAAATTCTATCTTAGCAATTATAAATAACTTAGATATAAGCAAAGAAGTCTGCTTCCATACACCATATTTTTAGATTGCACCATGGGAAATTGGGATCGCGATGGCGGCCATTTGCATAATGGCATGGCGTGGCATGCAAACAACAACCATGCTTTTTCCGACATACCCACCCAAGGAATTCAAAACCATACCGCCTTCATAGCCTCCATGATCTTAATGGTAAGTATTATCAGTGCATTCAACTGAACAAAAGAGAGAAAAAATAATAAGAATAATAAGAATAAAATAGAACAAAGCCTTAAAAATATTGGTAATCTTTGTGACACCTAACCAAATATTCTACCTATTGTCTAACTTAGATAATGCAGCGTCAGAAAGACACACAGCCAACACTCCCCAGATAACTGAGGACTACCATGATTCCTCCCATGACAATGACACAGACCGGAACAAAACAGGGAGGCAGGCAGAGGTCACTCACCACTGTTGGAAAGCCATATATCCATTGCCCGTAGGCCGTGACCTTCGAGGTGAGTACAAAAAGAGCAGCCATGGAAATTAAAAATTGATGTACAATTATGTGGTTTGCTGTATCTGCATGAAGTACTTCTTTACGATGTACGAAACTAGTGCTATTTCGACCGCATGATCATGAAAACATATGAGAATGCCGTGTTGTTCAGTGGTTTCTTGTAAAAACTGAAGCCAAAACCAAGAAGTATTTTATTATATTTGTCTTTAAAATCTTGAAAAACAACAAATTGTAAAATATTTCTTGCTTTTACTACGATAATTTTGTTTTCAAATATCGCAGCGACTGTACTATTTTCGCAGTATAAATACATTGCTCCTTAACCACTACCTAAGTATGACGCTAAGTGACTGGACAAGCAATGTAAAAATCACAAAACGATACTTTATTTATACGATGCATCGCATGGTACGGCCGCTGCTTCTTGCGGCCAGCTAGTGATGTGGCTGTGCGATAGCCAGATGTGTTTGTGTAAGTTGTACGGTGCATGGTAAATGCACGCCGTGTTTGATGATTTAAGGTTTATAATAATTGATTGTGTAGTAGGTACGTTCTGATTTAAGAATTGCAAGTGTGTGCGCGACTTTGTATCTATTGCTTTTACTGAACTACATGTGTACCTAGTAGTGGCGCGGTAGTGGGACCGGCTTAGCGACATGGAGTTCTAATACATCTTCAACTACAGGGCATATCTCCTTCTGTCCTATATCTATGGTTGCGAGCTAATTGGTCGCGGGGCGGGGCTAGGCCGGCGCACAAAGATGACAATTACTATTTTCTTAACGCGAACGGACTATACCTTAATTAGGCTTTCAGTTAACTGCCTAGCCTTTTAACCATTGACCTATAAACAAGTAGCATGGGTGGAATTTTGTAATGCCACCTGAAGAGAAAGTACTCTTAATACTGTAGATAGAAAATTTTACTCAAAGAAAACATTCCTTTATTTTTTAATAGAAAGAAAACTGCATTCAAAGATTTTCACGATTTGCTCATGCAAATTGGTAATAGTAAATCTACATGTAAAATAACTGCATAAATAGTATGGACTATTGTTTCCCTGCAAGTTTTACAAAGTTAAACACGGTATTTGGTTGCCCAACGTTACCAGTAACCTCTCACGAACAGCTGATGTTCGACCTGCGGATATAAACGGGGAGTATTGTTTACTTTTAATTTATAAGTCAAAGTCAAAGTCAAATCATTTATTTCAATTAGGAACATAAAAGGCACTTTTGAACGTCAAAATTTAAATTTAAATAAAATTGATTCTAGTCGCCCCTTCCAAAAGGTAGTTTTCGTATGGAGAAGAATGGGCAAGAAACTCCACCGTTACTCTTTTAAAATGTTTTGCAATATTTGCATACATTAATTATATAATTATATGTGAAGACGATGCACCTAAACATAAAATTACTATACCACAATAGTAATGAAACCATGACATATAAATTGACTATGTGATAGGTACATGGTGCTCACATATTTACAAACATTCCAAA
The DNA here is from genome assembly GCA_945859715.1 of Apamea sordens. NCBI lineage: Eukaryota > Metazoa > Arthropoda > Insecta > Lepidoptera > Noctuidae > Apamea > Apamea sordens. The sequence goes on from OX244014.1 coordinate 7,680,782, forward strand.
AGTAGACTATTTTCATAAATAAATAATAAGGAGTAATAATTCCGGGTGACTTAAGCAATTACAGAATGCAAATCAATGTCAAACAGAATAAAAAAATAAAAAATTATACAATTACATTAGCAACCAGTTTGACTTTGTCTAGACTCTAGAGATTGTCCTATGGAGCAGGACCAGCATGTTTCCAAGCATTCTTATCTTGGATATAATCCTCTAATTTGTAATATCCTTGCTTACAAAGTGTAATTTTAATATAAGTTTTAAATTTTCTTTCATTTAATTGCAATATTTCACAAGGTATTTTGTTGTAACATTTAACACAGTACCCCATAAAAGATGTATGTACTTTTGATAATCTGAAAAAAGGTTGATCTAATTTATCTTTATTTCTAGTATTAAAATTATGTCTATCACTTAATTTATTAAAAAGATGTCGATTTTTTCTTACATACATAATATTTTCATAAATGACTTGGCAAGGTACCGTCATAATATTAACCCTTTTAAATAGTTCCCTAAGAGATTCGCGGCGACGTAGATTGTAAATGGCTCTGACAGCTCTCTTTTGCAAAATAAAAATGGATTCAATGTCAGCAGCCCGACCCCACAGTAAAATGCCATATGACATAATACTGTGGAAGTAACTAAAATAGACCAAACGAGCGGTTTCTTCATCTGTTAGCTGTCTTATCTTTCTAACAGCATAAGCGGCCGAGCTTAGCCGCCCCGCAATAGATGTTATATGAGGTCCCCATTGTAATTTCTCGTCTAGCGTGATTCCCAGGAAAACTGTTTGATTAACAAATTCTAGTTTTTGGCCATTCAATATGATGTCACATTCGCTACTTCTAACATTAGGTAATTTAAATCTAATGCATTTGGTTTTTTTTCATTAAGTACTAAATTATTTACCGTAAACCAATCTTGGACCTGAAGAATAGAGTTATTCACGTCGTCAAGATTTTGTGACCGTCGGTCTATTTTAACCCTAGATAGATAACCATATTTCACTCTACATTAAAGATAACCATACGTCGACTCGACGTGCGAATGTTTGAGTGAGCATATTTTGGATTAAGTATATTATAGGTTTATGAATGTGATGTTATGTCTTCATGTATATAATTGTGTACTGAGTAAATGGAAAACATTAGAGTTTATTCATATTTTTATTATAAAAAAAAATAAAGAACAAAACAAGGTACTTCTCATTTTGCAAAACTTAAACATTTAAGAATCTCTCCGTCAGTCTTATAATTTACTATTTAAACTTTTCAAAATCAACTTTTTGTAATCTCTATAATATAACAAACGTAAGTAAATATCACTTCTTATTCATTTTGGCCTCAAATGCACTTAGGACAGGCGCTGGACTTGTGCTCTCCACAAATGGGATTCTTGCAGCTGTTGCACATTGTCTTTGTCATCCTTCTAATTTTTGATGGACAAAAGGCACAATACTTTCTTTTCTTTGGCTCGGGTACATCTTCACGTTCTTTTCAGTCTGTATTTATTGGGTTCGTTAGGAATGTACATTCGAAAAGGGCACCAACCCCGGAAACCCAATAGCTGTTCGTCGATGGTCACATAAGGTCCGGGAATATAATTGGATCGGCAGTGGTTTATAAAGATCTCCCATATTTTTCTGATTGGTACAAATGTATCAGTAGCTCTTAGTTCAGGCCGCAAAGATCTGTCGTCCATTCTCAAACATCTTATCAAAAAATCGAATCTATCTCTACTCATGGCAGCAACATATCTGTTTCCTGAATACGGACAATCAAATAACTCATCCGTGGTCAAATGGTTGTCTTTCATAGCAGCTGTTAGTGTCAGTATGCCAAAAAGAGCCCGAATTTCTTCACAATTAGTAATTTTAAAGGTGGCTTTTACATCAGGTCTTTGAATCTTCAGCTGGATTTCAGCGTTGGTTCATTTTGTTATCTCCTCCACAATGTCATCAGTAATAAATATACTGAAGCATTCTAACGGCTCATAAAGGCATTTATTCATCTGAGTGGGGCCCCTAGATGTCCGTATAATATTAGCAGATGATACTCTGCCACTTGTTCTGCCTTTAGTGGCCATCCAACGATGATCGTTTTTGCCTCTAAGAATTTGACGCTGTGGCATGATAATATAACTCGGCATACTTGGCGAAGCAGTTTCAAGACTTTCAGGGTCATTTTCAGACACATCTTTCAGAAACCCCTGGTGGAGCACTCACCTCATAGTTTTCGGCATCACTCTGTACTTTATCTTCTAATAAATTGTCTTCAGTTTCACTTTCCGACCCCTGAATCTCTTCATCACTCGTTTCATGCAAGAACCGACTGATTTCTGCATCGTTACATGAATTTGTGACGTCATTATATTTTTTATCGTGGCCTATAACAAGTAAAAAGACTAATAAAAAATTTGCACATTTATTATCAAAAAAGTCGCAATAACACATTTTCCCAAAACTGGCACTAAAGATAACCATACGTCACTTCGACGTACGGTAGGTAAATATTTACGAAAGTGTTGCACTTACCGAAGCGATACTGGTGTGTCCTGCAAGCTCCGATGGCCGACTGAGTTGGCAGGAAGGGCCAGTTTAGTCACGCGAAAAACAAAGGATTTATATCGATTTTTCAAAATCGATTACGTCGATTCGACGTAGGTTATCTATCTAGGGTTAAAGATCAATGATGTGTCATCTGCAAATAACACCATCTTCGGTTGATTTTGAAGTAATTGGGGTAAATCATTAATATAAACTAAAAAGAGGAATGGACCCAATATCGAACCTTGAGGAACGCCCATTGTCATTTCAGACCCCAATGAGTTTACGCCATTTACTTGGACTTTAACCTTTCTATCTTTCAGGTATGATCTTAACAAGTCAAGTGCTGTTTTCCTGATCCCATAGTGCTCGAGTTTCATCAGAAGTGTTTCATGGTTTACGCAATCGAACGCTTTAGAGAGGTCGCAAAAGATTCCAATAGCATCATGTGCTTCTTCCCAGGCGTTAAAAATGTTCTTCATTAGGGTGACACCGGCCTCAGTCGTACAACGCCCTTTGGTGAAGCCGTACTGGTGTTCATGAAAGATGTAATTTTTATTAAAGTGACGTAACATTTGATTGAGCATCAACTTTTCAAACACCTTACTGAGAACTGGCAGAATTGACACAGGTCTATAATTGTTTGGTTCTTTACTATCACCGGATTTGAACAATGGTACTACTTTACTATATTTCATTAGATCCGGAAAGACTCCTTGGTCAACACTGGTGTTAAATATGAAAGCTAAATAGGGCGCAATGGTTTCGATGAGAGATCTACATACTTTTACCGACATACCCCAGAGATCTTCTGTTGATTTAATTTTAAGATCTTTAAAAGCTCTTATAACAGCCTGGGGGTTTGTATGCTGAAACCTAAGCTCCAAAGGGCATATAATTAGCACACAATCGTCGACTGTAACACATTCATTGATCCCAATTTTTTGAACCCGGATATGAAGGCGGTTTATTGTGATGAATATGGAAATAAACAATTTATGGGTTATATATTGGAGGAACAAACAAAACCATAAACTTCCACAACAGGAATTACAGAAGAATCTCTAGCAAGAATCATGGAAAGCTTCACTGAAATAAAGAAAGATTCATCAAAACCTGTTAATTCGGGGAAAATGGTAGAAAATGGTATTTTAATAGCAAGATTACCAATGTGTCTCAGTGGATGACTTGACCTTTGAAGCGGAATGTGTCCGTATAGGAATAGAAGACGATGTCAAAAAAATAGAATTTTTTAGGTTATTTATAAAAAAATCATGTTTAGACTGGTACAGTCCCATGCTGATAAAGCACACAATAAATTCAAAATGGGAAATGTGGAAAAAGAACTTTTATGAAACATATGCGGATAAGGGTTGGTCACCGATCAGGTATGCAATGTTATTTAAATACAGACAGGGCACATTACTGGAGTATGTGTTAAAGAAAGAGAGACTACTATTAGAAATAAATAAATAAGTCCATAAATAAACTCACTCTAATTGATCTGATTGCCACCGGATTACTGAATTTTATTGCAGATAAGATTGATAGGAACAGTTTGAAGGAAACTGAAGACTTATTTAATAATTTAAGAAGTTTAAGAAAAACATTTGATAAAAAAATAGAAACTGCCGAAAGTAAAACCAAAGAGAAAACTGTGAAATCCTTGGTTAGTCCGTGTAAAATTTGTGAAAAAGAGAATAAAGGTATACGCTACCACCCTGAATCCCAATGTTGGTTCAAAAATAAAAATAATGACAGGCAAAAAAAAAGATCAAATAATTCAGAATTAGAAATAGAATTAAATGAAATTTAATTTTTTTTTAAATGAAATAGAATTAGATGATTGAATGAATTGATTGATGATTAAAAAAAAATACTAGTAAATGACACTGGAAATATCAGGATCTGAATCTATGATTCAGGATCTAATGTGTCCTTAACAAATCTTTAAAAAAAATACCTACTTATAATAAAAATGCAGGTTTAAAAACAATTAATGGCGTAAAAAAAATCAATAGGAAATAACATTAAAAATCAAAGTTTTCGAAATTGAAAAACATGTTAATATTTTTGTAATAGATGAAGACAACTTCGACTACGATTTCCTAGTTGGGTTAGACTGTATACAAATATATAAGGATTGAGGAAAATCCTGGAAGGATCCTCCATTTAGGCTGTGCAACACCTGGTCCAGTCTGGTCTATGCCAGCGTTTGTTCGCCTTGTTCGATTTGCCATTTAACACAAAATGAGAATTTAAATATCACCCAAAATGTACTCGGCAATAATAAAGAAAAGCAACCTATAAACACTAAAGAAATTCCTGGCAGTACAGGTAGTGACATAGGGAATAAACAAGGTATATAATTATGGAAAAAAAGGTGTGGATATTACAAATAAATATTTTAAAAAAAACTATCATTAATGAATATAAAATAAACTTTAATAAAAATATAATAGTCGATAATTTTCATATTTCAGTAAAAAATTTAAATCATCAGCAAAAATCTGATATTGAGAAGTTGATATGCAAATATAATTCAGTCTTCGCTAAAGACAAATATGATATAGGTACTGTAAAAGGTTATGAAGCCCATATTGATTTGTTGATAGATAAATACTGTAATGGTGCTCTATTGAGGATATGAAAGAAATTGAACATCAAATATCAAAATTGCTAGAAAAAAATTTAATCGAGGAGTCATATAGCCCTTTTGCCGCTCCAGTAATACTAGCATTTAAAAAAGAAGACGGAAGGAGTGAATGAATGAATGAATGAATGATAGATTTATTTGCAAGAATATAGGTAGCTAACATTAGTCCCTTAAGATCACTATATTCGGCATTTCTGCCGTGCAAATATTTAGATTTTACATCTTAGTTATATGTACTTATCGCATGCAGTACACATTTAGTAATTATCAATAACATAAAAATACTAATAATAATTTCATAATTTAAATTTGGATTACAATGCATTTAATCAAATTAAATTAAATACAATTCTAGTCATTTAAAACAATAATTTATATTAAAAATAGAGATCAATAATAATGATGTCATAACAAAAAATTAAAATGTTTCAATATTATTTAAGTAATGTAAATATGTTGATGTCATAGATTACTATGACATCAACATATTTACATTACTTAAATAATATTTTGAATATAAAATGTAAAACTTATTTATTATAATTATATAATAAATAAGTTTTACATTTTATACTCAAAATATTCATTGATGGAATAAAAACATCTCTCGCACAACCAGTTATATATAGCTTTCTATTACATTCCAAATCTGTAGCACTTCTAAATCTTTCGGTTAAGTGGTTATATATTTTCACCGCCATGGTATAACAATTTTTGTTGCATACTTTAAGTCTATTACGCGGGACTACTAGTGGTTTTTGTACTATTTTCCTCTTTGACATAGCCTTTTCAACTTTTTCAAAAAGCGAGTGGTTGTTTCTTACAAATTTGCAGGTTTCAAATACATATAAAGATTTTATTAAGCATTTATTAAGCATTAAGCAAAAGCTGCTTACCCTCCCGGGTAAGCAGCTTTTGCTTAATAAATACAGGTTTACAAGAGTCTGTCCACTTAAGATTGAAAATTGACCTTAAACACTTTTTTTGGGCTATGAATGCCCTTTGGGCATCTGTTGAATTACCCCATACAGTTATCCCATACCTTAAAACAGAACAAACATGGCTATGGTGTACCAATAAGGCTGTTTGAATGTCTGTAAAATTTTTGATCCTCCTAAGTGCAAATACGAATTTGTTTATTTTTTTACATACATTATCTACTTGGGCTTTCCAATTGCAATGTCTGCCCATAACTACTCCTAAAAATTTGATAATATTAACTTCTTCTATGTCATTATTATTGTATGGTTAAACTTACTTTCATTTCATTTCCTAATTTTTTGTGGTTATTATATGGCAAAAATGTTATAAACTTAGTATTAAATCTATCAATGCTTTATTCGTAACTATTTTAATGTTATCTAGTTGTCTCTTTTGTCAACACGGTAGTATCGTCTGCAAACAATATAGTATATTGCTTCGTGGAGTTGGGCAGTTCGTTTATATATATTATAAACAGTAAGGGATCAAGCCTTTGTATAGATTTTCGCGAATTAAATAAACTTGTAGTCCCCCAATCGCAACCATTTCCGCTAATCGAGGATCTAATGGTTAAAACAAGGAAATGTAATTTTTTTTTTCAAAATTCTATGTAAACTCAGCGTTCTGCAGTGCGATTCTGTAACCATCTCACCGTGAAATCTTAGGTGAAGTGAAGTGAAGTGAGCGTGGAGTCAGCTGTCATTCCAACTAATGCTAGGGATTGACACTATTGACAGCTCACTCTAAGATCACTTCACCTCACTTTTCACGGTGAGATTTTTACAGAATCGATCGGCTGTACCTCTTAAAATTGAAGATAGACACAAAACTGCATTTGTTACTCAAGAGGCACACTTTCAATGGACTTGTTTACCTTTTGGTTTAAAAACTTCTCCAGCTATTTTTCAAAGAATATTGAGTAGCATTATAAGAAAGCATAAACTGTCAAATTTTACGTCAATTATATCGATGATATTTTAGTATTTTCTTAAACGTACAAAAAATACATTGAGCACTTATCTTTGTTATTGGAAGCAATTAAAAAAGGTTTTAAATTAAAATTCACGAAATCTAACTTTGCACAGGACTCTATAAAATATCTAGGGCACATAATAAAAAACAATACCGTCACTCCATTAAAAGATAATTTGATTGCCATAAAATAATTTCCAACACCAAAAACACAAAAAAACGTCCGACAATTTTTAGGAAAAATAATTTTCTATGGAAAATATGTGCCAAATATTTCTATTACCCTGATCCTTTACATAATTTACTAAGAAATGGAGAAAAATTCGTTTGGTCCGACAAATGTCAAGAATCCTTTGATACAATAAAAAAACTACTATGCTCAAAACCTATTCTAGCCATCTTTGATCCAGACTTACCAATACTTTATCCAGATGCTAGTATACAAGGTATAGGTCCGATTTTAAAACAAATTCAACCCAACGGAGATGAAAAACATTGTGCATATTTTTTAAAAAAATTAAACGACAAAAAAAAAGAAAAAAGCCATATACCGCCGAAAAAAGCCATAAAGCAATATTGCCGTGTTTGGCAATAAAAAGGGCGGTAAAATACTGGCAACATTGGCTAGGAAAAACATTCACGGTTTTTTCAGATCACAAACCTTTAGAATAAATGAATATTATAGCCAGAACGGACGAAGAACTGGGAGATTTAACGTATTATTTGTCGCAGTTCAATTCTAAAATAATATATTCTCCAGGCAAATATAATATAGAGGCAGATACTTTAAGCAGAAGCCCAGTGTTAGAATCGTATGAAAATCAAGATAGTACTTTAAAAGTAGTGAATTTTGTTAAATTAGAAGACATACTAAATGATCATGATAAAAATGAAGACATAAAACAAAATATAAATAAAGTTACGTTCAAACATAATACAATATATGTATATTATAAAAAGATAGGAAAAAAATGAAAAGATTGTACTAACTGAGGAGTTTAGTAAAAAGATTATAAAACATGTATGTACATCGGCAAAAGATAAGCATAAGAAAATATTTCTGCGGAAGCGCAGCTAGTGACAAGCCACACCCCTTCCTGGTGTCGCCCAATTAGAGACAATATGCATTTGTGTGAGTAAAGGGCGTGTAACAAAATTTCAAAGTCATTACCCAGAGTGCGGCAGTGCCAATTTGCATCTCGCTAATTGTTGACGCTTCCCGTATATCGCCATTTCATTTTACGACCTGTTTATTTCTATCGGACTGATTGCCTGCCTAACTGTGACCTCTGCTTGTATCCCGGACTGTAATCGAAGGCCAGCAGTGCGATTCTGTAACCATCTCACCGTGAAAACTCAGGTGAAGTGAGCGTGGAGTGAGCTGTCGTTCCAACTAATGCTAGGGATTTACACTATTGACAGCTCACTCTAAGCTCACTTCACCTAATTTTTCACGGTGTGATTTTACAGAATCGATCGGCTGGGTTTGACCCTAGCTCGTATCCTGGACTGTGTGTGTATTGTGCCTACTGTGGTCTGTGACTAACTTTGTCGTTAACTATGACGACCTGATTCAAGAAGAAAGAAATGACATTATTGTCTTGCATAAACAAGGGTTGAATATATTCCAAATTGCAGTGGAGTTGAACCTGCAAGTAAGTTATGTTTTTTGTATTCAGATAAAGAGAGAGATATAGAAATAAATAAAGTGATATATGTTATTATTTCCTAGAACAAATCCTAACTAATTTTATAAATGCCAAAGTGGGTTTGTTTGTTACGCCGTTTAAATCCATTCGGCCGTTGAAGCATGAAAGCGTAACCAACAAACACACACAAACAGAATCCCGAATGGCAACGTCGCATTTCTAGAGGCTTTTCGTGATTATTATATTAAATTTAAATAACATATTTTATCATTATTTTTAACATATACTCTATAGTAAATAAAAATATTCAATCGTAATACTGCAAATAGAAAATAATTAACAATAATTATGTAAATTTTTGTTAGTAGATAGTAAATACCAAAATACTTTAAAAAAATAGCACACATACTTTTAAATTCTAGTGCTTGGCCGAAAAAAAATAGTAAGTACTGACTTTGATTTAAATTTATTAAAATAATCACGAAACGCCTTTAGAAATGCCACGTTACCGGCCCGGGCAGGATAAACGCTCTTAAGTAGTAGAGTTAAAGCACAAATTTGCTTGGGAGAGTTTCACGCAATGTTGGAATTTACGCTGTGCCATTTTTCTTACCCATATATTATACAAGGTGTAATTGCAATAACTGAAAACCTCTTAAGGGGTCATTGTTCTCATTATTATGAACAACTTTTACTATATAAAAATCAGCTGTTCCCTACGTTTGTGTTCGCATAACTCGTCAAAGTTTATGGAACAGCTGTTTTTTTTTTCGATTTCAGGTTTGGTCCCATAGTAAAAGTTGTTCATAATGATGAGTACAATGACCCCTTAAGAGGTTTTCGGTTATTGCATTTACACCTTGTATATTAAAATATAGATAAGAATGTTAATACCCAAATTAGATATAGAAAGGTTAAGAGTTTATTTATCATGTCAAGTCAATCCTCATGCAAACATTATTTAATTACTTATAATTTTTATATATATAGTGTCCTAGTTGTGCCCTTTAAATAAGACTTTTGTAGTGATACTTAGTTCCTATACTTCCTATAATATGTTAAAAATCGATGCTAATTGTATTTTTTTTGCCAGATAACAACGGTGCGCCACCGGGTGCGAAGATATGAAGAAGAAGGAGAAATAACTGAACGCGTTCGTGCACCTCGACCCCGGGCTATAAACGAAGATGACCTTAATAATATGATAGCTACATACCAAGAGAACCCTTTCACACCCACTCGCAGTTTCGCACAGAATTATGAAGTTTCGATGCAAACTATTAGAAACGAGGTGCATCGTGCTGGAGTCCATCACCTGCAGCCCGCAAAAAAAAACATTTTGACGCAGGATCAGAAAGCTGCTCGCGTGCGATTTGCTCGTGACTACAGAGACTTCGATATTTCTTACGGCATATGTTCTATGTTATGGTTTTGGTTTCCGCACTTAGTCCTTCAAGTGGACCATTGTGCGTGGGCCATGGCGGTCGTCGGTGGTTATTCCAACCAGCCCACCTCCCTCCAGAAGCTTATTAGGTCTCCTGGTCTGTCGAGAACATCTGTGTAAGATCTGGGTGTCCCGAGGGTTTCTGATCTAATCTGGGTGATGCCTGTGCACTCAAAGAGCACATGCGCGACGGTTTCATCAGCCTCCATACAGGCTCTGCACAGGGGGCTGTCCGTTATGCCTATCGTATGGAAGTGTTTATTCAGTGAGCAGTGTCCCGTGATGGTCCCCGTCACCGGGCGCAGGCCTTTCCTATCCAGTCGTAGCAATCTTTTGGTTGGCTTGCCATCTAATGATAGCATGGCTGCCTTGGACTGCCTGCAGCCCGGTGACTAGGACCACCAGTTCTCTGCCTGTGTGTGGGTGTGCTTCTATAGCCACCTGCGTAGTTGATTGAAGGGGATGGGCACGACTGGTTCCGGTCCGTAGACTGGCGTGCTGGATGCCCTTCTGGCCAGCTCGTCAGCCTCGTCGTTACCTAGTGATCCATTGTGTCCTTTTATCCATTGTAGTGTCACTGTGTTGCGGTTCGATGCACTCAAGCGCCAAGTGAAATTCTAGTATAAGATTTGATGTGATTCATCCCTTCTTTAGGGATTGGAGGACTGAGGCGCTGTCAGAGAGTATACGAATATGGGTGTCCGTAACTCTCCTGGCTATAATGGCATGGGCCGCTTGTATTATACCCACACATTCGGCTTGGTAAACCGTGATGAGCATTCTTAGCGGGCTGGATATGTTTATGTTAAGGTCGTGTGAGAAGACTCCGACTCCAGTTCCGCAGTCGGTCTTTGATCCATCAGTGTAAACTCTCAGCTCTCCTGGGCCTGGTAGTCACACTGCTCCTCTTTAAACACTACGTTGTAATGCTTTTGGAAGCAGTATTGCTTAGGGGCTTTGTCGCAGGGTGATGCCATCATTGGCTGCCGTTTGATCGCCTCGTCCTTTAGGCGTAAGTGCTTGATCCTCGAGTGTTTGCTTAGAGTTCCTGATAGATGGAGCCTGAAGACAGACAGGGCCGCCTCCTCTCTCACGATGAGGTGTAGGGTAGGCAGTCCAAGCATGGCCTGTAGGGCAGCGGTGGGTGCAGTTCTCATGCAGCTTGTGATTGCCACACAAGCAAATCGCTGCAGCTTTTCGAGATCTCTTTGGGCTGTGCTCAGGTCTGTTCTGGGCCACCAGATTAGTGAGCCGTATGTGATGATTGGTCGGATAACTGTGATGTAAAGCCAGTAGGTGACCCTGGGGCTAGTCCCCCAGTTTTTCCCAAGCATTCTCTTGCATTGCCACAGGGATATGCTGGCCTTCGTGGTGATGTGATTGATGTGTTTAGCCCAGTTCAGCTGTTTGTCCAAAAATATGCCCAGGTATTTGGTTTCAGTTGAAAGGCTTAGGGTAGTGCCAAAGAATCGTGGAAGTTGTAGTGTAGCAAGTTTCCTCTTTTTTGTGAAGAGGATCAATCAATCAATCAATCATTTATTATTTGTAAAACATAGGTAACAAAAAAAAAATACAGATCTTAAAGGTAAAAACAGTGCGCTATGTTTTGTCTATGGTAAGACATACAAATATGGGTAGTGTAAAAGTTTACAGTCAAAAAAATTCAAAAAATGTAAGAAAAAATTTAAAAATGTCAAAATAATTTATTCAAAAAAAGGCAAAAAATTCAGTAGGTAAATATCAAAGAAAGAGATTTTTTTTTTTTTAATATTGGCACCGAAATTAGAAAATGTTGATGGTAAAAACTTAATCATTCAAGAACTCGTCAACCGTTTTTGCAAAGTTTTCTTGAACTTGTGAACAGGTAATTTTTTTATCTGAACTGGTATCCAAACTAATATTATAAATGCGAAAGTAACTCTGTCTGTCTTTGCTTCACGCCTAAACTACTGAACCGATTTGTGTGAAATTTGGTACAGACATAGTTTGGAACTTGAGAATGGACATAGGATAGTTTTTATTACAAAAAATAAAATAAAAAATAAAATTTATTCCGGACATACAGCGCCATCTATTGGTCAAGAGTCGGCATCAATTCAGTACTGAAAATTCATCGGAAAAATGTAAATAAATAGTAAGAAATATGTGGGTAAAACCAAAAATCTGCCGGAAGTCACTATTCCACGCGAACGAAGTCGCGGGCAAAAGCTAATTTTACTATAAATTCTTGGAGCGATGCCAAAGAAGCTTTACATTAGAGCCGTTTTACATTTTGTGTGACTTAATTGATTTAAGTATTTAGTACGCATAGGAGTTTTTCTAACATCTGATAATTTAACAAATAAGTGTAATTAGTCTTCACAAATAATGCTGTTTCCAAAATATACAATGATGGCAGTGTAAGTAGTTTTAAAGATTTGAAGAAAGGTACACAAATATCAGTTACTTTAATATTACACATTACCCTTTTGCATCGCTTTTGCATTTTGAAAACCAGATCTCTATTCATGGACTGCCCCCAAAAAAGAAGCCCATATCGTAAAATTGAACCGACTAGTCCATGATATGATGTTAATAAGGTTTCAACATTTACTTTTTTTGACAACTGGGAGAGTGCATATGCAGATTGGCTGAGTCGTTTGCATAATTCTTCTGTATGAGGCTTCCAGGTGAGTTTATTGTCAATCGTAATACCCAAGAACTTGACATGACTAACCTCTTCTACTTCATTACACCTGTATGAAATATTTACAGTAGGGTTTTCTCGTCGCTGATAAAAATGCATTACTCTTGTCTTATTTAGGTTTATAATCAGATTGTTATTATTGAGCCAGTCAATGATTTCAGAGAGAGAATTGATAATATCATTTTGGTAATTATGTGGATTATCGCATTCAATTATGGCCGTACTGTCGTCTGCTGAATAGGACCATTTTTGACGTGTGGCTTTTGGAAGATCATTGATGTATATTAAAAATAGCAATGGCCCTAAGACGCTTCCTTGAGGCACGCCATAATTTATAGGTCTTGGTTCAGATTATTAGGTTGTAACCAGTTTAGTCTTAGGACAAATTCTAGTAACCTATGTGCACTGATATCTGTCACTTAGATACGATTCCAATAGTTTCAGGACATTCCCTCTGATACCGTAGCTATAAAGTTTTTGTAGTAAGATCTTATGGTCTACATAGTCAAATGCCTTAGTCATGTCTGTGTAGATGGCGCAAATGGGATTTCTTTTATCTACTGACGATATAATTCTAGATATTAATTCAAACATTGCCATATTAATTGTTGTATTTCTTCGAAATCCCTTTTGTTCGTTACAGAATAATTCATACTTTCCAAGATATGTGTAAAGAGACTGATAGATTATTTTCTCTATTAATTTTGACATTATTGGGATTTTTGCAATCGGCCTATAGTTTTTAATATTTGTTTTATCATCTCTTTTGTGTAATGGCTTAATGATTCCACTTTTGAGACTATTTGGGAATACGCCCTCGGTAATACACAAATTGATTATATGAGTCAGTGGTGGTGCTATTACGTCCTTTACATATTTAATTACTTTAGTGGACACACCGTCGTAACCAACAGTACTTGTGTTTTTAAGACTATTCATCGTTTTAATTAAGTCATAGTTTGATACAGGCAACATGAACAATGATTGTGATGTTATATTATCAAGGTTGTGTTTATTATTATGTGGAATGTCACCTTTCATATTACTTTCAATGTCATCAATAAAATAATTGTTAAATTCATTCGCAATGTCGATAGGATTTTTAATGAGAAAATCATTTATTTTTATTGTCAAAATGGATTCTTGTGAGAAGCATGATTTGGAGTTATTTGCCAAGCAGCTTTAGCTTTATTTCCGGATGTATTAATATAATGGTTATTCTGAGCTTTTTGAGTCAGTTTTATTATTCTTTTATATAGCTTAGTGTAATTTTTTAAAAGTTGTTTATTTTTACGATTAGGGTTGAAACGGTACGTCCAAAGTAGCTGCCTTTGTTTTTTGCTGCATAGTTTTATGCCACGAGAAATCCATTCTATCGGTTTGTTACATTTGATAGTTACGATTTTATTAGGGAAACACAGTTTATATAAAAACAGAAAATTCTCCATAAAGTTGTCATAAGATTCGTTTGCATCGTCGGTGTTGAATACTTGTGTAAATGACAGACATCTATACTCTATACTTATAATAAATCTGTAGAAGTGGAAATTCTGTACATTGAAAATATCAAAAAAATAAATGGCAGGGGGTGTTACTAGACCGACACCGATCCCGAAAATATGATTAAAAAAATTTTTGTCTGTCTGTTTGTTCAGGCATCACGCAAAAACTACCGGTTCGATTACGATGAAACTTGGTATAATTATTCTTTAATATCCTGGGCACCACACTGGGTACTTTTTATCCCGGAAAAGTATATACAATAAAAAACAAACTTAATTTTGCGGTTCGATCCCTAGACCCGATACTGTATCAACCGCAAATAATAAGTTTGTCGTAGGTTACGTCACCCGCAGTGGAGTTAATTTTTATTCCTTTTAGTTTTTAGAGTTATTTAGGTTTATTTTTATATAAGTCGTAGGTATAGATTTTAATTTTAAAGTATAGGTAGTATATTTGATAGTGTACGTAGTGACCGTAGGTTATTTTATAATACTGTTAGTAGGATTAGTCATTCGTATAGATATTAGTTTTTAGGGATTTTGCTTATTTATTGAGTTTAGATTAGTTATCATCAAAAATAGGTTTATTTAGGTAGGTAGGTATTTAATTTTCTGTTATTGAGTTTTTTTTTTAAATTAGGTAGGTACTTAGGTAAAGATATCATAATATAGGTACCCTCTTAATCACCACTAATGAGACATAATTGGTTTTCTATTGTAATTAGCCACAAAGGGCCCGCGAGATAGATGACATTCTGGGGAAGCACATAAATTTTATCCTGTTAGCACATTCCCGTGGGATAGTTTCCGACATCCACGCGAGCGAAGCCGCGGGCAGAAGCTAGTTCTAAATAAGATTTAAATTTTATTAAATTTACGCGGGAAATTTCTTGTTTTTCAATTTTCCAAGATTTTAAGAGACTAGTTTTTTTAGTGGAAATTTTAAGTAACTGTGATGTGTGGTCTGAAAGAACTAAATCTATTATTTGTGCATTTACGTACATCCTTTTTGAAAATTGTGAGCAAAATTATCGATGCACTTACTACTGCTTAATCTAGTCAACTCAACTCAACGCAAATCATTTATTTCAATTAAACCATTTACAGGCACTTTTGAATTGTCAAAATTAAATAGTCGGTCAGTTAGTCAGAAAGTTGTCAGGCCATTGTAATTGGAAGCTCACGCATGATGGCTAGGGTGACGCTTAGCTCTCTTCCACCTCTTATTTTCAATGGTACCGTCATACCCATTACACCTACCGTGAAAGATCTCGGTTTGCATCTTGACTCAACGCTTAGTTGGCAACGCCAGGTCTCTAGTGTTAGTCAAAGGGTCAACGGTACTCTGCTATCCCTGTATCGTTTGAGGAGCTTTTTGCCCGCTAAGACGAAAACCATGCTTGTGCAGAATTTGATTTTCCCTATAATCGACTATGGTGACGTGTGCTACTTTGACTTGAATGCGGTTTTGCTGGATAAGCTCGACAGATTGCTCAACAATGGGATCCGGTTCATATTCAACCTTAGGAAATATGATCACGTGTCGAGCTATAGGTCTGAGCTCAAATGGATGTCCATTCGCCAAAGAAGAAGTTTGCGCGCTTTGACCACGCTTTTCTCCCTTCTCAACTCTCCCACTCCTCCTTCTTATCTCGTATCTCACTTCCAATATCTATGTTCTTCACACGCTAAGAATCTGCGTTCTTCTAACAATCTTCTCTTACTTTGTCCTTCTCATACATCTGACTTTGTTCATTCCTCTTTTCACATTCAGTCCATTCTTCTTTGGAATGCGCTTCCTCTTGATATCAGGACGGCCACCAGTCGGTATGCATTTAAGCGGAAATTGCAGAGTTATTTTCAAAACAAATTTTTAAAAAAATAGCGTAGTCATCTCAACACATCTCTCCCTTGATTTTGTATATATATATATATATCTATATTTATATTATAAGTATATATTATAGTAATAATATGTATGTGTATATAACCTATTTATGTATTTGTGTACCTAGTTCTAAGAGGTTTATTTTTTAATTATTATTGTCCCTCTCAACCAAAGCACCTGCCATCTAATCTCTTCACCACCCTTGGTTGACTGGTAGAGAATGCCTAAGGCATTAAGTCCGCCTTTGTACCTTTTTGTGCGAAAAGTTTAAATAAATAAATAAATAAAGTTGAAGCTAGTTGCCCATTCCAAAGCGTAGATCTCTATGGAGAAGAAGGACCAAGAAACTCCACGGACACTCTTTTAAATCAAGACATTTTTACAAAATCGTGGTTACATTATTCTTATTGCTTCTATATGTGAGAACAATGTAAAAAAACAAATTAAAATATAAAATTAAAAATAAGCCCTGGCAGTTAAGAGATGACCAGTCTCAACCGATGGCGCCCGTTCACGAACATGACGCGTGGATCAGCACCACCCAGCTCAACCATTTCGTAGGGAACCGAATGGTCCAACACACGCGCCACCACCAGTGAGACATTTAAGTGAGCATGACATATTCTCAACTGCCATGCTCTTTCAAGTCAACATCAAAATATTGTTACGAGCTTCGGGTTCGTGACAATAAAAATGCCGATAAAAATTACTAAAAGTTACACTTTAATTAAACAACACTAATAACAACTCACAACACACTAATTATAAAACACAATCGCTCTTAAATCGCACTTGAAGATCACTTTCGATGTATTCGCTTTGATCGTAAAACCAAGTCTGATTGCTCGCGATTGTTTTAAACTATTGTTGCTAACCACCTTAATATTAGTATTATTACTAATTTTTATGGTGCTAATTACATGAGACTTCGACATACTACTTATGTCTGAGTTAATAATAAAAGCTAATAGCCCTGCTATTTGACGTCTAAAACTAATAGGCAGATACGCTGTATCCCTAGTCGATTTAAATGGCTCAACAAAAGTGTTGGTGTCAAAAAATATGTGTTTGTCACTATAGTGATTAACTAAGAAGTGCATATGGTTATTTAGCATATCTATATAATAATTTTGCCTACTTGATAAGTGCTCAAAGTATGGGAAAGCACACAATATTATTTTCTGACAATTAATCTTTAAGATTTCAGTGACACAGTCAGTGATGTCATCTATTTTTACCTTATCACTGTTACCTACAAATACAGAAATAATGGCATTTGGATCAAAATTATTGCTAGTTATTGATGACATTATCTCTTTGTAGGATTTCCCAGGCATACAATAATTAACAGCAGATTGACTCAGGTTGTTACTCAATAATTTACCTAACCCTCTCCCTAAACTATCTGAAAACATAACAGAACAACAACAAACCTCACTAGAAGAAGTGACAGCATAAGGATCTGTCTGTGCTACTTCAGATGAACATTGTACAACATGTATATATGAGTTTTTTATCCAACTCTCTTAATTAACGCACATTCATAAGATTTGATGGGTAGCATAATCAATATTTACATTATCATTAAGGGTGTCGTATGTCGTCATTTCAAGGTCCAATGGGACCCCTTACTGAGCCAGCGGAGGTTCGTGTGTTCGGGTCCATTCGGGGGCGCTACCGAACTATACGGTTAAATCGCACTTGAAGATCGCTTTCGATGTATTCGCTTTGATCGTAAAACCAAGTCTGATTGCTCGCTGCTAATCCCGGCCTTATATAGTGCCGCAGATAATTCCAGAACCTTCTATTGTGGAAACGTCTAGAATATTCGAGTACATACCGGCCCCGACTAGTAAGTTCTAGCTTCGTCACATCCACTCGTCAACAGATGACGCTAGTATGAGTTCTACTATTCCACAATAGATGGCGACTCTATCAGTTCCGCTATTCCATAATAGATGGCGCTAGTGGTCACTAATGTCACCATGTATCAGGCATTAATTGCGGCGCGTAACAATATCATAAAAAACGGATCCATGGTTCTTACATTTACAAAATTTTCAAAAATGCTTCTAAATTATACAAAACTATAGTTTGCAATTTATAGTGGGCATGTAAAGTGCTAATTTTAAATTATACTGTAAAAGAAAACATTCTAATTCTAGGGTAATTTTTTTTTCTTTAGCACATCAATGTTGAAATCGCCAGTAAATATTACTTTCTTCTTTGCGAAATTATTTTTTTTAAATATATGATATATTATAGTTTTTCATAAAATACTGCATAATTATGCTTAGGCACCCTGTATATACAAATAATAATAATAATATTATGCGGTATTATTTCTATTGCACAGCATTCAAACACTTCTGAAACTGATTGT
This sequence comes from Apamea sordens, assembly GCA_945859715.1. Classification (NCBI taxonomy): domain Eukaryota; kingdom Metazoa; phylum Arthropoda; class Insecta; order Lepidoptera; family Noctuidae; genus Apamea; species Apamea sordens. The sequence goes on from OX244014.1 coordinate 7,699,488, forward strand.
TTTGATATATCAGATTTTTCTTTATTTAAATAACCTGCCTTGACGAAAATACATGTGCTCCTTGCTTTACATTTCTTGAGAAGTGGGCTGCTAGACAATAATTGGGTATGTTTAGTAAATGTTCATCACCTGATTCTACAAAGTGTTCTGTAATACAGATGATATCTACGTTTGTTCCTTTATGTGATAGCTCGTCTAACCTTATTAAAAAGGCATCTGATTTATTAATTAGACCTGCAATGTTTTGATGCAAAATATTGAGATAATTATAGAAAAAACCGTCTTCTTTTGTTTGGGTGTCTGATAAGCAGAGTGATTGGTCCTTTTGGAAGCAGTCAACTTCTATTTGATCCGTTTTTAATGTGCTTACATACAAAATAAGATCTACCAAATCTGATAATACAAATCTTAAGCCTTTATAATTTAGATTTCCAGCTAGATTATACGTATCATGAGTGTATGGCAAATTATAATTGGAGTCTAAAACATACGCATAATTATATGTTTCCACATCCAGATATAGCAAGTTGTTAAAGATATCCACTCGGCTATTAAACATTACATTTGTGTTCTCCATATATTTAAATGTCGGCAGGCATATTATAAAATTAGTGTGTTGTAATGGCATAAGTATTTCGCGGATATATGTAACAAGTTCTATATAATTATGTGTTCTTCGGAAATCTTCTTCACCAATATAAATGATACAGAAGTCAAAGTATGTGAAGTTTGCTACTTTTTTATCAATACTGTCCAATGACATTTTTTTTTTTTACGAAATATTAATTATTTATTGGAGTTAACTATTAACAATAATAATACATTTATGTACATGTGAAAAAAAAAAACAAGCAAAAGAATCATAGGGCATCAAAAAATTCGTCCGCATCGCTGTCAACAGGAACAGTGCCCAAAAGGCTGGCAGCATTGCCACGTTGTATGGCGATGCTAATTCTTTGGGCAAGAAACAGGCCAGCCCTCTGGTCACGTGAAGAGTCGACTAACCGCTTGGCGATATCTCGATAAACCAAGTGGGCACTCGGACCCCATGGCCCTAGTGTTTCAACCCCAAACGGCTCGAAGATATAACTCCCAATCAGGCTGGAATATTTTCGCCGTTTGAGGTTTTCTGCACCAGCAGCAGCCGCTCCAGCACAGCCCACCGTGCTAGGAAGATGGGATGGCGCAAGGGTGTCGACACATGTTGCATCCCACACCAAAGGTCTGCCTAACTTCCAGGGCATTATGGTCATTCCGTCTGGTCTCTTTCCATCGTCGCGTGCCAGGCCGTTGGGTTCTAAAATAGCTGGCACCCCGGCGGTGACAAGAGCACGACGGATGATGTCATTAATGCTGGCGTGCCGTGCTATCCGACCTGCGCTCCTACTGCAGGATAGGCCATGGGGTCTGAGGCAGTCGACAACTTCACCGCACTGACAGCGATGCGGAGCCCCACAAGGAGCACCCAAACGCAGACAGGTAGCGAGCCGGAAGGTGGTGTCACCCAGCATAGTGCCTATGTTGGGTGAAGAGAGTGCTTGAAGCCACAGCCCCGACTCCCACTCACCCACAGCCAGTAGGCGCGGGCACGCTCAGCAGTATTGGTGGATGTATTGATAAGTTTATTCCGTACCAACCTGCAGAGCGGCTCATCCCACCGTCTCTGGGAAGATGGGTTTACGGGTCGATCTGTATCCGGGCAAGCCGCTTTCCAGGCGTTCACCGCGTCGGTCAAGCAAGGCACTTCAGAGTCAACCAGGCAGCGGGCTAAAATTTTCCCGGTCAACTTTTCGGTGCTGTGGACAGAGGACAGGAACGCCGGTAAGCTAATACTGGTAATTTTGCGGACGCCGAGGCCACCAAAACGGATGGGTAGTGTGGCTTGAAGCCACGCTCGGTCGTCCAAGGCCACATTTAAAATGGTTGTTAATGTGCTGCGGATAATGTGGTCAATTTTGTCCAACAGATGTGGTTTCTTCCATAAAGGGGAAGAACGTAGAAAATATATAAAATTTGGACCAAAACAACAGTATCTAATTAGGGTGAATGCCGAATGTAAATTAATTTTGGAGAGTCTGACCCAAATGTCGTTGAAATTTTTGATTTTTTCATCGATGAAAGGTGAAAAACTATCTTCTAAAATTGGGGAACCTAGGAGGTGTAGTGAACTTTTGTCTAAAATTTTGATTTGTTGGGCTATTGCATATCTAGAGTCAATTGTCTGTCGGTTATGTCAGAAAGGTAAAGTTCACATTTTGAGGGGTTAAGGTCCAAACCAATGGATTGAAATTCCTGTTTGAGGAGATGTAAATCTTCCAAAACAGTGTCTACATTACCTCCTAGCATTCCATCGTCCAAATACCACACATTAAATTTTGAATTTAGTTTCTGTGAAATTGGATGAATAGCTAAACTGAAAATGACTGGCCTAAAGCATTGTCTTTGTATAATAATTTAGAGGGGTGCCTGTAGCACTGCCACATGAAACCATAAATTTCGGGTAGTTCCTTTTTGACTTCAGCCAACAAAGTGTCCCTGTTCACAGAGTTAAAGGCGTTCTTAACGTCAACCTTGAGGATGACCTCACCTTTGTTGGACCTTAAAAGGTAGAAAGGGCATGCACAGCAGCCTCACAGCCCCCTTTCGAGCCAAAACCAAGCTGCAGGGGCTGAAACTTAGCTGTAAGCGATTCACTATACAGCTTACAGCATATTTTGGCTGCCGTACGCCTGTAGGTGCACCCAACGGCGATGGGACGAATACCGCCATCCTTCTTACGCAGGGCACACAGGTTGGCCCCGTACAAGACATCGACGACGGCCTCGTTCACACCGCCGGTAAGCATGAGGTTAATCATGGCCGCAAGGTCCTTCAAAAGCAACTCACCAGCTTCCCCGGCGCCTGAACTCAATAGATCCTTTAGATGTTGTGGAGTCAGGCCGTCGAGGCCGCCAGCGGAACCACTTCGGAAGGAGCTCACGGCTGCAAACAACTGGGGAGCCGAAACGTTGAGGAAGGTTGAATTTAGGTCATCGGGGAAGGTGAGACCATCCGCAGGCGCTGGATGTTTACTCTCTAGAGCTGTTAGTGTTTCGGGAGAGTAAGGCGCCACCACATCGCTGCTGAAAAGTATCCTGGCCGCACCCCTGATGTCACCTTCACTTAATTTGGATTCCACATGTGAACATAATCCTTTTTTAGATTGGTTATGGAAAGCAGGTAATTTTGGATCTAAAATTAGGGCCGAATTGTTACAGTTTTCTTTAATTTGGTTCGTTAATGTTTTTTTAGATGCCAAATTTTTTTGGACATGCAGAATCCTGTAAGGGAAGGTAAGTAATTGCTCCCAGGCACTTTGTGAGTTCTCCTGGGTCGCAAGACGGATACATTGCGCCAAACTCGCAGCAACAGATCGTCTCGCGCCCCGGGGAACTCTCTTTAATACAGGGGTAGAATTTTTTAATTTTGCTAGTATTTTCCAAAAACTTTGTACTAGTGGTGTTGATGTTGGGGATGCGGCTGGGGGACACAATGGTACACTATGCGATTTGGTGGATCTTGCCATAGTGTATCTTCAGCCCCCGTTCGCCTTTAAAAAAGCGTGCCTGTGAGCAATGTGGACATTTCACCAGCTGAACATCAAGCGATGTGGCAGGTTGACTAGCACAGTTTCCGGCGTCGCTACAGCCGGCATTGAACATATATATAAAAACACAAACTTACAATAAAACTTACCTAAAAAATAATAATTAATAAACTATAATACACGCACTCAAAACAATAAACTAAAATCCCTATTTCTATTATTTACAAAATGTCACTATGAAATTGCCACGACAGTTGACGGCTGGGGCGCAGTCGCGCTCGGAGCCTGGGGCGCTGCGCATGCAGGGCGCAGCCTTCACATCCGTTGCCTTGGCTGCAGGCGTCGCGTCTGGTTAGGTTTTAGGGTCCGAGTGATATTATTATCATCGTATTTTTGCAGTTGGCCATTATTGAAAGCTGAAGCTGAACACGCGCCGGGCAGCGCCGATAGCACAGAAAATGTAATCCCAATCGATAATGAAATCCCGGACTAAAATAACTTGTTAATCTTATTAAATAATCAGCCGAAAATTTATTTTTATTTCATAACACGTCAATCCAATTTTCAATTTTTCAAAACAATCCATATTGTGGAAACGCTTGTTTTATTACATTTTTTTTACATTTGTTATCGACATATCCCAATATATCGATATATTGGATGTGACGATGTTCGCTAGGGGTGGTAATAATGAAAACGCAAGTAATGGCGTCATGTGCGGACAGACAGCAGATTGATGGCTCGCTCGTTTGTCCAATAAAACTTTCAAACCACATTTAGGTATATGGTAATGACATATTTCACTATTATGTAAATGAGTTCTTTCAATTATGTCATATAACCTATTTGGAAGTTTCACTACTTATCATGAACACTACGAAGTGTTCATGATAAGTAGTGAAACGTCGTCGTCGTCGTCTCCAAAGCACGAGCTTTGGAGACGACGGCGGCACTGGTGTTGAATTATTTTGATAACTATTTTGTGACATTTTATTGGTAGCGTTCGAGACAATTAGGTTGGCATTTTCACTTCTAATTTATTTTTCTGTATTCAGTCATTTTTGTTTCTGTTTGTTTATAGAAGCGCAGCAGTCAGAAACTAAAGTCTGTGATTTACTGATCTTCTTATCCGTAGAACTAATTTTATTTCTCTTTGGTGTTTGTGTATTCCTCTTTATGGGGCTACCGGTGACTTTTTTAAACATTTCATTTTTCTTTAGTAAATCGGCGTTTGTTAGCTTCAGGGAACTATTTTCTAAAGATAATATTTCTATTTCTTGGTTAGCGCTGTTTAATTGAGACCTAAGGTTTTCAATCTCAGTTTTAAAAATGTTTATTTGCTTATCCTCCTCGTCTTCAGACATTCCCGGCATACTGTTTATAGTCTCATCTAATGTTTGAGAAATAATTTCACAAGTGTCGTTATTTGGTTCCGATAAAGTACGTGTCCTGCGGAAAGTGATGTTTCCTAGGAAGTTCATGATGAAATATTAATTAAAATTCTTACAAAAAGTGTCTCAGCAGCTGTCGGATTTGAACGTGCGATCACGCGATACGACGACAAGGACAGTCCTTACGCCGCTTAGCCACCTGAGCTATCGACTATCTCCTCTAATCTTGCGATCTAGTGGTGTTTGAATACTGTTAATCCTTGTTTTTGTGATAGATGTCGCTATTTGCAATATTGGTTGTCTATTTGCTATTTATGTTAGCACAGTGACAACATAAGTAGTTTATGAGGTTTCAGTTAGATGGCGTTGGGTTGTCTTAACTTCTTATCACGTAGGTGCGCGGTATTTGAATAAAAAACGTTTTTTTTTTTTGTAGTACCATCTTTTGTTAAGATCACTGTTTTTTATCATCACTGTCTAGAAATAGTTTATAATATGCTTGTTTTGTAGGTTGGTAACTTAACAGTTTGATGTATACAATGGTAGCACTGTAGCACTGAGATTATAGAGTTTTTTAGTCCAAAATTAGTATAATTTTAAAATCAATGTTTATATAGATAAGATTTTACTAATCTGAGCGCAAGTTGACCTAGCCCGTAATGCTCGAGTTTAAAAGTATGGTTTCGTGATTGACGCAGTCAAATGCCTTGGAGAGGACACAAAAGATTCCTATGGCATCTTGGGCCTCCTCCTACGCTGTAAATATGTGCTTTAATAAGGTGACACCGCCGTCAGTTGTACAACGTCCTTTGGTGAAAACATATTGCTGATCATCTAAGATTTTGTTGGTGTTAAAATGATTAAGCATTTGATTGACCATTACCTTTTCGTACACCTTGTTGATTACGGGCAACACGGATACTGGTCTATAATTGTTGGTGTCTTTGCTGTCCCCAGATTTAAAAAGCGGTATAACCTTACTGTATTTCATTAAATCTGGGAAGACTCCTTGATCTACACACAAATTAAATATCATAGCTAAATATGGCGCTGTAGTCTCTATTATGGATGTACAAACTTTGATAGACATTCCCCATAAATCTTCGGTCAATTTGATTTTGATTTGCCGAAAAGCTTTTATAACTATCATAGGGTTTATATGTTTAAATTGAAATTCAACCGAGCAGCCTGGAACGTTAGCTCATAATAGATCAATTGAGACAACGGGTGAGGAATTTAAAACTTCCGTCCTTTTACTTGGTATATTAGTAAAGAAATTTACAAATTCCTGAGCTACTTCTAAGTTAGAGCTTATGGCACCACGTGAAGTCTCTAATGCGTAATCATTGTTTTGTATTTTATTAGTTTCGCTAAGTATAACTTTCCAAACAGTTTTTATTTTGTTTTCTGCTGTGTTGATCTTGTTACTAATGAACAGGGCTTTAGTTATCTTGTAGGTGGTTCTAAAATTTTTATAATATAATTGCATTTTGATGATAATTTCTTTATTTATTTATTTATTTTATTATCCACAAAAGCCACAGCTCTCTGAATTTTTGCTTAAAATATATAAGCTAGTCTTACAGCCAATTACGGATTTACAATTTATTACTATACAAATACATGCAGCAGAAACAACATACAGAGCTATGTGAAATGGTAGCACCAACTAAGCATTTCTAAGTGTACAGTGTGTGTGTGTGTGTGTGTGTGTTGCTATTGAGTTAGACTGGTCCATTATAGTGTGTGGGTGTGGTGAATATTGTAAATATCCGGCAAGCAAAAAATAAAAAGTTAGGTAATTTAGTGTTAATTTGTAGAATAAATAAATAAATTGCGTAGAGTGGATCGGAAAACAAAGAGTTGCCTGACAGTGAGCAACTTGGCGTCCTGATATAATTGTTCAGTCGGGTATCTAAACGGTTTGCGTAGCATCACCTTCAGAACAGCTCTTTGAGCCCTCTCCAGCGGTAGAAGAGATGTTTTTGTAGCTCCACCCCAGGCAGTCACACAGTATGTCAGTAGTGACTGGCACAAGGAGTAGTAGACAGTTTTGAGTGTGTCAAAGTCCGCTGAGTAGAGTATAAATTATTTTGCGAACTCTAGATATAAGTGATGTAATATGCTTGTGCCAGTTTAAATGCTGATCTATTACTACTCCGAGATATTTAATATGTGACCCTTTACTTAAGTGTGGACAAGTACAGTCAGGCTTTAAGTGGCAGCTGTGGTATTTAATATCAAAATCCTGTAGAGGCTGACTCTTCTTACTTATAGAAAAGGGAATGAATTTGGTTTTTTCGACATTAAGAGTAAGAAGATTAGTAGCGAGCCAATTTGATACCGTGGTCAGACTGTTCTCTGCGTGACGTTTTGTTTCATTCCAATCTGAGCCGTGCACGATAAGCGCTGTGTTATCTGCGTAACTAAAAACATTACAATTTTGTGAGTTTTAGTGTGCTTAACTGGTTAATATATATTAAAAAGAGCGTCGGTCCCAGGATACTTCCCTGTGATACTCCGTAACTACCTAATGGGTGCTCATTGCTTGTGTAATTATTTATAATCACGCTTTGCTTTCTCTCAGTGAGATAGCTCGTACACCGATATTCTCAAGTTTAAGTAGAAGTTTAAGGATTGAGACTGTGTCGAATGCTTTAGAAAGGTCCAAGAAGATACCAATGCATTTCTTACCCTGGTCCAAATTGCGTGACAGGAGATCACCCAAACCAGTCACGGCATCCTCCGTAGACCTACCCGATACGAACCCGAACTGATTTGGTGCTATGATGTTATAGGCATCTAGGTATTTCATTAGCTTATTGTTTAGGATTCTCTCTAATATCTTAGACATCGCAGAAAGCACAGAAATAGGTCTATAATTGTTAATACAGTCTTTGTCACCTGACTTGTAAATTGGGTGAACGAGCGCTTTTTTGAAAGCTTTGGGAAAAACACCGGTAGTAATCGAAAGATTACAAATATGTCGTATTATTGGGATTAGGAACTTACGCGAGTCTTTAATCGTCTGAGTTGAGATATTGTCCCACCCAACAGCGGTGTCAGTGCGAAGATTCAAGATGACTTTCTCTACGTCAGTCTCGTCCACCTCATGGAGAACAAAAGAATTACACTGAGAACCAGGACAATACGGAACCTCTGGGATTTGGGGTTGTTCCGACATTATTTTTTCCGCCAGTGTGGTGCCAACTTCCGCAAAGTGACGGTTTACCAAGTTGACCGAGTCTTCTGGGTTGGCACAAATTTTGAGAAGATCGGTACACAATATTTTATTAGTGTTTGTATGGGTTATGTTTTTAATGACATTCCACGTCGCCTTTGGATTATTCTTCGATTTTTCGAATTGATCTTTCTCTAATACAGCGCATTAAGCCAGGCGTTATCCATGATTTTATGTTTCTTCTTTTACAAGGAATTTTCACGATGGACGTATGGTCTCTAAGTATAGATGCAATAATTTCAGTGAACCTGTCAGCAGCCTCGTTTGCGTCAAGTGTAGACATGATTCCAGAAAAGTCTGTTGTTTCAATGACTTTCACAACAGCCGGGTAATCAATGACAGTTTTAGTACGATATTTTTGAACTTTTCGAGGTTTACATGGTACAGATAACAAAATCGCGGCATGATCAGTGACGGTACATTCTATAATTAAAGTCGTAGTCATTTGGTTAGATTTCAGGATTACGTGGTCTAAGCAGTTATTAAGTCTTGTAGGTGATAGGTGAGCTGGAAGTAGATCATGAGAGGATGTAAGTGTAAGATATGAATTAGAAAGACGATCTAGATTATTTTGTTTTATATCAATATTGATATCTCCAATCAAAGCAATTTTATTAAACGGGGATAGCTGTGATAAGACTCCATCCAAGCTATTCATAAACTTGTCTATAGTCGTAAATGATGGAGATCTATAAACAGCAAGAATAGCTATGAAATTGTCAATAGTGCAGAGTAACCCACTTGCCTCATCAAGACAGGGCTCAGTAACGGAACAGTTCACGCCGTCCTTTGCGAAGATGATTACGCCGTCATTTTGGTTGTAGGGGTTTGACGATTGAAAAGACGAATAGCCCTGTAGAATAGGAATAGCGGATACAGTTCTGAGCCAGCATTCCGACAGTATAATGATGAAAAATGAAAAATGGTTTATTATTTTAACAAGTGAACCTTAAAAACTAGTGATTGGAGCCTCCTTTTAAGCAGATAAGCCTGTGTTAGGAGACTCCGCTCTTCCATAACTTAATAAGTAACGTTTAGGTATGTACTTGTTGTATGCAAATGTAAAGGGAATAATAATACAAAAAAAAACAAAAGAAAGAATTAAAGCTAAACATGCAGCACGCACGCAGGCATGCGAGTGTGTGAGTGAGAGTGAGTGGGGGTGTGTGTGTGAATGTAAATGCGAGGGTGTGTGAATGTGTTCACGAATGAATCGGAGTGTATGCATAATTGCATATGGGTATGAATGGTGCAGGCATTAGGCAGGTGTAGCGTTAGATTTTATCCTAGCAGCGCCTCCGTTTCATCATAGGTTAGTGGTTTTATCCAATTAGTTACAATTTTTTTAAATTCATTTTGTTTTTTAGTATATACGTAAATCTCCCTGTTAAATCTACTGTATAGCTGAGCTGAGCGTTTTTTGAATTGTATACGGGCGAACTTGGTTTTGGTTTGAGGAACTTCCGCTATGATATCTTTTCTTCTTTTCGGTCAAAAGGAAGACTTTTGTGTTTCTTTAGAACAGTTCTAATTATGTAAAGTTTTCGCACCGAGAGTAAATCGCTTATTTGATAGAGACTTTGTGTAGGATATCTAAGGTTTTTAAAGTAGATTAGTTTTATTAAAACCCGTTGTCCCCGCTCAAGGTCTATGAATTTAGTCTTAGCCGCACCCCCCCAAATGGGGATGCAGTACACTAGGACCGACTGTACTAAAGCTACGTATAATTCGTTGAGTAGGTTTCTGGGGGTATTTGTGCTGGTGGGTACTTTTTTTGGTACGATATACCTCAGCGTTTTGAATATCCAGCTCAATTTCCTGATTCTATTAGTGACCTGTTCAAGATGGGGGTACCACGATAAACTTTGGTCAACAATAACCCCAAGATATTTAGTTTGTGACACTTTGACTAGTATTGGGCACTGACAGTTATCTGCATCACCGCACGTATGTACTCTTATGTTAAAATCCGTATTTGGTTGAGTTCTGTGTGATATACTAAAACATATGTAATTCGTTTTAGCTGTGTTAAGTGTGAGCAGGTTATTTTTGAGCCATTCAGCTATTTGGGTCATACCAGCTTCAGCACTTTTGGCAACTTCGTGCCAAGAATTACAGGAAAAAACTACAGCAGTATCGTCGGCATAAGAAAACACTCTAACATTATTGATTTTAAGGTTGCAGAGGTCATTGATGTAAAGCAGGAACAACGTAGGGCCCAGCACACTTCCCTGAGGGACTCCGAATGTGATATTTGCATCATAACTAACGTGTTCACCCACCTTAACCCTTTGCTGCCTATTTGTGAGGTAGTCCTTAAACAGTTTGAGCGGAATTCCTCTCACACCTGACGATTCCAATTTATTTATGAGGATGGGAACAGAGACGGTGTCAAACGCCTTTTTTAAGTCCAGAAAGACGGTCAAACATTTGCTACCATTATCCAGATTATCAGCTACTAGCGAGCTGAGGGCAGTAACTGCATCTTCGGTTGATACTCCTTGCCTGAATCCAAATTGGGAGCTACTTAAGGTATTAAATTTGCGTAAGAATTTCAAGAGCCTGTTATTTATAAGTTTTTCAATAATTTTCGATATAGCTGGTAAAATGGAAATGGGTCTGTAATTGTTGACATCGTCTCTGTCCCCGCCCTTGTGAACAGGAATGATGACAGATTGCTTAAGTGGCGCAGGGAAGATACCCATTGTAAAACAAAGATTAGCCAGGTGGGTTATGATCGGAACAATTTCCTGGCTTATGTGCTTCAAAAATCTAGTGGATACATTGTCCCAGCCAGGCGCGCTGTCAGATTTAAGGCTCATCAAGATTCTTCTCACTTCTTCAGGATCAGTGTCCAAAAGAACAAACGAGTTCACTTGTGCCGATAATGTTTCAGATCGAAAAGAGTTTAGATTATGTGCTGAAGGTTGAATTTTTTGGGCTAGCTCTTTACCAATATTTGCAAAATAATTATTAATGTAATTTACAGACTCAATTGAATTTGGTCTCATGTGCAGTAGTTCTGTATTTTGACTCTTAGAATTATTTGTGTAAGTTAAAGTTTTAATATTTTTCCATAATAATTTATTATTTGTAACGGAATTAGCAAGTAGCTCCCTTTCAAATTTTCTTTTTAATTTTTTAATTAGGTTATTACAATAATGGCGATATCGGCGGTAGGTTATTTTTAAGATGTCATTAAATGGATCATTACGAGTTTTTTTTTTTGGAGTTTGTTGCGGTTCTTAATGCATCTTAATAAACCGGCAGTCATCCACGGCTTAATGATACGCTTGCTATTGGGAATTAATTTGATAACAGTATTTTGATTTATAGATTCAGTTAATTTGTGTAATAGTATGTTAGTTAATTGGTCTGGGTCGTTATAAAACAGGAGATCTGCAATTTTACTCTCTCTAAGATATTTAAGGGCCTGTTCGAAATCAATAAATGAGGTACTTTTATTAGCAGTTTGCTTAGTTTTTAGCTTAGCTATTGATAGAAAAGTAGTGAAGTGGTCGGTGATAGAAGTATGTAGGATAGCAATAGATGCTGATACCTTCTTTTTATCTATTCTAAGCATAAAATGATCTAAACAATTCGATTCGCGTGTGGGTAGAGTATGTCCAGGTAGTATGCCGTATAGTGATAACATATTTAGGTAGTTTACCCTATTTCTATATTCATGAGTCGGCTCATCGTCTTTAGTTTTGAGATTGATGTTGATATCCCCCGTTAGAATGATACTTTGACGAGAGTTTAAAGTATTGAGGTGTGTACTTAGAGAATCTATAAAACAGTCTGTGTTTGTGTTATATGGGGATCGGTATATGCATAGAAGAATATTATTAAGTATTTCCAGCTAAAGGCACGATGCCTGTGCCAGACTTATTTCTTTAACTTTGGGTTTTAACGATTATTTTACATAAACAACTACGCCGTCATTTTGGTTTAATTGTCGAGTAGTAGAAAAAGAAAGGTAGTTATTAAGTTGCGGGATAGGTTTATTTGGATGTAACCTGCATTCGGTTAAAATTATGATATCGGTTTGAAATTTAAACGTTGATAATAAAAGAGAGAAGTCATCAAAGTTGCAAAAAATGCTCCTTATATTCTGAGAAATAATGGTCAAATCGTTTTTACCGGTATTAATATAATTGTGTAGGTCCGTGCAGGCACATTGTAATGTGCGCGCAACTTCGATATTATCGATCTCATCAAGAGTTTGTAGAGTGTCATCCATTTGTATTATTTATAGGTTGAATAGACGTCTTCACAAAGTAAGAATTATAGCCGTTATATTCGAGTGTGTTGAGAGAGTTACTACACCTGGTAAGGCGATTGGAGCTCAAATAAGAATGCTGGGTTATTGTTATTTTTGCGGTACAGAATATGTTTGTGTGTGTGTGAGTATCTGGTGTGATAATGATGGAATGAATTATAATTATTATACATGCAAAAATAAAATAGGATGACAAGTAAAAAATCAAGAAATTACCCAAACTTAATGCTTCCCATAACTGGAAAGATATGGGAAGCCATAGTATAGTGAATAGTATAAGACAACACATTAATATAGTGAACAAATCTATTGTCATATGACAGTGTAGTTGACCAAGCACTAAAAGTCATTGGGTCCCCATGAGCTTATGTACCAGCTCTTCATTTCTAATTGATAATACAGTATTATGATGTCACATTTCAGTTTTATCACCGCTAAGAATGCCTGTAGTTCGTCAAAGTTTTTATTAAGACTTCTGATATTCATGTGCAAAATATTGAAAGTATTTCCAGTATCACTGACTATTTTAGTACATTGGTCAGGTAAGCAGGCGTATGACTTAGATACTTGAAAAGCATCAAGTTCCGAGATTATGTTATCTATGTTCGCCATGAGTAACAAAAACAAACACTGACAAGTATTTCACAGAACTAAGATAACAAAAATCCATAACACTACAGGTGGTACAAAGGTATGATAGCGAAGCAGTTGACGGGTGACCCCATTTTTTCACTTTGTTTATTTGTTGTTTACGGTAAGTAATTAATTGGTTGAGTATGTGAAGTGTGTTTTGTATGTTGAGTGTTATGATTTTAGCAAAATATTTTAAAAACTTAAACAGTAAAAATTAAAAAAACTTGAGAGGTGTCAAGGGACACCCGGATGGAACGAAGTTCACAGACAGAGCAGATAATTTAGAAAAAATTTGAAAAAGCTCTGCGACGACGAAGCTGCGTAGCGGATAATCTACGCATCGGCTACGGCGTAGCACTCGTAGCGATTGTGTCGTGACAACTTTTCGTAAGAATTTTTTCCGTCTAGCCCCCTTTCACAACGCGCGATAAGGAACTTCGTTCCAAAATTAAAAATAACATGCAGGCATATAATAGTTGTAAGATTAATTAGTTTAGCACCTATTGCTGGGTGAGATAATATATAAAGATAACAAAAGTAGCAATACTCAAACGTGTTGCAAGTTGTAGACCTATCTAGTCATTTTTCCTGGATTATTTTCGTAAGACAGTCTTCCGAGAGAACACGGTACTGTTTGGCACCAACTTCTTTGCGTAGGAAAATTTTTCCATTCGTTGTCCAACAGAATTTAAAGGAGTTATTTTTCGCAAAAACTCGTGCATGATAAAACAATGTTTTTACTGATTGGTTTAGAAATCCAAACTAATATTATAAATGCGAAAGTAACTCTGTCTGTCTGTCTTTCTGTCTGTCTGTCTGTCTTTGCTTCACGCCTAAATTACTGAACCGATTTGTGTGAAATTTGGTACAGACAGAGTTTGGAACTTGAGAATGGACATAGGATAGTTTTTATTACAAAAAATAAAATAAAAAAATAAATTTATTCCGGACATACAGCGCCATCTATTGGTCAAGAGTCGGCATCAATTCAGTACTGAAAATTCATCGGAAAAATGTAAATAAATAGTAAAAAGGTATCAAAATATAATATAATACAACTTTTAGTACAAAGAAAATGCTCTAACGGAGTATAGATAATTCTATTAGTACTATATGTCGAGTTGGTGATCGCGCAATGGTGTCGATCGTTACACGAGTTCGGTTCATGTTATTGTTTTAATTCATCGGAAAAAAGTAAATTAATAGTAAAAAGGTATGAAAAAAATAATATCAATATAATAAAACTTTTAGTACAAAGAAAATGCCCGAACGGAGTATAGATAAATAATCCGAGTTGTCACTATGCTCGATAGATGGCGTTGGGATCGAAATTGATCGCGCTATGGTTTCGTTACACGCATTTGGTTGGGTATCGGCCGAGCGCTTCGGTACTGTCGTGGAATTATGGATTGATCGTTTCGTAAATTTAAAATTGGCTCCGTTGTATTAGTAGATTAAAAGGTTTATTTCAAAGAGTATAATAATAATACGGGAGAAAAGAGCCCTCTTGTGCCATTTCGAAGCATCCAGATTCGAAACGCCATCTGCAGTTCTTAACTGGAACTAAGGCTCTATAGGTGGCTATAGATAGGCACGAATGTATGTGTACCTACGTACGTATAGATCAGTAAGTTTGGTTTTTATGTGATCATTCAAATTTTTTTAGCTGTTGTAGTCATATGTTGATCAATATGCGACTGGCAAATAATAATAATAGAATACATTTACTAAATTACAATAATTAAAATTTGAATGATGGTGATTGAGAAGTAAAAGTGTCCTAATATAAATTGACCGCATATTGATCAACATGTAACGCAACAGCAGCTAAGAAAATTTGAATGATCACATACATCAAACACTAAATTTCGCCAGAATTGGCAGTAACACAATAATGAACCATTTTGCTTTAATTTATTGTAATTTGTAACCGTGTAACGGCTAAGAGTATATTAATAATACGGTACCGGCGACCATAGACTATACACTTATAAACTGAGACCAGCGACCATATTGTGTGATGTTGCCAGAATATGTCACACAAAAAAGATTTCCGTGACACGATTGCAATAATTGATGATGCCGGTCAGATATGAAATACATATAATAATGTGATAATCTTGATGTAAAATGTTACAATTATTGTTTTAAATTATAGAGAACTCTTTTGTTTGATTTTCTTATTTGCATTTAATTTGGTATCACAGAGACATCTATCGATGATTATTAAACTAATAGCTTCTTCGTTAATAAAAGTAGATGGCGACTCTTTCTTTACTAAAGTTGTGCATGTTCTAACTGTCTCCCCCCTGGTTTATTTGTTGGGTTGTCTGGTGGTTGTTTTCAAAATTGGTTCCGTTGTATTTGTCGATTAAAAGGTTTATTTGTTGGGTTGTCTGGTTGTTGTATAATGTAAGTTTAGTTTGATCTCGATTATTAGTAGATACTAAAATTGTATGTCTAAATTCGTTTTAATTTTTAAATGAATTAGATCGTTCCTTTTAAATTATTTAGTTTTAAGTAAATAGCAGGGGATGTTACTAGACCGACACCGAACCCAAAAATGTGATTAAAAAAAATTTTGTCTGCCTGTCTGTTTGTTCAAACGCAAAAACTACCGGTTCGATTACGATGAAACTTGGTATAATTATTCTTTAATATCCTGGGCACCACACTGGGTACTTTTTATGCCGGAAAAGTATCTTCTAAATATACACCGTGATTTTTAAGTCGTCTGACAAAGGTGGTCCACTCAATGTATCCGACATAAAATACCTCTAGGCGTGTTTTTTTTACCATTAATTAAGATAATAGGTACAAGGAAAAATAATTAATACATTAGAATTATGAAACATCCTGTTAATAATGTTTACGTATCAAACAGTAGAACATACCTAACCATCGCACGAGTCGAGTAGATAGATCTTCGCTCGCAACAGAATGTTTCAACTACGTTATGCATCATAATAATGAATATTTTTTTCTTTTTCTTTTTCTCTTAAATGCCTTTTTTTTTTGTTATGAATGTGTAGCAGTCATTGGATACATGAAGTGGGCTGCCGTTGTCAGACGACTAAAAAGTCACGGTGTATAAAACTCAAAGGTGACTGACTGACTGACTGACATAGTGATCTATCAACGCACAGCCCAAACCACTGGAGGGATCGGGCTGAAATTTGTCATGCATGTAGATGTTATGACGTAGGCATCCGCTAAGAAAGGATTTTGATAAATTCTACCCGCATGGGGATAAAATAGGGGATGAAAGTTTGTATGAAAAATCTTATTCCTTGAGTTAATAAACTTGAAACTTAGCACGAATACTTATCTAAATAAATTATGAAGATTGTCAGTTTTTTTTTCTTCTAAACTAGTCAGCGTCAGGATGGCTGGACCAAACGAGATATGTCCTTGAGACCATGTGCACTATTTATTACCTACTTGCTACTATTTACTACCTATAGTGAAATATTTGCTACCTTTTCATTAAGAAATTTATCAAAGAAATAAAGTGGTCAGCCAACCTGACGTCAGGTTGGCTGACCACTTTCAAGTTCTATAGTTTTAGCGTTGTATTAACCGCGTTGTTAATGTAAATATTCAATAGCTGATTGCTACCTTAACATATATTTTAAACACAACTCTATGAAGCTCCTATAAAAAGTTATTAATAAAAGCCATTTAAACGCCTGTACATCAATTATTAACATCTTTTCTTCTCAGAACAATTGCTAAAAATGTTTTTATAGGCGCTTGGTGGCTTATGAACAACTTGTTTCTGGATAATTTTATAATTATTAATATATCGCATTTATGTTATAAGTATGTATGTACCTACTTGGGGATTTATTAAATTGATCTTTATTAAATTACGATACAATATTTGATAATAATTAATTGACATCTTTGATTATTTTTATTTAAAAATACCTACAATATTCACAACTATGATGATAAATTATTCTGTTCAACTTTAGTTTTGTTGTTTGTGACGTGCACACGTTAACAATAATTTATTAAAAATCACATTAGATATAAGAGTGTTTTCACGATGAAGCGAGGAAGACAATATTAAAAGTATCGTTAAAAGATCAAAAAAGTGTTTATTCAACGTTCGAAAATATTTTTTCTCAAAAAAGTGATCTTCCGTCACCGTGTGATCCAGTGTTTCATAAACTTAGTGAACTTTTAGAATATAAAATGTCAGAAAAAGCTATATATCAATCAATAAAAAAAAATTACGATTTTTTTTTTCGACAATTGCAGACCTGTAAGTAGTAAATGCATAACTGAAAAGAATACAGTGATTACAACAATCCCAACTTCTAACTGCAAAACTTTTGATTTTTACATAGATTTTGGGAATTGGTCATACCTCTAAAACAGTGAGATTTATATCTCACTGTTTTAGAGGTACTTCATTTCAATGTTACGATGACATGTCAAATCGAATAAGCAAAAGTCATAAAAAAATGTTGGCCCATTGCATCATTTATGACAGAAAATATAAATAATGTAATATAGTATGATTAGAATCCGACAGCTATTTTTGAATCAAAATTAAAATTGACAGAAATTTTTGATATTTATTTTGAATCATGTATTAATTAACGTAATTAAATAATTTCGATTATCTTGTTCTTTTTCTATTTTTGACAGCCTTCCAAATACACAGGAGAGTGACTAAAAATTTTATTCTCAGTAGTTTCATGATTTGTGCCCGGTTGATGGCAATAGGCTCGCCCCTATTACATGGGACTTAAACATATCTGGCGAAATGTGGGTGTACCTACTATGGGTAGCTACACCTCTGCCTAACCCTTCGGGGCAACAAGGCGTGATGTTTTGTTATGTAGTTTCATTTATAAGGTCGAAAGTGGGGAGAGGGGTGGAGATATTTTACATGTCCGTGCATACGAGTACACACGGAAAGTTATTAATTAAAGACAATAAAACGCCTGCACATAAATTAATAACGCCAAGTCTTATTTTTGTAATATTGCTAATAATGGTTTTTCAGGCACTAACGTTAATTTATAGTAGCTTTCATAACTTCTTATAGGAGCATCTGAAAGTTGTGTAAAAAATATATGTTAAGGTAGCAATCAGGTAGTGAATATTTACATTAACAACGCGGTTAATACAACGCTAAAACTATAGAATTTGAAAGTGGTCAGCCAACCTGACGTCAGGTTGGCTGACCACTTTCAAGTTCTATAGTTTTAGCGTTGTATTAACCGCGTTGTTAATGTAAATATTCAATAGCTGATTGCTACCTTAACATATATTTTAAACACAACTCTATGAAGCTCCTATAAAAAGTTATTAATAAAAGCCATTTAAACGCCTGTACATCAATTATTAACATCTTTTCTTCTCAGAACAATTGCTAAAAATGTTTTTATAGGCGCTTGGTGGCTTATGAACAACTTGTTTCTGGATAATTTTATAATTATTAATATATCGCATTTATGTTATAAGTATGTATGTACCTACTTGGGGATTTATTAAATTGATCTTTATTAAATTACGATACAATATTTGATAATAATTAATTGACATCTTTGATTATTTTTATTTAAAAATACCTACAATATTCACAACTATGATGATAAATTATTCTGTTCAACTTTAGTTTTGTTGTTTGTGACGTGCACACGTTAACAATAATTTATTAAAAATCACATTAGATATAAGAGTGTTTTCACGATGAAGCGAGGAAGACAATATTAAAAGTATCGTTAAAAGATCAAAAAAGTGTTTATTCAACGTTCGAAAATATTTTTTCTCAAAAAAGTGATCTTCCGTCACCGTGTGATCCAGTGTTTCATAAACTTAGTGAACTTTTAGAATATAAAATGTCAGAAAAAGCTATATATCAATCAATAAAAAAAAATTACGATTTTTTTTTTCGACAATTGCAGACCTGTAAGTAGTAAATGCATAACTGAAAAGAATACAGTGATTACAACAATCCCAACTTCTAACTGCAAAACTTTTGATTTTTACATAGATTTTGGGAATTGGTCATACCTCTAAAACAGTGAGATTTATATCTCACTGTTTTAGAAGTACTTCATTTCAATGTTACGATGACATGTCAAATCGAATAAGCAAAAGTCATAAAAAAATGTTGGCCCATTGCATCATTTATGACAGAAAATATAAATAATGTAATATAGTATGATTAGAATCCGACAGCTATTTTTGAATCAAAATTAAAATTGACAGAAATTTTTGATATTTATTTTGAATCATGTATTAATTAACGTAATTAAATAATTTCGATTATCTTGTTCTTTTTCTATTTTTGACAGCCTTCCAAATACACAGGAGAGTGACTAAAAATTTTATTCTCAGTAGTTTCATGATTTGTGCCCGGTTGATGGCAATAGGCTCGCCCCTATTACATGGGACTTAAACATATCTGGCGAAATGTGGGTGTACCTACTATGGGTAGCTACACCTCTGCCTAACCCTTCGGGGCAACAAGGCGTGATGTTTTGTTATGTAGTTTCATTTATAAGGTCGAAAGTGGGGAGAGGGGTGGAGATATTTTACATGTCCGTGCATACGAGTACACACGGAAAGTTATTAATTAAAGACAATAAAACGCCTGCACATAAATTAATAACGCCAAGTCTTATTTTTGTAATATTGCTAATAATGGTTTTTCAGGCACTAACGTTAATTTATAGTAGCTTTCATAACTTCTTATAGGAGCATCTGAAAGTTGTGTAAAAAATATATGTTAAGGTAGCAATCAGGTAGTGAATATTTACATTAACAACGCGGTTAATACAACGCTAAAACTATAGAATTTGAAAGTGGTCAGCCAACCTGACGTCAGGTTGGCTGACCACTTTATTTCTTTGATAAATTTCTTAATGAAAAGGTAGCAAATATTTCACTATAGGTAGTAAATAGTAGCAAGTAGGTAGTAAATAGTGCACATGGTCTCAAGGACATATCTCGTTTGGTCCAGCCATCCTGACGCTGACTCTAAACTACCCCCTAATAAGGGATTGGGGGGTTTCAAATTTGTATGGAAGCATTTTAGCGCGCAGTTCGGTTGACTCGAAACTCAGTATTTATACCTAATATTGATAGTAAAGAATAATATGTATCAGGGTTTTTTGAAAATCTACCCCTGACGGGCTGAAATGGGGTAGTAAATTTTTCAGGGGAGGATTTTACTGCATGGCTTGATTAACTCGAAAATTAGTATAAATAATCTTTGAGTCAAGTTATGAATATTCGATGGTCCTAGTTTTTCATCTGTGACTCAAGTGACAGCTATGTGATCAGAACCCAGCTATGCATAAATATGTAAGCTGTCACGCCCTTTATGCCTGGAGGCTTTTATTTAGGTAGTAAGTTTTTATTTCCATTTGAATTAATTATTTTTCAGCTTGAGTACGTATAGTTTTTATTATATTTGTTGGTATATTGGCGTGGCTAGCTGACATATATATGTAAGCTGTCACGCCCTTTATGCCTGGAGGCTTTTATTTAGGTAGTAAGTTTTTATTATATTTGATGGTATATTGGCGTGGCTAGCTGACATATTTTATGGCAAATAATTTAAGTTTCTTGTAATGTTAATTACTGAACATAGGTTCCTAGTATTGTATACATGCACTATATTCTAACTGAACAGACAGCTGTGCTGCTGGGAAGTTTGTTGCGCCACTTCTTCTTCCCAGCGATAGCACTAGGAAGTGGTGAAGGGCGGGCGTTTTTGGACTGTCTTTTGTAATTTTGACGTTCGAAAAGTGCTGACTCTCAGCCTAATTTGAATAAATGACTTTTGATTTTGATTTTGAATTGAACCAGCGACCAGCATTTCATTTAAAGGGTCGCGACTAGGGCTATCCCTACGCCCATACAAACTATCCCGGCGCCTACGCGAGCTTTGAGAATACTCTGATCTATCACGATGACGCCTAGAAGATCTACTACGCGATTGGCAATAACGGTCACGACGCGTTTTATGAACATCGCGACGGTTATGCGAATCTTTTTCCCGAGAATTACGCCTAGGTGCATTCTCACGCGGCGTGCCTTCACGACTCGACATGATTATGATTATGATAGGCAACGTAAATTACCACTACGTGAACAATAGACTAAGCGCGAAATAAAAGAATTAACACGTGGTTGTTTACTTCATAAACGCACGAAAGATAATCTAATCGACTAGAACGAATCAGGTCAAAATGCACAAAAACTAATCACCGACCAAATCAACAACACGTGGTGAGAAATTTTAAACAGTCTCAAAAACACTATTTCCGGTTAAAAATATGGCGAACGATCTAAATCGCTTGTAATTTAAACGAATCCCACTTCTGATCTTAGGGATCAGAAGCCTAATTGATTTTTAAAAAGAAAATACAAAACGACCTACAACTATTTATTTAAATCAGAAAAACCGTTACAACAAAATAGTTCGATATGATTTTTACGACTAGCGACTAGTACGCGTCCGTCCCATCCGAGCTCTGCAAAAAAAGTAAACGAGGCGAGTGAGTACGCTGCTCATGGTGTGTCACCCCCTCCACTGACAGCGTTATCGCAGCGACGGCGACGTGATGTCCCCGCCCTCTTAGTTGTCAAATCCTCTAAGAATACCTATTCAATACTAAGTGTGATTACTCGTAGAACACTGTACACACACCTTCCAATATATAAATATAAAAGGATAATAAACGTATTATATAAATCCTTATAACAGCCTTTCCTTGGTGTTCCTCCATTAACCCTAACAGGTTGTTAAACTTGTACGTATAGATTGTAGACTTTCATTGTCATAGTAAAAAATGCTCCCATGAGAAAATAGTACTTTTTTTTCTGGTTCACTTTAATTAATGGGTATAAAACGTCCGACCCTTGCGACTTCCGACACATCCCTTCATTTCAGGTTTTTGAAAAAAAACAATAGAGATTTACGTGCCATAGGCTTCTAGCCCGTTCACCCTTTATACCTTATTTTGTCCAGATTATGCTAAGCAGCTTTTACGTCTATTAGCGGTATTTATGCTATGGTGCACTCACCTCTAATTAACAAGTACGCTGGACTTAATATACGATACGAAATGACAGTTGTTTTTTGTGCCGTTTCAAAGCGCCCCCGCTCGAGCGTCTCAGGAACTAAAATTGACACACTGTTGCAAATGGTCGTTGTGTTTATTGTTGATCATTCAGCGCCTTGCGCGTCCAATATAATAATGCGTTCAGGGCGTTGTTGGGGATGCCGCGCTGGTGCAGTGCGTCGGGCATGTTTGCGGACGCACACGTTGACGGCTTCCATGCCGTGCTCCGCAAGCGATGTGCCGCGGCGCTTGGCAGGTTGCGCGCCAGCACCAACAGCATCCTAGCCGTTATTGCGGATAGGCTGGACACGCGTTACGTCCAGCACTGGGTTAATACCCACATTAGGAAATAAGTAAATGTCTGTTTATTTTATGTTTTATTTTGTTTTCTGTTTTTTTTTCTCCTACTAACACTAGCATTCTATGGATTTCAAAAAGTCTGAATTAAAAAGTTTTATTTTTTTTATTTTTTTATTTTTTATTGCTACGTCTCTGATGAGTGATGAACTGATGACTTAGGTCTAAATCGTGGAATAAGAATTTTTTTGTGTATTTTGTGTGTACTATGAGATTTTAGAAAATTTTTATCATGTGATTATGCGCATTTTGTAAAACTCACTATAAAAAATATTAGTTCCACGGACGCTGACGTTGTTATCAGCGCCAAAATGGCGAAAATCAAATGTCTTCGTTTCGTCATGACCAGCGTACCTACTTGTATAATATAGGTGAGTTCTATGGTGTCATATAGCTGGTCTATTGATAGAGACAGTGGGTGCTCCGTTAGGATCAAGACTAGAGAGACACTGTCAAAACGAACGAATGCCTCGATGCTTGGTGTAGTAATCTAAATTGCTTTGTTGTACAGATATGGATGTATACAGATGTATCAGCTGAGCTGGACGACAAACAGCAGCGAACAACACCAGCAGAGAAAACTAACAAGTAAGGAATGTAGAATAGAATAGTTCTTTCTTTTGCACAGAAAGTAGGTACACACGGCTACACGTCAAGCTATACAAAACCAGTTTGTCTTGGCCTCACTATGTATGATATTTTGTTACAATGAACGGTCAGCTAATACTGGTTTTGCATAGCTTGATGTGTAGCCGTGTGTACAAGTTACAAATGTTAAGTTTAAAATGATTATTTTACTAACTACCTCAACTAAGGCATGTAAACAGTTTTAGCTATAATAATAATAAAAACTCATTAATATTATATTATATTATAACCACATTCAATCAAATCAATATATTTTGTTTACCAAGATGAAGTTCAGTACAGACGCTAGCACATCAAGCTACTACAATCTGTCAAATTTCTTTAATAGATTTTCAACTTTATCGCTAAAGAAGTAGGTTCAAGGTTGATTAGGGAAATTTGACAGTTCGGGTAGCTTGATGTGCTGGCATAATTTGTAATATTATTTGGATTATTACCGATCGATATTTTATTTGAGATTTGTACTGGTTTGTGGAAATGTGGAGGTCAGATAGACACCGTGGCGTAGCGAGGAGGGATCAGAGGGGGCCATGGCCCCGGGTGGCATACGAAAAGGGACGGAGGAAAAACGGAACCCTTATAAAATTGACTGCGACTGCTATGCATGGGATCCCGGGTTCGTTAGTCAGGGGCTGCAGTCTCGACATTCATAGCGATCGCTTTACGACCGGATTCGGTCGCAAAGTCCCGTCACTGCATACATTACACCTGTCAATCCGGGACTTTGCGATCGAATTCGGTCGTAAAGCGATCGCTACGAATTTCGAGACTGCAGCCCCTTTTTCCATAAGGAATTTCTTAGTAACAGTCCGGAGTTTGGAAGTTGGCGGTTTAACACCCCCGTGTCTCGGAAAGCACGTAACGCCGTTGGTCCTGCGCCTGATCTCTCCCCGGTCGTGTCGGATTGCCGTCCCATCGGACTATGAGCGTAAAGGAACAGAGAGTGCACCTGTGTTTACGCACACACTTGTGCACTTAAATCTTCTTTGAAATTGGCCACCGTGACCAAAATCGGTCGGGGGGATTATTATTATTACTAGATAGATATACTTACTAGATCCATAATTTCAGGACCAAACGATCGGGAAAATGTGTGGTGCCTCCATACCCTGAGCACGGTAAATATATAATACCGAACGGTTCAGACGCGACCCCCGGAGAGAGCTTCGACTCACTGGAGCTGAGCGTCAAATGTCAAGATGAGTACAAAGTCTTGGGACCCCCAGATGTCCTCTGTGTCGAAGAATCGTGGTCTGAGATTCCTAAATGTGTTCGTAAGTAATTACAGTGCAACCTTAGTATAACGTACCTCAATATAACGAATTCCTCGATTTAACGAATTCTTCGTAATCCCCTTGAATTGTCCATAAGAGTCAATGTAAAATAAATATACCTTTACATTGCGAAGATTTTTTGCGAACAACCTCTTTATAACGAATTTTCAACTATCAAAAAAAAGTGTAAACCTGTACCTAATTAACTGTCAACCCAAAACCTTTATAATAATATGACGTTCCCAATAGTACCTATATGTGATTCAGTCGCGACAGCAGCCGATCGATTCTGTAAAATTCTCACCGTGAAAAGTTAGGTGAAGTGAGCTTAGAGTAAGCTGTCAATAGTGTCGATCAGCTTACTGACAGGTTATTGTTATTAGTATTAACTTATTTATTTATTTTACTTCGATGGTCCTAGTTTTTCATCTGTGACTCAAATGACAGCTATGTGACCAGAACCCAGCTATGCATATATATGTAAGCTGTCACGCCCTTTATTCCTGGAGGCTTTTATTTAGGTAGTAAGTTTTTATTTCCATTTGAATTAATTATTTTTCAGCTTGAGTACGTATAGTTTTTATTATATTTGTTGGTATATTGGCGTGGCTAGCTGACATATTTTATGGCAAATAATTTAAGTTTCTTGTAATGTTAATTACTGAACATAGGTTCCTAGTATTGTATACATGCACTATATTCTAACTGAACAGACAGCTGTGCTGCTGGGAAGTTTGTTGCGCCACTTCTTCTTCCCAGCGATAGCACTAGGAAGTGGTGAAGGGCGGGCGTTTTTGGGGGACTGTCTTTTGTAATTTTGACGTTCGAAAAGTGCTGACTCTCAGCCTAATTTGAATAAATGAGTTTTGATTTTGATTTTTCGATCCCTAGCATTAGTTGGAATGACAGCTCACTTCACCTAAGTTTTCACGGTAAGATGGTTACAGAATCGCACTGCAGGTTTCGACACGTTTTTACTTACCTCATATAACAAACCTCAGTTTAACGAATAACTCGATTTAATCGAATATTTACTTGTTCCCTTCCGATTTGTTATATCGAGGTTGCACTGTATAAAGGAATATTTGACGACACGGTTGGCGCAGTGGCTGAGCGATCGACCGCTGTGCTGCGTGTCGCGGGTTCGATTCCCGCAGGGAACAAATATTTGTATTGCCTACAGGTAGTTGTTCCGGGTCTGGCTGTTTGTGTATGTGTTTGTAAACGCACCCACGATACAGGAGTAATTCCTAGTGTGGGGCAACGTTAAAAAAATATTAAATGATGTCCTACACTAATATGCCTACGTTTTCGTTATATTTTTTTGTGTTTGTGTTCTTTTTATGCGTCATGTAACATGTTTGCCGCAAATAAATGTATTTTCTTTCATCTTTTTAATACCGCGTTATTACAAAACGACTCCTGACTTTCGACTTAGTCTTAAACTTCTACCCAAACTGTATTTTGAACTTTATTGTGAAAAACTTAAAGTTCTGACAACTTAGACTCGGGTCTAACGCCAGTTTAACTTGGTTGCATTATAATTCGAAATTTAAAAATGGCTCGATGGTTTAAAACTACACCCTAATTGCGTAACACACTATCAATATCAATCAGAATACTTAATTTTGAAGACTATCGCTAATCCATTCTAACAATCTTCTCTTACTTTGTCCTTCTCATACATCTGACTTTGTTCATTCCTCTTTTCATATTCAGTCCATTCTTCTTTGGAATGCGCTTCCTCTTGATATCAGGACGGCCACCAGTCGGTATGCATTTAAGCGGAAATTGTAGTTATTTTAATTTTTTGTTAATATAAACCAGTGTTTTTCAACCTTTTTCATGGCGTGGCCCCTTTAGTACGGAAAATATTTCGCGACACCTTCCCTACGCTGTTTCTAACTTGGAATTCAAGTCTGTCACCTTGGGTACCTTTTGGTTAAATAGAAAAATAGAATTCCCACAATCAACCACTGAAGCTTTGAAGTGTTTGATTCCATTTGGAACCTCCTATAATTTTAAAGAAACGGCGGCCCCATTAAAGAGGATTGGCGACCCCCTAGGGGGACGCGACCCACATGTTGAAAAACACTGATATAAACTATTATTTTTTCTCCCCTTGTGTACATTGTTGGTTGATTAAGTCTTAGCATGTAACTAGTATACAACCTTTGTATATGTATCTTTTGGATCAATAAACTTATTAAACTTAAACTTATATGCAAAAGAGTAGGTACAGTCACGAGCACTAATATGTCAACACTTGGCAACTTTCAATTGCGATTTTTTCGAGAAATAACAAATGCAACGTTGAAATACGACACATTACATAAACTTATGGGTTCGAAAACCTATGGGTTGAATTCCAAGTTAGAAGCAGCGGAGGGAAGGGGTCGCGAAATATTTTCCGTACTAAAGGGGCCACGCCATGAAAAAGGTTGAAAAACACTATGGGTGTGTGTATTGTGTGTTATGAGGTGTTTGTTTGCGTGTAGTGTTTTGTGTTCCTATTTAATAGTGTTAATTAATTTATGATTACATGTACAGACGCCAGCAAGTCAAGCTACCGAAAACTGTCAAATTTTCCCAATCAACCTTGAACCTTAATACTTCAATGATAAAGTTGAAAATCTATTAAAGAAATTTGACAGATTGAAGTAGCTTGATGTGCAGCTGGCGTCTATACGTTAACAATGCGCATATGTAGTGTATTTGATTCTGCGAAAGTTACCAAAATTAAAGTAATTTCAGAAGGTTTTCGTAAAGTCTTTCATAAAAGAGCAATATTGAAAAGACTTCTTGTAAAAACCGTATAAGTAATTCTTACACATCTGTATGTCCTCGACAGTTAAAATTTAAAATTCAGTAAAATGCCATGATACTTCACACCTATCTTCCAGGTTTCTGCAAGCTAGACAACAACACATCGGTACGCTACCGCTGCTTCGTCAACGACTCCATCGTGGGCCACCGCAACTGCACCGACTACGAACCATCGGGAACAGTTGTGGAACTCGAATGTAACGGCCCGAACTACGCATTCACCACTCTCCCCTACATGACATGCATCAACGGAAGCTGGGACCACGTCGCGACCTGCTCTATAGGTTTGACCAAAGATATATAATCATCATCCCGGTGCCGTTATCCCAATGAATTTGTGGTCCACGCAACATATCTTCTTCATGCACACATCTCTATTAGCAGTTATCCAGTACGTGAAAATAGCTGCATGATTTTCACCACTGGCGTACATAAAGTTATTGATCATACGATCTTCAACAGTATCCTTATTCAATATTGTGATATTTGTTCCGTTTATATGATGTACTAGCTGCGCCCAGCGGTTTCACCCGCATAAGTTTCGATCCCGTGATAATATCGGGATAAAAAGTGTCCTATATGTTAATCCTGGTTATAAACCACCTGTGTGCCAAATTTCATCCAAATCCGTTCAATAGTTTTTGCGTGAAAGAGTAACAAATATCCATCCATCCATCCATCCATACAAGCTTTCACGTTTATAATTATTAGTAGGATGAATGTCACTGCTTGTGGTAGCGTCGGGGATCGGGTTGCCTCCTTCCCTCAAATTTATATGGCGAGGGGGGTAATGGCTGATCTTTGCGTTATGCTCGTAAACGGGTGCTGCTTGTGGTGACTGGTCGTCTTGCTGACCATGGTTTTTAACCCCCGACGCAAAAACGGGGTGTTATAAGTTTGACGTGTCTCTCTCTCTCTCTCTGTGTGTGTGTGTGTGTGTGTGTGTATGTCTGTCTGTGGCATCGTAGCTCCCGAACGGATGCACCGATTTTGATTTTGTTTTTTTTGTTTGAAAGGAGAATTTGTCGGGACTGTTCTTAGCTATGTTTGGTGAAAATCAATCCAAGATGGCCGCCGCCACAAAATGGCGGATTACATATTTTTTCACAACTCCCTCAATATGGTTATCAAATGAAAGGGCTTGACTAGTAGAATACTATACACTATGACAAATTTCAAATCCAAGATGGCCACCACCACAAAATGGCGAATAACAAAAAACCTGATTAAATACCAAATTACCTGAATCTTAAAACGCAAGAAAATAAAAGAAATGAAATAATAAGGAGTCCCTACAAAAAACATGAAATAAAAAATTAAATTAAAAATTTAAAAAACCCCCGATAAATTTGAAACCCTATAAAAAGAAAAAAATAACCTTGAAATTATGACCCTACGTAAGTACGTATGAAATTTTTTGATTAAATGCTCTCCCGTCGGGGGACCGCTAGCCTAACTTCCTTCTTTTTATAGGGTTTCACGTTGTCGGGGGTTTTTTAAATTTTTTATTTAATTTTGTTATTTATTAGTAATAAACTGTTTATTTATTTTACTTCGATGGTCCTAGTTTATCATTTGTGTGAGTTATCATAACCCAGCATTGCATAAATATGAAAGCTGTCACGCCCGCACGTGTATTTATTTATTTATTTACTAGCTTCTGCCAGCGGCTTCGCCCGCGTGGATGTCGGAAATTGTCCCACGGGAACGTGCTAACAGGATAAAAAGTATGTTCTTCCCCAGGATGCCATCTATATCTATGCCAAATCAGAAGTTCAGTGGTTTAGGCGTAAAATGTAACATACAGTTTCAAGTTCAGATCCTCCCCTTAAAAACCGAACTACCCGTTTTTGTCCCGTCAGTGGTAAATTTTCGACAATTTTACATATTTATTATTAATTATTTTCTGTCAAAAGTATCAATACATTCAATACTGAGTTTCGAGTTACTCAGACCGCGCATTCAATTTCTTTCACATAAACTTAACACCCCTATATCCCCCTTTGAGGGGTAGCTTTGAAAAACTTATAATGATAAACTTTATTACTTACTTAGGCAAATTTCAAGTTTATTAACTAAATTAATAATATTTTTCATATAAACTGTATCCCCGCTTTTCACCCCCACAGGGGTGGAATTTAAAAAAAATCGTTTGGGATGTATTCATAACTTGACTCAAAGATTATTTATACTAATTTTCGAGTTAATCAAGCCATGCAGTAAAATCCTCCCCTGAAAAATTTACTACCCCATTTCAGCCCGTCAGGGGTAGATTTTCAAAAAACCCTGATACACATTATTCTTTACTTTCAATATTAGGTATAAATACTGAGTTTCGAGTCAACCGGACTGCGCACTAAAATTCTTCCATACAAACTTTGAAACCCCCCAATCCCTTATTAGGGGGTAGTTTAGAAGAAAAAAAAACTGACAATCTTCATAATTTATTTAGATAAATATTCGTGCTAAGTTTCAAGTTTATTAACTCAAGGAATAAGATTTTTCATACAAACTTTCATCCCCTATTTTATCCCCTTGGGGGTAGAATTTATCAAAATCCTTTCTTAGCGGATACCTACGTCATAACATCTACCTGCATGCAAAATTTCAGCCCGATCCCTCCAGTGGTTTGGGCTGTGCGTTGATAGATCACTATGTCAGTCAGTCACCTTTGAGTTTTATATATTTAGAAGATACTTTTCCGGCATAAAAAGTACCCAGTGTGGTGCCCAGGATATTAAAGAATAATTATACCAAGTTTCATCGTAATTGAACTGGTAGTTTTTGCGTGATGCCTGAACAAACAGACAGACAGACAAAAATTTTCTTAATCAAATTTTTGTGTTCGGTGTCGGTCTAGTAACACCCCCTGCCATTTATTTTTTAGATATTTTCAATGTACAGAATTTTCACTTCTACAGATTTATTATAAGTATATAGATATAGATAGAAATTTTATACAATATTTTGTTTTTTTGCTTGAGTATTGCTTACATTCTATTTATTGGTATATTGGCGCGGCTAGCTGACATAATAAAATATGGCAAATAGTTTAATTTAATGTTCTGTGTCTCGTAATATTAACTACTTTGCATACCTACCTACTATTGTGTAGAAGCATGTTTTTCTAACTGAACAGACAGCTGTGGTGCTGGGGAGTTTGTTGCGCCACTTCTCCCCAGCGATAGCACTAGGAAGTGGTGAAGGGCGGGCGTTTTGGAGGGACTGTCCTATGTAATTTTGACGTTTGAAAAGTGCTGATTCTCAACCTAATTTGAATAAATGACTTTTAACTTGATTTGAAATGTGGATATAATAAATGTATCTAGATGATGAGCAAAGAAAAGATGCAAGATTTTGCGAGAGTTGACTTATGAATGAAAAAAGAGTGAATTATATGATAGTGGAGATCGACAATGGAGAATGGAAGAGAAACAAATTTTGTAACGACCCCTTGTAACATGGGATATGGGCTGGAAGAAGGTTTGAATAACTTTTACAGAAATAGCACTATTGATATTATAAATGATGTATGTGTCGCAGCCAACTGGTATAATTAGCCGTTTAGTTAACCGCCTAGCCTTTTAACTAAACGGCGGGCGTTCAACTAACGACCTGAATGATATTCAATAAATTATAATTTAGGTTGGAACTGTAACCAATCACGTGCGAGCCGAATTGGTCGCGGTAACTAAGCTAGGGCACCCTGACCAAATAGGTTAGGTTAGAACTGTGATCAACCGCGTGCGAGCCGAGAGAGCGAAGCGAGGCGAGTACTTCTTCCAAAGACCAGGCGGTTGACTAAACGGGTAATTAGTATAAGTAATAAGTTGGTTGCGACAGATGCACATGAACGACTCGCCCCTTCACCTTGGCCTAAAAGCGTTTAATCAGTTGTTTAAATAAACTCTTTACCCTCAGAGTGTGGCCGAGTTACTCAAACTGGAAACGCCCTCATGTCTGGCGGCAGAAGTGCTAAGCGAGGAGAGCTGCCGTGGCATGTTGGCATCTACCGGACGTACACGAGGCCTTACGAGCCGTTCTGTAGCGGGTCAATTGTCGCCAACAATGTTGTTATTTCTGGTAAGTGATCTTTCTTTACAGACCCCTCCTCCTCCTCCTTCCTTCCACACATCCTCCGTTCATTGGGTCCTTGTACATATTATGAAGGCCGTTTCTGCTCCCTACTTTCGTAACGATAAGTCAATCTACTCAGCCGAAGCCAAATCTGAGTTGATTTACAGTCCACGGCTGGACATAGGCCTCCCCCAAAGGCTACAAAACTCGGTTCTCTGCCTTCCGCATTCAATCGCTGTTTCAAGATCGTCGGTTTATCTAGCTGGGGGTGACACACGCTACGCTTGTCCTCAAACGCTGCGTAGCATTTGAGGACTCGTTCACTACAACAGCTCTCGGTCCTCCGACAGACTTGGTGGGCCCA
The DNA here is from genome assembly GCA_945859715.1 of Apamea sordens. Classification (NCBI taxonomy): domain Eukaryota; kingdom Metazoa; phylum Arthropoda; class Insecta; order Lepidoptera; family Noctuidae; genus Apamea; species Apamea sordens. The sequence goes on from OX244014.1 coordinate 7,731,262, forward strand.
CTGCCACTTCAGCTTGCTACCCTTGCAGGTTATGTTGGAACGACACTATCAACGTATAAAGTAGCTACCATTTCATTATGAGCCACATGATTTTTATTCACAGTCTATCCAGCAAAGAAAGAAATGGTTTTCATTTTTGTCTTTTTTCCCCCTTTTATTTTTTTATAATAATAATAATAATAATTCGTTTATTTGCCAGAAACACGGTACAAAGATGTAATAAAGTAGTTAAGGATCATCATGTCTCGCCGACACAGCGGCATGCAAACAGAAATTTATTTAATTAAAATAAATTACAAATAAAATCAAATAATGATAATAATAGTAATAATTAAAAACAGTCAGTCAGTTTTAGTAGTAGTAATTAAATTAACAACAAATATGTAATATTAAATGGTTAACAATAAATAAGAGCTTCACTTTTTCATAAAATATTTAGGCATAATAATAACAAAATTTACGTGGACATTTGTGGAAAAATTCATTAATTGAATAAAAACATTCCTGTAACAACCACTTTCGCAATTGGGTACAAAATTTTTTAAAAGGAAGTTTCGTTATTGACTTTGGTAACGCGTTATAAATTAAAGGAGCCATGTAGACACAGCTCTTCCGAAAGATTTGCAACCTAGGAATCGGCATTTCATACGCTAAATGTGTAACTTGCCTTTTATTTGTATTGTCTTTCCGTTGGAAGAGCATAGGATAAGATCTTAAAAACTTAGCAACTTCGTAGATGTAAATACAGGGCACCGTTAAGAGGCCATGCGACTTGAATACGGGCCTGCAGGATTCGGACCACTCGATATTAAACACTAGCTTCTGCCCGCGGCTTCGCCCGCGTGGATGTCGGAAATTATCCCACGGGAACGTGCTAACAGGATAAAAACTATGTCCTTCCCCAGGATGCCATATATCTCTTTGCCAAATCAGAAGTTCAGTGGTCTAAGTGTGAAAATGTAACATACAGTTTCAAGTTCAAATCCTCCCCTTAAAACTAAATAATTTAAAAGGAACGATCTAATTAATTTAAAAATTAAAACGAATTTAGACATACAATTTTAGTATCTACTAATAATCGAGATCAAACTAAACTTACATTATACAACAACCAGACAACCCAACAAATAAACCTTTTAATCGACAAATACAACGGAACCAATTTTGAAAACAGCCACCAGACAACCCAACAAATAAACCTTTTTTAATCTACTAATACAACGGAGCCAATTTTAAATTTACGAAACGATCAATCCACAATTCCACGACAGTACCGAAGCGCTCGGCCGATACCCAACCAAATGCGTGTAACGAAACCATAGCGCGATCTATTTCGATCCCAACGCCATCTATCGAGCATAGTGACAACTCGGATTATTTATCTATACTCCGTTCGGGCATTTTCTTTGTACTAAAAGTTTTATTATAGTGATATTATTTTTTTCATACCTTTTTACTATTTATTTACTTTTTTCCGATGAATTAAAACAATAACATGAACCGAACTCTTGTAACGACCATTGCGCGATCACCAACTCGACATATAGTACTAATAGAATTATCTATACTCCGTTAGAGCATTTTCTTTGTACTAAAAGTTGTATTATATTATATTTTCATACCTTTTTACTATTTATTTACATTTTTCCGATGGATTTTCAGTACTGAATTGATGCCGACTCTTGACCAATAGATGGCGCTGTATGTCCGGAATAAATTTTATTTTTTATTTTTTGTAATAAAAACTATCCTATGTCCATTCTCAAGTTCCAAACTATGTCTGTACCAAATTTCACACAAATCGGTTCAGTAGTTTAGGCGTGAAGCAAAGACAGACAGACAGAAAGACAGACAGACAGAGTTACTTTCGCATTTATAATATTAGTTTGGATTGTCCGAATGCATTTTTTTTGGGCAATGAAAATTCTTTCTAAATCGGAAGAGTTTCCCCAAACTACGATACCATAGCGAATCACTGAGCAGATGTAGGCGTGATACACCATCAGGGAGGTATGCTGTGACGTAACAACCTTTATTTTTCGTAATGCAAACACGAATTGGTTTATTTTTTTACTGATTGTGTCAATGTGTTTCTTCCAAGTAAGACACTCGTCCAGTGTAACTCCAAGAAATTTAGTGGTATACACTTGATTAATATTACTATTATTATAGATCACATTAAACCGTATATTTTGACTTTTCCAAGTTTTAAAATATAACAAATTAGTTTTAGAAATGTTTATTTTAAGTTTATTATTATCTAGCCACTGTATTATATCGTTCAACGTTTGATTAATTTCCATATCAAAGTTTTGAGGGTTTTTACATTTAATTATTATTGTAGTGTCATCAGCAAATAGGACACATTTATGCTTTATTGATTTCGGCAGGTCGTTAATATACAGAAGGAACAATAAAGGTCCCACAATGCTGCCCTGCGGAACGCCACAGCCGTTAATATCCGGTTTAGAATCAAAACATTCTAGGCTGTTAGTTAATTGATTGAATTTCGTTATTCTTGTTATCTGTTTTCGGTTACATAGATATGACTGGAACCATTCCTTGGCTGGACCTCTGACACCATAATTTTCCATTTTTCCTATAAGTATGTCATGGTCAACTAAATCAAAAGCCTTACTCAAGTCTAGAAATAAAGCACAAGAAGGTATTTTATCATTAATATTGCCAACAATTTCCTCAACTAATGTATAAATCGCTAGGATAGTCGATTTATTTTGCCTGAAACCATACTGTTGGCTGGCTAGTATATTGTGTTTATCTAAGAATTTTAGTACACGCCTGTACATTATTTTTTCAAATATTTTCGAGAGTACAGGAGTCAGTGCTATCGGTCTATAGTTATCCACGTTAATTTTGGAACCTTTTTTATGTAGTGGTTTAATTAATGTTTTTTTTAAGCTCTCTGGAAAACATCCTTGTTGTAAGGATAGATTAATAATATGTGCTAGAGGTGAAGAAATATGTTTAGATATATATTTAAGAAGTTCCGTTGAAATATTATCATAGCCTGCTGACTTTGAGTTTTTCAACGACATTATGATACCATAAATTTCTAATGAATTTGTAGGTTCTAGGAATAAACTGTTGTCATGAATTTTTATGTTGTACATATTATTGGCATCTCCAATACACGTTGAAGACTGCTTTTTAGCTATATCAATGAAATATTTATTAAATTTATTTGCGATGTCGTATCCTGAAGTTAATGTTATATTAGTGATATTGTCAACAATTTCATTGATGTATTCTCTAACTGCCTCTTTTCCCATATTGCGCCTCACAACATCCCACGTGGCCTTAATTTTATTTTGATAGTGAGTAATGTGGTTTTGATTACACAGTGACTGTAAGTTGTTCATACATTTTCTTAGTAATTTTGAATATGCCTTATATTTTAATTTATTTTCGCTACTTCTATTTAAGTAATATTTATGTCTCAACGATCTTTTAGTAGCACAGCTGTTTTTAATCCCTTTTGTTATCCATTTATGCTTATTATTAATATATTTCTTCTTTATTCTTATATTTGGGAAGCATAGTTTAAAGAATACATTCAATAGCTCATAGAACTTATCAAATGCTTCATTAGTATTTTCTGCTTCATAAACTTCGCTAAAACTTAGGCAGCTTATACACTCAACAAATCTACTGATATTACATTTACTTAAGTCATTGATATACATAAAGTAATAATCAAATCTGTTAATTATTTCTTGTTCAATAGTAACAATTTGAGCAGTATTATGATCAGATAAGTGACATTCGTATGTTTCACCAGATGCACTAGTAACATTACTGATAATGTTATCTATACACTTGTTAAGCCTAGTCGGTTGATGTATTAGATACCGCATTCCGTAATTAGTCAATAATTCTTTAAAACCTGTACTATTTGTGTCGGATATTAATAAGTCTATGTTAAAGTCGCCGCAAATAACGATTTTATGGTTCTTGTGCTGTAGTCTTGATAACGTTTTATTTAAATTTTCAAAAAATATTTTTATATCAGAATTAGGTGTTCTATATATACATATTATGATTAGTTTCAACTGTTTTACTTTTATACCACATATCTCAAAGTGTTTTTCTACTGCAAGATCGTTTATCATATCCAGCTTAGAACTTTCATAACCTACTTTGCACAGTATACATGTGCCTCCGCGTCTTTGATCTTGTCGTGAATAAATTGCCGCAAGGTAAAAATTGTTTAAGTTAAGATATTTTTCCTCGTTGTGTTTTATAAAATGTTCACTTAAACAAACAAAATCAATATTTTTGTTTAAAACATCTAACTCGTGTAGCACTACCTCTAAATCTTGGACTTTGTTTAATAATCCAGCAATATTCTGATGAAACACTGCATAATAACATTTAGGGACGAAAACATTTTTTATTACTTGCTGTAGCTGTTGTGTCTACTTGCGATGTTTTTTTTATAGATGGGAAATAATAAGGTATTGTACCTTTAGGGGGTTTTATGTCAACATTATAGCTTTTACCTATTTGGGAGTTACTGGGAGCGTTTTTTTTGACAATTTTACAGTAATATGGCATTGTACCCTTTTTCGGAAGTATTTTGTCAGTAGAACGAGATTTTTCAAAGTTATGAGCAATAACATGATTGGTGTCCATAACCATTTTAGCTTTGTGATTGTTATAGGAAAGAAATTGTTTGCTATATTGAATACAATTGATATTATGTATTATTTGATGAGTAATATCTTGAGCTCCATCTGTTTCGACAAATGTACAATTTTTATAGTTCCTGGTAAGAAGTTTTAACTGCTCATTCAGTTTGCGTTCATTAAGTGCACGATTTTGCAGAACATTTACTATGAATACATTACATTTTTTTAGGAAATACAATGCAACAGTTACTTCAGACATTAATTCAACAGGGTTTGAGTCATTACTTCCAGTCATTATTATAACATTATCCTTTATAGATAATGATTTAGACATGTTACTGCACTCCGCCAGCACATATTTAGATTTAGCATTAGGTTTAGTTATGGATTGCATGTTATAATCCTGTAATATAAATTTGTTTTTGTTTTCTAGTAGTTCGTTTATTATACCTCTCCCTTGATTGTCCGATAAAAGGAATATTTTTCCATTTCCTTGAGTAGCGTCCTTGTCCTGCTGTTCCTGTATGGTTGGTGTGTTTGTGTCCTTTTTATCCCTTTTACTCTCCAAATTAGAACTGTCTACATTATAAGAATCTGCCATGCCTGTTCTATGTGTATTGGAATGTATATTGGAATCCACCGATGAGCATAACTGGGTTGAGGACTTCGGTGTGTGAAATTCAAGATCGAGATTTAGTTTCCTTGCAGAAAATTTGGGCTTAAAGACAGATGATGGCTTTTTGGACTTTTTTGTGTTGTTTGACAATCCATCAACTTTCCTAGCACTTAAATTGGTACTAAAGCTGGTACACATCATTTTGAGTCGCTCGTTCTTCTGCGTTTCTTCTTCTAAATTTTTCTTTAGTGTACAATTATCTAAACTGAGTTTTTCTATTTCCGAGTGTGCGCTTAACAATTGTTCTCTTAAATCTTCTATCAAGTCTTGTAGTTCAATTACTTCGTCCCTCCTAACGTGTGTAGATAAATCCATCATACTCTTAACACTCAAATTCAAAGACGAAGCATCAAGTGAATCAATAGACCCGCTTGAGTGGCGTCGCATAATTCGCCGGGTTCTAATCGTTATATTATTATTACCACTATTACATTCCATGACGATTTTTATATATATTTTTTTTATTTTTCTGTATGCTCTGCGTGTAACGAAACGTGAACTCAAAAAGCAGGATTCCAAGTTCGGTGTATTTTAGAATGACAATTTCTGAACGAACGGTCCAAAGTCAATATTTTTGAGGTGACTTCTGATTGGTCGACGATGTTTGTTTTGATGCCGTTAGGTTGTTAGTCTTGCAGGTTTTTAAGTGGTGTAAATTATTAACTGCAAGAAAATTTTATAATTTTGTTTTTTAGGCTTGTTTTTATTTGCACTGACAAACTCTTATCACATATATTTTCCACTTTGTTTATTGTTGACCGTTACATATATATTCTATAGTATTTTTGCCGTATTGCTAATAATAACATCGTTCCTTAGTAGTTCACTTTAAAATGTCTTATTTACACAAATATTTATTTTTTTCCTTGGATAACACTCTCACTATATATTTATAACTTGTGGATCGTCCTGATGTAACTTTTTTTGTTATATTATGAAAATAACCTAGGATTTAAGTAATTAATCACAAACTATTGTTGCCACTTGCTGGTGTTGCCAGTGTCATATCATTTATTGTGGGGAAATCCTCATGGATACCCTCCGTCTGGGAAGAACGGAGGGTTATGTCGGACTCCTACCGACTAAAACCCCACTTTTCCTTCCGGTACAAGTATCTCCGGACCGGAGATATTTGTACATTCACCGTACCCCCGACTGGTATCAGCCCGCCATACCTAACGGGCCCCATTACCAAATGCGCGCAAACTGCGTGCCACCTCTTGAGCCTGACTGCTCTAACGACGACACTGACCCAATTTCGGCGCCCGCAGGCCCTTCTTAGGCCTTCGCCACACTTGGCAGAAATTCCGTCGCGGATCTTCCGCGTCGGAACGCCAATACATGTTATTGCATATAAATGATTAATAACGGACACACTACGCGGAAGATCGGTCGTTCCGTTGCGGACCGTTCGCACTCTGCGTCTGTTCCGTCCTCCGCGCACCGATCTTCCGTCGGCGTAAGATCGGCAACGTCGATTTCCAGGTATTATTGATTTTATTTTCCATAAATTATTGTATCGCGCCACATTCGGCGGATAACTCGCGGCGACGAAGCACGCACAGGACCACACCGTAAGACTTTAAGTCGACTGTTAATCTGCCATGGAATATTCAATATTTCAATGTGGCTGCAATGTGTAATAACGGATTTACCGCAACGGAAGATCAACAAAAAAAAATATATATATATATAATAATAATAGTATAATAATAATACCCCTGGACATTTCACACAGCGCCATCTAGTCCCAAGCTAAGCAACCTAATGCTTGTGTTATGGTAACAAGATGGCTGATAAACTACTTATATAATTTTTTTTTTTGTAAATACATACATATTATAGATAGAAAAACACCCAGACTCGGAACAAATACATGTAGGTCATACAATATTTGTTCCGTGCGGGAATCGAACCCGCGACACGCAGCGCAGCAGTCAATCGCTTAACCACTGCGCCAACCGTGCCGTCCCACGGGAACGTGCTAACAGGATAAAAAGTATGTGCTTCCCCAGGATGCCATCTATATCTATGCCAAATCAGAAGTTCAGTGGTTTAGGCGTGAAAATGTAACATACAGTTTCAAGTTCAAATCCTCCCCTTAAAAACCGAATTACCCATTTTTGTCCCGTCACGTCAGTGGTAAATTTTCGACAACTTTACATATTTATTATTAATTATTTTCTGTCCAAAGTATCAATACCTACTGAGTTTCGAGTTACTCAGACTGCGCATTCAATTTCTTCGACATAAACTTAACACCCCTATATCCCCTTTGAGGGGTAGCTTTGAAAAACTTATAATGATAAACTTTATTACTTACTTAGGCAAATTTTAAGTTTATTAACTAAATGAATAGGATTTTTCATATAAACTGTATCCCCGCTTTTCACCCCCACAGGGGATGTATTCATAACTTGACTCAAAGATTATTTATACTAATTTTCGAGTTAATCAAGCCATGCAGTAAAATCCTCCCCTGAAAAATTGACTACCCCATTTCAGCCCGTCAGGGGTAGATTTTCAAAACACCCCGATACACATTATTCTTTACTTTCAATATTAGGTATAAATACTGAGTTTCGAGTCAACCGGACTGCGCTCTAAAATTCTTCCATACAAACTTTGAAACCCCCCAATCCCGTATTAGGGGGTAGTTTAGAAGAAAAAAAAACTGACAATCTTCATAATTTATTTAGATAAGTATTCGTGCTAAGTTTCAAGTTTATTAACTCAAGGAATAAGATTTTTCATACAAACTTTCATCCCCTATTTTATCCCCTTGGGGGTAGAATTTATCAAAATCCTTTCTTAGCGGATGCCTACGTCATAACATCTACCTGCATGCAAAATTTCAGCCCGATCCCTCCAGTGGTTTGGGCTGTGCGTTGATAGATCACTATGTCAGTCAGTCACCTATGAGTTTTATATATATTTAGAAGATACTTTTCCGGCATAAAAAGTACCCGGTGTGGTGCCCAGGATATTAAAGAATAATTATACCAAGTTTCATCGTAATCGAACCGGTAGTTTTTGCGTGATGCCTGAACAAACAGACAGACAGACAAACATTTTTTTAATCACATTTTTGGGTTCGGTGTCGGTCTAGTAACACCCCCTGCCATTTATTTTTTTGATATTTTCAATGTACAAAATTTTCACTTCTACAGATTTATTATAATAAAATCTGAACTTGAAAGACTTACTACTACTACTTACTTGCGGCTACTTGTACTTATAAGTATAGATAGATGTGCGTTTAGTTTGTGCAGAATAAACAATTTTTATTTCGTCTTTCTTTAGTGTCAATTAACTTCTTTTTGTTTCCAGCTGCTCAATGCTTCTGGGCCGATTTAAAAAAAGGACAGCCAGCCTCCAGTTTCGCGGTGGCAGCCGGCAAGATCTACCGACCTTGGAATAACCCAAAAGACAACGCCCAGAAGTCTAATGTAAGTTCTTTACGTAACCTTCTAAGACGGAAGAATTATAATCTGCCAGTTCCACAACTATTTGACGGCACGGTTGGCGCAGTGGTTAAGCGATTGACTGCTGCGCTGCGTGTCGCGGGTTCGATTCCCGCACGGAACAAATATTTGTATGACCTACATGTATTTGTTCCGAGTCTGGGTGTTTTTCTATCTATAATATGTATGTATTTAAAAAAAAAAAATGTATATAAGTAGTTTATCAGCCATCTTGTTCCATAACACAAGCATTAGGTTGCTTAGCTTGGGACTAGATGGCGCTGTGTGAAATGTGCAGGGATATTATTATTATTATTTATTGGTTTTTAGGGTTTCGTACCTCAACAGAAAAAATGGTACCCTTATAAGATAACTACGTTGTACGTCTGTCAAACCCTTTCTCTCAAGAACCAGAGGAGTTATAAAGTTGAAATTAATATCAAATACTCAAGGTTGCAATCCCTTGAAGCAGTGAAAAAATCAAACTTCTAAGTCAATGCAATCAAAAGATACGGGCGTTTATGTTCCGTTTATGCCGCATATTTTGACACTCAAACTCAAACTCAAAGTATTTATTTCAATTAAACCAATTACAGGCACTTTTGAATTGTCAAGGGGGTCGGTCAGTCAGAAAAATGAAGCTAGTTGCCCATTCCAAAGCGTAGGTACCTATGGAGAAGAACGGGCAAGAAACTTCATGGACACTCTTTTAAATCAATATTTATGGTTACAAAGTATTGGACACTCGCAAGGGAATCAAAACCTATAGGGTACTTTCCGTTGACCTCCCGTCACGTCCGTCCTGACTTTCCGTTGATCATGAAATTTGGCAAGAAGCAATGTCATGAAGCACAAGTAAAGGAAAAAATCGAAAAACAGTAATTTACAGTTACATTATCTTCTACAGGTAAAAGAAATCAACATCCCGGACCACTACCAAAGCGCGTCAGGGCACTACCAAGCTGATATAGCAGTTCTGATCCTGGAGACTCCTTTCCAGTACCTACCGTTCGTCAGACCAGTCTGCTTGAATTTTGACATCAACTTTGAAACGAAACAGCTGCAGTCTAAAAATTATGGGAAGGTCAGTGACGCTTAAATACATTTCTATTAGTCCGGGACAGTATCAGCGAGGAGTTGAGAATCTTTATTTTCGATCTTAAATATTTGTTTGGCCGCGTATCGGCAAGCGTAGTGTGGGACGCCCCCCAGCTAGATGGACGGACGACCTAAAAAACGTCGCTGGGACGGACTGGATGCGGAAGGCGGAGGACAGGGTGCTGTGGCGCAGCCTGGGGGAGCAGTCCAACAGTGGACTGCGATAGGCTGAGTTGATTGATTTGTTTTGCCGGAAAAACCGACACAACATGAGATCAATCACAATCTAAATTATTTTGAAGGATATTACTGCTCCATATGCTTGCACAATAAAAAATAAAACGGGTTGCACTCCGGGAGTGCCGGCAGAAGTGAAAACTTGAATACTAACGTTGTGCATTTCTGATATTTTGGAATGCGGTCTACTCTCCCTCCGTCTTACGAATTTTCGACCAGGTCACGTGTCCTGACCCGAGCTTCGTCTTACGAATTTTCGATCAGAAGGCCAATTCTCGTAATTTAAAACGTTCAAAATCTAGTCGCAATCTCATCTCGGCGACAAACAAATGTCAAAAACTTGTCAAAATGTAGGAAAATTAGAAGTATTTTTTGACAACTTGAAACTGAGATCAGACTGTGAACGTTCTTAAAATTACGAGAATTGCCCCTCAGGTCACGTGTCCTGATGCGAGTTTAACATTTTTTACCCATCACAAAAAAGTTTTCACTTCATCAAAAATATTTTTTGTTAGGCAATATGTCAGTTTCAGTTTAAAAGCTTTTCTAGAGTTATGCATGGCCTCATAGAGCCTATCCGACTTAGGCTTATCACAACACCACTCACACACCACACCACTCCCACACCACCACCACACCATTGTATATACCATATTTATTAAACGTAGGTAAGTTGTGCCAGAAAGCCTTTTATACCGTTAAGGATTATATCGAGGACAAAAAGGCTTGGGATTAAGCTGCTTCCAATTTTTTTAAATTTTTTACGTATTGAATGTTTTTATTTTGTTTATCTCTGTTTTGTTGTTGTTTTTTTTTTTTATATACACTGACATTAATGAATTTTATATATACTATGACATTTGCTTACTTAGTAAAGTATTATATTATTTTAATTATTGTGAATGTGAAGACTATGTGGGTCATTGTATTTATATTATTTTTCTCTCTGTTCTCTTAGTTTTTGTCATGGTCTGGCAGTTTGAGTAATTAATGTGGCCTACCCAAATGTCCTTTCTTTGGTATTGTTCGTCGGATCGGTGAGCTCCTTAAGTTTTGAGTTGAGCTGCACGATTTCTGACAAATGCGTGCACTGACTGGACAGGTCCTCTCAATCTGTGTGGTTCTTTCCTCAAAAGACTATCTCAGACATCGACCTACATGGTCTTCATATGATCTGACCAAGATTATGTCTGGACTTTAAAAGAGACTGTGACGTCTGAGTTTATTTCGGCCTTTCTTCTCAGACTAGTCAGATAGGAAACGCCGACCTCATCTAGTTTTAAAATATGATTGACGTGTAAAAGTGTTTGTACAAACCTACTTACAAAATAAAATCATTTATCATTTACCACACACCACCACCACACCGCTCTTGGAAATGGAACCTAGCCTTTTGATGTGCATCCCGAACATGTTTATTCCAACCCGCGATGTGGGGTGCCACATCGCGGGTTGGAATAAACATGTGAAGTGAGCGTGGAGTGAGCTGCCGGTCGATTCTGTAAAAATCTCACCGTGAAAACTCAAGTGAAGTGAGCTTGATGTGAGTTGTCAGTAGTGTCAATCCCTAGCATTAGTTGGAATGACAGCTCACTCCACGCTCACTTCACCTAAGTTTTCACGGTGAGATGGTTACAGAATTGCACTGCAGTCATTCCATCTAATACTAGGGATTGACTCTATTGACAGCTCACTTCACCTAACTTTTCACGGTGAGATTTTTACAGAATCGATCGACTGATCTCAGTCTCAATCTGTCAAAAATACTTCTAATTTCCCAATATTTTGACAAGTTTTTGACATTTGTTTGTCGCCGAGATGAGACTGCGACTAGATTTTGATCGTTTTAAATTACGAGAATTGGCCTTCTGTTGTGTGTGACTACCCAACTTTCGAAAAGAAATTCTATTATCTAAGAGAGGCACCTACTACCCCTCCAAGAACTGCAGGCATGATGATAAATGATTTTATTTGTTGTAAATAGGTTTGTATTTTAAAACTAGATGAGGTCGGCGTTTCCTATACCTAAGACTTCACTAAGAAGAAAACCGAAACTAAGTCGGAGGTCATACACAGCCAGTCTCTTAGACATCATCTTGGTCAGATCATGTGAGGAGGTTGCTTAGCTTGGGACTAGATGGCGCTGTGTGAAATGTCCAGGGATATTATTATTATTTTATTATGTAGGTTATTGTCTGAAATGGTCTTTTGGGGAAAGAACCACTCAGATTTGAATGGACCTATCCAGTCATTTATGTTATTTCCTTCCAGGTGGCAGGTTGGGGCCTCACGGCAGAAAACGGCAAGCCGTCTCAGGTCCTCAAGGTCGTTGAATTGCCCTACGTAGACGTTAAGCAATGCATAGAAAAATCAGATCCGAAGTACAAAGGGTACGTCACCAGGGATAAGATTTGCGCTGGCTATGGGAATGGTGAGTTAAAGAAAATAATGATACCTACAGTCATTTCAGCAATCTAACAGCAACCTTATTGTAACAAAAATAAAGATCACTATGATTTCGACAGACTTATCGGTGGCAACAACCAGACAGCAACCATATTGTAACGAGGATAAAGATTACTATGATTAGGCAGTGATGCAAAATTACTGTGAAAGGACCGTATTAGCCCTATTTGAGGCGTATGATACTTTCAGACTCCTTCTTGCGTCGTCGTTCTCGGTTGTCATTGGTAGATCTTCGACAGTCGTTAGAACCCCGACAGTGTAAGATCCAGTCTTACTAAGGGGCAGCCAGTTGGTTGTGGAGGTCACATAGGCAGTCGCTCCATGTAATATACTGGTGTTCAGCTGCATCCGGTTAGACTGGAACCGACCCCAACATAGATGCTACAAGGATCTTTGGCGCCTGAGTGACATTGACAAAACAAGATGGCGGCGTTAGTTCCGATTTGGGCTACGCGCTAAAAGAACCTTGTAGTGATGTACCGAGTTGGGGAAGAGCTAGACAGACAGAGGAGCCGCTCCGTGCCCTCGTATCCGAAGTCGGAGCCAGGACTGGTCACTTCCGGCCGTCGCTCGTTCGATGGTCGGGAGCGCCGGGTCATGGGATGCGGTGATCTCTTTCTGTGAAACCGTCATTTCACAAAAAGCTGCCGAAAGGTTTAGGGAGGTCGAGACCATTCTCCTGACCCAGGCGGAGGCGGACAACGCCCTCTTCAGCCCCCATAAACTGGCTCTGAGGGAGGGCGGCCTAGGTACGTCCACCGCGCGCCGCCCCGCATCTAGCAGCACACGAGGCTGCGGGGCTTGTGTCCCACGCGCACAGCTAGAGGACGTCGCGGGGGCAGTTGCACACCTCCCTCAGCCACAAGTTCCCATGATTCCAGGTCCAAGAGTGAGAAGGGAACACCGGGGTGGTTTTTAGTCAGTAAGAGTCTGACAGACCCCTGCGCCCACCACAGGTCGGAGGATATCCATGAAAGTCAAATCATTTATTTCAACTACCGGGCCCGGCAGACATCGTCCTGCCCGAAAAAGCAGCCGGGTCTAATTGTGTATAGAAACCTTGTCCTGACAATAGCAAACACAACAAAAACTTGAGAGGTGTCAAGGGACACCCGGATGGAACGAAGTTCACAGACAGACAGAGAAACATGCGACGCCGCACAGCTTACAATAGCTTACTATAGCAAAAAGTGTCGTGACAACTTTTCGTAAGAATTTTTTCCGTCTAGCCCCCTTTCACAACGCGCGATAAGGAACTTCGTTCCAAAACTTCGTTCCAATAAAAATCTTCTATAAATCAATTTACGTTGTTGAGCAGATAATTTATTATGTAGCTCTGCGACGACGTAGCTGCGTAGCGGATAATCTACGCATCGGCTACGGCGTAGCACTCGTAGCGATTGTGTCGTGACAACTTTTCGTAAGAATTTTTTCCGTCTAGCCCCCTTTCACAACGCGCGATAAGGAACTTCGTTCCAAAAGAGAATTATCTAACTTGGTGCAGTCGATCGGAAGTTAAGCGCGTACTGCATACATTTCGGTGATTCATTTTTATTTATATAGAATAGGCATTTAAAGGCACTTGAGAACGTCAAAAATTACTTTAAAATAGAATTGATTCTAGTCGCCCCTTCCAAAGGGTAGTTTTCGTATGGAGAAGAATTGGCAAGAAACTCCACCGTTACTCTTTTAAAATGTTTTCCAATATATTGCATCCTACATTAATTATTATAAAAATATGTGAAGACGATGCACCTAAAATAAAATTACTATACCACAATAGGTACCTATGTAAAAGAATTAAAATGGATTTATGAAACCATGACATATAAATTAACTATGTGATAGACATTATATTATGGTGCTCACATATAAATTACAAACATTAAAAAAGTAGATGATTTTCATTTTTTTTTAAAGTAATAAGTCAGGGTGTGAGTTTAAGTAATTACAGAATGTAAATGTGTCAAAAAAAATATACAATTAAATTGGCAACCAGCCGATCGATTCTGTAAAAAACTCACCGTGAAAAGTTAGGTGAAGTGAGCTTAGAGTGAGCTGTCAGTAGTGTCAATCCCTAGCATTAGTTGGAATGACAGCTCACTCCACGCTCACTTCACCTAAGTTTTCACGGTGATTTGGTTACAGAATCGCACTGCTGGTTGATTTTTTCTAGTTGTGATAATGATTTTCCAACCATGAAAAAAAAAAGTTTTAGACAGATGATCTTAACTTTTGACACTAAACCTCTTTTTCCAGGTACGGCGCTGTGCCAATACGACACCGGTGGGGGGCTAGTGTTTCCCCAGGAAGACCGCTACTACCTCAGAGGAATTGTCTCAACAGCCACCGCCCAGCCTTATAAAAGTCTTTGTAATACCAGCGCGCTTACTACGTTCACACGGATAGTCCCATATGAACATTTTATTTCGGGGTATCTTTAAAGTCAGCAGAACGAGCAGCAAAATTCTCGAAGAGTTTTCATTGATAATGACCTTAATTCAGGGCCGTCTTTACCCGGGGTGCAAAGGGTGCGTGGCACCTGGGCCCCAAGTCTGCTAATACAATAGTGTCAGAATGGTCTATCATTGATTTCATAATTGTTGATTTTGACAAGTTTGGTAATCTACTAACATAATGGCGTCACACTTTGTCCGACCCGGGAATCGAACCCACGCTTAGCAGTCGCGCTTGCAACCACGAGAACACCGGGGCAGTTGTGTATTTCTTTATAGATTACTAGCTGCGCCCCGCGGTTTCACCCGCATAAGTTTCGATCCCGTGGGAATATCGAGATCAAAGGTGTCATATGCGTTAATCCTGGCTATAAACAATCTGTGTGCCAAATTTCATCCAAATCCGTTCAGTAGTTTTTGCGTGAAAGAGTAACAAACATCCATCCATACAAACTTTCACGTTTTTAATAGGTATTAGTAGGATAGTAGTACAACATAAGTACAAAAACAAAAAAAATACAAAATAATCGAATGAAAATAAAATAAACATGATTGTGTTCCATCCAGCGCAGTCAACCGATCACAGCAGTCCAGCAGTGTGATTCTGTAACCATCTACCGTGAAAACTTAGGTGAAGTGAGCGTGGAGTGAGCTGTCATTCCAACTAATGCTAGGGATTGACACTATTGACAGCTCACTTCACCTAACTTTTCACGGTGAGATTTTTACAGAATCGATCGACTGTGTCAGTTGTACTTAATCTATTATTGTAATATTTACAATTAATATATGTATACTTACTATACAGAATGAAATAGAATAGTTGCGCCGTGTCGTCGCGCGCCCTTTAATTCATAGGAACGGTCAAAATGAGGTAAATAGGTACCTACCGCTAGTTAAACGCGTTGCCAACTTGCTTCCTGTTGTGAAGTCTGCCATGAATAGATTGCTCGTCGTGCGCGAGCTAAAATTGATACTTTAATTTTCATACAATGTTTTGACAATACAAAAAAATACTGAAACGACGACAATTCGTGTCTACTTTTTTTTTTTTTTTTGAGGATGGGAAATCATCAAATGACTCCTCCCGCTCTGGGTGGAGCAGAAGTGAGTGTCAGACTCTTACTGACTAAAACCCACCCGTGTTCCTTCCTTAGCCCTTTATGTGCCAGGGCAGCGGTAAACCCTTTCGGATGTTCCCGCTACCCTGGCAGGCTTCGGCCCTATGGGGCCCCGTCGCTTTTGCTGACATCTCTTTGAGGCACGCGTGGAACACGTACACGCCGTCCGGCACGGGCCTAGTCCTGATCGGACGGAGAGCTACCCATTACTCTCCGCCCGCAGGCCCGCGCCTACGGTGGCCGGGAGTCGTCACGCGGCTCGTGTCTACTTGAAGGCAATAACTTAGTTTGCACTATCTAAGATGATTACACGATTTTGTTCAAGAATTTCGTTTTGGGAAACAACAGTGTATAATGTTTAGCTATGTAACAGTTTGGTGACCCAGTGGTAACGACCGCGACTTTCGAAATGCATGTCGTGGGTTGGGAGTTCGATCCCACGACAGGTACAGACGCCAGCAGATCAAGGTACCCGAAACTGTCAAATTTTCCCAATCAACCTTGAACCTTAATTCTTTAACGATAAAGTTGAAAATCTATTAAAGGAATTTGAAAGATTGTAGTAGCTTGATGTGCTGGCGTCTGTACAACTCCCAAATCTAAATTCTTGACAATTTAGGTACTTTGTGTAAATTATTAAAATGACCACTGCTCTCTAAATGGTGAAGGAAAACATCGTGAGGAAACCGGCATGTCCTAGAACGAAAAATTCGAAAACATGTGGCATCTACCAACCCGCACTGGGCCCGCGTGGTGGATTACGGCCCACTCCCTCTCACAGATGTGTCCCAGCAGTAGGAACATTATAGTCTGATTAATTGATTATGTATAGGTACCTAATATAACAGTTACTGCACCTCATTTATCGATTTGGCGCAAGTATTGAATTTCATCTTGTATTATGTTATTAGATGTAAGTAAATATACCTAAGTAATGGCTGTGTTTTTCTATTTGATGTTTAATAAATGTTTTGATAATTGGCAGCTTTTTTTTGGCACTGATTGAGCTAAATCCCTCTTTTATTACATTTCGACAGACATTTAGAGGCATGAGGAACAGGGTGTAAAGTTCACTCATCCTCCATAGAAAAGGGAGGATCCTCCGACCAGACGGGTGTTGTGTCTGGCGGGCTATTGCCCAACGATTGATGTTGGGAAATTGTATCTATGCTAACTGCGCGGTAAACTCTGCTTGCGAGATGCAGGATTTGCGTGACGTCAGTATGACGCGTTGTTCGCATGTGGCGTTGTAGATACCGCTACATCACTCCCCTCCGGAGACCGGAGGTCGATAATGGGCTGAGTCTTGTATCTTGCGATGCTTGCCAGGCCAGCTGAGGTTCCAGTGAGTCGGAACCGGTTGCCGCATAGTTCACGGTGAGTCGGAACTGTCTACGGAGATTTCCCCAGTAAGTCGGGGTGACGCTGCGTTATACTCCAGTGCGTCGGATGTCGTACAGCGCCGGGTTGAGGCTGGCTGCTGCGTCGACCAGGAGGGTGCTCTGCTTGTTGACCGGCCGAAGGTGCAGTGTGCTTGTGCCAAGGTTGCTGATGAGGCTGAGGGTGATGACCAGGTATGCGCGGACGCTGCATGCTGGTGGTCAGGATACCCGTTGAAGCCGTGGATGCTGGCTGGCTGGGTTACTCACCGCTGAAGCTTGCGGAAGTGATGATGATGACGTCACGCTGAAGTGTTTGCACGAAGGCTGCGCTGACGTTCATACTCGGGGTCACAAGTTTAGAGGTATGAGGAACAGGGTGTAAAGTTCACTCATCCTCCATAGAAAAGGGAGGATCCTCCGACCAGACGGGTGTTGTGTCTGGCGGGCTATTGCCCAACGATTGATGTTGGGAAATTGTATCTATGCTAACTGCGCGGTAAACTCTGCTTGCGAGATGCAGGATTTGCGTGACGTCAGTATGACGCGTTGTTCGCATGTGGCGTTGTAGATACCGCTACAGACATTTGCAAATGGGAAATACAAATGAAGCCATGGGTTAGCGTGATTGAGTGTGCAATCTAGGGTGATACTGCCTTGTATGGATCAGAATGTTGAGCCACAGGGGATGAATGAAAGGCAATTGCATGCAGCTGAGATAGAGAAGAAAGAAAAATAGATTTATTTGTCACAGAAACACGTGCATACAAAAAGATATAAATATAAAAGGGAGCATCCTCCGACCAGACGGGCAACTGCCCAACGATTGATGTTGGGAAATTGCCCGTATCCTCCCTTTTCTTTAGAGGATGAGTGGACTTTACACCCTGCAGTGCGATTCTGTAACCATCTCACCGTGAAAACTTAGGTGAAGTGAGCGTGGAGTGAGCTGTCATTCCAAATAATGCTAGGGATTGACACTAGTGACAATTCACATCAAGCTCACTTCACTTGAGTTTTCACGGTGAGATTTTTACAGAATCGACCGGCTGTTCCTCATACCCCTAAAAAGATAATACAAACAAGATGAGAACGTAGTGTGGGACGCCCCCAGCTAGATGAACGGACGACCTAAAGAAGGTTGCTGGGACGGACTGGATGCGGAAGGCGGAGGACAGAGTGTTGTGGCGCAGCCTGGGAGAGGCCTTGTCCAGCAGTGGACTGCGATAGACTGAGTTGAAGATGAGAACGCTGAGAGCGACATGTGGTGTTACACGAATGGATAGAAAGAGAGTAGGTACATAAGAGGAAGTCTGGAAGTGGCACCGGTAGCTGAAGTTGTATGAAAATCAGTTATGTGATACGGCGGAATGAGGAAAATGTCGTGAAGAAAAGTTTTTGAGTATGAATGTCGATAGTTTTTTTTTCTTGCGCGGTGGATATCCTCATGGACTCTCCATCGACTAAGGGGTATGCCGGACTCTTACCGGCTAAAATCACCGCAATGTTTACCTCTGTCTATGGCCGGGGGTGCGAGATTCGCATAAGCATTCACCGCTCCCCCGGTGAACCCGATAAATAGAGAAGTATTGAAGAAATATACATGTTGAAGAAAAAAATACAAAAGATCTAAATTCAATTCGATTTATTACAAAAATAATTAATTTACATAAAACATTTATAAAAAAGAAAAATAATCAAAATTTACTTAATAATTAAATGACTCAGTTTCTTTATTTATTATTAACTTACATTTTAAAGAAATGCACCCTCCACAAAACAACATCATCCCTGTATTCCCTTAAGAGGTAGGCTGCTACGTGTCACAAATCAAGACAGGAATCGTCCAGTATTCACGTAAGGCTCGAAGGGGGGGGGGGGGGGGGGGAGAGAAACAAAATTCACGAAATATCACAAGGTGTAGTGAGATATCACCTGCAGTGCGATTCTGTAACGAGCTCACCGTGAAAACTTAGGTGAAGTGACGGTGGAGTGAGCTGTCATTCCAACTAATGCTAGGGATTGACACTACTGACAACTCACATCAAGCTCACTTCACGGAGTGAGTTTTCACGGAGAGATTTTTACAGAATCGATCGGCTGTTTATTTTTTCATTCCACGCGTGATTTCTAAACCGTTAAAATTAAATATTTATGTTGGAGTATATTTGACTATTCGGAACGCCAGCGCCGCCCGACGGCGCTCGACACAGTCTTGCCTGAGTTCGTGGGGAGTCGACGAGAGCCGCAGCCTTTCTTGGCCATTGGACATCGTACGGACAACGTGTGCTCAGAAACTGTCTCGCGTTGTGTCGTGTACCTAAAGTGTGATTGAAGTGGCAGTGCGCTGGCCATGTTTGTCGACGGACCGATGGCCGGTAGAGCAGACGGGTCCTGAAGTGGAGACAGCGTATCGGCAAGCGTAGTGTGAGACGCCGCCCAGCTAGATGGACAGAGGACCTCAAAAAGGTGGCTGGGACAGACTTGATTCGGAAGGCGGAAGACAAGGTGTTGTGGCGCAGCACGGGAGAGGCT
Organism: Apamea sordens; assembly: GCA_945859715.1. Classification (NCBI taxonomy): domain Eukaryota; kingdom Metazoa; phylum Arthropoda; class Insecta; order Lepidoptera; family Noctuidae; genus Apamea; species Apamea sordens. The sequence continues at coordinate 7,751,343 of OX244014.1, forward strand.
TTATATACAAGTTGTAACAGAATAAACACAAGTCCTGAAACTAGTTTGTTCATCATTTGACTACTGAATCGATTTCAGCCACTTTTAATACTTATAGGTATTTTTTTCAAACATTCATATTTATTTAGCCATACTGACCGCCTACAAGGTGTCGTTTTGCATCCTCGTCAATTTCAAGGAGGTAACTATGGTACTGATTCTGGACACGAATCAATAATAAAATAAGTAGGTTTTTTTTTCTTTCTAATTTTCGGAAATCGGCATGTGTGAGATCGCACTGTAATTACCCTTTTACACACACATAAAAACGCGGCCGCTTATACGATACCATAACGCGATTCTGTTCTTTGAAAGTGGTGTATTCTGAAATACTGCCAAACTTGAATATCTAAAAAAACAAGTATGTATACATTATTTACCAAGGATCGTAATTTTATTTGATTATTTATATCTTTCATAACAGCCTCCTGAAATTTGACGAGGTTGCAAAACAACAGCTTGTATAAAGCCAAAGAAAATTCAATCTTATTTCAAGGCAATGAGACACAATTTTAAATGCATAAAGTAATGCTAGGGTCAACAGGTCTGGCATAAAAATACAGGCATAAATAATTATTAAAGTAAATTTATAATAATTCTATTAAATATAATAATATTATGGTAAAAATGGAAGTGTATATCGGTATATCATATAATAACTGAAATAATATTTAAATTTTAATATTAATGCAAATTGAAAATTATGTAAAAACTACATTTAATTATACTTAATTGATTTTGCATACCGTTGAAAACGGCGAGACATGTAGCAATATGCAATGTTATGAACACCTTAAACTTTGTAAACACTATGTTTCTGACAAATAAATATTCTATTCAATTCTATAGCAGGATTTTCTTAATAATAAGTTAGCTTTAAAAAAACAAAGTTTTGGTCATTGTATTACTTATGCTTTTAGCTCAATACTCTAAGGGGTGTTAGGTCTTGCGGTAATTATGTTACATGTTGTATATTAATATATTTTACTGACACGAGATATCTTTTGAACGTTTCTGCAGATAAAAAAGTGGATAGCTACTCGCATCCTCGACGGCGCAGCAGTCGGACAAGTGCCTTATCAACTGTCTAGTTTAGCATTGTGTAATTAGACCTTTGAGTGACCATTGGTAATAGAAAGGTAATTCGTAAATAAAAATTGGTTGCAATTGAATTTAAACTTTGTCACCTAAGACATTGGGTTCGTAGTTCCCAAACGTTTATGATTGTCTATGATTCTGAAGTTAATTTCAGATACTTAAAGACAGATCTATCTAGGAGCATACTTTGACTTTACTCAAACTGAATACAGTAAGCGTTTCATTATGAATATGAACTTTATTCAAATGAATTTAATGTGCATATTCCTAAAAGCGAATGTGGTTAAACGTCACTTACGAATAGGAACATAATCTTTTATAAATAAGGTTCATATTTGTATAAAACGCCTATTAAAAGCAAGTTAAGTTGAAACACAGTAGGTGAATTTTGCCCTTAAAGTCAGTTATTTGTGCACACAATTTCAGACAACACTGGGAATGCTATGGATGGGACTCAAGTAATATTTAAAAGCCTTGAGAAGAATTGTCTAACAAATCCATAGCCTCAGGCATTATTTTTCCAGTCTGTAGACTAGAAAATTCACATACAAAATTAATTATTTACCTAAAACTAAAAAAAATCACCACATTATTCGCTGCACATAATCGAAATCTTGCCAAATTACTTGTCTCTCAAAGAATATAAAGAACGCAGCTGTATTTATTATGAGATACCACAAAAATTCCGCCATAACAACAAGAAATGACGGCCGAGCAAATCTCAACCTTAAAACTATGTACGGGATCAAGAAATATCGGATTTCTATCAATCTTTGCAACGCTAGAGCTAAAACTAAGCTAACAGTGTATGGCAAAAGAAAAGAAATACAATTCTGATCTTTCAAATTATCATAAATGCTGAATAATAGGAAAATATATATGGGCACCATTGTATAGATGGCATGGTCATATTTACCGTACCAGCGGTTCCATATGTAAAACGTGAAGTGTCTGTTATCCGCAAGTAAGTATGGATGAACCAAGGTGTTATGATGGACCATTAAAGTAAAGATGATACCGCATAATAATACTAAAATCTTCTCTCTTAGCATTAGTTTTAAGGTTGACTGCAGCTTGTAAACAACATATGGAAGGCCAAAAACTCCATAGAACACAAGAAAATAAAGCAACTGTGGTAAATGGATGGTTGCTTCGTGTGCAGCCTTATCACCTACCACTATAGAACCGTTAATATATACAAATGCTACGAACCCGCTCAGTATAATTAAATGAGTTAGCAAAACAGTAGCATCATGGAATGTTATGAATTTGAAAAAGGTGGTAAGATGCGTTGACAGATGGTATTTCGCTGCACAGTATACGTCCCACATGCCATAATACCGTTTCAACTTAGACTTATCAACATCTCTGGCTATCAGTGACCGCTTGCTGAGTTTTACATCATTGATATATTGATTACCGTAAACCTTTGAGCTTTTTATAAGTAAATCTAATAGCTTGTGACCGAAAACCATTGCAACCCACACTACATTCGTCTGCCTCATAATTATAGATGAAATACCAAATATTAAGATTAAAATTAAGCATCTATTAGTTAAGCACAGTCTTGAAAACATCAGAAGAAAAGTTAACGAAAGAATATCTGTATAATAAACGTGAGAAAAGAAATATAAAGGAGGTAGAATAGCTAAATTCAGAGCCTGGAGAATAGTCTTCATGTGATTTCTGTCGCCATAATACACATATTTGAGAATACTCGAGAACAAAATTAAGTTAACACATGATGCAATGAGATTCACGAAGCGTAGATTGTATGTATTGCATTCAGCGAATAAACTGATCATAGAGGAGACCAGATACAAGCCGGGAAGTGTCGTAATTTTTGGGTCCCAGTGTGAGAAGTTACCAGAGCAGTAAGATATTCCTTGCGGTATATGGAAGTGTTCGTCTATAACTGTCTGCGTAGCTTTGTTGACGCTGTCGAATACAAGTTTTGATGCTAAGAAGAATGCGGATACTTGTAGAGAAAGCAGAACGTAGTATCTCGTTGGCAACACCATTTTGGCTGGCTGCTGAAAAAGAAACATTAACTTTAAATGTTAAATTCTTATTTTAATAATAGGTTTGTATTCCATGGCTGTTTAAGATTTGAATTATTTCGTTTTTTTTTGTCAAGTTTCTTGCCCGTGCTTCTCCATAGGTATCTGCTACGCTTTGGAATGGGCAACTAGCATCATATTTTGTGACTGACTGACTCTGACAGTTCAAAAGTGCGTGTAAATGGTTGAATTAAAATAAATGCTTTCTGAGGGGGTTGTGGCTAAGTAAAACCAACCGCGGGGGTTGATCAATCAGTTTAAGCTACGCTTGCCGCGGTTGTTCCGTGGTTGGGTGACCATCTTTACATATCAAGACCCCTCCATGCCTCGGAAAGCACGTTAAGCCATCGGTACCGGCTGTTGCGCAGAAGCTCGAAAGTCTGACAACCAGTCTGATCGAGGAGTATTGTATTACCCAGTAACTGGGTTTTGGAGGTCAGATAGGCAGCTTCATGTAAAATACTGGTATTCAGCTGCATCCGGTTAGACAAGACGCCGACCCCAACATAGTTGGGAAAAGGATATACGCAGATGAGATGATGCTTTCAGTTTGAATTTGAGATAGTAAATTTGTGGGTGAACTATGCACCCCTGCCTTATCCATAAGGCAAAGCTGTGTAATGTTATGTTATCTTAGTACACATTGATGTTTAATTATTTTTAGATTTACAAACTTGAAGGGTATTTTTTCATACACACTCACCCCAAACTTGGACCCCTCGCCACTGTTAAGTTTAATAGGCAGGCAGGTTCGAATAGTATGTTGGAAGCATAGTTGGACAAGAGATTTAATATTAACTTAATAAAACTGCATTTACCTACATAACCTTTCCTTATTTTTATTTGTTGCTTCAGACATAATACAGGTTAAAAAATACTCACTAGTCATCTTACAAAAACTCTATTCAATAACTATAAACTTTTTAAAATTATTAGGAAAACTTTTTACGCAAGAAGAGTTTAGTTTACATTGCACATGCGTCCCGGAAAACTAAAATAAATCGATAGTTTATTTTAAAAAAAGAACTTACCGCGTAAATCCACTACACACAACAGTTTACTTTGGATAAATCCGCTCCGCAATCGTATATTAGCTGCTTGGAGCTATATTTAAATATAATACATTGTTTTGCAAAATTTTTTGTTGATTATAAATTCGCCGGAACGCGAGTATGATAAAATTGATAACGAGAAATGGCGGCTTTTTTGACACAACACAAAATGCACTCACTTGATGGCTAACAAAACGTTTTAGGTATCTGTAAAAATAGTGCACCATTCTGGGTTATTACTTTACCCATTTTTATTTAATAAATGGTTAAGGTAGTTTATTTCAAGAGTAAACAAGTAATTTTGTAACTAAAAAACAAATCAAATTTACATGTTGCTTATTGCTAAAACAAAACGTATAATATCGTTTCTTTATACGTAGCCACACACGTAGCTGGCAGTGGCTGTGTCAAAGTTTCGAATAAGAATGTGGAGGCCGGAGGGCCATATAAAATTATAGGGGTAGTCAATAGGGTGGCAGGAGTGGCAAAATGCCACGGGCCCTCAGCCGGAGGGGGCCCCCGGCCCGAGAGGGCCATGAGCCCAGCAGGACCCTAACATACCTAAGTTTAGAAATGCAATCTTTATTCGACCACTAGACCAAGGAAGCGGTTAAGTAGGTATAAAGTTTTGTAGGGAAATTACGAAATCTACGTGGACGAAATCGCGGGCGAAGTGCCAGTAAAAAAAAAAAAAACGTTGGTTGAGCTTCTTTACATTGAGGGAGGGCCCTACCAATTCCATGAATTTGCCACGGGCCCCAAAGGCTATAGTTACGCCACTGGGGCTAGACTATCTAAAGTAGGCTGTAGGTACATACTAATTCCATGGGAAGGAATACGATGATGGATGGACTGTGTGAAAGATTAATATGGCTTGAGGAATATGGAAGGAGACAAACATGTTTCGGCGACCCCAAACAAATTGGGCAAAGGGCAGAAGATGAGATGACAGATTTTACTTGACAAGATGGAATGTAGCCTGGCGATGTTTTTCAACCAATAACTTATATATTATTAATTATGTACAACATGAAATTAAATTGTAACCAAAAACTTATTTTATCGACTTATTTTAATATTCAGGAAGATTTTGGTTATAAAATACCTTCATGTAATAATTTATTTCACACGAACAAATTCGAAAATGAAGCGCAAAATATGTTTCCTCTAGTACATACACTGGTGATTTAATTTTTTAAATATTTTACACTATTGCTGGGTTCCCAAATAAAAACAAAACTTTTTCTTGACAACAACACCGACGACTACGAGTCGACGATTTGAGTTTGACGTTTAAATTAAAAAATCAAAATATAACGGTCGAAGCAAAGTACTGATCAGAATATTTCCATTGAATTTATCTACAAAATATTGTGAATACATGCCTAAAAGTTTTAATTGTGTGATGTTTGATTAATAAACATTTTATTAACATGGAAGCCAACGATTTCCTAGTGAAAATCAAAGCGAATGATGACGGAAAAGACTTGAGTAACTTATCGAAAGTATACAACGAATATAAAACGATTTCATCCAAGTTATCTTCGAAAGAAAGAGGTTCTTTCTCGTTGAACGTGCTTTGTTTATTGTGCAGGTAAGTCTTAGTACATAACTCCTAAGTTTTACATACTCATTTTGCAGTTCTGTCTATTGAAAATCAACTCGATACAAGGCTGTTCATCGCTGAATGAACATAGGCTTCTGACACAGAGGCTCGTCTAGGAGGAATGTGGACTATAATCTGTTATGAAATATCATATCTTATCACCTTTTGCAATTTTAGTGGCTGCTAGGGAGTTTGTTGGGCCACTTCTTCCCAGCTAAAGCATTAGGGAGTGGTGAAGGGCGGGTGGTTTGTCTCCCAAACCGCCCGCCCATCACCACTTCCTAGTAGTTTTATAAAAAAAAAAACAAAATAAAATAAATGGATAGTGATAAAATGCAGGCAAAATACCCATATATTTACAAAAAAATGAATAAATACTTAGTAAAAAGTAAAATCAGAACATTACATATAGGAGCAGGTGGTGGCCAGAGGGGCAATTCTCTTATTTTTATGAACATTCACAGTCTGATCTCAGTCTCAATCTGTCAAAAATACCTCTAATTTCCCTAAGTTTTGGCGAGTTCTTGACATTTGTTTGTTGTCGAGATGAGACTGCAACTAGATTTTGAACGTTTTATTTGACTTGAATGTGCCCTGGCAGCTGAGAGTATGTCATGCTCACTCAAATGTCTCGCTGATGGTGGCACATGTGTTGGATCATTTAGCTCCCTTCAAAATGGTTGAGCTGAATGGTGCTAATCCAAGCGTCATGTTCGTGAACGGGCACCGTCAGTAGGGACTGGTCATCTCTTAGCTGCCACGGCTTATTTTAATTTAATACTTGAATTGTTTTTTTTTTTTACCTTTTCACTACAGATGCTTTTAACGTTCTGCATCGTTCTCACATGCATAATTTCTAACATGAATGATGTAACCAATATTTTGTAACCATATTATTTTGATTTAAAAGAGTGTCCGTGGAGTTTCTTGCCCGTTCTTCTCCATAGGTACCTATTACACTTTGGAATGGGCAACTAGCTTCATTTTTCTGACTGACCGACCCCTTTACAATTCAAGTGCCTGCAATTGGTTCAATTGAAATAAATACTTTAACCTAACCCACCATACACGGCATCCCAAAACCAACGTTTTATAAAACCGTGAAACTCTAATATATAAATCCTTCAAAAACAGTCCCAAGTTCCTTCCCTTAAAACCTAGTGCTCCTAGCTCCAATATATTGACGGCACGGTTGGCGCAGTGGTTAAAGCGATTGACTGCTGCGCTGCGTGTCGCGGGTTCGATTCAGGCATGGAACAAATATTTGTATGTCCTACATGTATTTGTTCCGAGTCTGGGTGTTTTTCTATCTATAATATTATTATGTATGTATTTACTCAAAAAAAAAATATATATATATATAAGTAGTTTATCAGCCATCTTGTTACCATAACACAAGCATTAGGTTGCTTAGCTTGGGACTAGATGGCGCTGTGTGAAATGTCCAGGGATATTATATTATTATTATTATTATATTGGATCTGCAGCACGGAGTTTGAGATTATATTACGAGAATTGGTCTTCTTGTGTCGGCCCCGATTTACGAGTTGTAAGTCGTGAGTTCGAACCCAGGTAGGCACTTTACTTTGTGTATTTCATCACCACTGCTCTCAAAACGGTGAAGGAAAACATCGTGTGGAAACCGACATGTCTTAGAACTGGCGCTACGTGTCTTTCGAATTATGGTTGAAATATGACCCTACTTTCTGAGCATACAGTCAGCGTCAAAAATATCGGGACGAACAGACTTTAAAATGATCTCAACAACTAAGAAAATGAAACTTTGTCTCAATTGGATAAAGTTCTTGTCAGAATGACAGTTGTCGTGTATTGTCTTCATTCTGAAACATTCCTTGTGTCATTGAGTTAATATTTCATTTTCATAGTTGCTTAGATAATTTTGAACAGTCTGTTCATCCCGATATTATTGACGCTGACTGTACAAAAAAGGCTAGGCTGGCAAAAGTACTAGGCTTGCATGAATTCATGATAGTGTTTAATTATTAGTATTATGCTTTTAATAGGATTTGGATGAAATTTGGCACACAGATAGTTTATTAAAACCTGTTTATTGACACGTAGGATTATAGATGGGCAATCCACCGGGTTTAAACCCATCTATACATAGAATACTTTTTATCCTGGTAATATGTTTCCTTGGGATAATTTCCGATCTCCACGCAGGCAAAGCTGCAGGCAGAAGCTAGTAATTTTATATTTTTCAGAAACTTGGACAAGGCACCAGCATGGAGGGACAGCATAGACACCAAAGACTTGCTCACTCTGGCCATAGACTGCGTCAGAGAGACCAGAGGGGTCAACAAGCCAGAACAGGTCAAGACGTTGGCCTGTATCTACCATATTCATAGATATGTGGTTAGGAAGGTATGTTACATCAGATGTTATTTCAAGTTAAACAAACATCAACTTTATTTCTATGTTAACTAAGCTGATTTCAGAGTGATGCCTATCTGACCTCCACAACCCAGTTACTAGGTAATACGACTCCCCTTAGTAAGACTGGTTGTCAGACTTTCGGGTTTCTTCTGACTACCCGTAACGACTGCCAAAAATACACGAATGACAGCCGGACCACTGGCAGCTTTGGACTCAGTGGAGAGGTGTGCGAAGAGGCTAATTGGTGATCCAGATTTGGTTAAGACCAATCTACAAAGCCTGGAGCACAGGCGTAAGGTAGCCAGCCTTTCGGTATTCTACAGGATGCATTCTGGAGAGTGTGCGCGGGAATTACATGACTTATAATTCCGCCATCACCGTTCTATCATCGGACAACCCGTCGTACGGCGAGTGTCCACCCTTACGTTGTTGACACCGCCGCGATCCGGACGAAGCGTTTTGCCTCGTCGTTTATACCGCGTACATCGAAGGACTGGAACAATTTGCTTGCAGCGGTCTTCCCGTCCGATTATAATTTGGGTGTTTTCAAGGCTACAGTGAATAGGCTCATAATAAATTCAGGCGGGATCGCAGTCAAGCACTAGTTCATACAATTAAAAAAAAAAAAACCTGTGGCTTAGCGAATTTTCCGAGCCACGGTGGGGTCTCGGTATGTAAAGATGGTCACCCATCCACGGACCAACCGCGGCAAGCGAAGCTTAACCTGATCGATCGACCTGTGCGGCTATTATTATTTGGCCACGTGTCCCTCAACTTTATTCTCGTAGTACCTACATTAATTCACTTATAGGAGAATATTAATTAAAAACGGTCAAGTGCATGTTGGACTGGCACACGAAGGTTCCGTAAACTCCGGGTACCACCGTAAAAAAATGAACACTACATTTATTTTATTTTTATTATTTGTAGTTATAGCGAGGGGCCCGTGGCCAAATAATAACAGCCGCACAGGTCGATCGGTCAGGTTAAGCTACGCTTGCCGCGGTTGGTCTGTGGATGGGTGACCATCTTTACATACCGAGACCCCTCCGTGCCTCGAAAAGCACGTTAAGCCGTTGATCCCGGCTGTCATTCGTGGATCTTTGACAGTTGTTACGGGTAGTCAGAAGCCCGAAAGTCTGACAACCAGTCTTACCAAGGGGTATCGTATTACCCAGTAACAGGGTTGTGGAGGTCAGATAGGCAGTCGCTCCATGTAAAATACTGGTATTCAGCTGCATCCGGTTAGACTGGAAGCCGACCCCAACATAGTTGGGAAAAGGCTAGGCAGATGATGATATTTATTGTTATAGCGACAATACAAATACACACTGTGAAAACAACTGAAGGCCAATCAAGGGCGGATCCAGCTTTGGCGCCAGGGGGGGGTCACATAGTCGTGGTCAAGTCACAAGAAGTTATAATTTAATTTTGATAATAATAGATACAAGTAAAAAGTAGGTATTTTATTAATAAAAGTAAGTACTGTAGACAGTTCCCTAAAAACGCACGCCCTTCACCACTTCCTAGTGCTGTCGATGGGAAGAAGAAGTGGCGCAACAAACTTCCCAGCAGCACACCTGTCTATTCAGTTAAAAAAATACTTGATTGTATACAATACTAGGTACCTACCTAATTAACATTACAAGACCAGAACATAAAATTAAATTATTTGCCATAAATGTCAGCTAGCCACGCAAATATAATAAAAACTATACGCTCGTTTTTGAAGGACAATTATATTTTGTATATCAGCTGGTTTGCCCCACAGCAGAACACCGTAGGACATAACGCTGTGAAAATAAGTAAAATAGACTGAACGAGCTGTATCAACGTCAGTGTATTATCTTACTTTCCTGACGGCGCACGGCGTAGGCAGCCGAAGTGAGCTTTCACGCTAGACTTGATATAATAGTAATATCCCTGGACATTTCACACAGCGCCATCTAATCCCAAGCTAAGCAACCTAATGCTTGTGTTATGGTAACAAGATGGCTGATAAACTACTTATATACATTTTTTTTTTGTAAATATATACATATTATATATAGAAAAACACCCAGACTCGGAACAAATACATGTAGGTCATACAAATATTTGTTCCGTGCGGGAATCGAACCCGCGACACGCAGCGTAGCAGTCAATCGCTTAACCACTGCGCCAACCGTGCCGTCGAATATATGAGGTCCCCACTGAAGTTTGGCATCTACTGTTAGCCTACAGTTTCAAGCACCTCTTCATCTAAGACGATGTTGGGTCCTAGGTTTCTAACATTCGTCGGTAAGGCGAACTTTACACATTTCGTTTTCTTGGCATTAAGAACTAGGTTATTTGACGTAAACCAAACTGTAACTTGTTATTGAGAGTGCACTGTTTACGTCGTCAAAATCTGGTCTATTCCTGTCTACTTTAAAAATAAGAGAGGTATCATCTGCAAACAGTACAACGTCACAGATGCCCTTCAAATGGAATGGGACATCATTGATATATACTAAGAACAAGAATGGACCCAGTATTGAGCCTTGCGGAACACCTAACTGAACTGGTACTCCGGAAGATTTCACGCCATTATCATCTACACATTGGAATATTATGTAAATAAGAAATTATTACGTTGAGACCTTCGTTTTGGACACCGTAATGACGTAACTTACGCAAGAGCGTGTCATGGTGCACGCAATCAAAGGCTTTCAAGAGATCACAGAAAACTCCAGTGTATTAAAAACATTAACTACATAACGCGGGGTTACATGTCCGAAACTAAATAAAGGACTACTTACATTACATTACACTTAAAAATACCTACCTATATTTAAATAACAAAATCAATTTTTCTTTTACGTCTTCTCCTGAAACGCGTTAGCACTTCATCTGCTTCAATGGGTACGTTTTTATGGACGTGGAGAAGTGCCAAACTGGTTAGACGTTCTTCAACCATTGAAGCTCTTAGCCACGATTTGATTTTTCGTAACGTAGAGAAAGATTACACTAACAGGTAGTGTAGCCATAATACATAAACATTTTCTTATATTAGGATACCTCTCAATATCGCAATTTAAAATAAGGTCAGAAATCGACTGCAGTATGTCCTGAACTCCTGACTCCGCTGCCACTTCACCATCCACAGCCGATATTCGTTTACAACGACAGAAACTGGATTATCTAGTAACAATGTATAATCGGTTGCTAGTTGTTTCACAGTTTCAATGTCTTGATTACTGTATTCGCTTTTTGGCATGAAAACGCTTAGCTGAAAGAAATTAAGTATTTCGGGAGACAGACGGTCCTGTAGGTCACTTATTAATTATTATTGAATCCAGAAGAGGGATGTATATGGCTCTGCGGAAATACTCTTCAGCAGATGGAGCAGGTTGGTTATTGGCCCTATATATTTGTCTTGACACTATTCTGGGACATTTAATTTCTACATCTAGCTGCTCAGCTACTTCTTTAGCTAAAGTAAACATTAAATAAATTAAATATTGAAAGTACTTAAATAAAATCTATATTGTGACAAAAAATATATAAAAACATTATGTTCAACAATTTTAATTAGTGGTCCACCTAGGTCCTGGACCCAGCCCAGGGGGGGGTCATGACCCCCATGACCCCCCCCCTGGATCCGCCCTTGAGGCCAATTCTCGTAATTTAAAACGTTCAAAATCTAGTCGCAGTCTCATCTCGGCGACAAACAAAATAATGTCAAAAACTTGTCAAAATGTAGGGAAATTTGACGTATTTTTGACAGATTGAGACTGAGATCAGACTGTGAACGTTCTTAAAATTACCAGAATTGCCCTTCTGTTTATCTATTACGGTTCATGAGATACAGCCCGCCTGAGCCCGCTGATAGACAGACGGACAGACAGCAGAGGCTTTTTGTTAGCCTATTCTGTCCCACTACTGGTGGGCAAAGGCCTTCCCCCAAATCCTCCCAGTGATAAATAAGATGTTTATTTTATTTATTTATCCGTACGCAAAATACGCGCATTGACGTGAGTTGCGGACACCAGCCCGTATTACCTTTTTAGGGTTCCGTAGCCAAATGGCAACGGATCCCTTATGGATTCGTCATGTCTGTCTGTCTGTCTGTCCGTCCGTATGTCACAGCCGCTTTTTTCCGAAACTATAAGAGCTATACTGTTGAAACTTGGTAAGTAGATGTATTCTGTGAACCGCATTAAGATTTTCACACAAAAATAGAAAAAAAAACAATAAATTTTGGGGGTCCCCATACTTAGAACTGAAACTCAAAATTTTTTTTTTCATCAAACCCATACGTGTGGGGTATCTATGGATAGGTCTTCAAAAATGATATTGAGGTTTCTAATATCATTTTTTTCTAAACTGAATAGTTTGCGCGAGAGACACTTCCAAAGTGGTAAAATGTGTGCCCCCCCCCCCCCCCCCCTATAACTTCTAAAATAAGAGAATGATAAAACTAAAAAAAATATATGATGTACATTACCATATAACCTTCCACCGAAAATTGGTTTGAACGAGATCTAGTGAGTAGTTTTTTTTAATACGTCATAAATCGTAACGTAACTGAACCCTTCATGGGCGAGTCCGACTCGCACTTGGCCGGTTTTTTTTTATCGAACCCGCGACACGCAGCGCAGCAGTCGATCGCTCAGCCATTGAGCCAACCTTGTCGTCAAATCGTATTCATATCGTAGTCGTATTATTTATTTATCAAATTAGCATCGCCGTACAACGTGGCAATAATGCTGCCAGCCTTTTGGGCACTGTTCCTGTTGACAGCGATGCGGACGAATTTTTTGATGCCCTATGATTCTTTTGCTTATTTTTTTCACTTGTGTAGACGCCAGCACATCTATTAGCTACTACAATCTGTCAAATTTCTTTAATAGATTTTAAACTTTATCGCTAAAGCATTAAGGTTCAAGGTTGATTTGGAAAATTTGACGCTTTCGAGTAGCTTGACCTGCTGGCGTCAGTACATATTATTATTTTAAATGTTAGTTTAATATTGGAAGCTTATAATAATCTGAGAGGAATTTATCCTCTTAAACTGTTCCTCTCGCTAGCTCATATCCTGGGGGTCTACTCCGAAGTAGTATCGGCCGAATGTTCGGCCGTTTCCTGCTACGAAGTTACTATTTGGTTCGGTCGGTTCCGATCCTACACTCCTACACTCTTTCGAATATTGACTATGGTACCGACCCAACTGAGCCGATCCGAACTTTTTTCGCATTTTTCAATAATATTCGCTTCGGCCATGTGTCGGTCCGATCCGAACATTCGCACTTTGCACTTCGGAGTAGGCCCCCTGGAATTATGGAGGGTTCGACGAAGAAACCTTAAACAACCTGTGGCCTTCGGATTAATCAATTATTGGTTTTTGCTGGAAGAGTAGTGGGGGCCCAGTGGTAACGGCCGCGAGTTACGAGTCGTAGGTTCGAACCCAGACAGGCGCTTTACTTTGTGTAAATTATTTCATCACCACTGCTCTCAAAATGGTGAAGGAAAACCATCGTGAGAAAACCGGCAGTTCTTAGAACCAAAAATTCGAACACATGACGTAACATCTACCAACCAGCACTGGGCCCGCGTGGTGGATTATGATCTACTCCCCTCTCCCTCTCATCGAGAGGAGGCCTGTGTCCCAGCAGCTATGCATGCTTATGATAATCAATTGTTTCATTTTTCAGAACAACCCAGTACCCCCAGAATTAATACTCAAACTATCTTTCATGGCGTTTGAGGCGGACTCAAAGAATCTCTTAAAAGAATACTGTAAAACTTACTGGAATATTATCGCAGACCGCCTGATGTACATAGAAAAATTAAAAGGGAAAGCTATACACAAACTGTTACCAAAACTAACCGAAGATGTCCTCAAAACGCTAGATGTTTACGATACATCACAGTTTTGTGCAAACATTTTAGTGTTTTTAGTAAAAAAACTTCACTTTATATACAGTGAATCTTATGCGGAACAATTAAACGTGTTGTACGGTGAAATATTTGTGAAATTTTCAACAAAAACTGATTTGAGTGCTTTCAAGAAGTTAAAAGAAAAGGATATGTTAGATTTGTATGTGAAATTCAGTGACTGTCTATATGTGATTGCTGAGAACTCGTCAAAAAAATGTTTTAAGGAGTCCGCTTTGAGTGTAGCGGTCAGGACAGCGATTACACTGCTTGGACATCGATCAGACATATTCCACTGCTTGCAAACGTTTTATTTAAATTCCTTCTGCGATATCTTCGCTAACAAAACTACATATTTGGATGCTGTATTCAAAAATCTCACCGTATCCTGCGAAATCACAGGAAAACTGGGTTATAAAGACACAATGTTAGCTACATACCCTTTTATTGGTCAATTTTTAAGGCTCTTCATTGAATATTCAGTAAATAATTCAATAAAAATCAATTTTACCGGAGAAATACAAGAAAATTGCTTAAATTTCATGATCAAATTAATAAATGAGTTGAAACATTGTGATCAGTTGTTGAAATGTGAGAATTGTAATGTGAAATCAGGCCTTCATGATGCTTTAAGACTTTCTTTTTTACTAAAACATTTCATTACGAACGCTGTGCAGAATAACTTTGATTTAAATAACTTATTACCCCTATATAACACAGTTATAGGACAACAATATACCATAATGGAGGAATTAAAAAAACTAGGATGCGTTAACTATGAAAAATGCTATCGAAAACTGCAAACTGACACACATAATTCTGCTATCTTGCTAAATAAGAACCAAAAATATGATTTTTCAATCAATTTATTCGAAATTTATATTAAAAACGAGCTGAGTATAAGCAGGAATGAATTTCAGCACAAAAACTTAGCGCGAGCGTTCTACAACAAGAGCATTTGCGAATTAGATTACAAGAAGCACGAAAATGCTCTTTCGGATGCTTTTTTGAGCCTAATATTTTCTAAAGAACTGAATTCTGATAAGTATATGAGCTTGGTGATGGATATCAAAGCGAAGGCATTGAAACGTGATGACAAAAATGATGAAATTGATGGTGATGATGATGATGACAAAAATGATGATTTACAACTACTATCGGTGTTAGATGCTTGCAAAATGGTGATGGATCAGAATTTGTATGGTGATTTGACAGCATTTTTTAAGGATGTTAAATTCAGGTATGGTGATTTGTTTAATATTACTTTTTTCTTGCTCAATTTCCCGTTAAACGTATGTCGCTAGCAGTACCCTGGGCAGTCAGTCCTGCTACCAACCATGCTGGCAAGCTAATTTGTAGAAAAACAAGTAATTTACGTGCTCCATTCGGAATAAGATTATACATTTAAACAAACCTTTTTTTACAGTCCGTTCAACCGATTTTAACTTCTATTCCGCAGGCATAAGGATGGAATTAAAAGCAAAAAAGTGGTTACAATACTAACTGTTTACTGCAGCAGCCATTTGTTATGCCACCAACGCAATAGAAGTCAAAATCGGTTGAACGGACTGTAAAAAAGGTTTTATTGAAATAATAATCTAATCTCATTCCGAATAGATTATAAGTATACTGTGAAGAGCTGATAAATGAGCTCTTCTATGAAAAACAACGTTACTTTATTACGTTTATTTTTAACCGACTTCAACGACTTTTTAACGACTTCTTTTTTTGAAGTCGGTTAAAAACGAAAATGCGGAACCAATGACACCGACTTCCGACTTAGATGTATGGGGCTGTGGTTCCATTCGTGTACCGCGACCACTTAAGAATTCGCCGATTGATGCATACGGTACGGACTGTACTTCGGGGAGTGTGCTCAAGAGCTACATGAGCTCATCCCGCCTTCACCTTTCTACCATCGAGAGTCCAGACGCACTGCGGGATACCACCCCTATTTGGTTAATATACCATATATACGCACTAAGCGCTTCTCGTCATCTTTCTGATGCGCACAGCTAAGGAGTGGAACCGTCTGCCTGCGTCTGCATTCCCGAATTCATACAACCCGAATCTCTTCAAGGCGAGAATGAATAGGCTTCTTCTGGGCAAGCTCGTTCCACCGTAGATCTCATCCCTGCCTCTGGGCTGGATTGAGGTCAAGAGTGAGCCCATTGTCAATAAAAAAAAAATAAAAAAAACCGTAGATCTCATATCCCTGCCTCTGGGCTGGATTGAGGTCAAGAGTGAGCCCATTGTAAATAAAAATAAAACAATTAAAAAAATACGGCCCGATTCAAATTTATGGCGGCTGGAACACGAGGCGAGTCGCTGCGCAGTAACACATTCACGTGTCAGCGGGGGTGAGGGGTGAGGTACTGCACAGCGAGTAGCGCTCTTCAGAGCTGCCATAAAGTTTGCATCGGGCTGCATCTCATAGTAGACCCCACAAAAGAATTTTATATTATAAATTATTATTATTATTATATTATTTTGGTAAACTTTTGTTTCTTAGCTCTTCAGCTAGTTTAAGCTACATTAACGGGACCAAGCCAAGTCAATGTAGCGTGTGGTGTTTTTTTTTTTTTTTGACGTGACAACGTCTTATAAATTGGTTTGCCGGGTGACACTTCAAGAAACTGCGTTACGCTCCGCTCACGTTATGCGCTCACAATGAGAGCGAGTGAGAGGCACGCGTCCCTTCCACTCGGGCATGGTTAGCCCGCCTAAGAGCGAGAGAGACAGACATAAAAAGTGAAAGGCACGCGTCCCTTCAAAGTCGTTGTCACGTAAAACTTTCGCCCGTATACCGACTTTACAGGCAACCAATTTTTTTTAATAAGAATTATTATGAGGAGTGATTTCATTTTCGTCAATTTGCATGAACTTTCTAACGATTCTACAGGTATTTAAAATTGCGGCTTTTTGGAGTGTTATATAGATTGAGTCTTCTAGGTCTATTTGTTTAAGGCTGTGGTGGAGGTGATTGTATTATTATTATTACTTATTATATTTTATTTTTCAGTTTACTTCTAAAACATGAGTTTGAGATGTACTGCAAGTTATGGCCATCCATAGCGCCGGTGGCCGGAGTTTGGCAGTCCCTAAATACATTACTGAATGGCAGAAGAGAGAAATGGATGACAGGTATTAAATACCTATTTATAACTGTACAAATATCTTTTGGCACGTGGCCATCTTGTTTTTCCCATACATTTCGCACAAAGGCCTTTGAAGATCCGTGGCATACCTACCGGTCCGCCATTTTGTTTTTTTTTTTAATTGCGGCCACGTGATCAACTTTGAACGTTAATATCTCGGAAATGTGAGACTACGGGGTTTGGTCTCTTAACGTTTTCCGTTTGCATTGATGTCAGCTATCGATTTATACAGATATAATGCGTGGCAGCCATTTTGAAAAAAAAAAACACAATGACGTGACTGTAGGTATGCCAGGCTCCATTTTACCAATAGCGCCCCTGTACGTACAGACGCCAAGCAGATCAAACTACCCGAAACTGTCAAAATTTCCCATTCGACTTTGAACCTAATGCTGTGGCTGCAGTCTCGACATTCATAGCGATCGCTTTACGACCGAATTCGGTCGCAAAGTCCCGGATTGACAGGTGTAATGTATGGAGTGACGGGACTTTGCGACCGAATTCGGTCGTATAGCGATCGCTATGAATGTCAAGACTGCAGCGCCTGACTAACGATAACGTTGAAAATATATTAAAGACTTTTGATAGATTGTAGTACTAGCTTGATGTGCTGGCGTTTGTACAGACGCCAGCAGGTCAAGCTACCCGAAACTGTCAAATTTTCCCAATCAACCTTGAACCTTAACGTTTAGCGATAGAGTTGAAAATCGATTAAAGAAATTTGACAGATTGTAGTAGCTTGATGTGCTGGCGTATGTACAACAGTGCAGCTCCCAGTCGACATGATTTTTTCCGACATCTTATTCAACAATCGTCGTCATGTTTCAGCCAATTTACACAAAACCTTTATGAATTAGACTTCTAAACCTTCCTCATGAACGACTCCGTTCATTGGTGAACACCGTATAAAAATCCGTTCGGCAGTTTTTGAGTTTATCGGGTTAAGATAGACAGACAGACGGCGGGGAGACTTGTTTTATAATATGTAGCGACTGGCGAAATACACACGCACATGCACATGATTCTGCAAAAAAAAATGATGATTTTTGAAAAAAAATGTATATAAGTAGTTTATCAGCCATCTTGTTACCATAACACAAGCATTAGGTTGCTTAGCTTGGGACTAGATGGCGCTGTGTAAAATGTCCAGGGATATTATTTATTTATTCTAGAACCCGAAATATTTCGTCGCTGTTTCATAGCAAACTGCAATACTGACGCGGTCATAATGTATGGCAGAACAATATTTTTAAGCAAGTTAAGCCGTTGGTCCCGGCTGTCATTCGTGGATCTTTGACAGTCGTTACGGGTAGTCAGAAGCCCGAAAGTCTGACAACCAGTCTTACCAAGGGGTATCGTATAACCCAGTAACTGGGTTGTTTAGGTCAGATAGGCAGTCGCTCCATGTAAAATACTGGTATGCAGCTGCATCCGGTTAGACTGGAAGCCGACCCCAACATAGTTGGGAAAAGGCTAGGCAGATGATGATGGAATAGACAAATTAATGTCTCTAGTTTACGATAGTATGGGTTGCATTAGTGTGGGTAGGTACTGTCTGTTAACTGAACATTTTTGTATTGGGTAAAATAAAAAATTAAACTTTTAACACGTTCAACGCGGTAAGCTTCAGACAGAGTTTACTCGTCCGTGCGTTACGACCGCTGTATGTCTTGTACAAGAGTTTCCTGATATTTAATATTTGAATTGTTTTTTTTTAATAAATTAATATATTTTCTTTACGGACGCTTTTAACGTTCTGCATCGTTCTCACTTGCATAATTTTGAACATGAATGATGTAACCAATACTTTGTAACAATATTATTATGATTTAAAAGAGTGTCCATGGAGTTTCTTGCCCATTCTTCTCCATAGGTACCTACGCTTTGGAATGGGCAACTAGCTTCATCTTTTTGACTGACCGACCTTGACAATTCAAAAGTGCCTGTAATTGGTTTATTTGAAATAAATATTTTGAGTTTGAGTTTGATATGCGTTACGGCCGCTATAAACATCGATTTTTTATTGACCTGTTAATTTTTACTCCCATAGTTAAAACAAAATAAAGTTCATGAAATCAAAAATGGGGTATAACTTAACAAGTTACATCTAGTTTGGTTTTTGTACGCAGGTTTTTACAAACCGGGTCCGATTACGCCCAATTAATTACCTTTATTTAAATCCCTATAGGTTTACTATGCCGTAAAGATCTGCCTACCTACCTTTCCCAGGAATACAGGCGTTTTGATATTGTTATTTTCAGTTGAAGACCCGGAATCACTTCTGTGGACACTAGTAGAAGTGATATCTGCTACTCCCGGGGCAGTAAGAACGATACACAGTGATTATTTTAAAGTTGTAATCGTAAACCTATTGGAAAGGATCGAAAACATGCCTGTGAGTAT
Source organism: Apamea sordens (assembly GCA_945859715.1). Classification (NCBI taxonomy): domain Eukaryota; kingdom Metazoa; phylum Arthropoda; class Insecta; order Lepidoptera; family Noctuidae; genus Apamea; species Apamea sordens. Next base: position 7,771,054 of record OX244014.1, read on the forward strand.
ACAGTCTCTTCAAAGTAATGTTATTTCAATTTAAGCAAATATCAACTTTATTTTAATGGGTTTTAGGTTGATTTCAGAGTGACTAGCGCTATTGAAAAATTTATCAATAGGTTTGAAGTTGTAGCGTAAACTAAATTTGTGTAAGAATTAAAGTTATTTTTCCAGAAACTCATATTTGTTTACATTTTTGCCAAATAAATCGCGAATGCAGATTAGATTTATTACACAACGTCAAATAAAATTAGCTAGCGAAACTCTACAGGCATGATGGGTATCGATATCTAAACGCATGCCGCGGTCGGTCCGTGGATGGGTGACCCTCTACATACCGAAACCCCTCCGTGCCTCAGTGAGCACGTTAAGCCGTTGGTCTCGGCTGTCATTCGATCTTTGACAGTCGTTTCGGGTAATCAGAAGCCCGAATGTCTGACAACCAGTCTTACCAAGGGGTATCGTATTACCTTGTACCAGTTACTGGGTAATACGATACCGATGTGGAGATCAGATAGGCAGTCGCTCTACATAAAATACTGGTATTCAGCTGTATCTGGTTAGACTGGAATACGACCCCAACATAGTTGCAAAAATCTTTTGCAAAAAAAATCAACCGACTTCCAAAAACGATACTACAAAGTGAAAAATAACTTTAAATTCGGAAGTTGGTGTCGTTGGGTTCACATTTTCGTTGTTTGCCACCGACTTCCGAAATTAAAGTTATTTTTCACTTTGTAGTGTCGTTTTTGGAAATCGGTTGATTTTTTTTGCAAAAAAGTTTTTATTTTTCACTTTTAAGTTGTAATTTTTACCAGTAATTTTGGTTTAAAAACCATACTACTGAACCGTTTTTGATGAAATTTCTATGGGACCATTTGGGAAGTATACCCTTTCCAACACAACACAAAAATTTTTTCAAATCGGTTGGCAAGCGAAGGAGTTATGCGCGAACAAACATAAAAAAAAAAATACAAACATCTGAATTGAGAACCTCCTCCTTTTTTAGAAGTCGGTTAAAAAGGCTTGGCAGGATGAGGTATCCTCGGATCTGCACCCTAATTGCGTAACACACTTTCAATAATAATCTGAATAATTTTGAAGGATACTGCTAATCCATTGGTTCATATTGTTACGAGCTTCGGGTTCGTGACAAAAAAAACTTCCGATATAAATGACCAAAAATTACACTTTAATTAAACAACACTAATAACAACTCAAACACACTAATTATAAAACACAATTGCTCTTAAGTCGCACTTGAAAATCGCTTTCGATGTATTCGCATGTATCGCCGATCGAACTCTGACTGGTCGTGGCTAGTCCTGGCCTTAAATAGTGCCGCAGATAGTTCCAGAAAATTCTATTGTAGAAACATCTAGAATGTTCGAGTACATACCGGCCCCGACTGACCAGATGTCAATAGTTCTAGTATCGAAATTTCAAGAAGGATCTATTAGTTCTGTTACTCGATACTAGATGGCGCTAGTGGTAACTAATGTCACCATGTACCAGGCATTAATTATTGTGACGCGCAACGATATGTTCAAAAAAATTGTTCAACTCTCAAAAGGAAAGCCATTGCCATACTGTTAGTGTGTGGACTTGGTTATTTTTTTTAAAAAGTTCATGTCGTTGGTTTTTCAGGAGGCAATTTCTTCAGACATGAGGGTCGCGCAGACAATATTACTATACCTGAAAGCTGAGTATGATATTGCTGAAGCTAGCACCAAATACGGATGGAAAGTCACTGAAGCTGTAAGTATAATCATTTTTTTTTTTAGAGTGCTTCTGACAAGCAATGAGGTTACGTCTGGCGCGGATTAAAAATCTTGATCTTGATGATCTTCCTTTACGAGTCGCAATAAATACATTTTCTTTCTTTCTTTATTCTACTTATTCTTAGGGAGGGCTCCCACGAGCAAAATTTTGTCTCCGCTACTAATTTCGCTCAAATTCCTGTCAATACCTTGACAACTGATGACATCCGTAATACTGTACAGTCACGAACACCAATATGTCAACACTTGGCAACTTTCAATTGCGATTTTTTCGCTTTTCTTTTCGTTTTTTGTTGAATTACGACATATTACACAAACCTATGGGTTCGAAAATGCTATATTCGTTACAACATAAAATTTCATTAAAAAATAAAGGAGTAAATCGCTTTTGAATAAAGCCGAGTGTATACATACTTTTGCTCGTGACTGTACAAGATGTACTACAAGATCAACTAAACAGTATGCTTTCAAAATCAATGATCGTCTGTTCATTTATTACGTAAGACAATGGCGCCGATACACTTGTTCACAAACTAAACTAAATTTAAGTTCAGTGCATCTTTTTCTTTCTATTTCATTAAGAAAAGGACAGAAGATAAATATTAGTTTTGTCCTGTCAAATTAGTCAGCGCCTGACGTAAATTGACGTATTTTTAGTTGCCAAGTTTTTAATCACGTCTAAACTGTCTATGGAGTATCTTAATTTGACTAGCTGAGTCCCGCGGTTTCACCCGCATATGTTTCGATCCCGTGGGAATATAGGGTATAAACACATTGGGTATCCTATGTGTTAATCCAGGGTGTCAGCTACGTCCATATAAAATTACATCAAAATTGGTCCAGCCGTTTGAGCGTAAAGAAGTAAGAAACATACAAACTCATAAACTTTTGCCTTTATAATATTAGTGTGATATATTATAACTACACTATTGTATTAGATAAGCCTGTGATGATAGATGTATGTGTTTTTAAAAATAAATAAATAATAAAATAAATATTTCAGAGTATAGACCCGGATATGTCACAAGCGATGCGTACGATTGCGCAAGAGCACGTTGCGTTGCAGAGAGCCCTACAGGCGGTGGAAATATGGACGGAATTAGCTGTAGTTATTGATACAGGTATTTTTTTAAATTTATTTTATTTTACCATTTATGTACACACATATATAAACAGACATTAAAAAACAGAAAAGAAAAAATAGGTACAGATGAGGAGGTTTTAATTATTGGAACATAGTATTTATTTAAGTTTGTCATTTTTTTTGCATTATACAAGGGGTCCGTGGCTAAATAATAACAACCGCACAGGTCGATCGGTCAGGTTAAGCTACGCTTCCGCGGTTGGTCTGTGGATGGGTGACCATCTTTACATACCGAGACCCCTCCGTGCCTCGGAAAGCACGTTAAGCCGTTGGTCCCGGCTGTCATTCGTGGATCTTTGACAGTCGTTACGGGTCGTCAGAAGCCCGAAAGTCTGACAACCAGTCTTACCAAGGGGTATCGTATTACCCAGTAACTGGGTTGTGAAGGTCAGATAGGCAGTACTCCATGTAAAATAATATATAGGCTCATAAGTAGTTTTAACAATATTGCACTCGCATGTTAAAAAAATTAAAATAAGGTAAAAAGTGCCATTATTTCATTAAATCATTACACAGTTAAATAAAAAAAATAAAAAATTATATTAATTTAATTAAAAAAAAAACTAGTCCAGAGCCATATCCTTCTAAAAGCAGCTGTATCTGTTTTGCTTAAATACTATAATAGCTAATTTTATTTACACGTTTTGAATTACCTATGAAAGGTGCGTTGGTACTGACATTATAACTTGTGGCGACCTTAAACCTTGGCGTATTAAAGTTTAATTAGCCTGTATTGTCCCACAAAGGCCTTTTTTTTTTTTTTGAGGATGGGAAATCGTCAAATGACTCCTCCCGCTCTGGGTGGAGCAGAAGGGAGTGTCAGACTTTTACTGACTAAAACCCACCCGTGTTCCTTCCTTAGCCCTTTATGTTCCAGGGCAGCGGTAAACCCTTTCGGATGTTCCCGCTACCCTGGACCCACAAAGGCCTTCCACAAAATTCTGTCTTTTGCTAGTGCTTTCGGCGGGAGTCGAGCTCGTCCTTTTCATCTCGGCCTGCCGCGATGGTGTCGCGTGTGTAGTGGGTCCCAATCGGTTGTTCTCTGAGCCCAATTGTCATCTCACATGCAGTATACATGTCCGATACAGTCCAGTGGCGTGCATTGGTTTTCAGAATAGGTACGCAGGAACTTAATTTCGTCGTATTAACTTGAACGAGTAAAGACCAATGACAATGTGCGAATAGTACGGGAGCCGAGTAGGCTGGCTGACGACTGCCTACTGCCGCGCGAGTTTCTATGAAGATTTTGTTTTTTTGTTAGGTATGATAATTTAGTGAGTTTCTTTATTGTGGCTTATGGTGATTTATCGGGATAGGCACGTTTGTATGCCTTTATGAAATGCACGCCATTGCGGAAAGTCCTATTTAAGTTTAGCGGTTTTCTGGAGGCTTTTATTTAGTCTTTATTTGCATTTTTATTTAATTTTAATTTTTTTTTTTTTTTGATTGTGTATGCTCAATCAAAAAAACTACTTATAGTTTTTATTGTATTTGTTGGTATATTGGCGTGGTTAGATGACATATGGCAAATAATTTAATGAAATGTTCTGTCTTGTAATTTTTATTTACATTTGCATACCTAATATTGTATACAATCAAGTATTTTCTAACTGAACAGACAGCTGTGCTGTTGGACAGTTTGTTGCGCCACTTCTTGTTCCCAGCGATAGCACTAGGAAGTGGTGTGTGGCGGGCGTTTTGGGGGACTGTCCTTTGTAATTTTGACGTTCGAAAAGTGCTGATTCTCAGCCTAATTTGAATAAATGACTTTTGATTTTATTTGATTTGATTTCAGTGGCTAACAAACAGCTACTTCGGCCCGCGTTGCAGTTAGCACAGATATTGGTCCAACAGTTGCTACATTTTAGCAGGACAGCGCACGCACTGCAACTCGCGCACATATGCTGCCAATTAGCCAAATATGTTGATGAGAAGTACGTATCAAACTAGTTTTACTATTTTAGTCGTTTCTAGGTTCTGCCCGCGAGTTCGTTCGCGTAAAATTATTTAACCCCAGACCCAACCCGTCTTGCCTCCTTTTTCGAGGATGTCATGTCTGCAAATGAGGCGGCCGAGCGGGAGAGAAAAGCCGTATCGTCTATCCCCTCCCGCAGGGTCACCTGCGGGAGGGGAGAGACGATACGGCTTTTCTCGGGCGCCCGGTGCGTCTGCACCGAGCGCCCGAGAAGGGTGCGGCACGATCTGCGACCTCCATGAGAGGCGGCCTGCGGGCGGCGGATTGGGGGCTCCTCGTGCGGCCAAGCAGGCCCGAGCTGGCGCCAGAGTGCCACGCGCGCCACTCGAGTAGGGGCGACCATTGTGGGAATGGCTGCACGGGAGGTGGGACCTGCTGAGGAACAGCGGGTCGAGGCCTGTCGGGGGAGCGGTGAATGCTTACGCGAATCCCGCACCCCCGGCCATAAGCAGAGGTGGAACACCGCGGTGGTTTTAGCCGGTAAGAGTCCGGTATACCCCTCTGTCAGCCCCACGATGGAGTGAGTCCATGAGGATTGCCACCGCGAAGCCAAAAAAAAGAAACGCATCCCGTTGCATCGCATCGTCTGCCCGCGCTATTAGTACGTTTTCGCGTTCTTTCTTACGTTTTGCGCGAGTCCTAAATGTCCTAGCGTGATCTATACTAATTATAAAGAGACTACCTGCGCCCCGCGGTTTCACCCGCATAAGTTTTGATCCCGTGGGAATATCGGGATAAAAAGTATCCTATATGTTAATCCCGGTTATAAACCATCTGTGTGCCAAATTTCATCCAAATCAGTAGTTTCTGCGTGAAAGAGTAACAAACATCCATCCATCCAAACAAACTTTCACGTTTATAATATTATATTATAGTAGGATAAAATTGGTTTGTTTGTAAGTTTGTATGTAGGGAGTAATCTCCGGAATTACCGGTCGGATTTGAAAATCTTTTTGCATTTGGTAGGTAGCCCAATTCTCGAGGAAGGCTAAAGACTTTTTTAAACACTTACTTCTTCCCCCAACTTCGTCTGGGTGAACAGGGGGTCTACTCCGAAGTAATATCGGCCGAATGTTCGGCCGTTTCCTGCTATGAAGTTACTCTTTGGTTCGGTCGGTTCCGATCCTACACTCCTACACTCTTTCGAATATTGACTATGGTCCCGACCCAACTGAGCCGATCCGAATTTTTTTCGAATTTTTAATAATATTCAGTTCGGCCATGTGTCGGTCCGATCCGAACATTCGCACTTTGCACTTCGGAGTAGGCCCCCTGATTTTGTCCGCTATTAGATTTCTATAATCCAAAGAAGAAATTGGATACTTTTGCCAGATTTTGTGCCGAATATTCCCAGTCGCCCCCACACGGATTGCCACCAGGTGGCAATCGGGAATAAAATTCCCAGTTGCCACCGGGTGACGATTGGGAACTTATTGCCCCCACTTCAAATCGCTGTACATTACTAAAACCCACCCCTGTTCTTTCAGTTGCCTGTGCCAGGGGCCACGGTAACTCTTTCGAACAACCCGCGACACTGGCAGGCATCAGACCTAAACGACCCCATCAGTTAGTGCTGACATCTCTTTGAGGCGCGCGTGGAACACAACGCTTCTTCGACCCGGGCCTAGTCCTTACTGGACGGCGAGCTACCCCTTAGCACACAGACGCGATATTCCAGCACTGTTTTTGTCCACAGAGAAATCTACCTCCGTAACGCAGGCGTATTAATCTCCCACATGGACAAGCCTAGCGCTCCACTGCAAGAAATAATATCTCAAGCTACAGAATACTGGCCAGACATCATTGAAGCTGTGGACAGCTTGGAAACTGCTGTTGTGTTCGTGTGTGACGCAGCTGTAAGTAGCTTTAGGGTTATTTACATGCCGAAGATACCTCACTGCGACATCTCGCAGTCGCGGCTTGACTCGATGCCACCTCCATGTAAAACAAACGCGTGCTATTTAGACACGCACACATATGCCGAGGAATACGTCACTGCGATACCTCGCAGTCGCGGCTTGACTCGATGCCACCTCCATGTAAAACAAACGCGTGCTATTTAGACACGCACACATATGCCGAGGAATACGTCACTGCGATACCTCGCAGTCGCGGCTTGACTCGATGCCACCTCCATGTAAAACAAACGCGTGCTATTTAGACACGCACACATATGCCGAGGAATACGTCACTGCGATACCTCGCAGTCGCGGCTTGACTCGATGCCACCTCCATGTAAAACAAACGCGTGCTATTTAGACACGCACACATATGCCGAGAAATACGTCACTGCGATACCTCGCAGTCGCGGCTTGACTCGATGCCACCTCCATGTAAAACAAACGCGTGCTATTTAGACACGCACACATATGCCGAGGAATACGTCACTGCGATACCTCGCAGTCGCGGCTTGACTCGATGCCACCTCCATGTAAAACAAACGCGTGCTATTTAGACACGCACACATATGCCGAGGAATACGTCACTGCGATACATCGCGGGCTAAGGGTTTTGAAGGTTCGTGGCGTACGTAAGGGTCAGCCATTTTGTTTTTTTTTTTTTTCAAAATGGCGGCTTCGTTTAAAGTCTATATAAATCGATAGCTGACATCCAAACCCCGTAAAGAGTTACGTTTCCGAGATTTTTCAACGCTGGTATTGTTAACTCAAGCCATTTATTTCAATTAAACCATTTACAGGCACTTTTGAATTGTCAAAATTAAATAGTCTGTCAGTTAGTCAGAAAGTTAAGTCTAGCCCATTCCAAAACGTAGATCTCTATGGAGAAGAACGGGCAGGAAACTCCAAAGAGTCGTCCTCTTCTTCTTCAAATCAAAATATTATTACAAAATCCTGGGTACATTATTCTTGTTGCTTCTATATGTGAGAACAATGTAAAGAAAAACGAATAAAGTAACAATTCAAAATATAAAATTGATAATAAGCCCTGGCAGTTTAAGGTGGATGCTCCAAGGTAGCCCGCGAAATTCAACTTTTCTTACGATTTTTGCAATTTGCTGGTCAGTACTAAGTTGTACGTTGGTTAAAATATGATTCGCGGCCGTAACACATATTATGTATTTACAGAATTATAATCATTAGAATCAGTAATACAACTTGTTAAGTTAGCATAATCCTAAAATGTCAAGATTTCATGAAATAGTCATTCAGTAGGATTACTTGATCTTAGAGAGTGTTGAGTGTTGATGAGTTTAATGATTATAATTCTGTAAATACATATTTGTTACGGCCGCGAAACATATTTTAATCAACGTACAATTTAGTACTGACCAGTAAATTGCAAAAAACGAATTTCGCGGGGTACCTTGGATGGATGGATTGGATGCATCCACCTTAAGAGATGACCAGTCGCAACCAACGGCGTCCGTTCACGAACATGACGCGATTCACGATTGTACAGTCAACAGCAAAAGTAGATGATCAAAATCAGAAATTCAATACTAATGAACGGAGTTCGCGTCAGAACCGTGTGGCGTCGAAGTGGTTAAAAAGTATGTGATTGTAAATTAAACCCAACATTTACTACTAGTACAGTTGCCATATATTCGTGAACTCCGTTCATTAGTATTGAATTTCTGATTTTGATCATCTACTTTTGCTGTTGACTGTACCCTATCCGTATACCCGCGCTGCGACATTTATTTTTTAAATGTCGCAGCATCATGCTGTGATAGGAGCCTTTTGGCCTCGTATAGGACTTTGTTTTATTTTTCTTTTTTGTTACTTTTAATAAAAATATAATCTGATTTTTTATGTTTGACTGTGTTTAGTTAAGTTTGTCTGTCTTCCTGTAGGAGTCGTATTATATACTTTTTTCTTTCATTATACATATATTTTCAGATATATTACAGTAAAATCGGAACAGTGGGTCTTTCAGCGAAGTTGGTGCAGTTAGCTCAAAGTAGACTATTAAAATCGTACGAGAAATATACTGATATCAATCGTAAGTATTATTTATTTGCCGACATTGAAGTTTAAAAGGAGGGTGCTGTGTTTCATGCAATAAAACGTATTTATTTATACTTGTATGTGTGGTGCAAATGATTAATTTAAGTTGGCTATTAATAAATAATTAGAGGGGCTTGTCACGGCTTGTGGCTAAGTAATAACAGCCGCACGGGTCGATCGATCAGGTTAAGCTACGCTGGCCGCGGTTGATCCGCGGATGGGTGACCATCAAACCCCTTCGTGCATCGGAAAACACGTTAAGCCGTTAGTCCCGGCTGTCATTCTTGGATCTTTAACAGTCGTTACGGGTCGTCAAAAGCCCGAAAGTCTGACAACCAGTCTTATTAAGGGGTATCGTATTACCCAGTAACTGGGTTGTGGAGGTTAGATAGGCAGTCGCTTCATGTAAAATATTGGTCTTCGGCTGCATGCGGTGAGACTGGAAGCTGACCCCAATATAGTTGGGGAAAGGCCAGGTAGATGATGATGTATAAATAAGTAGTTGGTTTTAACTTGATGTTGTTTTAAGTTACTTGAATAATCACTTTTAGTGTAAATCATAAAAAAATCTATTTTGTAACCATGCCATGCCCATGGCCATGTGGCCCATAGAATTTCACTGAAACAAATATTTTGATTTTGCTTCCAGTGGATTTAGCAGTCGGCAGACTTATGGAAGCACAGACTCGTCTCTGCCGAGATTCAGGTCTCAGCACCATGAGTGCCGTCAACGGCACGCAACGGCATTACTTGTCTATATGTAATACTGGTAAGTCTAGCTCCAATTCTTTTGATTAAGGGGGTTGCGTTATCAACCCGCAAATTCGAAAGGACATCATTCATTTCGTATCTAAAAGGACAATGTTCATGGATGTATGGAATCCCGTACCATGCTGCATCAAAGTCAAACTTTGTTTTTTATAAACTACGCTTATCATATTAACACGTACAAAAGTTCTTTTTGTAAACAAAACCCGGGTTTCGGAGATTTTAAAAAAAGAACCTAAATAACCTGAAAACTAGGTACTTTATTTTGTTTGAAATGTCATTAACGAACGGCCATTATTGCTCTAAAAAAAATATAATCGTATAAATAAAAATTCTATTTTATTTTATTCTAGTTATTTTTAATTAATGTAGAATCGGCAAAGTACCTATAATTTTATTGCACGTTTTTTGAAAGACGTAATCATGACACTCAAAATTCCAAGGTTATATTAATCATATCATTTGAAACGGAACGTCATGTAAAGGGAATAAAACAGTATCAACACGTTTTTACTTTAAATTAAATACCCTGCTCAAAAATAAATCAATATCGTAAAAAATTATTATAATATTTTGATCTTGATGCATGAGACTTTTTGGTACGACTGTTGGTCACTTCCTTATACAGCGCCGGCCAGAAAAAAAAAATACTACTGTGTTATGGGAAATGAGCAGTTTTGACTATTACAACGAAAGTAACCCCCCGCTTCCGTATTAACCTCCCGGCTGCTATCTGAGATTGAAAATGACAAAAATCATATTTTAATATCGTGTCATTAATGGTCTTCTTATTCCATGATCGACGGCCATTTGTAACAATGGCGCCGATTCCCTTGTTCACAAACCTAACTAAATTTAAGTTCAGTGCAACTTTTACTTTCTATTTCGACAACACGGTTAGTGCAGTGGCTGAGCGATCGGACTGCTGCGCTGCGTGTCGCGGGTTCGATTCCCGCACGGAACAAATATTTGTATGACCTATATGTATTTGTTCCGAGTCTGGGTGCTTTTCTATCTATAATATGTATGTATTTACAAAAAAAAAAATGTATATAAGTAGTTTATCAGCCATCTTGTTACCATAACACAAGCATTAGGTTGCTTAGCTTGGGACTAGATGGCGCTGTGTGAAATGTCCAGGGATATTATTATATTATTAAGAAAAGGACAAAAGATAAATATTAGTTTAGTCCTGTCAAATTTTTCAGCGCCTGAAGTAAATTGACGTATTATTTATTAGTCGCCATGTTTTTAATCACGTCTGGTCTGTGGAGTATGTTTCACTCCCTCTCACAGAGCGGAGGTCCGTGTCCCAACAGTGGGAACATAGGCTCATTATGATGAATTAAATAATTCGGTCTTTTTTTAGGCGTACCTCGAAAGGAAAAAACGGAACCCTTATAGGATTACTTTTTTGTCCGTTCGTCCGTCTGTCTGCCAAGACACTTTAGACTTTTTCTCAGGAACGCGTAGAGGTATCAAGTTGGAATTTATATTAAATACTCAGGTCTACTGACCCTTGAAGCTGTGAAAAAATCAAACTTCTAAGCCAACGTAATCAAAACATACAGCCGTTTATGCCGCAAATTTTCGACACTCGCAAGGGAATCAAAACCTACAGGGTACTTCACGTGAACTCAGAATGTTGAAATTTGGTACGAAGCAACGTCTTATAGCACAGATAAAGGAAAAATTGTGAAAACCGTAAATTTTTAGTTACATACCTACAAATTTGTACGGAATTCTCGGTGCGCGAGTCCGACTCGCATTTGACCGGTTTTTTATTGCCAAATGCGCTTGCTCTGGACCCCGATCTCGCCTGAGAAGTAGAACACTCATAACATGGTTTTGTATGAAAATTATAATGTATTCAGCCTCAAAATGGTCCGCCCGTCGCCTGTTCTCCCTGACGCTCAAGCAGCGCACGGCGCGCAGCAGCGTGCGCGCCGTGCGGCGCCTGCGCGCGCTGCAGCTGTGGCGCCGCGCGCGCTGCGCCGCCGCCGCCGCGCTGCCGGCCGGCGCGGCGCCCGCGCAGGCGCGCCTGTTCGCCGGCATCGTGCACGTGCACAAGTGCGACGATGCTCAGGTAAATGTTCTCCCTGACGCTCAAGCAGCGCACGGCGCGCAGCAGCGTGCGCGCCGTGCGGCGCCTGCGCGCGCTGCAGCTGTGGCGCCGCGCGCGCTGCGCCGCCGCCGCCGCGCTGCCGGCCGGCGCGGCGCCCGCGCAGGCGCGCCTGTTCGCCGGCATCGTGCACGTGCACAAGTGCGACGATGCTCAGGTAAATGTTCTCCCTGACGCTCAAGCAGCGCACGGCGCGCAGCAGCGTGCGCGCCGTGCGGCGCCTGCGCGCGCTGCAGCTGTGGCGCCGCGCGCGCTGCGCCGCCGCCGCCGCGCTGCCGGCCGGCGCGGCGCCCGCGCAGGCGCGCCTGTTCGCCGGCATCGTGCACGTGCACAAGTGCGACGATGCTCAGGTAAATGTTCTCCCTGACGCTCAAGCAGCGCACGGCGCGCAGCAGCGTGCGCGCCGTGCGGCGCCTGCGCGCGCTGCAGCTGTGGCGCCGCGCGCGCTGCGCCGCCGCCGCCGCGCTGCCGGCCGGCGCGGCGCCCGCGCAGGCGCGCCTGTTCGCCGGCATCGTGCACGTGCACAAGTGCGACGATGCTCAGGTAAATGTTGTTGTTTAACTATTTCACCATTTTTTCTTAGCCATTGCCACTGACCTATAATATATTATACAAGTACGCTGGACTAAATATACTATACGAAATGACAGTTGTTTTTTGTGCCGATTCAAAGCGCCCCCTCGATCGTCTCAGGAACTAAAATTGATACATTGTTGCAAATGGCCGTCGGGTTGTTTTGGTACATCTCTAATGGTTTAGTAGATCTAAATCGTGGAACAAGACTCTTTTTGTGTATTTTGTATTTACTACGAGATATTTAGAACATTTTTATCATATATATCTTTTATATGAGTATGCGCATTTTGTGAAACTCGCTACCAAAAATATTAGTTCCACAGACGCTCACGTTGCTGTCAGCGCCAAAATAGCAAAAATCGAATGTATTCTTTTTGTCATATATAGTATGAAGTCCAGCGTACTTGTAGCGTATATAGGTCGCATGAGTGGTCGCCATTTTCAAAATGGCGCGACAGTAGGTATGCCACAGATCTTCAAATCCCTTTCTACGCTAGGGGGATCTTGAATTATGTTTTGAATACATGCTTACGGTTTGCGCGTCGATGTATGCCACCCTGTATAATCTGTAAAAAAAATATAATCAAAAAACCTAAAAAAAAAATGTGATGATGAGAGATGAGTGAGAGTGGTGGTGATGAGTTTATGGAAAAATAACTTAATTCCTACACAATAAAGTTCAGTTTACGCTAAAAATTCAAACATTTTTATAACGTTTTCAATAGTGCTAGTTACTCTGAAATCAACTTAATTGCCATTGAAATAAAGTTGATATTTGTTTAACTTGAAATAACATCAATTTGAAATTAGACTTTAGGTAGGTAGATACCTACGTTTCGATTCTCACAAGCCGTGGAATACCTCTCCACTCCTCAAGCACCTCAGGATATGTTGCCCCATTGTTGCTAAGTCACTATGTGCTAGACCCCTTGTTGCTACGTCACTATGTGCTAGCCCCCCTTGTTGCTACGTCACTATGTGCTATCCCCCTTATTGCTACGTCACTATGTGCTAGCCCCCTTGTTCCTACGTCACTATGTGCTATCCCCCTTATTGCTACGTCACTATGTGCTAGCCCCCTTGTTCCTACGTCACTATGTGCTATCCCCCTTATTGCTACGTCACTATGTGCTAGCCCCCTTGTTCCTACGTCACTATGTGCTATCCCCCTTATTGCTACGTCACTATGTGCTAGCCCCCTTGTTCCTACGTCACTATGTGCTACCCCCTTGTTGCTACGTCACTATGTGCTATCCCCCTTATTGCTACGTCACTATGTGCTAGCCCCCTTGTTCCTACGTCACTATGTGCTATCCCCCTTATTGCTACGTCACTATGTGTTAGCCCCCTTGTTCCTACGTCACTAGGTGCTATCCCCCTTATTGCTACGTCACTATGTGCTAGCCCCCTTGTTCCTACGTCACTATGTGCTATCCCCCTTGTTGCTACGTCACTATGTGCTATCCCCCTTGTTGCTACGTCACTATGTGCTAGCCCCCTTGTTCCTACGTCACTATGTGCTAGCCCCCCTGTTGCTCCGTCACTATGTGCTAGCCCCCTTGTTCCTACGTCACTATGTGCAAGCCCCCTTATTGCTTCATCACTATGTGCAAGCCCCCTTATTGCTTCGTCACTATGTGCTAGCCCCCTGTTGCTCCGTCACTATGTGCTAGCCCCCTTGTTGCTACGTCACTATGTGCAAGCCCCCTTGTTGCTTCGTCACTATGTGCTAGCCCCCTTGTTGCTACGTCACTATGTGCTAGCCCCCTTATTGCTACGTCACTATCGATCTAAACTTATGCGGGTAAAACCGCGGAGCGCAACTAGTTACCGTATATAAATATTTATTTTCCAGGTAAAAATCGACAATCGCCTAAAGTACATCCTAGGCCTGCCGCCATCAAACGACCAGCCTTCTACAGCAGTAGAACCAAAAATTGAAATGTTTGCGCCTAAGCAGGACTTCGAAACAATGCTAGAATGCCAATCATTCAAGTCCCAAGTCAGTCCGACGCGGAAATACGTCACTATACCAGGTTTCAAAATGCCCGAGTTCTTCAGGCATAATTCCTGCGACTGTTATGCCTGTATTAATCCTTTTTGCCCGATAATTGCTTATGAAACAGGCGGATTGGAAGCCTCAATGTATTTTCGGGCAAACGAGCTTGAAATTGCTGGGAATTATTTCAATGGGGTTTTAAATACGTTTAGTTATTTTGAACCGAAGTTGAAAGACGTGTTAAAGTCTTATACGGAATTGGACTTTGAGAAATATGTAATTGATTACGTTAAAAGATTGTTTGAAGAACAATTCAGGAGAGTACAGGTTGAGGTTCTGATAGAAGCATCATTTTATGAGCTTAAAAAGGCAAATTTTGAAGCAGCCGATGATTATATAGTTACAATTCATGAAATTTTACAAGATTTAGAGGACAAGGACTGTTATTTGACTAATGAAGTCATGAATTTAATGATAGCATCGGCTAAAGTTAGAAATGTAGGCAAGAAACAAGAATTCGACCTAGAAGCCGAGTTTGAAAACTTAAAATTAAGTCCGAAAGTGAAGACAGAAGGGCATAAAACCCCGGTATCGAAAGCGAAACTGCCTCAATTGTCCGCGAGAAAAGTTAAAGACGAAGAACTACCGAAAAAACGAAAGGTCATCAAACTAAATCTAGACGAAAACAGCTCAGACGAAAAGGAAGCCGACAAACCTAAACCCAGAAAAAAGGTATCCGAATTTAAAATACCGGTTCCCGTTACTTCAAAACCCGTTTTTGAAAACCTGACACCCAGAACGACCCGAAAACCGGTTATAACAGTAACCGATACAACAAAAACTCCAAAAGTGGACAAACATGATCAGTTAACCGAATTTTTTACGCCTCAATCGACTCCAGAACAGTTCTTCACTCCTTTGAACACTATAAAAACATATTCTAAGTGCTTGAGAAAAGGCATTGTGAAGAATTTAGAAAATGAGTTCTCTACGCCTAAGACTAGGTTGGAGAAGGAGAAAGCGAAAGGCTTAGAGCTTCCAACTAGGTCGGGAAGGAAGGAAGACAAAGATAAGACTCTTCGGAGGGCAACCAGCCCAGGGAAGTTGACTGGTAATAGAACCCGCCCGCGGAGGCGAGGAGTTGAATGATAAATTACTTAGAATAAAATGTATTGGGAATTTTATTTTTGTTTTCTTTTGCTACATAACATCCCTGGCGGAGCATGGTTTTCATTGCCACACGCCTGCTAGTTACCTGCTAGTGTAGCCTAGATTTTCTTTTGTCCATTGGGGCATGTTACATTTGTCAATATTATCACGATCCTAATATCGCGATATCGCAAGTATTGAACACGATACCGTGATACGGCCTATTATACCATCAATATTACCACGGTATCGTGATATTATTGACAATGTAACATGCCCCATTCAAATCAAAAATGTTTATTTATGAGAATATGGTACAGTAGATGTTACAATATTAGTTCCATCATATGCTGCCATAATATGGCGTACAAATCAGATCATCACCGTTATAGGTACAGTCAGCGTCAAAAATATCGGGACGAACAGACTGTTCAAAATGATCTAAGCAACTATGATAATGAAATATTAACTCAATGACACAAGGAATGTTTCAGAATGAAGACAGTACACGACAAATGTCATTCTGACAAGAACTTTATCCAATTGAGACAAAGTTTAATTTCCTTAGTTGTTGAGATCATTTTGAACAGTCTGTTCGTCCCGATATTTTTGACGCTGACTGTACCTATAACGGTGATGATCTGTTGATGGGAGTGACAAGTTAATGGGAATTATGAAAAAGAGTAAATAATACATGTTTCTGCTTTGAATCACTTTAATCATAATAAAATTTCACAAATCAACGATTGATACATAGGATGTGTGTCTAAACGTGCCGAATAATTACGTGTCGCTGCGACGGAGACCGCGGTTACTGGCGGTGCCTCGCGGCCGGACCAACTTGCTGGATAAAGCACCTTTGACGCGCGCCTTGCATACACTTAACGAAATCGCGGAAAGGGCAGATTTATTTACCTGTTCTCTGAATGAGTTCACAAAAATTACTTTACATGTGATAAGCTGTACTTAATGGAAAATATATTGTTTAATACCACGCTACCGATTTGTACCTGTAATGATAGTTGTGTTGGGAATAATAAATATGTCGGATCATTTCTCGTTATCATCAGGCACATTTTAATTACTGTGGGCGTACTATGAGTAGTGTTGGTTATAGCGCAATAGCGCAACGGTTTGCAGTTCAAATCAGATTATAATTTACGAACAAGTTAGTCAAACTAGCGAATCAGACACTGTAGATAGACAACTCGACGATACGGAACGCGAGACAGTTTCTAAGCACATGTCCGTACGATATCCAATGTTTCGATGTTTTCGAGAGCTCTGGTCACACCGCTCTTGTCGCTGTAGCTCTCGAACACCTACAAAAACTCTTTCTAGACTCTGTGTAGCGCCACGAGATAGCGCTGGCGATGGCGTTCCGAATAGTCAAACGAATGACTCCGACAAATAAATAAATAACCACGATAACCAAATGGTATACGAATATGCTATAGTATACGCCATTGCCACCAGGTGGCGCTCAAAAGAGTCTAGCCTGAGTTCGTGGGCGTTAACGAGAGCGCTACAGAGCGGTGTGGAGCTCCCTTGGATCATCGGACATCAAACGGACAACATGTGCTCAGAAACTGCTCGCGTTCCGTACGGTTGAGTTGTGTACTTCTAAGCCAGCAGGCTACCCGAAACTGTCAAATTTTCCCAATCAACCTTGAACTTTAATGATTTAGCGATAAAGATGAAAATCTATTAAAGAAATTTGACAGATTATAGTGATTAATTTGTTCTTAAAATTATAATTTGATTTGAACTGTAAACGTTTTTCTATTCTGCAATAACGAACACAACCCATAATGCGCCCACAGTAGTTAAAATATGACTGATTATAACAAGATACACATACCTTTTCTGTCATAATATTGTTACGAGCTTCGGGTTCGTGACAATAAAAACTGCCGATATAAATTACCAAAAATTACACTAAACTAATAACAGCTCAAACACTAATAATAAAACACAATCGTTCTTAAGTCGCACTTGAAGATCGCTTTCGATGTATTCGCCTGTATCGCTGATCCAAGACTGACTGCTCGCTTTTTTTTTGTTTTATACAGGGTTATTTTTCAAAGACCACCCAAATTTAAGGATGTGGTACAGACCATCAAACTGAACAACTTTCTCCGTGGGACCAACATCGTAATCGCAAATAAAAATTCAGCCGTCCCATACATTTAGGTCGAGTAGGTATTGAAGTTTTCTATGGGACAGTTGATAAAATTTTCGCGATTACGCTATTTGTCCCATGGAGAAAGTTGTTCAGTTTGATGGTCTGTACCACATCCTTAAATTTGGCTGGTCTTTGAAAAATAACCCTGTATATGGCATATCGTAGTTGACCTTGAGAGGTCGTGACTACTTAACCGGACTATCCTGTGGTTGCCTTAAGTTCAAGCCTCCAGCCAGGGCTTAAAACTAATTAGAAATTAAGCGACTGCACGCCAAGGGCACCCCCTGTGGGGTACGAACCTCGGCTTAGGGCGTCGCTGGGAGAGGGCAGCAAAGGGCCAGGCTGGATCGAATTTAACTGACTGCTCGCGGCTAACGTGCCGCAGACAGTTCCAGAACCTTCTATTGTCGAAACATCTAGAATGTTCGAGTACATACCGCCCCCACTGACCAGATCTATTAGTATTAGTAGAGGATCTATTAGTTCTGTTACTCGATACTAGATGGCGCTAGTGGTAAAGTAGTTCCTCTTCTTAATACTAGATGGCGCTAGTGGTAAATTAGTTCCGCTACTTAATACTAGATGGCGCTAGTGGTAACTAACGTCACCATGTACCAGGTATTAATTGTGGCGCGCAACAATATATAGCGGAGGCATTTCGATTTCTTCATTATCAGAATGGTCGGACATGATCATCGTCTGCCTAGCCTTTTCCCAACTATGTTGGGTTCGGCTTCCAGTCTAACCGGATGCAACCGAATACCAGTATTTTACATGGAACGACTACCTATCTCCATCTTACCTCCACAACCCAGTTACTGGGTAATACAATACGATACCCCTTAGTGAGACTGGTTGTCAGACTTTCGGGCCTCTGACTACCCGTAACGACTGTCAAAGATCCACGTATGACAGCCGGGACCAACCGCTTAGCGTGCTTTCTGAGGCACGGAGGAGCAAGACTCCTCCGTGCAGGAGCAAGAGTCCTCCGTGTAGGAGCAAGACTCCTCCGTGTCTCGAAAAGCACGCTAAGCGGTATATAAAGATAGTCACCCGTTCACAGACCAACCGCGGCAAGCGTAGCTTAACCTGATCGATAATAATAATACCATCCATCCCCGAGCCGGGTCCCCGCTACCGGTGGTTGTGTGCAGCGCATGAGATGGACTCAGTCTATGAACGAGAACGTCATGCGCGCATATTACAGGTCTACAGAGGGGGGAACTAACCTCACTGCGTACCGTGATAGGATGCTGTCTCTGTTCCAGGAACTGGAACCAACCGTCAACGTCTCGGCCCAACGACTGTCGGATCAGGTGCGGGTCATCCAACGTAATCACAGGTTGGACGACATCGCACTTGATAGGCTGCGCTCAGAGTTACTGAGCAACCAAATCGTCTCGTCTCTGACACAAACCGCGGCACCAGCGTCAATTACTGATGCCACCCCGCCGCGGTCCAATCATGTTGAAGAAGATGATGATAGGGTTGACACAGTAAGTAGCCAGTGCAACGTCCGACTGAGGAGCGCACTGGAGGATGTGTTTCGCGAGTATAGATCCACTCCAACCGAACTTAGACCCCGAACACCACGGCTACCTATGCACAAAAAAAATAGGGCGCTGGTGTGTGCCTTGGACTCGCAGCTCAAGAACTCGAAGCTCTTCGAGAGCAGCGAGGATCTTGTTGATACACACTCGATCCTGTATTGCGCGGCTGTGGCGGCATGTCGTTTAGCTAACGTCAAGTTTCCCAATTGTGACGTAGCTACTCGACCAAAACCAGCCATACCAGCCTGGCAATGCAGGATCGAACGTCGTATCGATGGGGCCAGGGTACTCATCGGCAAACTATACTGCTTCAGGGAGGGCAATAAACGACTACGAGTGATGCGCTTTGTAAGACAGGCATTTTCGGGGACTGGAATCAGCCCTCGGGAATACATGTCCAATGTCACAGAGCGCATCGACTTCCTGAAGCAGGCAGTTTGTGCATGGGCGAGTCATATTCGGCGATATAAGCGGCGGATTGATCGGTACACGCAGAATCGCATGTTCCAGAGCGATGAGAGGTGGGTATATAGAGCTTGGGAGCGACCTGAACAAAACGTGACAGACGTGTGCCGCCCGGATGATGCCACCACGAGTGCATTCTGGCGCAGCATCTGGTCGGTGCCCGTCTGTCACGCTGAGGGTGGCTGGATGCGGGATATCGAGCGAGTATGTGAAACTATACCAGAAATGGAACCAGTCTTAATTACACCATTAGACGTAGCCAGAGCAGTCCGTCCGTTACCGAATTGGAAATCACCGGGACCGGACGGACTGTATAACTTTTGGTTAAAATGGCTAATTAGTTCACACACTTGCCTGGCATCTCAGTTCCAGTCATCCTTAGAGTCTGGGTCGCTACCACAGTTTCTAACAATAGGCGTTACCCACCTGCTCCATAAGTCAGGTAGTCCCGCGGAACCCAAGAATTATAGACCGATCACGTGTTTGTCGACGGTTTATAAACTTCTTACATCCATTTTGAGAGCGAAAATTAACACGCACATTGACAGTAACTCGATTATGTCTGCCTCTCAAAATAGATGTAGGAATGGGTCCCGCGGTACTAAGGAGCTACTCCTCATAGACATGGCCATTAGCCAACAGGTTCGCCGATCCCGTAAGAATATGTCGACATGTTGGATAGATTATTATTATTAGATGGATAGATATTTAAATGTTTAGTTATTAAGTATTAAAATAGTAAAATAAAACTTTTGTGATGGGAAAATAAATAAAAATTATTATTATTATATTATTATTATTATAAGAAGGCCTACGACTCGGTGCCACATACATGGCTCATGAGGGTGCTGGAGTTGTACAAAATAGATACAACTCTACGCACCTTCCTTGGGTTGTGTATGGGGCAATGGAAGACGGTCCTTCGCTATCCAGGGTGTCGACAGATCCAGGGGAATGATGAGCCTGTATGGATTAAGCGGGGAATATGTGTCTATATATGTGTCTCAAACTGTCGCCCTGAAGCGACAGTTTGAGTCCACTTTGGTTCTGTTTGGCCCTGAATCCTCTAAGCACACTGCTGGAGGACTCAGGTCTCAGGTCGAGGAGCGGTGGTCAGATCATATCTCACCTCCTCTACATGGATGATTTGAAACTCTTTGCCCCCAACAAATTGCATCTGGTGGAGCTACTGAAGTTAACTGAAACTTGCAGTAGTGCCATCAGGATGGAATTTGGTGTGGACAAATGTGCAGTCATGCATGTAAAGGGGGGAGAGATTATGGAATCAGAGGGAATTCCACTTTCGGATTCCATACACCTTAGATCCCTCTCCTCATCCGAAAGCTACAAGTATTTGGGTATGTCGGAATCGTTAGGCATCAACGATGCCGACATGAAGCAATCGTTGAAGGAGCGCTTCTTTTGTCGCCTGAAGAAGGTATTAATTAGTCTTCTTTCGGGCGGAAATAAGGTGCGCGCCTTCAACGGTTGGGTCATGCCGGTTTTGATGTATTCTTTCGGCATACTCAAATGGACTCAGACTGAACTCGACGCCCTGGATAGAAGGGTCAGTACACTGCTGACCGCAAACCGGATGCATCACCCACGATCATCGGTGATGAGACTGTATATCCCGCGGAAGTGTGGGGGTCGAGGCTTTTTAAATGCGAAGACCCTCCACAACCGCGAGGTGTGCAGTCTCAGGAAATATTTTTTAAAAGCCGAAGTGGGTATGCACCGTGATGTGGTCGCAGTGGACAAGGGGCTCACCCCGCTTTCCATGGCGAAAGAGAACTGGCGCAAACCTGTAATACTTACTACCGATGACCGCAAGAAGGTATGGCAAAGCAAGGAGCTTCACGGGCGCTTCTATCGGGCTCTTCATGAGCCCGGTGTAGATTTCTTAGCGTCCGTATCCTGGCTGCGTTTTGGTGACCTCTTCGGAGAAACTGAAGGTTTTGTCTGTGCAATTATGGACGAAGTTATCTTGACGAATAACTACCGGAGACATAATATGAAGGACGGGACGGCTGACGTGTGTCGGGCATGCCACCGCCCGGGTGAGTCCATCAGACATATTATCTCTGGTTGTTTTCGTCTGGCTAACAGCGAGTACTTGCACAGGCATAACCAAGTAGCCAGGATTATTCACCAGCAACTTGCTTTGAAATATTAACTTGTCAACTCTGAGGTACCATATTACAAGTATGTGCCCGACCCAGTTCTCGAAAATGACCATGTCACGTTGTACTGGGATCGGTCTATCATCACTGACAGGACTGTTGTCGCCAACAAACCTGATATAATGGTGATAGATCGATTAGTGCGCCGCGCAATGATTGTCGATGTTACCTTTCCACATGACGGGAACCTCGTGAAAGCTGAGAAAGATAAACAAATCAAATATCTCGACTTAGCACACGAGGTTGTTGACATGTGGAATGTGAGCTCGACTGTCATTGTGCCGATTGTCGTATCGGCCAATGGCCTGATGGCCGAAAGCCTCGATCAACATCTATCGAGGCTCTCGTTAGGCGGTTGGATCAAGGGCCTGATTCAGAAGGCAGTACTCCTCGATACGGCTCGCATTGTGAGGAGGTTTCTGTCTCTGGAGCCCTAACCACCGGTAGCTTGGACCCTGCTCCCGACACCGGTGGATCACAATTTTTTTATATTTTTAAATGTTTTTTTTTATACTAATATTTAAAAATGTAATAAAATAAGAAAAATAAATAAATAAACGAAATAATAATAATATTTATTTGCTTAAAACACGGTATAAAAAGGTGTTACAATACAAAATTAGATCATTCATGTTTTGCTTATAATTAAAGCATGCAAAATTGTGCTGTCAACGTTAGTGTTCTAAAAATTCCTTAATACTATAAAAATTATTTTCATTCAACCAGTTATACAATTTAATTTTAAATAGTCTACAATTCAATACTTTTACTGTCTTTGGTAAATTATTAAATACGTACACACATAGCTACACAATTTTTATTATATTTAGCATACCTAGGCGGCTCATCTAGAACAAGTGTTTATTGGTCACGCCGACTTCGTGAACATACCTCTTCTGCTGTTTTAAACAATTCCTTGTGTTTCTTTACAAACATACACACCTCATATATATATAATGACGGTAACGGTAGCAAACCAAGCTTTTTAAATATTGGTTTACATGATTCATCGGACGGAATCCCGTATACATTTTTTCTGGGCGAATCCTCTATTGTGGTCGGTCGATCAACCTGTGCGGCTGTTATTATTTAGCCACGAGCCCCCCCCGGCCGGGTATGATGTCGGATATGAAAGGTAATCGAAATAATAGTCAAAACACAAAGTACAGACGTCCATGAATGCACTTAAGTTCATTTATTACATTAACAATACTTGATTAGGCTATTACGCAATGGTTTTTATTTTGACAGTTCAACAACATTCATTGCGTTAGTTACGTTGTTGAGCAGACACATTTTTCCAACATATGAAGCAATGGATTAGGAATGTCCTTCAAAATTAATCAGATTGAGTTTGACAGTGCGTTTCCCCGCAGATTACAATATGGACACGCTTTAAATTCGATATAGGATGGCAAGACAATCAAGCGTGTCTTGACACAAAAGTGAGCTCCGTAACCAATGATATTCTAGTAAACAGATATGTTATACACTTACAAAATTTGTTCAAAAAAGACAGAAAAAAGTGTTCCGCGCCGAGAGGCAGCACACATACACACTTTTCATTCATTTTACATTTCACTACAAGTAAAAAGGATAGAAAAAGGATAGCTCGATAAAACCAATAAGAAAAAAAGTGACAGCTAGATGTTGCCAATTGCACGTGAATGTAAACAAACATTATTCGGGCCACCAATCACCGCACGTTGGCATCATAGACTAACAAATTAACTACGCAGAAAGTACAAACCGCGTGTACAGAATTTGCAGTCGGGATTTGTGCCTATGCAACGATTAAACACTATTAAAAGGTAGGTAGGTGAAAAATAAAACACGTTTTAAGAAGAAAGAAATATATATATTGTAAAAAAATCATACACCTTCGAAAAGATTTAATTTATTTCTTTTCTGTTTCTTAGAGAGCTTTTTTATTTCGTGAGCGGAATGGAGGCGAACTGTTGTATACTTATCAATTATAGTTTTTTTGTTTAATTTATAATTTAAATATATCAAACAAAATTATAAAGAAAAGTTATTAAAAGGGAAACTAGAACTCTGCTGTAAAGATGACTTTACTGCCTAATATTCGCATCTGTACTTTTATTCTATGTCCGGAGTGCACGCATCCTTGTCGTTCTTACGACAAAAAATGTATTTTCCATCTCTTTCTTTTTTCTAACCTCCTAATATCAGAATATTAGGAAAATAATTGAAATATATTAATAAATTGAAGTATATTGTGTACTTCTGTGTGGTATGAGATCCCTTGTGTTTTATTAACTTTGGTAACATAATTGGTACACTTTTTATATACACAAGATGGCATTTTGGATGATAATTACGTAGTAGCGCGCACCGTCTATCTCGTAGACGTGCGCGACAGAGACTAAAGGCAATACGTCCCAATTAGGACGTTTTCTAGTCTTCACGATTTGCGCGCTCATAACATATCTGTTTACTAAAATATCATTGTCCGTAACATAAATAACATTAACGTTCACAAACCTCACAAATATCAACTGACCAGCCGGCAGCCGATCGATTCTGTAAAGATCTCACCGTGAAAAGTTAGGTGAAGTGAGCTTAGAGTGAGCTGTCAATAGAGTCAATCCCTAGTAGGTATTAGTTGGAATGACAGCTCACTCCACGCTCACTTCACGTAAGTTTTCACGGTGAGATGGTTGCAGAATCGCACTGCTGTAAGCCGTCAACCAAGTGTTGCCAGATCCTATATCGGTCTCACCCACGTCTCACCCAAGCGCATAGAGGGTAGAGGTAATAAGAACCGTCTCATATGGGGGAAAAATCTCGATCTTGATTTATTTTCATTATCTCAAACAAAACTTAACATAGGAATGGCTATTCAATTGCTTGTACATACAATAATTATGAATTCTTCCTAGCCTAAATTGCCTCCAGTAGAAGCGTGGTTCTGTTTTATTTCTCCGTAGATTATTCCACGGACATTGGTGTGGGTTATCTCTATTACCCTAGTTGTTAAATGCCGAACACCTGGTATGGTACTCAGTACTTAAATTTGAGCTTATGTGTATTACTAGTAGGGTTGAAGGTCTGAATAAAACAACCCAACTGTATACTGTTCTATGCAGTGAACGAAAAAAACACTGTTTTTTTCGTTCACTGGTTCTATGCTGATAATATAGTTTCTGAAACTTCAGATGAACCCAACAACATCGTTGCCACGGCCCACGACAACGCTTGCGAGTTCTAAATTTGACGTCAACGCCATCTAGTTACATCTTGCAAAAACTTTATGACAAAAACACATTGTATGGAACTTTTGAGCGGCTTAAGATTCTGCATGATCATTAACACTAGTTTATTATTATCACACTAATCCTACTTAATTTTATACTAAAACGTAAAAGTTTGTATGGATGGATGGATGTTTGTTACTCTTTCACGCAAAAACTACTGAACGGTTTTGGATGAAATTTGGCCCACAGGTGGTTTAACCAGGATTAACATATAGGATACTTTTTATCCCGACATTCCAACGGGATGGTAAATTATGCGGGTAAAACCGCGGGGCGCTGCTAGTTTACTATAATTGTAACGTGTAATTGTTTTATGTCCCAATAAAATAAAAGTTGAAAAAGTGTCCAGCTATAAAATAACATTTCCAAAACCCTCCAAAATGGCGCTAACGTAGGCAAAAGGTATATAGTATGAATGTAGGTACTTATCAGTTGTTGACGGATTGTAGTATGCCGAGTTAGAAAATTTAATATTGGAACGAAGTTCCTTATCGCGCGTTGCGAAAGGGGGCTAGACGGAAAAAATTAAGACCGAAAGTTGGAACGACACTTTTTGCTATAGTTGTAAGCCGTGCGGCGTGCGCGTGTTTCTCTGTCTGTCTCTCTCTCTCTCTTTGAACTTCGTTCCATCCGGGTGTCCCTTGACACCTCTCAAGTTTTTTTTAGTGCCTACTAGAGGGTTACCAGATTGGGTATTCTTTTTCGCAATTGTAAGTAAATATTTGGCTCGTGGAGAATATTTGGAGAGAGGAAAATAATCATGGAGAATTATTTTGGGTATTTTTTATAGTTAAGTAGTCAGAAAGACATTGGTGATAGTTATTATTCTATGAGAGTACACACGACGACATATCAAGCTATACATTTCCAGACTTCTCATTGTACAGACGCCAGCACATCAAGCTACTACAATCTGTCAGATTTCTTTAATAGATTTTCGACTTTATTGCTAAAGCATTAGGTTCAATGTTGATTGGGAAAATCTGACAGTTTCGGGTAGGTTGACCTGCTGGCGTCCGTACAGACGTCTGTACTTAAATGCAAACTTTTTATTAAAAATTGTAGAATTTGTTATATATGTTGTTTCTCAGTAGTACAACTTAGTTAGAATGTATTGATTATTATTATTATTCAGCCACTCTTTTTTTTTTTTTTTTTGGATTACAATCTAGCCTAACAGACTAATAAGTAATTTAACTCTAACTTAATATTTTACGAGATAGATTATGTTATAACTAAGAATAGTGTCAATTTGCACTTTTACACAGTTTCGTAGCACTTTCTTAGGGTCTGATATAATTGATAAAACACTTTGTTCATGTGTTACATGTATAGCACCATTAGCACCGCACTATTATTCATTCACTATATAAATATTACACTAACTCAAATGGTTTAGTTCTCTTTAGCCTACGCACTAAGTCCGTGTTGTCTAGCAGCTGAATTGCCTCGACATTCGACATTCAGCCACTCTTGAATGTCTTTTTTCTTCCAGGACATCTTGGGAATTGTTTAAATTTTTCGAATATTCGACGAATCACGAAAATATTAGGAATTAAGTTAAACCATTTTTATTATTCGTTCTTTACGCAAAATCATTCACTAACCCAACACTATTAGTTTTAGTATGGTAACATTATTTTTCTTTGAACTGTCAAGTTATTGAATATAAT
This sequence comes from Apamea sordens, assembly GCA_945859715.1. Classification (NCBI taxonomy): domain Eukaryota; kingdom Metazoa; phylum Arthropoda; class Insecta; order Lepidoptera; family Noctuidae; genus Apamea; species Apamea sordens. The sequence continues at coordinate 7,797,861 of OX244014.1, forward strand.
TAAGAGGAAACGCGGGTGGTGTTTTTTCTATAGAGACGCTCTTGCCTGTTTTCTTTCTGGTTAATGACCATATATATGGCTATGATTTTTTACAGAATAATAAATGTTATTTACTTGTATGTCCCTATGTATTCCTTTTTGATAATACATTATTTTTATAAGCACTAGAACCCTCAAAAAATGCTCAAAATTGCCTATTTAGACCGCTGTTACCAGAGGCCTATGTACAAATTTGACAACTATTCATGAAAAAAGGAAAACATGGCGATACAGTATACATATATCCTTTTTATCCAGTTTATGAAATATCTATAATATATTGCGAGAGCCAAACCTCGAAAATGTGACATTTTACTTAGGCTATTCAGTCGGATCTGCAGTTGTCCTTATCGCACGAATTAGAGGGCGATAGGCAGAGGCGAGAGGGCAGAGTTTCTTCAAATACCTAATTTTCAAGTCTTTCCGCCCGTATTTCCTCTTAAAGTCGAAGTATAATAACTTTTGGCGCTTTGTTTACCCTGTTGCCACTCTATTTTAACACAGTTTGACGGACACTTTTTCACAATAGAGACAGTGTTCTCCTTATCTGTGCCTTCCATACCCATATGTACTACTTGACGTTTCACGGCCGTAATTCTCTATGAACGAAACCGCGCATAATCAACGCGAGATTGGCGGGATTAGCTAAGAATTGACGTGGTTTCGAGTAAGGAATCGTTATGTGGTCATAGTGAATTAGGGCCCAGCCCCAGCAGTCTCGAGATTCATAGCGATCGCTTTACGACTGAATTCGGTCGCAAAGTCCCGAATTGACAGGTGAAATGTATGGAGTGACAGGACTTTGCGACCGAATTCGGTCGTAAAGTCCCGAATTGACAGGTGAAATGTCTGGAGTGATAGGACTTTGCGACCAAATTCGGTCGTAAAGTCCCGAATTGACAGGTGAAATGTCTGGAGTGACAGGACTGTGCGACCGAATTCGGTCGTAAAGCGATCGCTATGAATGTCGAGACTGCTGGGGCAGGTCAGTAATAATAAAAAGAAGACGTCACTCATAATATGAGTACTTTATCAGCCATCTTGTTACCATAACACAAGCATTAGGTTTCTTAACTTGGGACTAGATAAAACGCTGTGTGAAATGTCCAGGGATATTATTATTATTATAATAGTCATAATTAAAAAATATCAATGTAGACACTGCGACATTATAGTAGTATAGAATAGAATATTATAATACTTTATAATAAAAAAAAGCATCGTAAATGTTATAGATATGAGTGTAGAAATTTTACAAGGAGTGGCACAATCGGCGGTATATATAGTATAATACTAGCTGCGCCCCGCGGTTTCACCCGCATAAGTTTCAATCCCGTGGGAATATCGAGATAAAAAATATCCTATATGTTAGGTTAGGTTATCCTGGTTATAAACAATTTGTGTGCCAAATTTCATCCAAATCCGTTCAGTAGTTTTTGCGTGAAAGAGTAACAAACATCCATCCATCTATCCACCTATCCATCCATCCATACAAATTTCACGTTTATAATATTATAGTAGGATAGGATTTTTGTGGTGTATGTACAATAAGGTATATACATATATAAATAAATAAATAATACTTATAAATTACATTTTAAAATATTTTTTAAACTAAAAGTTAAAAAAAAAACATAATAATATAATATATTATCATGTTTTCTATTATTATAATATTATCAAATAAATCATTATAATATCACAATAATATAGTCCTGTCAGGGTTGGGTGTTGCACACATGTTTTATCTTATCTTCATTAGTTTTTTTGTAAGTTTTATAAAATAGTAATCTTTGTAGACCACATGACATGACCCATAAAAATCAACACAATTTAAATTTATCCACCAGTCAGCGAAACACGACGCAGACACTTCGTGTGCGTTAGTTAGTTTAGTGTAATTATAATGTTGTATGTATTTATAGTATTTTTAAGTTATATTAATATTGTATTGTATGTTTATGTGGGCCTTGATGCCTGAAATAAATAAATAAATAAAATGATTCAACAATACAATGGCTCAATCATTAAAATTTCAAATGTTTGTTATAATAGGTATTTATTGCAATAAATCACCCAACCCTGCTTTATAAACTTAGTTTAAACATAAGTAATCTTATCCATTAAAGGTAAGCTTTTATACCGTTAGGGATTATATCAAGGACAAAAAGATTTGGGATTGAGCTGCTTCCATTTTTTATATAGGTACACATTGACATTAATTAATTTTGTACATACAATAACATTTGCTTACTTTTTAAAGTACCTATTCTAATGTTTTAATTAGGTATTGTGAATGGGAAGACTGTGTACTCATTTAAATATTATTTTTTTTCTCTCTGTTCTGTTAGATTTTGTCATGGTCTGGCAGTTTAAGTAATTCATTTGGCCTACCCGAAAGTTCCTTTCTTTGGCATTGTTCGTCGAATCGTTGAGCTCCTTAAGTTTTGAGTTGAGCTGCACGATTTCTGACAAATGCGTGCACTGACTGGACAGGTCCTCTCAATCTGTGTGGTTGGTTCTTTCCTCAAAAGACCATCTCAGACATCGATCTACATGGTCTTCACTATGATCTGACCAAGATTATGTCTGCACTTTAAAAGAGACTGTGACCTCTGAGTTTGTTTCGGCCTTTCTTCTCAGAGTAGTCTCTCTCTAGTAATAAATAATCTTTAAAACTTAAAACAAAAGATAAAAAGCAAATATATATTTTTTTTAAATAGCTTTTTTTTCATTTAGGAAAGGGCAAGATTAATATTAGTTTAGTCCTGTCAAATTAGTCAGTGCCTGGCGTAAATTGACATACTTTGACAGATTGACACTGAGATCAGACTGTGATTATTCTTAAAATTACCCGTATTATCCCTCAGCCTCAAACGTGTAGCCTAGAATTGATCATTTCATGAAGTCTTCGGTCATTTCATGAAATCGCGCAGCTAAAATTGACCATAACGTTTGAACCTCAACGTTTAATAATATTATGTCAATCGACGTTTGGCCATATCATTAATGTAGATTATCCACGGTTAAGGTGTAGTAAAAATTAAGGCAGGAACTTTGTTGCTCTTGTAAGTACAAACAAGTAATAACTTAGGTAATAAAATAATATTAATAGCCTCCCGACCGATTTCTGTCACGGTGGCCAATCTCAGCGGAGATTAGCCAGGTACCTACGCAGGAGATATTATAGTGCACAAGTGTGTGCGTAAACACAGGTGCACTCTCTGTTCATTTACTCTCATAGTCCGATGGGACGGCAATCCGACACGACCGGGGAGAGATCAGGCGCAGGACCAACGACGTTACGTGCTTTCCGAGGAACGGGGGTATTAAACCGCCAACTTCCAAACTCCGGACTGTTACTAAGGGGCTGTCTCCACGAGCGAGAGAATCGCAACGAGTCCGCCCTTATATCGTCGGATAATCTCCACGAACGAGCGATAATTCCGCCGCGTATCGTCGCGAGTCGTTACGGAATCGCGGCGATTCCGCGGCGACTCGTAACGGTATCGCCGCGTTTCCTTGACGTCACAACGAGAGGCAATGCTGAAATGACGCTGCGTTTGACAGCGCGCCCGCCGCGCGCTCGTCGCGAGAGCGCCCCGAGCGCGCGGCGGTCGCGTTGCTAGTCGCGGCGGGCTAGCAACGATGTAATGACGTTTTGCGTGCTCGTTGCCACTCGTCGCATCGCGGCGATAATATCGCCGTGTGGAGACGGTTCCATAGAGAGTGTATAGAAAAACGTGGCACGGCGATAATATCGCCGCGATTCTCTCGCTCGTGGAGACAGCGCCTTAGACGATGATGGTGATGTTACGACGCGGGAATCGACCCCAGAACCCCACGTTCAGCAGTCGCGCTTGCAACCACGAGATCAACGGGGCAGTCAATAATAATAACTTATATAATCACTTAAATAAAAACAAAACGAGATAAGCGCCTCTGCCGTTGGATAATCTATTTTATGATATGATCTAACTAATGTTGGTAATTATTATACAGCGTGGCGCTTTAATGGCGACATTAATTTAACACACGTATACGGTTTCGCGTTTTAGTTTCATGAATATATTTTAATTGAATTAAACATTAATATTTATTTTACAATTTTCTAAAATAGCATCTTAGAGCAACCTGACTTAAAGAACTGTAGCACAGGGGTCATTTGCCAGGGTCACGGATCATAACATCGCATCAATGTAATTAAAACAAATAACGTGCAAAGAGAAGGCGAATTGAAGGAAAGAGAGAGAGCCTTATGTCGGCGAGCGGCGCAGGTGGAAGTTTTCAAGTTACGATTTTTTTTATGTTTTTATAATTTTTATGATTACTGGCCACTAGCCCTACCCGTGTGTTAAATTAATGTCGCCATTGTAGCGCCACGTTGTATGAGAAATATTTATTTTAAGTACATAAAGTAGTCGTGCGTTTACCTAACTGTTCATAATATCGTCAAACGTTGAGTATTCAATGATCAGCATAGCTATTCAACAATCATCCGCTAGGCTATCGTTACAACTAGGCCACAACTTACTGCTCTCCGCCCTGACCTTAAATATACATTAAAATAAAATGTTTATGTTCGAGTATCTGTGTGAAAGCACCAAGTGCGTAGATGTAACACTTGTGTGTGTCACTTGTCGGAGCTACGGAGACAATTCCTCTGAGGTAGTAGCGGTCTGCCTCGGGAAAGGCTATCCCCCCACCGCTATCGCCCTTGCACAGCGCCGTACCTGGGACAAGAGGTTGAATGTCAAAAGTTAGGATCAGCTGTCAGCCCTTCCCCAACTCGGTACAGAAGCCAGCACATCAAGCTACCTGAAACTGTAAATTTTTCCCAATACACCTTGAACCTAATGCTTTAGCGATAAAGTTGAAATTCTATTAAAGAAATTTGACAGATTGTAGTAGCTTGATGTGCTGGCGTTTGTACATCACTACTAGGTTCTTTTAACGCGTGGCCCAAATCGGAACTAACCCCGCTATCTTGTTTTGTCAAAACCTTCTATCAATTTCTGTGACAATTCTGTGGAGCCTATAAGAGGAAAGCACGAGCTAAATCATCATCTGCCTAGCCTTTTCCCAACTATGTTGGGGTCGGCTTCCAGTCTAACCGGATGCAGCTGAATACCAGTATTTTACATGGAGCGACTGCCTATCTGACCTCCACAACCCAGTTACTGGGTAATACGATACCCAGCACGAAGCACGAGCTAAATGATTTAAAAATATATTTAAATATTTTCCTAACTCAAAAGACATATTATTCTATTAATCAATACCTACCTAATCTGGATTCGCGATTTGTATGCCAAATGTAAACAAATATGAGTTTATGGAAATTTTTCCATAAACTCATATTTTTTTATATTTAGGTACACAACTTTAATTCCTACACAATAAAGTTCAGTTTACAACTTCAAACATTTTTATAATTTTACAATAGTCACTCTGAAATCAACTTAATTACCTACCATTAAAATAAAGTGATATTTCTTTAACTTGAAATAACATCTATTTGAAACATATGTGGATAAATATGTGCTAGGAAGATATGTACAGCATTTAATCTGTGGTTATGTTTGTCAGTTGTAAATATATTTAAAACTAACGGACCCGGCAGACGTCTTTCTGGCCGAAAAAGCAGCGCCACCTACCGAGTCAAATTGTGTATACAAACCTAGTCCTGACAATAACAATCACAAAAAAAAGAATAATCCAATTTGGTGCAGTCAATCGGAAGCCCGTACATACATTTCGGTGATTATTTTTTATTTATATAGATTTAATACTAATACTTACATAATAAATTATATATATATGTTTCTATCATTTTAAACGTTCTAAACAAATTTTGTATGCAATATTGTTAATTTTAATAAAGGATAGTTTAATTGGGCTTGTCATTAAATTTTTAACGAAAATTTTAATACTAAATTATAATTTTGATATTTTGTACGCCGTTAATGGCCAAACATAGAGATCTCTGTATCTATTCTATTTCAAACACCTATTTTTACACCTATGTTTAAGCTACGAAACTATGCGGCCGTTTCCACTAACGCTAAGCTGTGTAGCGGAGCGAGTAAGGGCCTGTGCACACCACGTTTTTTAAACGCGCTTTTATCCTACAGAGCAGTTTGTTGTCGTTTGTATCGATGCAAACGCGCGGCACCGGTGCGTCTGTATCGATACACACGGGCGTTAGTATAGCGTTTGTATCGATTGAAACGCCCGACACCGATGCGACCGCTAGCGCACGCGCCTTCCCTACGGGCGGGGTTTCCCCCGCAACGAAGGAAGTGTGAATCTACGCTAGTAGCAATCGAGCAATTTGGTGCACCGCACGTCTTTGGAACAAAAAATGGTTATTAATTTTTTTTAAATTAATAACAAAGTGCATGCAGTCAATGCTGTCTCGACCGACGCCATCTTGCTACTGTTGACGAGGTTCTGCTTAAAAACCCTAAAATGCCAGCGCGTTTGTATCGATACACACGCGCGTTTGCATCGCGTCTGTATCGCTACACACGCGCGTTTGCATCGCGTCTGTATCGCTACACACGCGCGTCTGTATCGATTCAAACGCGTATTTGAATTTATAAAGGTGTGCAAAGGTCTACAGGCTGCGTCTGACTTGGGTGCGTATCGCGTCTGTATCGCTACAAACGCGCGTCAACGGCGCGTTTAAAAAACGTGGTGTGTACAGGCCCTAAGATGTACTATGAAAATGCGCCGCGCCGCCGCGAGGCAGCTGTTCGAGGAAGATGCGCAGCTCGAGCTATGCGAAGCATCGACAGTAGGGAAGGCTCCGGGAGTGGCTGCTGCGAATCTTCATACCATCACTATACCACTCAACGCACGCATCCTTCCATGTAAACAACATAGTTTAGTTGAATTCGTTTCCACCAGTGCTATGCTATGTGGACCAATGAATATGATTGGTGGATATCAAACGCATCTATAGCAACGTAGCATAGCACAGCTCTGGTGGAAAAGAAATCAACTAAGCTATGTTTTTAAACGGAAGGATGCATGCTATGGATCGGAGCTATGGATGCGCAAGTGGTGGAGCTATGTGCAGAGCAGAGTACTCCCCGTGCTTCCCCCATATCGATGCATCGCATTGCTCGAGTTGAGCATCTTCCTCGCACAGCTACCTCGCGGCGGCGCATCTTCATAGCACATCTTACTCGCTCCGCTACACAGCTTAGCATTAGTGGAAACGGTCGCACAGTTTCGTAGCTTAGCTTTCACATCCTCGCAGCATAGTTGCATAGCACATCTATGGTGGAAAAACAACCTAACTCCTACAAAAGTTTTTTTTTTTGTAAACAAAACCCATGTTTCGGAAATTTTCAAAAAAATCGAAATAACCTGAATTATAGTTATTTTGAATTAATGTAGAATCGGCAAAGTATAACTTTTTTACATGTCTTTTGAAAGACGTGATCATGACGCTTTCAAAATCCAAGGTTATATTTATCATATTTTTTTAAACGGAACTTCATGTAAAGGGAATACAACAAAATCAACACCTTTTACTTTAAATTAAATTCCCTGTTCAAAAATCAAATCCCCGACGCGTAATGTCGTAAAAAATTATGAATATAATTACTATGATATTTTGATCTTGATGCATGAGACTTTTTGGTACGACTTTTGGTCATTGTCCTTTAAACTTTGTCAATTTCACAAATGTGTACCAACAACGCCCCCCTGTCAATGTCACTCAGGCGCAAAAGATCCTTGTACCTAGCATCTATGTTGGGGTCGGTTCCAGTCTAACCGGATGCAGCTGAAGACCAGTATATTACATGGAGCGACTGCCTATGTGACCTCCACAACCAACTGGCTGCCCCTTAGTAAGACTGGTTCTTACACTGTCGGTTCTAACGATGTTCCAACCTGGGTTCCAACCTGGCAACACCGTGTGCCTGTTTACATGAGCCGCGTAATTTTAATTCCGAAATAATATTAGTTGTTGTCAAAATAGTGTTAAAAGTGGTTAGATAGAGTGTAAGGACTAAGTTTAACAAGTGACATTATTGGTGTCAAGTTACGACAAGTGCGAAAGCAAATACAGCAATTTAAGAAAAACAATAACATTCCAGTGCAAAGTGGTGTATATACAATAATTCTGTGTACGTAAATGCCAAATAACATCTTATCTCAAAACATCTATACTTATAATAAATCTGTAGAAGTGAAAATTCTGTACATTGAAAATATCAAAAAAATAATTTACAGGGGGTGTTACTAGACCGACACCGAACCCAAAAATGTGATTAAAAAAATTTTTGTCTGTCTGTCTGTCTGTCGGTCTGTCTGTCTGTCTGTCTGTCTGTTTGTTCAGGCATCACGCAAAAACTACCGGTTCGATTACGATGAAACTTGGTATAATTATTCTTTAATATCCTGGGCACCACACTGGGTACTTTTTATCCCGGAAAAGTATATACAATAAAAAACAAACTTAATTTTGCGGTTCGATCCCTATACCCGATTACCACTGTCTGTACTGTACCAACCGCAAATACTAAGTTTGTCGTAGGTTGGGTCACCCGCAGTGGAGTTCATTTTTATTCCTTTTAGTTTTTAGAGTTATTTAGGTTTATTTTTATATGAGTCGTAGGTATAGATTTTAATTTTAAAGTATAGGTAGTATATTTGATAGTGTACGTAGTTACCGTAGGTTATTTTATAATACTGTTAGGTAGGATTAGTCATTCGTATAGATATTAGTTTTTAGGGATTTTGCTTATTTATTGAGTTTAGATTAGTTATCATCAGAAATAGGTTTATTTAGGTAGGTATTTAATTTTCTGTTATTGAGTTTTTTTTTTTATTAGGTAGGTACTTAGGTAAAGATATCATATAGGTACCCTCTTAATCACCACTAATGAGACACAAATGGTTTTCTACTGTAATTAGCCACAAAGGGCCCGCGAGATAGATGGCATTCTGGGGAAGCACATACATTTTATCCTGTTAGCATGTTCCCGTGGGATAATTTCCGACATCCACGCGGGCGAAGCCGCGGGCAGAAGCTAGTTATGAATAAATAACTACTTTTAGTGCAGTCTAACAACCTTCTTAGTGATTTATCTAAAATACCAAAAACTAGATTACCGTTTTTGCAATAGATTTCAAATATTGGACTTTGGACTCGAAATATTGTATGACTACTACCGCCAATACGTCCCCAAGTGGTGAGTAGACGAACTAAATACTACCGCTACTAGTCGCCAGAGGGCAAAGTGTTGGTTGGTGTTACCATACTAAAAAAATATATTAGTAAACTAGCTTCTGCCCGCGGCTTCGCCCGCGTGGATGTCGGAAATTATCCCACGGGAACGTGCTAACAGGATAAAATGTATGTGCTTCCCCAGAATGCCATCTATCTCGCGGGCCCTTTGTGGCTAATTACAGTAGAAAACCAATTGTGTCTCATTAGTGGTGATTAAGAGGGTACCTATATGATATCTTTACCTAAGTACCTACCTAATTAAAAAAAAAACTCAATAACAGAAAATTAAATACCTACCTAAATAAACCTATTTCTGATGATAACTAATCTAAACTCAATAAATAAGCAAAATCCCTAAAAACTAATATCTATACGAATGACTAAACCTACCTAACAGTATTATAAAATAACCTACGGTCACTACGTACACTATCAAATATACTACCTATACTTTAAAACTAAAATCTATACCTACGACTCATATAAAAATAAACCTAAATAACTCTAAAAACTAAAAGGAATAAAAATGAACTCCACTGCGGGTGACCCAACCTACGACAAACTTAGTATTTGCGGTTGGTACAGTACAGACAGTGGTAATCGGGTATAGGGATCGAACCGCAAAATTAAGTTTGTTTTTTATTGTATATACTTTTCCGGGATAAAAAGTACCCAGTGTGGTGCCCAGGATATTAAAGAATAATTATACCAAGTTTCATCGTAATCGAACCGGTAGTTTTTGCGTGATGCCTGAACAAACAGACAGACAGACAGACAGACAGACCGACAGACAGACAAAAAATTTTTTAATCACATTTTTGGGTTCGGTGTCGGTCTAGTAACACCCCCTGTAAATTATTTTTTTGATATTTTCAATGTACAGAATTTTCACTTCTACAGATTTATTATAAGTATAGAATAGATGGTAGAAAATAGTTTTCTTTTGGAGAATAATATGGATGAAAACATAACCTACCGCAGCCGTAAACTATTCAGAACGAGCTCATTAGGCGATATGACTGCAGATAGTTCTGCTCTGTTTGAGACAACAATGATGAGTCTACCTAATACGTCACTAAATACCAGCCAAACAGTTATAGAACTTCAGGAAACAAACAAACAGTTGTCCAATGATTTACTAAGTGCTCATCAGGAGATAGAAAATTTAAATTCAGAAAATTTGCGACTAAAAACGGATATACAAAAATATATTAAAATTATAAATGCATACAAGGATATAAATGTTACTGACATAAGGAATTTGACTCCGCACTCAGGACGCAAACGTATAGTAAATCGGAATAGCAAACCAACGCCTGTGACAAAGAATAGGCAATTAATCACCTCTACACAAAATAGAGAAGATGACAAACTTTACGACAACAACATGGCAATACCACCAAAATTGACTCAAAGCGAACAAAGGCCAGTGTTGGACCAGACACTAAACACTGTAATTGACTTGCCTTCTCACCATGACGTCACCAAGGAAAACCAATTGACAGAAACTTCACAACAGACAGGCGTAATAAAACCGGGAATCATATCAGAAGGAAAACAAATCCCTGAAAATGGACGGAACAACACCTCATATAATATTGACACCCAGACTAAACCCAAACAACAGATTAATGTTACAAAACTGTCTAACAATGGGGGAAGTCTACAAGTTAAAAAGAAGAAAGTAATCATAATTGCTGATCAGCAGGGACGCTTCATTCAGAGAATTTTACAAAACTTAATCGGGAATGACTTTTTAGTTAGTTGCTTCTGGAAGTCGGGAGCTACGCTACAGGAAGTTCTAAGTACAGAAAAACCAGAAATAAGTTTACTTAATAAAAACGACTTTGTAATAGTTTTGGGAGGCGTAAATGATAAAAACCCGAAAGAAATACAACGGTGCCTCAGTAACTTTTTGAATAATTCCAGAAATACAAATGTCATGGTCTCTGAAGTATTATCTATACTTATAATAAATCTGTAGAAGTGAAAATTCTGTACATTGAAAATATCAAAAAAATAAATGGCAGGGGGTGTTACTAGACCGACACCGATCCCGACAATGTGATTAAAAAAATTTTTGTCTGTCTGTCTGTCTGTCTGTCTGTCTGTCTGTTTGTTCAGGCATCACGCAAAAACTACCGGTTCGATTACGATGAGACTTGGTATAATTATTCTTTAATATCCTGGGCACCACACTGGGTACTTTTTATCCCGGAAAAGTATATACAATAAAAAACAAACTTAATTTTGCGGTTCGATCCCTATACCCGATTACCACTGTCTGTACTGTACCAACCGCAAATACTAAGTTTGTCGTAGGTTGGGTCACCCGCAGTCGAGTTCATTTTTATTCCTTTTAGTTTTTAGAGTTATTTAGGTTTATTTTTATATAAGTCGTAGGTATACATTTTAATTTTAAAGTATAGGTAGTATATTTGATAGTGTACGTAGTGTCCGTAGGTTATTTTATAATACTGTTAGGTAGGTTTAGTCATTCGTATAGATATTAGTTTTTAGGGAGTTTGCTTATTTATTGAGTTTAGATTAGTTATCATCAGAAATAGGTTTATTTAGGTAGGTAGGTATTTAATTTTCTGTTATTGAGTTTTTTTTTTTAAATTAGTTAGGTACTTAGGTAAAGATATCATATAGGTACCCTCTTAATCACCACTAATGAGACAAAATTGGTTTTCTATTGTAATTAGCCACAAAGGGCCCGCGACATAGATGGCATTCTGGGGAAGCACATACATTTTATCCTGTTAGCACGTTCCCGTGGGTAAATTTCCGACATCCACGCGGGCGAAGCCGCGGGCAGAAGCTAGTACAATAATAATTTAAATGAAAGAAAACTAAATTATAAGATTAAATTTATCTGTTCTCACTTCAGTCATTCGAATTACGTGGATTGTCGAAAATCTACCAATGACAACCGAGAACGACGACGCAAGAAGGAGTCTAAAAGTATCATACGCCTCAAATAGGGCTACGGTCCTTTCACAGTAATTTTGCATCACTGCCTAATCATAGTAATCTTTATCCTCGTTACAATATGGTTGCTGTCTGGTTGTTGCCACCGATAAGTCTGTCGAAATCATAGTGATCTTTATTTTCGTTACAATAAGGTTGCTGTTAGATTGCTGAAATGACTGTAGGTATCATTATTTTCTTTAACTCACCATTCTTATAGCCAGCGCAAATCTTATCGCTGGTGATGAGCCCTTTGAAGCTCTCTGGTGATAATTCGATGCATTTCTTTATGTCCACGTAGGGCAGTTCAACGACCTTGAGGATTAGAGAGGAATTGCCGTTTTCTGCCGTGAGGCCCCAACCTGCCACCTGGAAGGAAATAACATAAATGACTGGACAGGTCCATTCAAATCTGTGAGGTTCTGTCCCCAAAAGATCATTTCAGACAAACCCTACACGGTCCTCACATGCTTTGACCAAGATGATGTCCAAGAGACTTTGACATTTTTTTTTGTTTTGGAAATCATCAAATGACTTGTCAGATTTTCACTTAATAAAACCCACCCGTGTTCCTTCAGTTGCCTTATCTCTTTCGAACAACCCACGGCCCTAGCAGGCATCGGCCCTAGCGGACCCCGTCACTTAGTGCTGACATCTCTTTGAGGCACGCGTGGAACAACGTGCCGTCGTCCCGGGCCTGGTCCTTATCAAGCAAGCCCACGCCTACGGTGACCGAGAATCGGCTCTCGACTCTCGACGCCCAGGGCGTCTCCTGCGGCGACTAGAGGCGTGAGAGAGCAGAGATTGCCTCTCCCTCACGCGCTGCCCCTCCTCCTTCGCGAGCATTACTGTTTTGCAGAAGGAGGTGACGGGTTTCCATGCACTCTCGCTCCGTACCATGGCCTGGACCAGGGGGCCTACTCCGAAATGCAAAGTGCGAATGTTCGGATCGGACCGACACATGGCCAAACCGAATATTATTGAAAAAATGCGAAAAAACTTCGCATCGGCTCAGCTGGGTCGGGACCATAGTCAATATTCGAAAGAGTGTAGGAGTGTAGGATCGGAACCGACCGGACCAAATAGTAATTTCGTAGCAGGAAACGGCCGAACATTCGGCCGATACTACTTCGGAGTAGACCCCCAGGGCCGGACGCGAGAGATCGCCGTCGCCGACTGCCGTCGCCGCGAGGACACGGCGGTACTTCACCCAAGCCGGGAAGACCTCCGCCGTATGCTCCACCGTGTCTTCCGGGTGATCCACACAGTGGTGACACCCTGGCGTTTCCTCCCGCCTTATCCTGAACAGAATCCTCCCGAAACAACCGTGTCCGTTTAGGACCTGCGTTAGGCGGAAGGTGAGTGCGCCGTGGCACCTCTCCAGCCACTCCTCAAAGAGGGGACTTATCGCCGCAATTGTGGCGTGCCCAGCACTGGGTTACGATAATCGCACTCTTCATGTCGCCATGAGATCCCGCCGGAGCTCTGTTCGCTGTGCCGTGATTTCTCGCGGCAGCGGAGTTACGCCCCGGCGTTTTGCCTCATTTAAAATACAAACCTACTTACATAAATAAAACCATTTATCATCATGCCTGTAGTTCTTGGAGGGGTTGGCAGAAGTGTATGTATAGTAGGTACATCTCTTAAATAATATAATTTATTTTCGCAAGGTAGTAGGGTAGTCACACACAACCATTTTAGGGCCGGCACAAACCTGGCGTAACGCAGTGTAGGTAGAGCGGTTTTCGCGGTAAAAAAATATCAACATTGTATCTCTTAAAATAAAGTCGAAAATAAATATTCACGTTAATGCTGTCTCGGACTAATAATCGGATGTATTTAATTTTCATTTCAACTTTGGCGTCGGTGCTATATACCATCACCTGCCTAGCTTTTTTCCAAAAATGTTGGGGTCGGCTTCCCGTCTAACCGGACGTATCAGAATACATACCAGTATTTTACATGGAGCGACTGCCTATCTGACCTCCACAACCCAGTAACTGGGTAATACTGGTTGTCAGACTTTCGGGCTTCTAACGACCCGTAACGACAGTCAAAGATCCACGAATGATAGCCGGGACCAACAGCTTAACGTGCTTTCCGAAGCATGGAGGGGTCTCGGTATGTAAAGATGGTCACGCATCCACGGACCAACCGCTGCAAGCGTAGCTTAACCTGATCTATCGACCCGTGCGGCTGTTATTACTTAGCAACAAGCTTTACACCATAAAATAAAATTAAGAAAAACCTATTTCAACAAGCGCAAGGTTGATATTCGTTTGATAGTGCAAACCGCTCTTTGCCCACTCTGCGTCGGCTTTTAAGCGTCACTAACCTTCCCCAAACTTCCAGGCTGCAGCTGTGTTTTTTCAAAGTTAACGTCAAAACTCAAGCAGACATGTCCGACAAACGCTGTGTAATTGAAAGGAGTCTCCAGGATCAGCACCGCTATGTCATCTTGGTAGTTCGCTAACTCTCCTTGGTAGTAATCCGGAATGTTGATTTCTTTTACCTGTTGATCATAATAAGAACGCACATCAATAACCCTAAGAATCATTACAAAACCCGTCTCAGACAGCATCTGTCTGACAGTACTGCTGAAGTGGAAGTCAAATTCAAAGTCAAATCATTTATTTCAAATAGGCACATAAAAGGCACTTTTGAACGTCAAAAATTACATTAAAAAAAAAACAAAATCAAAATCGGTTCATCCGTTCGGGAGCTACGATGCCACAGACAGACATACACACACACACCCCCACACCCCCCACACACACACACACAGAGACACGTCAAACTTATAACACCCCGTCGTTTTCGGTTGTCGGGGGTTAAAAATAGAATTGATTCTAGTCGCCCCTTCCAAAAGGTAGTTTTCGTATGGAGAAGAATGGGCAAGAAAGTCCACCGTTACTCTTTTAAAATGTTTTCCAATATTTTGCATACATTAGTTATATAACTAGCTTCTGCCCGCGGCTTCGCCCGCGTGGATGTCGGAAATTATCCCACGGGAACGTGCTAACAGGATAAAAAGTATGTGCTTCCCCAGGATGCCATCTATATCTATGCCAAATCAGAAGTTCAGTGGTTTAGGCGTGAAAATGTAACATACAGTTTCAAGTTCAAATCCTCCCCTTAAAAACCGAATTACCAGTTTTTGTCCCGTCAGTGGTAAATTTTCGACAACTTTACATATTTATTACTAATTATTTTCTGTCAAAAGTATCAATACTGAGTTTCGAGTTACTCAGACCGCGCATTCAATTTCTTCGACATAAACTTAACACCCCTATATCCCCCTTTGCTTTGAAAAACTTATAATGATAAACTTTATTACTTACTTAGGCAAATTTTAAGTTTATTAACTAAATGAATAAGATTTTTCATATAAACTGTATCCCCGCTTTTCACACCCACAGGGGTGGAATTTAAAAAAATCGTTTGGGATGTACCTATTCATAACTTGACTCAAAGATTATTTATACTAATTTTCGAGTTAATCAAGCCATGCAGTAAAATCCTCCCCTGAAAAATTGACTACCCCATTTCAGCCCGTCAGGGGTAGATTTTCAAAAAACCCTGATACACATTATTCTTTACTTTCAATATTAGGTATAAATACTGAGTTTCGAGTCAACCGGACTGCGCGCTAAAATTCTTACATACAAACTTTGAAACCCTCCAATACCTAATTAGGGGGTAGTTTAGAAGAAAAAAAAACTGACAATCTTCATAATTTATTTAGATAAGTATTCGTGCTAAGTTTCAAGTTTATTAATAGCAAGGAATAAGATTTTTCATACAAACTTTCATCCCCTATTTTATCCCTTTGGGGGTAGAATTTATCAAAATCCTTTGTTAGCGGATGCCTACGTCATAACATCTACCTGCATGTCAAATTTCAGCCCGATCCCTCCAGTGGTTTGGGCTGTGCGTTGATAGATCACTGTGTCAGTCAGTCAGTCAGTCACCTTTGAGTTTTATATATTTAGAAGATACTTTTCCGGCATGAAAAGTACCTAGTGTGGTGCGCAGGATATTAAAGAATTTTTGCGTGATGCCTGAACAAACAGACAGACAGACCGACCGACAAACAAATTGTTTTTTAATCACATTTTTGGGTTCGGTGTCGGTCTAGTAACACCCCCTGCCATTTATTTTTTTGATATTTTCAATGTACAGAATTTTCACTTCTACAGATTTATTATAAGTATAATATAATAATAATAGATATAGATAATATGTGAAGACGATGCACCTAAAATAAAATTACTATGCCACAATAGGTAAAAGATGTAAATCAATTGTGGGTCATTGTATTTATATTATTATTTTTCTCTCTGTTCTCTTAGTTTTTGTACCCAAATGTCCTTTCTTTGGTATTGTTCGTCGGATCGTTGAGCTCCTTAAGTTTTGAGTTGAGCTGCACGATTTCTGACAAATGCGTGCACTGACTGGACAGGTCCTCTCAATCTGTGTGGTTCTTTCCTCAAAAGACCATCTCAGACATCGACCTACATGGTCTTCATATGATCTGACCAAGATTATGTCTGGACTTTAAAAGAGACTGTGACGTCTGAGTTTGTTTCGGCCTTTCTTCTCAGACTAGTCAGATAGGAAACGCCGACCTCATCTAGTTTTAAAATATGATTGACGTGTAAAAGTGTTTGCACAAACCTACTTACAAAATAAAATCATTTAAATCATTTAAGCTTTTTGGCGCAACCGTGAGGCACATAGGATACATAGTATATTTTCAAATAATTGTTGCTTTGTATTTCGTGTATCATGAACTGTTGCCAAATAAAGGTTATTCTTTCTTTCTGACATCCCTCTAATATTATAAATGAGAAAGTTTCGAATGTTTGCAAGTTTGGACGTTTGTCACTCAATCACACAAAAACGGCTTAACAGATTTGGACAAAATCTGGCAAACAGATAGTTTATAACCAGAATTAACACATAGGATACTTTTTACCCCGATATTCCCACGGGATCTTACCGCGAGGCGCAGCTAGTGATAAATAAATGTCAGGCTCATGCAGCCACTACAATTCCTGGAAGCCTGAGCTGAATAAACAATGGCGAACCCAGAAAAGCGCCGAGACCATGAAGCTCGGCGAGTCCCGGAGACACAACTGTTTTGGAACACGCAACCAAATTGATCAGAAAAGAACTTCTAGGATGTGTCATGTTTATAATAGCTGTGCTTAAATAAACTCATCGCGTAATGTTTTACACAAGTAAATAATTGTTAAGTACAGGGCAGGTCAAGCTACCCGAAACTGGCAAATTTTCCCAATCAACCTTGAAGCTAAATGCAATGAACTTAAAAAGATGCAATGAACTTAAATTTAGTTTAGTTTGTGAATAAGAGAATCGGCGCCATTTTAGACGTGATTCAAAACATGGCGATTAAAAATACGTCAATTTACGTCATGCTCCGACTAATTTGACTGGACTAAACTAATATTTATCTTCTGTCCTTTTCTTAATGAAATAGATAGAAAAAGATGCACTGAACTTAAATTTAGATTAGTTTGTGAACAAGGGAATCGGCGCCATTATTTATTTTTAAAAAAACTAGAGAACCTACTGGGCATGTATTCTCATTAAAATTTCTAAACAATAGCTTTAGTTTGTTCATAGATTCCCGTTTAGTGTTTGGGCCATATTTATTTATTACTAGCTTCTGCCCGCGGCTTCGCCCGCGTGGATGTCGGAAACTATCCCACGGGAATGTGCTAACAGGATAAAATTTATGTGCTTCCCCAGAATGCCATCTATCTCGCGGGCCCTTTGTGGCTAATTACAATAGAAAACCAATTATGTCTCATTAGTGGTGATTAAGAGGGTACCTATATTATGATATCTTTACCTAAGTACCTACCTAATTAAAAAAAAAAAC
Source organism: Apamea sordens (assembly GCA_945859715.1). Taxonomy (NCBI): domain Eukaryota; kingdom Metazoa; phylum Arthropoda; class Insecta; order Lepidoptera; family Noctuidae; genus Apamea; species Apamea sordens. Next base: position 7,816,031 of record OX244014.1, read on the forward strand.
TCAATAACAGAAAATTAAATACCTACCTACCTAAATAAACGTATTTTTGATGATAACTAATCTAAACTCAATAAATAAGCAAAATCCCTAAAAACTAATATCTATACGAATGACTAATCCTACTAACAGTATTATAAAATAACCTACGGTCACTACGTACACTATCAAATATACTACCTATACTTTAAAATTAAAATCTATACCTACGACTTAAATAAAAATAAACCTAAATAACTCTAAAAACTAAAAGGAATAAAAATTAACTCCACTGCGGGTGACGTAACCTACGACAAACTTATTATTTGCGGTTGATACAGTATCGGGTCTAGGGATCGAACCGCAAAATTAAGTTTGTTTTTTATTGTATATAGTTTTCCGGGATAAAAAGTACCCAGTGTGGTGCCCAGGATATTGAAGAATAATTATACCAAGTTTCATCGTAATCGAACCGGTAGTTTTTGCGTGATGCCTGAACAAACAGACAGACAGACAAAAAATTTTTTAATCACATTTTCGGGATCGGTGTCGGTCAAGTAACACCCCCTGCCATTTATTTTTTTGATATTTTCAATGTACATAATTTTCACTTCTACAGATTTATTATAAGTATAGATATAGATAGATTAACCAACTTATATTAACAGTTTGCACCACACATACAAGTTATTAGTCAATATTAGTAAAATGACACATGCCATAAAATCATAAAATTAAGTTAAATCACATAATGAAACTGGACAAATTTTGATGAAATTAAATGAAATGAAACAAAATTGGCCAAAATTAGATAGAATTAGGATAAATTGAAACAGAATTATTAATAACAAGAAACTGTTTTATTTTACTTATCTACTCCTAGGAGATTGTACTGGGAGTCGCAATGGACTCCAGGTATCGAGTAGCAGTGTGCAGGAATCCCAGTTCAGTACTAGAGAAGACATTTGAGGACTTATCACAGAATGTTGTTGATATATGGGTGAGGGCTAGGTACTCGTACAATGGACTGGTCTTTAGGGTTATGGTATTTACTGCTGGTGGGTGTGGTTGTATGATTGCACTAGCTGCGCCCCGCGGTTTCACTCGCATAAGTTTCGATCCCGTGGGGATATTTTTTTTTTTTTTTTTAGAAAAAACGTTGCCCCACACTAGGAATTTCTCCTGTATCGTGGGTGCGTTTACAAACATTTAAACTCACATACACAAACATCCAGACCCGGAACAACTACTTGTAGGCCATACAAATATTTGTTCCGTGGGGGAATCGAAACCGCGACACGCAGCGCAGCAGTCAATCGCTTATCCATTGCGCCAACCGTGCCGGGAAAAAATACAATACGGCGATACGCAATACGTGCAATATCGGGATAAAAAGTATCCTATGTGTTATTCTGATGTACATATAAGCTATATTACTGTAGTTTCATCAAAATCCGTTCAGTAGTTCGAGCGTGAAGAAGTAACAAACATACAAAAACTTTTGCCCATTTAATATTAGTGTGATATTTTGTCTTCTATGTGTATAACTGGTTTTAAACCGTTTTAATAAAAGAAAAACCAATATGTAAGTGAATAGTTAAGGGACTGAAAGGCTAAAATTCTTCCGTCTAAGGTTACTTACAAAAGACTTCTGCGCGTACACATCTCTGCGGTCATTCCAGCTGCGGTAGATCTTGCCGGCTGCCACCATGTACATGAAGGCAGGCTGTTTTTTGGTGACATTCCAGAAGCAGTGAGCAGCTGGAAACAATAAGATAATAATAATAATTTATTTTCCTAATACAATAAGGAGAGAAAAAAGGGTTAAAATGGAGTTTTAGAGGTATGAGGAACAGGGTGTAAAGTTCACTCATCCTCCATAGAAAAGGGAGGATCCTCCGACCAGACCGGGTGTTGTGTCTGGCGGGCAATTACCCAACGATTGATGTTGGGAAATTGTATCTATGCTAATTACGCGGTAAACTCTGCTTGCGAGATGCAGGATTTGCGTGACGTCAGTATGACGTGTTGTTCGCATGTGGCGTTGTAGATACCGCTACAGAGTAATTAAATAACTTACATCCATAAATTAATAGGCTAAGTTCGGCTAAGGCTCGTTATGTGAAACTCCTGACACCCAAACTAGGACATGTCCTCTGTCTCAGGTGTCAATGTTCATGTTCTTTCTCCAGAATTAGCTTGCTGACAGGTTATTGTTATTAGTATTAACTTATTTTACTTCGATGGTCCTAATTTATCATCCGTGGCTTTAAGTGACAGCTATGTGAATAGAACCCAGCAATGCATAAATATGTAAGCTGTCACGCCCTTTATGCCTGGAGGCTTTTATTTAAGTAGTAAGTTTTTATTTACATTTTAATTTTAATAAATTATATTTTAGCTTGAGTAGGTACGTATAGTTTTTAATATATGTGTTGGTATATTGGCGTGGCTAGCTGACATATGGCAAATAATTTAATTTTATGTTCTGTGCCTTGTAATGTTGATTACTTGACACCTAGTATTGTATACAATCGAAAGTATTTTCTAACTGAACAGACAGCTGTGCTGCTGGGGAGTTAGTTGCGCCACTTCTTCTTCCCAGCGATAGCACTAGGAAGTGGTGAAGGGCGGGCGTTTTTGGGGTACTGTCTTTTGTAATTTTGACGTTCGAAAAGTGCTGATTCTCAGCCTAATTTAAATAAATGATTTTTGATTTTGTCAGCGTTCCCCCTGCCTGAAATACAAAATACTCGTAGAAGAAATAACCACCCTGTTTTGTCCTTGCTATAATATGTGTTGAGAAGTGAGTGTAGTGTATGGGTGAGTGTAGTATATGGGTGAGTGTAGTGGGAAGGTGAGTGTAGTGTGGGAGTGAGTGTAGTGTGAGTGTGTATGTGTGTGTGTGTTGGTAAATGATATTATTTTGTAAGTAGGTTTGTACAAACACTTACACTTCAATCATATTTTAAAAACTAGATGAGGTCGGCGTTTCCTATCTGACCAGTCTGAGAAGAAAGGCCGAAACAAACTCAGAGGTCACAGTCTCTTTTAAAGTCCAGACATAACCTTGGTCAGATCATATGAAGACCATGTAGATCGATGGTAAGTTGCGGAAGTGTGCTTTTAGGTGCGCGTGGTGTGAATGCGACTTAGCCAGCAAATCCCCAATTTCCTGATTGGTTAATGTACCTAGTAAAAAGAAGTTTATTGACATTGTGAAAATGAAAACTATTTCTTTCTTTCCTGGATATACTGTGAATAACAATCATGTGGCTCATAACCACATGGTAGCTACTTTATACGTTGATAGTGTCGTTCCAATATGTTGGAACGACACTATCAACGTGCCACTTTAGCTTGCTACCCTTGCAGGTTATGACCTGCAAGGGTAGCAAGCTAAAGTGGCAGTGGGCCCACCAAGTCTGTCGGAGGACCGAGAGCTGTTGTAGTGGACGAGTCCTCAAATGCTACGCAGCGTTTGAGGACAAGCGTAGCGTGTTTCACCCCCAGCTAGATAAACGACGATCTTGAAACAGCGACTGGATGCGGAAGGCAGAGAACCGAGCACAGGCCTATGTCCAGCCGTGGACTGTAAATCAACTCAGATTTGGCTTCGGCTGAGTAGTTTGACTTATCGTGACGAAAGTAGGGAGCAGAAACGGCCTTCATAATATGTACAAGGACCCAATGAATGGAGGATGTATGGAAGTAAGGAGGAGGGGTCTGTAAAGAAAGATCACTTACCAGAAATAACAACACTGTTGGCGACAATTGATCCGCTACAGCACTGCTCGTAATGCGTTTCTTTCTTCTGGTAGATGCCAACATGCCACGGCAGCTCTCCGCGCTTAGCACTTCTGCCGCCAGACATGAGGGCTTCTCCAGTTTGAGTAACTCGGCCACACTCTGAAGGTAAAGAGTTTATTTTACAGACTGGTTAAACGCTTTTATGCCAAGGTGTAGGGGCGAGTCGTTCATGTGCTTCCATAATTTATAATATCAATAGTGCTATTTCTGCAAAAGTTATTTCGAACTATCTTCCAGCCCTTGTTCCATGTTACATGGATTCCTAAAAAAATGATTTTCTCTTCCATTCTCCCCGGGTGTCAACGTCCACTATCATATAATTCACTCCCTTTTTTTTCATTTCCAAGTCAGCTCTCGCAAATCCTTGCATCTTTTCTTTGGTACATTTATATACACAAACGGAACAAATATCAAATTATTGATAAAGGATACTGTTGAAGATCGTGTGATCAATAACTTTTTGTACGCCAGTGGTGAAAATAAGTATCATGCAGCTATTGTGACGTATATAACAATAGAAATGTGTGCAAGAAGAAGATATAGATAGAGATAAGGGGCATGAGGATGATGATGTTAAATCTTTGGTCAAACCTGTAGAGCAGGTCGCGACGTGGTCCCAGCTTCCGTTGATGCATGTCATGGAAGGGAGAGTGGTGAATGCGTAGTTCGGGCCGTTACATTTGGGTTCCACAACAGTTCCCGATGGTTCGTAGTCGGTGCAGTTGCGGTGGCCCACGATGGAGCCACTGACGCGGCAGTCGTAGCGGACCGATGGGTTTTTGTCTAGCTTGCAGAAACCTGGAACATAGGGTGGGAAGTTTTAGTCGTAGACACTCCAAGATGTAAGAACGTATGAGATATGTACTTTTAATATAATTATAATTTTGGAATATTGTTTGTTGAATAATGGAATCTGTCACATTTACGAAGTTTGGGACCAACTTAGAAGTACCTAAGTTGACTAGATATTGTGTTTACAAAAAACAACAGTTTTAACTTGTAAAAACACTTGAATGTTATTACTATAAATGATTAATTAATATTTGATTATCCTTGTGGTATATCTCAGATTTTATATTGCTATTTTAATATAATAGGTTGTTTCAAATGATTGGTACAATACTGTCAGTTGATGTTGATATACTTTTTGATGATGTCTAAGAATTAAGAATTGACTCTTTTTAAATTGATTAATTACCTTATAATGTTTTAAAATGGTTTCACTATATACGATTTGTTTATTATTACCTGTGTTAGAAGATATTAAACCAAAATATATGATGATCTGTGATTGGTTCAAAATGGCGGTAGATGTTTTACGTAAAAGACGTTGGTAGTGTATAAAATGGATTGTAACGACGTTATCGATACAGTTGCTTGGAAGATGTTCAGTTGGTTAGCTCCAGTGCCATTGTTATGTGGAATATATTGACCAGATGTCACGTTAGTTAATTAATTTGATATTATACCTTAATTATTGCTTATTATGAAAATATTGTTGTGTAAGTCATATTATGGCCAATATTCCTAGCTATTGTTATTATGTTGAAAATTAATAAGTTATGTTGTTGTTGTAAATTAATATAAATTGTTTTTAAAGATAACGATAATTTATGACAACGTATGAAATGTATTGATAGAATACTTTGTTACTGTTTCCATGGAGTTTCTTGTCCTTCTTCTCCATGATGACCTAGTTTTGCGAACGGACGACTAGTTTTCTGATTAATTACTGACAAGCCTAAAATTAAAATAAATGTTTAGCCTTGTCTGTCTGTGCTTTATTTCATAAAACCCTTTTCCTACAAACCATATTCAATGATAACTTTCATACACAGTAAATAACTAACTAGTAACCATTCTGATATTTAAAGCTTGTTATTTGGATAATATGTAGGTACATATACTTATAGTTTATACTATACTAAAAAAATCTAACAAACGCTTATTTAGATAATTTTGTTTTTAAATTAGATCGGTCCCACACTCCCACTTCATCTCTTTTAATAACCTACGAAAAACTTTTAAAAGACAATGACTAAAAGTCGTACCAAAGACTTATACATCAAAATCAAAATATTATAGTAATTATTTTCATAATTTTTACGACATTACGCGTCGGGGATTTGATTTTGGAACGGAATTGGTTTACAAAAAGAACTTTTGTAGGAGTTATTATGATAACTGTACTCGTAGTCCATAAAAAACAAAGTTTGACTTTGATGCAGCATGATACGGGATTCCATACATCCATGAGCATTGTCCTTACTTTATTTTTGATATCTTTCGCAGAATCAAATATAACATACACATGAGCGTTGTTAGCGTACATGTAATATCATCAATTATCTACAGACGCCAGCAGGTCAAGCTACCCGAAACTGTAAAATTTTCCCAATCAACCTTGAACCTTAATGATTTAGCGATAAAGTTGAAAATTTATTAAATAAATTTGACAAATTGTAGTAGCTTGATGTGCTGGCGTCTGTACCAATAATTTGTATAATTACTTTACAGGTAGTACTAAACATTACACGCTCCATCAAAAGCTTCGCGTTAGTCAACAACACCGATAAACTACACAATCAAAAGATTTTAGAAAAGTCCTGTCAAATTATGTAGTCAGCGCCTGACGTAAATTGGCGTATTTTAGTATGTTTTTAATCACGTCTAAACTGTCTATGCAGTATCTTAATTTGACAGGACCAAACTAATATTTATCTTCTGTCCTTTTCATAATGAAATAGAAAGAAAAATATGCACTGAACTTAAATTTAGTTTAGTTTGTGAACTGTGAACAGTGGCATCGGCGCAAATATCGGCTTATTACAAAACAAGGTTTTTTTAGATCCAGGCATAAAACCATCGAGCCACTTTTATTAAAGGACAGCATTCATTTCGTACCATCTGAGATCGTGGGTGACATCTTGGTGTGCGTTACCCTGGCAAAATGTTGCGCATTTGAGAGGTGAGACCATAACAAATAATTAGTGTACCATGAGGGGCAATTTGTTTACTAAAAGCAAAATTTATGTGAATTGTGGTTTAAAAGTTATTTGAGAAAAACACATTTTGCTGCAGTAACAAAATCAATTTTCAAAAATTCGTTCAGCCTGGAACCAAATAATTTTGACGGCACGGTTGGCGCACGGAACAAATATTTGTATGACCTACATGTATTTGTTCCGAGTCTGGGTGTTTTTCTATCTATAATATGTATGTATTTACAAAAAAAAATGTATATAAGTAGTTTATCAGCCATCTTGTTACCATAACACAAGCATTAGGTTGCTTAGCTTGGGACTAGATGGCGCTGTGTGAAATGTCCAGGGATATTATTATTATTATTAAATACATGAATAGATAGCTATTGTTGCGTAGTAAATGTTTGTAAATAGCAAAATTTGTGTGTGCTATGGTTCTTGAGTTATTTAAGATTTTGCTGCGGTAACGTTTTGGCATTTCCCAGATCTCGAAAACGGCTCAGCGCAGAAGATTGAAAAAAGTACCAATAAGAGACCTTAATTTGTTTAAACATTAGTTTTTGATTTGGTTGTCGTAAACCAATGGAATTAAATGGTTTCTAAAATCTGATAAAAACGGATTTGCAAGTAAACCAAAACACTTATCTATATACTTATAATAAATCCGTAGAAGTGAAAATTCTGTACATAGGAAATATCAAAAAAATAAATGGCAGGGGGTGTTACTACACCGACACCGAACCCAAAAATGTGATTAAAAAAATTTTTGTCTGTCTGTCTGTCTGTCGGTCTGTCTGTCTGTCTGTTTGTTCAGGCATCACGCAAAAACTACCGGTTCGATTACGATGAAACTTGGTATAATTATTCCATAATATCCTGGGCACCACACTGGGTTGTTTTTTATTGTATATACTTTTTATGCCGGAAAAGTATATACAATAAAAAACAAACTTAATTTTGCGGTTCGATCCCTAGCCCGATTACTGTTCCAACCGCAAATAATAAGTTTGTCGTAGGTTACGTCACCCGCAATGCACAGTTATTAATAATGAGTATGTAAAGTTGTAGAAAATTTGCCACTGACGGGACAGAAAGGGGTAATTCAGTTTTTAAGGGGCGGATTTGAACTTGAAACTGTGTTACATTTTCACGCCTAAACCACTGAACTTCTGATTTGGCATAGAGATAGATGGCATCCTGGGGAAGCACATACATTTTATCCTGTTAGCACGTTCCCGTGGGATAATTTCCGACATCCACGCGGGCGAAGCCGCGGACAGAAGCTAGTAACCAAATAAACAGCTGTAAAAAATACCTATGGTAGACCCTTATAACGTCAAAATTTTGTATCTTTACACGATAAGAAGAAAAAAGACAAATTTGATTAATTTTAGACTGGTCGTACTTTGGCGATGAAATACGCAGTTCCCAAAACATTAAGAAACGAGGCATACTTTAAACAAATTAAAATGATTCATGAACATTCATTCCTGTTAATTTCAGCTTTCAATTACGGCTGTAATGAAAGTTAAATCAAAATCAAGAATATGTCAGAAATTCGCTAATAAGCCGACCAAATCGAAAAGGTCACGAAAAAGCGGCCACGAAAAGGTCACGAAAAAGCGTTTGAAACGTTACCCTGGCAAAATGCCATACAGTAACGTTTCAAACGTTACTCCAGCAAAATGTGTTTTTCTCAAATAACTTTTAAACCACAATTCACACAAATCTTGCTATTAGTAAACAAATTGCCCCTCATGATACCTACACTAATTATTTGTTGTGGTCTCACCTCTCAAATGCACAACATTTTGCCAGGGTAACGCACACGGCATCTTGAGCATTGAAAGTTGGTATTTCTTTAATGTTAGGTATGCTTAAAACACTTGTTATAAAAATATGATTTTTGGCATTTTCAATTTCAAGTAACAGTAGGTTTTTTTCCTGGCCACCGCACTATCATTGTTGGGTACCTACAAATTATTCAACACTTGAATTATGTCTTTTCGACCTATATGTGACAAAGTTTTAAAGTTCTTAAAACATTTTCGCAATAAAGTAAGCGATTTCTGACTTTAGACATAGCCATAAACTTCGACCCAGACTGAGGACTACCCACATTTTCATATTTAATTGTTTTCGTTTAGAAATAAGTTGTTCTAGTATCAAGTATGTGTGTCTTTAATTACCACAATAATACTAGCATGCATTGTGCATTTAATTTTGATTATAAGCAGTTAAATGATAAGCTAGCCGGAAATTATAAAATCCTTCGCAATGACTATGAGGGCAAAGTTTAATTTTATGTGTTTAGTATTATATTGCATTATTATTTTGTATTTTGATTGTATTTTGTGTGTTTTTTTTTTAACAGTAAACGGAAAGAGGACTGCATGTCGAATACCTATGTTTTATACCCCAGGGGCAGACGAACAATTGCGTTCGCCGTTGAAACGTTCTATCGGTGAAATAATGAAAAGTGGATCGTTCTGTCGGTGAATAGTTCGTCATTGAAACGTTCCATCGGTGAAAAAAGGAAAAGTGAATCGTTCTGTTGGTGATCCGTTCAACGGCGAAACAATTAAAATGTCGGAGAAAAATGTTTCAGAAGGACTTTGTTTCATTTTTCTTTTTGTTACTTTTTATATAACTATATTATATGTATAATATATATTTTAACTGTGGTTAGTTTAGTTTATGATCTTGTACAAGTCGCAATAAATATGTACTTTTTCTTTCTTTAGTAAAAGAACCGGAGTTACCGATATAGCTTGCACTACTGAAGTGGCAATGGGCTGGCCATGTCTGTCGAAGGAAGGACCAATGGCCGGTGGAGCAGACGAGTCCTGGAGTGGAGACCGCGTATCGGCAAGCGTAGTGTGGGACGCCCCCCAGCTAGATGGACGGACGAGCTTAAGAAGGTGGCTGGGACAGACTGGCTTCGGAAGGCGGAGGACAGGGTGTTGTGGCGCAGCCTGGGAGAGGCCTATGTCCAGCTGTGGACTGCGATAAGCTGAGTTGATTGATGATGAGTACTACAATATTTGCATGGTCTTAAAATAACATTCGGGAACAGGATCTACATCTTTTGCCTTTTAAAGCGTACAAAATAGTACATTATGATATAAGTGCGGTAAATTGAAAACTACAGCCGAGGCGATATTGCTAGCCCGAGCCGTAGGCGAGGGCTACAAGAAAGCAGAGGCTGTAGAGTTGTAAAAAACGGTTTTATTCTGATATGAAAAAAAAAAACGTTGAAAAAAAAACATGAAAACAAACAGTTTTTTTTCTGGATTAGGTTTTGTTTTCAAAATTACGAAAATAAAAATATATCTACCTAGTAAGTAATGGTTAGGTATCATAAAAAATGAGCTGATATTAGATTTACTTTAGTTAATAAAGAAATAGCATTTATTTTTTTGTTAAATAATACATAAATGTCTCAAAATAATTAGCAATACATTTACGGATGGGGATTACCCCAATCTTCGTTTGGTTTATGTTTTGTTTGAATTCACTGCAGAGTCAGACTGCCGATAGCTTGAGACAGTGAGAGTTCGTTTTTGTTAAGACTTTTTTGTGGTCATCGGTGAACAAATTGAATCGCATTGCTTGGTGGGCAGAACTTTGCAAATCAACTGCTTTGTCTAAAGTAGCCATAAACTTTCTCTCACTTCCTACTACATCGGCAGCTTGCGAGAGAACATTTAGTACGTACAGCAACATTCATACCAAAAAACGTAATAGACTGGCAAATGATAGGGGTAGGAAAACAGTCAGTACAATCAGCAACAATATCGACACAAGCAGAGATAATCAACGTTCCTGATAATATAACAGTTGATTCAGAATCAGATGAAACAAGTGAAGACACAGAACATGTCAATTAGGTATTCCGTTGTCGATAACACAAGCGTAGCTACCGATACAGGTGATAGCACTGATTAACGTTTAAGTATTTTTTAAGTTCATTATTCAGGACTGTATTGTTGTAGTCAAATAAAAGACTTCTTGAGTGTTTCTTCCTTTATTTTCTTGAGGGATGTTTTTCGGATGAGAGCTGGTTGCCGACTGGTGCCAGCCCAGGAAATTGCCCGTCTTTTATAGCGAGCTTCAACCAATCAAAACGTCTACATTTTGTACACAATACCTTTCTAGAATTTTCTCTACCAATCAGGACGCGTCTTTTTTAACCAATAAGAACGCGGCAGGTGTGTACACGTCATTAGTACAGTACTGTCGGGCGATTTTCTGGAGTTGGGCTCTTATAATGTTGTTCTTATTTTTTAAACATAGCTACTAACTTATTCTATCTATTTACAAAAATTCGTAACGAAAAATCCCTATTTTAGACCCTAAAATTAACAAAATACGGTAACGGTCCTCGTTACGGTAAAGTTTGGCACCACTTAACCTAATCATACAAGTGGCGCCACCAAGTGTGAAGAATGCGAATTAATTATCTTACATTCGAACTACGTAACATACTCGGTGTCTGATACGACTATCTTATATTCTAATTACATAATATTCTAATTACATAACACGCTCGGCGTCCGTTACAGCTCTCCCCCCGGCGCAGCTCGCGTAGCCTCTTTCATCCTTGCCACGACGACGAGCTTGTTCACGGGGCGCCGGAAAGTGCCGGTTCTGGTGCGTACCTCGACGACCCTGATGCCGCCGTCCGGTCCGCGATGCGTGCGCTCGACGACTCCCATCGGCCAGGTGTTTCGTGGCAGCGTACCGTCGACCACGAGAACTACGTCGCCAATCTCCATGGGTCGCGCGTTGTTCCGTGGCTCCCCACGAGGTACCAAGGTAGGCAGGTACTCGTGTACCCAGCGGCGCCAAAAATGGTCAGCGAGCGCCTGGCTAGCCCGCCAGGTCCTCCTGTCGGCCTCGCTGCAGGGTCCCGTCGATGGGAGCCCATCCGATGACCCCAACAAGAGGTGGTTCGGAGTCAGGGCTTCGGGGTCGTTGTGGTTCACGCTGACGTGCGTCAGTGGCCTCGCGTTGATTGAAAATTCGGCCTCGGTTAGCAGTGTTCTTAAAACTTCCTCTGCCGGTGCCTTTTCCCGTAGAGTGACGCTAAGAGCCGCTTTTACGGAGCGCACCATTCGCTCCCATGCGCCGCCTTGGTTGGGCGCGCCAGGGGGTATGAAGCGCCACTCTAGTCGATGTACCAGCCCCTCGTCTCGCAGGGCGGGCATCCACTCTGTGTAAGCTTTGCGAAGTTCTTGGTCTGCCCCGCGGAAGTTAGTTGCGTTGTCCGAATACATTATCCTTGGCCAGCCTCTGCGTGCGGCCATCCGCCTCAGCGCCATGATTGCTGAGTCGGTAGAGAGCGATGCGACGAGCTCGATGTGCACGGCGCGGGAAGTAAGGCATGTGAAGAGTGCGCCCCACCTCTTTTCTCGTCGGCGCCCTACCTTGACTGTCATTGGCCCGAAATAGTCCACCCCGCAGTTAGTGAACGGGCGGTGGAAAGGGTCAAGGCGGGCGGGCGGCAGGTCCCCTGTTGCTGGTGGTTGCGGCGTCGCTCGCCGCCTCTTGCAGAAGGCGCAGTTTCTCTCCACAGCGCGCACTGTAGGTCGTAGATGGATGACCCAGTACCGCTGTCGTAGGTCATTCGTCACGCGTTCTCGGTTGGCGTGTCCCGCGGCGCAGTGCTCCCGTAGCACGAGAAGCTTGGTCAGTTTATGGCGTCCGTCCAGTATAATCGGCCGTTTCGTGTCGGTTGGCGCGGAGGAGGCCTCGATCCGGCCCCGCACCCTCAAGACACCGTCTTCCAGTACTGGATCCAGCCGGTACAGTCGACTCGACTTCATCAGGGGTCGACTAGATCGAATCCTCTTGAGGTCTTCGCCAAAGCTGTCTTCTTGAGCTTGGCGTATCAGCTCGGCTTCGGCGCGCAGGATGTGGCGATGTTCCATCGTGGTTGCCTTTCTTCTGCAGATGTCGGTGAAGGCGATTGCTCGGGCGGTAGCCCTTATCAATACTTCGTACTTCGAGAAGCGGGCTGGGTTTGGTAGCCAGCTGCTGTCTCGCCCCGTCTTCTCGCTAATGTGGAGGACCTCTTCGTCTTCCGGTTCGTCGGTCGTTGCCGTGGGCCACTGTTCCTCTGGCAGGAACAGGAAATCCGGTCCTCGGAACCATCGGTCCGTTCTGCTGATGGGCGTGTCGTCATCGGCTACGTTGCAGGCGGTGGGTAGCCAACGCCAGTCTTCCTTTTTAGATAGTTCCGCGATCTCTCCCAGCCGATGTGCGACGAACGGTGTGTACCGACGCATGTCGTGATGGATCCAATGCACTACGGTGGATGAATCGGTCCAGTAGGTCGTCTGGCCGATGTCGATTACGTGCTCCCTCTTTATGGTGTCGGCCAATCTTGCTCCGATGACCGCAGCTTGCAGTTCCAGACGTGGTATTGTTTGGACTCGACGAGGTGCTACCTTCGCCTTGGCGGCCACTAGCACTACGTTCAGGCTCCCGTCGACGTACCTTATTCTCCAGTAGGCCACGGTCGCGTAGGCCTGTTCACTGGCATCACACAGGATGTGTAGGTCGAGGCGCTCGTGTTTCTGCGTCAGGTAACATCTCGGTAGTCGCAGTTCTGTGAGCTCATTAAGCCGTGCGAGCCAGGACGCGAAGAGCTCGTTCTCTTCTTCGGGGATTTGTTCGTCCCATGTTATCGGGAGGCGCCACAGACTCTGCAGTACGATCTTTGCTCGGATGGTGTAGTGGCTCAGTAGCCCCAACGGGTCGTAGATCGACATCACGGCGCTGAGGGCTTCACGCTTGGTCGGCGCGCGGGTTCTTGCTCGTACCTCAGCCGGGACGCGATTCATTGATGTGTTGAATCCCAGCTCGTCTCGCTCCGCGTTCCAGTATAGCCCCAGGATCTTGCTCTCGGGCTGTTCTCCCCCCAGTCGTTGGGGGAGGTGGCGTGTAGCTCCGAGGGCACATCGCGTAGTACCGTCTTGTCGCTGGAGCTCCATCCTCGTAGCGTGAATCCCGCGTGTGCGTGTACTGTTCTGATCTCTTCGACCGCTTTCTGTGCTTCCTCCGCGTCTTCGTAGCTGGCTACTAGATCGTCCATATAGTGGCTCCCTTTGATCGCTTCCCGTGCACGAGGGTATTCCGACCCGTGTACGTCCGCGTTGTGATTGCGTACGTAGTGGGCCATGTACGGGGAACTCGCTGCACCGAATATCATACTGGTCATCTTATATTTCTTTGGAGGTTCCTTTCGCTCGTTGCCTCTCCACAGGAACTGTTGTGCTGGTTGATCTTCCGGTCTTATTCTGATCCTCAGGAACATTTCCTGCACGTCTGCTGTGATCGCCACCGCCTTCTCGCGGAATCGGAAGAGGATTCCGGGTAGCGACAGCAGCAGGTCGGGTCCTTCCAACAATTCGTCGTTTAGACACACACCGTTGCTCTTTGCAGCTGCGTCGAATACCAGTCTGCATTTGCCGGGTTTGTTTGGGTTCTGCACCGCGAAATGAGGCAAATACCAGCAGATGGCGCTTCTTTCTTCTGACCCGTCGCACAGTGCCGCGTACCCCTTGTCCAATAAATTGTTGATCTGCTTGGAGTATTCGGCCGCGAACTCTGGTTCTGCGTCCATCTTTTGCTCAATCTTCTTCAGCCGGCGGAGCGCTTGACCGTAGCTTGGGGGCATGGTCACGTCATCTCGTCGCCACGGTAGACCAACCTCGTACCCGGTGTCGATCTTCCTTGTTGTTCTTCGAACTATGTCGATGGCCCGTTGATCCGCTTCCTTGACTCTCGGCTTTCCCTGTATGCCAAGCGCGTCGATCTTGAAGTGGTGGTCGACCAGATCATGAAGTTCCTGGCTGCTCGCTCCCGTCGTTCGTTCGGGTTCATACACGTGCAGCACGTTTCCTTCCTGGTAGATGGTGTTGCGTGGCGCGGTTCCGTGCACCACCCATCCCAATTGCGTTCTGGACGCGGCCGGTTGATCGGGTCCACCGATTCGGATCTCGCGGGACACTATACACTCCCAATGGTCCGTCCCCACCAGGAGTCCGGGGCGGGCCTTCTCGTAGCACACCTCTTCTGGTGTCAGATCCTTCAGGTGCTCGTACTCCAACACGTTATCCGGTATGGACTGCTGGTGAAGTTGAAGGTTCTTTATGGTCCTCGCTCTGACCTTGTAGCTGTCGACCTCTTTCAGTCCTCTGATGCGAAGGTTTACTAGCTGACTCTCCGTTTCTTGTTGCGACATATTGACTCCGCTCAGGTGAAGTGGTTGCGATGGTCCTTCTGCCCCGATGCTTTCCGCTAGCTCCTTGTCGACGAGGGTAATCGTGGCTCCTTCATCCAGGAGGGCGTAAGTGTTCGCCTCCCCCCGTGGACCGGAAACGACGATCGGGCACATCTTTAGCATGACCGTTCGTGGTCCGGCAGCTGGTCGTGTTGCTACTGATAGAACCGCTTCTTCCTTTAGTGATTCCGCTGGCTTTGAGTCTTCCGTCTTTGTTCCTCGTTCTTGATGGAGGGTCGCGTGATGCGGGCGGCTACATTGGTCTACGCCACACGGCTTTGCTTTGCAGTTCATGCGCCTATGTGGTTTCTGAGCACATTTAAAGCACAATTTCTTCTCCTTCACGAACTTCCAGCGGTCGTCCACTGTGAGTGCCTTGTACTCGGGGCACCTTGTCAGGGTGTGAGCTTGTTCACATTTAGGGCACTTATCCGTTCCTTCTTCCGTTTCCCCCGTAGTGTTGAACACACTTGCCTTTTTCTTCAGTGTCACGGCGGGGCGAGTCTCTTTTTTCTGAGTCGCGACGCTTGCGGACGGAGTGTACGTGTAGCGCAGTGCCCTGTCCGCCTCTCGCATCAGGAAGTGAGACATGACGACAATCTCCGGGTCCGTTGTCCCTTCGTGATCGTAGGCGTAGTCGCACCATCTGGATCGTAGGTGTGGGCTCAATTTGTCCAACACTTCTCTTGTCATCAAGGGGTTGAATAAGTATCCTCTTCGGTCGATCGTTCTTAATACGCAGATGATGTTTTGCAGCTTGATTGCAAAACTGTTCAGTTCGGCCGCTGATGCACCTGGTTTCGGCAGTTTCTTGAGGTCTTCCAATGCTTTGTCAATAATTACTTCAGGCCTTCCGAAGCACTGTTCGAGAGTCTTCATTACGACATCTGGATCGGTTGCCGTGTGCAGAAGCGCGGCCACGGCGTCTCTTGCTTCCCCTTTAAGACAGCTTCTTAATCGCTGAATGTTTTCTGCTGCCGAGATCTGGTACATGCGGGTTGAGTCTTGCACTGCTGCTTTGAACGGTAGCCATTCGTTTGCCGCTCCGGTGAACGTCGGTAGGTCGGTGTATCGGGGCCTGGGACCGGCCATTTTTTCTAACGTGGCTGCCAGGTACTCGATACTGTTCCTCTTCCTAGTCGGCGTCGGTGATCTTCCTCGTGTGGTTTCGAATCGTGTCTGCTTCGGCTCTTCGCGTGTTCCTTCCTCCCCCCGTGTGCTAATGGGGTTCGTCCTTAGCCATTCGTCCACCTTCTGATGTGGTTCACGAGAGAGGGTCGGTTCTTCTTCATGCACGCTTTCTTCATCTTGGATGACCGATACTTCGACGGCTAACCGCTTCTTGACTAGGTCGGCTTCCAGCTCTAATTCCCTTCTTCTTATGGCAGCCAGCTTCTCTGCTGCTTCCAGTTCAGCTACCCGTAGTCGTGTGTTGACGCTTGTCGTTGACCGTACCGATTGGGTTGGTGATCCTGCTCTTTTTTGCGCCGTAGTTGTTGTCGGTGGAAGTCTCGAAGGCCCCGCTGTGCTGGTATCCATTGGTTTCAAAAGGGGCGATGCCGGTGGGTCCAGTGAGAGTCTTCTTATACGTTCTCGTTCAATCAGCTGGGCTTCTGTGAGTCGCGTCGCTTGTTGTAGTTGGACGCGTCGTTGTTCTTCTACTTCCGCCGTATCTCCTTGGCTCCTTGTAATCACCATCTCGAATGTTCCTTGTTAAATTCTCGTTGCAAAGAACCGGTCTTGTTCAGGGTTCTTTTAAATCCGGATGCGAAGGACCAGACTATTCAGGACTGTATTGTTGTAGTCAAATAAAAGACTTCTTGAGTGTTTCTTCCTTTATTTTCTTGAGGGATGTTTTTCGGATGAGAGCTGGTTGCCGACTGGTGCCAGCCCAGGAAATTGCCCGTCTTTTATAGCGAGCTTCAACCAATCAAAACGTCTACATTTTGTACACAATACCTTTCTAGAATTTTCTCTACCAATCAGGACGCGTCTTTTTTAACCAATAAGAACGCGGCAGGTGTGTACACGTCATTAGTACAGTACTGTCGGGCGATTTTCTGGAGTTGGGCTCTTATAATGTTGTTCTTATTTTTTAAACATAGCTACTAACTTATTCTATCTATTTACAAAAATTCGTAACGAAAAATCCCTATTTTAGACCCTAAAATTAACAAAATACGGTAACGGTCCTCGTTACGGTAAAGTTTGGCACCACTTAACCTAATCATACAAGTGGCGCCACCAAGTGTGAAGAATGCGAATTAATTATCTTACATTCGAACTACGTAACATACTCGGTGTCTGATACGACTATCTTATATTCTAATTACATAATATTCTAATTACATAACACGCTCGGCGTCCGTTACATTCATATTATTATCTACCTCTGTGTATAATTTCTAATTTCATTGATTTAAACATAATTTGACTTAAATTAAAAATAAAACAATCATATTTCGTTTTATTCCATTTTATTTAAAGTATTTTTTCCCTGGACGTCGCTTCCCATAATGTCGCTTTCCGTTTTACTTCGATTCCCAGTACCTACGTTGCTCCTCGCTGCACAGTGATGCCGCGCCGCATTTATGGTTAGAATTGGTACAGTTCAGTCGTTCAGAGCAGAATTTTCAGTTTATTTTCTGGTCTTAGAGAAATAAAAACGAATTTTTCCCTGAACGTCACTTCTCTTATTGTCGCTCCTCAACAGACGTCTTGCTTGCATTCCCATTACATCGCTCTTCACCTTACTGTAAATCCCACAACGTCGCGCCTACTTATGGTACAGTCGTGGGTAGTCTCTTTTCAAACTTTATTTTAAGATTGCATAAAATTGTTGTTTAATTTTTTTTATTCTAAAAAGAAAAATAAATAGGAACGGAAATAGTTTGAATTTCTCTGAATTTCTCTCAGGCCAAGTTTAAGAAAATGTTTTTTTTTTAATTTATTAGGTACATTTTCAAATAATTATGTGTTTTTTTTATTGGTCGTTTTTAATTTAAAATGAGTTAAACGTTGATGTGTTGCCGATTATACTATAACTTAGCATAATTAAATAATAAAAACTCATAAATGGATATCAAATAGCGCATTACCTACTTCCTGGGCGAGATAAACAAACATGAATAACTCCCACAAATGCATGCAACTACATCCATAGGAATTATCAGTTATCGCTATGCATTTTGCTCGTAAACAAATTTAATTATATTAAATTGTGACATCCTGCATGCTTAATTTGCAAGTATCAGTATTGGGCAAAATGTAATCTAACTACTGATTGCTAACCACGACTACATAAAGTAATTAGTAATCATAACTAAGTACAAACTACATAAAAAAATCGAAAAATGTAAGTAGTTAAAAATTTTGACTACTAACTACTAGGTAATTGTAGTTGCAATCACGATTACTTGATTACGAGGATCAGGAATCAATCTGAATTAAGTTGATGTTTGTTGAGTAATTTAATTTTTTGATTACATTTCAATAAAAAGTAATTAAGATCTGATAATAGTATAGGTACATAATATCTACGACTTTAATCTTTGCATTTGATTATTCATGAAAATAAACATAGGTATGTGCAATAAACTGTTTTTTTATATGCAGCCATATTCCAAAACATATATTACTACACATTACATGTTTATTTAATTGCAAAATATAAGTTCATAAAATTTAAATAATCAGTAATTATAACTATTTTTTTATATTATTTTTACTTTTCTTTATTAAAAAACCTTTTACGCCTCATCATTGTTAAGTTTCCACTTATGGGAAGAGCGAGACAGCTCCGACACAAGTACTTTTGTAACTTACTGGGGCTGCCTCAATTTATGTATGACACAATGTTTAAGTTGAAATAAATATTTTTGTATTTTTTTGTAACTAATAGATTCCAGCAATCAAATTAACAACTACCTAATGTAGTTTGATTACTGTAGTTAAGTTACATGTAATCATAACTACATGTAGTTAACTACTTTTAATCGTAATTAGTAACCAGATTACAAAATTGTAGTTAACTACGCCCTACACTGGCAAGTATACGCATGTTTTGACAAATAAAATTATCTTTATCTTTAAAATATTATATTATTTTTATTATTTAATTATGCTAAGTTATAGTATAATCGGCAACACATCAATGTTTAACTCATTTTAAATTAAAAACATAAAAAAATCACTCAATTATTTGAAAATGTACCCAATAAATTAAAAAAATATATATTTTCATTCCTCCAGAAAACTTCGAAGTCATTTTCTTAAACTTGACCTGATTTAAACTTAACATTTTTTTATTTTTTTTATTGACAATGGGCTCACTCTTGACCTCAATCCAGCCCAGAGGCAGGGATAGGATCTACGGTGGAACGAGCTTGCCCAGAAGAAGCCTATGTTCTTAACTTGAAACTACTAGTAAGGTAACAGTAGTTAGTAGGAGGATGTATAATACGTAATGCGTACCCCATGCATAAGCCGCATGTTCTTCATGAGTTTTATTTTAGCAGCAATCTCTTGCATACTTCTGCTACCCTAGTGCTTTTCAAATAAAATTACAGATAATAAAATAAAAGTAAAATTAAGTGGTCATCGTCGGTCCACATTGAGAAATTCAAACTAATACCTATTTTCGTTCCAACCTTTTGCCCGTTCCAAACTTTATTTTAAGATTGCATAAAATTGTTGTTTATTTTTTTTTATTCTAAAAAGAAAAATAAACAACAATTTTATGCAATCTTAAAATAAAGTTTGAAAAGAGACTACCCATGACTGTTCCATAAGTAGGCGCGACGTTGTGGGATTTACAGTAAGGTGAAGAGCGATGTAATGGGAATGCAAGCAAGACGTCTGTTGAGGAGCGACATTATGAGAAGCGACGTTCAGGGAGAAATTCTTATCTCACTTTTTCTGAAAAAAAAAAAAACCAAATGTAGAAAAAAAAACGACGGTGCCAAGTTTTTTTTCATGTTTTTTTTTCAAGATTGTGAAAATGAAACATTTGGTTTTTTTTCAATTTGCATCTAAGAGGCTGTAATTATCAAAGCGAACGTATGTCATACGACGTTTTCTAACATTTATTTGCGAGGAAATAAATAAACCTCGAACTTTCTTAAACGAATAAACCTTTAATCACTTGTTAAAGCAGTTATAAAAATTTGTACGATTTGTAAAATTGATTATTACCTAGGTACGTTGCCGGTTGGCATTTTTAATGTTGTCAAGTTATTAGTATTAGTTAGTTATTACAATTTCACCAGTCTCTCTCTCACTCTCTTGAGTGAAAGTAGGACACGAGACCACAGAGTTCTGCAGTCGGTGGCGACGACGGAGGCGGCTGCGGCGGCGACGATGGTGGAATGTAGGTACGCGTGTGTGCCCGTAGTTGGTCGAGATTCAACACTTGGCTCCAAATTTATATTCCTTGTAATGCGGGAACTAATTTCTTCTTTATTTCTCATCGAGTCATCTATGTAGCCCTCGGCTACACCGTTCGACCGCCACTCTCCGTGCCGTTTTAGTGTCAATAAGTTCGCACCTGAATCGGCGAGCAATCTAACCGAGGACCTTCTGAAACTGTGCCCTGTGTATTCATGTGGATCATCCAAATTTAAGAAAGTGGCAATTTGTTTCGGCATTGCTCCAAATTTATTAATGCCAATGGGTTGGCTAGTGCATTTTCCATTTTGGTAATTTTGATAAAATCTGTTAGACATCGCTTTTGCTGAACGAAGCGCTTCGTAGGTATTTCTTCACTATGTCGTGAAAAGGCCCCTGTATTGTGAACGATCGTGGAATTTTATTTTTTGTGTTTTTGACCTGGACAAGAACACAAGACAAGTCCTAGTTTGGGTGTCAGGAGTTTCACATAACGAGCCTTAGCCGAACTTAGCCTATTAATTTATGGATGTAAGTTATTTAATTACTCTGTAGCAGTATCTACAACGCCACATGCGAACAACGCGTCATACTGACGTCACGCAAATCCTGCATCTCGCAAGCAGAGTTTACCGCGTAATTAGCATAGATACAATTTCCCAACATCAATCGTTGGGTAATTGCCCGCCAGACACAACACCCGTCTGGTCGGAGGATCCTCCCTTTCCAATGTAGGATGAGTGAACTTTACACCCTGTTCCTCATACCTCCAAAAAACAATGAAGGGAGTGTCAGACTTTTACTGACTAAAACCCACCCGTGTTCCTTCAGTTGCCTGTGCCAAGGGCCACGGTACCTCTTTCGAATATCCCGCAGCCCTGGCGGCATCGGCCCTAGAGGGCCCCGTCAGTTCGTGCTGACATCTCTTTGAGGCGCGCGTGGAACACAACGCGCCGTCGACCCGGGCCTGGTCCTTACCGGGCGGCGAGCTGCCCATTGCTCGCCGCCCGCAAGCCCGCGCCTACGGTGGCCGGGAGTCGGCTATTGACTCCCGTCCAGGGCGTCTCCTACGGCGGCTAGGGGCGTGAGGGCGCAGCGATTGCCTCTCCCTCACGCGCTCCGCCTCCTCCTTTGCGAGCATTACTGCTTCGCAGAAGGAGGTGACGGCCTCCCATTCACTCTCGCTCCGTACCATGGCCTGGACCAGGGCCGGACGCGAGAGATCGCTGCCGCCGATCGCCGCCACGAGGACACGGTGGTGCCCCGCCCAAGCCGGGCAGAGCTCCACCGTGTGCTCCACCGTGTCCTCCGGGCGATGCACACAGTGGTGACACCCTGGCGTTTCCTCCCGCTTTATCCTGAACAGGAACCTCCCGAAACAACCGTGTCCGGTGAGGACCTGCGTCAGGCGGAAGGTGAGGGCGCCGTGGCGCCTCTCTAGCCACTCCTCAAAGAGGGGACTTATCGCCGCTATTGTGGCGTGCCCAGCACTGGGTTGCGACAATCGCACTCTCCATGCCGCTATGAGATCCCGCCGGAGCTCTGTCCGCTGTGCCGTGATTTCTCGCGGCAGCGGAGTTACGCCCCGGCGTTTTGCCTCCTCTCGCCACTCCCATATGTGGGCGAGGACCTTGGCCTCTAGATCCCATGGCGGCAATCCGGCAAGGAGGCTCGCCGCCTCAACGGAGACCGTGCGGTATCCTCGGATGAGCCGGACAGCCATGACCCTTTGGGACGCGTTCAACCGGCGGGCTGGTCGCTTCCTCAGGGAACGCGCCCACACCGGTGCCCCGTAAAGGGCCATGGACTCACAAATTAGCCTTGCGCGCGCATCAGCGCTTTTTTAAGGCAAAGGCACAAAAAACAGCCAGTGGCGCCGATTCCCTTGTTCACAAACTAAACTAAATTTAAGTTCAGTGCATCTTTTTCTTTCTATTTCATTAAGAAAAGGACAGAAGATAAAATATTAGTTTAGTCCTGTCAAAATAAGATACTCCATAGACAGTTTAGACGTGATTAAGAACATCGCTACCAAAAATACGTCAATTTACGTCAGGCGCTGACTTATTTGACAGGACTAAACTAATATTTTATCTTCTGTCCTTTTCTTAAAGAAATAGAAAGAAAAAGATGCACTGAACTTAAATTTAGTTTAGTTTGTGAACAAGGGAATCGGCGCCAGTATTACTAATAGTGTAAATTAATATTTTTGTGTTTTTGTTACAGATTGTTGGTTGTAATTTAATGTCAAAATTTATTAAAATATAGAACTAAATGTTTATTTATTATATTTTATCTCCCAAAGTTAATTTTATTCATAAAAAATGTTGACCACTTTTCTGACATAAAAACTCTTTGCTATGATTTAAAAAGTAGGTACCTACCGTTCGTTTTAGACGGAGCATCTTGATAAACCGTGGGTTTTACCTTACTAAAAAGAAACACGTGCGTTTTACATTACAATAACGCACAAGTACGTAATAAGATACAATACGATATTGAAATTGGGAGGTATTCCTCGTAGCGCTCCCGTTTTGAAACGCTCCCATCTAAGCGCTCCCGTTTTGTTCCTCCAAGCGCTCCCAAAAAGAGCGCTTCGAGGAACGATTAAAAATATTAAAATTTATTTCCTCGAAGCGCTCCCATGATTAACTTTCGGATAGAGATGGGACTATACTAACTGAAATTATCGATAATAAGTAGAACACATTGTTATAATATACAACTAGCGGCCCGTCCCGGCTTCGCACGGGTTTGGTAATAATTTTTTTTTTTGTTTTATTGTAAATCCTTTAGTCCACCAAATAGATGAATATAATCTACCGACATATGTACCTATTCATATTTTTTATTGTTTAGAAAGCTTATGATTTCTCTCCATTATGTTACCCATTACTACCCCCTTCCCCGCACACCTCAATGTTTTTTTTCGGAAGTTTTTCGTAGAAATAAGGCAATGAGGTGTCTATTGTTTACGTCAATGATAGAAATGACTTTCCTTGTCCTAGGCGGGGCGAGAGAGTGTCAGACTCTTACTGACTAAAACCACCTACTGACTAAAATCACCTGCTCTGAGCCGGGATCCAGTAACGTATTGCGCTCAACGGTGATGCTACCTATGCGATTGATAAAATGGTTAAAACAATTTTATAATTAATTTTTGCCAAAAATAGCGATACTAACTTCTTAACTAAGAGTTAAAGATGCGGCGCGCCGCAAAAAGTTTATTGATTGTAACTGGAAATATTATTTTATATCCTATTTGTAATTTGTAATTGTTAAACATGAAGGAACCATCTGTGATTTTTTAATTTTTTTATTGGCGATAGGCTCGCGTTTGACCATAATCACACCTGATGTTAAGCGATGATATGGCCTACGATGGAGCACGCTTGCCTAGAAGCAATCTATTCACTCTAGACTTGAAGACTCCTAGGTTGTAGCTATCAGGAAACACAGACTCCGGCAGGGAATTCCGCTTCTTAGCTGTACGCATAATGAATGTGTTCCCAAAACGCTTTGTACGTATGGGTGGGATGTCGACCATGTAACGGTGGCGCAACGCCGTACGTCTTGTGGTCCGATGATGGAACGGACTTGGCGGGATCAAATTGTGCAACTCCAATGAACACTTATTAATTAGTCAGTAATAATTAAGATTATGAAACGATCTGTCATTTTTAATTTTAAAGATTTTTATAATATACATACTTATACTAGTCTTAGTATTAATGTTGTTTTAATGTGATTGTAACTTGGAATATGTTTTTATATCCTATTTGTAATGGATAATGTTACTTTGCCAAATCGCCTGAAAGTTTTTAAAAATTATCGATATAATTCGTTACTTCATGCTTTTCCCTATTTTTAAACGTGGGAGCGCTTCGAGGAAATAAATTTTTATATTTTTAATCGTTCCACGAAGCGCTCCTTTTGGGAGCGCTCGGAGGAACAAAACGGGAGCGCTTAGATGGGAGCGTTTCAAAACGGGAGCGCTACGAGGAATACCTCGAAATTGGTAAAATAAGAGACCCTTTACGAGTAAATGTGTTATAAATAATATTATAATACTTACGAGTGCAATTTGGACAGCAATTACTCCATGTTCCATTGACACAGAGGACTGCATCTTTCTCTAAGGCTCTGTAGCCAGATAGACAAATGGCAGACAGCTTCAGTGACTCGAACCTATCGCCGGGTTTCGCGGTTGGAGCTCCGCTTATTATGTATTTACCGTACTCAGGATATGGTGGCACGACACAGTTTTCCAATTGTTTTGACCTGAAACAGTGGATCTAGTAATTATATTGATTACATTATCTGCCTAGCTTATTCCGAACTATGATGGGATAAGCTTTCAGTCTAATCAGGTACAGCCGAATACCGGTTTGTCATGGAGTGACTGCCTATCTGCCCTCCACATTCCAACAAACCAGTTATAAATAGCAAATCAAATAGATAGAAGATAGATAGAATACTCTTTATTGTACACCATACAAATTACAGAACATAAATAATATAAATAATTATCGATTTGAAATAATTCAAATCCCGTGAAAGTTTGTATGGTCGGATGGATTTTTGTTACTCTTTCACGTAAAAACTACAGAACGGATTTGGATGAAATTTGGCACACAAATATTAAGTAATTTTTTATCCCGATATTCCCACAGGATCGAAACTTTGTGCGGGTGAAACCGCGGGGCGCTGCTAGTAATATTATATTCCTTACCTGTTCGCTTTATTTTCTGACTTTGCTTGCTGCTGTTCGTTGCCCGGCTGATCTGCATGCAATGCTTGCCATTTCTATTAAACAATGCAATTTATATTATTACACCAAGTACCTATGCAGTAGGTAATAGCCTCCCGTCCGATTTCGGTCACGGTGTCCAATTTCAACGGAGACTAGCCAGGTACAGACGCCAGCATATCACAAGCTACCCGAAACTGTCAAATTTTCCTTTCAAATTATCTCTGAAGTATTAAAGTTCAATCAATCTTGAACTTTAAAACTTCAGAGATAAAGTTGAAAATCTATTGAAGAAAGACAGATTGTAGTAGCTTGATGTGCTAGCGACTGGCGTTCGAGCGACTTGTGCACTATAATATCTCCTGAGTAGGTAACTCAGGAGATATTATAGTGCACAAGTGTGTGCGTAAACACAGGTGCACTCTCTGTTCATTTTCTCATAGTCCGATGGGACGGCAATCCGACACGACCGGGGAGAGATCAGGCGCAGGGTCAACGGCGTTACGTGCTTTCCGAGACACGGGGGTGTTAAACCGCCAACTTCCAAACTCCAGACTGTTACTAAGAAATTCCTAATCGCAAACCCAATAACACTTTGTCCGACCCAGGAATTGAACCCAGGACCCCACGTTCAGCAGTCGCGGTTGCAACTACTCTCGTGGTTGCAACCGCGACTGCTGCTGCTACTGCTTCCAACGGGGCAGTCAAGTATGCAGTATGTAGGTAGGCTGTAGTCATATCACATATGTGACAGATACTCCCAATTCAGACAGTTTTATATAAATCATCTCAGCAGGCCAATTCTCGTAATTCAAAACGTTCAAAATCTAGTCGCAGTCTCATCTCGGCGACAAACAAATGTCAGAAACTTGTCAAAATGTAGGGAAATCAGAGTTAAGTTAAAATTAAAACAACAATATTTGCACACCTACTAATAAGTAGCAATAGCTCAACAGTGGCATGCTTTAAAGCAGGGGTTCCCAACCTTTTCTTGGCCAGGGACCACTTTTATATTATTCTTGTTGGCAGGGACCACTATGTAGGTATAATAAAAATAAACTGTAATAATCCAACTGAAACTTTAATTAAAAACTTAATAGGAATTACATACGGCGGCCCGACGTACCGCCCCCTCCACCCGCGCTCTTCTCACTCACTGCACGGCGACCAACGGCTCGCCGCCCGCTAAATTTAAAATCGTTCGCGGACCACATTTTGTCTTCTGCGGACCACTGGTGGTCCACGGACCACTGGTTGGGAACCACTGCTTTAAAGTAATGAGCATGAGTGTCAGTACCTTTACCATGAAATCAACCACCTGCTTGAGCGTTTTAAGGGTTTTAAAGAAGGGTAAAGGCAAAGAGCTAGGGAATGTCTTAATTTACAGACGCCAGCATGTCAAGCTGCTACTACAATATGTTCTGCTACTACAATATATATCCGAGGAGTAATGAGAAAAAAGAAATATATTGTATTGTATAATATATTGGTTTTACATTGACGAAAAATCATAACTAACAGCTTATTTTTTAAATAAAAGACGGTATTTTAAAAAAATGGTTGTCTATTGTTTACCCGAAGATTATATACCATAATAATCATATTCCCGAATTTCATTTGCCAATATTGTCGATAAATAAAAAATCATCTAATAAAAGTAAAAAATCGTAATGGTTTTTTTCTTATTACCTTTGCTTAGATAATTTGGTTTGTACTGGGTGATAAATGGCGATAGCATGTATTAAATGTACAGACGTCAGCACATCAAGCAACTACAATCTGTCAAATTTCTTTATTAGATTTTCAACTTTATCGCAGAAGCATTAAGGTTCAAGGTTCACTGGGGAAATTTGACAGTTTCGGGTAGCTTGACCTGCTGGCGTCTGTTATGATACCATCACAAAATAATTCTGTAAAATCGCCAGCTAATTTTAATACATATGGTCTCATTAAAAAAAATGTCATCTATTCTAAAAGTTATCAAATAGATCTCAATATCTATTTAAATTAGCAGACATGTGTGCAGTATTCTACTGATTGTACTTTGACTGACAAATTGAATAAAACTGACGAATCGACGAAAACTGGCGAACACTGGAAACTGTCGAGTTAACGCAACTGTCTAATCGGGAAAACTGACGTATCAGTGAAACTGACTAGTCAACGAAACTGGCGAATTAAATAAACTGACGACTGAGGGAAACTGACCAGTGTTACGCGGACTCTTAACTATGAGTCCGCGTAACACTGGTTAGTTTCCCTACCATCGCTGGTATTGACTTACTTTGTTCTCCCAAATTAATGCCAGCACAACAAAAAGAATGAACACCAGAACGAAGATCACCGCCGCGAACGCAATCTTTTTTTTTCTTGAGAATTTTGCCGGCCAGGGCGGCGCATTCGACGCATCCATCTCTGTAGTCGCTGTTCGTACTTTTGAAACGTTTTGGTTGGCATCTGTGGGCGAAAAGTTGGTTAAATTCGTGCTATCTATGGTTTAAGACATTTTTATTTCTCAAATACAGAATACAACACACAACTACATCATCATTATATTTTCTTTGCTCTTGTTTCATGTTTATTATTATAATATACTATACTATATAATATACTCGTATAATGTAGTCCCTACACCACAGACTACCTACAGTATTTGTCTCTTCTTCCCCTTTTTTACCCATCCAAAGGATGTCTATATAAGATCGCTCTTAGCGATGAGACCGCCCATTATATCCCCCTTGTAAACTTTACATATTTATGTTCTGTCTGGTGTACATCAACATCATCATCATCTATATCTATTCTATACTTATAATAAATCTGTAGAAGTGAAAATTCTGTACATTGAAAATATCCAAAAAATAAATGGCAGGGGGTGTTACTTGACCGACACCGAACACAAAAATGTGATTAAAAAAATTTTTGTCTGTCTGTCTGTCTGTCTGTCTGTCTGTCTGTCTGTTTGTTCAGGCATCACGCAAAAACTACCGGTTCGATTACGATGAAACTTGGTATAATTATTCTTTAATATCCTGGGCACCACACTGGGTACTTTTTATCCCGGAAAAGTATATACAATAAAAAACAAACTTAATTTTGCGGTTCGATCCCTATACCCGACTACCACTGTCTGTACTGTACCAACCGCAAATACTAAGTTTGTCGTAGGTTGGGTCACCCGCAGTGAGTTCATTTTTATTCCTTTTAGTTTTTAGAGTTATTTAGGTTTATTTTTTTTAAAGTATAGGTAGTATATTTGATAGTGTACGTAGTGACCGTAGGTTATTTTATAATACTGTTAGGTAGGTTTAGTCATTCGTATAGATATTAGTTTTTAGGGATTTTGCTTATTTATTGAGTTTAGATTAGTTATCATCAGAAATAGGTTTATTTAGGTAGGTAGGTATTTAATTTTCTGTTGTTGAGTTTTTTTTTTTTTATTAGTTAGGTACTTAGGTGAAGATATCATATAGGTACCCTCTTAATCACCAATAATGAGACACAATTGGTTTTCTATTGTAATTAGCCACAAAGGGCCCGCGACATAAATGGCTTTCTGGGGAAGCACATACATTTTATCCTGTTAGCACGTTCCCGTGGGTAAATTTCCGACATCCACGCGGGCGAAGCCGCGGGCAGAAGCTAGTATATAATAAAAAGTATTCTATTCTACAATTATTCACTTTGCATGAGAAGCATTGGGTACATTACAAATGTCTCTTGGAATTATGTATGTTAGTAAAATTAACCATATATTATCGTATACTACCTATATTTTCGTAGTTTCATTTAATAATTTATTTCAATTTAATTTTATTTTATTTTCATTTTTGAAGTGAAAACTTATTTAGCGGCGTTGTGCACTTTTTTGTGATGGGTAAAAAATGTTAAACTCGCGTCAGGACACGTGATCTGATCGAAAATTCGTAAGATGAAGCTTGCGTCAGGACACGTGACCTGATCGAAAATTCGTAAGACGGAGCTCGCGTCAGGAGACATGACCTATATTTTCGTAGTTTCATTTAATAATTTATTTCAATTTAATTTTATTCTATTTTCATTTTTGAAGTGAAAACTTCTTTAGCGGCATTGTGCACTTTTTTGTGATGGGTAAAAAATTTTAAACTCGCGTCAGGACACGTGATCTGATCGAAAATTCGTAAGATGAAGCTTGCGTCAGGACACGCGACCTGATCGAAAATTCGTAAGACGGAGGGAGAGTAGACCGCATTCCAAAATATCAAAAATGCACAACGTTAATATTCAAGTTTTCACTTCTGCCGGCACTCCCGGAGTGCAACCCGCTTTTTTTTTATTTCGAAGTCAAATCATTTATTTCAAATACATAATCACAAAAGGCACTTTTAAACATTATTGATTCTAGTCGGCCCTTAAACAAAAGGTAGTTTTTGTATGGAGAAGAATGGGCACGCACGAAACTCCACCGTTACTCTTTTAAAATGTTTTCCAATATTTTGCATACATTACTTATATAATAATATGTGAAGACAATGCACCTAAAATAAAATTACTATACCACAATAGGTAAAATAATTAAAATGGATTAATGAAACCATGACAATATAAATTAACTATGTAATAGATAGGCATGGTGCTCACATATTTACAAACATTCTAAAATAGACGATTATCATAAAAAAAATAAAAATTAATAGTCAGGGCACACCCTGACTTATTACTTTTTTTTTAATATGGCATAATAGCTGCACAAGGGAGGAAAAAACTGAACTATAATACTTAAAAAGTGTTGAAACTACGATCAAAAACGTTTGTGTAAGCTGGAGTGACGTCACCCCAGCTGCTCATTCATATCTTCTAAACGAAAGAAGATAATATGATTATGTAGCGCACGGAACGACAACGCCGCTCCTTACCTCCTCCGAAGCAATAATTTGATGTTTTTGGCGCGAAAACTGTTTTTAGTTTTTTAGTTTAGTATAAAATTTTGCTGCCTATGGCAGCTATTATACATAATCATATCTTCTTTCGTTTGGAAGATATGAATGAGCAGCTGGGGTGACGTCACTCCAGCTTACATTTTTTTTTACAAACGTTGCCCCACACTACGAATTACTCCTGTATTGTGGGTGCGTTTACAAACATTTGAACTCACATACACAAACAGCCAGACCTGTAGGCAATACAAATATTTGTTCCGTGCGGGAATCGAACCCGAGAGTCCGAGACACGCAGCGCAGTAGTCGTTCGCTCAGCCACTGCGCCAACCGTGTCGTCAGATTAAATTCAAAGTAGTATTTATACAAATCCGTTCATCATAGAACTCATTAAGTCGTTTTCTAATTTTATGTAGGTATACCAGCGGTGCATAAGGGCTATGTTTGGTCTTAAAATTACAGACAAACCATATTTTATTGAACATCAAATTCTCTCACTTCCTTCTTTGTTTACATTAGAAACGGTATAATTTGTTAAAGAGAATCCCCAACTGTTTCCGAAGTCTTCAGATGGTTCCGAACAAAGTCAGCGTGATAGCCGAAGACTTCGTATACCTAGTGCTAAAACAGCTTTCATGCGTAAGAGTGTATTATGCTTAGCCCCAAAATTATACAACAAAGTACCAAAGGCGTACAAAGATAAGTGTACATCCTCTACTTTTAAAAACAAGATCAAAGCTTTGTAGGTATTGCTTTTTTTATTTGGAACGCGTCTGGAATCGACATCTTTGCTTTTAGGTCAGCCGTTGGCCTAAATAAAGTGCCATTCAAAATTCTTAAGGCGAGCTTAAGAATTTATGCCAAGACTTTAAGATTCATAGACCTTCTGACGACCGAGTGGTCACTCAAAACAACCGTCTAAATCAGAACTAGAACCAACCCTTTTACTTATTGTCTACTCTTGAGGCACTGGAGCTTGGTGCTCAATAAAACGAAGAGAATGTTGATGTTGAACAATGCCTTTACTCCTGATATCACTTTGTTATATTTTTATTATTTACATGCGAACCGACGTTCGTTCTAGAGAAAATAAGTATTATTAGTTTTAATAAAAGCACGAAGAAACGTTCAGGTAATTACCTAATTACTATTATGCTACTATAATGTTGCTGACTATTTGAATCATGAATGATGTACAGACACCAGCACTTAAAGCTACTACAATCTGTCAAATTTCTTTAATAGCTTTTCAACTTTATTGCTAAAGCATTAAGCTTCAAGGTTGATTGGGAAAATTTGACAGTTTCAGGTAGCTTGACCTGCCGATCGATTCTGTAAAAATCTCACGGTGAAAAGATAGGTGAAGTGAGCTTAGAGTGAGTGTCAATAGTGTCAATCTCTAGCATTAGTTGGAATGACAGCTCACTCCACGCTCACTTCACCTAAGTTTTCACGGTGAGATGGTTACAGAATAGCACTGCTGCTGGCGTCTGTACTTTAGACATTTTTATTAATTTAACGTAAATTTGTGATTTTTGTACTTTGAATTATATTATTATTATATTTGTACGCCTTTCTAGGCAAAACATGCTGAAAGTTTTTTTGTAGTCGTTCATAATAATTTGTCAGAATATGGTAATACATGTGAAAACGTGGTCTTAAAGTTATATCTTGTCACAACATATTCTGCCATATAATGGCGTGCAAAGTTCGAGTAGGTAGTTAGGTTCCAACTGATTGTAAACCTACACATGTTTTTGAAAAATAAATATAGTACTTATCTTATCTTATCGGTGGCCCAGTCACTGAAAGAAGCGTTACTATTAGATAACCGAGAATGTCTTTGGAATGAAAGTGTCATCAAATTGTGTGCAATACAAAGTTAAATACGGAACCCTAAAAAACATTATTTTGTTGATTAGGGACAACTTTAGATGACAAAAGTGGTAAATAAGTTAAAATTTTAGTTTTAAAATGTTTCCAAGCGATTAGACGTCTTTGGATTTAATTAAGTACAGTGATAGATATCTTTTTTAGTAACTTTCTTGTTTTTTGGAATAGTAATCAATTGTCCGCAGTGATCTGAGTCTATTAAATTAATCATTTCTTTGTGGGATGGTATAACATCCTATATAAATGTTATCTAAGCACGTGGCATTACTGGGAGTTATTAAAGTTCCAAAAATTGCTTAGCAACATTATGTGACTGATACAAACTTATAATTTTAGAACTTAACCCAGAGTTATCTAACAACATTAAAATCACCTCAAGTGATGATAGACTTGTTCGAGTTACAGATTTTGTGCAACACTTCATCCATATCGACGGCACGGTTGGCGCAGTGGTTAAGCAATTGACTGCTGCGCTGCGTGTCGCGGGTTCGATTCCCGCACGGAACAAATATTTGTATGACCTTCATGTATTTGTTCCGAGTCTGGGTGTTTTTCTATCTATAATATGTATGTATTTACAAAAAAAAAAAGTATATAAGTAGTTTATCAGCCATCTTGTTACCATAACACAAGCATTAGGTTGCTTAGCTTGGGACTAGATGGCGCTGTGTGAAATCAAAATCATTTATGCAAATAAATGATTTTGATTTTGATTTTGTGAAATGTCCAGGGATATTATTATTATTATTATATCTAACCGTTTTAAAACCATCATACAATCCTAAAGGAAGTCTGCACACAGTTAAAATAATGAACTGCTCCAATTCTATACAGGCTATTTCAATTGTCTGCTCAACGGAGAGGCTCACAATAGCCATAAGGTCTTTAAATTAAAGCTGGTTATTCACTAAAATTAATAAGCCACCATGTATAGCATTTACTCTGCTGATTGAACTACCTGGTGATTACTAAAATTGAACATAAACTGAGGGGCAATTCTCGTAATTTTAAGATAAGATAAGATAATTTATTTGCGTAAAACATATACGGTATACATAGGTGTTATTAAAGCATGAGATTATCGTACATGTTTTGCTTAAAAATTAAAGCATGCAAATTTTAACGCATAAACAAATTCGAATTTACAACCATTATAATTTATGTTCAAAAAAATTCTTAATATAGAAATTATTTTCATTCAGCCATTCATATATGTAATTTAATTTTGAATAACCTGCTATTTAATATTTTTAATACATTAGGTAATTTATTATAAACACACACACATATGCTGTCTGGCGACTGCTTTTATTATATTTTGCTAACCTAGGAAGCTCATCTAGTACAAGTATGTATTGATCACGGCGACTTCGAGAATTTATTTCCTCTTCTATTTTGAACAATTCTTTATTTTTCCTAACAAACATGCATGCTTCATACAAATATAATGAATTGATTTTGATAAGATTGATTAAACTGTATATATACAGATTTTTTGATATTAATAGATAAATTATTATTATTTAACCAAGTAATTAGATCGTCTATTGTATTATTTATGTCCGCTTCATGATCAAGAACCGATTTATATTTTTATCGGTAGTAACAATTATGGAAATATTATCAGTAAAAATAAAGCATTTATGATTGGTTGGTCATATTTACTATGTCGTTTATGTAGAGTAGAAATAAGATAGGGCTCAATATGCTACCCTGGGGGACGCCACGTTTTGTCATGTCCCTACTTTCATCAAGTTTAGTGATAGTGACACTCTATTGTCTGTCAGTTAGATATGACGATATCCACTGAAGTGGCAGTCCTCTAATTCCGGCAGCCTCTAATTTTTGTACTATTATGTCATGTGAAACTAGATGAAATGCTTTTGATAGATCAAAGAATAACCCTGTCGTCAGCTGACTGTTGTTGAGACTGGTCAGTATTGCTTTGCAGTATAGTGAAAAGACGGCTAAGGACGTGGACTTATGTTTTTGAAAGCCGAAGTGCTCTTTTCTGATGATATTAAACTCACAATAATTAATTATTCTTTGATACATGCATTTTTCAAATATTTTTGACAAGATGGCTATTAGTGTTATGGAGCGATAATTATTTATATCAACTTTATCACCCTTTGTAAATATCGGTTTTACAATAGATATTTTTAATGCTTTAGGAAATACTCCTTGTGAAAAAGACAGGTTAATTAGATATGTCAACACTCTACTTATTTCATCGACACATGACTTAATTATTCTGTTGTTGAGTTCATCGTAGCCTACAGAGATGGTATTATTCAACGATAGTATCTGTTGTCTCACCTCATTTTCGGACATGAGTGTGAGGAACATCGAGTTAGCAGTTAAGACAAGACAATTAACAGATAAGACAATTAACAGATGAAGAAACCGCGTGTTTGGTCTATTTTAGTTACTTCCACAGTATTATGTCATATGGCATTTTACTGTGGGGTCGGGCTGCTGACATTGAATCCATTTTTATTTTGCAAAAGAGAGCTGTCAGAGCCATTTACAATCTACGTCGCCGCGAATCTCTTAGGGAACTATTTAAAAGGGTTAATATTATGACGGTACCTTGCCAATTCATTTATGAAAATATTATGTAATATTAAGAAAAAATCAACATCTTTTTAATTAATAAAATAATTGATAGACATAATATTAATACTATAAATAAAGATAAATTAGATCAACCTTTTTTCAGATTATCTAAAGTACCTACATACATCTTTTATGGGGTACTGTGTTAAATGTTACAACAAAATACCTTGTGAAATATTGCAATTAAATGAAAGAAAATTTAAAACTTATCCTATTATAATTACTCTTTGTAAGCAAGGATATTACAAATTAGAGGATTATATCCAAGATAAGAATGCTTGGAAACATGCTGGTCCTGCTCCATAGGACAATCTCTAGAGTCTAGACAAAATCAAACTCTTTGCTAATGTAATTGTATAAATTTATTCTTTTTTTTTCTCTTTGACATTGATTTACATTCTGTAATTACTTAAAGTCACACTCGGACTAATTGCTCCTTATTTATTTATGAAAATCGTTTACTTTTGGAATGTTTGTAAATATGTGAGCACCATGTATCTATCACATAGTTAATTTATATGTCATGGTTTCATTAATTCATTTTAATTCTTTTACCTATTGTGGTATAGTAATTTTATTTTTAGGTGCATCGTCTTCACATATAATTATATAATTAATGTATGCAAAATATTGTAAAACATTTTAAAAGAGTAACGGTGGAGTTTCTTGCCCATTCTTCTCCATACGAAAACTACCTTTTGGAAGGGGCGACTAGAATCAATTTTATTTTTGACGTTCAAAAGTGCCTTCTAAGTGCCTACTTGAAATAAATGATTTGACTTTGACAGTTAGGGTTTCACTGTAGGAACTATTGGTACAATTTGGTGTAGGGATGGAATTTGAATAGGTAGTGATTGTTAAAGGCGGAGGCTATTTCTGCTGGTTTTGTAAGTATTGTGTTGTCAATTTTAATGTGTTCAATGGTGTCTTTGGGGCTCGCATTGTGTATTGTCGTCTTTGATAGTTCTGTCCACGTGGCTTTACATTTGTTGTCATTATTATTCATGAACTTTATGTTAGCATTACGTTAAGCATTGTAGATGCATTTTTGTAGTAGATTAGAGTAAGTATAGTGTATCTAGTCCTGTTTGTTAAATTTTTATTCTTGTAGTATTGGTATCGTAGGAAGCGCTTTGTTTTAGAACTCTGTTTAAGACCCTTACTTATCCACTTTCTTTTTATTTTATTGTTTACATTAATCTTTACCCTCACTTGGAAAACAGAGATTGTAAAGCAGACATACCTAGTAAATCATGGAAACAACAAAATGCTATACTTGCATCGTTTTCCATGTAAATTTCTGTCAAAGATAGGTTTTTTAGGCATTCTCTAAACTTATGCGTATAATCTAGCTAGACCAGGGATCCTCAAACTATTTTGGACAAGTGACCCCTTTTCCAAAATGAACTGTTATCTCAGACCCCCATGGCCAAATTACCTACTTTTAAGATCAACCCCCTTATTCATAAAGGTCCGCTAACTTAAAACAGCTGTTAGAGAGTGTTATTATTCATTCTGACTTAGGTCAGGGCCTATCTTTAGTTTTTTCCTATTGATACAAAATACCTAGGTACTAAGGTACCAATTGGAAAACTTTGCACTTGGTTAAGTGAGTAAAGTTGATTTCATTTTCTCATCAAAATTTCAGTTTGTCAATATTCTTGCCAAGTTTAAAGTTTATTAACCTAATGAAGAAGATTTTTCACATTTAACTGTATCCCCGCACTTCACCCGGACAGGGGTGGAATTAAAAAAAAATTAGGGATTTATTCATAACTTGACTCTAAGATTATTTATACTAATTTTCGAGTTAATCAAGCCATGCAGTAAAATCCTCCCCTGTAAAATTGACTACCCCTTTTCAGCCCATCAGGGGTAGATTTACGAAAAAAACACATTATTCTTTGCTTTCGATCCTAGGTATAAATGCTGAGTTTCAAGTAAATCGGAGCGCGCGCTAAAATTCTTTCATACAAACTTTGAAACCCTCCAGTCCCTTTAGGGAGTATTTTAGAAAAAAAAAACTGGCTATCTTCATAATTTACTTAGATTAGTATTCGTGCCAAGTTTCAAGTTTATTAACTCAAGGAGAGATTTTCCATACAAACAAAGTCCCCCGATTTCACCCTCTTAGGGGTGGAATTTCGAAAAATCCTTTCTTAGCGGATACCTACTCTTGTACGAAGAACACACCCTCCAAATTTCATGTCTCTAGGACCAGCGGTTTAGGCTGTGCGTTGATGTAGGTATTAGTCAGTCAGTCAACCAGGACTTTCAATTTTTTATACATATTAACACAGCATAGGTACTTTTTATTTCGATGTTCCCACGGGATTGAGACTTATGCGGGTGAAGCCGCGGGGCGCTGCTAGTTACCCATAAAACTGAATAATGTAGATTCCTGACTAAAGTTACATTTAATAACTTTCATTAATTCGGTAATTTCGCGTATTTATAACGGTAGGTACCTAACTATCATTGGTATCATCAACTGCCTAGCCTTTTCCCAACTATGTTGGGGTCGGCTTCCAGTCTAACCGGATGCAGCTGAATACCAGTATTTTACATGGAGCGACTGCCTATCTGACCTCCACAACCCAGTTACTGGGTAATACGATACCCCTTGGTAAGACTGGTTGTCAGACTTTCGGGCTTCTGACTACCCGTAACGACTGTCAAAGATCCACGAATGACAGCCGGGACCAACGGCTTAACGTGCTTTCCGAGGCACGGCAACTATCATTGATATCATTAGAATAAAATAATAACGTTTATTTATAAAAATGGTGCAGATTTACATTATCTTATAGGTACATTGATGCCTATTAGTCATCATTGGTGATTAGGTATGCGTATGCGCCGTACTGAATGACGATAACGTTCCATTGTTTTTCAAGTGTTTGTTAGTTTTGATGCAAATATTAATTAAATACATTCGAACAGTGCAAGTGAAGTAAAAGCTTATATGCAAACATATAAGCTTTTACTTTCAAATGTATGTTTGTAAGTTGTCTGTCAAAATTTGTTTAATATTAGCTGTGTTTTTTACTTAGTATCAAATAATAAGTAGGTAATATTTGTATCAAAACCACAAGTCCTACTAATATTATAAACGCGAATGTTTGTATGGATGGATGGATGTTTGTTACTCTTTCACGCAAAAACTACTGAACGGATTTTGATGAAATTTGGCACACAGATAGTTTATAATCAGGATTAACACATATGATATATGTATATAGTTTCGATCCCGTCGAAATATTGAGATAAAAAGTATCCTATATGTTAATCCTGGTTATAAACCATATGTGTGCCAAATTCCATCCAAATCCCTTCAGTAGTTTTTGCGCGAAAAAGTAACAAACATCCATCCATCCATACAAACTTTCACGTTTATAATATTAGTAGGATTATTTTTTAATTTCAATTATTGTTTTTATTATTAATTTTTTGATCATGTTTATTACCCATTTTACTTAATTTAGTCTGTTTTAGTTTATATTAGTTTTAAATGATTCAGATTCCGATTGATCGTGTGTTACGCAATTAGGGTGCTGCACTGGGCTCGCGTGGTGGATTACGGCCCACTTCCTCTCACAGAGAGGAGGCCTGTGTCCCAGCAGTGGGAAGATTATAGGTTGATTATGCTAAGGCAGACTTCATCCACAAGGCATTAAACTCACTTCAAAGTCAAAGTTAAAATAGACCAAACGCGCGGTTTCTTCATCTGTTAGCTGTCTTATCTTTCTAACAGCATATGCGGCCGAGCTTAGCCGCCCCGCAATAGATGTTATATGAGGTCCCCTTTGTACTTTCTCGTCTAGCGTGATTCCCAGGAAAACTGTTTGATTAACAAATTCTAGTTTTTGGCCATTCAATATGATGTCACATTCGCTTACTTCTAACATTAGGTAATTTAAATCTAATGCATTTAGTTTTTTTTCATTTACTTAGTACTAAATTATTTGCCGTAAACCAATCTTGGACCTGAAGAATAGAGTTATTCACGTCGTCAAGATTTTGTGACCATCGGTCTATTTTAAAGATTAATGATGTATCATCTGCAAATAACACCATCTTCGGTTGATTTTGAAGTAATTGGGGTAAATCATTAATATAAACTAAAAAGAGGAATGGACCCCATATGGAACCTTGAGGAACGCCCATTGTCATTTCAGACCCCAATGAGTTTACGCCATTTACTGGGACTTTAACCTTTCTATCTTTCAGGTATGATCTTCAATTTTCATTATCAATTCTGTAAACTTATAACATTACTTACCAAACTCGCAGGCAGGCAGGCAGGCAGTATCGGGCAGGCGCTCAGCATCGCGAGGCGCAATCAGGGGATCCCTAACACCGGGCACGCGTTGTAAATCCACCATTATTGGGTCTTGGAACCTACAGAATATAAAAACTTATCAGTAAATGGTATATTACTTATCAGTATTGATCTGGTTCTTTATAAAATACTTCAGAGTAAATTAGACTGCCCCCAGTTATTAAGTAAGTTAAGTTTTAACCTACCCCGCAATTATCCGCGTCACCCTATCAAACTATTTCGTCCCCCATTCCGCAAAACTGTTTCAGGATCCAATTCCCCCATCCCTAGAATTTGCAGGCTTCTTAATAATTGCGATGAATCAATAGATATTTTTTACACATCACTTCAAAAATTCAAGCGCCAAGTCCATAAAAAGTAACCAACACAATTGACTGCTTTTTTCCTTTCTTCATTTTGTATTATTTTTTACTTTGTATTATTTTTTTCATTGTCATGTTTTCCAAAACTACCCACTAGTGCTCAGCTGTAAGCGTTATTTCTGCACAATTATTACAATTTTATTGATGTTATAATTTTGTTTTTGCATGCTGTGTCTATCGCATCATATTGTACACTATGCTTGTATTCATATTGCTTGTATTTTTAGGATAAACAGTGTAACAATTGTAGATAGACCAATAAATAAAATAAAATAAAATAAATCTCACTAGTATTATAAATCTAAGTTTTATTGTATAATAAAGTGCCAAAATCCATCAAATCAGCAGACAACATTAATATATTTAAAAAGAGGTTGTTTCTATTCCTGATCGAGAAGGCATATTATTCTATACAGGACTTTCTTAATGATAAAATATGAGTTTTATGTGTGCTGTAATATAACCATATTGACAAGTATTATTATTATTTTTTTACTATGTAATCTAATGCTTTTATCTGACATTATTAATTTATATCATTATTTTATTTTATTATTATTTGTACACTTTTTATTCTGACATTCTTAACTTGTACCATTATTTTATTATTATTTGTACACCATTAACTGGTAGGACATAGAGATCGTAATATATTTGACTGTAACAACTTTGTAACCTATGTACACAAATAAATAAATTGAATTGAATTGAATTGAAGTTTCTGAAGATGTTCAGAATCCCCCGACCCTTGCTCGAGTCAGCCCGCGCCGCAGAGCTTGTACTTAGTTTTAAATTCATCCCTAAATAATTCCGATCCAACCTGTCCCTTGCTGCCCTCTCCCAGCGACGCCCTAAGCCGAGGTGCGTGCCCCACAGGGGATGTCCTTAGCGTGTTTTCGCTTAGTTTTTAAGTATTTTAAGCCCTTTGATTTTGATGCCTCAATAAATTAAGGCTTCCAGCAGTGCGATTCTGTACAAATCTCACCGTGAAAACTCAAGTGAAGTGAGCTTGATGTGAGTTGTCAGTAGTGTCAATCCCTAGCATTATTTGGAATGACAGCTCACTCCACGCTCAGTTCACCTAAGTTTTCACGGTGAGAAGGTTACAGAATCGCACTGCTGGAAGCCTTAATTAAATAAATAATAATTTTATTGAACCAATGATACAGTTATTGCCTTAAAATTAACTTAACTTAACATCGGTCTGTAACCGTTAGCGATCATCTTTTGGATTTTTGCGGCGGTCCCCAAACTAGGCGGCGCCTGTATCTTGGGGACCAGAGTTGTGATACATAATGCTATTTACCACTGGAGTGTATGTAAGAATAGGTAAATAATTCCAAATGATTATATAAAACTAAATTAAATATTGAGATCAAAGTGAAAGTAAAACTTGAATCGTAAATGATTAAAAACAGAAATAAAGCTTATATTGCACTGAACAAAGCCTAAAACTAAAAATATTAAACAATTAAAAATATAAATAACTAATTTATTGAGGCATCAAAATCAAAAGTCATTTATTCAATAATAAATAATAATATAGCACGGTGACAATATAATAATGACATGATCCAACATAAACTTGACATTCACAATACTGTCAAGTATATATAATATCCCTAGATAATATCCCTAGACATTTCACACAGCGCCATCTAGTCCCAAGCTAAGCAACCTAATGCTTGTGTTATGGTAACAAGATGGCTGATAAACTACATACCTATATACATTTTTTTTTTGTAAATACATACATATTATAGATAGAAAAACACCCAGACTCGGAACAAATACATGTAGGTCATACAAATATTTGTTCCGTGCGGGAATCGAACCCGCGACACACAGCGCAGCAGTCAATCGCTTAACCACTGCGCCAACCGTGCCGTCTAGTATTGCCGTGCCGTATATATTTGTGAATGTCAATAATAAAATGGTTAAACAATAATAATTTTAAGATTAATTTAGATAAAACTAAAATCATCCATTTTAGCCAACGTTTGACGATAGAAAATATGGACATAAATATAAATAATAAAATTATTGAAATCGTAAATTTCTACTAAATTCCTTGTAATTGACAAACGACTTGACTGGAAATCACAAATAGAGAACCTTTGCAAAAAAAAAATGTAGTTCTGCATTTGCATTGCACTCTCTAGCTGCAGTTAGCACAACAGTTAGGACAACACGGTTAGCGCAGTGGCTGCGCGATCGGACTGCTGCGCTGCGTGTCGCGGGTTCGATTCCCGCACAGATCAAATATTTGTAAGTCCTACATGTATTTGTTCTGAGTCTGGGTGTTTTTCTATCTATATCTATACTTATAATAAGAATGTAAAAAAGTTGTGTCTGTACATTGAATATATTTAAAAAAGAATAATTGAGGGGGGTTAAGAAACAGTAATAGAACACGAATCTAATAAAAAAAGTCTGTCTGTTTGTCTGTTTATCTGTTTGTCTGTTTGTCTGGTTGTACACGCTAATCTCCGGAACTACTGGACGGATTTGAATGATTTTTTTTTTATTATCTAGCTATTAATCCTGGGCAACATATAGGCTATAATTGATTTTGGAAACTGGAACACCTGATGCAGAACTGCAACAGACCAGCTAAACTATAAGAGTTACATAAATGGCGCCTTAGAAAAAAATGTTGTGTCTGATGGGCATTTTCTGCTGAGAGAATAAAATTGAAGATTCGGAACACCTGATGTGGAACTCTTAGAGCACAGCTAAACTATAATATATATAGGTTTGACATCTTAGCAAAAGTTATTCAGTCTGATGAGTATTTTCTGCTGGGAGAATAAAATTCGAAGATTGAAACATCTGATGTGGAACTCTAAGAGCACAGCTAAACCATCTATATCTATACTTATAATAAGAATGTAAAAAAGTTGTGTCTGTACATTGAATATATTTAAAAAAGAATAATTGAGGGGGGTTAAGAAACAGTAATAGAACACGAATCTAATAAAAAAAGTCTGTCTGTTTGTCTGTTTGTCTGTTTATCTGTTTGTCTGTTTGTCTGGTTGTACACGCTAATCTCCGGAACTACTGGACGGATTTGAATGATTTTTTTTTTATTATCTAGCTATTAATCCTGGGCAACATATAGGCTATAATTGATTTTGGAAACTGGAACACCTGATGCAGAACCGCAACAGACCAGCTAAACTATAAGAGTTACATAAATGGCGCCTTAGAAAAAAATGTTGTGTCTGATGGGCATTTTCTGCTGAGAGAATAAAATTGAAGATTCGGAACACCTGATGTGGAACTCTTAGAGCACAGCTAAACTATAATATATATAGGTTTGACATCTTAGCAAAAGTTATTCAGTCTGATGAGTATTTTCTGCTGGGAGAATAAAATTCGAAGATTGAAACATCTGATGTGGAACTCTAAGAGCACAGCTAAACCATAACATATATAGGAATGACATCTTTGCAAAAGTTGTTCAGTCTGATGAGTATTTTCTGCTGGGAGAATAAAATTTGAAGATTGAAACATCTGATGTGGAACTCGGAGAGCACAGCTAAACTATGGCATATACAGACATGACATTTTAACAAAATTTGTTTGGTCTGATGAGCATTTTCCGCCGAGATAATAAAAATCAAGGATCAGGAACATTTGATGTGGAAATCACTTTATACTAATATATTAACATAAGCTGGGAGTACCTCCACGCGGTGAAGGCAGTAACAGTTTGGGACTTCTTTCCGATGATGATGGTAAATCATTAATAACTTGGCTTCACTGGCTAAATCTCCCATTTATATATATATAATAGATATGCCTTCGGGCTTATGTTATTTGAGTGTTTAATTTCATTTTCCATTTATCTTCGAGACACGGTCTACCCGGTAACACAGGGGAGCAGTCACTTAGATCTTAATTGCAAAGTTATTAAAGTACATTAATAACCATAACCATGCCACGAAAGAGGTCAAATCTTTCGCAATGTTCGAAAGGAGCTAAAAGATTGAAGATCATTAGATCCCAAGAATCGAATGAAGAACGCCAGGCAAGACTTGATGCTGTTCGACAACATCAGGCTGTATCTTGCCCCGCGGAAACTTCTTCGGATCGTGAAGCACGACTTAGCGCTGATCGTGAGCGTCATGCATCGTCTCGCGTTTCTGACACTTACACACAAAGAGAATCACGCCTGCGTTCTCAGAGTATTTACGCATCTACATCTAGGTCTCTAGAGACCAGTGAGGATCGTGATGCGCGACTGACCGCTGATCGTGATCGTCATGCATTGTCTCGCGAGTCGGAAACGTTAACGGAAAGAGAATCACGCTTGAGTTCTCAGCGTATTCTCACGTCGACTTCTAAGTCTTTAGAGACCAGTGACGAACGTGAAGTGCGACTGGCTGCTGATCGTGATCGCCATGCATTGTCTCT
Organism: Apamea sordens; assembly: GCA_945859715.1. Lineage (NCBI taxonomy): Eukaryota > Metazoa > Arthropoda > Insecta > Lepidoptera > Noctuidae > Apamea > Apamea sordens. The sequence continues at coordinate 7,859,777 of OX244014.1, forward strand.
CGAATCAGAAAAGTTCACAGAAAAAGCATCACGCTTGAGTTCTCAGCGCATTCGCACGTTGACTTTTAGATCTCTGGAGACCAGTGAAGAACGTGATGCGCGACTTACGGCTGATCGTGATCGTCATTCATTGTCTCGCGAGTCGGAAACATTCACGGAAAGCGAATCAAGCTTGAGTTCCCAGCGTAACCGCACATCCACCTATAGGTATCTAGAAACCAGTGAAGAAATTGATGCGCGACTTACGGCTGATCGTGATCGTCATACATTGTCTCGCGAGTGAAGACAGACACTGAAAGTTGCTGGTGTTGATTTGAGAACCGGCTGTTTTTCTCATGGCCAACTTTATGTTGCTTTCTCAAGGGTTAGCAACGCTTCCGGGCTTTATATTCTGGCACCCGACGGAAAAACCAACAATATAGTTTATAAAGAATTTTTTTAGAATAGTAATGTTAGCTAATTGATATTAATTTCGCTTCATAATTTCGGAATGAAAATAATTCTACCTTTTTATTTTAATGGAGTTATAACCTACCCAGTCTACAAACAACACTTAATCTAAGTTATACCAAACTTAATCGAAATCCTTCATCGGTTTTGACTGATTTATTGGCTGACATACCAACGCACAGTTCAAACTCTTGCCGAAATTCCTATCGGAATGAGAAAGGGACTGGATCCGCGTACGAAGTCGCGGGCAGAAGCTAGTCTATAATATGTATGTATTTACAAAAAAAATTATATAAGTAGTTTATCAGCCATCTGGTTACCATAACACAAGCATTAGGTTGCTTAGCTTGGGACTAGATGGCGCTGTATGAAATGTCCAGGGATATTATTATTATTGTATTATTATTATAATTATAATCTTTCGCTTAGACAATGTTAATACCCTGTAACCCTGGCAAGTAGAAAGTGTCCAGAGTGACTCCAATATCTAAATGTGGGTCGTCACTCTTTAGCCCTATTGCTATATTGTGTGTATTTGGGAAGATATTTGAATCTATTCTTCACAACGCCATTTGTAAACAAATCAAAGGACAATTGAGTGATTGCTAGCATGGGTTTCGTCCTGGGCGCTCCACGATGACCAATCATATAGAATTTGTTGACTATATAAATAGTAGAGTTAAGTCTGGTCATCGGGTGGACGCCGCATACTTTGATTTCAAGAAAGCCTTCGATTTTGTAGATAATAATGTGCTTTCGGAAAGCACGTTAAGCCGTTGGTCCCGGCTGTCATTCGTGGATCTTTGACAGTCGTTACGGGTAGTCAGAAGCCCGAAAGTCTGACAACCAGTCTTACCAAGGGGTATCGTATTACCCAGTAAATGGGTTGTGGAGGTCAGATAGGCAGTCGCTCCATATAAAATACTGGTATTCAGCTGCATACGGTTAGACTGGAAGCCGACCCCAACATAGTTGGGAAAAGGCTAGGCAGATGATGACTAGGATTCTCAACTTCTCTCTTAAAATTCATGGCACATTACTCAAAAGATCATAAACAGTTTGTTAAGGTAGAAGGATATGTCGGAATTTATTTTACTAGATCAGGGGTAAGTCAAGGTAGTACCATTGGACCTGCATGATTTATAATAGTGATCAATGATTTACCTACTGTTATCTCTAACGCAAAAAGCCTTACGTTTGCTGATAAATAATAATAATATATATTTATTCAAAATTTATAAGGCATGAAAATTAGTACAGTTTTGCTTAAATGTAAATTGTATTCCTAAGTCTTACGTGTTTGAACTAGGTAATCCTGTGTTTCAGGCGAGAAGAGCTAAAATAGTCTTTAAAAATTAATAAATGATTGATGATTTAAAACTGTACCTTTCTGTAACCGACGCTAAGGATTGTGAGGCGCTACAACATGATATTGATACTGTGGTTGAATAGAGTATAAAAAATAAATTGTCATTTAATAATAAGTATAAAACAATAACTTTTTCCCGATCCCGTAATCCGATTAGAAATGATTAATATCATCTTGCTGGCGCGTCAATGGAACATGTTATCCCGATCCGGGATTTAGGATTAATAATCGATAGCAAATTAAATTTTCACGAGCATATTCTTAAAACTTGCAAAGACGCTAATAAATGTCTTGGTTTCATCATTAGATTATCATCTCAGTTTAAGGACACTCAAGTTATAGAACAAATATTCAATGCCTATGTCCGTAGTAAATTGAAATATAATGAAATAGTTTGGAGTCCTCAAGAGTCATTGTACACTATTTTGACGACACGGTTGGCGCAGTGGTTAAGCGATTGACTGCTGCGCTGCGTGTCGCGGGTTCGATTCCCGCACGGAACAAATATTTGTATGACCTACATGTATTTGTTCCGAGTCTGGGTGTTTTTCTATCTATAATATGTATGTATTTACAAAAAAAAAAAAAAATGTATATAAGTAGTTTATCAGCCATCTTGTTACCATAACACAAGCATTAGGTTGCTTAGCTTGGGACTAGATGGCGCTGTGTGAAATGTCCAGGGATCAACAACAACTGCCTAGCCTTTTCCCAATTATGTTGGGGTCGGCTTCCAGTCTAACCGGATGCAGCTGAATACCAGTATTTTACATGGAGCGACTGCCAATCTGACCTCCACAACCCAGTTACTGCGTAATACGATACCCCTTGGTAAGACTGGTTGTCAGACTTTCGGGCTTCTGACTACCCGTAACGACTGTCAAAGATCCACGAATGACAGCCAGGACCAACGGCTTAACGTGCTTTCCGAGGCACGGAGGGGTCTCGGTATTTACAGATGGTCACCCATCCACAGACCAACCGCGGCAAGCGTAGCTTAACCTGACCGATCGATCTGTGCGGCTGTTATTATTTAGCCACGGGCCCCTCGAAATGTCCAGGGATATTATTATTATATTATTATTATGATAGAAAAAATTCAACGTAAATTCTGTAGATACCTATACAAACGTCAATATGGATACTATTTCTATATCCTTCTTCGTTCGTGTCAGGAATGGTAGGTTTAGGCACACTCAAATTCAGGCGAGAATCCACACATATAATTAATTATTATCTAATATTAGTAGATAAGATAGATAGTCCCGTTCTACGAGAGTCAATATTTTTTTATGTTCCCTTGCTCATCATGCTCAAAGACCAAATACGGGATCAGTAGGTGTACAATTCTTAAAGTCTATTTGCGATCTCAAGTTCTCAACTATTGAAGCTGTATTAAGCTTGTATCAGTTTATACTTACAATTTTATAATAGCAAATGTTTATTCTCTACAAACACGTTGCTTCTTTGAATATGTAATTGCGTATAACACACGATCAATCAGAATCAGAATCATTTTGAAGCAAATTGCTAATCCATTGCTTCATAAGTTTGAAAAAAAATTCTGCTCCACACGTAATTTTTTTATTTTTATTATTGTTCAAAAAGTATATCGCAGAGTTTAAATTTTTGCTAAAAACCACAGAAGCCTTTGATGGCGGCTTATATATGGCTAGTGAGTTCGGAAAAACATATCTAATATAGGTAGGTACTACAAAGAGACAAATTTAGATGCAGTTAGTTTTACATTGAAAAAATATTTTAAGTCTTTACTTATTATACATAAAATATATTAATCGCATAAATAAAGATGGTAGTAAGTGTATCAACTAAAGTAAAAAATGATGCAATGAATGTTGTTGAACTGTCAAAATGAAACCGATTCCGATTGATTGTGTGTTACGCAATTAGGGTGACGTATTTCAAATCAAAATCAAAAGTCATTTATTCAAATTAGGCTGAGAGTCAGCACTTTTCGAAAGTCAAAATTACAAAAGACAGTCCCCCAAAAACGCCCGCCCTTCACGCGCATTTATGCGTGGCGTTGTAAGACGAAAACATAATATACTCTTCTGCTACCTGCCTACATGGCGTGTTCCCTGAACCAACAACACTCCCACTGCCAAAGCAATTAAGTAAATAAATGACTTTCTAAAATATATTCCTGAGGCAGATTTATTTTTTACTCCCAATAGACAATCGCTAAACATGTGTATATTTATTTAAATAAGTATGAAGAAATAATTGTTTAGTTTCTTATTTATGTGATTTGGTGTAAACTGTTAGCTTAGGTATAAGTACCTAATTGATGACTATATGAATATGAAAGTGTCTTGGTGTAAATGTAACCGTAAATAAATCTGAGAAAACAATATCACTATCGCAGGAAGATTATATAAATCAGTTATTGCATACATTTCATTTATGAGTCAATGTAAAACTGTCCAAACCTCAATGGAGACTTATGGGTGTGTCTGTTATGTACAAGTAAGATAAGATAAGTTTTGGGGGACAGTCTTTTGTAATTTTGACGTTCGAAAAGTGCTGACTCTCAGTCTAATTTGAATTTATCTTTTGATTTTGATAAGATATTTATTTTGCAAGTATCTAAGGATAAGAACTATTTCAGATGAATTGTTCCCTTATGTATTTAGCAGTGCTTACCAGACCCGACATATGTAGCTTTTGCAGTATGGTTTTTGAGTCAATTTAATAATTGCTATAGTAATGAACATTGTTCATATGTTAAACGCATATTAAGATATTTAAAATTGACTAAACATCATGGCTTAAAGTTTACTGCAGGTTTTGTGGATGCTCATTGGGGTGGTAATATGTAGGAGATCATACGCGGGTTTCTTTTTTACATTATCAGGCTGTGTAGTTTCTTGGGAAACTAAAAAAACAAAAAACTGTTGCCTTGTCCAGTAGTGAAGCAGAGTCCATGGCATTAGCTGAAGCCTGCACATAATCTGCCGATCGATTCTGTAAAAATCTCACCGTGAAAAGTTAGGTCAAGTGAGCTTAGAGTGAGCAGCCGGTCGATTCTGTAAAAATCTCACCGTGAAAACTCAAGTAAAGTGAGCTTGATGTGAGTTGTCAGTAGTGCATTATTTGGAATGACAGCTCACTCCACGCTCACTTCACCTAAGTTTTCACGATGAGATGGTTACAGAATCGCACTGCTGTTAATAGTGTCAATCAGCATTAGTTGGAATGACAGCTCACGCCACGTTGACTTCACCTCAGTTTTCACGGCGAGATGGTTACAGAACTGCTGTTTATTTAAGGAACCTACAGTATGAGCAAAGAAAATTTATACTACCTATTGATTTATAATGTTAGTAAAAGTGCAGTACAGCTGACTGCAAATCCAGTTTTCCATAAGAATATTGATACGGTATCACTTTTGTAGGGGATTTGTAACTGAGAGAATTATAAATGTAAAATATTTGCCGATAGTTGAGATGCCTGCTAATTTGCTTACCAAGAGTTTATGTGAATGAAAGAATTAGGTACATTTATTTAGCACAAACTAGCAGGCACAATACATCAGATACATACATCAGATAAAAAACAAAAAAAATAAAGATCAAATGAAAAGTGTAATGTCTGATGTAAGAAATTAGCAGGAAAGTGTGTGCCTCACGGTTGCACCACTAAGGTCCAAGTTCAGCAAAAATGCCTGACAACTAGTGTGAACATGTGCTAATAAGCTTTATTATTTTTTGGATAAACTGGCCCGTTCAGCATAATATTTAAAACTAGATGCGCCCCGCGGCTTCTCCCACTTAAGTTTCGATCCCGTGGGAATATCGGGATAAAAAGTATCCTATGTGTTAATCCTGGTTATTAGTACATTATTAACCAAGGGGATAAAGCAGTGTCTTCTGTCGCGGGTGACGATTTAAATCGCGAGCGTAACGAAGGACTCGAGATTTACTCCCGAGCGTAGCTAGGGTGTTAAAAATTATTTGTGTGTCAAATTTCATACAAACCCGTTCGGTAGTTTTTGTGTGAAAGAGTAACAAACATCCATCCATCCATCCATACAAACTTTCACGTAGGTATAAAATATTAAAAGTAGGATGTACTATTAAACATGTAACCACATTGTTAGATATAGGTAGTGGGGGTCAGGGGTGTATGTGCTGCCATCTATTTACGTGATAGTATAAACTTCATAACAAAAGAACATCACTTTTCTTTCTGACACATAGCACGTTGTTTTATTAAAGACTAGCTGACCCGGCAAACGTTGTTTTGCCATATAAATTATTTCTAGCTGCCCGGCGCTACTTCGTTCGCGTGGTGTCTTACCCCCTACCCTACTCCTACCCTAATTCTAACCTACTCCTAACCTACTCCTACCCTACTCCTACCCTACTCCTACCCTACTTCTACCCTACTCCAACCCTACTCCTACCCTACTCCTACACTACTCCTTCCCTACTCCTACCCTACTCCTACACTACTCCTACCCTACTCCTACCCTACTCCTAACCTACTCCTACCCTACTCCTAACCTACTCCTACACTACTCCTACCCTACTCCTACCTGCTATAAACCTCACGGAGCCCGAGACCTTTCCAACGAATGCAAAACCGTGGAAATCGGTTCGTGCGTTCTGGAGTTATAGCGTCAGGAAGGAAAACCCGACTTATTTTTATATAGTAGATTATTATTTCAATGTCTCATATCATCTCGGGACCCTCGGGCGCCGGACCTTTGGAAGGCGTAAGAGGGGCCAAAGCCAACGCAGAGGCCCCTTAGACAATTTTAAATGATGAGGAGGTACCAACCAGCTATTATCCCTTTAAGCACTATGCAAGTGCACCCAAGGACATCCCCCGGTTGGTGCAGGTCTATTGCAGAACATGGAAACAAAACATATTAAGTAATGGGTTTTGGGTGGCTATAGTGGATCGGTAACCTTGAACTATGGAATGACCATATCCCCTGCCTGACCAATAATAATATTAAAAAAAACTTGAGAGGTGTCAAGGCACACCCGGATGGAACGAAGTATAACTGGCTTGCTTTCTATAAGAGAGAGAGAGACAGACAGAGAAACAAGCGCACGCCGCACGGCTTACAACTACAGCAAAAAGTGTCGTTCCAACTTTTGGTCTTAATTTTTTCCGTCTAGCTCCTTTCGCAACGCGCGATAAGGAACGTTCCAATATTCACAAATAAAATGGCAGGGGGCACACCCAATAATGGACACCCGAAAATAGATTATAATCAAAATCAAAACTCATTTATTCAAATTAGGCTGAGAATCAGCACTTTTCGAACGTCAAAATTACAAAAGACAGTCCCCCAAAAACGCCCGCCCTTCACCACTTCCTAGTGCTATCGCTGGGAAGAAGAAGTGGCGCAACAAACTCCCCAGCAGCACAGCTGTCTGTTCAGTTAGAAAATACTTGATACTTGATTGTATACAATAAGTAATAGATTTATTATTATAATGTGAACGGGATCAAGTAAACGAAGTTAAAATTGTGTGAATGATATCGCTATGAAATCGCGACATGGATGTCGTGGGGCAACGAGCGTAGTTCTAAGATTCCGGCTAACAGAGATGTATAGAAAAAGAACACAATTAGGCCCTGCGCAGACGACAGACTATCCGTGACGCACTTTTTAGTCTGTGAAAATAGAACCTATGCAATTATATGCAGTAACGCACACGACGCGCAAAAAGGTCGTGTGCGTTACTGCATATAATTGCATAGGTTCTATTTTCACAGACTAAAAAGTGCGTCACGGATAGTCTGTCGTCTGCGCAGGGCCTATGAATTAGGATAAGGAAAAGAGACTAGTGCTGATGAATGGATGATGTAATTCATTCACATACATACTTCTCATATCACACTCAAAAACACAAAATACACACGTTTCCCAGTCACACACTCACACAACGCATACAATACACACCTGCATTCCAAGTCACACACAGAATCAACCACACAGTCTACTTTTTAATTTTAATTTAACTTTTTAGTTTTATCTTGTTTTTCATACATAGTTTTTCCTTTAAATCACAACTTAATAATATATTCTTTTTCTTTTTGCTTACCAGCTTTTCATTTTCATAGAGTTTCCTGGGAACACTTGGTATGTACTATTTATTCTGTGGTAGAACACGTGAATTCTAAGTCGCAGGTACCGACCGATAACTAGTTTAGGAGTCAGGGTTTCAACTTTTGTGCACTTTTAATTATTGAGAACTTTAGCTAGATATCCTACTAATACACGCGAAAGTTTGTATAGATGGATGGATGTTTGTTACTCCTTCACGCACAAAACTACTGAACGGATTTGGATGAAAATTGGCACACATACAGTTTATAACCAGGATTAACACATAGGATACTTTTTATCCCGATATTTCTACGGGATCGAAACTTATGCGGGTGAAACCGCGGGGCGCAGCAAAATGTATCATAATTGTAAGGACTTGCATCAATAAAGTATTATTATTATTATATTCTTATCAAAAAGTAACTTACACTTTTTTTTACACTATTACTTCACTTTTGTTCGCATTTGTTTATGGCTAGTTGTGTATTATCCTTATTTACTGTATTCTCAGTTGAGTTTTTTGGATAATGACTTGTTTAACAAAGTTACGTTACACGTTTTGTTCGAACTTTTAATTTCGAACGACTGAAAAATTTAATGGCGAATGAAATTTCATTCCATTCGTACATAATTACGGTGCGTTTCCACTAAACGAGTCACAGACAAGACGAGAGCCGCGATATCGATATTTCAATCAATAACAGTCGCACGGATCGATCAAAAGCTAAGCTACGCTTAACATTCTGCATTCTGGCATCGCTGCCGGGCGCTGCCATTCCGGTGTGAATAATAATAATAATCGTTTATTTATAAAAAGGGAATACATTTACATTTAATACCTTAACAATTTAAAAATAGCGCACAGTTGCTAATTTGCCTGAACTAGGTTGAACCTGTACCTACTTCAGGCTAGAAAGTGCTTAAATACTTATAAATTAACAATAAATATAGCGTAAAAACTAAATTTAAAAACCTAGGTAAATAAAAGTAAAATAGCATGTTAGTAGTTTTATTTGCAGACAATAAGTAGGTCTTCTGTCTGTGCATAATCGATGGTTAGTAAATAATCTAATATAATTTGTTTACAGCTATAGTAATTTAGTTTATAGATACTTAATTTTCTATTTAATCTATTGTACAGGAATGGACCTAAGAATGTTAAAAATCTTTCTACAAAGACATGTTTTGAGGCTGCATTAGACACGCATACTAGATCATTCCGTCTCTTGTTAGTGTTGTCGGCATTGTAGGCAAGCATGGTGTGCTGTTTTAATACTAAGTGCATAATAAATAGGCCCTTAATGAGATGTCAGCACTAACTGATGGGGTCCGCTAAGGCCGATGCCTGCCAGAGTCGAGGGTTGTTCGAAACCCGTGCGAATTAACTAGGCACCTCGCTAGATTACGGCCCCATACTGTACTGAATATAATGTGCGAGTGACGTCACAACGCCAGGTGCTGATAACTCGCGCGGGTTGCACTCTGTTCTCGTGAGGCTCGGCAGGCTCGGAAGGTGGCCCTTCAGACGGAGTTTACTTCTGTGATGGGGTCCGCTAAGGCCGATGCCTGCCAGAGTCAAGGGTTGTTCGAAACCCGTGCGAATTAACTAGGCACCTCGCTGGATTGCGGCCCCATACTGTAGCACCGTCGAAAACCATGAAAACGACAAACATGATGAAAATTTTGAAAATTATTGCAGCAGTCATCTTGAATTCTCACTATCGGCTTCAGCACCCTCGAAAACTATGAAAACCAACTCTCTCTCTGACTCTCTGTAATAAAGTCGCACGGAGGCTGCATAAAATAACGCTTTTTCGTCACGTGACGATTTCTCCTAGTTTAGTCATTCCAATAATACATCATTTATTTACGACTAGAAATTTTTCTACCTACCATAAAAGTTAGGTACCACTTTGTAGCGGTTTTCAGGGTTATTTTTTTTAATTTATTTATTTAATGATATTTTAATACAGTGATGTTACTTAATTCTAAACTCGCCACACTTTTACGTTTGATGGCGAGAAGTGCTCTTATACATAACAATGTACCACCTTACATACATACCTACTTACTACTTATATATTAAACATACCTACATATTTTTATTAAATAAAAACGTAACTCACTCACTCACTCAAACGTACACTAGGAATTACTCCTGCAGTGCGATTCTGTAACCATCCCACCGTGAAAACTTAGGTGAAGTGAGCGTGGAGTGAGCTGTCATTCCAACTAATGCTAGGGATTGACACTACTGCAAGTTCTCTTCACTTGAGTTTTCACGGTGAGATTGTCACAGAATCGACCGGCTGTACCGTGGGTGCGTTTACAAACATTTAAACTCACATACACAAACAGCCAAAGGAAAAACTACCTGTACAATACAAATATTTGTTTCGTGCGGGAATCGAACCCGCGACACGTAGCGCAGCAGTCGATCGTTCAGCCACTGCGCCCACCGTGTCTTCAACATATTACAACATAGTATTATATTATACCTACCTACTACTTGTTGTATATTATACCATTACGGTTTAATCACAGGGTGGCAGGGGACATCGACGCGCAAACTGTAACCATGGATTCAGCACATGATACTCCCCATAGCGTCGAAATTAATGGTCGGTTATCAAAAAAAAAAATCTTCTGTTTCATAGAAAAGTGCAATACTTACGCGGTCAAAATGTATGGAACAGCAATTTTTTTTTAATAACTTAAATATAGATTTATATTTTTGTTAAATCATGCTGTGTTTGTGAGTTTCTTTATTCCAGCATAACTTCTAAACAGCTTAACCGATATCAATGTATGTTACCCGGGATAACACAACGCTTGTACCTAACAAGCGTTGTGTTATCCCGGGTAACATAGGCTGGAGAAATTTAAAAAAATATATATATTGGGGTAGCCATGGTTCATGAAAAAAAACGGTTTTTTTTTCCATAAAAATTTTACTACTTATACTAAGTATTATTGTCTAGAACTTGCTTAATACATAACAAACATATATAACAGTAGTATTCGATATTCATTCGTTCACTGATTACATTACAAAAGAAATTAAATAAATATAACAGTAGATACGGACTCCAAGGGAGATAAGTAACCAGGATCGTCGATAATTTCAATGTCCCAATGAAAACTTGTAAAAAAAAACTAGGTTTATTCCTATCCACGCTTTCTTCTTGAAGACAAAATCAAGATCAATACTAATATTACAGAAATGAAATGAGAATCAGCTCTTTTCGAACGTCAAAATTACAAAAGACAGCCCCCCAAAAACGCCCGCCCTTCACCACTTCCTAGTGCTATCGCTGGGAAGAAGAAGTGGCGCAACAAACTCCCCAGTAGCAAAGCTGTCTGTTCAGTTGGAAAATACTTTATTGTATACACAGGTGTTAAGTAATTAACATTACAAGACACAGAACATAAAATTAAATTATTTACCATATGTCAGCTAGCCACGCCAATATACCAACAAATATAATAAAAACTATACGTACTCAAGCTAAACAATAATTAATTATAATTTAAATGTAAATAAAATTTACTACCTAAATAAAAGCCTCCAGGCATAAAGGGCGTGACAGCTTACATATTTATGCATTACTGGGTTCTGGTCACATAGCTGTCACTTGAAGTCACAGATGATAAGCTAGGACCATCGAAGTAAAATAAATAAATAAGTTAAGACTAATAACAATAACATGTCAGTAAGCTAATTCTGGATAAAGAACATGAACATTGTCTTGATTTAATTAGGGCGACCAACTATTCTTATCGTGTAAGTAGTCGTTGATGGAATAGTAAGCCTTTGAACAAAGGTTGGATTTTACTTGAGGTTTAAATGCATTAAAAGGCAAGTCTAGGAAAGAAGAGGGTATCTTGTTAAAAAAGGTTATACCAAGCCCAACAAATGAGTTATGAACCTTATGAAGCCGGGGGCACGTAGTTTGTCCTTATTTCTAGTGACACACTGTGTGTTAACACTGTGAATATCATTAATTTTAGTGTACAAGTGTAAATTTTGAATTTTGTTTTGCCTATATACAAGATGTTGGCGTAGATGAATTGTGATGCAACCGTGAGAATACCAATATCTTTAAAAAGATCTCTTAGAGAAACTCTGGCACCTAGCTGGTAAATTGCTCGAACAGCTCGTTTTTTGAAGGACAAATATATTTTGTATATCAGCGGCTTTGCCCCACAGCAGAATACCGTAGACATAACGATGTGAAAATAACTAAAATAGACTAATTAGCTGTATCAACGCCAGTGTATTGTCTTACTTTCCTGACGGCGTAGGCAGCCGAACTGAGCCTTCCTGCTAGACTTGATATATGAGGTCCCCACTGAAGTTTGGCATCTACTGTTAGTCCTAGAAAAATTGCCGAGTCTACTGTTTCAAGCACCTCTTTATCTAAGACGATGTTGGGTCCTAGATTTCTAACATTCGGTAAGGCGAACTTTACACATTTCGTTTTCTTGGCATTGAGAACTAGGTTATTTGACGTAAACCAATCTGTAACTATTGAGAGTGCACTGTTTACGTCGTCAAAATCTTGTCTATTCCTGTCTACTTTAAAAATAAGAGAGATGTCTGCTGCAAACAGTACAACGTCACAGATGCCCTTCAAATGGAATGGTAAATCATTGATATATATACTAAGAACAAGACTGGACCCAGTATTGAGCCTTACGGAACACCAAACTGAACTGGTAGCCCGAAAGATTTCACGCCATTAACATCTACACATTGGACCCTAATAAGTAAATAATAAATTATTACGTTGAGAGCTTCGTTTCGGACACCGTAATGACGTAACTTACGCAAGAGTGTGTCATGGCGCACGCAATCAAAGGCTTTGGAGAGATCACAGAAAACTCCAATAGCATTTTGCGATTTGTCCCATGGGGTACATATTTGAATGTCGAACATTAAAATACCTACGTGTAAAATGTCAACGTTCAAAACATCGAAAATTTAAATATTGATTATATCGTAATATCGAAAATTGTTATACCTAAGCTTAAAATGTCTAACATTGAAATGCCGAGTGATAAAAATATCTAATGATTAAAAATATCGATAATCATTATACCTAAGTTCAAAATGTCAACATTTAATACACTTAGTTCATTATATTTACGTTAAAAATACCTACTAGTTAAAATATCGAACTTGATATAGGAAAAAATGTCGGTAGATTTGAAATTGTCACACTCTGCCAACGCATAAAGTCAACTCATTAGTCTGTCCACTGCAAACGTTTAACGTATTGTTTAGCGAATAATTATTATCATGCAAGCATACAGCGTGCAAGCAAGCATGCATCATGCAAGCGAGCATGCATCATGCAGCAGGTATGGTTTCTGTCACGGCTCCGGCGCTGCGGGGCTCCGACGACGGTCCCACGCGAGCTTATCGTTGTCGATGGTTTTAACGCCCACCGCCCCACCTCCGCCTCAGCTCGCGGGCCGCCTCGCCCCTCCGCGCCTACGCGGGCTTAAATTACACTCTAGGGGTAGGGCAGACAAGATCACGTGGAGTCGGTTTTGCAGCAATTTGTTTCTGTCACTAATTTTTGTAGCACAACATATAAATAAATATCGATATTTAGGACATTCGATACTCTGTACTTCGATATTTAAGTCATTAGATAATCTGTACTTCGATATTTTAGCCTTTCGATGTCATGTTTGTCGATAATTAGATTTTAGATATATTTTGGACGTAGGTTATCTAACTATTCGACAATATAAACTTACGTTATTTTAATTTTCGGTTTTATGGTTGTTCGATATTTAAATTTTCGATGTTTTAATTTGAACGTTGACATTTTACACGTATGTATTTTAATTTTCGAAATTCAAATATGTACCCCTCCCAGGCGTCAAATATGTGTCTCAGCAGAGCAACACCCGCATCTGCAGTTGAACGACCTTTTGTAAAGCCATATTGCTCATTATGGAGGAGGCTGTTTAAATTAAAATGTCTTAGCAACTGCTTGAGTATTAACTTTTCAAATATTTTGCTAAATGCAGATAAAATAGAAATAGGCCTGAAATTGCCAAAGTCATTCTTATTACCTGATTTAAATAATGGTATGACTTTACTACTCTTCATAAGTTCTAATTTTAAATTAACAGCTTTTAAATATGTCTATTCTATTGTGTTGATGTCTATTATACTCGTATTACTTAAAAGTTTTAATGGAGATACCCCAATAATCACCGGTGTTTTTAGACTTAAGTGTATTAAAAATGTTAACTACATCACGCGGGGTTACATGTTCGAAACTAAATAAAGGACTACATTTAGGTACACTACTATGCAAAAAGTTTTTAGCTTCAGACGGGGACAAATTTAAGGAGCGAGTCGTAGAATTATCGGTATGTTGGCAAAAAAACTACGTCAGCTGCATTATTAACTAATTTACTGTCGAAAATAATCTCAAGTTGTTTTTCTTGTTTAACAGATTTACCCATTTCATTGTTAATAATTTTCCAAGTGGTTTTTACTTTATTATTAGAATTTTTAATTGTACCGCCTAAAAAATTTGATTTAGCAAAAGCACTAATCTTTTTGAATATTTTTGACATAAGTACTCTAGGAAAGGGGTATCAAACCTGCCGATCGATTCTGTAAAAATCTCACCGTGAAAAGTTAGGTGAAGTGAGCTTAGAGTGAGCTGTCAATAGTGTCAATCCCTAGCATTAGTTGGAATGACAGCTCACTCCACGCTCACTTCACCTAAGTGTTCACGGTCTGATGGTTACAGAATCGCACTGCTATCTTTTCAAACCATATAGCTCGTATAGTCTCGCTCTACTTTTATAAATATCTGGAATAGCCCATTGGTTAAAGCCAACTGAGGATCCATTAATGTTAATAGTTTTGGTCTTGAAAGTAGATTGGTACTCTTTTTGCACAACATCAAAAAGGGCACCATAAATTTCATTGGGATTCTCGTATTCTACTAACATGGTGTAATTCTATGAGCTATATTATTTTTAAACATTTTGTAACGACTAGCTGTATAAGCCCTGCATTCATGTTTATGCGGATTTTTATGTAATGGCTAATTGGCTAGCTAATAAACCACAGTGGTCGGACGTTAAGTCAGCTAACACTAATTTATGTTTGGCATCAACATCACTAAATATTTTATCAAGACAAATTGACGAAAATGCTGTGATCCTAGTAGGTTAAAAAAATAAGTTAATTAAATTATAAAGAAAGAAAAGAAAAATGTGTGTGTGTTGGGGTGTGTGTGTGTGTGTGTGTGAGTGTGTGCGTATGCATGACATTCAACCCTGTGTAGCCAAAATGTCCTCCACGGCATCATAATTAAGTTTGAAGAGCCATTCCGTCAATATCTTCTTACACTCGTACAGCTGCATAAGGTAAATGTTAAGTATGCGATTTACTTTATTATAAACGCGTGGGGCTTGAGCTACATTTTGGCGACGTTGACATTGAACGTGCTGAGTATGTAGAGGCTACTATATCACACCGTATTTTTTTAAGTTTGGCATGGCTAATGGGTAGAATTTTATGGTATCTGAGTACCAGGTGTAGAATGTAGAGTTTCCTGACGGAGAGCAGCTTAGAGATTGCGTATAGAGATTCAGTAGAACCTGTAGGGCTTACAGTACATGACTTTAATCAAGGATCTCTGTGCCCTCTCTAGATCTAAAAAATACGTCTTAGCTGCTCCACCCCATTCCGAGATACAATAAATGATTACAGACTGGGCCATTGCGATATAAATTTTATTCTGTAATTCTGTACTCATAACATGTCTCAGAGATTTGAAAACCCATATGAGTTTTCTTACCCTCCCTATAGTTAGTTCGAGGTGTGGGTGGGTACCAACTTAACCTTTGGTCTACTACAATGCCTAGGTACTTGATGGAATTTACCTTCTGAATATCAGGGCAACTACAGGTAGATTGGGTTGGGGTAGGACAAGAATGTACCCCCCCCAGTGGGTTCCCGCATTGTCGAGGCGGGGGGGCTCAGTAGCCGTGGCTGCGCGAGCCACGGTGAAGCTAAGAGGGACCCAGGCGGGGGCCGCTCGTCCGGGCTGTGCGGTTTAGCCCGGGACGTAGCGGCCCACGGGTAGGTTGCGGTGCCGCTTGCGCGACATCGTGACCTACCTGAGGCGGGCCGCGATGTCCCCCGTGAGGGAGACATTGCGGCTGAGGACAGAGGCCGCGGCGGGAGGGGCTCTCCCTTCCTTCCGCGGCCTTGACGGGGCCGCCACCGTTAGATGGCGGACGCGGCGGGGCCGCAGGGGAAGAGGAGTGTTCGGTGTTTCGTTGCCGCTCTCCCTATCCTCTGCGGCCGTAGCTCCCCCAACGCGGGGGGCTTGCGGGGCCCGCCTTTTAGGCGGGCGTGGAGGCCAGCAGGCAACGGGTGCGGGGGCTCCGTTGCCTGTTTTGCACAGGCCTCCACCTTGAGGGACGGGAATGGCCAGGTGTTCCCGGCCATTCCCGTAGCCCCCCAACCTGGGGGGCATGCGGGGCCCGCCATACCACCTTGGCGGGCGTGCGCCGGGAGGGCCGTGGAAGTATTGAATTCCCATAGCCCTCCCATTACGGCGTTTGTAGGAACACCGCTGAGTTTTAGTGGGTATACTGTCCTTCCGACAGGGAGTCCCACATACCCCGTCTCGGTCCCCCGCGAGACGGGGATGCATAAAGCATTTCTCAGCGAGAAAAAAAAAAAAAAAAAAAAAAAAAAAAAGGACAAGAATGTACCCCCCCCCCCCGGTGGGTTCCCGCATTGTCGAGGCGGGGGGGGCTCAGTAGCCGTGGCGAGCTGGGCCACGGTGAAGCTAAGAGGAACCTCAGCGGGGGCCGCTCGTCCGGGCTGTGCGGTTTAGCCCGGGACGTAGCGGCCCACGGGTGGGTTGCGGTGCCGCTTGCGCGACATCGTGACCTACCTGAAGCGGGCCGCGATGTCCCCCGTGAGGGAGACATTGCGGCTGAGGACAGAGGCCGCGGCGGGAGGGGTTCTCCCTTCCTTCCGCGGCCTTGACGGGGCCGCCACCGTGAGATGGCGGACGCGGCGGGGCCGCAGGGGAAGAGGAGTGTCGGTGTTTCGTTGCCGCTCTCCCTATCCTCTGCGGCCGTAGCTCCCCCAACGCGGGGGGGCATGCGGGGCCTGCCTCTTAGGCGGGCGTGGAGGCCAGCAGGCAACGGGTGCGGGGGCTCCGTTGCCTGTTTTGCACAGGCCTCCACCTTGTGGGACGGGAATGGCCAGGTGTTCCCGGCCATTCCCGTAGCCCCCCAACCTGGGGGGCATGCGGGGCTCGCCATACCATCTTGGCGGGCGTGCGCCGGGAGGGCCGTGGAAGTATTGATTTCCCATAGCCCTCCCATTACGGCGTTTGTAGGAACACCGCTGAGTTTTAGTGGGTATACTGTCCTTTCCGACAGGGAGTCCCACATACCCCGTCTCGGTCCCCCGCGAGACGGGGATGCATAAAGCATTTCTCAGCGAGAAAAAAAAAATAAAAAAATGGACAAGAATGTATTCTAATGTTAAAGTCAGACGCAGGCTGAGAGTTTGTGTATTTACTGAAGCAGTCGTAGTTTGTTTTTTGGGTATTAAGCGTAAGAAGATTTTCATTTAGCCAATTACTAACTCTAGCTAGTCCCCACTCAGCCTCAAGCTTAACTTTGTCCCAGGTCTTAGCGGAGAAGATAATAGCGGTATCATCCGCGTAGGACAGCATTCTCGCACCGTCGAGAATAAGGTTGCAGAGCTCATTAATATAAATCAAAAAGAGCGTCGGGCCGAGGACACTGCCCTGCGGAACGCCATACGTGACACGTTCTCTTCGTCACTTACCCGGTTTTCAATCTTTACCCCCTGTTTTCTATTTCGAAGGTAACTGCTGAGAAGAGAGAGAGCAGAACCTCGAAATCCTAAGTTCTCCAGCCTGTGTATGTATAAGCTTAGAAATAGAGACGGTATCAAAGGCTTTCTTGAGGTCAAGAAAGACCACCAGGCATTTGTTCCCCTTATCTACTTCCTTGGTTATTACCGTTGCAAGTTCCTCAGTAGCATCCTGGGCCGACATTCCCCTCCTAAAACCATATTGAGAGGAAGATAGGATGTTATACTTAGTCAGGTAGTTAACTATTCTAGAGTTCAAGAGCTTCTCAGCGATTTTAGAAATGAAAGTCAAGACAGAAATTGCCCGATAGTTGTTAACATCGTCTCTATCTCCACTCTTATACACAGGGGTAACAACGGATCGCTTAAGAAGGTAAGGAAAGATACCAGTGTTAAAACATAGGTTGGCCATGTCGCAGATCAGCGGGACTAAGATCTCCTTGGCCGGTTTTAGGAAAAGGGTAGGAATTCCATCCCAACCTGGTGCACTTCCAGAGTCTAGGGACATCAGGATATTTTCAACTTCCTCCTGAGTCTAGGAGAACAAAAGAGGACAAATTAGGGCGGTCTGTGTTACAAGATGCTAGGGGTACGTAAGTATTTAAGATATTCTGCGCTAGAGTTTGTCCTATGTTAATAAAATAATTATTAACATAGTTGACTGAGTCTTGGGGGCATGATTTTATCTTAAGTAGGTCGCCATTGGAGATCCTGGGTGGATTATAATTTGTGATGTCATTAATGGTTGACCACAATGCCCGAGAGTTTTTTGCAGATGCTTTGATTTTATCTCTGTTAAATTTATTTAGTTTTTTTATAAGGTTTCCACAGAAAGTCCGATATCGTCTATATGACTAGAATCACTAGAATCTGATTATGTGGGTTTGATTTAAGGTTAAGATATATTGAATTCCTTAGTCCAATACACCGTAGGGCACCTGCTGTAATCCAGGGCTTAATAGATCTTTTGCTATTCGTGATAGTTACAGTTTCAATTATAAGACCTAAAAAGATTGAGAAGTCTAATACTTAAATGGAGTAACATCTAAAATATTAATATTTTCATTTCTGAATTGTTTATTTTTATCTTTTTTAGTACGGACGCTTTTAACGTGCATGTCTTTCGACATCGTTCTCACATGTATGATTTCAATATGAATGATGTAACCAATATTTTGTAACAATTTTATGATTTAAAAGTGTCCGTGGAGTTTCTTGCCCGTTCTTCTCCACAGGTACCTACTACGCTTTGGAATTGGCAACCAGCTTCATCTTTCTGTCTGACCGATCCCTTGACTATTCAAAAGTGCCTATAATTGGTTAATTTGAAGTTTGATAGACCCGTACGACTGTTATTGAATGAAATAATCGATATCGCGGCACTCGTTTCGTCTGCGACTCGCTCAGTGGAAACGAACCCTAATTTTGTACTCGTGCCTGATTCAATGACTCACTGTACTTTACAACTTCATTTCATTCATTTTACACTTATTCCATACACTTTAGCGCGCCTATCATTCGACTGTCCATTGACCGAGAAAAGTGAAGTGAGCGTCTTCTTATATTTCTGGCCTATTTGGAAGGTTTTTGCAGTAACCAAAAGCTAGGACACGCTGACCAAGCCCGGAAAAGGGTTAGGTTAGGCTACACTGTCCCACTACTGGGCGGAGGTCTCCAGGGAAATGTAATCCATCCAATACCAAACAAAAAGATGCCACACTGTAAGTACTTACCTTTGTAGAATAGGCATCATCACTATTCTCATTCCCTTCTCCTAATTAATTTGTTGTCGATGCAGCAATATGTGTTCATTAATTCATCCATTTTTATTAGCCATAGTAATAATAATAAAAATCTATTTTTGTTTGTCGTTATCGTAGCAGCCACTCCTTTAGAAGACATATCGCGATATCACATATTATTTTATTTCGATATTAAATTATTATTTTACTAGCTGCGCCCCGCAGTTTCACCCGCATAAGTTTCGATCCCGTTGGAATATCGGGATAAAGAGTGTCCTATAGTTATGTTAATCCTGGTTATAAACCATCTGTGTGCCATAAGTATTTCATTCAAATCCGTTCAGTAATTTTTGCATGAAAGAGTAACAAACATCCATCTATCCATACAAACTTCACGTTTATAATATTACTCGTAGTAGAATTATTTACGTGATCTCACACGTCCATTTTATTTTTGCGTCCTTCATCTCACGCTGTTGGCTGTTTTATTTTTATTATTTTTGTTTTCCTGTTATGCAATAATCAATGTCTCACTTTGAAAATGTCGCAATTCTGACTCTTAATGTTTGGGGGACACCCATCCACGGACCAACCGCGGCAAGCGTAGCTTAACCTGATTGATTGACCCGTGCGGCTGATAGTACTTATCGACAAGCCCCTCATTTATACTATCTTCTTGGTAAAGAGTTTACTTAGAGATCACTCAATAACCTACCGCGAATGATACATAAGACACAGTGGAAAATATGGTGCAATCGCCACTAAAACGACCCTATGATCTCACGAAACTATTAACTATATATACACATTAATTACGTTATGATATTTCTGCCGCTATTGGTAGATAATCGCGCCAATTCCCTTGTTCACAAACTAAACTAAATTTAAGTTCAGTGCATCTTTTTCTTTCTATTTCATTAAGACAAGGACAGAAGATAAATATTAGTTTAGTCCTGTCATATAGGTATACATTCACCTTCACACCAACTCCTACTTACATAACAAATTAAATACTATTTCCATTAGATTTCATTCTTTTGTATTCATTTATAATTGTTTTTTGTGTTTGTTGTCTTTATTTTTCCAACGCCAGATAATTTTATCGGAGGAATAATTTTGAATTTTTGACAGTTCTTCCTTACAAAAACTGTCAGACGTCAACTTTATTCTACGAAAAAAAAAAATTTGTCTATTGAAAAATCAGCCCTTAGGCCCTAAGTTTAGATTTCTCAATAACTTAACAACAATTATATAATCTGGGGAAGTCTAGGCTAGAGCCTCTCGGCGGGTTGGCCTCGGCTTGAATTTGGACAAGACGAAAGTCATGTACACACGGCTACACGTCAAGCTATACAAAACCAGTTTGTCTTGGCCTCACTTTGTATGATGTTTATTTAAGCTTTTCGCACAAAAAGGTACAAAGGACTTAATGCCTTAGGCATTCTCTCTCTACCAGTCAACCAAGGGTGGTGAAGAGATTAGATGGTTACAGAATCGCACTGCTGTACTAGCTGACCGTTCATTGTGACTAAGTGCTGACTCTCAGCCTAATTTGAATAAATGACTTTTGATTTTGATTTTTGATTTTGATCTCACCGTGAAAACTTAGGTGAAGTGAGCGTGGAGTGAGCTGTCATTCCAAATAATGCTAGGGATTGACACTACTGACAACTCACATCAAGCTCACTTCACTTGAGTTTTCACGGTGAGATTTTTACAGAATCGACCGGCTGGTTTTGCATAGCTTGATGTGTAGCCGTGTGTACAATTCGCACGTCTTGCCGAGTCCAATCCACATCGAAGGGTCGCTTCTCGAAGTTGTGAAGGATTATGTCTACCTTTGGCAAATAATCCTTCTCGGTAGACACAATTTTGAGAAAGAAGCCGACAGAAGGATCCTGTTGGGTTGAGCAGCATTTGGAAAACTCCGTCAAGTCTTCTCGTCGCCTATCCCACAGTGTTTGAAGACTAAAGTCTTCAACCAGTGCGTCCTCCCCGTCATGAACTCATGACATATGGCGCCGAAACGTGGACACTGACGGTCGGTCTGGTCCACAAATTCAAGGTCGCTCAGCGTGCTATGGAGCGAGCTATGCTCGTAGTCTCTTTGAAGGATAAAATCAGGAAAAAGAAAGTAAATACATTTATTTGGCACAAACTAAAAGACACACAATACACCAGATACATACATCAGACAAAACAAACAATAAAAAAAAGAGATTAAATAAAAAGTGTGAAGTCCGATGTAAATAGTAAATTATCCGGAAAAGAACCGGAGTTACCGACATAACTTGCAGCGTAAGCAAACTGAAGTGGCAGTGGGCTGACCATGTTTGTCGAAGGACCGATGGCCGGTGAAGTATCGGCAAGCGTAGTGTGGGACGCCCCCCAGGTAGATGGACGGACGAGCTAAAGAAGGTGGCTGAGACGGACTGGTTGCGGAAGGCGGAGGACAGGACGTTGTGGCGCAGCACGGGAGAGGCCTACTATGTCCAGCAGTGGACTGCGATAGGCTGAGTTGATTGATTGATTGAACCTGGGGAAGGGCGGAGCATCCTAACACAAGCAAACTGTTTGCTTAAAAGGATTCTCCCCATTGTAACTACATAGAATAAGTTAATTATTCATTTATGATGACACATTGTATGTCATAGGATGTATCATTATTGTCGAGCTGTTCATATTAATATATTTATACTCATGACTGTACATTGTCTTCACATTTATCTTATCTTGCGAGTACCTACTAATTAATAAATACTAGTAATAAATAATTATAAACGTGAAAGTTCTTTTTATCCCGATATTCTTACGGGATCGAAACTTATGCGGGTATACCGCGGAGCGCAGCTAGTAACATAAATGTAGTTTTTTGTTTTCTTTATGCTCAGAGATATACGCGTCTAAATGAACAAAAAAAAACTCTTCCAGTTTATTATTAGATACAGGTTGGAAAAAATCAATGGGCCCTGACGGGAAACCACTTTAAACCCTTTATGAGAGATCATTTTCCTTAAGGTGGATGCTCCAATGTAGCCCGCGAAACGTTTTTTGCCTTTTGCTGGTCAGTACTAAGTTGTACACACGACTACACATCAAGCTATGCAAAACGAGTATTGGCTGACCGTTCATTGTGAGAAAATATCATACAAAGTGAGGCCAAGACAAACTGGTTTTGTATAGTTTGATGTGTAGCCGTGTGTACGTTGGTTAAAATACAGGGTGTTATTGACAGCCCTCCACAAAAACACAGGATTGATTCAGCTCCTTATTCTGAATCATATCCCACTGGAAATTTTCTCAGGAAAAAAAAAAAATATGCCGTTTTTTCTGCTGATATTCCTTTATTTCAATATAAAATTACGTTCTCTGTATGCAACCCTCCATTTATGTAAATAAAACAGCTGAAAACAGCCTCGCTCAAGCTCGCTGCGCTGCCGTCCGCTACGTGCGTTTTGCCACGGTATCGATACGTTGCGTGTGAGGTAATAAAACAAATCTGGTTTTTTGGATTCCCTTAATGTTCCTGAAAGAATTACATGTACCGGTCATCTTAATATGATGTACTGAAGCCACCCTATTAGTTTGCGGAGGGCTGTCAATAACACCCTGTATGATTCGCGGCCGCAACAAATATGTATTTACAGAATTATAATCATTAGAGTCAGTAATACAACTTGTTAAGTTGGCATAATCCTAAAATGTCAAGATTTCATGAAATAGTCATTCAGTAGGATTACTTGATCTTAGAGTAAAATAGTTGTGCGAATGCTGATATATGGTCGACGAACGGGTTTTTATAGCGAAGCTGGGTTAAAATCGATGCACTGGTGCGTTTGGCAGTCCACGGTATTCTCAAGATTCGTCTCCAGCATTACATCTCAAATGCATCAATCCTTTGTCTTTCTCGGGCCAAAATCTGCGCCGGGCGTCTGAACAGATCCCTCCTAAAACCATAACTGATCCACCTTGGAAACTGACGGTTTGCCTGGTAGTGATTGGCAGAAACCTCTCCCCATGCCTTCTTCATACACGTGCGCGGCCATCTGGATCTCTTAACGCCACTCTGCTTTCGTCAGTCCACAGAACTTTACTCTAATGCTCGTGAGTCCAATTTGCGTGTTCGCGAGCGAATCAAAACTCAAAAAAAAAAAAAACTCAAATCATTTAATTCAACTAAACCAATTACAGGTACTTTTGAATTGTCAAAGGGTCGGTCAGTCAGAAAGATGAAGCTAGTTGCCCATTCCAAAGCGTAGGTACCCATGGAGAAGAACGGGCAAGAAACTCCATGGACACTCTTTTAAATCATAAAATTGTTACAAAATATTTGATTACATCATTCGTGTTGAAATTAAGCATGTGAGAACGATGTAGAAATACGTGCACGTTAAAAGCGTCCGTTATAAAAAAACAAAAACAATTTAAAAATTAAAATAAGCCGAGGCAGCTAAGAGATGACCAGTCCCTACTGGCGGCGCCCGTTCACGAACATGACGTATGGATCAGCACCATTCAGCTCAACCATTTTGGAGGGAACTTAATGATCCAAGATCCAACACACACGCCACCACCAGCGAGACATTTGAGTGAGCATGACATACTCACAGCTGCCAGGGCACATTCAAGTCAATGAAAGACGTACCTACCCAATAAATGGTAGCTTTATAGAAAGTACATAGTGCTCACACGTGTGCTATGCAATTATAAAATTTTTGAGTTTTTGAGTTTTGAGAAATGCAAACTAATTTTGGACCACTAAACCAATAAAGCTGTCAGATACTTATTCAATTTTGTAGGGGAAATTACGAAATCTACGCGGACGAAGTCGCGGGCGAAGTGCCAGTAAAAAAGAAATTATAACGCTGGTTGAGCTTCTTTATTTTGAGGGAGGGCCCTATCCCATGAATTTGCCACGGGCCCCAAAGGGTATAGTTACGCCACTGGCGATAGTGCCG
Organism: Apamea sordens; assembly: GCA_945859715.1. NCBI lineage: Eukaryota > Metazoa > Arthropoda > Insecta > Lepidoptera > Noctuidae > Apamea > Apamea sordens. The sequence goes on from OX244014.1 coordinate 7,884,294, forward strand.
GAGCAGTTCTAGACCTCGAGTTGGGTTCCGAGCACTCAGATCCCGTTCCTCCTTCTTATTGTCCGCTCATTTACGTTGACGCCTCTTGCCGTTTGTAGCCGCTGCCGTATTTCGACCGCAGTAAGGAACCGACTCCTCAAAATTACGAGAGCGATAAATCAGTCATCACGCCCTGATGTACAGCTAATACCGCCACTTCTTGGTGTCCTTGTGTGTAGGACGGTCCTAAGAGATGTAAAGAAAGAAAGAAAATACGTTTATTTGCGGTAAACATGACGCAAAAAAGAATATAAAACACAAAAAAAAAATCAACGAGTTGCACTCCGGGAGTGCCGGCAGAAGTGAAATCTTGAATATTAACGTTGTGAATTTTTGATATTGTGGAATGCGGTCTACTCTCCCTCAGTCTTACAAATTTTCGAACAGCTCACGTGTCCTGACGCGAGCTCCGTCTTACGAATTTTCGATCAGGTCACGTGTCCTGACGCGAGCTCCGTCTTACGAATTTTCGATCAGGTCACGTGTCCTGACGCGAGTTTAACATGTTTTATCCATCACAACAAAAGTGCATAACGCCGCTAAAGAAGTTTTCACTCCAAAAACAATAAGAAATGGTTGGGGAAACATGCATCACATCCACGTAAAACGGCCATCGCTCAGCATTATGCTGCGACCCTATGCAAGACAGCCCCAGAGCTGATTTTCAGCGACAGCCGACGCCGACGTAATGACGCTGGTGTAATGTTGTACGCTGTACATTTAAAGTTTCAGCAATCTCTCGCTGCCTTCGCCCCTGACTCCGAAGCAACACACCTGGAGCAACTTGAGCTGAAGTTAGAAGCATTGTGTTCCAATTCTGGAAGCATAAATTATTACAGATTAATTTAAAAATATTGCAATAAAGATGAAATGCACGACCATTTAAATATCGAGTTTTAACGTGTTTTAGCATTCCGTAACGAACTAAAGTTAAGTGTCACAGAAATGAAACAAATGAACTTTTTTTTTGTGCTGACACAAAACAAAACAAAACAAACAAAACAAAAACAAACAAAACAAACAAATGAAAACAAATGTCCTGACAAACTGCCACTCGAAATTCTCATTTGCGATATCATTCTCATCCGCGATTTCATTCTTATTCGCGATATGTATCAAAATTGCCTATTATCGGTTTGTTTGTGTTTGGGTGGCCCAAACATAAACAAACTGATAACAAGCCGTGCCGCTGAGTGTACAGACGCCAGCACATCAAGCTACTACAATCTGTCAAATTTCTTTAATAGATTTTCAACTTTATCGCTGAAATATTAAGGTTCAATGTTGATTGGGAAAATTTGACAGTTTCGGGTAGCTTGACCTGCTGGCGTCTGTACTTTGTTCGGTTATAAACCCGAATCAGTTAGTCTTTAAAAAAAACCGTTACTATTTTGTACCGAACCACTTCTTTATTAACAAAAATCCACAGAAAAAATCCTTTGATTATTGTTTTACTAAAAATACACAATCAAGTTGATACGAACGGCTATCGCCAACATGCAGATAAACCCTGACAAGTTTTCGTTGTGTGGCTAAAACTAAATGTGAATTAGGTTAAGTGTTTTAGAAATATAGATTAAATAAATAAATAAATGCACCAACCAAAATCGTATATAAAAGTATCTCTCGGGATAAGTTTACCGAATTTTAAATAAGGGATAAGATAAGTTTACGCAGCGTCCAGAATCTTACTGCCATGAAAAATGAGATTTTAACTGTAGAGTTCAGGACTTTATTTCCTTGTAATAAGGGTTGTAAAAGTTCATTCTCCTCTTCGTGATTATGTTGTAGATACGATTATTCCTAAACTATCTTAAGTTGAGGTATTCTGTATTATTATTGTCTGATAAAGCTGAAGAGTTTTTTGGAACGAAGTTCCTTATCGCGCGTTGCGAAAGGGGGCTAGACGGAAAAAATTAAAACCAAAAATTGAAACGACACTTTTTGCTATAGTTGTACCTAAGCCGTGCGGCGTGCGCGTGTTTCTCTGTCTGTCTCTCTCTCTCTCTTTGAACTTCGTTCCATCCGGGTGTCTCTTGACACCTCTCAAGTTTTTTGTTTGTTTGATAGCCCAATTCCTGAGGAAGGCTATTTAACATCACGTTACGGCTCTTCGGAGCCGAGTAGAAAGAAAAAAGCCAGAAAGAGCGACGAATAAGTACGACGTGACGCCGCTAGCGTGATACTAGTTAGTATACAAATAAAAGTAAAAACAAAAGAATTAAATGGCAACACAGTATTTTTATGAAAGGCAAAAAACGCTCTGGGATGTGTGTGTTTAAACGAGTATGAACGTAATTTCTTATCACAGATAATATGTCGATGACGCACATTTTCCTTTGTGTCATAAATACCTACCTAGTTGTTTTGTCCTTTATTTTATTATATACATATAAAGTACTGCTATGCCTTATTATACAGTGGCAGGGACTTGGTGCCAATTCCCTTGTTCACAAACTAAACTAAATTTAAGTTCAGTGCATCTTTTTCTTTCTATTTTCATTAATAAAACGACAGAAGATAAATATTAGTTTAGTCCTGTCAAATTAGTTAGCGCCTGACGTAAATTGACGTATTTATAGTAGTAGCCATGTTTTTAATCACGTTTAAACTGTCTATGGCGTATCTTAATTTGACAGGACTAAACTAATATTTATCTTCTGTCCTTTTCTTAATGAAATAGAAAGAAAAAGATGCACTGAACTTAAATTTAGTTTAGTTTGTGAACAAGGGAATCGGCGCCATTGACGCGCAAACTGTAGCCATGGATTTAGTACGAAAGTTTAGACCGACAGAGTTGACGGCATGAGGAACAGGGTGTAAAGTTCACTCAACCTCCATAGAAAAGGGAGGATCCTCCGACCAGACGGGTGTTGTGTCTGGCGGGCATTTGCCCCACGATTGATGTTGGGAAATTGTATCTATGCTAATTGCGCGGTAAACTCTGCATGCGAGATGCAGGATTTGCGTGACGTCACGTATGACGCGTTGTTCGCATGTGGCGTTGTATGTAGATACCGCTACAGTTGTAATTTTTCGCCCGTTATTAAAAAAAAATAGCCCAATTCTCGATGAAGACTATAGGCTAACACCACGCTATGACCCTAAGCAGCCGAGCAAAAAGAAAAAAAGTCAGAAAGAACGCTAGGCAAAAACCGCGGGCAGGCGATGCGATGCGATGCGGTGAATCGGAGGAACAAGAAATTTGACGCGGACGAAGTCGCAGGCAGAAACAGCGGGGTAATTGCGTAATACACTTTCAGTGGCAATTGGTTTCATTTTGACAGTTCAACGGCATTCATTGCGTTATTTGCGTTGTTGAGCAGACATATTTTTCGAACCTATGAACCAATGGATTAGCAATATCCTTCGATATAATTCACATTGAAATTAATAGTGTGTTACGCAATTAGGCTGCTGGTTATTTATACAATCTATAGTCATAGTCATGAATAATAAATTGTATCTGAACATGAAAAGGAAATAAAATTACTTATGGAAAAAAAAACACGTTAAATACTATAAGTAACAACAATGCATAAATCCTACTAATATTATAAACGTGAAAGTTTGTATGGATGGATGTTTGTTACTCTTTCACGCAAAAATTACTGAACCGATTTGGATGAAATTTGGCACACATATGCTTTATAACCAGGATTAACATATAGGATGCTTTTTATCCCGATATTCTTACGGAATCGAAACTTATGCGGGTGAAACCGCGGGGCGCAGCTAATACAACATATATAGGAATTTCGTTATAGATCTTCAACAGCATAAAGACACTTATTCAACAGGAAACTTTTGATATCAAAGAATCCCCTTCATATGATACCCTATTTGACGACAACTTCAATGACACTTTACCTAACAACATTCGTCACTGTAAATATTTCTTTATCCCTATTGAAATAGAGTAGAAAATAGTTAACTATTTATATATAATTTGTAAGTAGATTTGAGTTAGTCAACAACACTATCTGTTATCGTTATCACGCTGTTTAAAGAGTAAAGTACTAGATAGTCGCAACATGTATGTAGATAGTATGTTTAAATGTGAAATACAATATTTTGATTTTGTTTTTAATTCATCTACGTTGTCAGTCCTTAGGGTGGGTGGTTTCACGTCTACTTGACGTCATATATACGTTACGTATACGTTAAAAATGGCGCTTACTATCGTCAAACCAAAAAAACGTTGTTTCAAATTATTATTACAAAATTCATCATCTGCCTAGCCTTTTCCCAACTACGTTGGGGTCGGCTTCCAGTCTAACCGGATACAACTGAATACCGTACCTACTTTACATGGAGCGACTGCCTATCTGACCTCCACAACCCAGTTACTGAGTAATACTGGTTGTCAGACTTTCGGGCTTCTGATGACCCGAAACGACTATCAAAGATCCACTTATGTAAATGAATTGAATAATTAAAAAATGTTAAAAAAAAACACGTTAATAATAAACCTTAAGGATAAAAAGTAAAAAATAAAATGAAAATTAAAAAAAGAACATTTTTTAAAAAAAGCTTTTATTTAGGTAATTAAAAACGTAACCTAAAAAAGAACGAATGACGCGAACTAAAAAGAAACCAATTTTAAGTGACATTTTTCATTCCAAATTATTTTACATTTGACGAATAAAATAATTTGGAATATATAAATAATAATCATGAAAAAATTGCAAAGAACAAGATAAATTTAAGGAGATAAAATTCTGATAAAAACACTTTTTATCACAATTTTAAAAATGGATAATCATTGAGCACGCCTTTATCTACACGGGCAAGGCATTCCATAACCGTACTGCTTGAATTGTAAAAGATTTATCATAGAAACGGTAGAATGCATCGGCATCTCTAGTCTAAAATTTTCCGATGACCTCAGGTATCTATTAATTGTGTCATGAAGGAACTTGAAACGTTCTTTAAGAGGGGGGGAGGGGGGGATTTAACGGAACACCGTAGAGCTTTGTACCAAATGCAGAAATGTGATGATATTTGCGCAAGCCAAATATAAATCTTATGCAAAAGTTTTGAATTTGCTCCAGTTTATCTAGTTTTGCCTCAGGGAGGTAAATGACATCAGCTAATCAAGGATGGGAAGTAAAAGAGATTGTGCGAGTGCAGTTTTAGTGGCAGTTGGAAGAAAGTTCCGCAGTCTTCTCAGGGACTTGGCAGATGCACTTACGTCCTGCAGCTGTGGATCCCAAGAAAGATGCTTGTCGATCCAAACCCCAAGATCCTTAACTTTCTCGCTGACCGGAATAACAGTTCCGCTAAATTTAACCTGGGGAAGCTGCTACCATTTAATCCATTAATTCCATAATTCTCGAGCTACCAATAACAATGACCTGAGTCTTCGACTGATTAACCTGTAACCCATGTGATTCACTCCACTCGCAAATTGAAGCCATATTCTTATTGATTACGTCAATTGCATCAGTCAAATCTAAATATGCAGCTTGTTAGTAAATTGGCAAATCGTTTGCATAAACACCTTTATGCAATTAAGAGGAAATAGTAAAAAGTTATTTTTTTTTTTTAAATAGAATTTATAAAAAAATTGCTAAGAGTAAAGGAATTAAAACGCTACCTTGAGGTACACCGGTACAAGTATAACACCATGAAGAGCAAGACTCTTCTATGCATAGACGTTGCCAGCGCCCATGCAGGTAACTACGAAACCAGTCAATCGCCGTAGGAGATATTATGCTAAACGAGCGAAGCATGCTAAGCAGGACAGCGAAATCGACAGTATTGAATGCATTACTGAAATCCAATAAGCAAAGCACCGTCAGATTTTCTCCCTCCATGCCTAACCGTGTGGAAAAGGGAGAGGGAGGCCTTTAGCCTACAGTGGCACACAGTGGTGTACAGGCTAGTTAGATTAGATGCCCAACCGTATGTCATCGGTAACGTTCACTAAGGCTGTAGCGGCGCTGTGTGGACCAGGACGAAATCCGGCATGGAAAGGATTCACCAAATTACTTTACTTGTAAAGAAATGCACTAAGTTGATTGTGGACAAGGCGTTCTAGGACTTTGGAGAGGAAAGGCAAGATGGAGATAGGATGGTATTCTGAAAAGGGAGTAGGAAGGATTTTTGGGTAAGGGGATGATTTTGGCTTCTTTCTACATCGAAGGAAAGACATCATAGGATATAGAGTATTTTAGGATATAGCATGGGAAGGATTTCATCGAAGACAGGGAGTATCATTTCCCGACTGACACAATCACTACCAACCGCGTTAGACGTGATTGAAACCACATTCTTCTTAAAATTACAATTAGAGAATTGACTAAAAATAAATGGGGGATGATCCGGAGTAAGAAAATTTGAAAATGGCTGCGTTTATGGTCCCATTACAGTAGGACGTAGATGATAAGTGTTAATGTAGTAGATCATAGCGTATTTTATAACTCCCATGGATTTAAAAAAATCCAGACTTATCTATGTTTCTAACTGAGCTGTGGAAATGGCAACGTTGGGCATCTCTACACACCTAATTTACAGCGAGCATAAAAAAAGTATCTCACGGTTTGACGATGAGGGCCGACACTACAATTTCGTTTTGTAACAGCTTTCCTGTGCATGATCCTTCTAACATCCTCTGTAATATCTGGTGCCAGAAGGTGATTGATTTTTACTGCACGAATAGGAGCTTGAACATCAAACAGCTGCACAAGGTTGTCTGTCAGCAGGTTAACTTTATCATCCTTCGACACAACACTGATTAGAGGAGCCCAGGCAATGCTGTAGCATCTCTTCGGAGATCATCTGAATTCATTCCACTAAAATTGCGCTGGAGGATAATTTAAGGTTTTGCCTTATGTCGGCGAAGTTTGTAGGAGAGGAATAAATAGGTCATGGTACATACAAAAACAAGTCTGCTGTGTTGAGGAGAGAACTATGAGAAGGTCCAAAAGTGAGGGTTTACAATTTGGAAAATGGTGTTACAGGGAGAATTTATTGATAAATTCGACGACTGGACTATTGATCGCAGATAAGAAGAACGGGAATTGATTTTCAATAAGCAAGTGTTGAAATCGCCCATGATGATTGTATGACTGTTAGAGGTTGTTCAGTTTTCAAGGATATTTTCTAAGGAGGAAGAGAGAGAACAATTCGAACTCTCAAACAATACGAGATGAGGGGCTATATACGAGTATAAATTAATACCTAGTGTATTGAAACCGGCTGATTACGCGCGGTATGCGTCATCGATCGTGCCCTTGTTAAACCAAAATAGAACTTTACGTTTATGCGCAGAATTTTCCACCTGTGTGAACAAACAGTTCGTTATTGATCAGTATCCTTTACCAACAGTAACTGAACTTTTTTCTAAGTTGGACCTGTCAAATTGTTGTGTTATTGGTTTTAAGCCAATTTTTGTTGGATGACGAGCAAAGAGTATAATAACTATCTAAAGGATGACGAGTCACAAGAATTATAACGATTCACGAGTAACTTGCATAAATAATATGCGTAGGGGAAAAACATACTCGTTGCGTTGTATTGCAAAAACGCAATGCCGTGTTCAACCGCGCGATGGAGGGCGTGCTGGCGGCGTGCTCGGACTCTACATGACTCCTTATGACTCTGTATGCTTGGCGATATTTTACTAACCGGGAAAACTAGATCTGAGCACCTGAATAGACTATATCAAGTGCTGTTAAAATTACAAGACTCGGGACGCGGGGTTTTTCAACGACGAGGGAAATTACCAATACCTACGTGATATATAAATATGGAATAAATCACCATAGAAAATAAAATCCATGATGGAAGCACCGGTGCCGGCTAATATTACTCAATTACAGTCATTTTACGAAGCCAGTCATTTTGCATTGCCAGCCCGCACGGGATTAACGCTCTTACAGGGTTGGTTAATTATAAATACATACAGAAACTTTGTTCCCAACGCGTCTTCGATTTCATACCCTTTGTATAACTTGTTACAAAAGATAACAGCTGGCACACTGCCAGCGTATGCCGCGCCGCGTTCAGGCAAGAGAGCTTGCGCCAACACCACGCTCTAAACGCAATCGGCCTAAAGTCAACTACAAATTATACTAAAATAAAGAAAAAAAAGAAAGAAGAATATTTTATTCTGCACAAACAAAATGCACACACATTACTAAAAAAAAAAATACATAAATGTAGACAAAAGCCTCGTACTCAGACGTATAAAAGATGTCAATTTTGTCCATTGCTTGATGTCAATGACCAAAGACAATACACATTAATCATTGAATGACATTAATTGACAATGACATTGATGTGGGATGTGGTATACGATGTGTATGATGTGTTGCAGCCTTGCCAGAACGTAACTTTTGTAACGTTTTGCGTTACTTTTTGAACCCCTTACGTTACATTTACGTTACACGGCTGAAAACGTTACTTTTACGTTACTTTTCAGGGTAATTTTAATTGCTTAGAGTTGAATAAAAAAAACTAGTTGAAACGGAACGCAAGCAAGTGTCGTGTCCTGCGTGCGTGCGTAATGTTGGTAATTCGGCATTGCAATCTAAACTGAAATGAAACTCTCTCTCTCTCTACATCGCACTGCTAGAATGAGCAAACAGAAAGAGCGAGTTTTATGAATGCAAGTTTGTGTACATTCCTGCCATAATGTTATGGTGTATGTAGGCTGTACTATAGGCATTTCACTTTCATTCATTGGTGTTCCGACATTAAAAAATACTGAAATAGTGATTGAAGTGTGTTAAAAGTTCTAAATACAATTCAAAAAACTTGAGAGGTGTCAAGGGTCACCCGGATGGAACGAAGTTCAAAGAGAGAGAGAGAGACAGGCAGAGAAACACGCGCACGCTGCACAGCTTATTCTACCCTATAGCAAAAAGTGTCGTTCCAACTTTTGGTCTTAATTTTTTCCGTCTAGCCCCCTTTCGCAACGCGCGATAAGGAACTTCGTTCCAAAAATTGTTTAAATAGTATTATAATACAAAAAAATTAAAAAGCGTTACTTTTTTTGTGAAAACGTTACTTTTCGAACAGTCTTGGGTAACTTTTGACGACAGGGCACGGGCACTAGCAACACTGATGTGTTGTCTGTCTGTGTTGCGCCTGCGACACTGGCAGATCACTTAAAGCACAGAGTAATTAGAAAATAACAACAATCAAGAGCTATATCTATGGTTGTTTTGTTTGACTCGTCTGTCCACTTAGTAATAGTGGTTTTCTTCCTTTTCAGCGACCGAATTAGCGAAAAACATGTTACTAGCCAAGCTGGAAAGTTGGTTCGTACCATCCCCGCTACGGACTCCTGATACAGATTCCCTGGTGAAGAGTCATCCGGAGAAGACAATTTTATTCCGAAAACAAGGCGTTCGTACATACTGTTCCATAGTTTCCATCACGACGGATTCGATCATCAAGATTCTGACTACAACAGCGTTGATGGGACTGATGATGATGATTTTGTTGACGTTGATTTTTTTATTGTGGCACAAGTTTATCATTGTGGTAAGTGGTTAATTTCAGAGACCAAATGCCTCTTTTTGTCTCATAAGTCGTTTAGAAATGGCTATAGGTGCTGTAGCTAGCGTTGCCAGGCGTCCGGATAAAGCCGGACATAGATAGGCTTTTTGATTGTGTGTCCGGCCAAAATAAACAGTGTCTGGCTTGTCCAGCTTTTGTTAGGCTTTTTACATTTCGCAAACGAGCGAGCACCGATGACTGATGATTTTACATACAATTTTTTTGTAGTATGTACCTATTAATACTGAGACACAAAATCTTAATCCGGCCTTTCTACCCAAATGTCCGGCCAAACTGGCTGGTCTGTCCGGCTATTAGGTTTGGCGACCTGGCAACCCTAGCTGTAGCCATATCCTTTAAAATGGAAGACAGAAACTCTGCATTCCCACTCTGCTCTCAGACCAGCTTAAACACTTATGTGCTGAGCAGCTTTTACATCCCCTATGCCTTAGCGGCAGAAAACAGACGCCAGCACATCAAGCTACTACAATCTGTCAAATTTCTTTAATTGATTTTCAACTTTATCCCTTAAGCAATAAGGTTCAAGATTAAGATTTTGATTATGAAGAAGAATATTAGCTTGACTTGCTGGCGTGTGTACTATGATGCTATCTCACTGTCCTGATAATGGAGACGGTGGTGCTCCGTTACGAACAAGACTAGGGAGACGCTGTCAAATATGAACGAATGACTGTATGCTTGGTGTAGTAATATAAGTTGCTCTGTTAAACAGAAAAGGAACTATTTAGCAGAATCACAGCTGCAAATTCCAGGAGAAAAAACCAACAGGTAAGGAATTTACTACTATGTATTTGTATTATTACCAATCAATATTTAATTTGATATTTGAGTTTTTTTCTCGTAATTTTGAGAACGTTCACAGTCTGTTATGTTTGACAATTTAATTTTTGACATTGAGTGTTCCTAAGATGAGATTGCGACTAGGTTTTGAATGTTTTTAATTATGGGAATGGGCATCTGACAGGCAGTTGCTCCATGTAATGTTTCAAATTGACGTTACTACAAGCTAAACAAATATCAACATTATCTTAATGGTAATTAAGTTGATTTCAGAATGACTAGCACTATTGAAAAAGTTATGAAAATGTTTGAAGTCGTAACGTAAACTGAACTTTATTCTGTAGGAATTAAAGTTATTTTTCCATAAACTCATATTTGTTTACATTTTTGGCGAATATATCGCGATTCAAATTTATATATCCACACTCCGCGATTTCAGGTCAAAACAATCAGGGAAATGTGTTGTGCCTGAAAACCCTGAGCACAGTATATACAGAATACCAAACGCCCCAGGTGCGAAACCCGGTGACAGTTTCGAGTCACTGAAACTGACTGTCACTTGCCTACCTGGCTATGGAATCTTGGAGGCCGAAATAGTCTTCTGTGTCGATGGATTGTGGTCTCATTCTATTCCAAAATGTGTCCGTAAGTATGGAAAGATACTTCCTATTCCGGCAATAATAATGTCTAAAATCCTTTGAATGCGTAGTTTAGAATTTTTTGAAAGGTGTCTAATTTGTAGTACTACCAGTAAAGTAAATACAAATTATTGGTTAACAATGCGCATGTATGTTTTATTTGATTTTGCAAAAGTTGCCAAAACTAAAGTCATTTAAGAAGTTTTTCGTAAGGTGTTCCTTAAAACAGCTATATTAGGACCAACTTAAATTAAAAAAATACAATACATATCCAACGTGGTAATGCTGCCAGCCTTTTGGGCACTTATCCCATTGACAGTGATGCGGACGAATTTTTTGATGCCCAATGAGGTCCTGCCTTTTCTATGTTTTTTCGTATTATATACTCATATATAGTATATATTAGTGTTAGTTTGTTAAAAAATAGTACTAAAAAATTCTTACACTTTGTAGTGTCCTCGACTAAAACGTCCCACCCTATCTTCCAGGTGTCTGCAAGCTAGACAACAACCCAACGGTCCAATACCACTGTCTCGTCACCGGCTCCATCGAGGGTATCCGCACCTGCAACGCCTACGAACCAGTAGGAACAGTTGTAAAACCCGAATGTAACAGCCCGAAGCACTCGGTTGTGAGCCTCCCCCTCATGAGATGTATCAACGGAAGCTGGAACTACGTCGCGGTCTGCTCCCCAGGTTCGCCCAAAAATTTAACATAATAATCCTCCCTCATATATTTGGGGTCCCTGTCTATTAGCAGTCATCTGAGTATGTGACAAGTACGACAATAGCTGTATAGAGGTATGAGGAACAGGGTGTAAAGTTCACTCATCCTCCATAGAAAAGGGAGGGTCTGGCATGCTACTGCCCGATGATTCAAATCGGGCCGTTGTAGAAGCAGAAGAAGCTATAGCAGTCCACTGCTAGACATAGGCCTCTCCTATTGCAAGCAATTCAACTCGATTTTCGGCAACCCTCATCCAGCTGATGGTCGCTCCACCTAGCCTGAGGGCGTCCCACCTTACGTTTACCGATTCGCGATCTCCACTCAAGAACACGTCTACCCCAATGGTCCTCGGTTCTATGGCTAATAGGGAGGACGCTAGTCCTAACTAATATTATAAATGCGTAAGTAAATTTGTTTGTTACCTTTTCCTAAGCCACTGAACCGATCAAAAGAACCAATTAAAAGTTGTAGAAAATTTTATGAGGTTTCATGCAAGATAATTTTTCTCTACGACGCACCTTTAATTATACGAAAAACTCAAAAGTGGGAACTGTTATCCACTTGGTGGATCTCCGGCTCACCTCCTAGACGCGGGGAATTATTTACTCCCTAAGCACCCTGAACAACTTACTGAAGAAATCGCTTAGGTCCCAGCTCACGCACTCTACACCTCCTTTTGGGTTTTTCGTTGAGCGGACTATAACTGATTCATTTATTACATATAAATAGCATCTGAGTGTGGGCGTGTTACTTCAAATGACGTGGACCTCGTGATTCGTGGGCCAGCTGAGTCAAAAGAGCTGCCGTGGCATGTTAACATCTACCGGAAGGCTACCAAACCTTACATGCAGATCTGTGGCGGGTCCCTCATTTCCAATGGGCTTGTTCTTTCTGGTAAGTGATTTTTCATTACCGACTTAAGGCCAACGCAGACCGGGACGGCATGGCAAGGGATTTTAATTTTTACTAATGGACATTCAACCGTACTGTTACAGAAATACGACATAAATTGCTATGCGTTAAAATGATGCCACGGCATCATCCTTAAAAAAAAAAAAACCACCACGGCATTGAAAGGGATTTTATCGCACGGCATGAAAAGACGCGCCACAGGCTCCCGTGGCGGGATGCCGTGACATACTGCGGTAGGCAACGGCATGCCACGGACTCCGGCGCTCGTAGTGATATACTGCGGGGTGCGGCGGCGGGGGTAGAGAAGCGGGCATGCCGTGGCAAAGTGCTGGAATGCCGCGGTATCTAAGCGGCCAGTGTGCGCTGACTCACGGCAAAATCCCTTGCCATGCCGTCCCGGTCTACGTAGGCCTTTATGGGTCATTGTACAGTCGCCAGCAGGTCAAGCTACCCGAAACTCTCAAATTTTCCCAATCAACCTTGAACCTAAAAACGTTAACGATAACGTTGAAAATCTATTAAAGAAATTTGACAGATTGTAGTAGCTTGATGTGCTGGCGTCTGTACTGAATTTCATCTTGGTAAACAAATATTGATTTGATTGAATGTGGTTATAATATAATATAATATTAATGAGTCTTTATTATTATTATAGCTAAAACTGTTTACATGCCTTAGTTGAGGTAGTTAGTAAAATGATCATTTTAAACTTAACATTTGTAACTTGTACCTACTTTCTGTGCAAAAGAAAGAACTATTCTATTCTACATTCCTTACTTTCTCTGCTGGTGTTGTTCGCACATCAAGCTACTACAATGTGTCAAATTTCTTTAATAGATTTTCAACTTTATCGCTTAACCATTAAGGTTCAAGGTTGATTGGGAAAATTTGACAGTTTCGGGTAGCTTGACCTGCTGGCGTCTGTACATATTATGAAGGCCATTTCTGGTATTTTGTCACGATAAGTCAATCTACTCAGCTTTAGATCTCAGATTTGCAGTCCACGGTGTCAATCAACTTTTTTTTTTATTGTTTCCAGCTGCTCACTGCTTCTGGGAGGAGACCACAAAGCTACTGCATGCTTCCAGGTTCGCGGTGGCAGCCGGCAAGGTCTACCGCAGATGGAATGACCGCAGAGATGTGCACGCGCAGATGTCTTATGTAAGTAACCTTAGACGGAAGAATTTTAGCCTTTCAGTGCCATAACTATTTATTATCCTTTCATTAACATTTTAATGAAAGAGAAACAAATAAATTAAGGTTAAAATCACGTCATTACTTCCCAGAATTTGATCCTTATTAGGGACACTATCGAATAGTGTAATAATATAGTGTGTGTTTTTTTTTATCAAAATTAACGGGTTCGATTCCTGGCTAGAAATATTGATTTTTCAAAAATCCAATGATGCAGTTTTAGTTTTCATCGAAATCGAGCCCGAGACTCCTTTGAGTACTTTTCGCTATTCCTCATAGTTTCTAATTTGGCTATACACGCCCACGTGAAAGATTCATTCTGTATAATTATATGCTATGTACCTCACGGCTGCGCCAAAAAGGTCCACTTCAGCAGTAATGTCACCTTTAGGGTCAATTTACACTGCCGCGGAACGGAAGCGATTTTTTTTTTTGACAAAGCATAATGATATGTCAAAAGTGTAACGCACATATTAGATACACAAATACGCACAGGTCGCGCATCTTCTGGAGAATTATTGCGCATTCTCGGGAATTCCGGCGGTAATAAGCTCGTATCTAGTTTGTACAGACGCCAGTAGGTCAAGCTACCCGAAACTGACAAATTTTCCCAATCAACCTTGAACCTTAATGCTTTAGCGATAAAGTTGAAAATCTAATAAAGAAATTTGACAGATTTTATGTGCTGGCGTCAGCACGTTAGACAATATTGACACAAAGTTAATTTTGTTATGTACGAAAACTCGCTTGCACTCCGTTCCGCAGCGGTGTAAATTGAGCCTTAGGGACAAGTGACGGACGTTGAGAGCAGTGTCGGCCCAGTGATAACGGCCGCGACTTGCGAGTTGTAGGTCGTAGGTTCGAACCCAGTCAGGAGCATTACTTTGTGTAAATTATTTCATCACCACTGCTCTCAAAATGGTGAAGGAAAACATCGTGAGGAAACCGGCACTTCCTAGAACCAAAAATTCGAAGACATTTGACATTACCAACCCGCACTGGGCCCGCGTGGTGGATTACGGCCCACTTCCTCTCACCGAGATGAGACCAGGGGGCCTACTCCGAAGCGCAAAGTGCAAATGTTCGGATCGGACCGACACATGGCCGAACCGAATATTATTGAAAAATGCGAAAAAAGTTCGGATCGGCTCAGTTGGGTCGGGACCATAGTCAATATTCGAAAGAGTGTAGGAGTGTAGGATCGGAAACGACCGAACCAAATAGTAACTTCGAAGTAGGAAACGGCCGAATATTCGGGCGATACTACTTCGGAGTAGACCCCCTGAACATTAGGCTGCTTTTTCCACCAGAGATGCTGCGAGGATGTGAAAGCTAAGCTACGAAACTGTACGACCGTTTCCACTAATGCTAAGCTGTGTAGCGGTGCGAGTAAGATGTGCTATGAAGATGCGTCGCCGCAAAGTAGCTGTGCGAGGAAGATGCTCAACTCGAGCAATGCCATGCATCGATAGTAGAGAAAGCACGGGGAGTACTCTGCTCTGCACATAGCTACACCACTCGCGCATCCATAGCTCCCATTCATAGCACGCATCCTTCGGTATAAAAACATATCTCAGTTGAATCCGTTTCCACCAGTGATATGCTATGTGCACCAATGAATATGATTGGTGGATAATAATAATAATATCCCTGGACATTTCACACAGCGCCATCTAGTCCCAAGCTAAGCAACCTATTGCTTGTGTTATGGTAACAAGATGGCTGATAAACTACTTAAATACAATTTTTTTTTTTTTTTAAATACATACAAATTATAGATAGAAAAACACCCAGACTCGGAACAAATACATGTAGGTCATACAAATATTTGTTCCGTGCGGGAATCGAACCCGCGACACGCAGCGCAGCAGTCAATCGCTTAACCACTGCGCCAACCGTGCCGTCAAACGCATCCATAACAACGTAGCATAGCACATCTCTGGTGGAAAATCAGCGCTGATTATGTATGTATTTATGATAGACGTTACATTACGATTAACAGATAAAAGAAATCAACATCCCGCCCCGATTCCAAGGCAGGATGATGAACTTTCAAGATGACATAGCAGTTCTGATCCTGGAGACTCCTTTCCAATACACACCGTTCGTCAGAGCAGTCTGCTTGGATTTCGACGTTAACTTGGAAAAGACACAGCTGCAGCCTGGAACGAAGGGGAAGGTTAGTGACTCTCAAATAAACTTTTATTAATTCCGGACACAAGTCAAGATGTAAGTCCAACCTGCACTGCGATTCTGTAACCATCTCACTGTGAAAACTTAGGTGAAGTTAGCGTGGAGTGAGCTGTCATTACAAACTAAATGCTAGGATAAATATATTTGAAGTTGTAGCGTAAACTGAACTTTATCCTGTAGGAATTAAAGTTATTTTCCCATACACTCATATATGTTTTCATTTTTTTTTTGTTTTCAAATAAATCTTGAATGCAGATTAGGTGAGTGTCTGAGATAGTCTTATGAGGAAAGAAACACAGATTTAAGTGGACGTGTCCAGTCATTTAAGTAATTTCTTTCCAGGTGGCAAGTTGGGGCCGTACAGCAGGACACGGTAAAGCCTCTCAAGCCCTCAAGGTCGTGGAACTGCCCTACGTGGGCATTAAGCAATGCATAGCAACAGTGAGACAGGAATCAAGAGGGTACCTAACAAGCGATAAGATTTGCGCTGGCAATGGGAATGGTGAGATAGAGAAAATTATAGGTACCTCATCATCTGCCTAGCATATTCCCAACTATTTTGGGGTCGGCTTCCAGTCTAACCGGATGCAGCTGAATACCAGTATTTTACATGGAGCGACTGCCTATCTGACCTCCACAACCCAGTTACTGGGTAATACGATACCCCTTGGTAAGACTGGTTGTCAGACTTGTACTATACTGGTGTTCAGCTGCATCCGGTTAGACTGGAACCGACCCCAACATAGATGCTACAAGGATCTTTTGCACCTGAGTGACATTGACAGGAGGGCGTTGTTGGTGAACATTTGTGAAATGGTTTTGACAATACAAGATGGCGGCGTTAGTTCCGATTTGGGCCACGCGCTGAAAGCACCTTGTAGTGATGTACCGAGCTGGGGACGGGAACAGAGGGGCAATTCTCGTAATTTTAAGCACGTTCACAGTCTGATCTCAGTCTCAATCTATCAAAATTACCTCTGATTTCCCTAAATTTTGGCATGTTTTTGACATTTGTTGGTCGCTGAGATGACACTGCGACTAGATTTTGAACGTTTTAAATTACGAGAATTGACCTTCTGATGAAACTATGTTCTATGTTACGGGTTTGGTTTCCGCACTTAGTCCTTCAGGTGGACCATTGTGCGTGGGCCATGGTGGCCGTCGGTGGTTATTCCAACCAGCCCACCTCCCTCCAGAAGCTTATTAGGTCTCCTGGGGGTCTACTCCGAAGTAGTATCGGCCGAATGTTCGGCCGTTTCCTGCTACGAAGTTATTATTTGGTTCGGTCGGTTCCGATCCTACACTCCTACACTCTTTCGAATATTGACTATGGTCCCGAGCCGATCCGAACTTTTTTCGCATTTTTTCAATAATATTCGGTTCTGCCATGTGTCGGTTCGATCCAAACATTCGCACTTTGCACTTCGGAGTAGGCCCCCAGGTCTGTCGAGAACATCTGTGTAGGATCTGGGTGTCCCGAGGGCTTCTGACATAATCTGGGTGACGCCTGTGCACTCAAAGAGCACATGCGCAACGGTTTTCTCAGCCTCCTCATATGGAACTAACTTTTGACCTTTTTCCAGATGCACGGCTATGCAAAGGCGACAGCGGTGGCGGACTAGTGTTCCCCGTGTCAGAACAAAGCACATACCGCTACTACCTCAGAGGAATTGTCTCCATAGCCCCGACGATTGACAACTTTTGTAATAGCTACTCTTTTACTACGTTCACCCAGATACTTGCACACGAACATTTTCTTATGCAGTTCCTTATAGAGCCAATATAATGCCTAGGACAAGAGCGAGGCCACGCGATGGTTTACCGGTGCTTTGCGATGCCTGAGCGGTGATGCTGCGTCATCCTAAATAAAAGTCACAGTGACGAATGAATAAAATACGTGCGGCGACGCAACACAGAGTTGAAATAGAAACATCTAATTTCACATGATTACACTATACTTGCAGTCTCTCCGAGGAATCGAATCCGCAACGAGGTGATCGGCAGAGAACCTTTGTCGAAATAGCTCACAGAATAAGCAAGCTAAAGTGGCAATGGGCCGGCCATATTAGCCGTAGAACCGATGACCGTTGGGGTAGACGTGTTCTTGAGTGGAGACCGCGGTTAACGTAAGGAACTCACTCAGGCTAGGTGGAGCGTTGATCTTCGTAGGAGTTGAATGGCGTGCAATATCAGAGGCCTATGTCCAGCAGTGGGCTGCTATAGGCTGATGCTGATGATGAATTTCACATGATGCTTTGAGTTCGTAAAAGGTACAAACTACCACAATAGGCTATTTGCCTAAAAAAATCTAATTAGTCCGTCAGTTAGATTATCAAAAAATATTGGTTTATTATTTATTTATTTAACCATTTATGTACACACATATATAAACAGACATTGAAAATCAGAACAGAAAAAATAGGTACAGAGGTGATGCTTATTTCGTAAGAAATCTCTTCCAGCATACCTGAGATAGGACGTTTAACTTACCACCAGATATACAAGGTGTTGTATTGCAACCTCGTCAAATTCAAGGAGGTAACTATGCTACTGATTCTCGACATGAATCAATAATAAAATAAGTAGGATTTTTTTTTTTTTCTAATTTTCGGAAACGTTTGTGGGACACGCATATTAAAACGCGGCCTGTCTGAGACCGCACTGTAACTGCCCTTTTACACACACATAAAAACGCGGCCGCTTTTACGATACAATAACGCGATTCTGTTCTTTGAAAGTGGTGTATTTTGAAATACTGTCAAACTTAATTATCTAAAAAAAAAGTATGTATTCATTATTTACCAGGGGGATCGTAATTTTATTTGATTATTTATGTCTTTCCTAGCAGCCTCCTGAAATTTGACGAGGATGCAAAACAACAGCTTGTAGTAACATATAACAGACAAATATAGTAAATGATCACCAAAATTAAACACGCATTTTAATGTAAACTTTTAAGCAAAAGACTCCAAATATATCATTTCGGTTCTCGACAACCTGCAAAAAATAATCTCTTTTTTTCCATATTTTTTTTTCTATAATCTAATTTAATCTAGTCGTAGACGTCACGACCCCCCACTCCCAAATTTTGTCGCGCTTTATCTTTGTCATTTTTTGTTTGATTGACAAAACTAAAAATACGTGTCCATTATTTTTCGATAATCTA
Source organism: Apamea sordens (assembly GCA_945859715.1). Classification (NCBI taxonomy): domain Eukaryota; kingdom Metazoa; phylum Arthropoda; class Insecta; order Lepidoptera; family Noctuidae; genus Apamea; species Apamea sordens. Next base: position 7,903,473 of record OX244014.1, read on the forward strand.
ACTGACGGACTAAATATAATTATTATTATTTTTTTACCCAGGAAGCTACCGTATTGGTAAGTTTCTAGGGTTTCTCATTGAAGCGCAAGGATCGATGTTAGGGGTTTTTTTTTTAAATCTAACTTTCCAACGGTGTCGATTAAAGAAAAAATAAAATTGCACAAACTAAGACCCACAGTCGTAAAAAAACGTAGTTGTGTGTCATGTCGTCTAAGAGATACAGCAATTTGCTAAACGTTACCCCAGCGGCATCTTGAATAACTCTGAAACCTCAAGACTCACAAATTTCATTTTCTAGTTTTTATCTTTACGTTACTCTAGCGGAATCTGTTTTTCGTTAATATCTTTGGATCGGCTGGACGCACTCTACTTTGACTTTTAATTGTATTCAGTAACTTGACAGCTCAAAGAAAAATAATGTTACCATACTAAAACTAATAGTGTTGGGGTAGTGAACGATATTGCGTAAAGAACGAATGATAAAAATGGTTTCATTTAAATAAAATTATAAATATTCGTAATATTTTCGTAATTCGTCGAAAATTCGAAAAATTTAAACAATTCCCAAGATGTCTTCGAAGAAAAAAGACATTCAATAGTGGCTCAATAATAATAATTAATACATTCTAACTAAGTTGTACCTACTACTGAAAAACAAAATTTATGACAAATTCTACAATTTTTAATAGCGTACTTTATCGTGTTTTTAAGACAAGTTATTAAAAAGATTGCATTTAAATTCATTTAATTTCGTTAATTCTTGCACCAGCTCACTATCTTTTTTTTGTCAAAATAGTTTTTATTATTTACTAGCTTTTGCCCGCGACTTCGTTCGCGTGGAATAGTGACTTCACCAATAGATGACACCGACTCTTGACCAATAGATGGCGCTGTATGTCCGGAATAAATTTTATTTTTTATTTTATTTTTTATTTTTTGTAATAAAAACTATCCTATGTCCATTCTCAAGTTCCAAACTATGTCTGTACCAAATTTCACACAAATCGGTTCAGTAGTTTAGGCGTGAAGCAAAGACAGACAGACAGACAGACAGAGTTACTTTCGCATTTATAATATTAGTTTGGATTATTATCAACTGTCAAGTTACTGAATACAATTAAAAGTCGAAGTATAATTATAAATCTTGCAAGCTGTAATCCTGAAAAGGGACAACATTCCGCTAGCGTAACGCACACGTTGAAATCACATCTATGAACTGTATTATAAGAACTGTATTCACTACCTATGTTACATAAATAAAAAATGATTATGATTATTAGGGATCCCTTCTTTTCGCATAATATTCTTTTTCCTAATATACTTTGGCATAACGATTTTGGCATAATTTGTTTTGCCATAATAATACTTTGCCATATTTTATTTTGGCATACAATTTATGTTGGCATAATTATCTTGAAGGCTAATTTGTTTTGGCATAAATTTAATTCGCATAACGTTACTAGGCCTAATGATTATTAGCATAATAATATTTAGGCATGCAATTAATAGAAACAACGGAAACAAAGATTTATTTTTACGTATTTATTTTCACTCGATTCTGAATCACTTTTTCCAAGAGTCAGGGTGCCCCAAGGTCTAACACATCTCGATTTAGTAAAAAGGCAATGAGAACTCACGATGCAAGAGCGAACGAAGCGAGCTCGGGAATTGGGGCACCCCGACTCGGACAGATTAGGTTCGAAGGGGATGACGGGGGCTCAAGTGAGCGAGCGGAGCGAGCGAACGAGCCCCCGTCATCCCCTTCGTGTTAGGTTCCTTTAAACCCTGAAGACAGAAATAGGGGCCCCTCGAAGCGGGGCTCCGTCGACTAATTATTATTGTTATGCTTAGTAAAGTTATGCTTTAGAATGTTATGCTTAAAAAATGTATGCTTTAGAATGTTATGCTTAATCATTATTATGATTAGAGAAATTATGCGTAAAAAAATTATGCGTAAGCTGTTATGCGTAAATAATTTATGCGAAACTATAATTAGGACAAACAAAAGTATGCCAAGTTATATTAGGTCTTAAAATTTTATGCAAATGGATAGGGAACCTGATTATTATGATCTCTGCGACGACGCAACGCATCGGCAACACATCGTGTGGCCTCGCTTTTGAGTCACGGTTTGGTACTTTTCGTAAATTAGTTTTCGCGACTTCCGACTTTCGGTTCGAGATCCGAGACATTGGAGCCGATTCCCTTGTTCAGAAACCAAGCAAAATTTAAGTTCAGTGCGTCTTTTTCTTCCTATTTCATTAAGAAAAGGACAAAAGATAAATACTAGCGAAACTGCAGACGTGATAGGTATGTATCGATATCGATATGTATATGTATCGATAACACGATAAAACAAAACAAAAAAGATTTGATGCTTTGTTTTTTACAGCGCTGGCTGGTACTGTTGCAACTTGAAATATGAGTTCGGTTTAAAGACATTTACTTCTCAAAAAAATATCATTACTGTTCACAAAATATATATATAGAAAATTAGACACAGTCTCTGTGATCACATACAGTTATACAAAACAACAGAAATAAAAGATTTAATTGAAAAAAGGTGACATTCGGTGTTAGTACCTACTTGATTCTAACGTATTCTTCTATGATTTTTTTATGTGTATACCATCTGATGCTGGTAAAGACATCATCAGGCATTTCATTATAAAGTTTTGCTCCCTCGTATAGTATAAGTTTCCTACCATAGTTAGTTCTAGGTTTTTTTAATTCTATTTTATCTCGTCGTATTGATTACGCAGGGTGACAGGGAAACTCGAAGTATTCCTTGAAAGGGGTTATACTGGAGGTAATTAGCAACAAATTTAGTCCAGTCAACTAGGGGTCAAAAGGGTTAAAAAAATTGCTATTAAAGACCTTTTATTTAATAATCTCATTATGTAAGTTTTGCAAGCATTTTTTTTTAAATGATTACCTACTCTTTTTTCAACTTTTTGAAAAGTATCAATTAAATGTTTGGAGTGGAGTAGTTTTTTCGTATAAATAAATAAATAAATATCCCTGGACATTTCACACAGCGCCATCTAGTCCCAAGCTAAGCAACCTAATGCTTGTGTTATGGTAACAAGATGGCTGATGAACTACTTATATACATTTTTTTTTTTTTGTAAATACATACATATTGTAAATAGAAAAACACCCAGACTCGGAACAAATACATGTAGGTCATACAAATATTTGTTCCATGCGGGAATCGAACCCGCGACACGCAGCGCAGCAGTCAATCGCTTAACCACTGCGCCAACCGTGCCGTCAAAAATGCCGTATAATTAATTGTTTTTGGTAACAAGTCAGAAAAATATTAAAAAATGGAAGAACCGACACAGCTCGGTAACCATCCAGTTTTGACCACTCTGGACTAAATTTGTTGCTAATTAATGACCTCTAGTTTAACGCCTTTCAAGAAATACGTCGCGTTTCCCTGTCAACCTGTATATGTAAGTTTTCTTTTTAAAGTTAAGTTGTGAATGTGTGTCTTGTGTTGCGATTTTATGTATTAGAATGCATGTTTTAAGTTTAGTTTTGTTAATTTATTGATAATTGTTGATTAATTTTAATTATTTTGGTATAATTACCTTGTGTTGTTTGTGAGCAGTGGTGGCCCAGTGGTAACGGTCGCGACTTACGAGTTGTAGGTCGTAGGTTCGAACCCAGACAGGCGCTTTACTTTGTGTAAATTATTTCATAAACACTGCTCTCAAAACGGTGAAGGTAAACATCGTGAGGAAACCGGCATGTCCTAGAACCAAAAATTCGAAGACGTGACATCTACCAACCAGGGGGTCTACTCCGAAGTAGTATCGGCCGATTGTTCGGCCGTTTCCTGTTGTTGACGATCGGAAGAAAAGTTTCATTCGTTCAGTGTTGACGAACCGGAATGCTTTGCGATTATTCCCGATGAGTCACATCTTAGTGTCCGTTTCAATGGCGCGGCCACGACGTTTTTTTTTTAAAAAAACCATGCCAATATTTTGTAACAATTTGTAAAAGTTGATTCCCAAAACCATAAATTTGTCAAAGCTATGGTTAAAAAGTTATAAGGGTTTGAACGTGGCCGCGCCATTGAAACGCGGCGAACCGCGCGGCCACGGAGATCTTTAAAACTAAGCATTGCAGAGACCTGAAATTTAGGTAAATAACAGATTGAATTTGTAAAAAATTTGTAAAAATATAGGAAAAATTCCTGGGTTTATATTTTAGGAGCTGCAAGACTTAAACCTCATGGCCGCGCCATCGAAACGGTGTGAAACACGTTATGGCCGATATCTCGCTGAAAAAGCATCGCAGACGTCTGAAGTTTTTTGTAAAACCCAGATTTGAATTTGTCAAAACTAGTAAAAATACAACAAAAAATCCTAGGTTTATATTTCAGGAGCTGTGAGACCAAAACCCCATGGCCGCGCCATTGAAACGGTGTAAAATACGTTATCACCGATATCTCGCTGAAAAAGCATCGCAGAGGTCTGAAGTTTTTTGTAAAACCTAGATTTGAATTTGTCAAAACTAGTAAAAATACAACAAAAAATCCTAGGTTTACATTTCAGGAGCTGTGTACGGAATCATCAATACGTCTTGAATAAGTCGATAGGGTGACCAGGGCTTATTGTTTACAGAACACTTTCCACCTATTTTAGAAATAAACTAAGTTTTGTATCTTATCGTTTCAATAGATTTTTTCCACGGCTTCGCTCGCGTTAATTGAGAATTTGACAATAAATTTGGAAGAAAATATTCTTAAGACATGTGGCATCTACGATAAAAAACCACGTTTTGATTGTTTTTTTCGGAAACTACTTTTTTCGGGATAAAAGGTACCCTATGCCCGTCTCCGTATACCTGAAAATCTATATGCAAAGTTTCAGGATGATCGGTTCAGTGGTTTAGGCGTGAAATAGTAACAAATAAACTTACTTTTGCTTTTATAATATTATATATATATAATAATATTTAGTAAGGATTTTCATTTAATTTAGAATCCTTGAGTTATTCTAATACGTGCAAAGTTTTCTGTAAAAGATAAGCCATGGTCACCTTATTGAAATATTCAAGACGCCTTAAAAATTATATTATTATGATAAAAAAAATAATCCCTACTGTCGGTAATTCTACATATTCATAGGTGTTATTTACAAAAAAAAAGATCTCGCTATCACTTACTTTCATCGAAAGAGAATCACGACTTATTTCTACGCGATACCGTACCACAGCTCCTGAAATGTAAACCTAGGATTTTTTTGTGCATTTTTACCTATTTTGACAAATTCAAATCTAGGTTTTACAAAAAACTTCAGACCTCTGCGATGCTTTTTCAGCGAGATATCGGTGATAACGTATTTTTCACCGTTTCAATGGCGCGGCCATGGGGTTTTGGTCTCACAGCTCCTGAAATATAAACCTAGGATTTTTTGTTGTATTTTTACTAGTTTTGACAAATTCAAATCTGGGTTTTACAAAAAACTTCAGACGTCTGCGATGATTTTTCAGCGAGATATCGGCCATAACGTGTTTCACACCGTTTCGATGGCGCGGCCATGAGGTTTTAAGTCTTGCAGCTCCTAAAATATAAACCCAGGAATTTTTCCTATATTTTTACAAATTTTTTACAAATTCAATCTGTTATTTACCTAAATTTCAGGTCTCTGCAATGCTTAGTTTTAAAGATCTCCGTGGCCGCGCGGTTCGCCGCGTTTCAATGGCGCGGCCACGTTCAAACCCTTATAACTTTTTAACCATAGCTTTGACAAATTTATGGTTTTGGGAATCAACTTTTACAAATTGTTACAAAATATTGGCATGGTTTTTTTTAAAAAAAAACGTCGTGGCCGCGCCATTGAAACGGACACACATCTTATCGTCCACATTGTTGACGATCGAGAAAAATAAGTTTCATTTGTTCAGTGTTGACGAACGGAACTCTTTTCGATTATTCCCGAAGAGTCATACCTTGTCGTCCACACTGTTGATGATCGAGAAAATAAAATTTCATTCGTTCACAGTTTTGACGAACAGAACAGGAATGCTTTTCGATAATTCCCGATCAGTAACACCACTGTTATGATGGCACGGTTGGCGCAGTGGTTAAGCGATTGACTGCTGCGCTGCGTGTCGCGGGTTCGATTCCCGCACGGAACAAATATTTGTATGACCTACATGTATTTGTTCCGAGTCTGGGTGTTTTTCTATCTATAATATGTATGTATTTACATTTACAAAAAAAAATGTATATAAGTAGTTTATCAGCCATCTTGTTACCATAACACAAGCATTAGGTTGCTTAGCTTGGGACTAGATGGCGCTGTGTGAAATGTCCAGGGATATTATTATTATTACTGTTGTTAAGACTGTTGACGATCGGGAAATAAAAGTTCAGTTCATCAACCCTGGAGAATTGAACATTGTACATTTATGCTTAGAATCTTCGATCATCATCTCTGAATCCTGTGATACAACATAAAAAGTCCTTATTTGGCATTTTCTTAACTAATCGTACCTAAGTATATATTTATTTATAAGTATATGTTTTGTGTATGTATATACCTGCAGCATTGTCTCTCCTTTCAATTCAACTTGCATCATAATATCTTAATAAACGTATCCATGGTTATTATATTTACTGTAATTTTATTGGAATTTCTTGCAGGCTCTTCTCCAAACGAAAAATTGTAACCGTGCACCTACAAGCTTCTGACGTTTCATAAGTGCCCATGTACAGACGCCAGCACATCAAGCTACTACAATCTGTCAAATTTCTTTAATAGATTTTCAACTTTATCGCTAAAGCATTAAGGTTCAAGGTTGATTGGGAAAATTTGATAGTTTCGGGTAGCTTGACCTGCTGGCGTCTGTACGTTTTATTTGAAATAAAATATTTTGATTTTTACAAAATCGAAAAAATGTTAACAATACAAGACAATTACAAAACAAAACACATCTATCATTCATTCACAATTTAACAAAACTATAGTTTGCAATGTATTTGAGAGATCATTAAAATTTTACTATCAAAAAAAGGAACATATAATCATTTTAATTTTATCGCCTTTAAGTATCGGTAGGTACCTATCACGTCTGCGCAGTTTCGCCAGCTAATTTAATTTGACCTTGTTTATCTACATATTTATGAGTGAATTTCAGCAACTGATGATGTTTTATTTTTACCTAATAACAAAATAGGGGGTTGATATGCAAGACATACGTAGGTAAGTATTCAGTTACATAAAATGTAATAGTTTATTTAATCCTGAAAGTTTATATCTAACAAAATTAATTTATGTAGAATTAAAATAATATCTTTTAATTAAATAAAAATAAATAATTACACGATTAATTAATAAAAATAGGTAACAAAATTATTTCCTAACTTATTCACAAACTAAAATATAGCGTCGAAAAATTCATCCGCATCGCTGTCGACTGGTAATGTACCCAAGACACTGGCGGCATTGCCACGTTGTATGGCAGTGCTTAGCCTCTGGCCAAGGTAAAAGCCAGCCCTTGGGTCACGGGAAGTGTCAACCAGCTGTTTCGAAATTTCCTAAAAAGACCATGCGCACTCGGACCCCACGGCCCGAGGGTTTCAACCCTAAACGGCTCGAAAATATATGATCAAACGAACTTCCAAGTGAAGTTCGATCGTTATTATGAGGAGTTGCTTCATTTGAAGATATGATTATAACAACTTGGTTTCTATTTGGTAACTTCCCACATATTTTAAAGATTTTTAAAACTATTAGGTGACGTAATTCCGCCGTAAAGCCCCTCGGTTGACACTTAGTGTCTAAACACACTATGCCGAGGATACGCGACCGAAATTCGGCATGATTACGCCTGCAATGCTATTTAAATTACTGGCGACACATTATGCCGAAATTACGTTGCGTTATAGCGTACAGCCGAACTCCGTTCGGGCGTAAGTTCAGCGGCAATTCGGCGGCAACGTATTCTGTAGAACACACATTATACGCGACCGAAGTTCGGTTCGATTGCCGACGAAGATCGGGAGCGGGGAGCAGCGGGAGGCAGGCATGCCCAGCCCGCGCCCCGCGTGTCCGCCCGTACCCGTAGTGTTTATTTCGCCTCTGTCTGCGCACGAGATGCACGTGCTTTGTTGTGTCATTAAAACGTAGACCGTTGCGCAACTGAATTTCTGCCGCGTAAGTTCGGCACTTATGGTGTGTCATATCAGCCGAATACGTTGGAACGTAAAATCGGCCGCGGAACTTCGGTCGCGTACGTTGGGCATAGTGTGTTTAGACACTAAGACGTTTAGTTAATTTTTTAGAGTCAAGTAGTATGATATAAAACTTTCTCTATATCTGGGAATCTTCAAGTGTCAGGGAGGGAGTGATTATATCTTCAAATGAAGTAACTCATCATAATAATGATCGAACTTCACTTGGAAGTTAGTTTGATCATAATATAATAATTCGTCGCTTCACTTTTCAGATATGATTTTAACAACGTAGGTAGATATTAAGAGTCACAAAGTTTTAAAATGGAAAATAAACAATAAGGTTTTTTTTAAACATTATGGTTTTATTTAGAGACAAATCAGCCTTATGGTAATACTTATGTTTCCGTAATGGTATACGTTACATTTACTTATTTCGAATTAACTTCAACGCACTAAACAAAGATCTTAACATATAAGCATTTCTGTAGTGTAATAATAGGGGTTAAAGTATGAAATTGCAGTTTTATTGTAATAGGTACTTCGAATTGACATAGAACCTTCATGGTTTGAGATTTTTGAGTGAAACTTTTTTCACATGGTACCAATGAAACTCTTCTTTTAAAAAATGTGCAACATTCGATTATCGACTTTCAGTTGTTTTTTTTATTCAGCTTAGACAAGAAAGATGGATACCTACTTCGAATATTCGAGTTATTTTTTGTTGTACTTATCTCTAAATAAACACTTAATTAATTAATATGTATTTATTTAATACAGAGCAATAATACCTGACAAGGTGATGTGTTAAGAGAGGGAGAGAGCAAGAGTGGGTGAGTGAGTAAGATGATCTTATGGATGCGTTCCAGATCTCTCTCCCGCTGTTGAAATTCTGCTTCTTTACGTGCCATAGGTAAACAACGTCGGAAACTATAAGGTTTTGCAATTGTGAGAACCATGGCTGCGATGGCTAGTTGGGATAAACTAAATAGGTTTGCCGTATGCTCATCGATAATTTTTCTAAAGCATTTTAATATCAGGGAAAATGGTGGAAAAGCGTAGAAGAAACATCTTTGCCAGTCTACCGTAAATGCGTCTACGGATGTTGCGTCAGGGTCTTGTTTCCATGAGATGAATGTGGTACACATCGCATTAGGTATCGCGAGACGCGAATAAGTCTATTTCAGATTGACCAAAATATTTTATAATGGTTTGGAATGCTTCATCGGAAAGTGACCATTCAGTATCCGGATTGACTATTCGAGACGGCGTCTGCACGGTTTTTCTTGGTATGATGCATAAACCCAAAGGTTGCGCTGTTCACACCATTTCCAAAGGGACCTAGCCAAGTCGTTTAAGTGGTGAACAAAGGAATCTGCGCCAATGTCAATCCCGATGCAATATTACAACAAAATTAACATAGCTTTTTAATTTAGTTTTGAACAATGTCAAAGTTATTAACTCGCAGTCAATCCCAGGGCATTTACAAAACAGATATTTTCACTATTCGCTTCTAGATCACACTTTTGCTTACCTTCATCATCTGATGACGATTGTAACGGTCTTATTATTCGTCTTCGTCCTTCGTTCTCTTCAATTTTTCTAATTTTTCTGGCGTAGTGATCAATTTTTGATTGCGCGCTTCTTTTTGGCATGTTGCTAGGCGCGTGCGATAGTTACCGCGCACGAAAAAGGAATGAGCTAAACGTCATATCATAGTCACCTAACATATTCAGATGCAGTTGTTAAATGCAGAAATCTCTCAGTAGGCTACGCCCTCGAGAAATTGCGCTGATTTTCCTTTTATTTTAGAATAAATAGTTTTTGGCTCAAGTTATAAAGAAAAAATAAATTAGTTTAGAAATAAAATTAGTTTTTTAAAAGTAGGTACCTAGGTATTTACGGTAGTAACACGGGCTATTTATTTTTTCCCTTCTAACTCAATACCTACTGTAGTAAATGATAAATGATTTTATTTTTGTAAGTAGGTTTGTACAAACACTTTTACACGTCAATCATATTTTAAAACTAGATGAGGTCGGCGTTTCCTATCTGACTAGTCTGAGAAGAAAGGCCGAAACAAACTCAGACGTCACAGTCTCTTTTAAAGTCCAGACATAATCTTGGTCAGACCATGTGAAGACCATGTAGATTTATGTCTGAGATGGTTTTTTTGAAGAAAGAACCAAACAGTTTGAGAGGACCTGTCCAGTCAGTGCACGCATTTGTCAGAAATCGTGCAGCTCAACTCAAAACTTAGAGAGCTCAACGATCCGACGAACAATACCAAAGAAAGGACATTTGGGTAGGCCACATTAATTACTCAAACTGCCAGACCACGCCAAAAACTAAGAGAACAGAGAGAAAAATAATATAAATACAATGACCCACATAGTCTTCACATTCACAATAATTAAAATAATAGAATACTTTACAAAGTAAGCAAATGTCATAGTATATATCAAATTCATCAATGTCAAAGTGTATATAAAAAAAAAAAAACATCAACAAAACAAAAATAAAAAATAAACACATTCAATATGTAAAAATTGGAAGCCTTAACGGTATAAAATGCTTTCTCGCACAACTTACGTTTAATGAATGATTTGAATTTATTAAGGCTTAGATCTTGAACGGGGCTTGGAACTTTATTGTAAAAGCGTATACATTGGCATCTGAACGAGCCACCTATTTTCTTGAGCCTTGTTGTAGGTAGAACAAATTTGTGTTTGTTCCTAGTATTTATATCATGGATATCACTGTATTTTTTAAACAATTTTATATTTTTATGGGCATATAAAAGATTTTCATAAATATACTGAGAAGGCACAGTCATAACATTAATTTCTTTAAATTTTTCTCTGAGCGAGTGTCTCGGACTTAATTTATAAATTGATCGAACAGCTCGCTTTTGCAAAACAAAGATAGTCTGAATATCAGCGGCATTTCCCCACAATAGAATACCGTACGACATTACACTATGAAAATAGCTAAAGTACACTAAACGGGCTGTCTCTATATCAGTTAAATTACGAATTTTTCTAACAGCGTATGCTGCGGAACTTAGCTTTTTTGACAATTTGTCTATATGTGGACCCCACTGAAGCTTAGCATCCAAAGTTATGCCTAAGAATACTGTGCTGTCTTCAGGATTCAATTCTTCGCCCTTTACCAACACATTAGTTTTCACTTGTCTAACGTGAGGCAACGTAAACTTAATGCATTTGGTTTTTTTCTCGTTTAGAAGTAAATTATTAACATTGAACCAGTGGACTACTTTAGAGATCGCGCTATTTACATCGTCAGTAACCTGCTGCTGACGTTTAAGTTTAAACAAAAGTGAAGTGTCATCTGCAAACAACACTATATCATGATTATCCTTTATGAGGTACGGCAAGTCATTAATGTAAATAAGAAACAAGAAAGGACCAAGAATTGAGCCCTGTGGGACTCCCATTGTTACTAAAGATCCGGGAGATCTTTTTCCGTTAACATCAACGCTCTGAATCCTCTTACTCAAGTATGAAGTAAGAAGATCCAGAGCAGCGTTCCGGATTCCGTAGTGGCCGTGGATTCCGTAGGAAGGGTACTAATCAAAATTACCGGTATTACAACTGGTAATAACTAGGGCAACAAAGGTTAAGTTCAGTGCATCTTTTTCTTTCTATTTCATTAAGAAAAGGACAGAAGATTTACATGAAGTTTTCAAAGGTAAGGATTGTGTATTGAAGGACACCAATTAGGATGCAGAAGATAATGTGGTTTAGCTTGCTGGTAAACTCCTCAATGAACGAAGAGATAGTGGCTCCACGGTTGAAGCACCGACTGGCAAGTGTAAAGTCGTCAGTTCAAACTGCAAACCAATTTCTTTGAACAAAGCGCTTCTGAAGAATGTTATAAAAAAGGATAATTACAAAAAAAAACCACAAAATTAAGATCCAGCTGAATTTATTTAAATAAAACATATGTATAATTAAAACTTGAATCTCCTATATCTAATAATAATAAAATATTCGAAGAGACATCTATTCTGGTGGCCTTTATGTCACGCACCGATTGCATTTCGGGAGCGCGCGTCTGTCATTGTAATTTAAACCTTATTTCAATGTACACAAGTCACATGACGCACGCCCCTGGTCCGCAACGACGATAATTTTCCTCCCGCGCCTGATACATTGACTTTGTCTTTACAAACATGATCTTGCATTGTCAATGTTCACACATTACTATCTGACGCACGTGACAATCGTCATCCGAGCGCTATGTGAACAGTTAATATCGTTTTCCTAACAGTAGGTATTGTGTATTATAATAGTATTAAGAACATACCAAACTTAATTCAAATTTTAGTTATGTTTCAAATTGACGTTATTTCAAGTTAAACAAATATCAACTTTATTTTAATGGGAATTAAGTTATTTCTGAGTGACTAGCACTATGGGCCCAGTGCGGGTTGGTAGATGTTTTTGGTTATAGAACGTGTCTGTTTCCTCACGATGTTTTCCATAACCGTTTTGAGAGCAGTGGTGATGAAATAATTTACACAAAGTAAATCGCCTGTCTGGGTTCGAACCTACAACTCGTAAATCGCGGCCGTTACCACTGGGCCGCCACTGCTCTCCTGTGTGTACGATGTATAAACTATAGGTCGTAAATATGTTCATACAGACTACAACATATCTAGGTACACATCCACTGCTGAACTTTGCAGCATCCAATAATCGCTTCTACTTTAGGAGCACGATACAAACTGTTCGCATAACGCCCGCCTTATACTAAGTTGCATGATAGTTTTAATGAAGTAATATATTAAACTACATAATATTTGACATATCTACCACACATTCAAGTTACATTGACACTTAATGTGGACAACTGTAGCTGTTGGTCGCGCATACGCATTGGAGCAAGAACGATCGAGCGCCATTTTGTTTTAGCTGTCAACACGGCCCACTCCCTCTCACATACAGGAGACTTGTGTCACAGCTGTGGGAAGGTTATAGGCTTATGTTAGCGGGCAATTAAACCTTTGTTAGGTCGCCTTAGGTAAGATTATAGTCTATTTAGGTCGACCATTCCCGTCTTGTCACGAAACTTGCAATATCTGGGTGTGTTAAAGGCTCTGCCCATCTCTTCGGGGAGGCGGGCGTAATGTTACATTACCAATACAACTTCTCTTTGTATTATGCGCGACCAACAACTACAGTCTTCTTATTTATATTTAGCTAGGGTTTCCTAAGACTGCGGTGGCCGTCACATAGCGTCTGTCGAATGACGTCACTGAAAGGTTATTTATGAAAGTTGGTGTGTTTTGAGGTTGTAACGTCAAACCGCGGCGCCAACACTTTCATGACGGCCGTCATGTGGCGGCCGCCGCTGTCGCAGGAAACCGTAGATTTAGACACATAATAATAAACGGTATACGAAGTGTATAGTTATGATAATATAAACTCTATCGCTGGGTACTTGTACCGCCATTAGTTTAGATGTTACATCCCTGCCTGTCCCCTTAGAGGGATGGCGCGGCGGTAGTAACTACGATCATTGTCGTCTAGTTTCATTAGCCATTTCATTTTTCGATTTTAATACACGAACAGTTGACAGCTGTACAATTCCGAGTACACGACTGGTTTCTATGTAACCGATGGCCCAGTGGTAAAAGCCTCGCCTCTCATGCACGAGGTTGTGGGTTCGAATCCGGACAAGTACAAATGTGACTGTTTCAAGTACTTTCTGAGTTTGCCATGGACATTACTGAAATCGTTGGAAGATTGTGAGGAAACCATTCTTCAGAAAGCGTGGTCATCAATGCTATGCAAATGCGTGGTGTTATATTTGTCACACCATACAATGTCTAGAAGATGTTATGTATGTGTGCAAAGCGCGCACACTCCCGCGCGCCATCTATTGTACAACGAGTCCAACTCTCGAATAAACCAGCGATCGTTTCACTTGTGTTCACCCCTGCACCCGAGTAATTAACAGAAGAAAACCGCTTTAGAATGCTGCGCATACGCAAGGCGGCCAGATTAACAAGATGGCTGCTGAAACTAGATGACAGTCGCCACAACACTGTATTAATAGACATACAATCACATACAACACACACTACTATTTTAACAACTATTAGTAATGATGTTTTCAAGAAAAATAAAGATATTGTACTTCGAAAGACGTGTTAATACAATATAAGGTTGATACAACATTGTATTGCTTAAGAAATCATATCCGTTTTACATTTGAGTACTGCCCTAAACTCCATTCGGAATAAGATTACAACCGCGAGATTTAAACAAACCCTTTTTAAAAGTCCGTTCAACCTATTTTTACTTCTATTGCGTTGGTGGTATGACAAATGGCAGCTGCAGTAAATAGGTGGTATTGTAACCACTTTTTTTTGCTTTTAATGCCATCCTTATGCCTACGGAATAGAAGTTAAAATCGGTTTTAACCGACTGTAAAAAAGGTTTGTTTAAATATCTTATCTTATTCCGAATGGAGTAAAGAAGTGTCGCGCTGCCAGGCGGTGTGTCCTAGGTTCTATGCCCGAGTGAAGCAGCTGTTACGAGGACGTCGAGCCCTAGTAGACAGATCGTAACATCGACGAAATGGATTAATAAAATAGAGAATATTAGTTAATTTTTCGATTTCTCTTTCTTTAAATAAAAAGTATGCCTGTCACACATAATTAATAGTTTTTTTTTATTTACAATATAAGCCATGATACTCTAAAGTAAATAATGTACAGATAAAGTGACTCCTGGCCTATGTATAAATAATAGTTCAGGAGTCAGTTTAGTTTTAAGATTTAAATAAAATTATCCACTTATAATTAGAATTTGATCGTTAGTACATTTTAAAATACAGTTTTTACATATTTCTATCTAGCCTTTTCTCAACAATGGGGGTTAGCTTCCGGACTGCATCTGAATATCAGTATTTTACATGAACTGTCCTCAGACCTCTACAACCCAGTTACTGGGGAATACTGATCAGACTCTCTGACTTCTGACAACCGAAAGTGATGGCTATCCATCCAAAAATTGATCGCGTCAAGCTCAGCTTAAGCTCGCCGACATAGTTGTGAAATGGCTACACAGATGAACTATGTTTGAGATAAAAGTATTAAAATCAACTAATACAGCTACGTTTTAAGAACTAAGTATAGATCGTATTAGTATAATATACTTTTCAGTTACTGTCAAGTTATATATACCTGAAATGATGTCTAACTATATGTTAGACATCATTTCAGGTATATATAACTTGCAGTACAATAAAGCGACCGAAGTCACAATATGAGACTGTCCGCCGTCTGTGACGTCATTACACACGTTAGTCTGGCTGTTTTACCCAACTACGAAAAAGCCAAAGGAGGGTTATGATTTGAACAGGCTACGTGTATGTATGTATGTCATCTGTTTCCTCATAACTCTCAAACTTTTCGTCGTATGGACATCTTGGTGTCGTTGGACCTTGGTGTGGTTAACCGCCATTTTATGTAAAGTCATGCCTATAGCCACATGACGCTAATGTGGTTATAAGGCTATGAGGTCACATAAAATGGCGTCTTATAGTGGATGTGGAGTTTTACCGAAACAAAATATGTTTCATATTAATATATCGGGTTTGGTATCTGATAAGAGTTCTTAAAGAGTACTTTCTGCACATATTTTGTTCTTATTCCAAACGCATAGTACTTGATACTTGTTTAAATTACGTACTTTTTTTTACCAACCTCTTTCCGTTAATTCTACAGCTGTTCTACCTTCTTTCCTGTATTTATTTATCATCACTCTTTTTCATTTTTCTATCCATTATTACACATTTAATCACTAAATTACAATTAAACATCTCTACATATTACAGTTTCGAGTTCAATATACAGATTGATCGCGATGACGCAGCATATACGCTCGAAGAACGCCTCTGACGGTGCCACACGATTATATTTTAGTCCTTTATTCTAACATCTTGTAGGCTGATGAAGCCGTCAGTCCTGCGCCTGATCTCTCCCCAGTCATGTCGGACTGCCACGACTGAGAGGCTCCCTCAATGAGGGAAGAGGGAGTGCACCTCTGTTGCTCGTGCACTTTATCTCCTGCATCGGTGGCTAGTCTCCGTGGAGATTGGCCGCCATGACTGAGGTACAGTCTGTATATGACACTCATTTATTTTTACACCCTATTTGGAATCAATCCTCGCATAATGGGGCCGCGCGAGCGAGATGGCGCCAATGTATTTACGAACACAGCATTCGGCCGTCGTCGGTCGCAGTCGGCGTGTGGTCGGATAGACCGCAGCCTTACGGCTGAATCCAGTAACCTCTGGTATTAACGTCCCAATAATCTATATCAGTAGGTTATTGGAACCAGATATAGACAGGTTTTTCTATCTCCAGTAAGCAAAACTGGTGATAGGTTATGATAGCAACAGATTCAGTTTATTAATCTGATCAGCATGTTTTCGTTACATTTGACGATAAATCACACACAAATACCGTCCATTTTGTGTCCACTAATTCCTCATCACCACAATTTATTACAAATCGTCCGTTCACGCGCGAATCTTTCACAAAGGATGGTTATTTGATCATAAAGCCTTCTGTCGCGCCAACGCCTGTATTCAAACATTATCAAACAATCTGGATTTATATCGAGGCATTAATTTTAATTAATATAGTAACTACTTAGCTATTACATTTATTCACAGTTAGATAATTTTTTTGACGTTTATTTCTACTTTTTTACACAGATTCCACAGACACATAATTTGATTATTTTAAAATAGTTATATAATACACACAGCGTCCATGATTGCACACAGTAGCCGGTCAGCACAGTCAGTCAGCAGCGGTGCTGACGCTGACCGGCCAGGGTGAGCCAGACGTACGCAAGTATCGTCTCATGGAGCTGTTCGACATTTTGCGACATAACTGCACGGATAGAGTCGCGTTCTAAATATTAGAATATAGCCAACTCATTTCCGTCGTTTATGCGCACACTAACACTAAGGTTGGCACCGAGTGTCCATTCAGCAATTCGACGCGATTCTGTACACGTGCACTGTATCTTCGATAAAAAGAGTTGCGTTCTAAAGATTAGAATATAGCGAACTCATCAAAGTCGTTGCACTTACTCGGAAACTCGCTCTGTGGGTTTGATTTTGTTTGATTTGCTTGTTTGTTTACGTTTCTTCTTACTTAGTTGCCAGTTGCCACTATAAACTTGCGTTTGGCCAACGTCTATAGTGTTCCTTATGAACTATTTTCGCACCAGTGATTTTTAGCTGGAAGTTCTCACTGCGAAGATTGTTAGTGTCATAGAATCACTTGTTAGACTCGTCACTGTTCAAAAGAATTAAATTTTATCACTATGCCAGGTATAAAAATAGAAATTTGTTTATTTTGCACTGTACAGTGTCCACGTTCCCACATATCCCTCATCACAAGGCACCGCAATTGGGTATCAACACGGATTTTCCCAGCACAGCGTCCCAGGTGTGTTCCTGCACGAAAGCTTCATTCCACACTGCCAAATATATCCGGATTGAACTATGATAGATCTCGGTACAGCGTCCAATGTCAGTCGCATGAATCACTCCCCACTACACTTCACAAGTAGTTGTAACGAGGCAATGTGTTCGTGTCTCCCCTCGAGTGCACGCCGCACGGCACGCTTACATCTCGGAGAGAGCCCCCGCCGCCAGGTCCACGGACAGGACGGCGGCGGGGGCGGCGCGCCCTCAGCTGCGGCGGTGGCGCCCGCCGCGCCGCCGGCGCTCGCGCCGCACCTGCAGTCACAATCGTGTTACACACTGGGAACTTGTGGGGAATCGGTCGACATGGTATTGTCATGTGATGCGAAGGCATATGAAAAATGTCGCCAAGGAAAGTTTTGAGTGTGAATGTTTGAAGCCATGATTGGATTCTGATGAAGCTGATATGGCTAGCAAAGAGGCTCAAACTGATTGGTAAAAGAGCAAAAGAATGATGATGTTACAGCTAGGAGTAAATTAATGTATCATAAGTGCAACCTACCATAGTTATAATATAGGTATATTATCATAAATGTCAAAGTCAAATCATTTATTTCAAATAGGCACATAAAAGGCACTTTTGAATGTCAAAAATAAAATAAAATTGATTCTAGTCGCCCCTTCCAAAAGGTAGTTTTCGTATGGAGAAGAATGGGCAACGTTACTCTTTTAAAATGTTTTACAATATTTTGCATACATTAATTATATAATATATTATACTTTTTTTTTGTCTAAGATGATCATGATAAAATTAACTTGGTCTAGCCCATTTTTGTCCCACTACGGCACGTGCCTTTAGACAGATTAAACAAAAGCCAAAAAAATAACGTAAAGAAAAATAGATTATTATGTTTACTAATGTCATTGTATATTTAAAACATATAAGTATTTTAACTTGTATGCGCACATACATATTGTATATAAGTAATATTAATTAGGTGTATATATAAGTATATTATATACACAGTATATAAGAATAGTAGGTATACAATATATATTTATTTATTATAATAATAGCTATTATTATAGGTAAGTATTTTAAACACTGTTTTGTTTCGTATCCACAGAGGAGAGCCGAGCAGTTATGGGTCCACCCATATGTGGATTCACGACACAAAAAAAAAAAAAAAAATAAACATCTTCGACGTGGGCCAAAACCAAAGGCAAATTCATCGGCTCGACATTACGACATCGTGGCAAGGCACAAGGCTGATCCCTTCCTGTCCACCCGCGTAACAGCACACTGTGTGCTTACAAACTGTGAGAAATCACCTACATTCAGCTGGTTTACGTTGCAGTAAGCTGGCGCGGAAGATTTTGCTGTCCACTGCGCACCGACAAAACCGACTATAGTTTGCTAGGTCATACATTAATTTTGATTGGGAGAACAATGTGTTGATAGAAAACGAAGGTTCAGGTATTTCAGTTTGCATTAAATCATTATATCGGCCACACAAGTTTTTTTTGCTTACAGCCCACACCAAATTGAACCTTAAAACAACCACTGTAAGGTATGAACATGTTGGATGAAACGAGACGGATCATTTGCTAATGGCCCAAGCGATCAGCTCGCTCATTCCAACCATTACCAATGTTTATCTAATAAACTAAAAAAAAATTTTTATTGGTTTTATTTAATTAACTTTCTACTTTTATGCTTGAAGTAGAAAGTAGTGATTTTGATAGTAGTGATTTTTTTTTACCACAAAATTAACTTAATAGAAAACAAAAAGTAAAAAGCAGCAAAACAAAATTCCTCAGTTGGGATCGAACTCAAGTCGTTTAGCTTACACTAATTAGCTATGCAAACCTTGTTATATTAGCCTAAAATATAGACTCATATTCCTTCATTGTGAACCAGTTTATTTTACCTTTAACCGCGTGTGTATATTACGTATACCCTCACAATAATAATGACAGTTACCGATGTATGCGCTATGTAAACTAATTAACTATGCCGACTGTACCACTATTCCTTCACTCCACATGATCGCCTACAGTCAAGCTCTTCTGAATGATATCAACACACTAATACAACGTGGCGCTACAATGGCGACATTAATTTAACACACGGGTAGGGCTAGTGGCCAGTAATCATAAAAATAATAACAACATAAAAAAAATCGTAACTTGAAAACTTCCACGTTTTCCACGCGCCGACATAGGGCTCTCTCTCTTTCCTTCAATTCGCCTTCTCTTTGCTCGTTAATTGTTTTAATTACATTGATGCGATATTATGATCCGTGACCCCGGCAAATGACCCCTGCGCTACAGTTTTCTTTAAGTCAGGTTGCTCTAAGATGCTATTTTATAAAATTGTTAGTAAATAAATAAATATTAATGTTTAATTAAATTAAAATATATTCATAAAACTACAACGCAAAACCGTATACGTGTGTTAAATTAATGTCGCCATTAAAGCGCCACGCTGTATAAGACTTACCGTGCCAACCTCGCCTTCAGCCAATTAACTATGCCGACTGTACCACTGTTCCTGCACTCCACATGGTCGCCTACAGTCAAGCTCTTCTGAGTGATATCAACACACTAATATAAGACTTACCGTGCCAACCTCGCCCTCAGCCCATCGCTCGTACGCACGCTCGTGTTTGAGCCACTCTTGATATTTGTACCACCATTCCTCCCACTTCACATAGTCGCCCAGGGTTAAACCTGTTAACAAAAACAGGTTTTATTAATATTAAGTGTTTAATTATTCTTTTCTCGTGTCGCTGGCAAGTGTATTTCAGAAGGCCAATTCTCGTAATTTAAAACGTTCAAAATCTAGTCGCAGTCTCATCTCGGCGACAAACAAATGTCGAAAACTTGTCAAAATGTAGGGAAATTAGAAATATTTTTTGACAGATTGAGTCGTGAGATCAGACTGTGAACGTTCTTAAAATTACGAGAATTGCCCCTCAGATCTTGTTTTTCCGAAATTAAAGTTATTTTTCACTTTGTAGTCTTTTTTGGAAGTCGCTATGTTTTCATTATTTTTCTTGAATTAAAAAAAAAAAATCATTTATTTCAGATAACTAATTGATAATAACAGTCCCGACTTAAAATAAAAATAACCAGACCTAACCTAACCTTATTTTGACCAGTAATTTTGGTTTAGAAATCAAACTACTGAATCGATTTTGATACAATCTTTATGGGACCAATCTCCTTTCAAATAAAAAAGAATTTTGCAAATCGGCTTATTTATATGACAGAACAATGCGGGAAAATAATAAAAAAAACTTGAGAGGTGTCAAGTCAGTCACACCCGGATGGAACGAAGTTCAAAGAGAGAGAGAGAGAGAAACACGCGCACGCCGCACGGTTTACAACTATAGCAAAAAGTGTTGTTCCAACTTTTGGTCTTAATTTTTTCCGTCTAGCCCCCTTTCGCAACGCGCGATGAGGAACTTCGTTCCAATAAAGTCGTTCTGATTCTTACCTCGGAGATAACCCCGTTTCTTGTAGTAGTCATATCTGACACGCACGTCGTCCCAAGATGGTAAGCCGGCCGGCGCGGCGAGCAGAAGTTCTTCGGGATAGCTACCTGCAGCCGCGCCTTCCAACGCCCTGGAGAACAGATGATTTTTTGGTGAAATTATGATGTAGCTTGCGGTGTATCTGCACCTGTCGCCAGCACCTGCCTCGCGTCTACCTCCTCAGCTACAACTGTATCTCCGCCTCAGCCTCCTCAACCCACCTATCACACATCGTCATCCATACGCCCCACCTCCACATACTAAACACCACTCTTCAGTCCATCTCCATCTTTTACTTGTAAATACATCTTAATTGTTTTCTACCTCCCTTTTTCATTTTATCCCTTACTTTAAAGCTAGCTTTTCTTGTCGCTACACGACATTTGGAAAGCATACACAGCAGTGGAGAAGGGCATTGGTGTCCCAGTGTTGACAGGCTCGACCAGGAGGCCTACTCCGAAGTGCAAAGTGCGAATGTTCGGATAGGACCGACACATGGCCGAACCGATTTTTTTTTTATTTTTTTTTTTCAACAACAGAGTACACAGATGGGAATACAGTTCTTCTGCCAAACTGCAGGACAGATTATTATTAAGATTATTATAAGAATATTATTGAAAAATGCGAAAAAAGTTCGGATCGGCTCAGTTGGGTCGGGTCAATATTCGAAAGAGTGTAGGATTGGAACCGACCGAATCAAATAGTAACTTCGTAGCAGGAAACGGCCGAATTTTCGGCCGATATTACTTCGGAGTAGACCCCTAGGACTTATGGAGTTGTGGGTTCGAACCCAGGTAAAACACAAAGTCAACTGTATGATAATGATGACTTTGTGCAATGTAAAAAGCTATTCATTTCCTGAATTCCCAGCAGATCATTAGCAATTCCTCTAATTTTCGTAAAATTTAATTTCATATTTGGTGTAAACATTGCCGCATGAAGAAAATAAAAACCGTAATTTTATCTCTAAATTTTTCATTACAGTTTTTATTAATCAAGTTGGATTTTTATTTTTTATTTCTACAGTTTAAATGTTATTTCATTGTGATATGAATTGCACACAGATCATATAATGAATCGTCAGTTTGTGACCATTTTACGATTTTTAATATGATTCATATTGTTATTCTATTATAATTCTGCCAAAGTGGCCTTTTTAGGGCCCCTGCTCTCAAGACTGCAAAGAAAAACATCGCCAGGAAACCAGTGTAGCGGTATCTACGTCACGCAAAATCTTGCATCGCGCAAGCAGAGTTTACCGCGCAACTAGCATACATACAACGTCCCGACATCAATCGTCGGGCAGTTGCCCGCCAGACACAACACCCGTCTGGTCGGAGGAGCTTCCATTTTCTATGGAGGATGAGTGAACTTGACACCCTGTTCCTCATGGATTACAGCCTAGTGTCACACTCCACAGGGCTCCCAGCAGTGGGCTACAGCTACTTAGTTGTACTAACGGGTAGGGCGAGGGCGCAGTGGGCGCGGGCGCGGCGTCGTCCCGCTCGATGCGCACGTGCAGCGTGCTCTCGCGGCGCGTGATGCGCATGTTCTCGAGACGTGCGGAACGGTCCGCTGACCATTGCGCCATCTTGCCGAAGCGCTCAGAGAGGGTTAGTCTGTGGAAGAAATACTCATTTTAGTAAGTACAAGTCGTGTGTCGCATTAGATTTCCTATCGGTGAAAATGACGAATTCCCATACAAACTTACATACCCCTATTTAACACGTTGACTGCCAGACAACAGACAATGGAAAATCTATTGTTGGCGGTTACCGGTGACCGCGGTGGCAGTCAATCCTAAACTCATTTAGGAGCCTATGTCAAAAAAGGAACTCTTGTGCAACATTTCAAGGTTCTACATCCAGCGGTTTAGTCTGTGCGTTATTTGTCAATTAGTAAATTCAAGATTTACTTCTAGAGTTTCTTATTAACGTACATTACGCCTGTAACCTCCGTAGTGATAGGCAGACGTGTACAGTCACGAGCACTAATATGTCAACACTTAGAAACTTTCAATAGCTATTTTTGCGTGAAATTACGAAAACAACAATGAAATACGACACATAGCAAAAACCTATGTGTTCGAAAATACTATGTTCGTAGCCACATAAAATTTCATTAAAAAAATAAAGGAGTAAATCGCTTTTGAATAAAGCCAAGAGTATACATACTCGGTGACTGTACATGTAAATTGAAAAGTCACGACATTCATATTCATTCATCATTCATTGAGTGCTTATGCTTATATCATCATCATCTGCCTAGCCTTTTCCCCAACTATGTTGGGGTCAGCTTCCAGTCTAACCGGATGCAGCTGAATACCAGTATTTTACATGGAGCGACTGCCTATCTGACCTCCACAACCCAATTACTAGGTAATACGATACCCCTTGGTAAGATTGGTTGTAATACTTTTGGGTTCGAAAATACTGTTTGCAGCCACATAAAATTTCATTCAAAAATAAAGAAGTAAATCCCTTTTGAATTAAGCCAAGTGTATACATATTTATGCTCGTGACTGCACCTATACCTACAGTAAACTCAAATTTAACCGGAGGGGCAATTCTCGTAATTTTAAGAACATTCACAGTCTGAATCTGTCAAAAATACTTCTAATTTCCCTACATTTTAACAAGTTTTTGACATTTGTTTGTTGCCGAGATGAGACTGAGACTAGATTTTGAACGTTTTAAATTACGAGAATTGGCCTTCTGAAATACACTTGCCAGCGACACGAGAAAAGAATAATTAAACACATAATATTAATAAAACCTGTTTTTGTTAACAGGTATATTTAAGTCCCATATTATAATTTAGGAGGCGATTTTTTTTTTTAATAAAAACGTTGCCCCATTCTAGGAATTTCTCCTGTATCGCGGGTGCGTTTACAAACATTTAAACTCACATACACAAACAGCCAGACCCGGAACAACTACTTGTAGGCCATACAAATATTTGTTCCGTGCGGGAATCGAACCCGCGACACGCAGCGCAGCAGTCAATCGCTTAACCACTGCGCCAACCATGCCGTCTTTCCATTAACCAGGAGCAAATCTAGACTCTGGATTGCTACTGAGAAATTCTTTCATACTCAGCAGTAGAGCTTGTGACCACTACACCATACAAAAAAAAAAAGATTTTATTGTTTCTCATACAATTGTTCTACAGCACAACATTGAGGCGGCCCCAGTAAGTTATAAGGATACTTGTGATGGGGTTACCTCGCAACTTCCCGTGGGTTACTATCTACAATGTTGAGACATAGGCCCTGCGCAGACGACAGACTATCCGTGACGCACTTTTTAGTCTGTGAAAATAGAACCTATGCAATTATATGCAGTAACGCACACGACCTTTTTGCACGTCGTGTGCGTTACTACATATAATTGCATAGGTTCTATTTTCACAGACTAAAAAGTGCGTCACGGATAGTCTGTCGTCTGCACAGGGCCATAATTAAAAGAAAAATTTTAGTTTCTAGGATGTTACAAAATTATTGTAGCTTGTTCAGGTATGTGTAGTGTGTGTGTATATGGGTGTGAGTAGGTGTGTGTGTGTGTTAATGATGGTTAACTAATTGTATATTAAAATTGGGTACAGGTTATTCATTAGCATATTCTGACAAATGAGACAGTTAATTGCTGATTGTTTGCGGTGTTTACCTCTGCGGCTGCGGATCCGAACTGGCGTCGGACTCGGAGTCCGAGTCGCTATCGTTGAGCGCGGCGGCGATGGCGGCGGGCGACACGGCGCGCGGGTCGCGGGGCCCCCGGCGCGCGCGCGGGGCCGCGGCCCCGGGGGGCGGCGCGGGGGCCGGGGGCCGGCGCTCGCCCTCGCGCTTGATGTGCGCGGCCGGCACGGGCGGCCGCACGGCCATCTGGGAGCGCTGCCATTCTAGGACCTGGGGGGCAACAATGGGGACGTAGAGGAAAACATAGTGTGGTAACCAGCATGTCCTAGCACTAAAAATTCAAAGGCATGTCATCAAAGGCATTGACAACACGGTTAGCGCAGTGGCTGAGTATCGGACTGCTGCGCTGCGTGTCGCGGGTTCGATTCCCGCTTCGATTCAGAACCAATATTTGTAAGTCCTACATGTATTTGTTCTGAGTCTGGGTGTTTTTTTTTTAGATGGCGCTGTGTGAAATGATATTATATTATTATATCTACCGACCCGCACTGGACCCGCGTGGTAGATTATGGCCCATTCCCTCTCACAGAGGGGACCTGTGTCCCAACAGTGGGAATATTATAGGCTGAATATGCTATGCTAAAGCTAAGATAATCGTGTTGTAACTGCCTATGACTTCACTTAAATCGTCGTATTGGAAAACCAACGCTGCAGTATACTAAGCCAAAGGCTGAAGGCTGTCTATGGGTTTATCAACTTTATTTTTCAAGTAAAACAATCGTCTTTCTCTCAATTTTACAAATTCTCAATGTTTGCAAAAAGGAATCTCCTACAGATTTGCCATTTTTATAACTTTTAGTTATCTGTGTACCGGAATCTCGTTCCATGCATTTCAATTCGTTTTCTTTATTCTGGTTCAAGACCAATTCAAAGCCATTCATTGAAATCATAATAAACTTTTCCTCTTTGCCATAACCAGGTAAAAATAACAAAACATCATGCTCCTATTACACGGAGTGATAAGCAGAAATGTATAACCGTAATCCCCAATGAAAAATAAAAAAAAATAACAACATAACTTGTACATACATTAGGCGCACATACCTTCTCTTCCCGGGTCCGCTTGCTGGCTTCGCGCGCTTTCAGCAGCTCGCGCGTGGGCTGCACGGCGCGCGCGGGCGGGCGCGCCGGCCGGGCCGGGGAGCCCGCGGGGCTGCGGGCAGAGGGACGTTAGTGGGCACTTGACGATCCACAATCATTTTAGATGGATGGCAAAAAAAAAAAAACCGGTCAAGTGCGAGTTGGAGTTTCCTCTAGATGACATTGCTTCTTGCCAAATTTCATGATTCTATGTCAACGGGAACTACCCCGGGTTTTGATTCCCTTGCGAGTCTCAAAATATGCGGCACAAACGGAACATAAACGCCTAGCTGTATAATAAGATCTTGCGAATTTTAGTGTAGGTACAACCCGTACGAATTAACTGTGCACCTCGCTGGAATTCGACCCCTCTCCCGCTTCCCCCCCGCGCGGCGCCCGCGTTTGCCTTGAGTGTTCTGTAGCGATAACATCTTTGTTTGTGAGTTGCAGAGTGACGTCACAGCGCCAGGTGCACAGTTAATTCGGACGGGTTGTAGCTATCTATTAATAATAATATTTTCGTATAGTCGACACTCAAAACCAAAAACATTTATTTCAAATAAACCAATTACAGGCACTTTTGAATTGTCAAGGGGTCGGTCAGTCAGAAAGATGAAGCTAGTTGCCCATTCCAAAGTTAGGTAGGTACTCATGGAGAAGAACGGACACTTCAAAATCGTAGCATGCGGGTCCTAGTAACATTCAGAAACTGGAGTAATTACTTACGTTGGTTTAACACCCTTGGGCGGCTGCGGCGGTCCAGTCTTCTTGTTCTTGGCAG
This sequence comes from Apamea sordens, assembly GCA_945859715.1. NCBI lineage: Eukaryota > Metazoa > Arthropoda > Insecta > Lepidoptera > Noctuidae > Apamea > Apamea sordens. The sequence continues at coordinate 7,930,235 of OX244014.1, forward strand.
AGCAAACGGAACAGGACTCGTCGGAGCAGCTGCTCACCGATGAACCGGAACCTGATGACTGAAAGAGACAGAAATATTTAGCTAGTAGGTATGGTGGCAGCAGTTTTAAGATTGGGTTTCTTACGACAGCGGGGCCGCTACATTTTGACCGTCACGAAAATGAGTGCAGCGGGGTTTGACTTTACAATGTAAAAGATTTTCTAGGGAGATACACCAATTTACTTTTATAAATAACGTTTCATCCGACGGTCAGTTGCGGACACTGGCGCCGATTCCCTTGTTCACAAACTAAATTTAAGTTCTGTGCATCTTTCATTAAGAAAAGGACAGAAGATAAAATATTAGTTTAGTCCTGTCAAATTAAGATACTCCATAGACAGTTTAGACGTGATTAAAAACATGGCTACTAAACATACGTCAATTTACGTCAGGCGCCGACTAATTTGATAGGACTAAACTAATATTTTATCTTCTGTCCTTTTATTAATGAAATCGAAAGAAAAAGATGCACTGAACTTTCGGCGCCATTGTAGCATTAAAAAAACTGGTTAAGTGTGCGTCGGAGCACTACCGCGACAGATGCGCGTCTCTAAGATGACTCTGCGCCTGCGCCGGAAGAGTAGCGTCTATAAAATGACTCCGCGACTGCGCCGGAAGAGCACCGTGCGCCAGCGTGTCTAAAGCTACAGACAGCTAGCTGCAGTGCGATTCTGTAACCATGTCACCATGAAAACTTAGGTGAAGTGAGCTGTCAATCCAACTAATACTAGGGATTGACAAACTCAAACTATTTATTTCAAATAAACCATTAACAGGCACTTTTGAATTGTCAAGGTCGGTCAGTCAAAAAGATAAATAAATAAATATCCCTGGACATTTCACACAGCGCCATCTAGTCCCAAGCTAAGCAACCTAATTCTTGTGTTATGGTAACAAGATGGCTGATAAACTACTTATATACATTTTTTTTTTTTTGTAAATACATACATATTATAGATAGAAAAACACCCAGACTCGGAACAAATACATGTAGGTCATACAAATATTTGTTCCGTGCGGGAATCGAACCCGCGACACGCAGCGCAGCAGTCAATCGCTTAACCACTGCGCCAACCGTGTCGTCAACTAGATGAAGCTAGTTGCCCATTCCAAAGCGTAGGTACCTATGGAGAAGAACGGGCAAGAAACTCCATGGACACTCTTTTAAATCATAATAATATTGTTACAAAGTATTGGTTACATCATTCATGTTCAAAATTATGCACACGACGTGAGAACGATGCAGAACGTTAAAAGCGTCCGTAATGAAAATATAAAAAAAAAACAATTCAAATATTAAATTAAATCAAAATAAGCCATGGCAGCAAAGAGTTGACCAGTCCCTACTGACGGCGCCCGTTCACGAACATGACGCATAGATTAGCACTGTAGCGGTATCTACAACGCCACATGCGAACAACGCGTGCTACTGACGTAACGCGAATCCTGCATCTCGCAAGCAGAATTTACCGTGCAATTAGAACATAGATACAATTTCCCAACATCAATCGTTGGGCAATAGCCCGCCAGACACAACACCCGTCTGGTCGGAGGATTCTCCCTTTTCAATGGAGGATGAGTGAACTTTACACCCTGTTCCTCATGCCTCTAAAGCACCATTCAGCTCAACCATTTTGAAGGGAGCTAAATGAGCCAACACATGCACTACCATCAGCGAGACATTAGAGTGAGCATGACACCATTGTAAGCTCACTTCACGTAACTGTTCACGGTGAGATTTAGACAGAACAGATCGGCGGCTTACCTTCCTGGGATCGGGCGGCGAGGGCGGGCGCGCGGGTCGCGCGGGCGGCACGCGGCGCGCGTCGCGGCGCGGCGGCGCGGGGCGCGGCGAGCGGCGGCGCGGGCTGCGCGCGGGGCTGCGTCTGGTACTACAACACTTACCTTCCTGGGGTCGGGCGGCGAGGGCGGGCGCGCGGGTCGCGCGGGCGGCACGCGGCGCGCGTCGCGGCGCGGCGGCGCGGGGCGCGGCGAGCGGCGGCGCGGGCTGCGCGCGGGGCTGCGTCTGGTACTACAACACTTACCTTCCTGGGGTCGGGCGGCGAGGGCGGGCGCGCGGGTCGCGCGGGCGGCACGCGGCGCGCGTCGCGGCGCGGCGGCGCGGGGCGCGGCGAGCGGCGGCGCGGGCTGCGCGCGGGGCTGCGTCTGGTACTACAACACTTACCTTCCTGGGGTCGGGCGGCGAGGGCGGGCGCGCGGGTCGCGCGGGCGGCACGCGGCGCGCGTCGCGGCGCGGCGGCGCGGGGCGCGGCGAGCGGCGGCGCGGGCTGCGCGCGGGGCTGCGTCTGGTACTACAACACTTACCTTCCTGGGGTCGGGCGGCGAGGGCGGGCGCGCGGGTCGCGCGGGCGGCACGCGGCGCGCGTCGCGGCGCGGCGGCGCGGGGCGCGGCGAGCGGCGGCGCGGGCTGCGCGCGGGGCTGCGTCTGGTACTACAACACTTACCTTCCTGGGGTCGGGCGGCGAGGGCGGGCGCGCGGGTCGCGCGGGCGGCACGCGGCGCGCGTCGCGGCGCGGCGGCGCGGGGCGCGGCGAGCGGCGGCGCGGGCTGCGCGCGGGGCTGCGTCTGGTACTACAACACTTACCTTCCTGGGGTCGGGCGGCGAGGGCGGGCGCGCGGGTCGCGCGGGCGGCACGCGGCGCGCGTCGCGGCGCGGCGGCGCGGGGCGCGGCGAGCGGCGGCGCGGGCTGCGCGCGGGGCTGCGTCTGGTACTACAACACTTACCTTCCTGGGGTCGGGCGGCGAGGGCGGGCGCGCGGGTCGCGCGGGCGGCACGCGGCGCGCGTCGCGGCGCGGCGGCGCGGGGCGCGGCGAGCGGCGGCGCGGGCTGCGCGCGGGGCTGCGTCTGGTACTACAACACTTACCTTCCTGGGGTCGGGCGGCGAGGGCGGGCGCGCGGGTCGCGCGGGCGGCACGCGGCGCGCGTCGCGGCGCGGCGGCGCGGGGCGCGGCGAGCGGCGGCGCGGGCTGCGCGCGGGGCTGCGTCTGATAGAAAAACACCCAGATTATTATTGATAGAAAAACACCCAGACTCAGAACAAATACATGTAGGACTTACAAATATTTGTTCTGTGCGGGAATCGAACCCGCGACACGCAGCGCAGCAGTCCGATCGCTCAGCCACTGCGCTAACCGTGTTGTTACATGGAGCGCATTCTGTTGCTTTTGCATACCCAGAAGGCCAGAATTTATGTAACATACCTAGCTACGGGGCTCCTCCTAGGACTTCGCCGAGGACTGCGGCGGGCGGAGCGCGAGCGCGATTTGCGCGGCGAGCGCCGGCCGACGGGGGAGCGGGAGCGCCGCACCACTGGTGAGCGGGAGCGACGACCCGGGAGCGGTGTCCTGGAAAAGACAGATAGTTGATAAAACTGGTCTAGTTTAACAATAGGCTAACTGCCTAAAAAAATCTAATTAGTCCGTCAGTTAGATTATCAAAAAATATTGGCCCCGTATTTTTTCTTTTGTCAATTATACAGTGTGTAACGGAAGGGGGGTATCAACCCTGAAGGAGGTGAATGTGCTCTTGAAACTCAACAACTTTCCCCAAAGAACATAGGACGAAATATGAAAAAAAAAATTGGCCCTCCCTTACAAAACTGACTACCAGCTGATTGATTTACTATATACGCTGTATAGAAAATGATGATGATATCGCCCTTTAAAGTTCCGCGTGACGTCACGCCTTGCTACACTTTTTAGCATGGCGTGACGTCACGACTCCCAAATTTTGACGCGCTTTATCTTTGTCATTTTTTGTTTGATAGACAAAAGAAAAAATACGTGTCCATTATTTTTCGATAATCTAACTGACGGACTAATAATATTTTTTTTTTTTTCCCAGGAAGCTAGCGGGTGTGCCTAATCTTGCCGACCCGTACATGTGTTTAGCACCCCCAAGTGTCCGTTCACACAGACCGGCTCGGAGAGGAGAGTACATTTTTATCGTGTTTAAAAAAGAGTTTTGGGTCATTGAAATAAGGTTGATTTTTTCATGTCACTGTGCGTTAGCATAGGTCTAATTAAAAAAAAAAACTTGAGAGGTGTCAAGGGACACCCGGATGGAACGAAGTTCAAAGAGAGAGAGAGACAGATATAGAAACACGCGCACGCCGCACGGCTTACAACTATAGCAAAAAGTGTCGTTCCAACTTTTGGTCTTGATTTTTCCGTCTAGCCCCCTTTCGCAAAGCGCGACAAGGAACTTCGTTCCAATAAAAGTGACATGAAAAAAACAACCTTATTTCAATGACCCAAAACTGTTTCCTAAACGCGATAAAAGTGTACTCTCCTGTCCGTGCCGGTCTGTGTGAACGGACACTTAGCATATTTTCGAGGCCGTTACAACATTCCATGGTGCCAGCAACAAGAAAACAAGTTGCTGTAGCAATGTTGCGCAAACATTAAGCCACCGGCACATTACTGTGTTGTGTTGTGTCGTGACGCGGAATACACCAATCAAACGTATCTGTTCAGGGGGCCTACTCCGAAGTGCAAAGTGCGAATGTTCGGATCGGACCGACACATGGCCGAACCGAATATTATTGAAAAATGCGAAAAAAGTTCGGATCGGCTCAGTTGGGTCGGGACCATAGTCAATATTCGAAAAGGTGTAGGAGTGTAGGATCGGAACCGACCGAACCAAATAGTAACTTCGTAGCAGGAAACGGCCGAACATTCGGCCGATACTACTTCGGAGTAGACCCCCAGAGATACGTCAAATCACAACGAGTTTTGATTGGTTAAAACTGCGTCAGAAGGCGACACAACACACCCCGACACAATAATGTGAACCTAGCTTAAGTCTCCGGTATATACTGAGCGTGCATTCTGAAAGTTTGCATCGTCGCAAAAAGCTGAGAGCGGAATAAAACAAAACCGGTCAAGTGCGAGCCGAACTCGCAAAAGCGCCCTGAGCGGTGATTACAAGGCGCAGGCATTAGAGCTTGTCCGGGACGAGGTATTGCGTTGCCATGCGAGTAGGAGAGTAATGGGGGGTCTGGATCATACTAAATCCATACCCCCCATTGCTCTCTATTTAAAATGATATTTCTGTTCAAAAGTCTCTATTCAAAATGTTACATCTATATGTCGGAGTCATTCGTTTGACTATTCGGAACGCTAGCGCCATCTCGTGGCGCTAGACAGAGTCTAGCCTGAGCTCGTGGGGGACGAGAGCAACAGCTACAAAAGCGGTGTGAGCAGAGCTCTCGAGATGATCGAAACATTGGACATCGTACGAACAACATGTGTTTAGAAACTGACAGCGTTCCGTATCGTTGAGTTGTGTACCTACGGTGTGTGATTGCTAGTGTGACTGATTTGTTCGTGAATTGTAATCTGATTTGAACTGCAAACCGTTTTTCTATTGTGCTATAACCAACACTACCCATAGTGCGCCCACAGTAATTGAAATATGCCTGATGTTAACGAGAGACAGACATACCTTCTCCGACATATACATATATGAGATTACTAATAGAAATAACGATTTACGTTGTTGAGCAGAAATTTTTTCGAACACATGAAGCAATGGATTAGCAATATCCTTAAAAATGATTCAGATTGGGTTGATAGTGTGCTGGGCAGGCTGGTTTCAGGGAACGAAGTCGCTCATGAAGACAGATTGTGAATAAGTAGAAACAGGTTGAATAACGACCAGATACGGGCGAGAAACATAACCAAAGTTGCCGCGCAGTCGGGTAAAAAGGCAAGGTTATTCAGACTGGATACAAACGGCCGGAAACCGTCTAATGGCCGTCGATCTATACAGGGTGGCAGGGATATCGACGCGCAAATTGTAACCATGGATTCAGCACATAAGTTTAGACCCCATAGCGTCCAAATTTTTAGTCGGTTATTAAAAAAAAATATTGCTGTTCCATACATTTTGACCGCGTAGGTATTTTTTCTTTTTTATTGACAATGGGCTCCATCCCTGGACATTTCACACAGCGCCATCTAGTCCCAAGTTAAGCAACCTAATGCTTGTGTTATGGTAACAAGATGGCTGATAAACTACTTATATATTTTTTTTTTTTTTTTTGTAAATACATACATATTATAGATAGAAAAACACCCAGACTCGGAACAAATACATGTAGGTCATACAAATATTTGTTCCGTGCGGGAATCGAACCCGCGACACGCAGCGCAGCAGTCAATCGCTTAACCACTGCGCCAACCGTGCCGCCAAAATATGCTCAGTGGCAGTTGCACACAAAATACAATATTAAGAATATTGTCTAGACGTTAAATAAAAATAAAGCCCAAAAGCACCGTCGCCAAACGACCATAAATACTACAGAAATTACGAATACTACGAAAAAAAAAATTGTAATTTGTTTTATAAATATTAGTATTTTTAACCGACTTCAAAAAAGGAGGTTCTCAATTCGACGGTATGTTTTTTTTGTGTGTGTTTGCTACGCGATTACTCCGCCAATTGTAGACCGATTTTCAAAATTCTTTTTTTGTTCGAAAGGTAAACTTTAATTTCGGAAGTCGGTGGCAAACAACGAAAATTCGAACCCAACGACACCGACTTCTGAAATTAAAGTTATTTTTCACTTTGTAGTGTCGTTTTTGGAAGTCGGTTGTTTTTTTTATATAACTTTATTTCGTGCTCCATTAAAAAAAACTTTCAGCTGAAAAAGACGATATTTAGAGATTTGTCAAAATGTTAAATATTTCGCAAAATGCAGCATCAAAACCATCTCTTCTATTTACAGCCACAAATGTAAGTATGACGCACAAATACAACACATTTGCTGTATAAATATAAATTTTAAAGGAAAGAAGGGCCGGCAGATCTATGGGTCGACCGCTTAACTGCGACGTTGCCTGAGGTAGCTGCGCGGTGCGGGAGGGGTGATAGTCGTCACAAGTTGACGAATCACTGAGCTCTCGCGTCACCACACCCGCACCGCACCGCGCTTCTACCTCAGGCAACTTCTCAACGGTTGGCCTATAGCGCTTAGCACAATAGCACCACAGTGTATGTGAGTTCCCCTCCCTATTTGTGCGCAGATGCTAGTGTTTCTGCGCAGCTTCCGCGCAACATGAGCGCAGTGACATCAAACCCAGCAGCCAATACACTAAATTGCAACTGCTTCTAAAGCCCCATATCCCCAATCACCAGTACTCAATATTAAGACAACATTCACCTGGACCGTCTAAGTGCCGGGGACCTGGATCGCCGCGGCGACGGTGACCGCGACCCGTCAAGATACAGCTGTTTGTATCCAGTGTGACGCCATCTGTTCAAACGGTGTGACACATTATAGATAAGCTCGGGTTTCCTAAAATAAAGCGGTGCCGTCTTATAACGCCGTAAAATGACGGCCGTTCTTAGAGTATTCTTTGACACGGTAATGTCAAACACTCAGAGTAACTTTCATGACTGCCGTGATTTTGCGGCCGATATATGACGGCACCGGTTTCGTCGGAGACCTGAGCTTTATAGGATTATTGACTACTTTTTTTTTGCAAGAGATTTAAAATTAACCAAAACAAGTAGGATTGGTTGTTGATTTCGCGATCACTACATTATTACCGTCCTGCTCGAATCAGTAGAAATTTAAATCCCTTTAAAATTCGTCTTTTTTACCAAAAATAATAATATAAAACCACATTCTCTAGGAAAGGCTATTTGTTTTTTTTTTTTTGCATTCGCCTTCATATTAAAACTCAATTTAAAAAAAAATCTGATCATTTTAAACAAATATTTTATTATTACCATTTTAAAAGGGTTTAATATAACAATTTCCAATAGGCATCAGCAATCAGCTGTTTCTCACAATTAAAACTATAAAATTAATACAAAATGGTGGCAATGAATGATGCCAATAACATGTAGCTTGCAAATGCAAATAACAAAAGAAGTGCAAATGTTTCGTGTTTTATGGAAGAAAAACCATTGAGATGAACATAGCGTCATTCATTCCACATAAACTTCATATTTACAACACAACCATAGACAAAAAAAAATGCATTTTTTTTCATGTGACAATTTTTTTTTTATTACACAAAAAATAATAATAGAAGTAGTCAACGACCCTATCTATTACTTTCACATCGTTGAACATAATAGGCCATTTGAAGTTACATAGGGTCGTAAGAGGCAAAGACTATGGTATGCGCTACTGAATGGGTCGCGGGTCGCGCACACCTTGGGTGTAGCTTGAATGATAAGTCACGGATAACCAAAGATGATAAATGATTTTATTTTGTACAAACACTTTTACACGTCAATCATATTTTAAAAACTAGGTGAGGTCGGCGTTTCCTATTTGACTAGTCTGAGAAGAAAGGCCGAAACAAACTCAGAGGTCGCAGTCTCTTTTAAAGTCCAGACATAATCTTGGTCAGATCATATGAAGACCATGTAGATCGATGTCCGAGATGCTCTTTTGAGGAAAGAACCACACAGATTGATAGGAGCTGTCCAGTCAGTGCACGCATTTGTCAGAAATCGTGCAGCTCAACTCAAAACTTAAGGAGCTCAACGATTCGACGAACAATACCAAAGAAAAGACATTTGGGTAGGCCACATAAATTACTCAAACTGCCAGACCATGACGAAACTAACAGAACAGAAAGAAAAATGTCTTCACATTCACAATAACTAATTGTGTAGACTGTAGATGGTTTAACTAATGCTATGTCTGTTGTGTGAAAGAGTACAGCTGACTATGAACGCTGATCGTGTACTGTCGCGTTACACTATGATTTGTGCAAGACGGCGGAATCGTGCTGATCTATTCAATGCTCGCGTGCCATGTACAGACGCCAGCAGGTCAAGCTACCCGAAACTGTCAAATTTTCCCAATCAACCTTGAACCTTAATGCTTTGGCGATAAAGTTGAAAATCTATTAAAGAAATTTGACAGATTGTAGTAGTTTGATGTGCTGGCGTCTGTACGATACATGGACTATCAGATGGATGACAAGGAGGAATGAGCGAATGAAGTGCCAACTTGCAGAACAACAAGTAAAGAATAATGTTAAGGTTTTTGGAACGAAGTTCCTTATCGCGCGTTGTGAAAGGGGGCTAGACGGAAAAAATTCTTACGAAAAGTTGTCACGACACAATCGCTACGAGTGCTACGCCGTAGCCGATGCGTAGATTATCCGCTACGCAGCTACGGCGTCGCAGAGCTACATAATAAATTATCTGCTCAACAACGTAAATTGATTTATAGAAGATTTTTATTGGAACGAAGTTTTGGAACGAAGTTCCTTATCGCGCGTTGTGAAAAATCCGTTTTCCTTATCGCTTATAAAATTCCTTATCGCGCTAGACGGAAAAAATTCTTACGAAAAGTTGTCACGACACTTTTTGCTATAGTAAGCTATTGTAAGCTGTGCGGCGTCGCATGTTTCTCTGTCTGTGAACTTCGTTCCATCCGGGTGTCCCTTGACACCTCTCAAGTTTTTTTTTTTAAAGTGAAACTTCTTTTCGCCGATTCGGTAATTAAACGAGAATTGAGAGCGAAATTTCAAGTACGCGTCACGTTTTGGCACATTTCGTTACATGAGAGAGAAGAATGATCACACACACTAAATTTCTCTTATTTATTATTTTTTACTAGCTTTTGTCCGGCGCGAGGTCTGAAACTATCCCACGGAAACATATTGCCTAAACTATAACGTTTCTAATATAATAGGCTAGATGCCTAAAAAAATCTAATTAGTCCGTCAGTTAGATTATCAAAAAATATTGGACCCGTATTTTTTCTTTTGTCAATTATATAAAAAAATTGACAGTTTCGGGTAGCTTGACCTGCTGGCGTCTGTACATATCTCGGACACATGACACTTTACGGGGTTTGTTCTTATGTTTTTTGTTGGGACTGTTTTTTTTTTATAGAGTCTCGCAGTTCAACCTATGAGGTTGTCTGCTTAACCGGGCTTGCTTGTGGATGCCTCAATAAATTAAGGCCTCCAGCCAGGGCTTAAAAAACCTTAAAAACTAAGCGACTACACGCTAAGGGCACCCCCTGTGGGGCACGGACCTCGGGTTAGGGCGTCGCTGGGAGAGGGCAGCAAGGGACAGGCTGGATCGGAATTATTTAGGGATGAATTTAAAACTACAGGCTCTGCAGCGCGGGCTAGCTCGAGCAAGGGTCGGGGCGGCTCTGGCATTGATGTCAGTTATCGATTTATATAGGTTTCATGGGTGGAGGTAGGTATGCCACGCTCTTCAAAGCCATTTACAGGAGAATATATTGATTCTAGTCCCCTTTCAGAACATAGTTTCGTATGGCGAAGACAGACAATAAACTCCACAGCTACTCTTGTAAAATATTTTGTATACACTTGTGGCTTGCTCGGAGCGTGTCTAAAATAATAATGGTCTTTCAGATCGAAGAACAAGTATCTTACTAATATTATAATGTGAAAGTTTGTATGGATGGATGGATGTTTAGTTACTCTTTCACGCAAAAACTACTGAACGGATTTGGATGAAATTTGGCACACGGATGGTTTATAACCAGTATTTATAGGATACGTTTTATCCCGATATTCCCACGGGATCAAAACTTATGCGGGTGAAACCGCGGGGCGCAGCTAGTAGTAATAAAAAGCGATATTAATGAAACCGCAATTAAAATCAATGAAAATTTTCGCGAGCATTCGTGATCGGAGTTCATGGCGGCTGGCGGGGACCGAGCGACACCGTTTTCAATATGGCTCCGTCCGCGCCTGCGCCCGGCGACGAGGTACAAGCCCCTGATTTCCCATCCTCAAAAAAAAAAAAAAGGTGGCTGAACGGTGCACCCACCCATGCTACGTGCTGCTACGTGCGGTAAAATAGGATACGGCCTTCGATATGTGATTATATGTTGTCTATGTTTCAAATTGATGTTATTTTAGGTTAAACAAATACCAACTTTATTGTAATATAAACTAAGTTGATTTCAGAGTGACTAGCACTATTTAATTGAAAAAGTTATAAAAATGTTTGAAGTTGTAACGTAAACTGAACTTTATTGTGTAGGAATTAAAGTTATTTTTCCGTAAACTCATATTATTTGTTTACATTTTTGGCAAATAAATCCGGAATGCAGATTACGGTGAGAAGCACAGAATCGGTCGAAGTAGCGACGCTTGGGGAGGCCTATGCCCAGTAACAGTGCTGCAGCAGTGGACATCTGTCAGCTGAAATAACGACGCACGGTACCGCAATAAGCAGTACAGTCACGAGCAAAAGTATGTATACACTCGGCTTTATTCAAAAGCGATTTACTCCTTTATTTTTTAATGAAATTTTATGTTGTTACGAACATAGCAATTAAGAACCCATAGGTTTATGTAATGTGTTTTAATTTAACTTAATATTTGAATTGTACTTATTATTATTTTTTTAAACTTTTCATTACGGACGCTTTTAACGTTCTGCATCGTTCTCACATGCATAATTTATAACATAAATGATGTAACCAATACTTTGTAACCATATATTGATTTAAAAGAGTGTCCATGGAGTTTCTTGCCCGTTCTTCTCCATAGGTACCTACGCTTTGGAATGGGCAACTAGCTTCATTTTTCTGACTGACCGACCCCTTGACAATTCAAAAGTGCCTGTAATTGGTTTAATTGAAATAAATACTTTGAGTTTGTGTCGTATTTCAACGTTGCATTCGTTATTTCTCGAAAAAATCGCAATTGAAAGTTGCCAAGTGTTGACATATTGGTGCTCGTGACTGTACAGCCAAACCGTAGTGTGTTACAGATCAGACTAATGAAAGTGCAGCACTTAACAAATCTCACTAATTGTTTTCTTGAGTTTACAAAACCGTCCAAAATGGAGCCAGAAAAAGCAAGCAAATTTAGGCTGCCTATCCATTGAAGCGGAGAAACGGAGAAATATTAACCAATAGGATTGCATAACATCATAAAATCTTTAGTTAAGGTGGATGCTCCAAGGTAGCCCGCAAAATTCAAATTTTCTTACGTTTTTTGCAATTTGCTGGTCAGTACTAAGTTGTACATCATCTGCCTAGCCTTTTCCCAACTATGTTGGGGTCGGCTTCCAGTCTAACCGGATGCAGCTGAATACCAGTATTTTACATGGAGCGACTGCCTATCTGACCTCCACAACCTAGTTACTTGGTAATACGATACCCCTTGGTAAGACTGGTTGTCAGACTTTCGGGCTTCTGACTACCCGTAACGACTGTCAAAGATCCACGAATGACAGCCGGGACCAACGGCTTAACGTGCTTTCCGAGGCACGGAGGGGTCTCGGTATGTAAAGATGGTCACCCATCCACAGACCAACCGCAGCAAGCGTAGCTTAACCTGACCGATCGACCTGTGCGGCTGATATTATTTAGCCACGGGCCCCTTCAGTACTAAGTTGTACGTTGATTAAAATATGATTCGCGGCCGTAACAAATATGTATTTACATTTATAATCATTAGAAAGAATCATTAATACAACTTGATAGGTTAGCATAATCCTAAAATGTCAAGATTTCATGAAATAGTCATTCAGTAGGATTACTTGATCTTAGAGAGTTGTGTTGATGACTTTAATGATTATAATTTTTTAATAATAATTATTATAAAAACCGATTAAACAGTAAGTAATTCTTCAATACTGTCGATTTTTCCACGGTGGGCAAAGAGTTTTCTTGCCCACCCATGATTGGAGCCTAAGCAGCCTTATCCAAAAGTCACAAGGGCCTACGCAGACAGTCTTCATTTCAACAAAATTGTTGTTTTCATGCCGTTTTTATGTAGTTGTTTGTGTGTGTCTTTGTGTGTTTTTATAGCCGTTTTGCGTGGATGTGACGCATGTCAACCATTTCTTATTGTTTTTTTCTTTATTTTGTTTTTATGTTCTTTTTTGCGTCATGTTTACCGCAAATAAACGTATTTTCTTTCTTTCTTTCAATATACTGATTATGCGTCCAGACTGGACAGTTCCATTCAAATCTGTGTGGTTCTTTCCTCAAAAGACCATCTCGGACACTAATCTGCATGGTCCTCATATAATCTGACCAAGATTATGTCTGGAATTTAAAAGAGACGGTGACCGCTGAGTTTGTTCAGTGGTTTTTCTCAGAGTAGTTAGATAGGAAACGCCAACCTCTAATATTTTTATCTTTGACATGTTAAAATGTTTTGTTAAACCTATTCACTTGAGAGCTCAACTGTCACTAATAATGAGACAAAATTACCTTTTCTATTGTTACTTATGCTTTAAAAATCTTATTTGTTATCGAACATAATAAGCTTGCCTAACAGACAAGGGATAAATATGTATATTCTATATTGTTGCGCGCCACAATGAATGCCTAGTACATGGTGACATTAGTTACTACTAGCGCCATCTAGTATCGAGTAGCAGAACGAATTTATCACTAGCGGCATCTAGTATCGAGTAGCAGAACTAATTTACCACTAGCGCCATCTAGAATCGAGTAGCAGAACTAATAGATCCTTCTAGAAATTTCGATGCTGGAACTATCGACATCTGGTCAGTCGGGGCCGGTATGTACTCGAACCTTCTAGATGTTTCTACAATAGAAGGTTATGGAACTATCTGCGGCACTATATAAGGCCAGAATTAGCGACGACCAGTCAGACTTGAATCAGCGATACATGCGAATACATCGAAAACGATCTTCAAGTGCGACTTAAGAGCAATTGCGTTTTATAATTGAGTTGTTATTAGTGTTGTTTAATTAAGGTGTAACTTTTGGTAATTTTTATCGGCAGTTTTTATTGTCACGAACCCGAAGCTCGTAACAATATTATATTTCATTGAATGCAGGCAAGTCGTCATAAGTCTTGACTTAATTTCATCTACTTGCAGCTTGAGTAAAAAGTTACACGCACTCCCTCCATCAATATGGTATCTCCGGGATGAGTTGACTTTTCAAGCACTGTTTTCACATGGCAATGCTTGGACAAATCATAGTGGAATACTGCCTATCAAGAAGCTGAATGCCTTCGTGAGAGTGGCAGGGTTCATAATCAATTGGAGTTTCTTGCCAGTTCTTCTCTATAAAGATCTACGTTCTGGAATGGGCAACTAGCTTCAACTTTTTAACTGATAAGACTCCTTGACTATTCAAGTGCTTGTAAATGGTTTAATTGAAATCAATGCATTGAGGTTGGGTTTGGTAACGGATTTTCTGAAATTTGCTATTGTATAAAAGAACATTCTCCGAACTAGTTAGCAAGAAAATATATTTTCTTACTTGAACACTACTATAAGCATTTTTGGAGCTCAAATGACGTTGAGAAATGAAGGGAACGCCGTTGGTAAATTGTAACTAAAGTACGGCCAACGAGAAGCGATACCAAATGTAAACAAAACACATGCAAGGTCATTGGGAATAGCAGGGGTGCGTAACTTTTTGAAAGTTGGATTTATATAGTTTTAAAAAATTGCCGGCAAATTGTAATAATACCAAAAAGGATAGTCTATTTTTATAAATTTTATCATAATTTGAATTATTGTATAATGTAGATTTAAATTAAATAACGCGAATAATAATAATTTTCTGAATCTGTGTATGGCAACACACTTGCCCCCTTTTACATAGGGATTTGAAACAAACATTAACCACTCTTAATAAAAACAAACAATGATCAACAAAAATTAACTTAAACAAGAAATAATTAAATAAACAACAAAATAATAACAAAACTTTAACAAATAACTTGTATCACCACGAGCGCGTTTCGAAACAGAATGAATCTAAAATGGCCGCCCGAATGTTGGCGAACCCGTCTTGACGTTGTCATGTTTTTGTCGGGAGAACGAGACATTACGACAAAGGCACAAGATGGAAAGAGATAGATATTAGATTGTCAACGCCGCAGTTGTTTTTTAGGTTAATGACCTTTCGTATCGCTTCTCGTTGGCCTTACTTTAATTTTGTAAGTTAAGTATAAATAAAATTATATAATTAAGGGCAGATTTTTCCAATGCCAGATAATATTATCTGAGGAATTATTTTCAATTTTTGACCATTCTTCCAGAGAGCAGTGGTGGCCCAGTGGTAACGGCCGCGACTTACGAGTTGTAGGTCGTAGGTTCGAACCCAGACAGGCGCTTAACTTTGTGTAAATTATTTCATCACCACTTATGCTTATTTTTAATTTTATATTTTAAATTGTTTCTTTTTTACATTGTTCTCACATATAGAAGCAATAAGAATAATGTACCCAGGACTTTGTAAAAATATCTTGATTTAAAAGAGTGTCCGTGGAGTTTCTTGCCCGTTCTTCTCCAAAGAGATCTACGCTTTGGAATGGGCAACTAGCTTCAACTTTCTGACTAACTGACCAACTATTTAATTTTGACAATTCAAAAGTGCCTGTAAATGGTTTAATTGAAATAAATGATTTGAGTTTCAGTTTGACTGCTCTAAAAACGGTGAAGGTCGCATCGTGAGAAAACCGGCATGTTCTAGAACCAAAAAATTCGAAGACATGTGACATCTACCAACCCACACTGGGCCCGCGTGGTGGGTTAAAACCCACTCCCTCTCACAGAGAGGAGGCCTGTGTCCAGCAGTGGGAACATCATAAGCTGATTATGACCGTTCTTCCATACAAAATTTGTCAGACGTCAATTTTATTTCACAAATACAAATTATCTGTCGATTGAAAAAGCAGCCCTAAGTAATAATTAATATTATAAAGGAATCTGGAATTTCATAAATAAAATGAATTCCTTGGCGGTCTGAGGTTGCAAGCTCTGCTCGAACGGATGAAGCGATTTTGATTTTGTTTTTTTTTTTGGTTTGAAAGGTGAACAAGTCGAGAGTGTTCTTAGCTATGCTTGATGAAAATCGGTCCAAGATGGCCGCCGCCACAAAATGGCGGATTACATATTTTTTCACAACTCCCTCAATGTGTATCAAATGAAAGGGCTTGTACACTATGATAAATTTCAAATCCAAGATGGCGGTCACCACAAAATGGCGAATTACAAAAAACCTGATTAAACACCAAATTACCTGAATCTTAAAACGCAAGAAAATAAAAGAAATGAAATAAACATTTTAAGGAGTCGCTACAAAAAGCATGAAATAAAAATTTAAAAAAGTCACGACACAAAACAAGTTAAAAACTATGAAAAAATAGCCACAAATAGAACAAAAAAGGTATTTAAAACGTGAAACCCTATAAAAAGAAAAAAATAACCTTGAAATTATGACCCTACGTAAGTACGTATGAAATTTTTTGAAAGAATTGAATTGAGAATCAATTGAAAAACAAGATGGCGCCGATGGTTCTGCTTTTGGAGCCGCGCCAAGATTCTCGAACAGCTATACAGTCTACCGTACATCAGTGGAAAGAATTTGGTATCAATAGCGCCTTTATGTTGCAGTAAGTAAGGTCGATTTTCGAAAAAAAAAAAAAAAAAAATATACGTATAGATTATTGTACATTTTTGGGCGCGTCCGATTTTTATCGCGCACTGGATTTTCAGCTCTCGGTATTGAGCCGAGCTTTGAGAATCCAACAGAGCGCATCAAAAAAGCGCACTGTTGGATTGTCAACTCTCGGCGCTGAGCAGTGAGTTGATAATCCAGTACACCATAAAAAAATCACTTATGCGCACGAGAATTAATAGGAAAGTATGGAAGACAAAGACATGTTGCGGCGACCCCAACAAATTGGGCAAGGAAATGATGCTGCTCGATTATAAATGAATGCTCACCGATTCGGGTCCTTCTCCTCGACCTCCAGCAGCTTCCGGTCCCAGCTGCCCGGCGAGGCCTGGCGAGCTCTCTTCATGACGTTGTCTATCTCCTTCCGGCGGCCTGCCGGATTTGATGGATCTGATGGGTGAGATGAATACAGTGTTACTAGAAATTTTGAATAATACAACATCTTGCCTGAATTTCTTCCTTTTTCTCCTGGTTCGCGAGGCGGCCATGTTAAGCCGATGCGGAGACTGTAATAACCGTTTTGCTTTGTCGCAATGCAGATTGCGCTCGGGGACGCCTCTGCGCGCGCCGACGTATTCCATCTCCCGTTGCATAACTCGTTATTGATTCGTCGTGTCGCAGAGAATATTTATGTAGGTGCCTAGGCAGGATAGCTAGATTGGCCCGCCCCGCCCGCGTCGATGTCGGCAACTAGGTCACGAGAACGCATGATATGCCTCGTATGAATATGTTTCGTAACAATTCCATTACATAATCTTGCCTATAATGTTCCCACTGCTGGCACACAGGCCTCCTCTCTGTGAGAGGGAGTGGGCCATCAGTGCGGGTTGGTAGATGTCACATGTCTTCGAATTTTTGATCCTAGGACAAGCTAGTTTCCTCACGATGTTTTCCTTCACCGTTTTGAGAGCAGTGGTGATGAAATTACACAAAGTACCTAAAGCGCCTATCAGCTGCATCCGGTTAGACTGGAGGCCTACCCCAACAAAGTTGCTAAAAGGCTAGGAAGATGACGACCTAAAGCGCCTATCTGAGTTCGAAGCTACTACCTCCAACTTGTAAGGCACACAATTTTCTGAATGCCAACAAACATTTGCGTCAACGGTCAGTTCTTTAAAGTTATGGGAAAATTCACCAAAGAAAAAGCCTTGAAACAATTCTTGTCTAACCAAGTTGTAATAGCATGGAATAGGCTCCCGGAAAATGTTGTGATGACTCCCGGACTGAACTGCTTCATGAACGAAATGGACAGACTAAATATCTCCTTGCAGCAACTCTTGTCTAACTGAGTTGTAACAGCATGGAATAGGCTCCCGGATAACGCTGTGACGGCTCCCGGACTGAACTGCTTCAAGAACTGACTGGAGGTTAAATATCTCCAAGCTATTTGAAACACGCATCAACTAATTAGCTGCTAGTGGGTCTTACCAAATAATAATAATAACCCCACCGTATCTCTACGTTGACGTCAAGGTGGGGCTTGCGCGCTCCGAACTCTAGGTCTGTGTCGGATGAGTTTACTTTGCCGAAACAGGTCAAGGGTGAGGACCCAGATCAAGAGATACAGAAACCCGCAGGGCAGCATGTGGCGAGCTGTTGGGTAGTAGCGACCCCACGGACACTATCTCCCGGGAGAAGTCTTATTCCTCTGGCTTGCCTTTATTGGCCGGTTTGAGTGGACATTCGCAAGAGCAAACGTGCTCGGAGGAAGGAAATATTCCAGTGAGATGCTGGTAGGGATCTTGACCGTACTTCCGGGATTATTCTGATAGCCGTGAAATACCTCTCCACTCCTCATAAGCACCTCAGGACATGTTGCCTCTTGTCGCTACGACAGTATGTGCTAGCGACCGTTTTCGGGGGCCCATTATTGAGTGTGCAAGTCACCGCCTGCCAATCTGTGTATTTTTATAAAACATTGGTCAGACATGAGGCAGGCACCATAGTTCTAGTTAGCCAATTCAAGCCACCTAAACCCTTAATCCAATACCTTAATTTCCCAATCCTGCGATAGTCCTACACCAACCGTGGGTTGTCCTTGGGTGCACTTGCAAAGTGCGAACAGGGATAATCGTCGGTTGGTGCTTCATTTCATTAGAAACGTCTAACGGGCCTCTTAGAGTTGGCTTCGGCCCATCGTATGCCTGCCTTCCAACGGTTCTGGAGCCCAGGGTCACGAGCACAAAACAGAAATAGTCGACGGCTGCACGACATGACTGTGACAAGAAGGCTTCCACTCAGCATGATGCTGTGCTATGAGGGTTCCGCAGCACAGCGCTGATTTTCAGTGGTTTGCCGAATAGGACGTACGGAATTATGCTTGCCTTGCTGCCAACAACGTGGATGCACGCAACACAATGTGGATTTTTGAGACTGGGCGGGCCGTAATTTTCTATGACACAATGAACCGCGCGAAATCAACCCTAGGTTGGCGATTAGCTAAGGAATTGACGTGGTTATAGTGAATTAGGGCATAGGGGACCATGGCTAAATAAATCAGGTTCGTCAAAAGCCGTAGTCTGACAACCAATCTTACCAAGGGGTATCGTATTACGCAGTAACTGGGTTGTGGAGGTCAGATAGGTAGTCGATCCACGTAAAATATTGGTATTCAACAGCATCCGGTTAGACTGGAAGCCGACCCCAACATAGTTGGGAAAAATCAGGCTGATGATGATAGTGAATTAGGGCCCTGATACCGTGTAGCTACAGGAAAACGTTCTGAAGAGAACGTTTGAATAATTATAGCTAACTACATTCTAATACTACTCAGCTGTTCGCTCAGCGCGTTATGGAGCGGGCTATGCTCGGAGTTTCTTTGCAAGATAAAATCAGAAACGAAATCATCCTGAAAAGACCCGGAATACCGACATAGCTTGCAGAGTAAGCAAACTGAAGTGGCAGTGGGCTGGCCATGTTTGTCGAAGGACCGCTGGCCGGTGGAGAAGTGGAGAAAGCGTATCGGCAGTGGCGTGCACACAGTTTTAAGACAGGGTAGGCAGAAAATTGTACTCACCAAAAATACTACACGTTGGTTTTGGTTCGTCGTCTTGTCGATTGATGATGTAGGTAATTGCCAAATGCCAACTCAAATGTCCATAGATTGACTGATTTTATAGACATATCAATTTACTTATATTCGAAGTGGCCTTTCGGCGCGTTTGTTTGATGTTTGGTAATGTTTGTGTGATTTGCAAAATTTAAATAAAATCATTGAAAAGTAGGTGGTGTGAGTATACTAAGTACCTATATAGGATTGTTTTATTTGTATATTAAATCTACACGCCTATCTTTCTGTAAGAATATCTGCAATATGGAATCGTAAAAGTTGGGAAGGCGTTTTATTTCCGTAAGAAGGTTTTTTTCTATTGAAATCGTGGAAAGATCTGTAAGTCGTTGCTGGCCTTGTGTATTTCTTAAGTAGGTGTGTATACGTTTTAGCGACGAGAATGACCTTTCGGTTGAAGCACTGCTCGCGGGAACTGTAACAATTAATTTTGCCAAACGCAGTACTTCGGGAAAAACTGTATTTATGTTATTTTCGTAAAAATGTTCTATAATTTTGTAAATACTAAGGTTTTTGAATTCGGCAGATTTATAAACACATTTGAGCTATTGATAAGGCGGTCTAAGTTAAAGTCGTATAATTTATAAACATTTACGAATTGCGATACTAATTCAACCGGAAAATTGTCATTATATTTATTGAAATTTTCGCATGAAAGTAGTCCAAAAAATTTTAACTCTTTCAGATTTTTATATCGGTCGCGACATTCAATGGATATATTGTCTACTAGCTTCTGCCCGCGGCTTCGCCCGCGTGGATGTCGGAAATTTACCCACGGGAACGTGCTAACAGGATAAAATGTATGTGCTTCCCCAGAATGCCATCTATGTCGCGGGCCCTTTGTGGCTAATTACAATAGAAAACCAATTGTGTCTCATTAGTGGTGATTAAGAGGGCACCTATATGATATCTTTACCTAAGTACCTAACTAATTAAAAAAAAAAACTCTATAACAGAAAATTAAATACCTAACTACCTAAATAAACCTATTTCTGATGATAACTAATCTAAACTCAATAAATAAGCAAAATCCCTAAAAACTAATATCTATACGAATGACTAAACCTACCTAACAGTATTATAAAATAACCTACGCTCACTACGTACACTATCAAATATACTACCTATACTTTAAAATTAAAATCTATACCTACGACTTATATAAAAATAAACCTAAATAACTCTAAAAACTAAAAGGAATAAAAATGAACTCCACTGCGGGTGACCCAACCTACGACAAACTTAGTATTTGCGGTTGGTACAGTACAGACAGTGCTAATCGGGTATAGGGATCGAACCGCAAAATTAAGTTTGTTTTTTATTGTATATACTTTTCCGGGTTAAAAAGTACCCAGTGTGGTGCCCAGGATATTAAAGAATAATTATACCAAGTTTCATCGTAATCGAACCGGTAGTTTTTGCGTGATGCCTGAACAAACAGACAGACAGACAGACCGACAGACAGACAGACAAAAATTTTTTTAATCACATTTTTGGGTACGGTGTCGGTCTAGTAACACCCCCTGCCATTTATTTTTTTGATATTTTCAATGTACAGAATTTTCACTTCTACAGATTTATTATAAGTATAGATAATTTCAATAAAAATGCGCTTAAAATTGGTTTTCGCGTCCACAACATTACGTTTTTGTTTTGGCGACCCTGTGATTATTTTTACGCCTTCAAAAATTAATTCAAGATCTGAATGATTCCAAAAACGATTCAAAGTCCCTAATTTTTTTAATGCAATAAGCCACATCTGATGTCTTTTTTGCATAATTTCGTAAAGCACATCAGTTTCTGCGAATATTTCGTTAAACACATGAAGTAAAAACTGGAATTGAAAGTCTTATAAATTGTGTAACAAATACGAAACTTGACTTAATGTCTCACCATCCCAAGAGTCTTCGTTTTCAGCCATATCCTCAAATAAATCAACTAAATGTAAATAAGAATTGAAAATTACATTTACAGTACGCGAATTTGTAAGTCCATCGAGTGTCAACAAACGAAACAAAATAACCGATTATTGTGTATGCAACCTGTCAGCCAATGATATGAATCATATTGTTTTGTATTGAATTTACGATTGACTTTACCTTTTTTTTTATTAATTGCAAATCCGGTGTAGGACGACCTATCTCGATAACTTGTTTTTTTTTTTCACTATAAGATAGTTTTGAAAACGCGTCATATTTTATTTTATCAATACACACACCATCTGAACAACTTTCACAGACAATATTATCCATTTTTCACTCTAATCACAATGTTAAAATCCTAAATATCTGATAGCGTAAGTCACAAACACAACACACATCAAACAATAATGGCTACTATTGACTATTGAAATTACGTAGTAAAAAGGAAAACTAATACGACAAAAAAATGATGGCAATCTAACTAAGTATATAAAATTCAATGAAACAATGTTACTTCTTAAAATATTCGCATTGCATAGCAAACTTTCGTCGGAAATGTTCGGTCAGGATCGTAATTTTTCGTGTTAGCTTTAAAGAACAACTCGAACAAGACACTGGCTTTTCATGCAGTTGTGTGCGTGATTTTTGTCATTGTGTGTCAGCAAAGCCCACGTAGCTATAGGAACGCACACACATAAAAATACGCATGACCACGAGTTTCCACGGAGCACACATACAAAATATTCAGAGACGAATAGTTTGTGTCTTTGCCGTTGAAAAGGCGAGGTGGCGCTAGTGCAGTAAACTGTATCGATCTTAATGATAACACCGGCACTCGATAGGTGGAGCTGATTTATGATTTAAGATTTTTATGTTGTTTTGTTTATTGATAAAATAATAATTAGATCTATTATCAGAACTAGGGTAGGCAGTGTCTTTCTGTCTTTATGGAACGCACGCCACTGCGTATCGGCAAGCGTAGCGTGGGGCGCCCGCCTGCTAGATGGCCGACAACCTCAAAAAGGTGACTGGGACAGACTAGATGCAGAAAATGGATGACAAGGTGTTGTGGCGCAGCTTGGGAGAGGCCATGTCCAGTAGTGGACTGCTATAGGCTGAGTGGATTGATTCAGCTGTTGGTCTATACATACATAAACTCACGCGTTATTCTCATGGGGGCAGGCAGAAACTACAGACACCATTCGCGCAGTCGGGTGAAAAGCGAAGGACAGTCGCTTCTATCGTTTTCCACGGATACATTAGCACGTCGCTGAGGTTACTGCAATATGTAATGTTGCCAACAACTTTGTTTCCCTCGACACGAACTCATATTGTTGAAACTTTGTCTTCAGTGTATACAGGGCTGTGACCAGTGGTGGCCCAGTGGTAACGGCTACGACTTACGAGTTGTAGATCGTAGGTTCGAACGCAGACAGGCGCTTTACTTTGTGTAAATTATTTCATCACCACAGCTCTCAATACGGTGAAGGAAAACCATCGTGAGGAAACTGGCATGTCCTAAAACCAAAAATTCTAAGAAATGTGACATCTGCCAACCCGCACTGGGCCCACGTGGTGGATTACGATTACTCTCACAGAGACGAAGCCTGCATCCCAGCAGTTTTAATAACAGCCGCACAGGTCGATCGGTCAGGTTAAGCTACGCTTGCTGCGGTTGGTCTGTGGATGGGTGACAATCTTTACATACCGAGACCCCTCCGTGCCTCGGAAAGCACGTTAAGCCGTTGGTCCCAGCTGTCATTCGTGGATCTTTGACAGTCGTTACGGGTAGCCAGAAGCCCGAAAGTCTGACAACCAGTCTTACCAAGGGGTATCGTATTACCCATAACTGGGTTGTGGAGGTCAGATAGGCAGTCGCTCCATGTAAAATACTGGTATTCAGCTGCATCCGGTTAGACTGGAAGCCGACCCCAACATAGTTGGGAAAAGGCTAGGCAGATGGTGATCCTTTATTAAAAAGAACCAGGGGGTCTACTCCGAAGTAGTATCGGCCGATTGTTCGACCGTTTCCTGCTACGAAGTTACTATTTGGTTCGGTCGGTTGCGATCCTACACTCTTTCGAATATTGACTGTGGTCCCGACCCAACTGAGCCGATCCAAACTTTTTTCGCATTTTTCAATAATATTCGGTTCGGCCATGTGTCGGTCCGATCCGAACATTCGCACTTTGCACTTCGGGGTAGGCCCGAAGGTTCTTAGATAATAATTAATTACAATCTAGCCTATAAGACTAATAAACAATTTATTTTTATATGATAATTATTTTAAAACTTAGAATAGTGTTGATTGTACTTTACACAAGTCCGTCCCACTTTCCTAGAGTCTGAAGGCCAATTCTCGTAATTTAAAACGTTCAAAATCTAGTCGCAGTCTCATCTCGGCGACAAACAAATGTCAGAAACTTGTCAAAATGTAGGGAAATTGGAGGTATTTTTGACTGATTGAGCCTGAGATCAGACTGAACGTTCTTAAAATTACGAGAATTGCCCCTCTGCTAAGATGTCCCCAGCAGTGGGAACATTATACTACTAATATTATAAAGAGGAAAGATTTGTATTCTTGTGTGTATACTTGTGTGTACTCAAAAACTTCTGTGCCGATTTCAAAAATTCTTTCACTATTGAAAAGCTACATTCACCCTGAGTGACATATGCTATATTTATTGCCAGAAAAGATTAGGGATCCAAAAACTTAACCACCCGTGCGAAGCCGGGACGGGCCGCTAGTTATGTATACAGGGCTGAAAGTTGGCAACGTCGCACATCGCTGGCAAATATTTCGCAGTTTTGATTCATTTATGAGATTGGCCACCATGGCAGAAATACGGCCCGGAGGACTTGAAAACAAGAGAGAGACAACGACATCGGAGTAAAAGAGATGAATATATAATGGTGCCAAAAATCGTCTGTTATTTCTTGCGCTTCTCTCTTCATCCTCAAGTGCAATAGCATTAATTGCTAGATCGCGCGTTGTGAATCGGGACATAGTAAAAAATACGAGTTGCTTTAATGGAAGCCGATCGCGAGCTGTGTCTATCGCGAAAAGCGAGAGCGGTCGGCGTGGACTGCTGGGTGCCTGCTAGCTGTCGCCGCGTGAACTGCGAGCAGTCGTCTTAGTTTAGGTTGGTTAGGTAGGTAGGTGTTGGGTTGGAGCGGTGTTGGAGCAGAGTCGTTTAAGGGTGCTATGACCTTAAGGCGCCGTCCTAATAATAATAATAATTTAATTCAGAACCAAACCAAAGAATTGTTAGTACCTTAAAACTGATGGTTTTTGGGGCGATACAATAACTAAACAGTTAAGATTAAATTAGATTTAATATTCAAAGAGCACGGATACATGTAGCTTGTTAAACCGCCATTACCAGAGAGAACAATTTAAGTAACGTCAAACTCATTTGACACATGCATAGACTACGAAGAGACAATATTGTGTTCGTTTATTGAAAACGTTCCAATAAAAACTATACTTATATTAATGACTGACATGAATTAAACTTATTTATACTTTAATTTATCTAACATTAAATATAACAGTACCAGAACTATGCACCTTATTCCAGTGCCTCACAATCGGACACTCCACCTTCTCAGTAATAGTGTTTAGAAGGCCATTGGGGCTGCCCCGCACACGACACATCAGGGAAGCCACTCTCTTACGCACAAGCGCCCTACAGCCGTCCTGGTTGGCCTCCGCAAACATCTCCGACGCACTACAGTATCGCGGCAACCCCATCAGAATTCTAAACCCATTGTTGTAGAGGACCCGCAGGGCATTGAAAGCCTTCTGCGTATAGCGGACCCACAGGCCCCTAATGCCATCGCTCGTGCGATGATGCGATGCGATTTCATCGTGCGATGAAACCGATCGCGCGATGAGAAAACGTTTGTCCTCGAGCGATGCGATCACTCTCGAAATGGCTCATAGCAGAGATGCACAGATTCTGCTGTCGAGCAATATTTTCGATCGCACGACCTTCAATAGGACATTCAGTAGATATCAGAGGGGTAATTCTCGTAATTTTAAGAATGTTCGCAGTCTGATCTCAGTCTCAATCTGTCAAAAATACGTCTGATTTCCCTACATTTTGACAAGTTTTTGACATTTGTTTGTCGCCGAGATGAGACTGCGACTAGATTTTGAAAGTTTTAAATTACGGGACGTCACGACCCCCACTCCCAAATTTTGACGCACTTTATCTTTGTAATTTTTTGTTTGATTGATAAAAGAAAAAATACGTGTCCATTATTTTTCGATAATCTAACTGACGGACTAAATATAATAATTATTTTTTTTACCCAGGCAACTACCCAATTACTGGGTAATACGATGATACCTCTTGGTACGACTGGTTGTTTCTGGCTTCTGACGACCCGTAACGACTGTCAAAGATCGACAAATGACAGCCGGGACCAACGGCTTAACGTGCTTTGCGAGGCACAAAGGGGTCTTGGTATGTAAAGATGGTTACCACGGACCAACCGCGGCAACGTAGCGGGTGCAGACCTTAGCAGTGCTGCTTGAGGCAGAGTTATATATGACCCGGGCCTCAGACTCATGGCAGTAGAATGAATAGTGGGGTTTTGGTCCGTACGTGTTCGAGATAACCCTCAGTTCTCCCAAGACGGAGGGTATTCATGAGAATTTCCCTATTGATAATGTAGCGGTATCTACAACGCCACATGCGAACTACGCGTCATACTGACGTCACGCAAAATCCTGCATCGCGCAAGCAGAGTTTACCGCGCAATTAGCATATAAACAACAGCCCGACATGATTCATCGGGCAGTTGCCAGCTAGACTCAACACCCGTCTTGTCGGAGGATCCTCCCTTTTCTATGGAGGATGAATAATAAAAAGGGGGCGTCTTTGTACCTATTTACATTTGTTCAGTCAAAAAAAAGTAAATTTCACTAACCGTTGATCCGAGAATGTTGTGGATTCCTATCCATATGCAGGCGGTTCTTTGAAGCCGCCTCCGCAGCGCGGGACACCGACCCGTTGCGACGGGAAGACATCCTGCAAAATGATGATACATTGATAAGGTACCTGGCTGAAACTCTGTTATCATGGTCAGCTGCACTGAAAAGAAAAAATCCTGGCGACTTGGTGATTTTCGCAGGTTTTTTGCCGTCCGTGACTTCGAAGGCGAGGTCCTCGGTTGGTTAAAAGAGCCGGAGCCAGAGTTGCGAAATTCAATACGATTTATGCAATTTACAGTCAGTGTCAGGTTCTATATTGATAAAAAAAAAACTTGAGAGGTGTCAAGGGACACCCGGATGGAACGAAGTTCAAAGAGAGAGAGAGAGAGAGAAACACGCGCACGCCGCACGGCTTACAACTACCTGTAGCAAAAAGTGTCGTTCCAACTTTTGGTCTTAATTTTTTCCGTCTAGCCCCCTTTCGCAACGCGCGATAAGGAACTTCGTTCCAAAAACAAACTAAATACATATTTTTACTAGAGCCGACTGAAATTATTGTTTTAAGAATGACCTGGATAATATTTTTTTTATTATTTATTTAACTTGACATTAAACTATTTATTTTTATTGCTATTATTATATTATACTGAACTATTATATTTATATAAATGATTTCTATTTCTAATCTTAAATTCTTAATGAGTTGACATTGAAAATGTTATTGTAGGTCATTTTAGTTTGAGTTATGAATGATATGATTGAGTTAGGTATGTTGTTAATTTTTAAATGTGTTACTTGTATTATGAATGTTATTTTTTTATTATATGGAACGATTTCAAACAGAATGTAAATTGTTTGTGAATAAATAAATGAAATGGAATTTGTTACGGTCGCGAATCATATTTTAATCAACATCCAACTTAATACTGACCTGCAAATTGCAAAAAACGTACGAAAACTTGAATTTCGCGGGCTACCCTTTCGCTTTACGATCTCTCCATTTATATCTCAGAATACGTGACTGTCATCCAGAAACTGAATAGCGGACGAGATCGAACTGCAATAGCTTCATGATTATGATGCAAAACTCAGACATTGCCGTGAAGAGTCAGGACTGCGACCAATGCTGTTGGAAAACCTATTCGTCTTTTGTTTTTTTTTTAAACCGGAAACGTCGCGTTATTATTTGTTACATTATTTAGTTGAGTAATTTCGATTATAAATAGATTCAGTTGAGTTCCCTGTGTCTTTTAATAACGAACTGTATTACTAACCATTATGGATCATTGTAATCTGACATTAAATATATAATAATAATAATCATTTTGTAGGTTTTATAGTCCTAGCAGTGAAAATAGTTTCAAGGTTAGTTTTCTTTTAAATAGTAGTTTAATTTTTATTATTTGTAAATGACTTATACATTGAAAATGGTTCATGTTCACACATGAAAATTCTATCGAAACTAGAAGAGAAAGTAAAATGAAAGGCTTTCCAACATAAAAATCAATCTAATGGACTGTTAATCTTGTGTCAAGCGATTT
The DNA here is from genome assembly GCA_945859715.1 of Apamea sordens. Classification (NCBI taxonomy): domain Eukaryota; kingdom Metazoa; phylum Arthropoda; class Insecta; order Lepidoptera; family Noctuidae; genus Apamea; species Apamea sordens. The sequence continues at coordinate 7,958,191 of OX244014.1, forward strand.
GATCAGTCAGGAGCAGTAAACATGCATGTGTGCAGTGATAAAGTAAGCAAATTTTGTGTTATGGGTCGCACATTGCGGTGGATTGGAGGGTGGAAATACGACAGGACACTAGTCACTGCGAAGGTGGACCACGGTGGAAACGCTTAAATGAAAATACTATTTTCCATTGTCAAAAGTAGCATCTGGCTGCTTTCTAGAAACGGTTATTATCTACATTATGATATCTATTTGTTGCCTAAAGATAAAAATAACACGTGCCTATAACTATTTTACACATGCTCATAATAATCCTATTGATTAACTATTTCATATAATATTATTTTTTGTATTGATGATTTTAAAGATATTAATATTTTATTTTATTTGTTTGTTTTTTTTTCGGGAAATCGCCAAGCGGTTGGTTGACCCTTCACGTGACCAGAAGGCTGGCCTATTTTTAGCCCAAAGAATCAGCATTGCCATCCAACGTGGTAATGCTGCTAGCCTTTTGGGCACTTATCCCATTGACAGCGATGCGGACAAATTTTTTGATGTCCAATGATCTCCTGTCTTTTTCTATATTTTTTCGTATTATACAATACTTGTATATATTTTAGTGTTAGCTTGTAAAAATAGTAATTAATCAGTGTATGTTAAATAAATAATAAATGAAAAGAGGATGCGAAAAATTTGTAATTATAACCATTTAAATTGAAATGCCCTAACAGACAACTAAGTTCAACTAAGTTCCTACCTATTGTTAACATCTTCAAAATTCTACACTTAGTTCGCAATAAAGAATTTGAATGATTATAATTCTGTAAAGTCATATTTGTTACGCTCTGGCGCCTACAGCCCGACACTGACCTGCAAATCGTAAACAAAATTTGAATACCACGGCCTATACGCTAGGTAGCCAGTGAAATTAAAATCTTCCAAATCCCCCTTAATTATGATTTCCTCAAGCTGGTGATGCATATAAACTTCATACCATTTTTATGACCATGCAAGGTCTTAAAAATGGTATGAAGCAAAGGCCATGCTACACTATTTACTCCATTTTTAAGACTGAAAGGACATTATTACTATGTATGCTCAAGAGGTTACGTCCTATAAGACAGCAGTACTTTTTATTCTGGGCGGCACTTTAATTTTTGGGTATGAAATACTTCAGGCTCCATTTGGAATAGGATTAAACATTTAAACATACCTTTTTTACAGTCCGTTCAACCGATTTTGACTTCTATTGCATTAGTGGCATTACAAATGGCAGCTGCAGTAAATTGGTATTGTAACCACTTGTTTCCTTTTAATGCCATCCTTATGCCTAAGGTTAAAATCGGTTGAACGGACTGTAAAAAAAGGTTTGTTTAAATGTCTAATCTCATTCCGAATGGAGTATAAATGATTTTGTTTCATGAATTTATTATGATTGAGAAAAATGATAATGCTTTGTTTGATACATAGTTACTTCTTCTGAATGTTATTTGTTTATTTCTTCATTGCTATATATTTGACCCCGTTACATGAATATTCAAAGTATAAATTATTATTGCCATAAATATAGGAAGTATTGCTATTATAATACTACATTTTGTTTTTGAAGGGCAAAATATGTTATCCGCAAATAGATATTGCTAGTGTCAGCTGCATAACATTTGATGTGATGTCATGAATTTAAAACCAACCAACTAGTCTTTGTTATGTGATTTCATTTATTGATAATATTGTGTGCCCTTATGTGTTATCTTTATAATTTGTCTGCTTTTAATCAATTCATGGCTACTAAGTAAATTAAGACACATTCCTCAATGAAAACGACTTCAACTTTCACATTTTCGCGACTTTGTTCAACTATTGATTTGTACCGTGTATTGTCTTACATTTTTCTCACTGAAAACGTAAGCCGACGTCATTCTAGTGAATTTTCACGCTTAGGTCTGTTATTATTTATAATTTATCTCGATGCAGAATTAGTTTACGAGTTATTAGAACCGTTTTAATGACCGATAATAACTGTTCGGCCTTAATCTATTTATACTCAACAAAATGGCTGACTCGATCGATTTTCTTCACCTGCATTTAAAACCATGAAAAACTTACCTGAGCGACTCCGTTCAAGGATCGGATGGAGCGAGGGCTCCGAACGCGCGCGGCGGGACGCGGGGGGCGAAGCCCCGGTGCCTGGCGGCGGGCAGACGCGAAGCCCGGCAGCGCCGCTGTAAAAACCGACATACTTAGAATACGCAAGCGGCGCGCGGGCGTACGAGAGCTTCGCGAGGGGCGAAGCGACCGCGATCGACACAGGCCCACGCGAGGCGAACATGCAGCCTGCGGGCAAACGCGGCGAGGCCTCACGGTACAGGCCGTACGCGGCAGCATAACATCCTCCATAATGCAGGCGATGGGGCGACGCTCCTCGAAGACAGGCTGAACATCCAACATCAAATACTATATTCACCTTATATTAATCACAAAACAAAGTTACGAACCAGTATAAAACACGTAAACTTTTCACTGAAGTTCTATGGTATCCGAGAAGGCGTAAATCGCTAGGAGTATCCGCGACACGCCTTTCTACGTTCAGCGGCCATTTTGTTTAGCAATACATTGACCTTTCTCTTTCTCTTCGATTTCTTGCGTTTCATCCTGTGATGAAGTGAAAGGATGACAATATTACTGCTTGGAAAAATTATTATCTCCTAAATAATAACTTTCAATTTAACTTTATTAGAGTTTTGGTATTTCTAATTAAATAAACATTTTTTCTAGCATCAGTTAACAAATTTTCTTCAGAAAATTCTGTAAATAAACAAACAACACAATTTTACACAATGTTTTTCGATAGCAATAACAAAACGTATATAACAGCGCAGACTCAATGTTACCAGTGTAATCATTTTCTACCATTTAGTAGCGTTACGTAACTTTTGGTTATTTGTATTTATTTGAAAATTATGTAAGACTATCTAAATTATTTTTGAGTTGTGTTGCAAATAAAAAACATTATAAAAATCTCCAGATGATTTAAAAAATCTTCACAATATACACTCTTCAAGCAACAGATTAGCTTTCTAGTTTCCATGAAAACTACAACCATCCCACTTAGCAACACCGATGCATTCCAGTTTCTACTAAAAAAATAGTGCAGTAACAACGTCCATCGGGGAGGGATGTGTTACTTGGCGCTTTAATTTTAAGTTTTAAATTGTATCGTTAGCTATAGAACATTAAAAATTATACTATAATATTCATGTTCACAGTTCTTTAACATAAAAATACTCGTATAACTAGTTTTAATCTTAGTTTTATCGAAATAAACTGAATAAAAGCTAGTTACCTGAAAGACTATATAAAAAAGTGAAAACTATAAACCTTTCTAGATGAACCGGTTCTCGTAAGAAAAAATCGACTGGCCCAAGGAATTCAAGGTATGCATGTTCCCTATTTTAACTTTGATTATGTATCTTTAGAAAATAAGTCTAAATCAATTAAACATTTCTTGCGTAAATGAAGGTAGGAAGTTGAAACGTTCTATTCGATCGAATGCACTGTTATCATTTAAATAAACAGCCGTCATAAAATGTATTGAATGTTGGTTACATTACAAATATTACAATACCTACTCTAGACATAATAGTCACCTATGTCAACATATAAAAACACTAGCTGCGCCCCGCGGTTTCACCCGCATAAGTTTCGATCCCGTAAGAATATCGGGATAAAAAGTATCCTATATGTTAATCCTGGTTATAAACCATCCGTGTGCCAAATTTCATCCAAATCCGTTCAGTAGTTTTTGCGTGAAAGAGTAACAAACATCCATCCATACAAACTTTCACGTTTATTAAATATCATTAGCCTGTATTCTGCGAAGATATAGCCAGAGGGCCAGAGGTCACAACACAAAAGGTTGTAGTAAGTAGAAATGTAGACCCTGATATTATTATGGCCTAAGGAAAATCGGGCCTACGTGCCTCTTGCCATGTCCGGCATATCATCAATTCGTGGGCAGAATGAATGATTACCATGTTCGATTTTAAAAAGCATTGAGACGTCCCTTTTTTTACTGATATACTGTTATTTAATTTTTTGATGTTTGTTGATAGGTAAATATAATCAGCTGGCTTCTGGATTCCATTATATCTGTCATTCTTGAGTTTCAATTCAATCTGACCAGTGCCTCAGCTGCATGATTGGTGGCTAATCTTTTTTAACAACCCACGAGGCGCGAATAACCGACGTATTTTTTTTTTATGTCTGTTATTCAGTCGACATGTCATGTTTTTTTTTTTCACGAGAGTAGAAGAATCAGTCGCGATCAATTTTAAAGCAAAAAATTTGGGCTAAGGCCGCGTTCACACCAAACGCATAGTCAGCCGTCAAAGTCAAGTACAGACGCCAGCAGGTCAAGCTACCCGAAACTGTCAAATTTTCCCAATCAACCTTGAACCTTAACGCTCTAGCGATAAAGTTGAAAATCTATTAAAGAAATTTGACAGATTGTAGTAGCTTGATGTGCTGGCGTCTGTACAAAATATATGAAAATCTATCGTCAGCCACCGACTAACTGCTGATTGTGACTGGCACAGAGCATGTAACCTTTTAGTGACTGGCTGACGAGCGAGTGTCATTAGGGGTCCTACAATCATGTTCGGGTCGGAATGATTCGGTACAGTCAGGCGATAAAATTGAACACTCGTTTACAGTTCAATTAAAACTTTATCTGAAGTTTAACTGAAGTGCGCTGCTCGCTGCGCAGTAAAGAATGAAAGAAAATACGTTTATTTGACCAGTGGTGGCTGTGACAACGGCCGCGACACGTGTTACAGGTCGTAGGTTCAAAACCAGACAGGCGCTTTACTTTGTGTAAATTATTTCATCACCACTGCTCTCAAAACGGTGAAGGAAAACATCGCGAGGAAACCGGCATGTCCTAGAACCAAAAATTCGAAGACATGTGACATCTACCAACCCGCACTGGGCCCGCGTTGGATTACGGGCCACTCCCTCTCTCAGAGAGGAGGCCTGTGTCCCAGCAGTGGGAACATTTTAGATAGATTATATTAAATAAGTCACACAAAAAATAAACAGAAAAAAAACTTAAATTAAAACAGCAGTGCGATTCTGTAACCATCTCACCGTGAAAACTTAGGTGAAGTGAGCGTGGAGTGAGCTGTCATTCCAACTAATGCTAGGGATTGACACTATTGATAGCTCACTCTAAGCTCACTGCACCTAACTTTTCACGGTGAGATTTTTACAGAATCAATTGGCAGTATTGTGTGCCTCACGGCTGCTCCAAATAGGCCCAGTTCAACATAAATGTCAGACAACTAATGCCTGACCCTGGTTTTCAACTGGACCTTGTACCCAGTACCTCAACCCTCAGCCCTGCTGACACGTGAATTTGTTACTGCGCAGCGACTTGTCCCATGTTCGGGAGCCGCCATTAAGTTTGAATCGGGTAGTACGTTTGGCCGAGTACACGCTATTCGGCCTAAGAAACGCCACAGAAACCAAACGCGTAATTGTACTACTAGATTAACCTATTAGTGCCAACCACCACCCCAGTGGCAAGCTCAAAGGGGGCAGATGGGAATAAAGGCTAGATTCAGTCTGGACGTCGTCCGCGTGATATTTCTTGTTTAAACATAAAATATATCCTCCCAGCTGCGGCCTGCGGTTTCACCCGCATAAGTTTCGCTCCCGTGGGAATATGGGGATAAAAAGTATATTATATGTTAATCATGGTCATGCACCATCTGTGTGCGAAATTTCATTCAAATCCGTTCAGTAGTTTTTGCGTGAAAGAGTAACAAACATCCATCCATCCATGCAAACTTTCGCGTTTATAATATTAGTAGATAAGATTAGTTTAGATATCGATACTCATCAAATCTGCAGAGTTTCGATAGCTAATTTGATTTGACCTCGTATAACCCATCACCCTGAATCAAAAACGAAAGTCATTTATTCAAATTAGGCTGAGAATCAGCACTTTTCGAACGTCAAAATTACAAAAAGACAGTTCCCCAAAACGCCCGCCCTTCACCACTTCCTAGTGCTATCGGTGGGAAGAAGAAGTGGCGCAACCAACTCCCCAGCAGCACAGCAGTGCGATTCTGTAACAATGTCACCGTGAAAACTTAGGTGAAGTGAGCGTGGAGTGAGCTGTCATTCCAACTAAATAATAGGGATTGACACTATTGACAGCTCACTCTAAGCTCACTTCACCTAACTTTTCACGGTGAGATTTTTACAGAATCGATCGGCTGCTGTCTGTTCAGTTAGAAAATATATTATCCTGACGTATCTAAGCCATTATGACACCTCAAGTCAAGCCAACCTATTTACCATTCGAGCATCTCTACTAGGAATCTTCCTTTCTTCGAAATAGTGTCAACGATCTTTCAAAGATTTAATTTAAAAGGTTGCGACCTTTTTATTTAAATTGAATACATTAAATAATTGAATTAAGATAAATTTTGTTTTGATACTGTTAGCAGGTGCATTGACTTCGAGATAAGTGAGGACAGAGAGTCTTTCAATGTGAGAGTGTGGGCTTTGTCTTAAATAGTTATCACTATATACAGTGCTGAACCATAAATGCGTAAACCATAATCAATCTGAATCATTTTGAAGGATATTGCTAATTCATTACTTCATATGTTCGAAAAATTGATCTGCTCAACAACGTAAATAACGCAATGAATGTTGTCGAACTGTCAAAATTAAACCCATTGCTACTAATAGTGTGTTACGCAACTACCCCGCTGTATATAATATAGCTTCAGCACCCTCGAAAACCATAAAAACGACATCCATGAAGAAAAAAATTGCAACCGCCATCTTGGATTTTGTGTATGACCTCACTCGAAACCCATGCTAAATATCTCTCTCTGTGTCTCTTCTGTATACCGGTTGACTTTTTTAGCTTCTGGACAAAAACGGTATAAAAGATGAACGGAGTAGAAGCCTATGGCACACCGTCCAGTAGTTCATGAAACGCGTCAAAATATGAGCAACGCGTCATACTGACGTCACGCAAATCCTGCATCTCGCAAGCAGAGTTTACCGTGCATTTAGCATAGATACAATTTCCCAACATCAATCGTTGGGCAATAGCCCGCCAGACACGACACCCGTCTGGTCGGAGGATCCTCCCTTTTCTATGGAGGTTGAGTGAACTTTACACTCTGTTCCTCATACCTCTAAACACCCCAATCCCATGATTGCGGCGACCGCCCGATACACACCCTCCCGCATAAGTAGGATTCGCTGACCGAGGCATACCCTTACGGATGCTAAAGGTAAAGCTGAGAAAAAAAACCATGAAACTCTGCAACGAACGAAAAAAAAGAACGAAATCGTATATTATTTTATCTGAATATGAAAACATGAGCTTAGCAACACGATTGTGTTATTATGTAAGACCTTAAAAACCGAGGTCTACTGTTAACTCAGAAACCAGTATTTCAACATCGTAAAATTGAGTTTACAATAAAAATTTAAAAAACAAACCTTTTTTGCTATCACGCTCAGGGTTCGTGAAGATAAACATTGACACTAAAAAAAAACAAAATATGACTATCTATAGGTATACAGATGACCTGGTGAAGGTCGTGTCGTGGGTTGTCAATGAATGAATCTACCAAAATATTAAATGGAAGCATCATCAAAATTTAAAGAAGAACAAAAATTTTATATCTACATTCATATATCAATTAAAACAATTTCTATTACATAAATGCTATTATAATTTCAATGAATATATAAATTTTAAATTAAGTACAGGTTTTTTAAATAATTACAATATTTATTATAATTACAATAGCTTAATAAAATAACTAAGTAGTTAAATAAAAGCCCATGACTGAAATACGGTCTGGAGAAATATTAGTTGAAAAGGCTAGGTAGTATTCATGACTCGTGGAAGGTATTTTATAGCTAGTGTCGAGAGAAGAATGTGCGACAATCTTGTCACCCTTTACTGATAACGACATATTTACTGATAAGCGGCGTATTTTAATTACAGCCTTTACCATTGTTTTGAAGAAAATTGTCGATATAGCCTCGATATTGTTATAGGCTACATTTGTATTGCCAATGGGCTATGCATGTGTTCAATGTGGCACATGTGTATCGCCGGTCAGGCGATGGAGTGTTTGTTTCGTAAACAAAAAACTTGAGAGGTGTCAAGGGACACCCGGTTTACTATGCCCGGATGGAACGAAGTTCAAAGAGAGAGAGAGACAGAGAAACACGCGCACGCCGCACGGCTTACAACTATAGCAAAAAGTGTCGTTCCAACTTTTGGTCTTAATTTTTTCCGTCTAGCCTCCTTTCGCAACGCGCGATAAGGAACTTCGTTCCAAAATATATTATTAGCGAAATTGTTCATTTTGCCACAAGGAAATTCTCAATAGCATCCCGGCTTAAAGGGCCGATGGCCGCTGGAGCAGACGAGTCTTGGAGTGAAGACCGCGTATCGGCAAGCATAGTGTCGGACGCCCCCAGCTAGATGGACGGACGACCCAAACAAGGTGGCTGGGATAGACTAGATGCGGAAGGCGGGGGACAGAGTGTTGTGGCGCAGTCTGGGAGAGGCCTATGTCCAGCAGTGGACTGCGATAAGCTGAATTGATTGATTGATCCCGTCTTGATTTGGGTCAAGTATATAACCGAACAGAGAGCAGTGGCCCGTTACCACTGCTCTCTGTTCTGTCCGGCCAGAGGGGCCCGTGGCTAAATAAGAACTGCCGCACAGGTCGATCGGTCAGGTTAAGCTACGCTTGCCGCGGTTGGTCTGTGGATGGGTCTTTACATAACGAGACCCCTCCGTGCCTCGGAAAGCACGTTAAGCCGTTGGTCCCGGCTGTCATTCGTGGATGTTTGACAGCATCAGAAAATAGCATTTTCGGTCCCCCTCGGCTTATGTAATGTGTCGTATTTCAACGTTTCATTCGTTATTTCACGAAAAAATCGGAATTGAAAGTTGTCATTGTGTTGCCATATTGGTGTTCGTGACTGTACCAACATGCATCAGACTCACCCACTCACATAGGCCACATAGCTGTCAAAATGTCTGAACTATGAATATCAAATTAGCTTTGTAAACAGATGTTTAATCTAGCATAAAGACAGAATAAACATTAAACTATTTTATGTAGGTAGGTAAGTAAAAAGTTGGCCTCAGTCCAAATTATCAAAATGGTTACATACTATAGTCAGCCCACTTCTTGGACACATGCATTATTTCACTAAGAGGGCGTGAACCGACATCCGCCACGCGGGCCCAGTGCGGGTTGGTGGATTTGAAATTTAACTTTATACGAATATTCTTGCTCGAAGCATCACCTACACCGATGAACCACACCACCACCAACCTCTGTAGTGCGATTCTGTAACCATCTCACCGTGAAAACTTAGGTGAAGTGAGCGTGGAGTGAGCTGTCGTTCCAAATAATGCTAGGGATTGACACTACAGCAGTGCGATTCTGTAACCATCTCACCGTGAAAACTTAGGTGAAGTGAGCGTGGAGTGAGCTGTCTTTCCAAATAATGCTAGGGATTGACACTACAGCAGTGCGATTCTGTAACCATCTCACCGTGAAAACTTAGGTGAAGTGAGCGTGGAGTGAGCTGTCATTCCAAATAATGCTAGGGATTGACACTACAGCAGTGCGATTCTGTAACCATCTCACCGTGAAAACTTAGGTGAAGTGAGCGTGGAGTGAGCTGTCATTCCAAATAATGCTAGGGATTGACACTACAGCAGTGCGATTCTGTAACCATCTCACCGTGAAAACTTAGGTGAAGTGAGCGTGGAGTGAGCTGTCATTCCAACTAATGCTAGGGATTGACAGTATTGACAGCTCACTCTAAGCTCACTTCACCTAACTTTTCACGATGATATTTTTACAGAATCGATCGGCTGACAACTCACATCAAGCTCACTTCACTTGAGTTTTCACGGTGAGATTTTTACAGAATCGACCGGCTGTTATTTGTGCTACCGAAAACGCTTTTTCAAGTCATCTTATCAGCTGAAAGACGTCCACTGCTGGGCACAGACCTCCAAGCATCGCAAATTCGCATCCATAAATGATGTCACAAGAATTTCATGATTTTCATGAGCCCCCCCGGTCCATGTCACAAGTGGTTATACATATTTGTTTGTTGCCCCCCCCCCCCCCCCCCATCCCTGCACCCTAATTGCGTAACACACGATCAATCGGAATCTGGATAATTTTGAAGCAAATTGCTAATCCATTGCTTCATAAGTTCAAAAAATTTGTCTTCTGAACACGTAAATAACGCAATGAATGTTGTTGAACTGTTAGGGTGCAATTAGGGTGCCGGTGTAACGTCTCATATTTTGTAACTTTCAATTAATACTAATTTAATGATTTCGTTAGAGTTGAAGTTTAGAGTTTTGATAGTTTAGATTTATACATGAGATGTCACGAATATTATGACCCCCCCCCCCCCTTATCACACGATGTCACTTTATTGTTATACATGTGAAGTCACGAACCTAATGACTCCCCCCCCCCTTGTCACACGATGTCACACTTTATTGTTATACATGTGAAGTCACGAAGCTTATGACTCGCCCCCCCCCCCCCCTGTCAAACTTTCACCCCGTACCAAAGTCAATAGCTACAAGATAATGATATCTATACTTAGCTTAGCTACAGGCCGGGGATGCCAGATAAAAATTGAAAAAAAAAAAAACTCCACTACCACCGTTTTATTTTTATTGAAAACGTGGCTCCCAATGGATGCACACGTGAGCTCGACAAGGTCAGAGCGACAGTTCATACAATCTATTTATTGCTAAACTTCACGTTTTTATCTTTCACATTATCGTAAAACTTGTATATATTACGACTTTCATTACAGGAGAGTCGTTTAATCATCTGCCTAGCATTTTCCCAACTATGTTGGGGAAATGCTCTTCCAAACTCCGGACTGTTACTAAGAAATTCCTAATTGAAAACCTGAAAACACTTTGTCCGACCTGCGAATCAAACCCAGTCCATCCATCGTTAATTACCTAGTCTTCCCCTATACATAAAGCCATCAACAAGTTAATCCCATCCAGCCATCAACAGTTGCATCGTTTGTTAAGTCTAACCCCCAACTCTTTCCACGACAGTCTGACACTTTTCCGCGCAACAGACGTGACAATAGCCAACTTTGCTTGCACTCGGCAAAAACTGCCCTCATGGGGAAAAGCTTTTTTTGTATGGCCCCGAAAATATACAACAAAATACCACAGTCATTCAAAGCTATGACAACAAATCAATTTAAAAATAAGATTCGAAATTTATTAACAGACAAGTGTTATTATAATACTAGCTTCTGCCCGCGGCTTCGCCCGCGTGGATGTCGGAAATTATCCCACGGGAACGTGCTAACAGGATAAAATGTATGTGCTTCCCCAGAATGCCATCTATCTCGCGGGCCCTTTGTGGCTAATTACAGTAGAAAACCAATTGTGTCTCATTAGTGGTGATTAAGAGGGTACCTATATGATATCTTTACCTAAGTACCTACCTAATTAAAAAAAAAACTCAATATCAGAAAATTAAATACCTACCTAAATAAACCTATTTCTGATGATAACTAATCTAAACTCAATAAATAAGCAAAATCCCTAAAAACTAATATCTATACGAATGACTAATCCTACCTAACAGTATTATAAAATAACCTACGGTCACTACGTACACTATCAAATATACTACCTATACTTTAAAATTAAAATCTATACCTACGACTCATATAAAAATAAACCTAAATAACTCTAAAAACTAAAAGGAATAAAAATGAACTCCACTGCGGGTGACCCAACCTACGACAAACTTAGTATTTGCGGTTGGTACAGTACAGACAGTGGTAATCGGGTATAGGGATCGAACCGCAAAATTAAGTTTGTTTTTTATTGTATATACTTTTCCGGGATAAAAAGTACCCAGTGTGGTGCCCAGGATATTAAAGAATAATTATACCAAGTTTCATCGTAATCGAACCGGTAGTTTTTGCGTGATGCCTGAACAAACAGACAGACAGACAGACAGACAGACCGACAGACAGACAAAAATTTTTTTAATCACATTTTTGGGTTCGGTGTCGGTCTAGTAACACCCCCTGTAAATTATTTTTTTGATATTTTCAATGTACAGAATTTTCACTTCTACAGATTTATTATAAGTATAGATAAATGACTTTTTGACAGATACCTTTTGACATGCTAGAATTTTTATATTATTATTTTTATATTATTATTCCTATAAGTAGTATTAATATTCGTTTAAAAATTATTAATGAATGTTAGTGAACCAGTCTTTAGTCTTTGGTTCATTAAATAAATAAATTAATTATATTTTTGTTATAAAAAAAACATTTTGTACGCCTGGTCGCGCAAAACATGTAAGGACTTTCAAACTATATTTAAGATCTTGCATGCTTGACTTGTATGTAAACACATGTTTAACAAATAAAATATCTTTATCTTTAAAAATCATACTCAAAAAGTTCTGAGTTGAGCAACAAGATTACTGACAAATGAATGCCTGCCTTAACTGAGACAGGTCCACTCAAATCTGTGTAGTTCTATCCTCAAAATACCATTTCAGACACTAATCTACATGGTCCTCACATGATCTGACTAAGACTATGTCTGTATTTTAAAAGAAACTGTGACTTCGGTGTTCCGCACTCAGCAGTCGCGCTTGCAACCACGAGACCAAACGGGGCAGGAACCTACTGCGCGTTGTAATGGGCAACCTGGTTCATCTTTCTTGTATCTTTAGTTGGACTGTACGTTTTCTTATCTCGTATCTGGACTTTGTCGGTCTGAAATCACAAATCGTCATCATCATTATCATTGGTAGGTTTGTTCCACCTAGAACCTCCTCCATTTTATCCCATGTTGTCCAGCAGTGCGATTCTGTAACCATCTCACCGTGAAAACTTAGGCGAAGGGAGCGTGGAGTGAGCTGTCGTACCAACTAATGCTAGGGATTGACACTATTGACAGCTCACTCTAAGCTCACTTCACCTGAGTTTTCACGGTGAGATGGTTACAAAATCGCACTGCTGGTCTATTTCATAATTACTTTCTACTTAATTTGTAGAGAGATCTAAGAAGATCTCACAAGAGACAGAAACCACACAACCAAACAAAAGAACAATTATTAGTTCATTTAAAAATCGAACAGAATGTCTACGCGGTCGGGGACGCGACGCACGCGCACGCGTTTAAACCGTGATGATTCTATTTTAAAATTCAAATATATTTGTGTAGACTCAGCTACCATTCTTTTACCGAAAGTCATTGAACTGAACTGGCTCGTGTAGTTTCGCTATGCAGACTTATTTTTCTTCCTTCATGTTATCAGCAGGGCAATTCGCCTAAATTTCATATTACAAGTCAGAACTTTTTCCAAAAAAAAAAGCAACTGACTTCCAAAAAAAACACTACAAATTGAAAAATAACTTTAATTTCGGAAGTCCGTGTCGTTGGTTCATTATCGTTTTTTTTTTTAAGACGACTGTTTTTTTTTTTTTAAAAGAGTTTATTTATTAATGTATGTTGCTGGAGGTGGACATTTGTCTGATATTATTTTCCATACTGAATTACCGGCCCTAAATACTATATTTAAATAAAAATACTTAATAATTTTTATATTTCACAGAATTAAATTAAAAAAATAAAGTGTAGACCTCTTATTCGCCCACCCTGTACCTACAACTTAAAAGTGAAAAATAAAATTATTTTTTCTTGGATGTCATTTTTTTTTTGTAAAAAAGTTTTTTGCGTCCTCTATAATAATAATATGAAGAATATTTTTGAAAGCAACTTCTCTTCTTGACACCAGTTTTCGCGATTCATATATGAAAGCTTGAGTGTTTGGCGTAACTCCAAGAAAATCATTGAATGATGAAAAGTTTGCGGTTTTTTCCATAATGTCTGAAAAACAGCTGTTTTTGCAAGTGTTTCTTGTTATTCTTTTGTATCGGGATGTTCGGTACGAATTTTATGAATACTTCATGTCTCGGTCATACCATAGTAAAAGCAAAGAAGTACGACATCTTCATACATTCGCACCGCGCACGGTTTGTATGTGAGCGCGCTCGTACGTATGCGTCGTCGCACGCACACACTGACAAAATTTATCGCTGCTAAAGGTGCGCCAGTCGTGGCTGTGACGCCGGTAATATCGCCCGCGCCCGCGCACGCTTCGCCGCTGCCCTGCTGCTCGTAATAAATAATTTGTACGTGTACCTACCTACCTCCTTTAACTACAAAGACTTCATAATCATTTCATTTTATTTGAATAAATAGATGATTCAGTAAAACCACGTTATTATTAGTCATATTTCGATCGTAATTTTTCAAATAACTAAACAGATAAGATGACGTAGGCAATGAAAAAAATGTAGTCGGCTTCTGGTCTATGTACTTACACACGGCTACACGTCAAGCTATATAAAACCAGTTTGTCTTGGCCTCACTTTGTATGATATTTTCTCTCAATGGACGGTCAGCTAATACTGGTTTTGCATAGCTTGATGTGTAGCCGTGTGTAGAAAAAATAATTTAAAAAAACTTTGTATCAAAGGTCCCTGATGCTTACCCTACAGGGGAACATTGTTTTGTATAGAGATTGACTATGCATTTTTGATGATTGAATAAAGTATAAGTGACAGCCCTACGAGTTTAGGCTATTATCGCTCGCTCGGGGCTTGAGTTGGCCTACTTGTTTGCTTTTATTATGGTCATACTGTTTGCCCGTCAGTACAATGAAGCAGCAGCAGGCCAGGATGCGCTGCACCCTAATTGCGTAACACACGATCAATCGGAATCGGTTTCATTTTGACAGTTCAACAACATTCATTGCGTTATTTAGGTAAGTGTTGAGCAGACAAATTTTTCGAACTTATGAAGCAATGGATTAGCAATTTGCTTTGAAATGATTCAGATTCCGATTGATCATGTGTTACGCAATTAGGGTGCTGGTCCAATCTTCCTTGTCAAGGCAGACGCAATATAGTCCAACCCCAATATAGTCGACCCCAATACCAGTCCAGTCTAACCGGGTGCAGTTGAATACCAACATTTCACATAGTCTCTATGTGCAATTTTGTCTATCTGGTATTAACCAGCCCAGTAACTGAACTAAATCTGACTAAATGCAAGTCCGCCTCTGTACATTTGTTTGCTTAAAGTATTTCAAGCACTGCGTTGGTTAATCCTAAAAAAACCTGTTACAACCTATAATCAGCCTGTAAGTCTGACAACCAGTCTTACCAAGAGGTATCGTATTACCCAGTAACTGGGTTGTGGAGGTCAGATAGGCAGTCGCTCCATGTAAAATACTGGTATTCAGCTGCATCCGGTTAGACTGGAAGCCGAACCCAACATAGTTGGGAAAAGGCTAGGCAGATGATGATGAATCAGCCTGTAATGATCCCACTGCTGGGACACAGGCCTCCTCTCGGTGAGAGGGAGTGGACCGTAATCCACCACGCGGGCCCAGTGCGGGTTGGTAGATGTCACATGTCTTCGAACTTTTGGTTCTAGGACATGCCGGTTCCCTCACGATGTTTTCCTTCGCCGTTTTGAGAGCAGTGGTGAATGAAATAATTTACACAAAGTAAAGCGCCTATCTTGGTTCGAACTTACCACTGAGGGGCAATTCTCGTAATTTTAAGCACCTCCACAGTCTGATCTCAGTCTCAATCTCATTCGTGGATCTTTGACAGTCTTAACGGGTCGTCAGAAGCCCGAAAGTCTGACAACTAGTCATACCAAGGGGTATCGTATTATACCCATAAAGTGGGTTGTGTGTGGAGCTCAGATAGGCAGTCGCTCCATGTAAAATACTGGTAATACAGCTCCATCCTGTTAGACTGAAACCCGACCCCAACATACATAGTAAGTAAGTTAGTAAACATACATATGAAGAGACAGAAAACTTACTAAAAATAGTTAAATAGTAAATCTCTTTTATACTCACCCTCTCACACTCTTTCACGCACTTTCACACACTCACCGAGAGATTAACACTCCACACACCGTTTTGTTTATTTTGATTTAAACTTTTTCTTTTTCTGTGTAATAATGATAAACCTTCTGTTATTAGTATGTCTAATTAAGTTAGTAATGTAATGGTCATCATAAGGAAGAGCGCTGATGTCTGAGATACAGATATTTTTTATCTAGTTCAGACACAGATGCCTTTAGAATAAAATTAAGAAAACTTGAATGTGTCCTGCAGACTTAGGGTTACCATATCTCAGGATTTGTCCTGAGATTTCAGGATTTTTAGGCTGCTAACAGGATTGCGGCCGGATTTTGGAAATCTCAGGATTTTTCGATTTTCAATAAAATACAGATTTTTATTTTTTTTTTAATTAGAAAGAAACTACTTATAGAAAAATATATAATTGTTTCTTCTTTGGATAGGTATATTCACAAATCAACGTAATTAACATCAACATATTTTTAGAGTTGGAATCAATTTATGTGCACAAAACCAATAACTGATTTTTCCACAGAGTTTTAAATTACGTTTGCGACAAAATCTCAGGACTTTTCTATGGAAATCAGGATTTTTGTCAGGACTTTTCAATTTTCCATCTGGTAACCCTACCTGCAGTGCGATTCTGTAACCATCTCACCGTGAAAACTTAGGTGAAGTGAGCGTGGAGTGAGCTGTCATTCCAAATAATACTAGGGATTGACACTACTGACGCTCACTTCACTTGAGTTTTCACGGTGAGATTTTTACAGAATCGACCGGCTGTATATCTGTTCAAATGTAACATAATGTTCTGTGTCAAATAAATTATTATTATTATAGTTGGAAAAACGCGAAGTAGATGATGATGATGAGTGGCATGGCATTGATGGCACTTGGCATTTTTTAAATTGAACATCTAAAAATATTATTGAACACTATTGAATACGATTGCGTCAAAAATACCTCTAATTTCTCTACATTTTGACATTTGTTTGTCGCCGAGATGAGACTGCGACTAGATTTTGAACGTTTTGACGTGACAACGTCTTATAAATTGGTTTGCCGGGTGACACTTCAAGAAACTGCGTTACGCTCCGCTCACGTTATGCGCTCACAATGAGAGCGAGTGAGAGGCACGCGTCCCTTCCACTCGGGCATGGTTAGCCCGCCTAAGAGCGAGAGAGACAGACATAAAAAGTGAAAGGCACGCGTCCCTTCAAAGTCGTTGTCACGTAAAACTTTCGCCCGTATACCGACTTTACAGGCAACCAATTTTTAAATTATGAGAATTAGCCTTCTGGTAAGTGCGGACGTTACCACTGAGCTACCATGCGCCTTCTTATTTGTCTTCATTTCGAATGTTTACTAGCCAATAAAGAAAATGTTTTAGTGCGCAGGCAAACGTGTCAAGTATAGGTACAACGTGCCGCTACAATGGCGACATTAATTTAACACAGGGGTAGGGCTACTGGCCAGTAATCATAAAAATTATAACAACCTAAAATTAATTAATAAAATTCGTAATTTGAAAACCACCGCCAGCGCCGCTCGTGGACTCTCGGCAGTTCTCTCTTTCCTTCAATTCGCATACTCTTTGCACGTTATTTGTTTTAATTTCATTGATACGATGTTATGATCCGTGACCCCGGCAAATGACCCCTGCGCTGCAGTTCTTTAAGTACAGGTTGCTCGAAGATGCTATTTTAGAAAATTGTAAATAATTAAATAAATAATATCGTGTAATGAAATTAAAATATGTTCGTAAAACGTAAACGCAAAACTGTATACGTGTGTTAAATTAATGTCACCATTAAAGCGCCACGCTGTATATTACATAGCAATGACAACGTTTGATCAAGCGCAGTTCAAACATACGAGTATTTGCAAGTTGTTTTTGGTCACCACGACACTTTCACTTTTGTAAAGTACCTACTGAAGTAATATAACTGCCTCGTTGAGTATAGGGGCTCGGGGCTAAGTAATAACAGCCGCACGGTTCGGTCGATCAGTTTAAGCTATGCTTGCCGCGGTTTGTCCGTGGATGGGTGACCATCTTTACATACCGAGACCCCTCCGTGCCTCGGAAGGCACGTTAAGCCGTTGGTCCCGGCTGTCGGATCTTAGACAGTCGTTACGAGTCGTCAGAAGCCCGAAACTCTAGCAACCAGTCTTACCAAGAGGTATCGTATTGACCAGTAACTGTGTGGAGGTAGATATTTCTATAGATAGGCAGTCGCTCCATGTAAAAAACTGGCCAATCACAATGGAGGTTAGCCAGGTACACTGGAGATATTAAGTGCACAAGTGTGTGCAGACACAGGTGGGACGGCAATCCGACACGACCGGGGAGAGATCAGGCGCAGGACCGAGGCACAGGGGTATGAAAAAAATAATAATGAAAAAGCGTTTATTCGTGGTGCCAGCCTAAGTTTTAAACCGCCAACTTCCGAATTACGCACTGTTACTAAGAAATTCTTAATGGAAAATTCAATAACACTTTGTCCGACCTGGGAAACGAACCCAGGGGGTCTACTCCGAAGTAGTATCGGCCGAATGTTCGGCCGTTTCCTGCTACGAAGTTACTATTTGGTTTGGTCGGTTCCGATCCTACATTCCTACACTCTTTCGAATATTGACTATGGTCCCGAGCCAACAGAGCCGATTCGAACTTTTTTCGCATTTTTCAATAATATTCGGTTCGGCCATGTGTCGGTCCGATCCGAACATTCGCACTTTGCACTTCGGAGTAGGCCCCCTGGACTCCACGCAGTTGCGACCACGAGAGCGACATGTAAAAAAGGTACACTTCTGCTTAACCATCGTATGTCGACTATTTTGGTGTTCTGTCGAATTAACTCTTGGTGAATTCAGTAGAAAGACGTTGTGTGGTTGCTTCTCTGTATGAGAAAGTATTTAACGATTGCCTCTATTTGCATATGACAACAAACATCCTATGTAAAGTACCAATCAAAGCCCAGAAAATTAATTCCATGACATACTTCTTCATTTCTAAATTAATTCTGTTGGTCCAGAAGTCTCAAATCATTTCAAAAGTTATCAATCTCAACCATAAGTTCTACACGTTAAACCCCATTTTCATTTGTAAATTGAAACTGTACACTGTCCGCTGTTCTTTAGGATACAATTGATTTGAAATCTTAAACTGAGCACCATTTAAGGTTGATTTTTGGTTGTCAAATAGAATGGTGATTATGATCAAATGATTTTGAGACTTCTTAGCATGTTGTAAGGTTCAATTTTGATGGCAGAGAGCTTAATTTGTCCAATTCGAGTCAATATGCCTTTTGTGAAGGGCGTATAAATCATATTTTGGTGGCCATAAGGGCCTGGTGCGACTGTAAGCGGACTGCGGAGTAAATGTCTTAATGTAAAATATAAATTTGAGAAAAGATCACCCTTGAATTAAAATTCATGTAGGTTATTCATTTAGGCAGGTCAGAGAGACAGTCACTTCATGTAAAATACTGGTATTCAGCTGCATCCGGTTAGACTGGAAGCCGACCCCAACATAGTTAGGGAAAAGCTAGTCAGATGACCCATGATTAGTTACACAGACACCATTATTATTTTAATATTGTTTTTAAATTAATAATAGTGTCATCGAATTGACAACTTTGCAATGTCATTGATGATGATGAATAGAAATTGACCCCAAAACCGGACGAATAACAAATCAATCAGCATGATGAAATACGGGAATTTGATCACACATTTGTTATCAAATGGGCCAAACAAATTTAAAGAACCATTTTTATTTTTTCGTGCTATTTTTGCCATCGACACATTCGACACGCTTAAGGCCCACTGGCGGCACGGCACGGCAAGGGATTTGTATGCGACTTTTAGAAAATATAACTTAAAAGTATGACAATAAAATTAAAATTTCATCGGCAGCAATGATGCCGCTTAGGCATGCCGCGGCGTCCTTTGGCATCATCATTGAAATTTCTCTAAAAAGATCTTTAAAAAGGTTGCCCCACACTAGGAATTTCTCCTGTATCGTGGGTGCGTTTACAAACATTTAAACTCACATACACAAACAGCCAGACCCGGAACAACTACTTGTAGGCCATACAAATATTTGTTCCGTGCGGGAATCGAACCCGCGACACGCAGCGCAGCAGCGTAAACATCGTGCATCGTTGCGGTTACTGTAGCACCTCGCCTTATTAGACCGGTTGCTAAGCCCTCAGCATCCGGTGTATTTATCTGAGGCAATACATTACATTATGATAAATAGTCGTACTTGAAATATCTGGTAGATGTGTATGCAAGATAGTTGATAGACTTGATAGATTGTGCCTCTGTACAACGGTAAAATTCATGTTCCTCGTCTATGGTAGAGCGATAGACCTCGGTAATAGATTGATCTAACATAACATTAAAATCACCAAGACTGGTTGTCAGGCTTTCGGGCTTCTGACGACCCATAACAACTGTCAAACATCGAAGTAATAAGCCGCATGGATCGATTGATCAGGTTAAACTAAGCTTGCTGATGTTGGTCCGTGGTGACCATCTTCACATACCAAGACCCGCCGTTGGTCCCGGCTGTCATTTGCACATCTTCGCCAGTCGTTACAGGTCCTCAGAAGCCCGAAAGTCTGAAAACCAGTCTTAGCAAGGGATATCGTGTTACCCAGTAACCGGATTGTGGAAGTCGGATAGGCAGTCGCTCCATGTGACTGGTATTCAGCTGCATCCGATGAGACTGGAAGCCGACCCCAACATAGTTGGGAAAAGGCTAGGCAGATGAAGACTTCCTTTTGCTAATAGCGCAACAAAAATCCCAATTCCTGAGAAATTCCAAACGGAATAATCCAATGACGTTTTAAAACCATTAACATCTAGCATTCTAGCCATTATCTCCAGTACATTTCCTCTCTCTATCAAAACGGATGTCTAATACAAACAAGCACTCTATTGATCGTCGTTGATCAACACTGACATCATTGACATCCTTATATTGATCTTTGATCAAGCTGATTGTGAGTTATTAGCTATCACTTACAAGAACAAATTGTAAGTTAAATTGTTTGTCCTTGCTCACTGGTCTTTGGACCCATGGCCTGAAGCATAATCAGCCTATAATATTTGCAGGGAGACTCCCTGCCTGCCTCCTCTCGATGAGAGGGAGTGGGCCGTCCATGCGGGCCCAGTGCGGGTTGGTCTGCGAATTTTTGGAACGAAGTTCCTTATGCGCGTTGCGAAAGGGGGCTAAATGGAAAAAAATAAGACCAAAAGTTGGAACGACACTCTTTGCTATAGTTGTAAGCCGTGCGGGCGGCGTGCGCGTGTTTCTCTGTCTGTCTCTCTCTCATAGAAAGCAAGCCAGTTATACTTAGTTCCATCCGGGTATCCCTTGACACCTCTCAAGTTTTTAGTTCTAGAATGGGCGGGTTTCCTCACGATGTTTTCCTTCACCGTTTTGAGAGCAGTGGTGGAGATGAAGTAATTTACACAAATTAAAGCGCCTGGTCGAACCTACGATCTACAACCCGGAAGTCGAGGCCGTTACCACTGGGTTGCCGGTTCTGCACAATATCTCCTTTACGTACGATAAATAAGCGAATAACTTCATAATCATTATCATCCACAGTCAAATTTCATCCACTACAGAGCATAGGCCACTGTTTTCAAGTTCCATTCCCCATCCTCCTATGACCTTCCTATGGCCTTCCAACGTCATTACGTCGGCGCCGGCTGTCGCTGAAAACCAGCGCTGGGACTCTGTCTTGCATAGGGTCGCAGCATAATGCTGAGCGACAGCCATTTTGCGTGGATGTGACGCATATCAACCATTACTTATTGTTTTTTTCTTTATTTTGTTTTTATGTTCTTTTTTGCGTCATGTTTACCGCAAATAAACGTATTTTCTTTCTTCTTTCTTTCTATGCCAGCTTCATTTAGGTTCTACCCGCGGTGGTAACAATCTCGTTGCCAGACGACCGATATTTCGTCTTTCAGTCCTTGGACGCCACCCGGTCACTGCCTCACACCACCTGTCATCACTACGCCATGCCATATATCCTGCCCAATTCCAATTGAGCTCCATAACTCGTTTTCCGATATCGAAAACCTTCGTACGTCTACGGATGTCGACGTTTGGGGCTTATACCAGTCGCGTTTGGAAAGCACTCAATCAATTGCGTACCCAAGTAGGCCACTGGACAGATAATCTGGCGGAATGGGGCATAATCGATTCGTCCAACATCCAGTGCAAGTGCAGCGCTCCTGAACAGACCGTGTCCCATTCGCTAGAGTGCGGCAAATGTCCGTTCACCCTGGACGATGTGAACAACGCTTCCAGCGCCGCAAGAGATGTGGCTCCAATGGTATAAGCAACATGTACCGTCGAAACGAAATGAAGAAGACTCATGCCGTCCCTCTTGTACAGTCGCCAAAGGAGATAAGTAACCAGGGTTGTCGGATATAGTTGAAGTTTAGTAAGAAACGGATTGATGGTTTCGGATAAAATCTTATTTTCATTTATCAAACTAAATTTTATTCGAAAACATCCGTCGGTTTCTTACTAAACTTCAACTATATCCGACGATCCTGGTTACTTATCTCCTTTGGTGACCGTACATCCGCCAACCGGGGCCCACACTAGGCCACTGGGCGTGGTGGAATATGGCTCAGTCCCTCTCACAGAGAGGAGACTTATGACCCAGCAGTGGAAACGTAAGCTGATAATATGCTTTTAGTTCCAGCGTGAGCCAAGCCACGTGTGCACACACACATACCGCTCGTGTATTTGAACACCTTAGGTACTCAAATACACGAGCAACGCATCGACGGTTGCCTCGTGGTTGCCTCTGTCGTCGACGCGTGTCGCTCGTGTATTCACACTAAGCAAAAATATTATGGTAAGGGCAGTCCTTGGTGCCTCCATTCCTCGAAAAGCAAGTTGAACGCGTTGGTCCCGCTTGTCATTTCTAGATCTTTGACAGACGTTACGGTTAGCCCAAAGGTTTGACAACCAGTCTTACCAAGGGTTATTGTGTTACCCAGTTACTGGGTTGTGGAGGTCAGGCGGCAGTCCATGTAAAATACTGGTATTCAGTTACATCTGGTCAGTCTGGAAGCCGGCCCCAACATATTGGGAAAGAGCCACGCGGATGATCACTATGGCGCTTGGTGTAGTAGTTAGCCAGTGAAGTGATATATCCTACTAAATACTCGTATTATAAACGTGAAAGTTTGTATGGACGGATGGATGTTTGTTACTCTTTCACGCAAAAACTACTGAACGGATAAGGATGAAATTCGGTACACAGATAGTTCATAACCAGGATTAACACATAGGATACTTTTTATCCCGATATTCCCACGGGATCGAAACTTATGCGGGTGAAACCGCGGTGCGCAGCTAGTAATATGAACGTGAAACTTTGTATGGATGGATGGATGTTTGTTACTCTTTCACGCAAAAACTACTGAACAGATTAGGATGAAATTTGGCACACAGATAGTTCATAACCAGGATTAACACATAGGATACTTTTTATCCCGATATTCCCACGGGATCGAAACTTGTGCGGGTGAAAGCGCGGGGCGCAGCTAGTTCAACATAAATACGGAATCATAGATTCTACACCGACCACAATGAATCTTTAACACGAATCTATATCACTGTCACCCAGACACACCACAGACGATCCTTATCAGCGGGTTGCCATAGATAATATTCTATATTGAGTTGTCGGCAGCCCCGGTAACCGGGACGGGTTATCATTACAACAGAATAAAACTATCCGTCAACTGATATGGTTCACGTGGCGTGTCATGTAATCATGTTACAGTCTTACGCAGGCGCATGTGTCGTGCTGTGGTGTCCAAAAAAAGATTTTAATGGTCATTAAACGTAATTTGATAAGCTCCGGGGTTTCTGATCGAAAAACAACTTGAGGTCACAAAGTTCAAACTATTTGTATATTTTATTTGTAAGACTTTGATCTCCATATCACCTGCTAGTATAATACGCTGTAGTGGGTACACACAATGCAGGAGAATTCCTACGCGTCATAATAGGTTTAAATGAACAGAAGCCCAATCTCCAAGACTTGCCAACTCCAATGGAGCGCACCATAATAGGTGTTATGCGTACAGATGGAATTAGAAACACCACCCTGCGCTCCAAAACTCAAGTAGCGGATGTTGGAGAAAAAACAGCCAGGTTAAAGTGGGAGAGGAAATTTAATGAAATGAAATTGTTTATTCTGTAAATAAAGAATAAGCTAGATGAGGTTGGCGTTTCCTATTTACTTTGTAGCGGTATCTACAACGCCACATGAGAACAAACGCGTCATACTGACGTCACGCAAATCCTGCATCTCGCAAGCAGAGTTTACCGCGCAGTTAGCATAGATACAATTTCCCAACATCAATCGTTGGGCAATTGCCCGCCAGACACAACACCCGTCTGGTCGGAGGATCCTCCCTTTTCTATGGAGGTTGAGTGAACTTTACACCCTGTTCCTCATGCCGTCAACTCTGTCGGTCTAAACTTTCGTACTAAATCCATGGTTACAGTTTGCGCGTCAATGGCGCCGATTCCCTTGTTCACAAACTAAACTAAATTTAAGTTCAGTGCATCTTTTTCTTTCTATTTCATTAAGAAAAGGACAGAAGATAAATATTAGTTTAGTCCTGTTCCTTATGCCTCTAAAACTTATTTAACACTTCCAGCACACAAATGTACGGAGGTGGACTTAATGCCATAGGCATTCTCTAACAGTTAACCTATCTGACTACTCTGCGAAGAAACAGCGAAACAAATTCAGAAACAACAGTATCTTTTAAATTCCAGACATAATCTTGGTCAGATCATGTGAAGACCATGTAGATTGATGTCTGAAATGGTCTTTTGAGGAAAATAGCACACTGATTTGACTGGACCAGTCTAGTCAGTGCAAGCGTTTGTCAGTAACCGTGTAGCTTAACTTAAAACTTCAGGAAATCAAAATCAAAATTCATTTATTTAAATTAGGCTGAGAATCAGCACTTTTCGAACGTCAAAATTACAAAAGACAGTCCGCCAAAACGCCAGCCTTTCACCACTTCCTAGTGCTTTCGCTGGGAAGAAGTGGCGCAACAAACTCCTTAGCAGCACAGCTTCTGTTCAGTTAGATAATACTTGATTGTATACAATACTAGGTATGTAAAGTAATTAACATTTCAAGACACAGAACATTAAATTAAATCATTTGCCATATGTCAGCTAGCCACGCCAATATACCAAACAAATACAACAAAACTATGCGTAGGTACTCAAGCAAAACAGAATAAATTAATATTAAAAATGTAAATAAAAACTTATTACCTAAATAAAAGCCTACAGGCGTAAAGGGCGTGACAGCTTACATATTTATGCAATATTGAGTTCTGTTCATATAGCTGTCACTTGAAGTCACAAAATGATATCGAAATCGAAAAAGCTCAGGGGGCCTACTCCGAAGTGCAAAGTGCGAATGTTCGGATCGGACCGACACATGGCCAAACCGAATAATATTGAAAAATGCGAAAAAAGTTCGGATCGGCTCAGTTGGGTCGGGACCATAGTCAATATTCGAAAGAGTGTAGGAGTGTAGGATCGGAACCGACCGAACCAAATAGTAACTTCGTAGCAGATACGGCCGAACATTCGGCCGATACTACTTCAGAGTAGACCCCCAGGAGCTCAACGACTCGACGAACAATACCAAAGAAAGATCATTTGGATAGGCCGCATTAATGATATGAAAGAGTAGTTACAGCTTTGTTATAAATAACATCATAATGAAGATATTCCTTTGTTAGATCATATTATTGATTCTTACATACGGCTTCAAGTAATGCATTTAATCTAATTACATCTAACTCGTTTTGTTCACTTGACTGTCTGTGATTCTTGGTCGTAGTAAGTACATTTTATCCAGAGTACCGGGAACGTCCGAAAGGGTTACCGCTGTCCTGGAACATAAAGGGCTAAGGAAGGAACACGGGTGGGTTTTAGTCAGTAAGAGTCTGACACTCCCTTCTGCTCCACCCAGAGCGGGAGGAGTCATTTGATGATTTCCCAACCTCAAAAAAAAAAGTACATTTTATGCGCGATATAATGGCAAATCGATTGATCAGGTTAAGCTACGCTTGCCGCGGTTGGTCGCTGGATGGGTGACCATCTTTACATATCAAGACCTCCGTGCCTCGTCATTTGTAGATCTTTGGCAGGTGTTACAGGTCGTCAGAAGCCCGAAAGTCTGACAACCAGTCATACCAAGGGGTATCGTATTACCCAGTAACTGGGTTGTGGAGGTCGCATAGGCTGTCGTTCTATGTAAAATACTGGTATTAGTAAATAGCTGCATCCGATGAGGCTGGAAGCCGAGCCCAACAGGCAGATGATGATGATAATGGCAAATCTTTCTCGTAATATACTGGCTAACTGATATAAGGTGAACGGAGTATAAATCACAGATTTTTTTGAAGTGAATACGGCGTTGTGCCCCCTGATCGAAAATTCGTAAGACGGAGGGAGAGTAGACCGCATTCCAAAATATCAAAAATGCACAACGTTAATATTCAAGTTTTCACTTCGGCCGGCACTCCCGGAGTGCACCCGTTGAATTTTTTCACAAAAATTAAATGAACTATCTTTTTTTTTTACCTTGAGACCGGCCGATGGTTTCAGTTAAAAGATTGAACGTCGCTGCGAATTTAATGATAAATTCCGCCCGTAGAGAAACCACCTTTAAGTTGAATTTTTATATTATTTGTCCATTTATTCGCTTATCATTTATCTAGCAAAAAATATGTTGACTGAACCAAAAATAGTCTTATCTTCCAACGCCATCTGTAGGCAATTTCCACGAACTACATTTCTTATCAACTTGTAAACATAGATGGCGCCTCTAGTCTGCGGTCGAACGTCCCTGAGCCATACGATTTGTATGAAATATCATAACTTTGCAGGAAGACTATCGGATGGCTTGCGGTCAGTGTATTTGTGTGCGAGATCACCTGACTACTGTTTTGTAGCCATTAGAAGTATGGATATCCTGGATTTCAATAATTAGGTGAGCCTGAGTAATGAGTATGTATAGTCTAGGTACTAAAAGTAATGTTTCAAACTGATGTTATTTCAAGTTAAACAAATATTAACTTTATTTTAGTGTCAATTAAGTTGATTTCAGAGTGACTGTGACGTATTGAAAAAGTTATAAAAACGTTTGAAGTTACTGTAGCGTAAACTGAACTTTAGTGTGTAGGAATTAAAGTTATTTTTCCATCAACTCATATTTGTTTACATTTTTAACGAATATGTCGCGAATGCAGAATAGGCTCCTTTTTAGTCGATGGCAAAAATGGAAAAAAAACGAAAAGAAAGAAAAATATTTTATTCCGCACAAACAAAACGCACAGGTACAAATAAAAAATAATAAAAAAAAATATAAGATAGGTACACTTAGTTAAAAGACTATTAGTCAAGCATTTAAAAAATATGTTGACATTTTTCTCTATAGAAAAAATAGATAGGATAGATAGATATTAAATTTGTTTGGCCCAAAATTTAGCAACGCGGATACCATTAGCTGACGGGGCCCTTAGGTCCTCAAGCGTTCAGGTGACAGGGCTGGTGGTGCAAGATAGGAGGTGAGCCATTGTCTGTAGAGAGTCACCGCTTACACACCTGTAGTTATTGTATTAATGCTGATGTAATGGAAAGAAAGAAAGAAAAAGTATTTATTGCGAGTCGTACAGGATCATAAACTAAACTAAACGCAATTAAAAATAAAAATAAAACAAATTGTATAAAAAAGTAACAAAAGGAAAAAAAAATGAAACAGATAGTCCTATACGAGGCCAAAAGGCTCCTATCTCAGCATGATGCTTCGACTTTTAAAAAATAAATGTCGTAGCACTGGTATTCTGATAGGGCCCGCTGTGATGTCACGGGCAATCACAGTAATAAATAAATAATAAAATAGATATAATATTATTTAAAATATTAGCAATGGCTACCTTAGAAAAAGATTGAACGACCACTGATCGCCACACTTGCGATTTCAAACAATTTTATAATGTCCATGTTTTTTGTCATGTTCAGACATCTATACCTACCGTGAAGTTTCGCTAGCTAATTTAATTTGACCCTGTATTATAGTCAAAACATTGTTTAAAGTATTTAAAAGAAAGCTGCCTGAAGGTATATCTAATTATCTCTTTGTATGAGTGATCCTACTAATATATAAACGTGAAAGTTTGGATGGATGGATGGATGTTTGTTACTCTTTCACTAAAAACTACTGACGGGATTTGGATGAAATTTGGCACACAGATGGTTTATAACCAGGATTAACATATAGGATACTTTTCATCCCGATATTCCCACGGGATCGAAATTTATGCGAGTGAAACCGCGGGGCGCAGCTAGTAGAAAATAATAATTCCATGTGCGACTGTAAATATTAGTGATGACAAGGCACTAGTCATAGCATGTAGCTAAGTAATAACAGCAGCACAGGTCAATCGATTAGGTTAAGCTACGCTTGCCGCGGTTTGTCTGTGGATGGGTGATCATCTTTACATATCAAAACTCCTCCGTGCCTCGGAAAGCACGGTAAGCCGTTGGTCCCGGCTGTCATTCGTGGATTTTATTCTTTGGCAGTTGTTATGGGTCGTCAGAAGCCCGGAAGTCTGACAACCAGTCTTACCAAGGGGTAACGTATTATCCAGTAACTGGTATGTACTCCTGTCTGAAATAAAAGTTTTCTATTCTGTTCTATTATCCAGTAACTGGGTTTTGAATGTCAGATAGGCAGTCGCTTCATGTAAAATACTGGTATACAGCTGCATCCGGTTAGACTGGAAGCCGACCCCAACATAGTGGGGAAAAGGCAGGCAGATTTATTGAAGGCACTGGTAATTGCAGGAAAATAGTATCTACGTTCTGAATTTGTACAGACGCCAGCAGGTCAAGCTACCCGAAACTGTCAAATTTTCCCAATCAACCTTGAACCTTAATGCTTTAGCGATAAAGTGGAAAATATATTAAAGAAATTTGACAGATTGTAGTAGCTTGATGTGCTGGCGTCTGCACAAGACGTTTATTCCCGCTGCACACCCACGAAATGACAAACTTGACCTATATTTATCCTCAAAATATTACGCATTATCGATAACAAACAGTTGAGAGAAACTTAATGTAATGACGTACACGTAATGGCGCCTGGCAGCCATTTTGATGACATCATTTTGGCGGGAACCCACATTACGAGCGCCATTTTATTTCTGTCCGTTCTATAAATAAAATACGTGAGTGTTTTAAAGAAAATGTTGGGGATAAACTCGGGGTTAATAAATAATAGTACTGAAAACATGACTTTATTAGATACTAGGTTCTGTCCGCGACTTTGTCATATCTTGTTCCCCAGACTCACCCCACTGCATCGCGTCACCTGCCCGCGCTAATCATCATCATCATCATCAGCCTGTAGGAGTCCACTGCTGGACATAAGCCTCTCCTATTGCACGCCATTAAACTCGATTTTCGGCAACTCTCATCCAGCTGCCTGCGAAGATCGTCGCTCCACCTAGGCTGAGGGCGTCCCACCTCACGTTTACCAATTCGCGGTCTCCACTCAAGAACACGTCTACCCCAGCCGTCATCGGTTCTACGGCTAATATGGCCGGCCCATTGCCACTTCAGCTTGCTTATTCTGTGAGCTATGTCGACAACTTTGGTTCTCTGCCGGATCACCACTTCTTATGCAAACCAGCTCCATATCCCAGCCAAAATATTTCTCTTATGCAACACTGGGCATAACGTTCATCTAGCCGTCGCAAACATTACGGCGTCCATCAGAACCGTATAAAGTCATCGACTCTCATCGCTAAAAAGAA
Organism: Apamea sordens; assembly: GCA_945859715.1. Taxonomy (NCBI): domain Eukaryota; kingdom Metazoa; phylum Arthropoda; class Insecta; order Lepidoptera; family Noctuidae; genus Apamea; species Apamea sordens. Next base: position 7,988,115 of record OX244014.1, read on the forward strand.
CTGGGGGTCTACTCCGAAGTATGAATGTTCGGCCGTTTCCTGCTACGAAGTTACTATTTGGTTCGGTCGGTTCCGATCCTACACCCCTACACTCTTTCGAATATTGACTATGGTCCCGACCCAACTGAGCCAATCCGAACTTTTTTCGCATTTTTCAATAATATTCGGTTCGGCCATGTGTCGGTCCGATCCGAACATTCGCACTTTGCACTTCGGAGTAGGCCCCCTGACTCCCATTGGCCGATAGTCCAGTTGACGTGATTCTGCGCAAATTGAAGTCTGGCTTGTCGATGAGCTGTGGTCAATTGTGGCCCTGTTGCTGGCTTATGTGGTCTTCAATTCTGCTCACGTAGTCTCCTCCCTATAAACTCAAATCATTTAATTCAACTAAACCAATTACAGGTACTTTTGAATTGTCAAAGGGTCGGTCAGTCAGAAAGATGAAGCTAGTTGCCCATTCCAAAGCGTAGATACCTATGGAGAAGAACGGGCAAGAAACTCCATGGGCACATTTAAATCATAAAATTGTTACAAAATATTTGATTACATCATTCGTGTTGAAATTAACCATGTGAGAACGATGTAGAGATACGTGCACGTTAAAAGCGTCCGTTATAGAAAACCAAAACAATTCAGAAATTAAAAATTAAAATAAGCCGATGCAGCTAAGAGATGACCAGTCCCTATAGTACTGTCACTTATAGCCTCACCCCGATCTTTACGTAAGCTGGAGATCTACGCCAGAAAAGTGTCGATTTCGTAAAGCGGATACCACTACATATAAAGCGGTCATCCCTTTGATTTATCCATAGGCTGATAACCCAGATCCAGATCTTCTTCAATACTGCCCAGTCTCCAGAAACCTTTCGTGAACTCGCCGAACTGCAGAACGGCTAAGATTTAACCTCCTGGCCACTACACGTTGACTTAAACCTTGTTGCAGCAAAGCCGCAACTTGGGCCGCCTCAGTTTCAGTAGTGTCCATTATGTTTAGACAGAATTAGTCAAAACTACAGCGTCAGCAATTAAACTTAACGGTATTCACATAAACTCCCTAGAAAAATCTGTTACTGACTGCAAGAAGGGACGATTTGCTCCGATATTTAACCTTCAAATCAGCACTCAACAGTATTTCTGTATAAAAAATGGTTTATCTTCAAGTGAAATAAGATTTATGACACACAAGACGTAATATCATAATATCGACCCTCAAAATAATAAACAAACATGTGAATTGGCTTATCTGTGAAACTGTCGATCATTATTGAACAAAAAATGGGTGGGTCAATTTTTTGATAATAATAATAATAAATCATTTAATTCAGACAACAGTGATCCATATTTTGTTAGTATTACACACAACTTATATTCTAGTGTTTGTGTTAGTAACATTGATATAGAATTTGATGATTAGTGTATATCGCCTCACTACTTAACCCACCCACCTCTACCACCATTCAGGGTTATCCTCCACACTCTCATCACCCAGATAAAGAGCAAAAACAATATTTATTTTAACATTACGGTATCGATCATCGAGGTCAGAGAAAGTTATCAATACATTTACTGAAGTGTATTGTGTTAATTACAAGTACTTAGTGATAATTATGTTTATCTTCACTTAACAATATAAGGCCAACGAAAACATGGATGAATTAAGTGAGGAATGATTATTTATTATTTTGCCCGCGGCTTCGTTCGAAAGACACGTGGCGCCATCTATTATCATAATAACTTTATTGTTGTTTTTCTCGAGAACAGCAGTGCGATTCTGTAACCATCTCACCGTGAAAAGTTAGGTGAAGTGAGCTTGGAGTGAGCTGTCATTCCAACTAATCTTAGGGATTAACACCATTGACAGCTTACTCTAAGCTCACTTCACCTAACTTTTCACGGTGAGATTTTTACAGAATCGATCGGCAGCACTCGTTTTCGGGATGAAAGGCACGTGACAACGTAGGTATATGCAAAATTTCAGGATGATCGGTTCTGTGGTTTAGGCGTGAAAAGGTAAGAAACGAAACAAACTTACTTTCGCATTTACGTGTGTTACGCGTGGCCCAACATTCTGATCCATAAGAATGATAAGAAGCAATTAGGCACTAAGTGTAATAAATCCTAGACACTTCTAATTGCTTTGAAATGAGAGACAAACTACAGATTTATATGCAGGGCATTCCACTGATTTCTCATTCATCCCGGACTGGCAATGACCCAAATTGACTGTGACATGGCATTATTTATTTTGATAACAGATAAAGTTACAAAAGCGTCATCTGGCCCTGACATACTTAGCAAACGTTTACTTTAATTACTCATCTTTTATATCAGAACGAAATCCATACTATTAATATTATACATAACATCACACCTGTAATTAATTACCGAAGGGTTAAGCAGAGTACCTAAAGTAAGAAATAAAAAGTATTTATTGCGACTCGTATTACAGTGAGATCATAAACTAAACTAAACACAGTCAAAATTAAAAAAATCAAATTATATTAAAAAAAAACAAGTAAAATAAAGAAAAATGAAACAGAAAGTCCTATACGAGGCCAAAAGGCTCAGCTTGATGCTGCGACATTTAAAAAATAAATGTTGCAGCGCTGGTATGGGGTCCGCTATGATGTCACGGGCATTAACAGAAATAAATAAATAATAATAATATCCCTGGACATTTCACACAGCGCCATCTAGTCCCAAGCTAAGCAACCTAATGCTTGTGTTATGGTAACAAGATGGCTGATAAACTACTTATATACATTTTTTTTTTTGTAAATACATATTATAGATAGAAAAACACCCAGACTCGGAACAAATACATGTAGGTCATACATATATTTGTTCCGTGCGGGAATCGAACCCGCGACACGCAGCGCAGCAGTCAATCGCTTAACCACTGCGCCAACCGTGCCGTCAATAGATAATAAAATAGACATAATTAATTATGTAAAATATTAGAACATAAAATAAAATATACATTTTTTGATCGCACGGTTGGCACAGTGGTTAAGCGATTGACTGTTGCGCTGCGTGTCGCGGGTTCGACGTCCGCACGGAACAAATATTTGTATGTCCTACAAGTAGTTGTTCCGGGTCTAGCTGTTTGTGTATGTGAGTTTAAATGTTTGTAAACGCATCCACTATACAGGAGAAATTCCAAATGTGGGGCAACGTTTTTTTTTTTAAAAATACCTCGCCTGTCGGAACCTCATTACTTGTCTATTTATTGAGTGTCAAAGGCACTCTGTGGCATGGTGGCACTGCTGTGACAAGCAAAAAGTCGCACGCACTCTCCGGCGAAAATAAATAAATACATTCAGTACACCCACAATTTCTTCAGCTATGTTTAAGTGCCTTGCCTTACCTGGTGTCTTGCCTTTACTTTCTGTCGCCAAGCATTGCATACGGCAGCTGGTGATATTGCAAACAGAAACTCAAACTGAAAGCATTTATTTTAATTATAAGTAAATAATGAATATATATATAAATAATAAATAAATGATTTTATTTTTAATAATAAAATAAAAAATAAAAATAAAATAAAGTTTATTTGGAACAACTTAAGTTTACAATTTACAAAGGAAACGAAGATAGCCACAAAAGTAAAATACTGTGGCACAGCTATCAACGCCCAACTCAAAATATATGCAAAGTAATTGTTCCAGTATATATATAATATATAAATAATAATATCCCTGGACATTTCACACAGCGCCATCTAGTTCCAAGCTAAGCAACCTAATGCTTGTGTTATGGTTTTGTAAGTAGGTCTGTACAAACACTTTTACACGTCAATCATATTTTTAATAAAAACTAGATGAGGTCGGCGATTCTTAGCTTACTCTTACTCTGAGGAAAGGCCGAAAAAACTCAAGAGGTCACGGTCTCTTTTAAATCAAATCATTTTTTTTTTCAAATCAAATCATTTATTTCAGATAAATATCTATACTTAGGTAAATTTAACACTAGTCGAAAGTACAAAGTAAAATAAAATAAAATCACAAACTTCAAAAAACAAATGAAAAAATTTCAAGTTTGGAGTTCTGGAATTTAAAAGAGATTGGAAATTCATAGACGACTCCGCCTTGTAGTGTAAATGTGGTGCTGTTCCACAAACGATGTGACACTTAATATCGTGTCCTGCGTTTCCTGTCAGCTGCACGTTACAGGAACTGATGGACGCTGGTGATGGCGCCAATCAAGTAGCCGAATTCTGGGCCGAGTCCATTTAGATTGCTATCGACACCCTAAAAAGAAAGAGATGGAGACCTCTGAGTTTGTTTCGGCCTTCTTCTCACATAATCTAGGTCAGATCATGTGAAGACCATGCAGATTGGTGTCTGTCTCTAATGGTCTTTTGAGGAAAGAACTACACAGATGGAGTGGACCAAGTTAAACCAATAACTGGCAGTTATGAATTGTCAAGGAATCGGTCAGTCAAATAGCTGAAGCTAGTGGACCATTCCAAACCGCAGTAGGCTTGAGACTAGAAAGAAAAGAAAGAAAGAAAAGAAAATACAAAATTTTTGCGACAAACATGATGCAGCATAAAAAGAACACAACAAAAAAAAAAACAAGTTCTGGGAAAACATTCGTCACATCCACGCAAAACAACCATCGCTCAGCATAATGCTAAGACCCTATACGAGACAGAGCCCCAGCGCTGGCGTTGTCGTGACGACGTCAACCAGTACAGCATACGATATATAAAAAACAACAATCAAAATCTTTATTCTAATGGGTTATTTATCTTGTTACAGATATTACGAGTACACCAGAAACTGAAGATTAGCTCCTGAGATTACAAAGCGGAGGTAAATATCAAAATAATTACTTTGACACATTCATATATACTCGTACTAAGATCCTCCAATTACAGCTTGTGTATCGTGGGTGTGTAAAGGGCTCATAAAATCAACATCAAAAAGTCATTTATTCAAATTAGGCTAAGAATCAGCACTTTTCGAACGTCAAAATTACAAAAGACAAAAGCGTCCGCCCTTCACCACTTCCTAATGCTATCGCTGGGAAGAAGAAGTAGCGCAACAAACTGTCCAGCAGCACAGCTGTCTGTTCAGTTGGAAAATATATTATCCTGACGTATCTAAGCCATTATGACACCTCAAGTCAAGCCAACCTATTTACCATTCGAGCATCTCTACTAGGAATCTTCCTTTCTTCGAAATAGTGTCGAAGAAGTATAGCATACACACGAGCGACATGCGTTGACGACAGGGGCTACTGCAGCCGTCGATACCCGTCGACGCCCGCCGTCGACAATGTGTCGCTCGTATATTTTTAGTACGGTGCTGTCGTGTGTGTGAATGTCGATGGCTATATGAGTAGGGGAAGACCAAAGAAACGATGGATGGAATGTGTGAATGATGATATGGTTAGAAAGGGGGTGACTGTCGAGATGACGACTGATAGAGAAGTATGGAAGAAAAAGAGATGTTGCGCCGACCCCAAATAAATTGGGATAAGGGCGGGAGAATGATGATGATGATGCTCAAATACAAGGCGTGTTGTTGACGGTTGCAGTTGCCTCTGACGTCAACGTATTTCGTATAGGTATGCCGTATGCACACTAAAAATAAGTAATATACACAGAAAACTAAGTACCCTTATGCCCTTATGTTATGTCCTTATACCGAGGAAAAGCTCGGTATAAGGGTCGTAACAAACTCAATATCTTTTCATCATATAGCCAAAAAACCCCCATCAAGCATTGTCTTAGTCACATCAAAATGTCCTATGTGCCTCTAATTGCCCAGCCATCTTACCTTCAAACGCATTGGATGTACCGGAACAGGCCAACGCTTCTTGGCAGCATAAATAAGTATGGTGGTTGTATACTTGTATAGTTCCCCGGACGAGCACAATCAGCCTATAATGTTCCCACTGGGTGGGACACAGGCCTCCTCTCTTCGATAGGGAGAAGGCCTAGAGCGATAGGCCTTCGCCTACGGCTCGAAATGTACCACGCGGGCCCAGTGCAGGTTGGTAGATGTCGATGTATATTATGTTAAATAGCCTATCGTATTCCTCAAGAATAGAGCTATCAATTGCAAAAATAATTTTTCAAATCAGACTTGTAGGTAGTTCCAGATATTAGCGCGTTCAAACAAACAAAAAAAAACAAAACTATAGCTTTATGTATTAGTATAAACTGTTATAGATAGAAAACGTACAAACTAGACCAGTCTAGCGACTCCCTATTCTAATAAATTCACATCTATTTTGGGGCATGCATTCTTATCAGACCTTACTACAATGCCAGGCAATTATCAGCCGTAAACACATCATAATAGACATGTTATTTTGTAAACAAAGCCACGTGTGATTGCACGCGTAGCTTGTATGATAAGGAACTTAAAGATAGTGAGGGTCCGTGCTTTGGATATCAAGAGGATACTCGTATTATAGAGGTATGAGGAACAGGATGTAAAGTTCACTCATCCTCCATAGAAAAGGGAGGATCCTCCGACCAGACTCGTGTTGTCTGGCGGGCAACTGCCCGATAAATCATGTTGTATATATGCTAGAAGCGCAGTAAACTCTGCTTGCGCGATGCAGGATTTTACGTGACGTCAGTATGACGCGTAGTTTGCATGTAGCGTTGTAGATCCCGCTACAATATTTTAGACCCCTACGTTCTTCAGAGCCGCCAAGTATGGAGGTATGGCATTCTTTTTGCAGTGAATTACTATTCACCTGTCCTTATCACAATTTATTTGGGGTCGGCGCGACATGTCTTTTTGTTCCATACTTTTCTATTAGTCGTTGTCTCGGTAGTCACCCCTTTCTAGCCATATCATCTTTCACAAAGTCTGTCCAAATTTTCTTTGTTAGGGTTCCGTAGCCAAATGGCAACGGAACCCTTATGGATTCGTCATGTCTGTCTGTCTGTCTGTCTGTCCGTCCGTATGTCACAGCCGCTTTTTTCCGAAACTATAAGAGCTATACTGTTGAAACTTGGTAAGTAGATCTATTCTGTGAACCGCATTAAGATTTTCACACAAAAATAGAAAAAAAAACAATAAATTTTGGGGGTCCCCATAATGATATTGAGGTTTCTAATATCATTTTTTTCTAAACTTCCAAAGTGGTAAAATGTGTCCCCCCCCCCCCTGTAACTTCTAAAATAAGAGAATGATAAAACTAAAAAAAATATATGATGTACATTAATAAATCGTAACGTAACGGAACCCTTCATGGGCGAGTCCGACTCGCACTTGGCCGGTTTTTTTTCTCTTACAGCCATCGACATTCATACCTCCTCATTCCTCCGCATCACATGCCCATTTTATGACATCCTATTTTATAGTGAATACCGGTACCATGAATGAAATGAATAATCTAAACTAAGAAACAGAGAAAAGCCTCGAAAACTGTGAAAACAACACCCATGATGAAAAATTAGAAAATTTTGAAAGAAAGAAGAAAGAAAATGCATTTATTTGCGACAAACATGACGCATAAAAAAAGGACATAAACACAAAAAAAACAAGTTGGGGGTAAACATGCGTCACATTCACGCAAAACGGCCATCGCTCAGCATAATGCTAAGACCCTATACGAGACAGAGCCCCAGCGCTTTTCAGCGGCAGCCGGCACTGACACTGATTTTCGCAGCGGCCATCTTGGTTTTTAATTTTGACGTCGCTACCTATAGCGACGTCAAAGGGAAATAACGAAAAAGCTATGCTCCATGCGTTGAGTTTTCATGGTTTCCGAGGGTGCTAAAGCCTACTTTAGTGCCCTCGGAAACCATGAAAACTTACATAGTTTTTTCGTTTCTTGGAGATTTCTACCAGTATCGCAAGATTCGCAAGCCGCGTTAAAAAAAAATTGTTCCGATAAAAAATATCAACATGAAAAATTTGCCAAGATTATATTTGCCAAATCTCTTTCAAAAAGAAAGTAATGTTGACTTATCTTACATTGTGTAACCTCTGTGTGACAGAGAGATAAAACGGTATCTACAAGCCACGCTCTTGCGTTCTTCTCTATTAAATAACTACGTTTGATATATAAGATGAAAATAAATATTTAGTCGTGTCATTTCTCACGTAGACAAATTCGAGGCAGGTTTTTCCTGTCACTAGTGGGAAACAGGTCTCCTCTCTTCGTTAGGGAGATGGCCTGCGGCTCGAAATCTACCACGCGGGCCCAGTTCAGGTTGGTAGATGTCACAAGTTTTCGATTTTGGAACGAAGTTCCTTATCGCGCGTTGCGAAAGGAGGCTAGACGGAAAAAAATTAAGACCAAAAGTTGGAACGAAACTTTTTGCTATAGTTGTAAGCCGTGCGCCGTGCGCGTGTTTCTCTGTCTGTCTCTCTCTCTCACTCCTTTAGAAAGCAAGCCAGTTTTTTTGTCTGTGTTTTTTATTTGTTTATAATAAAAAAAATATTATTATAACTTAAAAAAATAAAATTTTATTACAATTCCTTCACTAATTAATCGAAAGGAACTTCGTTCCATCCGGGTGTCCCTTGACACCTCTCAAGTTTTTTTTGGTTCTAGGACATGCCGGTTTCCTCACGATGTTTTCCTTCGCCGTTTTGATGAACCCACGACCTTAAACTCCCGGGTGCCCGGACATGCTCTACCCTAAATACATGATGTAATAAATAACAATCTCAACACTATCACCTGTTTGTTCAACTATTTATAACTCTGTAACCTCCTGAACTGTTTCCCTGTTGTTCTAGATTGTTGCGCAACAACTGATCGCCGCGTGCGCATATCGTGGCGCTTATTTGTGCCTTTGCGCATGTTTGTACTGTATGAACGAAAGGTTGGGGTCAGATTTGTGAGCTTAAAGGTGGCTCTCTTGATAGGGTTTTGTAAATGCAGGATCTTAATGATTTTTTGTCAGTGGGATGGTAAAGGATAATAGATAATCTTGGCTACGAGATGATGAAGGCTTCTGACATAGTCATCAGCAATCAACTCAGCCTATCACAGTCCACTGCTGCACATAGGTCGCGTCCAGGCTGTGCACAACACACTATCCACCGCATTCTGCATCCAGTCTGTCCCAGCTACCTTTTAAGGTCATCGGTCGATCAAGCTGGTGGGCACACACTACGTTTGCCGCTACATGGTCTCTGCTCCACCAGCCATCGATTCTTCGACAAACATGGCCAGCCCACTACTTTGGACTCGATTAAAACAACAGTTTTCCTGACTTTTCTGTAGTTCCTTTATACTCTGAAACTCGCTTCGAATCCGGCCAGGGTATAATCAGGGAGTCTACTCCGAAGTAGTGTCGGCCGAATGTTCAGCCATTTCCTGCTACGAAGTTACAATTTGGTTCGGTCGGTTCCGATCCTACACTCCTATCGAATATTGAATAAGGTCCCGACCCAACTGAGCCGATCCGAACCTTTTTTCGCATTTTTCAATAATATTCAGTTCGGCCATGTGTCGGTCCGATCCGAACATTTGCACTTTGCACTTCGGAGTAGGCCCCCTGGGTTGTGTCTCTAAATTTGCTAACATTGCCATCACTATACATCGATATAAAACATCTTTATGTATACTAATTATCCATGTTTACAAATGAGTAAATGATTTGATTTGATTTAGAGGTCAGATACGCAGTCGCTCCATCTAAAAGACTGATACTCAACTGCATCCTGTTAGATTGGAAGCCGACCCCAACTTATGAGAAGGCTAGGTAGATAATGATGTAGGTACTGAGTCATCGATCACTAATTATTAGTGATCGATGTACTGAGTCTATCTTAGACATAACTGACATCGGTGAAGGAAAACATCGTGAGGAAACCGGCATGTCCTAGAACCAAAAAATTAGATGACATATGACACCTATCAACCCGCACTGGGCTCGCGTGGTGGATTACGGAAAACTCCCTCTCTCAGAGAGGAGGCCTGTCTCCCACCAGTGGGAACCCTATAGGCTGTTTATGCAGACACACGCACTTGCCAGGCATCGGGGTAAACCCCCAAGCATCCCGCGATGTATCGCATGTAATTGTCCTGAAGCTGCTTTCAGACTACGCTATACTATGGTGCCATAAAGTATAGCAAAGAAGGACCTAATGCTATACTATTGGCGTTCACATTACGCGATATTATTGCAAGCATTTATAGCCACCGTGCCGCTCCTTTCGCTTGCGGGATGGCCGGGGTTAAGGGAGGAGGAAGAGGGCGGCGCGTGATATAGCACAGCATGAATTCAGCGCATCGCACTAATTTATAGCGTATAGTAAGCCAATAATATATAGTACAGTACAGTGTGAACGTGTCCATAAAAATGTATGGTGCGCGATATTGTTGTGCTATGAGCTATATAATATTATATTGTTACGAGCTTGGGGTTCGTGACAATAAAAAATGCCGATAAAAATTACCAAAAGTTACACTTTAATTAACAACACTACTAACAACTCAAACACACTACTTATAAAACACAATCGCTCTTAAGTCGCACTTGAAGATCGCTTTCGATGTATTCGCTTCTATAGCAGAACCAAGTCTGATTGGTCGCGGCTAGTCCCGGCCTTATACATATAGTGCCGCAGATAGTTCCAGAACATTCTATTGTAGAAACATCTAGAATGTTCGAGTACATACCGGCCCCGACTGACCAGATGTCGATAGTTCTAGTAAGTTCTAGCATCGACATCTCTACTCGATAATAGATGGCGCCAGTGACTCTATTAGTTCGGCAATTCCACAATAGATGGTGCCTCTATGGAGCATGTTACATTTGTCAATATTATCACGGTCCTAATATCGCGATATCGCAAGTATTGAGCACGATACCGTGATACGGCCTATTATACGATCAATATTACCACGGTATCGTGATATTATTGACAATGTAACATGCCCCAATCAGTTCCGCCACTCGAAACCAGGTGGCGCTAGTGGTAACTAATGTCACCATGTATCAGGCATTAATTGTGGCGCGTAACAATATTATAGCGTAGTCTGAAAGCAGCTTTACAGTCACACGTTGAATTAGCGTGTGTATCTAATATGACAAATCATTCTGATTTCCAATGCTTAGGCGATTAGATTAGGAGCTTGTTAGATAACACATGTAATAGTGAAATCATACGGGCACGAATTGGAACTTTTTCTTTATTTCTTTCTTCATAGTATTATTATAAAGGCGAAAGTTTGTGAGTGAGTGTGTGTGTGTGTTTGTATGTTTGTTACTTCTTCACGCTCAAACAGCTGGAACAATTTTGATGAAATTTGTTATGGACGTAGCTGACACACGGGATTTACACATAGGCTAGTTTTTATCCCGATATTCCCACGGGATCGAAACTTATGCGGGTGAAACTGAGGGGCGCAGCTAGTCACTTAAACACAGATTAGGGCGCGCCGCAACGGAACGCATTGTTAAAATCGTACTTTTGTCCCAATCAACAATAAGTCTACCACATTTAATGCAAATAAACGATTTTGATTTGATTATTTGAATACTTAAACCTTAAATTCTCACTATAAATTACTTTAAAGATGTTTTCCATTTGTCAATTGGGATTAATTTTATAACCCCATTGTAGTCAATGATTTTTCAATTCTATCTAATCTAACTACCTCCCTGGGCCCGCGTGGTAGATTACAGCCCACCCGTCTCTCGAAGAGATGATTATGGTGTTACTAATTACCTTAAGTGAGTAATTGCATAAGAATTTAACCTGAGCAGAGTTTCAATTCAATTCAACGAATCTTTATTGCATCTATAATCCTACGAATATTATAAACGTGAAAGTTAGTATGAATGGATGGATGGATGTTTGTAACTCTTTCACGCAAAAACTACTGAACGGATTTTGATGAAATTTGGCGCACATATGGTTTATAACCAGGATTAACATATAGGATACTTTTTATCCCCATATTCCCACGGGATCGAAACTTATGCGAGCGAAACCACGGTGCACAGCTAGAATACACATACAGGAGGTAAGTATAATTCAATAGACTCAATTAAGGACCCTGCCTTGTCCGGAAATTTTGTCTAATTGCTTAAGAATTTAACCAGAAAACGGTTTATTTACACTTCCATCACATACGTTTTGAACAGACTATAATACGCACCCTGTCACACATTATGTGTTATCTCTTATCACTTACAGCGGCTAAGTTTAACTGCTTACAACAAATGCACGTATTATTAATTAATCTTTGACTTTTACAGTCTAATCTTGGACACAAGTCAACAACAAGTCTGTTATCAAGATGTTATAAAGGTCTGCAGTTAATGCAATTGTCAGATTAACTAATTGGTGTTTATGCATTGCTTTATGGTACGGTACCTACGACTGGCTGCGCCCCGCAGTAACTAATAATAATTAATAGTAATTTTTTTTCAAAATGTGTTTTTTGATCAATTGATAGTTTATCTAATGATATAATATCATTGCTAATGGTCAAATAATTAACTATTAGTTAAAACAATAACCATTAGATATACTAAAAATGTATCAAAATTTTTACCATTATTTATCATTTTTAACTATTGGTTTTAGCTATATGACCTCCACAACCCAGTTACTGGGTAATACGAAACCCCTTGATAAGACTGGTTGTCAGACTTTCGGGCTTCTGACGATCCGTAACGACTGTCAAAGATCCACAAATGACAGCCGGGATCAACCATTAGCTTAACGTGCTCCATGCGCTCCCTCAACATTATGTAATGTGTAATGTTGAGGGGTCCGTGGCTAAATAATAACAGCCGCACAGGTCGATCGGTCAGGTTAAGCTACGCTTGCCACGGTTGGTCTGTGGATGGGTGACCATCTTTACATACCGAGACCCCTCCGTGCGTCGGAAAGCACGTTAAGCCGTTGGTCCCGGCTGTCATTCGTGGATCTTTGACAGTCGTTACGGGTAGTCAGAAGCCCGAAAGTCTGACAACCAGTCTTACCAAGGGGTATCGTATTACGCAGTAACTGGGTTGTGGAGGTCAGATAGGCAGTCGCTCCATGTAAAATACTGGTATTCAGCTGCATCCGGTTAGACTGGAAGCCGACCGACCCCAACATAGTTGGGAAAAGGCTAGAAAGGCAGATGATGATGAGGCCGTTATTAAGAAATTCTCAATAGAAAACCGACAGTGACAGAAGGGGAGGCACAGTGGCAACTTACAAGTGGTAGGTCGTAGGTTCGAACCCAGACAGGCGCTTTACTTTGTGTAAATTATTTCATCACCATTGCTCTCAAAACGGTGAAGGAAAACATCATGAGGAAACCGAAAAACTGTCTGCGAACCAAAAATTCGAAGATGTGACATCTACCAACCCGCACTGGGCCAGCGTGGATTACGGCCCATTTCCTCTCACAGATAGGAGGCCTGTGTCCTAGCAGTGGGAACGTTATAGGCTGATTATGTATGCTTTGCCCGACCCGGGAATCGAACCCAATCCCCGCCCTCAGAAGTCGCGCTTGCGACCACGAGACCTAGGCAGTTATTGGAACGAAGTTTTGGAACGAAGTTCCTTATCGCGCGTTGCGAAAGGGGGCTAGACGGAAAAAATTAAGACCAAAAGTTGGAACGACACTTTTTGCTATAGTTGTAAGCCGTGCGGCGTGCGCGTGTTTCTCTATCTGTCTCTCTCTCTCTCTTATAGAAAGCAAGCCAGTTATACTTCGTTCCATCCGGGTGTCCCTTGAAAAGTCACTGACGTTATTATATCAATGACTGCACTATTTCGCTGAAATTTCGTGCTCACAATACTTACCAGTAATCTGAAGTTATGTCATGGTTTATCGCTTCAACGGAATCGTTTCTTACTGTAATTACTAGTTATTATGTTTTTTTTTTTAATTGCAATCGGTGTTAATTTTAGAAAGTGCTTTGGTGAAACATGCCTGTGTAATAACTTAATAAGAATCGACAAACTATTGCGATTATCTCTAATAAAGAAATTTGGATTTGGATAAGGAGGGGGGGGGGGGGGGGGGCTATCTGTTGTCCTATCGCAGGCGTGCTGGAAGAGATTTCTTATGAAATAAGCATCACGTCTGTACCTTTTTTTTCTGTTCTGTTTTTTCTTGTCTGTTTATAAATGGTAAAATAAATCATCATCTGCCTAGCCTTTTCCCAACTATGTTGGGGTCGGATTCCAGTCTAACCGGATGCAGCTGAATATCAGTATTTTACGTGAAGCGACTGCCTATCTGACCTCCACAACCCAGTTACTGGGTAATACGATACCCCTTGGTAAGACTGGTTGTCAGACTTTCGGGCTTCTGACTACCCGTAACGACTGTCAAAGATCCACGAATGACAGCCGGGACCAACGGCTTAACGTGCTTTCCGAGGCACGGAGGGGTCTCAGTATGTAATGATGGTCACCCATCCACAGACCAACCGCGGCAAGCGTAGCTTAACCTGACCGATCGACCTGTGCGGCTGTAAATAAATTAAAAAATTGGTCCATTAGCAACACGTTTTCCTAATCATAGACTAACCTCATAGAGCAACACGATCCGCCCGTGGCCCGTGCGTGCTCTATGGACTAACCTTAATTTTCGCTTCACAACAGTCTGATAAAAATTAAGCCTCTGGCAACAGATTTCCCTAATCATAGACAATAAAAACAACTATTATCATAAAATAGAATAATTATTTTAAATTAAAAATAAAAAGCCTTGACATTCGAATTTTACATGTGTAATCCTGATAACGAGTCCGTTCACCTCTTTTATCATATCACGTAGTTATTTGAATTTTCAAATTTTGATAGTGGCATATTTATATGTTCCATACGTAGTTGATGTGTATATTGTGGATGAAATTTAAAAACATACTTTATCACTGAGTTGTTGAATGTTTATGGTTGCAAACTCATAATATTGATAATCCTATCTTACTAATATTATAAACGTGAAAGTTTGTATGGATGGATGGATGGATGGACAAATGGATGGATGTTTGTTACTCTTTCACGCAAAACCTACTATAATAATAAATCGTTTATTTATAAAAAGGTAACACATTTTACATTGATTACCTTAACAATAAAAAATAGCGCACAGTTGCTAATTTGCCTGAACTAGGTTGAACCTGTGCTTCAGGCTAAGAAGTGCATACATATTTAATATAATAAATTAGCAATGCGTATAACGTAAAAACTAAATTAAAACTTAGGCAAATAAAAGTAAAATAGCGTGTTAGCAGTTTTATTTGCAGACAATAAGTAGATCTTCTGTCTGTGCATAATTGTTGGTTAGTAAATAATTAAGTATATTTTTTTTACAGCTATAGTAATTTAGTTTATACATACTTAGTTTTCTATATAATCTATTGTAGAGGAATGGACCTAAGAATGTTATAAATCTATACTGAACGGATTTGGATTAAATTTGGCACACAGATGGTTTATAACCAGGATTAACATTTAGGATATTTTTTATCCCGATATTCCCACGGGATCGAAACTTATGCGGGTGAAACCGCGGGGCGCAACTAGTGTAAAATATATCAGCTAGCTATGTAAAAAATCAACCGACTTCCAAAAAAGACTACAAAGTGAAAAATAACTTTAATTTCGGAAGTCGGTGTCGTTGTGTTCGCATTTTCGTGGTTTTCGAAATTATAGTTATCCTTAGCGTAGCGTATACTTAGTCGCTTAGTTTTTGAAGTGTAAACTTCTTTAGCGGTGTTGTGCACTTTTTTTGTGATGGGTAAAAAATGTTAAACTCGCGTCAGGACACGTGACTTGATCGAAAATTCGTAAGACGAAGGGAGAGTAGACTCCAAATTATCAAAAATGCACAACGTTAATATTCAAGTTTTCACTTCTGCCGGCACTCCCGGAGTGCAACCCGTTTTTTTAAGTTTGTTTGACATGACATGCCCTGTTAAGCAGACGACAACCTCATACGTTGAACTGCGAGACGCCATTACCAAAAAAAAAAAAAAATCCCCCCTCTGTATCTACTCCAAATATAGCACGCACTCTACAAAGACGATTTAAATTAATTAAAGTACATCATCATCTGCCTAGCCTTTTCCCAACTATGTTGGGGTCGGCTTCCAGTCTAACCGGATGCAGCTGAATACCAGTATTTTACATGGAGCGACTGCCTATCTGACCTCCACAACCCAGTTACTGGATAATACGATACCCCTTAGTAAGACTGGTTGTCAGACTTTCGGGCTTCTGACGACCCGTAACGACTGTCAAAGATCCACGAATGACAGCCGGGACCAACGGCTTAACTTGCTTTCCGAGGCACGGAGGGGTCTCGGTATGTAAAGATGGTCACCCATCCACAGACCAACCACGGCAAGCGTAGCTTAACCTGACCGATCGACCTGTGCGGCTGTTATTATTTAGCCACGGGCCCAAGTACATAATGTTATGAATAAATTCAGCTGTCGTGTAAATATCAGGGGCAAACGGAAGTACGGAAGTATGACTGCGGATCTAACCTTATAAAACCGGCCTGACTACTTGGTTTAGTTGAGTTCGTGAGCCGCGTAACAAATAATTTATATCGTCTTTCTTAACAGGAAATGTTTAAATGGTCGTCTGATTAATATGAAGTAGGTAGGTATATCTAGGACAATGGTTACGGATATTCAGAAGCCTGGGGCTGCAGTCTCGACCTTCATAGCGATCGCTTTACGACCGAATTCGGTCGCAAAGTCCATTGACAGGTGTAATGATAATACAGGCGGGATGACACCTCAAAATTTTCCGTGTTTTTATGTAATTTTAATACTTTGAAAAATCATTGAGTTTCAAAAATTCGCAATGAATGTGCGCAATATGGAAGGAGTTGATGGGGCTATGGGGAAATGCTGCACTTGCACGCTGCGTGAGCGTGCCCGAACCATCGCCACTCGTTCGATGTCCACCGCGCACAGGATGGATTGAAAGCAGCACATAAAGTGATTTTTTGCTCCATTGCTGTAATTGCCGTATGGCGTTCCAGTGTGAGGATAAATAAATAAATAATAAATGTATGGAGTGACAGGACTTTGCGACCGAATTAGGTCGTAAAGCGATTGCTATGAATGTCGAGACTGCAGCCCCTGAACGTCTAAAAACTGACAATTAAGGCCCAAAAGCTTGCACATGTATAGTATGGTAGTCGCTCTACGCCGCATGGCTCTAGCCGTGAGGCACACTTTCCTGCTAATTTCTTACATCGGACTTATAACACTTTCTATTTGATTTTCATTTGTTGTTATCAGAAGGCCAATTCTCGTAATTTAAAACGGTCAAAATCTAGTCGCAGTCTCATCTCGGCGACAAACAAATGTCAAAATGTAGGGAACTGGGAAATTAGAGAAATTTTTGACAGATTGAGACTGAGATCAGAAGGCCAATTCTCGTAATTGAAAACGTTCAAAATCTAGTCGCAGTCTCATCTCGGCGACAAAAAAATGTCAAAAACTTGTCAAAATGTAGGGAAATTAGAAGTTTTTTTGACAGATTGAGACTGAGATCAGACTTTGAACGTTCTTAAAATTACGAGAATTGCCCCTCAGACTGTGAACGTTCTTAAACTTACGAGAATTGCCCCTCTGACAGATACATACATCAGAAAAAAAATGTATTGTGTGACTTTTAGTCAGTGCTAAATAAATGTACTTTCTTTCTTTTCTTTATGTAAAATCAATTGATCAATAGTTGTTGTTGTTGTAGAAGTAGTTGTAGCCGAGACCGATCTCGGCTGAGTGTGGGACAGGATGGGTGTGGTGCAGCCTGGGAGAGGCCTATGCTTTTCCCAGGCGGCGCTACAACATTCTGTCCACTGTTGGACGTAGACGTAGGTCCAGCAGTAGACTGGGATAGGGTGAATGTTTGTGTGGGGACAGGATATTGTGAGCGTCTCCCAGGCTGCGCCATAACTAGTCAGACTACCCGTAACGACTGTCAAAGATCTACGAATGACAGCCGGGACCAAGCACGTTGTCATCTCGGCATGTAATGTATAGTCAGGGTTTTTTTTCTTGCGGATGGGAAATCATCAAATGACCCCTCCCGCTCTGGGTGGAGCGGAAGGGAGTGTCAGACTCTTACTGACTAAAACCCACCCGTGTTCCTTCCTTAGCCCTTTATGTTCCAGGGCAGCGGTAACCCTTTCGGACGATCCCGCTACCCATGTATAGTCAGGGTTGGGCAGTATTTGAATTACTTGTAATTAAAATACGTAATTGAAATACAAATACGTATTTGGTATTTGTATTACAATTACTTTTTTAAAATGTAATTTGTAATTCGTATTTCAAATACCTGACGGCGAAGTATTTTGTAATTAGTATTTCAAATACTTGAGGCTTCAAAATACATTTTAACATTAAAATACATTAATTTAACCTTCATTTAGCGATTGTGAGTGTGAGTGCGAGACAAGAGTGCAATGATGGTAAAGCAGCTATTAGAGTTGACAACACTAGAACTGTTATGTACACTGTACGCTATGACTGTACGTCAAAATTGGCCAGCAAAACGCAAAAAAATGTACGTCGAATTGTCAATGTAAAGCCAAGATGTCAAGTAATATGTAATTTGTATTTTGTATTTCAATTAAAAATAGCTAAAATACTGTATTTTATATTTCAAATAACTTACTTAAAGATATTTTGTATTTTAATTACTTGCGATACTGTATTTTGTCATTTGTATTTCAATTAAAAGTAAAAAAAGTAAAGTAAAAATTCATTTATTTTCCACACTAATCAAAACACAGTACTGACTTAGAATAGATGGAGTGGACTGGAGCCTAAACTAGGGCTGCCCTGTATTTCAGGACACCAGGTCTTCCTCCCGCGGCAAGTGAGTAAAACAAAGCATATGTTTTGCCCAGCCCTGTGTATAGTCACCTATCCGCGAACCGGCCGCGGCAAATATCTACACGTGTCGCCGTTATCATTTAAGCCACTAGTCTCATTAAACAATCGAATCTCGCCAAGAACTCGTAGTAAAACAACTATCACGGAATAATCCCAACCAAATCCTATCCTTCTAATGTTATAAACGTGAAAATTTGTATGGATGTATGGATGGATGTTTGTTACTCTTTCACGCAAAAACTACTAAACGGATTTGGATAAAATGCACACAGATAGTTTATAATCAGGATTAACATATGGGATAGGTACTTTTTATCCCGATATTCCCACGGGATCGAAACTTATGCGAGTGAAACCGCGGGGCGCTGCTAGTATTTGACAAGGGGCTTAGGTTCCTAATATCATTCGGTTACCACGTCTCAGCCTGTCCTTATCACCACGACAACAACACGTGACAAGCCAGACACTCGTATCTTATCAGCGGACGGGGAACATGCGATTTGGCAGACATTTTTTGTTTTATCATCTGTGCTGTTAAGGAAAGAAAAAAAAAAAACAACCGACTTCCAAAAACGACACTACAAAGTGAAAAATAACTTTAATTTCGGAAGTCGGTGGCAAACAACGAAAATTCGAACCCAACGAAAAGAATTCGACTTCCGAAATTAAAGTTATTTTTCACTTTGTAGTGTTGATTTTGGAAGTCGGTTGTTTTTTTTTTTTGCAAAAAAGTTTTTATTTTTCACTTTTAAGTTGTAATTTTTACCAGTAATTTTGGTTTAAAAACTAAACTACTGAACCGTTTTTAATGAAATTTCTATGGGACCACTTCAGAAGTATCTCCTTTCGAACAAAAAAAGAATTTTGAAGATCGGTCTACAATTAGCGGAGTAATCGCGTAAAAAACACACAAAAAAAAAAAAAAAAACATACCGTCGAATTGAGAACCTCATCCTTTTTTGAAGTCGGTTAAAAAGGTGACTTCGTCCGCGTGTAAGTTCTTGTTCCTCCACCTCGTAGCATAGCATCGCCTGCCCGTGCTAGTCCTTCGTTTATACTCTGCGTTGTTTCTTTTTGTTTTTGCCCGGCTTCTAAGGTCCCCAGCGTGATTTTAAGTAGCCTAAAGCCTTCCTCAAGAATTGGGCTATCAATTTCTTTTTTCTCTTTATTAACAAGAACTAAAGTTCTTAGTAATGGACTACAATCTAGCCTCATCATCATCTGCCTAGCCTTTTCCCAACTATGTTGGGGTCGGCTTCCAGTCTAACCGGATGCAGCAGAATACCAGTATTTTTCATGGAGCGACTGCCTATCTGACCTCCACAACCCAGTTACTGGGTAATACGATACCTCTTGGTAAGACTGGTTGTCAGACTTTCGGGCTTCTGACTACCCGTAACGACTGTCAAATATCCACGAATGACAGCCGGGACCAACGGCTTAACGTGCTTTCCGAGGCACGGAGGGGTCTCGGTATGTAAAGATGGTCACCCATCCACCGACCAACCGTGGCAAGCGTAGCTTAACCTGACCGATCGACCTGTGCGGCTGTTATTATTTAGCCACGGGCCCCTCTAGCCTAGCCTAACAGACTAATAAGCAATTTAACTCTAACTTAATATTTTACGAGATAGATTATGTTATAACTAAGAATAGTGTCAATTTGCACTTTTACACAGTTTCGTAGCACTTTCTTAGGGTCTAACAATTGATAAAACACTTGGTTCATGTGTTACATGTATAACACCATTAGCACCGCACTATTATTCATTCACTATATATGTAAATACTACACTAACTCAAATGGTTTAGTTCTCTTTAGCCTGCGCACTAAGTCCGTGTTGTCTAGCGGCTGAATTGCCTCGACATTCACATGTCGGTGAAGTCTGTGTTCGTGGGCTTCAGCAAATTTTTGAATGATGGGCTATCAAATTATTAATTTATCCCATGTGTTATTCTGATGTATAAGCTATAGGTATATTATACCGTAAGTTTCATCAAAATCCGTTTAGTAGTTTTTGCTTAAAGGGTAACAAATATCCATCCATCCTCACAAACTCTCGCGTTTTATAATATTAGTAGTTTTTAATGTCTGAATTTAATACTATGCAGGAGACGAGTTACTTTTATCACTCGTGTGGTCTGGGGTTATCAAAAATTAAATTGAGCTGTTTGAACTTTTTAGTTTTTAGGAGCGCTAAATAATAAAAGCCGCACGTGTCGATCTTTTTGAGGTTAAGCAACGCTTGCCGAGGTCGGTCCGTGGATGGGTGGCCATCCATTAAATACCGAGACCCCTACGTGCCTCTGAAATTCGAAGATCTTTGACAGTCGTTCCTGGCAGTCAGAAGCTCGAACGTCTGACGACCAGTCTTACCAAGGGGTATCGTGTAAAATCGTGTAACCCAGTAACTGAGTTGTGGTGGTCAGATAGGCAGTCGCTCCTTGTAAAATACTGGTATTCAGCCGCATTCGGTTAGATTGGAGAATGACTCCAACATTGTTAGGAAATGGCTAGGCAGAATGACAGGCGGGACCAACGGAACAGCTTTACGTGCTTTACGAGGCACGGAGGGGTCTTGTTATGTAATGGATTGTCACCCATCCACGAACCGACCGCGGCAAGCGTAGCTTCACCTTCGATTGGACCGTGCGGCTGTTATCATATAGCCACGAAGCCGTTTTGTATGCAGCATTATCCGTAATAATATACTTATCATTGCTTTTTCGGGAAGAAAAAGAAAGAACATACATTTATTTAACACAAATTAAAGGACACACAAAACAATACACACACAGCACACAGCAGTACAGCAACAGTGCAGTACAGTAGTTATTGTAAAGTGAGTTATGAAATAACACATTGCACCCCCGGTGCGACACTGTCACTTATGCAAAAATGTAGTTTTTCAGGAGAAGCGTTTAAAACTTTGACACCTCACCAAAACAAACGAAAACGGCAATGAAACTCACGCCCTCATACGGAAACTATGCGTACTACAAAAGTAACGTTATCGCACCAAGTAAAGGGGTACTTTAGGATCATTTTTAGATATTTATCTCATTTTTGCATTTTTTGCAAAAGTGAGTGTCGCACCCCGGTGCCCTGAGACCCTAGTCTGACGTCATTTTTAGGGTTCTGTACCTCGATAGGAAAAAACGGAGCCCTTATAGGATCACTTTGTTGTCCGTCCGTCTGTCTGTCTGTCTATAATCAGGTCTACTGACCCTTGGAGCTGTGAGAAAATCAAACTTCTAAGCCAACTCAATCAAAAGACACAGCCGATTATGCAGCAAATTTCCGCAAATTTTCGACACTCGCAAGGGAATCAAAACCTACAGGGTACTTCCCGTGAACTCAGAATCTTGAAATTTGGTACGAAGCAACGTCTTATAGCACAGATAAAGGAAAAATTTCGAAAACCGTTAATTTGTAGTTAAATACCTACAAATCAAAATCAAAAGTCATTTATTCAAATTAGGCTGAGAGTCAGCACTTTTCGAACGTCAAAATTACAAAAGACAGTCCCCCAAAAACGCCCGCCCTTCACCACTTCCTAGTGCTATCGCTGGGAAGAAGAAGTGGCGCAACAAACTTCCCAGGCAAATTCGTACGGAACCCTCGGTGCGCGAGTCCGACTCGCACTTGACCGGTTTTTTATGATGATAATGGACGTCCTAACGTCCATTATCATCGATAAGTTTGTCGTCAAAATACGTGTGCGGAAACGTATCTAATATACGTCATTTTGACGTGTTATGTGTTGTAGATACTTAGTGTGACGTAGAAAGACATAACTGACTCAACGTCATCATCTCGACAACACGGTTAGCGCAGTGGCTGAGCGATCGGACTGCTGCGCTGCGTGTCGCGGGTTCGATTCCCGCACAGAACTAATATTTGTAAGTCCTACATGTATTTGTTCCGAGTCTGGGTGTTTTTCTATCTATAATATGTATGTATTTACAAAAAAAAAATGTATATAAGTAGTTTATCAGCCATCTTGTTACCATAACACAAGCATTAGGTTGCTTAGCTTGGGACTAGATGGCGCTGTGTAAAATGTCCAGGGATATTATTACTATCCAGGGATATTATTATCTGCCAAGCCATTTCCCAACTACATATGTATGTCAGGCTCGGCTTCCAGTCTATCCGGAAGCAGCTGAATACCAGTATTTTAAATGGAGCGTCGGTTTTTACAAGAAAACACTGAACAACACGGCATTCTTATATTTTTTCACGGAAAGCGCACTAGTTCGCGGAGACGGCCATTTGCCTAGACATGGTCAGTTTGAACATGCCGCGACGACACAGACACGCCCCCTTGCCACTTCTCCTGTTTTTTTTTTCATTTCTATGATCCTGCGTCTGATCTCTCCCCGGTCGTGTCGGATTGTCGTCCCATCGGACTATGAGAGTAAAGGAACAGAGAGTGCACCTGTGTCTGCACACACTTCATCATCATCTGCCTAGCCTTTTCCCAACTATGTTGGGGTCGGCTTCCAGTCTAACCGGATGCAGCTGAATACCAGTATTTTACATGGAGCGACTGCCTATCTGACCTCCACAACCCAGTTACTGGGTAATACGATACCCCTTGGTAAGACTGGTTGTCAGACTTTCGGGCTTCTGACTACCCGTAACGACTGTCAAAGATCCACGAATGACAGTCCGGACCAACGGCTTAACGTGCTTTCCGAGGCACGGAGGGAGGCACGGAGTGTCTGCACACACTTGTGCACTATAATATCTTCTGCGTCCCTGGCTTATCTCCGTTGAGATTGGCCACCGTGAGCGAAATCGGTCGGGAAGCTATCATTGCAATTCTTCATAGAAAACAGTCGAAAACTTTCCACCCGGCCGACCAATATCTCTAAGGGCCACCGCACACTAGAGACACGACAGTTTTTAGACAATCTTGTTCCACATAGACAAGTCAGCTTTAAGATTAAAGAGAAACAGTTGTGTCTACCACACGGCGCATACCTAGACGAAACTGTTTTGTCTACGACGACGCAACGCATACAAATGTATGCATAAATTCCACCTCGTCAATTAATTTTTCAACGAATTCTTCGTCTGTAAACATGCTGGGACGTGTTTACGCTCTATCATCAGACTAAGGGGCCGTCTCCACGAGCGAGAGAATCGCGGCGATGTTATCGTCGTGCCATCCAATCCTCGCCGCGATGATATCGCCGTGTGGAGACATGTTCTAAGAGAGTGTATAGAAATACGTGGCACGACGATAATATCGCCGCGATTCTCTCGCTCGTGGAGACGGCCCCTAAGGTACATCGCTAACATTGCTAGACGGTTTTGTCGTTGATGTGCGCGCTCGCATACACTTCAAAGGGAAGCCGACAGTCGTTAGTCAGACTTGTCGCCGTGCAGTTGTTGTACCTATGCATTAGACAGCTTTGACTATGAGACGTTTTGTTTCAAATGTGCGCATTTAGTACTTTTTATTGTAATCATAGTCTGTCTTGAGACTGTCGTGACTAAAGTCTGCTCTCAGCCTAAGAAAAAGAAGCGATTATTATTTAGTTCCAACCGAATGTTTTCGTTAGCGACATGATAAGGGTAACTACTCGAAAACAACGTAATCAGCGTTTCTGACAATACTGTGAAGGATTAGCTGTTATCGCTTCTAAATCGTTTTACATACCGAGACCCCTCCGTGTCTCGGAAAGCAAGTTAAGCCGTTGGTCCCGGCTGTCATTCGTGGATCTTTGACAGTCGTTACGGGTAGTCAGAAGCCCGAAAGTCTGAAAACCAGTCTTACCACGGGGTATCGTATTACCCAGTAACTGGGTTGTGGAGGTCAGATAGGCAGTCGCTCCATGTAAAATACTGGTATTCAGCTGCATCCGGTTAGACTGAAGCCGACCCCAACATAGTTGGGAAAAGGCTAGGCAGATGATGACATAACAATAGTGTGCAAGTCGGCTAGGTGGAGCGACGATCTTCGCAGGATGGCTGGTAGCAGCTGGATGAGAGTTGCCGAAAATCGAGTTGAATGGCGTGCAATACGAGATGATGTGACTATTTTACGCTAAACTATGCGATTGGCTGTCGCAGGACTCTCTTCAAGGCGAGAGTGAATAGGCTTCTTCTGGGCAAGCTCGTTCCACCGTAGATCTCATCCCTGCCTCTGGGCTGGATTGAGGTCAAGAGTGAGCCCATTGTCAATAAAAAAAATAAAAAAATAGTTATGGGCACTTGTTATTTTTAATTTTTGTGCAGCAATATTATGAGAATGACGCCGATTACATTGTTCACAAACTAAACTAAATTTAAGTTAAGTGCATCTTTTTCTTTCTATTTCATTAAGAAAAGGACAGAAGATATACGTATATTAGTTTAGTCCTGCTGTCAAAATCTTGAGCATTAGGTATGCGACGAAAAAAAGAAAATTTTTTCGGCTCGTTTTCCGATTGTTTTATTTTTATGAAATATTTTTGAATAAGTCTTTTTTTCTTTGAACATTTGACAATACACGCAATTTTTTTCAAAATTTTTTCTTTTTCTTTCTCAATTTTTTTTTTTTTTAATGTACGAATACGCCTAACTGTGCGATAAAAAAATACTGAGCATTTGACGGTGTCCACCTTTGAGAAAAACCTTAACAACTGTGTCAACAAATCACGTAAACAATAACATTTGTCACTGAAAATCTCCCATGGGTATGCTTACTAATGCCAAAAAAAAACTGCCTTTCCACACATACATATTATTTGGCAGCCTGTATAGTCGTATTTTATGAAGACGTAACATTATTCGAATTACTCGGCACGAGGCATTCCTTGCAGCTGCCAAAAACATTACTAACTCATTAAAAAACTATGAACGGAAGAAAGTATAGCTTACTCTAAAAGGGTGTGTCCCTTTTTTCAGTCTGAAAGAAACGGTTGTCATGTAAGACGAGAAAAAAGCGGGGCAGAGTCGCTGACTTTTCTCGAGGCGTGGCGTGGCTCGTCACCAATATAGCGTCATACGTAATGTTATTGGAACGAAGTTCCTTATCGCGCGTTGCGAGAGGAGGCTAGATGGAAAAAATTAAGACCAAAAGTTGGAACGACACTTTTTGCTATAGTTGTAAGCCGTGCGGCGTGCGCGTGTTTCTCTGTCTGTCTCTCTCTCTGTCTTTGAACTTCGTTCCATCTGGGTGTCCCTTGACACCTCTCAAGTTTTTTTTCTCTCTTATCAAGCTATACGAGTATCAGTCATCTGCCTGCCTTTTCCCAACTATGTTGGGGTCAGCTTCCAGTGTGACCGGATGCAGCTAAATACCAGTATACGAGTATACAGGATTTATCTTCAAAGACCAGCCACATTTAATTGACCATCAAACTGAACAACTTTCTCCATGGGACCAAAAAATACCGTAATCGCAAAAAAAAAAAATATTATTCCCAACACAACCAGCATTATACCAACTATACAATACTAGTATTATCAACTGTCCCATAGAAAACTTCAATAACTACACCAACTCGACCTAAAGAAAGAAAGAAAGAAAGAAAAAGTATTTATTGCGACTCGTACAGGATCATAAAACTGAACTAAACAGAGTTAAAAATAAAAAATAAAACAAATTAACGTTTTTTCGAATATTGACTATGGTCCCGACCCAACTGCGCCGATCCGAACTTTTTTCGCATTTTTCAATAATATTCGATTCTGCCATGTGTCGGTCCGATCCGAACATTCGCACTTTGCACTTCGGAGTAGGCCCCCTGGTTACTTATCTCCTTTTGGTGACCCTACATCACACTAGCATAACTTATGACTTATCATGAACGAAATATCCAGGCACGAATCAGGTATTTGTCTTCCAAACCAAGGTCAGATTCTCTCCACTCTTGACGCTAATTCTGTCAATAGAGTAGGCGGGATTCTGTCCTTCTGCCAAAACCATCCGCTCGGTGCATATGCCCTAAACCACCGACATATAGTCCGGAAAATTAATTGCAAAACAAATTGGCAATGCACGTTTGCTGTGTTACAGCCACTTCATAACAAAATACGTATGCAATTGGCGTAATATCGTGGTTGTCACGTGGTTGTCAAGTAGTATCGGCCGAATGTTCGGCCGTTTCCTGCTACGAAGTTACTATTTGGTTAGGTCGGTTTTGATCCTACACTCCTACACTCTTTCGAATATTGATTAAGGTCCCGACCCAACTGAGCCGATCCGAACTTTTTTCGCATTTTTCAATAATATTCGGTTCGGCCATGTGTCGGTCCGATCCGAACATTCGCACTTTGCACTTCGGAGTAGGCCCCCTGATAACATCGTACTATGCTGGTGGTAACAACACTAGAGCTTCATCGATTTACTATCACGCCAACACTTCCCGAAACGTCAGATGTACTCTGATCGAGACATGTAAACAACAAGAGTAAAGGTTGTAAGCTTGTGTAATTTGTAGTGCATATAGCTAGTGAAGTATATTATGAAATGAGGAAAATGTCGTGAGGAGAGTTTGGAGTATGAATGTCGATGGCTATAAGAGTAGGGGAAGACCAAAGAGACGATGGATGGACTGTGTGAATGTTGATATGGTTAGAAAGGGGGTGACTGTCGAGATGACGACTAATAGAGAAGTATGGAAGAAAAAGACATGTTGCGCCGACCACGAATAAATTAGGATAAGGGCAGGAGAATGATGATATAGCTAGTGAAGTACTATTTTATAGTAAAAATATGTATGTTTAGGTTAAGGTATTTATCTATGCGCCTGCGTCGCCTGAAATAAATAAATAATCAGCTTATAAAGTTCCCAATGATGGGACACAGGACTCCTCTCTTCAACATGGACTGCGCTGTAATCTACAACGCGGTCCTAGTGTGGGTTGATAATAATAATAATATCCCTGGACATTTCACACAGCGCCATCTAGTCCCAAGCTAAGCAACCTAATGGTTGTGTTATGGTAACAAGATGGCTGATAAACTACTTATACTTATACATTTTTTTTTGTAAATACATACATATTATAGATAGAAAAACACCCAGACTCGGAACAAATACATGTAGGTCATACAAATATTTGTTCCGTGCGGGAATCGAACCCGCGACACGCAGCGCAGCAGTAAATCGCTTAACCACTGCGCCAACCGTGCCGTCAATTGATACATGTCATGTTGCCATGTCATGTCCTCGAATTTTTGGTTCCGAGACATGCCGGTTTCCTCACGATGTTTTCCTTCACCGTTTTGAGATAAAAGCGCAGTTTCATTATCTTCCCAGCCTTTTCCCAACTTTGTTGGGGTCGGCTTCCGTCCAACCGGATGCAGCTGAATAACAGTATTTTACATGGAGCGATTGTCTATCTGACCTCCACAACCCAGTTTCTGGATAATACGATACCCCTTGGTAAGACTGGTTGTAAGACTTTCGGGCTTCTGACTACCCGTAACGACTGTCAAAGATCCACGAATGACAGCCAGGACCAACGGCTTAACGTACTATCCGAGGCACGGAAGGGTTTCGGTATGTAAAGATGGTCACCCATCCACAAACCAACTGCGGCAAGCGTAGCTTAACTTCATCAATCGACCTGCGCGGCTGTTATTATTTAGCTACGGGCCCCTCTAACATCGTTGATAAAAGCACTGTTTATTTATAGGTAACTAGCTGCGCCCCGCAGTTTCACCCGCATAAGTTTCGATCCCGTAGGAATATCGGGATAAAAAGTATCCTATATGTTAATCCTGGTTATAAACTATCTGTGTGCCAAATTTCATCCAAATCCGTTCAGTAGTTTTTGCGTGAAAGAGTAACAAACATCCATCCATCCAGCAAAATCAATATCAAAACTCATTTATTCAAATTAAGCTGAGAATCAGCACTTTTCGAACGTCAAAATGACAAAAGACGCCCGCCCTTCACCGTCCATATCATCCATAAATGATAAATGATAAATGATTTTATTTTGTAAGTAGGTTTGTACAAACACTTTTACACGTCAATCATATTTTAAACTAGATGAGGTCGGCGTTTCCTATCTGACTAGTCTGAGAAGAAAGGCCGAAACAAACTCAGACGTCACAGTCTCTTTTAAAGTCCAGACATAATCTTGGTCAGATCATATGAAGACCATGTAGGTCGATGTCTGAGATGGTCTTTTGAGGAAAGAACCACACAGATTGAGAGGACCTGTCCAGTCAGTGCACGCATTTGTCAGAAATCGTGCAGCTCAACTCAAAACTTAAGGAGCTCAACGATCCGACGAACAATACCAAAGAAAGGACATTTGGGTAGGCCACATTAATTACTCAAACTGCCAGACCATGACAAAAACTAAGAGAACAGAGAGAAGAATAATATAAATACAATGACCCACATAGTCTTCACATTCACAATAATTAAAATAATATAATACTTTACTAAGTAAGCAAATGTCATAGTATATATAAAATTCATTAATGTCAGTGTATATAAAAAAAAAACAACAACAAAACCGAGAAAAACAAAATAAAAAAATTCAATAAGTAAAAAATAAAAAAAAATTTGGAAGCAGCTTAATCCCAAGCCTTTTTGTCCTCGATATAATCCTTAACGGTATAAAAGACTTTCTGGCACAACTTACGTTTAATAAATGATTTGAATTTATTAAGGCTTAGATCTTGAACTGGGCTTGGAACTTTATTATAAAAGCGTATACATTGGCATCTGAACGAGCCACCTATTTTCTTGAGCCTTGTTGTAGGTACAACAAATTTGTGTTTGTTCCTAGTATTTATATCATGGATATCACTGTATTTTTTAAACAATTTTATATTTTTATGGGCATATAAAAGATTTTCATAAATATATTGAGAAGGCACAGTCATAACATTAATCTCTTTAAATTTGTCTCTGAGCGAATGTCTCGGACTCAGTTTATAAATTGAACGAACAGCTCGCTTCTGCAAAACAAAGATAGTCTGAATATCAGCGGCATTTCCCCACAATAGAATACCGTATGACATTACACTATGAAAATAGCTAAAGTACACTAAACGGGCTGTCTCTATATCAGTTAAATTACGAATTTTTCTAACAGCGTATGCTGCGGAACTTAGCTTTTTTGACAATTTATCTATATGTGGACCCCACTGAAGCTTAGCATCCAAAGTTATGCCTAAGAATACTGTGCTGTCTTCAGGATTCAATTCTTCGCCCTTTATCAACACATTAGTTTTCACCTGCCTAACGTGAGGTAGCGTAAACTTAATGCATTTGGTTTTTTTCTCGTTTAAAAGTAAATTATTAACATTGAACCAGTGGACTACTTTAGAGATCGCGCTATTTACATCGTCAGTAACCTGCTGCTGACGTTTAAGTTTAAACAAAAGTGAAGTGTCATCTGCAAACAATACTATATCATGATTATCCTTTATGAGGTACGGCAAGTCATTTATATAAATAAGAAACAAGAAAGGACCAAGAATTGAGCCCTGTGGGACTCCCATTGTTACTATGGATCCGGGAGATCTTTTTCCATTAACGTCAACGCTCTGAATCCTCTTACTCAAGTATGAGGTAAGAAGATCCAGAGCAGTGTTCCCGATTCCGTAGTGGCGGAGTTTCCTGATTAAAGTTTCGTGAAGAACGCAATCGAATGCCTTGGACAAATCACAAAAGATGCCCAAGGCATCGCATTTGTCTTCCCATGCATTATAAATATGTCCTATAAGTTCAACACCGGCATCAGTAGTTGAACGACCCCTTGTAAAACCGAACTGTTTGCTATGTAATAGTTTGTGTTTATTAAAAAATCTTTGCATTTGATCTAAAATTAATTTCTCAAAAATTTTACTAAAGGTAGGTAGTACAGAAATAGGTCTATAATTTGTAGGGTCTGATGTACTACCTGATTTAAACAAAGGTATTATTTTACTATTTTTCATAAGGTCAGGAAACTCCCCACTGTCAATACAACTATTAAAGATAAGAGCTAGAGTAGGTGCTACAATGTCAATAATAGACTTAGCAACTTCTACAGAGTTACCCCACAGATCTGCAGTCTTTTTAACATTTAAAGTGTGAAAGGTTTTAATTATATCTCTTACAGTTAATATGTTCAAAATGAAATTCCGAATCACAACCATTAACATTTTCCTTAAGCAAAGACTCAGCAACAGAAGGTGATGAGTTTAGGGATTTAGTAGTTGAAACGGGAATATCTGAAAAGAAATTTTCAAATGCCTCGGCGACTTGTGAGTCGGATTTTATTATGTTGTCATTAATAGACAGGCTGTAGTCAGTATTTCGATTACTAGATCTTCCCGCTTCACTATTAATAATAGACCAGGTCGTTTTAATTATATTACTGCTGTTTTTAATCTTTGAACCCAAATAACGTGACTTGGCCATATAACAGACTTTTTTAAATAATTTTGAATAATTTCTAACATACAAATTAAATTCATCAGTGTTAACATAAGACCTTTCATTGTACAGTTCATAGAGCCGTGTTCTACTTTTATGAATACCAATGGTAGCCCAATCACTGAAAGATGCGTTACTATTAACCGAGATACTCTTGGGTATAAAGGTAGAATCAAATTGTTTACAGTATATATTAAAAAAAGTATCATATAGATGATTAGGATCAGCATTAGTTGACAAAACTGGTAATTTATTAATGAGTTTAACTTTAAAAGCCTCCAAGCGACTTGCAGTTTTGGGGTTAACAGTGATAACCTTTTTAGCCACTTTTTTGTTTTGGTTTTGAATAGTAATCTTTTGCCCGCAATGATCAGAATCTAATAAATTTATAATTTCTTTGTGGCTTGGTATAATATCTGTGTAAATATTATCTAGGCATGTGGCACTAGTAGGTGTTATTCTTGTGGGCTCCAAAAATAGGTTTACAAGATTGTAGGACTGAAACAGACTTATAATTTTACTACAAGAACCTGAGTTTTCTAATAAATTTACATTAAAATCACCGCAAATGATAACGGACTTGTTTGAGTTACAAATCCTGTGTAACACTTCATCCATTACCTTTTCAAAGCAGTCATACAATCCTGAAGGGGGTCTGTACACGCTTAATACAACCAAGTGCTCCAATTCTATACAGGCAATTTCAACTGTACGCTCAACAGATAGGCTCACAATATCGTTACGATCTTTAAATTTGAGCTGGTTACTTACTAAAATTAAAGAGCCACCATGGATAGCATTTATTCTGCTGAACGAACTACCAACCTGGTGATTATTAAAATTGAACAAGAACTGGTGACTTTTCAGCCAATGTTCTGTTATACAAAGAATATCAATACTATTAAAATTCATAAATAATTCTACTTCTAAATCTTTGTTCATAAATCCTTGAATATTTCCATCCATACAAACTTTCACGTTTATAATATTAGTAGTATTATTGCAACCAAAATAATAATTATTCGTGTCACGAGTGTAAGTCGTGCCACGAGGCAAAGATATTTAGATAAGTTCGTGATCATCTCCTTTTAGAAAGGTATTAAAAGTCTGGTCTAGATTATGTAGATAAAAAAATAAATTGAGTGGTAGATAAAAATGTCTACCACGAGTTGTCCGCGTGGTTCGTGGCTGATTCTTTTGTGGTGGTATTTACTTATAGATCGTATGAGCCTCTAAATGGTTAAAACCACTTTACGAGGAAATGTACATTATGTAGTTTAGATAAATCAAAATCATTGAATTTTGCATTTATTTGTAAACCTGAAGTCAGCACCCTAATTGCGTAACACACGATCAATCGGAATCGGTTTCATTTTGACAGTTCAACAACATTCATTGCGTTATTTAAGTACGTGTTGAGCAGACAAATTTTAACTTATGAAGCAATGGATTAGCAATTTGCTTCAAAATGATTCTGATTCCAATTGATTGTGTGTTACGCAATCAATTGGAATCAGAAGAAGAATCCCGTAACTAAAAACGTTCAAAATTTAATCGCAATCTCATCTCGGCAACAATCAATG
Organism: Apamea sordens; assembly: GCA_945859715.1. Classification (NCBI taxonomy): domain Eukaryota; kingdom Metazoa; phylum Arthropoda; class Insecta; order Lepidoptera; family Noctuidae; genus Apamea; species Apamea sordens. Next base: position 8,020,896 of record OX244014.1, read on the forward strand.
TCAAAACCTTGTCAATAATGTAGGGAAATTAGAGGTATTTTTGACAGATTGAGACTGAGATCAGACATTGCCCCCCAGAGCATTGCTCTATATCGCTTAGTAAGTATGTAGAGTAAAGACGACCCCTACATAGATGGGAAAAGTATGTAGAGTAAAAAATAGTAAAAAAAATATTGTTGTTTCAAATTGAAATAAAAAAACTTGAGAGGTGTCAAGGGACACCCGGATGGAACGAAGTTCAAAGAGAGAGACAGACAGAGAAACACGCGCACGCCACACGGCTTACAACTATAGCAAAAAGTGTCGTTCCAACTTTTCCGTCTAGCCTCCTTTCGCAAAGCGCGATAAGGAACTTCGTTCCAAAAATATTGTTGTCAAATTGAAATAAATAGTTTCATTCAAGAATCTGGCAGAGAACAGTGGTGGCCCAGTAGTACCGGCTGCGACTTACCGAGTTGTAGGTCGTAGGTTCGATCCTAGACAGGCGATTTACTTTGTGTAAATTATTTCATCACCACTGCTCTCAAAACGGTGAAGGAAAACATCGTGAGGAAACCGACATGTCCTAGAATCAAAAATTCGAAGACATGTGACACCTACCAACCCGCACTGGGCCCGCGTGGTGGATTACGGCCCACTCCCTCTCACTGAGAGGAGGCCTGTACATTATAGGCTGATCATAAAAAAGTATGAATTTTCATAAATCTACGAACATAATAAATATTTAAATCTGTTAATCCGGGGTGATATCTAACTCCGTTATTCCGGTCTTAGAATAGCCTGCGCAATTGATTTTAGCTGCTACCGTAAGCCGCTCGAAGATTACATCAGACATGTCGGAAGTTCAGAAACACTGCGTTACATCACGTGGATACGTGTTCCGAGATTCTATAATGTTAATGTGGCTCGTAAAGTCGCCATTAGATTATTTTCATTGCGATAAAAATGGTTAGTTACAGTTTTCCTGCTAAACACAAAGTCTGACAACCAGTCTTACCAAGGGGTATCGTATTACCCAGTAACTGGGTTGTGGAGGTCAGATAGGCCGTCGCTCCATGTAAAATACTGGTATTCAGCTGCATCCGGTTAGACTGGAAGCCGACCCCAACATAATTGGGAAAAGGCTAGGCAGATGATGACAGTTTTCCTGTTAAACATCTGTTTGTACCTATTTGTTACAAAGATCACTCAAAATTAAAACGTAAATTTGGCTCAGAGTCAGCACTTTTAAAACGTCAAAATTACACAAGACAGTCCCCCAAAACGCCCGCCCTTCACCACTTCCTAGTGCTTTCGCTGGGAAGAAGAAGTCGCGCAACAAACTCCCCAGCAGCACATGTCTCACGACCTGAGGGGCAATTCTTGTATTTTTAAGAACGTTCACAGTCTGATCTCAGTCTCAATCTGTCAAAAAATACTTCTAATTTCCCTACATTTTGAGAAGTTTTTGACATTTGTTTGTCGCCGAGATGAGACTGCGACTAGATTTTGAACGTTTTAAATTATGAGAATTGGCCTTCAGGTCATTGGTCCAACTTGTGGGAGGCCTTCCAACACTGCGTCTTCCGGTACGCGGTCGCCATTCCATCCGGCCATCCGTTCTACGAGGAATGTGCCCTGCCCACTGAAGTTACCTTTTATAACTCTGAACTCTGCCTATCTCTTCTAGTATCACAACTTCAATATAAAAGAGCATAATAACATGTTGACAAAGATTATGATACTGATGTCTGTTCTTAAAATAGGTGATGTGGGCACGAGATTTGCTTTGTATATCAACATATTCAACATACATACGTCATTGGCTGTTTATTTTACAAATATTGCACGTCAAAGACGTATTTTTATGCATATTTGGTTGAGCTTGAGAGCGCTGTCTTTATCAGCTTAGTTAAAAATAAAACGTTATGCATGTCCAAAAACAATGATTTGTCGCTTAAACAAGGTGTAGTTATTACCTACTCCATTTAAAAGGAAGAATCTTCTGATCTCTCTACCGCAGGCCTTTCGAATGCAGTCACTGCGTCTTCAGGGTTAAAAATGTCAATGCGATGAAGTGTCACTTTCATTTTTTTTAAATAAATGAAATATAAAGACGCCTGCTCGGGGCTCATTATCTGTGCACCTGCCGTAATCAATAAATTGACTGCCCGGCTGCTGAAGTGTGCTGAAGCGTTTGCTTCTAATGCATATCATTATACTTTCATGGTAGAAGTCTTGTGAAAAAAGTGGCTTTCAATCTGCCTAATCTTTTGACAACCGTGATGGGATCAGCTCTCAGTCTAACCGGATGCAGCTGAATACCAGTATTTTACATGGAGCGATTGCTCATCCAGTTACGGGGTAACACGATATCCCTTGGTAAGACTGGTTGTCAGACTTTTGGGCTTCGGACCATCCGTAACTACTATCAAAGATCTACGAATGACAGCCCGACCAACGGCTAAACGTACGTTCTCCGAGGCACGGAGGGGTCTTCATGTGTTTCCGGGTCCTAGGCTACCTATCTGTCAAATTTCCTCAGCCGTTTTTGCGTGAAAGTGGACAAACAAACTTACTTTCGCACGAAATGTCGGTAACCTTTTGGTAGCAAACCAAAGAGTTTGCGTAACTGTGGTACCGTGCAGTTAAACGCTTGACCTTTCATAAGTGCATATATAAAAACGTATTTTGTAATGAAACATTTTAAACACACATGGCTTAATAAACATTTCACGAATCTAAAATTATCTACGTACCTTCTAAAATTATGATTGTGAAACTGAGTATGCCTGTCTGGTACGCTTTAACAGCTTAACCAACAAAATCTACAATATACAACAATTGTAACTGTTTATTTATTTTTATATTTGCATAATATATAAGATAACAGACTTAAAATAATAATATATTTAGAACATTCCCAATTCAGATTGAACTCTGATCTTGAATTCGGATTCGGATTGGGCACAGTGCGAAACCGCTCTAAAGGAGTTACAGTAATGAGCAACGCCATATTTATTTATTTATTTATTTAAACTTTTCGCACAAAAAGGTACAAAGGCGGACTTAATGCCTTAGGCATTCTCTACCAGTCAACCAAGGGTGGTGTAGAGATTAGATGGCAGGTGCTTTGGTTGAGAGGGACAATAATAATTAATAAAAAAACTCTTAAAACTAGGTACACAAATACATAAATAGGTTACATACACATACATATATATTACTATAATATATACTTATAATATATATATATATATACAAAATCAAGGGAGAGATGTGTTGAGATGACTCTACGCTATTTTTTTTAAAATTTGTTTTGAAAATAACTCTGCAATTTCCGCTTAAATGCATACCGACTGGTGGCCGTCCTGATATCAAGAGGAAGCGCATTCCATAGAAGAATGGACTGAATATGAAAAGAGGAATGAACAAAGTCAGATGTATGAGAAGGACAAAGTAAGAGAAGATTGTTAGAAGAACGCAGATTCTTAGCGTGTGAAGAACATAGATATTGGAAGTGAGATAAGAGATAAGAAGGAGGAGTGGGAGAGTTAAGAAGGGAGAAAAGTGTGGTCAAAGCGCGCAAACTTCTTCTTTGGCGAATGGACATCCATTTGAGCTCAGACCTATAGCTCGACACGTGGTCGTATTTCCTAAGGTTGAATATGAACCGGATCCCATTGTTGAGCAATCTGTCGAGCTTATCCAGCAAAACCGCATTCAAGTCAAAGTAGCACACGTCACCATAGTCGATTATAGGGAAAATCAAAGTCTGCACAAGCATGGTTTTCGTCTTAGCGGGCAAAAAGCTCCTCAAACGATACAGGGATCGCAAAGTACCGTTGACCCTTTGACTAACACTAGAGACCTGGCGTTGCCAACTAAGCGTTGAGTCAAGATGCAAACCGAGATCTTTCACGGTAGGTGTAATGGGTATGACGGTACCATTGAAGATAAGAGGTGGAAGAGAGCTAAGCGTCACCCTAGCCATCATGCGTGAGCTTCCAATTACAATGGCCTGACACTTCGAGGGGTTTACTGACACCCCGAAACTATCAGACCACTTTTTGATAGCATCTAAGTCTCGGTTTACATCTGCTACAGCATTCGACAAACCTTCTACCCGCTCAGCTGTATATAATTGAAGATCATCGGCATATAGATGATACGAACACCGAAGACAGTGAGTTATAAAATTAATGAAGATGGAGAATAATAATGGAGAAAGAATACCGCCTTGTGGAACACCGGCATCCAGGTCACGCCAACTCGATGACCTCTCATCAACGCGAACCGACTGCCGACGTCCTCGAAGATAAGAAGAGAACCATTCCAGGGCCTCCGACGAAACCATAAGGTGAGAGAGGATAGAGAGGAGAATATCGTGGCTGACGGCGTTAAAGGCATTGGAGAAATCAATTAATACCAAAACGGTAATTTTAGTATCCTCCATCGCCTCTCTAATGTCACCAGTCACTTTAAGGAGAGCGGAGGCTGTACTGTGCCCAGGCCTGAACCCAGACTGGAAGGAGCTAACGAGGTTGTTCCGATGAACAAACCCCGCAAACTGCTTGTGCACGCAGGCCTCGAGCACTTTAGACAGGAATGGGAGAATGGAAATGGGTCGAAAATGACTGGGTAGGGAGGGATTTGAAATTTTAGGGAGTGGGCGGACATAGGCCATACGCCACAGGGATGGGAATTGTCCGGAATCAAGAGAGAAGTTAATGATGTGGGAAATCGGAGGGAGAAGGCTATCAAGGATCCAAACGACCATACTACGACTGATGCCATCATAGCCCACAGCCTTGGATTTTATGGACAGGATGATCTTTTTAATTTCGTCCAAGGTCACCGGAGAGAAGTGAAATGGTTCTATGATGGGACTCACTAGGCCAGTAATGAAATCAACCGTCTGGGACAACATTTGGGAATCCAAATGACATGTGGTTGTAAAGTGACAGTTGATATCATCAAGGCCTATTGTGTTAGGAAAATCCACATGCCGTGGTCTGCCGTACAACGTGGCAAAGCGATGCGGACGAATTGTTTGATACCTAATTCTTTTTCTCTTTTTCTTCTTTTTTTACTTTCTTTTACTCTTATCTTTTTTCATATACATGTTCATGTATATAAAAAAAGATACTTTCTTAATTAGCTATTAAACAATTCGTCCGCATCGCTTTGCCATGTTGTATGGCGTTGCTCATTACTGTAACTCCTTTAGAGCGGTTTCGCATTATGTCTAATCCGAATCCGAATTCAAGATCCGAGTTCAATCCGAATTGGGAATGTTCTAAATTCGGACCCCCGGAACCCCTTATACAAAAAACTTGGGAGGTGTCAAGGGACACCCGGATGGAACGAAGTATAACTGGCTTGATTTCTATAAGAGAGAGAGAGAGAGAGAGAGAAACACGCGCACGTCGCACGGCTTACAACTGTAGCTAAAAGTGTCGTTCCAACTTTTCGTCTTAATTTTTACCGTCTAGCCTCCTTTCGCAACGCGCAATAAGGAACTTCGTTCCAAAACTTGAGAGGTGTCAAGGGACACCCGGATGGAACGAAGTATAACTGGCTTGCTTTCTATAAGAGAGAGAGAGAGACAGAGAAACACGCGCACGCCCCACGGCTTACAACTATAGCAAAAAGTGTCGTTCCAACTTTTGGTTATTTCAACAAGCCGACCTCAACACAGATGGGAAAAGTATGTAGATCAAAAATAGTAAAAAAAACTTGAGAGGTGTCAAGGGACACCCGGATGGAACGAAGTTCAAAGAGAGAGACAGACAGAGAAACACGCGCACGCCACACGGCTTACAACTATAGCAAAAAGTGTCGTTCCAACTTTTCCGTCTAGCCTCCTTTCGCAACGCGCGATAAGGAACTTCGTTCTAATACTACGGCTACTTCGGACCGTCATTTCTCGGATTCGGATCGGATGCAGTGCAGAACCGCTCTTAGGGTTAAGCAGAGAAGAACTGTGTATATTACTACGAGTATAAGACACACATTTTACCAATTACGATTATGTCTAAGTATCTTACTATCCTACTAATATTATAAACGTGAAAGTTTGTATGGATGGATGGATGGATGTTTGTTACTCTTACACGCAAAAAAATACTGAACGGATTTGGATGAAATTTTGCACACACATGGTTGGGGCCCGTGGCTAAATATTAACAGCCGCACAGGTCGATCGGTCAGGTTAAGCTACGCTTGCCGCGGTTGGTCTGTGGATGGGTGACCATCTTTACATACCGAGACCCTTCCGTGCCTCGGAAAGCACGTTAAGCCGTTGGTCCCGGCTGTTATTCGTGGATCTTTGACAGTCGTTACGTGTCGTCAGAAGCCCGAAAGTCTGACAACCAGTCTTATCAAGGGGCTTCGTATTACCCTGTAACTGGGCTGTGGAGGTCAGATAGGCAGTCGCTCCATGTAAAATACTGGTGCTGAGCTGCATCCGGTTAGACTGGAAGTCGATCCCAATATAGTTTGGACAAGGCTGGGCAGTTGAATAAATAATTATTTCTGCCATTCCATACGTCACAGGCAATCAATTTAAATAAACAATGCATGCCACATTTGACGCTTATGTTGTTGCCCTTCCTTCGGCTTCGATGCCAGCAAATACCCAATTTCGTCATTGTATTTTTTTCCTCCTAGTTACAGCAATGTTTACCCTTTTATACTTACATAATATTATTCGAGCGTCAACTATGTAGTGTTTGTATTGGCAAGATTTTTTTTTATTCGGCCATTTTTGTTTTGTCACATCGGGGTATCGTGATTTGAGCCAACTGTTATAGTCTTTGGTTAAACACTTTTTCAATCATTACGACGCGAAATGTTTTGCCATGGTGGCTCAGTGGTAACGGCCGTGACTTACCGAGTTGTAGGTCGTAGGTTCAAACCCAGACAGGCGCTTTACTTTGTGTAAATTATTTCATCACCACTGCTCTCAAAACGGTGAAGGAAAACATTGTGAGGAAACCGGCATGTCCTAGAACCAAAAATTCGAAGACATCCACCTACCCGCACTGGGCCCGCGTGGTGGATTATGGCTCACTCCCTCTCATTCAAAGTGTACAGACGCCAGCACATCACGCTACTACAATCTGTCAGATTTCTTTAATAGATTTTCGACTTTATTGCTAAAATATTAGGTTCAATGTTGATTGGGAAAATCTGACAGTTTTGGGTAGGTTGACCTGCTGGCGTCCGTACAAAGAAGTTAAAAAGGGCATGAAACTCCATATTTTCTCTTTCAAAATGATTATGAAAAGCTTTAAAGTCGACAATATACCTAAAATAAAATTGCCAAAAATGTAAACAAATGTGAGTTTATGGAAAAATAACTTTAATTCCTACACAATAAAGTTCCGTTTACGCTACAACTTCAAACATTTTTATAACTTTTTCAATCGTGCCAGTCACTCTGAAATCAACTTAATTGCCATTAAAATAAAGTTGATATTTGGGGTACTAAGGGTGCGGGATGTCTTTGAATTTTTGGTTCTTGGACGTGGTTTCTTCGCGATGTTTTCCTTCACCGTTTTGAGAGCAGTGGTGATGAAATTAAGTACACAAAGTAAAGTGCCTGCCGGGGTTCGAATTCACGACCAAGGACTCGTAAGTCGAGGCCCATACCACTATGCCATCACTGCTCTCCACGTGACTTTGAATGGCGTACTCTTCGATCAATAATAGTATTAGATTCCCGATAAGCGCTTAAAAAACGGCCCGAAAAATAAGACCACAAATACTTTTGTGGTCTTATTTCAAATTAGTATGTTTTTAACCTTATTACTTAGACTTTAAGTTTCATTTTAGAATAATAGACTGAAAAATTAAAAATAGAATGATTTTATTTTAAATATATTTTGCAATGGTAATTAAACTTTATGTTTAAGCATTAAGGTTTATAATAAACTGAAGTTGTTATGATCGAAGGACGTACTTGAAATAAATTATTTGACTTTGATATAAAATAAATCGTAGGTAACCTATAGTCACTCTTAACGATCCAGCAACAATCTACATACGTTTAACTGCAGCGGATATCGCAAATAATAAATGTCATTGCAAGGTTACTTGCGCTCGCGCATCAGAATAGGTTAATTTCATACACGAGCTGTGAAGTTTTGTAGGTATGTTCGCGTATGTAGTCACGCGGGGAGAATTGATCCGTAAATCATTCACTACGACGTAGTGTAGCATGCTCAAACACAATGTTGGGTCTGTTTTATTAATAATCTCGCGTACAATTTTCAGCAGGGGAATGCCCCCGTTATGTTTTCAAAACTGTTATCTAAGTATACATACATTTACTGGTAATCAATGCTTTGTATGTAGTTCATTATCATTTATAAGCTGACTGTAAGTCATCTGCCTTGCCTTTCCCCAACTATGTTAGGGTCGGCTTCTAGTCTAACCGGATGCCTATCTGACCTCCACGACCCAGTTAGGTAGGGTATTACGATACCCCTTCGTAAAACTGGTTGTCAGACTTTCGGGCTTCTGACGACCCGTAACGACTGTCAAAGGTGCGAGAATGGTAGCCAGGATCAACGGCTTAATGTGCTTTCCGAGGCAGATGGTCACCCATCTACGGACCGACCGCGGCGAGCGTAGCTTAACCTGATCGATCGACCCGTGCGGCTGTTATTACTTAGTCACAAGCCCCTCCATTTTTGGTAGATGTCACATGTCCTGTTTCCCATGTTTCCTCACGATGTTTTCCTTCACCGTTTTGAGAGCAGTGGTGATGAAATCATTTACACTAAGTAAAGCGCCTGTCTGGGCTCGAACCTACGACCGGACAACTCGTAACTCGCCGTCGTTACCACTGGGCCAACACTGCTCCTTTTAGTAAGAGGTAACCATGAATAACTCCAAATATGGTAAAAAAAAAAAATGTTTATTGGTAAAAACAAGTTTAGGTAGGTATAACAAAATTTTGTGATTGGATCCTCCTTTTAGGCAGATAGTGCCTGTGTTAGGAGAGTCCGCTCTTCCATAGCAAGTTGCGTTATACAAAAAGCAAAACGTATAATTTTTATGCTAAAACTATTTGTAAATGTCATCACCAGTTTCCTAAATTTTTTAGTTAAATTAACTTTATAATTTTGTCGACACCCTTGCGTCATCCCATCTTCCTAGCACGGTGGGCTGTGCTGGAGCGGCTGCTGCTGGTGCAGAAAACCTCAAACGGCGAAAATATTTCAACCTGATTGGGAGTTATATGTTCGAGCCGTTTGGGGTTGAAACACTAGGGCCATGGGGTCCGAGTGCCCACTTGGTTTTTCGAGATATCGCCAAGCGGTTAGTCGACTCTTCACGTGAACAGAGGGCTGGCCTGTTTCTTGCCCAAAGAATTAGCATCGCCGTACAACGTGGCAATAATGCTGCCAGCCTTTTGGGAACTGTTCCTGTTGACAGCGATGTGGACGAATTTTTTGATGCCCTATGATTCTTTTGCTTATTTTTTCACATGTAGGTACATATTATTATTTAAAATGTTAGCTTATACAGGGTGGCAGGAACATCGACGCGCAAACTGTAACCATGGATTCAGCACATAAAAACATTGCTGTTCCATACATTTTGACCGCGTAGGTATTGCACTTGTCTATGAAACAGACGATTTTTTTTTTATAACCGAAGAAAAATTTCGACGTTATGGGGTCTAAACTGCCAGGGCAGCGGGATCGTCCGAAAGGGTTACCGCTGCCCTGGAACATAAAGGGCTAAGGAAGGAACACGGGTGGGTTTTAGTCAGTAAGAGTCTGACACCCCCTTCCGCTCCACCCAGAGCGGGAGCCCCTCATGTGAAGATTTCCCATCCACAAAAAAAAAAAAAATGGGTTCTAAACTAGTGCTGAATCCATGGTTACAGTTTGCGCGTCGATGTCCCGCCACCCTGTATAATATAGCCAATTTATAATAAGGTCAATAACCTCACATACCGACTAAAACATAAGCCCATTTATGGCTTCAACTGGCGTACGTTCTTAAAAGCACGTCCACACAGATCACCTGATTTCCTTACTAACCTAAACATGAATGAAACAAATAACATCACATATTTTCCCCGCTACGCATTAGTGACGTCATAGTATAGTACAATACGCTACCTTCCCTTATTGTATCTGTACCTGCGTAATGTAGGTATTTCATAATGTGTATTAAGTTTATAATTTACCTCATTGTGGTTAAATGACTAGATAGGTACCTACATATGGTACAGACGCCAATAGGTCAAGCTACCCGCAACTGTCAAATTTTCCTAATCTACCTTGAACCTAATGCTTTAGCGATAAAGCTGAAAATCTATTAAAGAAAATCTATTACCTCGTCCTCTGCCTGCCTTTTCGCAACTATGTTGGGGACGGCTTCCAGTCAAAACGGATGCAGCTGAATACCAGTATTACATGGAGCGTCTGCCTTTCTGCACGAATGACAGCTGGGCCGAGACACGAAGAGATCTTGGTATGTGAAGGTTTCGGGCTTCTGACGACCCGTAACGACTGTCAAAGATCCACGAATGACAGCCGGGACCAACGGCTTAACGTTTAACGTTTCCGAAGCACGGAGGAGTCTTAAAGATGGTCACCCATCCACGGACCAACCGCGACAAACGTAGCTTAACCTGATCGTTCGACCCGTGTGGCTGTTATTACTTAGCCACAAGCCCCTGTAACGTACCTACCTAATAAAATTGTATTTATCTGAGTAATACTAAAATACTAAGTATTAATAACACTAGGCGGAATGATTGACACATAGTTTTGTTATACCATTCTTTTATGTGACGTATGGGTAACGGGCGACCGCAAAAAATGTTTTTACCTATCTGTAAAACTAGTTTTAAGTTACTAACAATTATATTTTAAGTGCAAAACTGTTTACTAACAATTTATGGATCTCATAGTTGTCCGAAATAAAATGATTTATTATTATATTAATAATAGCAGTAACTCTTGGGACAGGCAGTACTAAGGCAGGCAATTAAGCTAAAAAATATTTTAGTTAGTTAGTTTATAAAAAAACTTTGCCCCGCACTAGGAATTACTCCTGTATCGTGGGTGCGTTTACAAACATTTAAACTCACATACACAAACAGCCAGACCCAGAACAACTACCTGTAGGCAATACAAATATTAGTTCCGTGCGGGAATCGAACCCGCGACACGCAGCGCAGCAGTCGATCGCTCAGCCACTACGCCAACCGTGTCGTCAATATGCTAGTGTAGAGGTAGATTCATGTCAAAAAAGCACCGACTGGTAATCGAACTCACGAACTTACTAGCCAGGCTCGCTACTAGCTTGTCTCGTGGTCATTTTACCCACGACCATGACATTGTATGTAACACTATAAATAGTAAACTATACTCGGCCCTTGGCATAACACTCGCATACCTTTGCCAACCTCGTGGTTATAGTAAAAGCATCAGTTCCGCGGCCCGCCATCTTGGCAACCATCTTTGAAACGAAGGTGACAATCAGCTGATTGTGTTTTCATCAGCTGGTGTTGTTGTTGCTGATAATATCAAAGATGATTTGCTGTAGCACATGCTTTTGATTTGCTACTAGTAAATAAAAGACTGCGTCGTTGTTCGAGTAGACATCAGACTGCGTCGTTGTTCGAGTGGACATCATGATTCTCCTAAATGTAACTACTCCGTATCGGATTTTCTAGCTGATAAATTTTAGTTATATAAATGTCTGTATGTTTGATGATGATTTTATTGATATTGATTTTATTGTATAATTGCATAGCACACGTGTGAGCACTATGTACTTTCTATAAAGCTACCATTTACTGGGTACGTCTTTCATTGACTTGAATGTGCCTTGGCGGCTGAGAGTATGTCATGCTCACTCTAATGTCTCGCTGGTGGTGGCGTGTGTGTTGGATTCCATTTAAAGTTCCCTCCAAAATGGTTGAGCTGAATGGTGCTGATCCATACGTCATGTTCGTGAACGGGCGCCGTCAGTAGGGACTGGTCATCTCTTAGCTGCCACGGCTTATTTTATTTTTAATTTCTGAATTGTTTTTATGTTTTCTATAACGGACGCTTTTAACGTGCACGTATTTCTACATCGTTCTCACATGGTTAATTTCAACACGAATGATGTAATCAAATAGTTTATAACAATTTTATGATTTCAAAGAGTGTTCATGGAGTTTCTTGCCCGTTCTTCTCCATAGGTACCTACGCTTTGGAATGGGCAACTAGCTTCATCTTTCTGACTGGCCGACCCTTTGACAATTCAAAAGTGCCTGTAATTGGTTTAGTTGAATTAAATGATTTGATAGAATGATATGATAGACAACAAAAAGTCCAAATAAATGGTGTCAATTCTCTTGCTTTAAAAGTAAAAATGGGTGTTCCACAAGGCTCGATTTTAGGTCCTTTCCTCTTTTTAGTATATATTAATGATCTACCCCATTTATTAAAGAACCAACCACAAATGGTGTTATTTGCTGACGATACTTCCTTAATTTTTAAGATAAATAGACGTGCATCGAATCTTGACGACGTAAATAACGCCCTACTGCAGGTACAAAACAGTCGGCGCAACATGTCTTTATCTTCCATACTTCTCTATTAGTTGTCATCTCGGTAGTCACCCCCTTTCTAGCCATATCATCACACAGTCCATCCATCGTTTCTTTGGTCTTTCCATAAACTTATGTATAGCTATCGACATTCATACTCAAAACTTTCTTTATTTCGTTGTTGTAGTAGACGCTAGATTTACGTGGAGGGGTCGACAGGGAGTTGGTTTATATTTTGGTTCTGGCTAAATGTAATCGCCGAGCAGTGAAGCAGTGGTGGACTAGTGGTAACGGCTGAGACTTAAAAGATGTAGGTCGTGGGTTCGAACCCAAGCAGGCACTTTACTTTGTGTAAATTATTCCATCACCACTGCTCTCAAAACGGTGAAGGAAACGATGTAAACCGGCATGTCCTAGAACTAAAAATTCGGAGACATCAGAGGGACAATTCTCGTAATTTTAAGAACGTTCAGTCAGAAGGCCAATTCTCGTAATTTAAAACGTTCAAAATCTAGTCGCAGTCTCATCTCGGCGACCAAAAAATGTCAAAAACTTGTCAAAATGTAGGGAAATTAGACGTATTTTTGACAGATTGAGACTGAGATCAGACTTTGAACGTTCTTAAAATTACGAGAATTGCCCCTCTGATCTCAGTTTCGATCTGTCGAAACACCTCTAATTTCCCTACATTTTGACGTTTGTTTGCCGCCGAGATGAGAGGGCGACCAGATTTTGAACGTTTTAAATTACGAGAATTGGCCTTCTAACATCTACCAGCTCGCACTGGGCCCGTGTGGTAGATTACATTGCATCCCCCCCTCTCACAGAGAGGAGGCCTGTGTCCCAGCAGTGGGAACATATCGACGGTTGAAAGGCTAATTGGTCTAAGCGACATTTTGCAAAAAAATGTCGCTTAGCCTTTCAACCGTCGATATGTAATACGCTGATTATGTGTGTGTTCATGCTGTTAATATGCACTACTAATTACACAAGCATGTTACATCATTATAATCTGTGCACTATCATCTTATCACGATGCATCCTTTAGTCGTGTTTACATGTCGTCTCGACCACGAGTGCATCTGACGTTTCGGGGAGTGTCGGCGTGATAGTAAATCGATGAAGCTTTAGTGTTGTTGTCACTATCGCAGTGTGATGTTATCAGGTGACAACCACGATGTTACGCGAATTGCATACGTATTTTGTTGTGGTTAAATAAGATTGTAAACAGGCAAATAAACTTGCAAGTACTACCTGCTACCGCATTTCTGCTGCCACTCATCTGCGTAGCCTTTTCCCAACTATAACATGTTTGTCAGTATTTTACACGAAGCAACGCTTGCTGAAGTCGGTCTGTGGATGGGTTTGAACATAAGTACATAAAAAAAAAAAAACTTTTCCCCACACTAGGAATTTCTCCTGTATAGTGGGTGCGTTAACAAACATTTAAAACTCACATACACAAACAGCCAGACCCGGAACAACTACTTTTAGGCCATACACATATTTGTTCCGTGCGGGAATCGAACCCGCGACACGCAGCGCAGCAGTCAATCGCTCTGCGCCAACCGTGCCGTAATTTATATGTCGTCATCTACGTACCTCTAAGCGCGTTAAGCCGTTGGTCCCGGCTGTCATTCGTGGATCTTTGACAGTCGTTACGGGTAGTCAGAAGCCCGAAAGTCTGACAACCAGTCTTACCAAGGGGTATCGTGTTACTCAGTAACTGGGTTGTGGAGGTCAGATAGGCAGTCGCTCCATGTAAAATACTGGTATTCTGCTGCATCCGGTTAGATGGAAGCCGACCCCAACATAGTTGGGAGAAGGTTAGGTACTATGATGTTTTGGGTTTGGCTGCCTTCGCCATTCTTCGCCATATCTTTGTCGCAGCCAACTCGTTTAATTAGCCGTTTAGTTAACCGCCTAGCCTTTTAACTAAACGGCGGCCGTTCAACTAACGGGCTGAATGATATTCAATAAATTAAAGTTTAGGTTGGAACTGTAACCAATCACGTGCGAGCCGAATTGGTCGCAGTAACTAAGCTAGGGCACCCCGACCAAATGGGTTAGGTTAGAACTGTGATCAACCGCGTGCCGAGAGAGCGAAGCGAGGCGAGCACTACTTCCAAAGGCTTTGACGGCACGGTTGGCGCAGTGGTTAAGCGATTGACTGCTGCGCTGCGTGTCGCGGGTTCGATTCCCGCACGGAACAAATATTTGTATGACTTACATGTATTTGTTCCGAGTCTGGGTGTTTTTCTATCTATAATATGTATGCATTTACAAAAAAAAAATGTATATAAGTAGTTTATCAGCCATCTTGTTACCATAACACAAGCATTAGGTTGCTTAGCTTGGGACTAGATGGCGCTGTGTGAAATGTCCAGGGATATTATTATTATTTCCTTTATTTCATTTAAATACATATAAATTACATTTTTAAATATTTTTGTAAACAAAAAGATAAAAAAACATTTAAAAATATAAAAAATAGTAGCCCACCGGTATCGGGAACAGGGTCCAAGCTACCGGTGGTCAGGGTTCCAGAGAGAGGAACCTCCTGACAATGCGAGCCGTGTCCAGAAGTACCGCTTTCTGAATCAAGCCCTTGATCCAGCTTTATTATTATTATTATTATATACATAATATTTGTGGTTGTACAAATCTTTAAGTACTCTTCGAGTCTTCTTTCGTCACCCCTATTTGCGAGCAATCGTTTAAAAAACTAACAATACTTCATACGTGTTTCGTTTACAAACATAGCTATTAAATACGTACCTAGTCGTGCTGTTAGGCAAGAAATGCAAACCAGTTGGTGAGCGTGCAAGGCGTTCATTATGATTAGCATAAAATGTTTTCTTTTGAGTTAGTAGACAGTTTGTGGCAGCTGAATTACAGTACTGAAGTCGATATCGTAATTTATTTCAGGGAAATTAAAAAGAAAGTTAGTCATGCAAACTAGTGTGCTAGCGTAGATAGTAGGCTGCATTTGTATACACAGCCTATATACATAGCCAATTAAATAAAATAAGTTTATAATAGGTGTATGTACTAAATAAGTGACATCAGTAAACAGAACCCAGCATTGCATAAATATGTAAGCTGTCACGCCATTTATGACTGGAGACTTTTATTTAGGTAGTAAGTTTTTGTTTACATTTTTAAATTTTATTTATTACTAGTTGCGGCCCGCAGTTTCATCCGCATAAGTTTCTATCCGGTGGGAATATAGGGATAAAAAGTATCCTAGTGTTATAATCCAGGGTGTCAGCTACGTCCATACCAAATTTCATCGAAATTGGTCCAGCCGTTTGAGCGTAAAGAAGTAACAAACATACAAACACACACTCACAAACTTTCGCCTTTATGATATTAGTGTCATATGCTTGAGTACGCATAGATTTTATTGTATTTGTTGGTATATTGGCGTGGTTAGCTGACATATTTGACAACACGGTTAGCGCAGTGGCTGAGCGATCGGACTGCTGCGCTGCGTGTCGCGGGTTCGATTCCCGCACAGAACAAATATTTGTAAGTCCTACATGTATTTGTTCTGAGTCTGGGTGTTTTCTATCTATAATATGTATGTATTTACAAAAAAAAAATGTATATAAGTAGTTTATCAGCCATCTTGTTACCATAACACAAGCATTAGGTTGCTTAGCTTGGGACTAGATGGCGCTGTGAAATGTCCAGGGATATTATTATCCATTAAAAAAAAAATATATGGCAAATACTTTAATTTAATGTTCTGTGTCTTGTAATGTTAATTTACTTTGCATACTTTATTTTTCTAATTGAACAGAGCAGTTCCGGATTAACCCGTAAGCAAATTAAGCAATTGCTTAGGGCAGCACTATAAAGAGCACTGAAAAAATATTTGCTAGATCATGAAAAGCAAGGCTGTTTGAAAACCCGCGCGTTTTGTGGGCGGGAGATGTTGTGTTGACTTTGGTAAGGCTCGATGCTTTGTCAATATTATTATGCCCGGTTTACATTATTCCAGTCCAGTGCTCCAGCGAGAATCCAGTCCAGTGCTGGATTCAATGGCACTGGATTGGCCGTCTACATTATTCCAGTTGCACTGGATTGGTCGCACTGGATTCAAAAGTAGACCGGCAATCCAGTTACTGGACTGGAATGCTAACTGGATTCAGTGCATTCCAGTGCCGGTTTACATTTTTCCAGTAAGCAATCCAGCGCTGGATTCGATCGGACTGGAATAATGTAAACCGGGCATTAAGGTTGACTTGTAATTTGACGTATTCCTCGCAGGATCTGATAGAGGGACCCATTTGCAACAGTTAAGCACCCCATAAAGTCTAGGTAAAATTTCATGGTATTCGAGAAAACTAAATTTTTATGTATTTTTGATAATTTCCCAGAATTCGTCACTAAATATGCTATGCTTTATCCTAAACTCGCAAATCGAATGGCCATCATTGTTATTTCATTGGGCAACTCATACTTTAGCAAACCTTTCGATGAAACCAAAATTTCTAATACATTAAACAGTTAAAATTAAAAAGAGGTTTTTCAACAATTTTCAAGAATCACCCACGTACACACGGCTACACATCAAGCTATGCAAAACCAGTATTAGCTGACTGTTCATTGTGAGAAAATATCATACAAAGTGAGGCCAAGACAAACTGGTTTTGTATAGCTTGACGTGTAGCCGTGTGTACAGACGCCAGCACGTCAAGCTACCCGAAACTGTCAAATTTTCGGGTGAATGAAATGGGTCGTAAACCTTGCACATAAGCGTTACGGACATGTCAAATTCCATACCTACTCCTGTACCAGTTCCATATTTTTTCGTTTCTTTGTGTTTTCCAAACACTCGTCATATGGTTTTGTTGGTCTACCACGATCACCAGAAGAATTCAAGCCAAAATTTTCAGATGTTGAGGTACTGCAAGAATTGTACTTTGAACTCACCATTTAACCAATTTGAGTATAGGCTCTCGAACCTGTCTGGCTTTCTTTTTGAGCTTTGGTCCATTTCTGGTTGCAACTTGATGTTAGATTTTTTTGAATACTCTCTATTACAGGATAAATGAAAGGCAATTGCATGCAGCTGAGATGAGAATGCTTAGAGGGATGTGTGGTGTTACACGAATGGATAGAATAAGAAATGAGTACATAAGAGGAAGTCTGAAAGTGGCACCGGTAACTGAAAAGTGTGTGGAAATCGGTTGTCATGGTATGGGCATGTGTTACGGAGGAATGAGGAAAATGTCGTGAGGAAAGTTTTGAGTATGAATGTCGATGGCTATAAGAGTAGGGGAAGACCAAAGAAACGACTGTGTGAATAATGATATGGTTAGAAAGGGGGTGACTGCCGAGATGACGACTAATAGAGAAGTATGGAAGAAAAAGACATGTTTCGCCGACCCCAAATAAATTGGGATAAGGGCCGGAGAATGACTCTCTATTACAATATTAACGTCATATTCCGATAATTGAAAGTTGTCCGACAAATATTTTTTGAGGTCTTTTTCCTCTTATTATTTGATCACAAAGATCGCGTCGAACACAAACGAATTCACTCATTGTTAGATAATATATGTTTTTTGTCTGTTAATTGTTATTGGAAAGAAGTATCTGAACACTTTGATAAATAGTATACTGAAAACACAGGTATATAAAGGACCAATATTTTAGTGCCTTGTGCAAAAACCACGGGACAATTGATTATGACAGTTCTCATCGAAATAGTGTAATCAGTACTGATTGTAATTAATTACCACAACAGATAAATAGAACTTCCGCATCAATATAGTTTATCATACTTGTGGTTAAGGTAATCACCGCAAACAAAAGTGCCATGGGAAGATTCTTTCAAATATAATAGTAGTCATTAATTTGTTAATGTATGCTTTTATCATAGAAATGGAAAAAAAAAACAAGATAGACATCAAAATATAATAATTAAATTTATAATATTTCATAATAAAAAAAAAGAACCGTAATTTTCGGGGATTTTTTTATTTTCCCCGATTGACATTATTGCTTCTAAATCACCACTGGCGCAAAAATGCGCAAGTTTTTTTTTAATCCTCATATTACTGAATAGATAAGGCCTCAAATAGAGTGATTAACTTGATACCGGCAGCTTTCGGGAACAAGGAAAACTCCAATTGAAATAAATAAAAACGAAATTTTCTTTACTTCACTAAAAAAATATTAAAAAATAAAACAAAAATATTTTTTTTACAAAAATCGAACGTGGTTGCAAAGTGTACATTCTAAGCTATCTAATGATGTATAACACTAACATGCTTCCTTGGAAAACTTCCGAATCATTTTGTGTTGAACTTCCTTATCGGTAATTTAATTGGCATGAAAATATTTATGTCCAATGTTTGAGGTTCATTTTATAAACGTAAAACTAAGTTATTTAATTTTTTTTGTTATTTATTCGTAAGTTCCATCTTTTGATAGTATAAAACCATAAAGAAATCTATGGATTTACGACTTTCATCAAAACCATTTTCGAGATGGAAAATACTATTTGGTCCCATAGTGCAACGGCTTAACCTGCTCATCAAAGCACGAAGGGGTGTTGGTATGTAAAGATGGTCACCCATCCACAGACCAACCACGGTTAGCGTAGCTTAACCTGATCGATGCGGCTGTTATTACTTAGCCTGCACATCATCAGTAGAAATAAAAAAACTCGAGAGGTGTCAAGGGACACCCGGATGGAACGAAGTTCAAAGAGAGAGAGAGAGAGACAGAGAAACACGCGCACGCCGCACGGCTTACAACTATAGCAAAAAGTGTCGTTCCAACTTTTGGTCTTAATTTTTTCCGTCTAGCCCCCTTTCGCAACGCGCGATAAGGAAGGAACTTCGTTCCAAAAATAATGTATTATATGTATGTTGGTTGGAAAGGTAAGTATTAGTATTTCATGAGTTATGAAATCACACCTATTCGCATTTGCAGTACCGACGCTTTCCTTAATAAATTGTAGGCAAAACATTGAAGAAACTATGTTCAACAAAGTCATTAATGAATATGAAATAAGCATATAATTAACCTCATGAACGTCAAGGTTAGTTTGAGTCATCGAAAGTAACTTTAGCTTTCAGTGTTGTCACAGTATGTATAAATTTTACTGTGGTGTTGTGGTGTGTCTCATGTACCTATACGAGTACATCATGTGGAGACGACAATAATAAAAACTTTTTTGCAAAAAAAAAACAACCGACTTCCAAAAACGACACTACAAAGTGAAAAATAAATAACTTTAATTTCGGAAGTCGGTGTTGTTGGGTTCGCATTTTCGTTGTTTGCCACGGACTTCCGAAATTAAAGTTATTTTTCACTTTGTAGTGTCGTTTTTGGAAGTCGGTTGTTTTTTTTTGCAAAAAAGTTTTTATTTTTCACTTTTAAGTTGTAATTTTTACCAGTAATTTTAGTTTAAAAACCAAACTACTGAACCGTTTTTGATGAAATTTCTATGGGACCATTTGGGAAGTATACCCTTTCCAACAAAAAAAAATTCAAATCGGTTGGCAAGCGACGGAGTTATGTGCGAACAAAGATTAAAAAAATAAAAAATAAAGGAGTAAATTCCTTTTGAATAAAGCCGAGTGTATACATACTTTTGCTCGTGACTATACCTATTTTTCTGTTCTGTTTTTTTTCTCTCTTGTCTGTTTATATATGTGTGTACATAAGTGGTTACTTCTCGATTCAAAACCCTTAATTTAATACGTGCTTCAATTCGAGAGGACCCGAATCTACCGTACCGAAGAGATGATCGTCAAATGTTTGACAGGAAAGTAGGTAGAACAGTTTATATGGGAAAATGAAATTGTTGTTTTTACTATCTTCCTCGCAATTTTTCCATATTTTCTCACCGTTTAAACCTTCCCTGGACTACGACAAACATTTCAAAGCCCAAATCAGCTTAATCGGCCCGGCCGTTCTCGAGTTTTAGCCAGACAAACGAACATCAATTGATTTTTATATTATTTATACTTGATTGTATAACAGTAATAAATAACATCATAAAGTAACAGTAATAAAAAAAATACGTACCTAAGCGATACAGAAAAAGAGTCATCATCAGCCTAGCATTTTCAGCTTCCAGTCTAACTGGATGCAACTAAATACCAGTATTTTACATGGAGCGACTGCCTATCTGACCTCCACAACCCATTTACTGGGTAACACGATACTCCTTGGTAAGACTGCTTGACACACTTTCGGGCTTCTAAGGATCCATAACAGCTGTCAAAGATCCAAGAATGACAGCCCGGACCAATTGCTTAGCGTGTTTTTCGAGACACGGAGAAGTCTCGGTTTGTAATACCCATCAACGGATCGACCGCGGCATGCGTAGCTTAAGAGGGTGCACACAAGTCCACTAGCGCCACTCCTTTAAAAAAATATTATCTCGTGGCTGAGAAGGAATTATGAAAATCTGTTCAATCAGCGACCTCGGTAAATGTGTCTAGAATTTTCTAATACCTTTTATAAAATTTCATATTGAGACACGAAGCAACAAAATTCGATCTAAAGAAAAGCGGCCACATTCCTATATGTCGTATTTAGTTGCTTCGTGTCTCAATATGAAACTTAATAAAAGGTATTAGAAAATTCTAGACACACTTACCGAGGTCGCTGATTGAGCAGATTTTCATAATTCCTTCTCAGTCACGAGATAATATTTTTTTAAAGGAGTGGCGCTAGTGGGCCGTTATACAGCCTCTTAACCTGATCGATCAACCCGCGTAGCTTTTATGAATTAGCCTCGAGCCTCCAAAGCCCCATTTTTGGTACAGGAAAATATTTTTTTTCCGTTTCTTTTCGAGGTCTTGTAAATAACCTTAACTTCGACGCAAAGCTCGTTCAAAAAGATTATTTCAAGGTAGAAAACCTTGAATGCAACCTTGTATATTCATCCTAATTTTGTCACCTTTACCAATAAAATTAGCACTAATTAGAGCTTCCTACCTTTAAATACCAACCGATACTAGTTCCGAAAGAAAACAAAATTTGGGGAACACCCAGTTTTTTTTTTTTTTTTTTTATCCGACACCTGACCGAGGGATTGCTTAACCTCGCATGTGCCCGCGGTGTTGTCAAGTAGTATTTAATAATAATATCGATCACGCAGAAGCGCCAGCGCCATGTGTGAGCGAGACGTGTTATCCAGTGTGGCCATGTTGTATGTTGATATGCGGACAGTCCCGAAATCTGAGATGAATACTTTTTCTTACAAAATTTTATTTTCTATTTTAATTAAACCAAAAACAAATATTATTTTGGAGCTGCATTTTGAATTGTTTTTTTTTTTAAGTTTTCTTTATATTTTATTTTTTTTGCTAGTACTGACGCCAGCACATCAAGCTACTACAATCAGTCAAATTTCTTTAATAGATTTTCAACTTTATCGCTAAAACATTAAGGTTCAAGGTGGATTGGAAACATTTTACAGTTTCGGGTAGCTTGACCTGCCGGCGCCGCCTGTACTTATTACTTTTTTTTTTGTTTGCCAGCCATATAATATTTCAATATTATATTTTACATAATATAAAGCTAACAGACTTAAAATAACATTAATAACTATGTAGATGCATATAAAAAAGAAAGACAAGAATCAAACAACACAAAAAATTCGTCGAAGCGTGTCTGAATTGTCAGTTGAATAATTGTTGCCTACATTTCATGACTTTCTGATGTTAAAGGTTGTGTGGTTGAATGTGCTGTACGCTTACCTCATAAACAGCCTATAATGCTCCCACTGCTGGGACACATGCCTCTTCTCGGTCAGAGGGAATCGGCCATAAGCCACCACGCGGGCCCAGTGCGGGTTAGTAGATGTCACATGTCTTCGATTTTTTGGTTCTAGGACATGTCGGTTACCTCACGATGTTTTCCTTCACCCGTTTGAGAGCAGTGGTGATGAAATACGCTATATTTCCTTTTCATTTAAAAGTATCCATAAAATTTCCTGCCCGTTCTTCTCCATACGAACCTACTACGCTTTGGAACGGGCAATTTGCTTTATCTTTCTCACTGACCAACTCCTTTACAATTCAAAAGTACCGTAGTTTGATTGCCATGAGTTGATTTAAATGAAATCGAAATCATGAAGATAAACACCTTATTATATGTAAAATATTTGAATAAATAACTTTTGATTTGATTTGATAGTTACTGCTCATGTGAAAATAACAGTTACATATTTTATGTTTTTTCTTCCTTATATTTATTTTCCGCGAAATTTACCTAGAAAGGTTTCATCATTACCGTCAAAACAAACACTCAACTAATGGGACACGAAATTATTATCCTCAAACAAACAAAACTAATTAGATTTAACGAGCCTCATCATTTGTGTTCATAACGATCACTTAAAGTCTTAAAGTATCAGGACTGAGTCATACCAGACCATAAAGTCGTGAAATATATGTGAATAAAATGACCCAGTCGGATGAGTTTGTCCTGTGGAAAATACGTGTCATTGTCATGTCATTCAGCTGCATTAGTCTGCCAGATTTTGTATTCTGAAGACCGGCAGGGTACTTGCGTAACACAGATAGAATGGCAATTGATCGTTCATTTTGACAGTTCATCCATGTCCATTGCGTTATCTACGAAGCACAGTATTAGAAAGTACAGACGCAGCACAAGCATCAAGCTACCCGAAACTGTCAACTGGGACACCGGTTCCCACTACTGGGACACCGGCCTCCTCTCTGTGAGAGGGAGTGGGCTCTAATCCACCACACGGGCCCAGTGCGGGTTGGTGGATGTCACATGTCTTCGAATTTTTGGTTCTAGGACAGCGACAGCGATAAAGTTGAAAATCTATTAAAGAAATTTGACAGATTGTAGTAGCTTGATGTGCTGGCGCCTGTACTTCGGTAACAGATCATGTTAAGCATGAGCTGTATCCATAAATTCAAAGACGTGTGACATATACCAACACGCACTGGGCCCGAGTTGATTACGGCCCACTCTATCTCACATAGAGGAGGCATGTGTCCTAGCAGTGCTAAAATTGTAGGATGATTATTCTTACGCTATTACCTGTATCACTGGTCAAGCTTAAAGTAAAAGTAAACACAAAATTGGGTTTTATATACTGCAGCGCCTCGCGGTTTCACTCGCATAAGTCGCGATCCCGTAGGAATATCGGAATAAAAAGTATTCTATGTGTTAATCCTGGTTATAAACTATCTGTGTGCAAAATTTCATTCAAATCCGTTGAGTAGTTTTTGCGTGAAAGAGTAGCAAACATCCATCCATCCATCATTCATCCATATATTAGTAGGATAAATCTAGCCGAAAAATGTGTTGCTGTTTAATCTAATCGGCATTTTGCATTAACGTTAATCTCATATTTTTCCCTGTAATGGTATTTTAGATAAACCATCAGCATACGTAATTTTATCGATTTTCCCTCCCTAATTTTTGCGGTGGGCGTTGCAATTTGGTGCAAAGCCAAAATTCCAATACGACATGAAATTTACTGTAACCATAAATATATATATGTTATTACCATTTTATGCACAAAGTTGAACTTGTATACAAATAAAAAATGTGCTAAATATCTTAAGAAACTCAAAATCTAAATATTTTATTTCACATAAACCAAAATGGGGACTTATGAAGCTAAGTGCACGGTTCCAATTGGTCGTTTCCTATGGAGAAGAGCCGGCAAGAAACTCCACGGTTACTTCCAGCAAAAGTACTAGTTGGATGCAATTTACGGTCACCGTAAACCGAATCCAATGTCATTTCAAAATTATTACCCGCACATTCAATAACATGCCTAAATATGCATAAATATTGTTAATCATGAAGATAAAAAACACATTTCTACCTTTGAACTGCAAGTATAGTTACATTATCACCAAAATAATAAGCAAACAACAAAAACATCCTACACATCCACGAACACACACACCCCTGACCCAATAACAGAAATAATCTCCCAAAATATTCCACAACAAACATTGTCACCCCAGCCCATTAGTATCGTTCGCGTGGCTTGCGCATGCTCAAAACCGGCTGGACGCGATAAACGCCTCAGTTTGCGAAGAACTCTCGCTCAATACAGACGTGTGTTGTTACAGAAATGTGCGCGGCAATCGACATGTTAGCATCGGAGTCGTTCTACGGGCACAGTCCGCCCGCCGGCTTCCTCTCCGACTACAGTATACAAGCCCCTAGAAGACCAACGAAGCTGACGACCAGAGGATTCTCAGCGCCTTGTCTAACGCCTTTGAAACCAGTGCAGCTAACATTGAAATCGGCTCCAAGATCGTGCTTAAGGATAACAAATGAAACGAAGAAGAAAAAAGTGGTGTTTGCAGATGATAGGGGGTTTGCGTTGGAACAGATTAAGTTTATGACTGAGCCTTCACATCTGCCTCCTCATTGGACGATGAAGTTCGAGTCCAGCCCGCCTCCAGAGAGAAAATCACCTCCGACACCCGTAGTAGACTTATGGGAGACAAGATTCGTGCAACCAGCTTCAAACTATTTGGAATTCCGTCGACGAGTGACCCAGGATTGTGTATCATTAGAAAATGTTATCGTGAAACAGAATGAGTGTGCGGTCGACGGGACTGTGAAAGTGAAAAACCTGGACTTTACAAAAGAAGTTCTCGTTCGGACGTCTTCCGATGGTTGGTTGACGAGCGAAGACACTTTCTGCGCGTTTGTAGAACCAGGACCTTTGAATCAGAATGGAGTGTCGACCTACGACACATTTGGGTTCAGATTGCAGCTACCAATTCACTCCAGACGATTGGAATTCTGTGTCTGCTTCAGATGCAAAGGAGATGAGTTCTGGGATAACAACGGAGGCCTAAACTACTGCATAGAAAAGGCCTCGGTCAGGAGCACCCCAGCAATTTCTTGTGCCAGAATTAAGTACGGAAATTCGTGGACGTCTAGATCGAAAGGAGATGGAAATGTGCCTTACTGGTGATATGTCACTGGACCTTAAATGAATTAGTGTCGAAAGCCTGCGGGCTGGTGATATGTGCCATATTTGGTTTCTAGTGATTTGTTGAAGGTCTGTATATTTTTTTTGTTATTGCTGTCTATGGCAGGTAAAGCTGTTAATGCATAATTCCGCCCCTAAGGCTGTAGAAAGGGTTAATATGGAAATGTCTTAGCTTTTTCTGTAAGCGAATGCCAATTTTTAGATTATTGGTTATCAGCCATTAGCTTATATTTCTGCCCTTAAGTCTAGAGAATAGATATGCTGATTTTTAAGCATTTCTGTACCCAAATGCCAATGTTAGTCCATGGGTTAAATGGTGATTATTACCTCTCCTAAGTTAAGAGAAGTGAACGTGGTGATATTTCAGCTAATTGCCTTGTTAGTGTATTTTTAAAGGTATGATTTTTTAATGCCATTTTGTAAAGGATTTAGACGTATATGTAAAGAGATTTACACATGGCTGTGTCGATCAATTATTTCTCTTTCTGGATGGGGTATTTAGAAAGAGGGGAAAGTCATACAAGAGTAAAACTCTTGAAGATTAGTTTTTCGTGTCGAAAAAGATATTATGCGAACTTCTAACTGTGTATAAACCCTTTGGGTGAACCCAGAAAGAGGTGGGGCCGAAAGCCCCTACGTATATGTTCCAATCGTTAATGTGTGACAAAAAAGTGAGAAATACTTTAGGGCGTGAAAACAACCATGAATATAAACAACTTTTTAGTCAGGGAACAACTTTTAATTCAAGAAAAGTACGAATGTTCCATAAATTTTGTTTTTTTTTTGCGAATTCAGAGTTGTTGTCAAGGAAAAAGTTGTTTTTTATCTATGGTCTGTTTTCACCTCCAAATATTGTTATTCACTTTTCTGTAACATTCCATGCAGTCACTATAGTCTATAATAATGTATACAAAAGATTCCACTATTAATAGAGTCAAAAGTAATTTAATTATTAAAACAGCTGTCTGTCACAATGCAGTGTCGTGATGTTAGACTCGTTTTTCCGGCTACGAGTATACTTTTCCACATAGAACCATTGTACCGTTTTCTCAAATACTGGCTTGGATGTAAATAATAAAAAGGTATATTTTAGTAAATTTTGCATGGAACTATGTGCTAAATATTCAAATGATGTTCGAACAAAGCTTTGTACACCAAAAAAATGGCG
Source organism: Apamea sordens (assembly GCA_945859715.1). Classification (NCBI taxonomy): domain Eukaryota; kingdom Metazoa; phylum Arthropoda; class Insecta; order Lepidoptera; family Noctuidae; genus Apamea; species Apamea sordens. Next base: position 8,047,593 of record OX244014.1, read on the forward strand.
ACTGGGGGTGAATTGGAACAAAACTTTGAATTCGACGTTGACTTTGTTGCTAATATGGACTACTGTTATTATAATTTTGTAAGATATTTATAGTCCCTATTAGGAACAAACTATATTGATTCAAAGTTAAAAATCTTTATAAGTTTTGGTCCTGCACTCCTGCATCCCTATTCGATTTGCGAATTGGTATACATACTTAGAACCGTTAAAACTAAAGTTATTGATAGTGGTATTTCCGTATATTTTATTCTATAGATTTTAGTGGCTGCAAATTCGTGTTCCTACAAAGACTCTATGTCCACATTTTTTTGTCATGAAGTGTGGCCATAATAAACGTGCCAAAGTTTTGACAGCTGTCAAAATATACTCGGACTCGACTTTGTGAAGTTTGATTGCAATTGTTGTTGTTATTATGAACCGATAGTAATCGTTGTTATTTCAAACATAACAGTAAATGTCAATAATAAATAATTTAATAACACAAAAAAGTTTCAGTTTACAAACATGCTCTGTAATCTTGTTTTGTCTACATTTTTCCGCCATTTTGAATTCCAGTGTAATAATAAATACAATCATGCTTTGTTTATTAATGAAAACCCTATCTAATCGGTTCATTATTATTGTATAATAATATATTATTATTTAATGCAATCAAACTCTTTTAAAACTTTATCGAAAGGTCATTATGTTATAAGTCAAAATGACATCTGTCATATTATTTGACAGATGAAATGGTGGGTTTGTTGAAAAGTTATTTTACAAATATTTTAGTAGTCTAGTTAGATGTCGAGGCAAACCAAACTGCTATTTCCAAAGAATGAAAAAGAAGCTTCAAATGGTACTTTTTGGTACCAAACGAAACCAGGGTTGAATAATGACAGATAACAGTGGTTCTCAATACCTAAGTGGTTTTTCAGACTTTCGCAGTAGAACATAGTAACTAGGTAACATAATAATATATAAGGTGGGAAAGATGGTACTGTCTACCAACACTAAAGAAACATTCTCCAAATGATTTTCAAAAAATATTAATTATATGGAGCACCAAGTTTTCTAAATAACTTGAGTCTCGTTAATTGACCTCTGCTTTCTCCGTAAGGGACTGAAGCGTGATGGTTCATTGTTTTTTTTATTAAATTTATTTTTTATCAGCAACTGGTATACTGATATTTTTGTAATTCCTAGTTTGGCAGAAGACTGAAATTCTGGCCAGCAATGAATGATAAAAAGACTAGAATGTCAGTTGCTTTTTAGCCGGCGCAAGAAAGTCAAATAGGGAATGTTTTAGACCGCGAAACGTTTCAAAATGGCGGCATTCAATTTTGACAGTCAAGTTTATAGTTTCATATTTACATCGGGGTTGCGTGTTTTTGGTAGGTAATAATAAAAAAGACTGTGAAATTGGGATGTAGCTTTTATGATATTTAAATCTGGTGGTTCATAATTGAAAGTCCATGCCTGAGATGACTTTAGTTGTCACTATATTGGGTTTAGAAAGCTGATTTCTGCAGAGTCAGTTGTCTCAAAATAGTGAACACAAGTTTGAATAAACAGATCGTCAAAAAAATAATAATAATTAGCCACAAATGTTGATAGCCACTGTTTAGCATCATAACAAAAAAAAAAAAAAAAAAAACTAATTTGCGAAAAACAAGATCGTTGATTAGTTTTTTTATTTAACTTGATGGACGCTTGAAAATAGTGTTTTGTCTTATTACAACTTCTCTGATAAACTATTATATTTGTAAAATGACTATTTTTGATAAATCATGATGTTGAGAATATTTGCTCAATAAATATCTCGATGATTTTGTAGGAGTTTTAAAAACCCTGGTTTTATGGGGCTAGGAGTAATTAAAAAAGTAATCGTCTATTATAGGCGGTTCTACCGCTAATAACGATTGTTTTTAGGTTATGAAAGAAACCAGGTTTAAAAACTAACTATTTTATTTTAAGCTCGATTTGAAGGAGAAAAAAAAAAGATTTTTATAAACACTGAAATTAGAATGGGTAGCTAATTCAGATATAATATAATAAACCAGCTGATTAAAAGTTTATTTCGATAAAAAGTACATATAGTTTTAACCTAGTATACATACATATATCTAAACTACATACTGCGATTTTTGAACTTATTTTGTTTTAAACAAAAATCGAATGTTTGTATTAATTATAGTCTCGACGGACGTATCATAGTGTGCTGGTGATAAAAAAATAATAAAAGAAAAAATGGAAAATATTTTTTTTTGTATTTTCTTATTTTCTTTTTTTATTATTATTCAAAGTGCTGTTTCTAAGGAACCGTGTTAATTGTAAATACATGTTTTTTATTATAAATATTATACCTGATTATATTTTATTTTTAAGAATTATTGTACATCTCCCCGCACTAGAATTTTGTTATAGTCACCAGCCAATCCGTAAAAAGATCACACGGCATTTTTATTTGTAATTATTCAAAAATATTATTACATATTTTAATTTAGAAATGATGAGAATGTATGTAATTTATTATGTTGTATGATAAATAAATAAATATGTAATAAATATAATATTTTTCTATTTTTTATAATCTAATAATTACTGCATAGGGTTGTACGAATTTTTAGTGAAAGAACTGATTATCATGTAATAAATGTTTAAAATTAAGAGTTTATTATATTTTATTGTTTTTGTATAAAATAATATAAAACTCAGAATGATGTATGGATGACAGAATATATTTTTTCATAATATAATAATAATGATTATAAAAGTTTTGTTTTATTTAATTTTTCCTTTTTGAAAGAACTGCTGTTTTTAGGGAGTACCTATGTACTATCGCCAAAACCTATATCTGACCATTTTGAAAACAAAATCCCGTGCACATGATGACCACAGCTGCGTCCGTAAGTAAAACAATAGAGGATCCTTTTTAGGTCGACTAATAATATGCGCTGCAAGCAGGAATAGTCCTTACGGTGGTCAGATATAGATTTTGGCGATAGTACGTACCTTATGTTAAGGTACGTATCATCATCATTTCAGCTGAAAGACGTCCACTGCTGGGCATAGGCCTCCCCCAAGCACCTCCACTTCGACCGGTTCCGTGCTTCTCGCATCCAACGGGTTCCTGCGGCTTCAACAAGGTCGTCGGTCCACCTTGTGGGAGGCCTTCCAACGTAAATAATCCATAGCAATCAGTGATCGCAGAATGAGTATTTGATGAGATGATGATGATGAACGTTGGTCTAGTGGTCGCAACCGCTACTGCTGAGCTTGAAGTCCTGGGTTCAATTCCCGGGTCGGGGAGTGTGATTGGATTTTTAATACAACAAACCGACCTACTTTTCTACTTACCCATCACAAAGTCAGATTCATGATATTATGAGAAAACTTACGAGTTCCCTCCCACCAATGCTAAAAATAGCAGGTCGATTAGCGCCATCTATGTTACTATGCGAAGACTATTCTAGTTTAGTAACTCAATAGTAGATGGCGCTGTTGTCAATTTACACATTTTCGTACGATTCTCGAGAAGGTTTACAGAGTTATTTGAATACAATAGATACCTTATAGCAAAAATGAGATCAAATAGCTTGAGAGATATTAAAAAAGTTCAATGATGGACATTAAGGAAGGTTCACAAGGGTAGAAGTAAGTCAAAATTAAAACAAAAGCTACGCATAAATAAACCTGTATTTGTTTTAGTAAAATATAAACATTGCTTATAAACATTCTGTTCAACTAAATCTAAAATATACATCGATCCATGATAGTTTTTATAATATTGTGAGTCTTAAAACATTTATATGACTATATAATAAAATATTTTTAAATCATCAGGTATAATAGATTTTTATCAAACTTCCCAAGGATATAAACAAATCAATATTTTACAACTGTCACAGACGTTGGAGTTGTAATAAAACATTATATTGTATAAATTCAACAAACAAATTAAGGATTTCCCGTTTTTAATAATTATAATATATTTGTCCTAAATAATAAGAATTGGTTTAATAGACAAACACTGGTGGTCAATTTAGTTGGCACTTTATCTGATTAGCTTCATTAGAATCAAAGATAATGAATTATGATCTTAGTGATAGTTATTAACTAACGACAGTGGAAGAGATTTCTTTAGAAATAAGCATCACCTTTGTACAGACGCCAGCACATCAGGCTACCCGAAACTGTCAAATTTTCCCAATCAACCTTGAACCTTAATGCTTTAGCGATAAAGTTGAAAATGTATTAAAGAAAGACAGATTGTAGTAGCTTGATGTGCTGGCGTCTGTACGTATTTCTCTGTTCCTTTCTTCTTGTCTGTGTATATGTGTGTGTAACAATTATTAACATGGTTTTCGAATCGTTGAGCTCCATAACTTCTGAGTTGAGCTACACGATTACTAACAAATGCTTGCACTGACTGGACTGGTCCACTCAAATCTGTGTGGTTCTTGTTCTTCCCTCAAAAGACCATTTCAGACACTAATCTACATGGTACTCACATGATCTGACCAAGTTTATGTCTGGAATGTTACAAAGTTTATTTCAGCGTTTCCTTTCAGAAATCAATTCGGAAAGGAAACACCGACTTCATGTAGTTTTAAAAATATGATTCACGTGTAAAAACGACATATTTATACAAATCTATGGAAATAAATATATTTACAGAAATAAAATAATTTATCATGGTTACCACCAACCACTGTTTGTTTACTAAAACGACCACTTATTTTTGCACAGGTTAAAGTTTACAAAAGCATGTTAAAATAAATTACGTAGGTAGGTACAACAACAGTTATTATTTAAATGTGATTCGTAAACTTCTTTATTCGCTAGTTAAATCTATTGAAAATATGTTTAAAATAAAACTTATTTTAGTTTCAACAGTTATCGGGTTAGAGAGCCACAATATATTGAATAGACAGTGTTGCAACTGCGAATGGCAACCATATCATTTTTAAGCTTGTCGAATCTCCAAAGTCATGGGCCGGATGAAAATAATGGAAGAATAGTGTTTTAAGACAGAAAAAGTAGTTCCATTTAAAATACGGGTATTCAGCTGCATCCAGTTAGACAGGAAGCCGACCGATGAAAGGCGAAGCGGACGATGACGATGGCCTCAAAAAAGCTATAGAGGTATGAGGAATAGGGTGTAAGCTCTTAAAAAAGCTATAGACGTATGAGGAACAGGGTGTAAAGTTCACTCATCATCATCATGGAAAAGGGAGGATCCCCCGATCCTCCTCCGGTTTTGAGTCTGGTGGGCCTGACAATTGAGTTGGACGATACAATGTCCCGACACATCAACCGTCGGGACATTGCGCGGTAAACTCTGCTTGCGCGATGCAGGATTTTGCGTGACGTCAGTGTGATGAGTAGTTCGCATGTGGCGTTGTAGATGCCGCCACAAGGCTTTAAAGAAAAATGATTACCCTTCCCAGTTGCAATCCTCTCAAGACTGTAGCTTCGTAAGTATTTAAATAACTTATACTAAATGTTATTCGTATTAAAAATAAGTTAGATCGTATTTTTATACATCAAGGGTTTTAATCTCTCTTGTGGTCGTAAGCTAGACTCCTTTATAAAACAATCAGCCGCCTATGTTGCGCACGGTTTCAGTGGAGTTTCTAAACTATATGCAAGTTTAATATATGTAATATATAGTACACATGTCGCGGGAAACACCTGCACCCTAATTGCGTAACATACTGCCAAACACAATCTGAATAATGAAAGATATTGATAATCCACTGCTTCTTAAGTTCGAAAAATTTGTCTGCTCAACAACGTAAATAACGCAGTGAATGTTGTTGAAGCCATAGCATGTTATGCATAGTGTGTTACGCAATAAGGTGTAGTTATAGAAATATATGACATTTAAAAGAAATGTTCCTTAAGTGTGGAGTAGCATTGAGTAAGGATTTGTCGAAACACTTCTCCTAAACGGGTCTAACGATGACTTGAAAAGCAGATTTTGCCCGTTAGCACTGTAAAAATAACAGACTAGGTATTCACATCTGTCAAACCAAATGTCCCTGCACCTGCACCTTTGACGAAATCAACAACGTCTCTGACGCCGCAATAAACGTAGCCACCTACTGAACCCAAATAGTATAAGCAACATAATATATTTACCGTCGAAACGAAACCAGGATGCCTACTCCGAAGTGCAAAGTGCGAATGTTCGGATCGGACCGACATATGGCCGAACCGAATATTATTGAAAAATGCGAAAAAACTTCGCATCGGCTCAGCTGGGTCGGGACCATAGTCAATATTCGAAAGAGTGTAGGAGTGTAGGATCGGAACCGACCGAACCAAATAGTAACTTCGTAGCAGGAAACGGCCGAACATTCGGCCGATACTACTTCGGAGTAGACCCCCTGGATCGTTTAAAAATATCGCCCTCCTAAGCGAATTGGGTTATGATAGGTTGTAAATCGGTTTTAGCAACTGGCAAAAACAGTTTGTTTTGCAGTTACCGTCTAACTTACGACACAAGAAGTAAGTACAGTGGTATAAAATTCTATATTTTATTTTTTATAATATAAATTCAACTTTTGATATACACAGTAATTTTAATGTAACACTTTTATAGTAATTAGAGCTGTTTTAGAAATACTACAGACGTTCCAATTTTATATTCAATCTGAATAGATTTTGATAGATCAACTTAGGTCTTGCAATGTCCACAGGCATTCTCAGATGCAGTATTGATGAAAGCCTTCCACCACCATGTAGGCACGATCTATTCAAGAACAGATTATGCCTTGATGGAGGTTGGCCATCAAAGTGGTTTGGCTGATAAATAGCTGGATTATGAAAGACATGCGCTTCTAGAAACCGGGGATAGGTCTAACGCACATGCAAGATTGTTGATATTTTCCATTGCCTTCGACTTTTAGGTAGAATATAAAATTGAGACGTCTGTAGACTCATTATTTTGGAGAAAGCGATAAAAGATCAAGACGCAAACAGATGATAAAGAAACAAAATGACTGAAGACAAGTGGATGTTATTTATAATTATTGTTACAGATAATACTAAGCTATAAACGTTCATTACAACGTTAGTATAATTTCAGATAGTGAAGCTAAAGGTTAATTAATTCTTGCTTCCTATAAGTAAACAGAACTAATTCGTAAAATTATGAATCGTATTATTTATGTCAACACAATGTTCAAACGTTTGATCTCAGTAATGCTTTTGAGACTGCTGCGTTAGAATATAATTATTATCTCTCTTTAAGTTACAGGAATCAAGCATTTGTTTACTTTAGTTACTATAAGTTTCCCATCTTTAAACCTATCCTTTATTGAACTTCACCCTTTCAAGAATAAATAATAGTAAATGAACATCATTTAATATGGGATACCTCAGGGTAGTATTTTGGGGCCTCTACTACTTCTACCACTTTCTTCAAAATATTATTCTTGGCAATCTATACTTCTATTCATTTATATTTCAACTGGACTAAGATTTCGTATATTTTATGATATTTTGTGGATATGAAAAGTTTTGTTTGGGAATAGAAGATTTTCCAAAAATAATTAGTAGACGTTATTTGGTCAGATTGTTAAAACTGTAGTTTTCCGAAGATGACGTGGACAATCGTTCTTTAAAATATGTCTACGCGAGAATTTGATATCTGCACTTTACAAGGAAGTATTCTAGAAAATTAATTGTAAAGGAAATGGACACCCTGAGTCAATTGGACCTGTCTTAGCCATGCCATACAACTGTCAAAGAATGTCAGTTGGATTGAAGTTGGTGGTCAATTTGCATATTAATTAATTTCCCTGACTTTACTTTAGTGTAAAAGCCTCAACTTCAAAGAAACGGTCAAATTCCTTACTTTTGATAATCTCGAAGAGGGTGAATTCTTGGTGAACCTTTATAAATTCTTGGGAAGTCAGTAAAAGGTCCAGTCAAATTATAAATGAACAAAATATAATAATTACAACTATTAAAACCTATTAATATTATAATATTTTATAATAAAATTTATTATTTTTTTATAAAATCTCACTATTTTGTTGCGTATCACTAAAAAGTGACAGATAATCTAACGATTAATATTGTGTAGTGCTTAAAATAACACTTTAAGTACTAACGCGTCAGTTAAAGTGACACTTTTGAAAGATGTTTCTTCATTTCTGATAGTTTAGAGCCCGAAATGTGGGCTGATGTTATTTTAGACACACGAAGAGCAGGCGTGGTGATCAATGGTCCAGCCGATCGATTCTGTAAAAGTTTCACCGTGAAAAGTTAGGTGAAGTGAGCTTAGAGTGAGCTGTCAACAGGGTGCTGTCAACAATCCCTAGCATTAGTTGGAATGACAGCTCACTTCACGTAAGTTTTCACGGTGATATGGTTACAGAATCGCACTGCTGCTCTCTCTGCATATGAGAAGGGTCCTTTGCCCTACAGAGGGGCAATAACAGGCTGTAGTATTCTTCTGTTACGCTGCGATGTTATGCTAAAATATTTTGCTAAGGTTTTTTTGAATCTCTGTGTTTTGACGAAGTTCATCCATGGTCAATTCTTCTAATGTCTCTCTCATCTTCAAACTGTGGTCGTATTGATTGTTTCATTTCGTCTTCACAAGTTTTAAAACCGTTTTAAGACATCCTTGTTTATCATATTTGTACTTTTGAATCGTGTTCAATATATTTTCTTTTTAAACCAAAGTATGTCTTACTTTACCTTTAGTAGCCACTTCTGCGTCTTCACCCGTTTCATCAACTTCAGATAAAACAGTTTGTAATGGATTCCCTTCAATTTCCACGACAGAATTATCAATTTTGGTCACAATGTCTTCAGATTCCGTTTGGTTTTTGCTTGCTTCTGCACTTACGGCTAATCTGTACTGTTCTCTTATCTCTTGAATTTCTTCAGGCGATGGGCTCCATTTCTTCATATCACGATCGCTGTCAATAATTTGACTATCATCATCATCATCACTAATATCTTGAATCTCATCAAGGCTTTTACTCAGTTTACCGTAAGCTTCTTTGACACATTCTGACGTTTCTTCACTATTTTTGGCTATTTTTATATCTTTATCGATTGACCGGTCAATGGCTCCATCGCCACAGGCCACATTAGCTCGTTCGTCATCTTGTATGTCCTCAACATCATCTAAACTGGCTTGTCCAGCTTTATAGTCATGTCCATTACTATCGCTTTCAGAAGTCTTAGGCTTTGGACATTTAAGTTTATCTAAGTGCTCTTCACTTTCATCAATAATCTCTAAACGAGACCTCGAAAAGAATTTATGTAAAGACTCTAATTTGTCCAAAGCTCTTGCACTTTTTTCTGAACTTGAACTCAACGTTGTATCTTCTGTCATGCAGGCTGAATCTATTCTCTTTGACATATCGGATATAGAATCTGATATTTCAGTTGTTGAAGTTGATTTATCGACTCTCACGACTCTAGGTTTGATAATCATACTTGGTGGTAAATCAGGGATGTTCCTCAAATCGATTAAGCTAATCGATGATCGTTTTAAACTGGAACTTATATCAAATTCATCATCGGAGTCTTCATCAAAATGTTTTGAAACTTTATATTCTATGTAGTTAACTAAATCTTCTGCAGCTGCTCTTATTTGAGAATTCCGATCATCCGAATACTTTCTATCAAGATCTCTAGACGACGGTTCGTCTTCTTCAATAATATCGGAAAGCTCAACACTATATGGTAGATATTGTATGTACGGTAACATAGGAGGTTTCGTATACGATTCATAGTTCTCTGAATCCTCCGCTTCTGTCATAGTATCATCTTCTAGCTTTTTAATTTCAACAACTCTAGTCACCGCTTCATCAAATATCATTTCTAGATCATTCTTTATGTTACTAAGGTCAATGACAGTTTCAGAAATACGTCTATCTGTTGAACACTCTTCACCTCTGTCTATTACTGTATCCTGAGTATGCGTTAGTGTCGAATCCGATTTCGTCTTACTAATATCGCTAAAAGTTTCAAGTTTACTTATAGTTATATCCGATTTAGATTTCTCTGACAACGATGGCGTCAAAGACTTTGAATAGAATTTATCTTTCGTCGTATAATTTTCCATATACTTTATAAGCATTTCAACTAACGTTTCCGCCTCTTCTTCAGGCGTATCATCGATATATGTTAAGTCTTTAACATTTATATTAGCTTCATTAAGACCTGTGTCTGTTTCTATTATTTCTATACTAGGTTTCGGGTCTTCCGGACCGAATAGGAACTCCATCAAGGTTATTTTATTGTCACCGACTTCATTCTCCTTCTCCATACATCCTGTAGTAGCTAAGAAGTCCATCAAAGTCTCCATCTTCGCTTCCAACTCAGTATTCATCCTACTTGGAACGAACTGCTTAGTACTTTCTTCAGGAGTGACTTCACTTTTAAAACAGCTACCTGTACTGTTCTTCCGTTCACCTCTTTGACTTTTAACTATAGTAAAAAAGAAGTCAATTAGATTAGCAATTCTTCGTTCAGTACCCTCTTCTCCATCAGAACTGAGATCAGATTCTTCCTTAACCAAAGGACATCTTCTCGGAGAATCTTCGTATTTTTTGGAGAAGACCGTTTCTTGGATAACTTGGAGTAAGTCTCTAGCTAAGCGTACAGGTGATCGTGTGTCGGTGTGTATGGCTTCGTAGGTGGAGGCCGCAGGTGCAGAGCGGCGACGGTCGCGGTCAATCCTGATGAAATCCCACAGGGAACCCAGCTCGGAGGAGAGCGAGGCTCGGTGGTTGGCTAAGCGGTTGCCTAGCCGCCGGAAGACCTGGAACGAAGATAGAGACTGATAAAAATATAGTTGCACTTGAAAGGGTACATGCAGGTAACATATTGCTGTTAAAAATGTTTTAAAGGAGTGACGGTGGAGTTTCTTGCTCATTCTTCTCCATACGAAAGTATCCGTTTACCTTTTTATGGACAAGTAAACAGTGTACAGACGCCAGCAGGTCAAGCTACCCGAAACTCAAATTTTCCAGGTGGCAAAAATATTGTATCAGTTTGTATATATACAATATTTTTGCCTTCTTGTTCTGACGCCGCCAGCACATCAAGTTACTACAATCTGTCAAATTTCTTTAATAGATTTTCTACTTTTCAAGATTCATCGGGAAAATTAAACTATATGCGCGCGCGCAGATTTATGGCCATGGCCGTCTCGCGCTAAGCGACGGAGCGCGATGCAGTGGCCTAATCGCCTAATCTCATAAACATGCACGAAAGGGTCGAGGTATGTTCTTCAAGAGGGGGTCGAGATAGCTACATATGTAAATATATACCTGCCACACTCAGGAGCGCCATGCCCTGAGCTTCCGTAGCGAGAGTCTCTTGAACCTGGCCACTTGAGCTGCGAGGGCCTCCGCCCCGGCTGACATGCCTGCTCCTCCTGTCTCACCCTCGGAGTGGACCTGGTAGAAACATAACATGAATCTTAGTTGAGGGAAACAATTGAAGATCACACTGACAGCTTTTGCCAAAAGTACTGATACAAAGAAGTAGTTAAGGTCTTGAAATACAGATTAATGCGGATGTAACATGAATCTTAGTTGATGGAAACAATTGAAGATCATACTGACAGCTGTTGCCAAAAGTAGTGATACAAATACAAAGAAGTACCGTAGTTAACACGTTAAGCGCCACGTGTATAAGTCAATTATGCACCCTGAACATTTTCTTTAGCAACAAAATTGCCAAAGAAAATGTGAAGCAACTAAATACGACATATAGGAATGTGGCCGCTTTTCTTTAGATCGAATTTTGTTGCTTCGTGTCTCAATATGAAATTTTATAGAAAATTCTAGACACATTTACCGAGGTCGCTGATTGAACAGATTTTCATAATTCCTTCTCAGTCACGAGATAATATTTTTTTAAAGGAGTGGCGCTAGTGGACCTGTGTGCACCCTCTTAATATGGATGAAAAAGAGAGGATTAAACTAATATTTTATCTTCTGTCCTTTTATTAATGAAAAAATTGGTTGCCTGTAAAGTCGGTATACGGGCGAAAGTTTTACGTGACAACGACTTTGAAGGGACGCGTGCCTTTCACTTTTTATGTCTGTCTCTCTCGCTCTTAGGCGGGCTAACCATGCCCGAGTGGAAGGGACGCGTGCCTCTCACTCGCTCTCATTGTGAGCGCATAACGTGAGCGGAGCGTAACGCAGTTTCTTGAAGTGTCACCCGGCAAACCAATTTATAAGACGTTGTCACGTCAATAAAAAGAAAACGATGCACAGAACTTAAATTTAGTTTAGTTTGTGAACAAGGGAATCAGGGCCATTATCTGATATACATAAAAAATCTCTTCGAATCATGATGGTTCCTCAATTTTTGGAACGAAGTTCTTTAGCGCCGCTTGTGGTAGAAGTAAACTGGTAGAAATCATCCTCTATGCGACTTTCTCTCTCTATAGATAGTGTTCATAGTTTTCGAGGGTGTTAAAGCCAAGTCAAAATAAAATAAAATCCAAGATGGCGGCTGCGAAAATTTTCAAATTTTTCGCCATGGGTGTCGTTTTCACGGCTTCCAGTCATGGTGGTTGGGAGCATCGAAGGACAAAGGGAAAGCAGGGGTGGCGTTTCAAAGGCCTACAGGCCTGGAAGACCTCGCCTTAAGCAGTGCACATCTCACCTCTCGCGTGTTCGTTCGTTTCTGCATGTAGCTTCTCATGTCCTTGTCCGAGTGCCCTTTCGCCCTTCCTATACCCTTGCCAAGAGGTGCTCCTGACGAAACTCTCCTGAAAACATAACCATGATCTAGTGTTAATAATTTCTATGGTTGTTAGTTACAAGTCAGGTTCACCTAAAACCTCTAACTACCTATACATTTTAATTTGGTTCTTACGATGATTCCGCGGTACAGTAACGAGCACTCGGCTTTATTCAAAAGCGATTTACTCCTTTATTTTTTTAATGAAATTTTATGTTGTTACGAACATAGCATTTTTGAACCAATAGGTTTATATAACGTGTCGTATTTCAACGTTGCATTCGTTATAAGTGTTGACATATTGGTGCTCGTGACTGTATGTAGTATTTCTGCCGCAAGTAATGCGTAGTACCAGTTTGAAAGTATGGTTGTCGATGAAATAGCACACGGGATATTATTTTTGTCTCTAAGATTGGCAACGCATCGAGCCTTTGGTGTTGCAGATGACGATATATACATTTTCTATAAGGTAGGCCGTGCTTAATTGTCAAAAGCTCAAAACACGGGATACTAGCCAGTATACTATTGTAGTACTTGCGGGACACACACAGGAAATACTAACAGTAATAAAGGAGCATTTAAAACTAACAAAATCACATTAAAAACGAAAAAAAACAAAAGTAGAAAAGATCTGTACGAGGCCAAAAAGTCACACATCCACACACACAACACATTTTAAGCATCAGAGGGGCAATTCTCGTAATTTTAAGATCGTTCACAGTCTGATCTCAGTCTCAATCTGTCAAAAAATACTTCTAATTTCCCTACATTTTGACAAGTTTTTGACATTTGTTTGTCGCCGAGTTGAGACTGCAACTAGATTTTGAACGTTTTAAATTACGAGAATTGGCCTTCTGGTTTCATGTTAAAAGCTGCTATCTTGTAGCATCTATCATCTTATTAGGCACCAGTAGAGAACCAGTAAGAGCAATAGGATAGATCCAGCTATAAGGGTGCTTTTCCACTAGAGATGTGCTATGCTACGTTGCTATGGATGCGTTTGATATCCAACAATCATATTCATTGGTGCACATAGCTTAGCACTGATGAAAATGGATTCAACTAAGATATGTTTTTTATATAGAAGCATGCGTGCTATGGATGGTCGCGAGTGGTGTAGCTGTGTGCCGCCTTCACCGCTTCCCTACTATCGATACATCGCATAGCTCGAGCTGCGCATCTTCCTCACACAGCTACTTTGCGGCGGCGCATCTTCATAGCACATCTTCCTCGCACCGCTACATAGCTTCGTATCAGTGGAAACGGGCACATAGTTTCACAGCCTAGCTATTACATCCTCGCAGCATAGCTGGTCTCTGGTGGAAAAGCAGCCTTAAGCAGGTGCAACTAGGGTAGCGGGATCGTCCGAAAGGGTTACCGCTGCCCTGGAACATAAAGGGCTAAGGAAGGAACACGGGTGGGTTTTAGTCAGTAAGAGTCTGACACTCCCTTCCGCTCCACCCAGAGCGGGAGGGGTCATTTGATGACTTCCCATCCACAAAAAAAGCAGGTGCAACTAGCTCCTTTGACAATTCAAAAGTGCCTGTAAATGGTTTAATTGAAATAAATGCTTCTAATTTGAGTTTGAACCTACCTGCAGTGAGAAGGGTCGCTGTAAGCACTTTGCACTGGCGCCTTCCCTTCTGATATAGTATCGCCTACACCAAACCCTCCAAGTGGAAAGCCTGTGGTACCTGTAAAACAGGTTCTACATAAACAATAAAACCAGGGGGTCTACTCCGAAGTGGTAAATGTGTCGTATCGGCCGAATGTTCGGCCGTTTCCTGCTACGAAGTTACTATTTGGTTCGGTCGCTCCTACACCCTTTCGAATATTGACTAAGTATGGTCCCGACCCAACTGAGCCGATCCGAACTTTTTTCGCATTTTTCAATAATATTCGGTTCGGCCATGTGTCGGTCCGATCCGATCATTCGCACTTTGCACTTCGAATTAGACCCCCAGGTTTTATAAACTTCTCAGATGCGAGGTAAGTTTGTACTCGTAATGGACTCCCATTACAAGTACAGTCAACAGCAAAAGTAGATGATCAAAATCAGAAATTCAATCCTAATGAACGGAGTTCGCAGCTATATGGCAGCTGTACTAGTAGTAAATATTTGGTATAATTTACAATCACGTACTTTTGAGTCACTTCGACGCCACACAGTTCTGACGCGAACTCCGTTCATTATTATTGAATTTCTGATTTTGATCATCTACTTTTGCTGTTGACTGTACTTACCTCGCATCTGAGAAGATCATACACTCGTATGATCAGATATTTGAATGAGAGCATAGCAAAAGGCATAATCAGCCTGTAAACAGTCTCTTTTTGAAGAGACGAGGCCACTTCCACGTCCACTTCCTCTTGAGGAAGTGGACTGTAACGTACCACGCGGGCCCAGTGCGTGTTGGTAGATGTCACATGTCTTCCAATGTTTACGACTCGGTAAATCGGGTTCGCTATCACTGGGCCACACTGTACTTGTAATTTGACGTATTCCTTCCAGGACGTGACAGTGTGGCCCATTTGCAACAATTAAGCACCCCTTAAAACCTAGTCAAAAGGTAATTTTTTTTTTTTAAGTAAAATTTTGTAAATGTAAGAACCATGGATCCGTTTTTTATGATATTTTGATGTTGACTTGAAAGAGCATGGCAGTTGAGAATATGTCATGCTCACTTAAATGTCTCACTGGTGGTGGCGCGTGTGTTGGATCATTCGGTTCCCTACGAAATGGTTGAGCTGGGTGGTGCTGATCCGCGCGTCATGTTCGTGAACGGGCGCCATCTGTTGAGACTGGTCATCTCTTAACTGCCAGGGCTTATTTTTAACTTTATATTTTTAATTTTATATTTTAATTTGTTTCTTTACATTGTTCTCACATATAGAAGCAATAAAAATAATGTAACCAGGATTTTGTAAAAATGTCTTGATTTAAAAGAGTGTCCGTGGAGTTTCTTGCCCGTTCTTCTCCATAGAGATCTACGCTTTGGAATGGGCAACTAGCTTCAACTTTCTGACTAACTGACCGACTATTTAATTTTGACAATTCAAAAGTGCCTGTAAATGGTTTAATTGAAATAAATGATTTGAGTTTGAGTTTGAGTCGTCACCTCGTGTAATAGGTGTAAACTGTACAATTATGTTTACCTGCAATGGCCCCCCGTGTCATACTGAGTCCTCGCTGTATCCTGGCTATAGCAGCTCGGTGCCTGGGCAGGGGGGCAGTACTGCCTTTCTCTTGCAGCACAAACCGGCCTAAAGTCTTCCAGCCAGCCTGGAAAAGCGAGACGAAGAAGTGTATAAAATGTGTATGGATGTTTTCGTGTTGTTAGTTTTAGATGTGTGGATGAACTTGTAGAGGTATTAAGAACAGGGTGTAAAGTTCACTCATCCTCCATAGAAAAGGGACGATACTCCGACCAGACGGGTGTCGTGTATTGGGGCTACTGCCCGACGATTGATGTCGGGACGTTGTATATATACTATTTGCGCGGTAAACTCTGCTTGCGCGATGCAGGATTCCGAGGTGTGATGCGCAGTTCGCATATGGCGATGTAGATGCCGCCACAAACTCACTTGAGCTGCATAAACCACTTCGTCATCAGCTAACGCCCTCTGCTGTGGTCCTGTACCAGCTCTGCCGCCCCACTCCAACTCCTCAACCAGCACGAATCTCTTCGGATCATCGTGACATCTGGCCTTTGTCAACGCTTGGTAGACCACGTATGATGCTGACGCACTTAGAGGGACCTAAAAAAATAATAATACAGAGTTTTAAATGAAGTCACTGTTATTAAAAACTCGACAAAGAAGGTAGTCCTAGACAAAGACGGCATGGTTGGCGCAGTGGGTATCGCGGGTTCGATTCCCGCACGGAACAAATATTTGTATGGCCTACAAGTAGTTGTTCCGGGTCTGGCTGTTTGTGTATAATAATAATATCCCTGGACATTTCACATAGCGCCATCTAGTCCCAAACTAAGCAACCTAATGCTTGTGTTATGGTAACAAGATGGCTGATAAACTACTTATATACATTTTTTTTTGTAAATACATACATATTATAGATAGAAAAACACCCAGACTCAGAACAAATACATGTAGGTCATACAAATATTTGATCCGTGCGGGAATCGAACCCGCGACACGCAGCGCAGCAGTCAATCCCTTAACCACTGCGCCAACCGTGCCGTCACTGTATGTGAGTTTAAATGTTTGTAAACGCATCCACGATACAGGAGAAATTCCTAGTGTGGGGCAACGTTTTTAAAAATAAAACAAAAGAAAAGAAGGGGGTATCTAGTAGGTATTGTCACTCATGGAAACTGATAAAATGAAGACTTACCTTCAAAATAGCATAAGGTATCTCATGAGAAACATTATGAACGCAGACGAGGAAGCTGTCAGGAGGTTTCCGAGGCTCCTCATCCTGTGTGCTGGACTCCTCATCAGAAGGAACAGACGACCTGTCTCTGTGGCGGTCAGATGATGATGCTGATCTGAAAGTAGGAGAATTTTTGAAGGTCAGTTTTTTTTACTGTTTTGTTCGTTTTTGGGGAGTGCCTGCCTGCATAGTTCAGGGGGCCTACTCCGAAGTGCAAAGTGCGAATGTTCGGATCGGACCGACACATGGCCGAATCGAATATTATTGAAAAATGCGAAAAAAGTTCGGAACGGCTTAGTTGAGTTGGGACCATAGTCAATATTCGAAAGAGCTCCTACACTCTTTCGAATATTGACTATGGTATATGTAGGATCGGAACCGACCGAACCAAATAGTAACTTCGTAACAGGAAACGGCCGAACATTCGGCCGATACTACTTCGGAGTCTATCTACTACCCCAGGACTTTTGGGAGCATTATGAGTCAAAAAGAAGTGTTCATTTTATGTTAGAAATAAGTCGGGCTCTCAGACTGTCCCAAAAACACGTCAGATTAACTCCAAAAAATAAAACTGGCAAATAAGATTGGCAGTCTCGTTGGTGAAGGGGTCGTCAGCGTAGCTAAGCGTGGGGTCTCGGGTTCGATCTCCTAGTGAGGCAAAGGGTTCGGTCTCCTAGTGAGGCAAAGTGTTAATGCAATTTCTCAATGGGAAATTGTCAGCTGCAGACCTGGGGGCCTAAAAAGGCCACTTTGGCAGAATCATAATAGGATAACAATATGAATCATATTAAAAATCGTAAAATGGTCACAAACTGACAATTCATATGATCTGTGTGCAATTCATATCACAATGAAATAACATTTAAACTGTAGAAATAATAAATGAAAACCCAATTTAATTAATAAAAACTGTAATGAAAAATATACCGATAAAATTACGGTTTTTATTTTTTTCATGCGGCAATGTTTACACCAAATATGACGAAAATTAGAGGAATTGCTAATGATCTCTCCATTAAAATACAAGTTGATATTTGTTTAACTTGAAATAACATCAATTTGAAACATTAATTTGAAAACACTAAACTTTATGTCTACCCCTTCGGGCACAAGCGTGCTGATATTTTATAATATGTGTTATATTACTTTTTATAGAAGCAAGTTTTTTTTTAACTGAACAGACAGCTGTGCAGCTGGACAGTTTGTTGCGCCACTTCTTCTTCCCAGCGATAGCACTAGGAAGTGTTGAAGTGCGGGCGTTTTGGGGGACTGTCTTTTGTAATTTTGACGTTCGAAAAGTGCTGATCCTCAGCCTAATTTGAATAAATGACTTTTAATTTTGATTTTAATGTCTCTATTGTGTTAAGACTTTGGTAGAAAATCTTTTAAAACTTACCTGATGCTAGTTAACCAAGCTCTACTGCTAGGATCATCGCCCACCCTCTTCAGCAACAGCCTAGCCCCGGGCCTCGCTGACGCAGCCCTGAGAACTCGCTCGTGAGGGCCCAGGACCCTCTGTGTGGGGGCTCTGGAAGGCACCTCCTCGACCATGACATAGGAGCCGCGAGCGGAGCGGCAGACACCGGCTTTTGTAAGGCATTGGGCTATAGCCTGTGGAGGAAGATGGTAGTTAGTATTATTACAATTAGCCAGCACATCAAGCTACTACAATCTGTCAGATTTCTTTAATAGATTTTAAATACTTACTTCGACTCTCGGACAGTACGGACGTGTTTCTGATTAACTTGCAAAAAAATCAAAAATCCTATAACCAATAATAAGTCATAAAGCTTGCAGTACAAGAACGAAAGTGGTGTCAAAAAGTGATTAAGTTACGACCATCTATCATCACACATCAACGAGTAGCAGCGCGTCAAAGCGGGGCGCGCGCTCCCCGCTCCACCTCGGGTAAAAGAGATAGTTGCATTTTTTAACCTCTTCTCACGCGTACTTAAAATCAGCCAACTCATTATGAGTGTTCGACGCTCGCCACAATCCACGAACATAACAGTAGGTCAAAGTGGTTCACAATCAGATTTTTCAAAAACTAGTGGAGATGAAACAGATAATCGCGTCACTTATCGGAAGAGAAAACAAAGAGAATGCTGTGACATATTAACTGCCATAAATAAACTTCGAGAGGAAATGATCGCATCACTGGAGACAAACTTGAAGCCAGTGCGCGATGATATCTCTTCAATGAAAGACCAGGTCAATGATATAAAAAATTCAACTGCAAAGATGTTAGCAGAACATAACAACATGAAAGCTGAAATATCAGAACTGAAGAAAAATAACCTCACTGCAGAACTGAAGATATCTAACCTTGAAACTCAAATTAGTGAACTCAAATCTACACCACCAAAATCAATTACGCTTCAAAACTGTGATTTCGCCAATGAAAAAGTTATTAATGAACTGCAGGAACGGACGAATAGAAGCAAAAACATAATAATTGCTGGCCTACCCGAACCAATAATAACTGATAACGCCGCACGCCAGGCTGAGGACATGAGCTCCGCGCAAAACATTCTGCAAAACGCATCGACCGAACATGTCAAAATTATAAAAACCATTCGGCTTGGAAAATACACCACAGAGAAAAACCGCCTACTGAAGATTTGTTTTGGATCATCCGAAGACGCGAAGACAATACTGCGAAACAAGACTAAACTGCCGGAAAACATTAAAGTGTACTCGGACCAGACCCCCACCCAAAAGGCAATAATGAAAGAGCTCAACCAAGAACTAATCCGTCGTAAGGAAAACGGTGAAGATAATCTAATTATTAAATACATCAAAGGCACCCCAAAGATCGTTCAGACTCAGCCAAAAAACTAATGCCGCTAAATCCACCAAACATCCTAACTAACCCAAATGATACAATTACCTACCAGCTCTGTCATACTTACCAAGACCTGCCATCTTTTAAGTCGACCCTAACTTTCTTCTACGCAAACGTAAGAAGCATAAAAAGACAAGGAAAATTCGATGAACTGCAATGTATAATAGCATCGATCAAATACACTACTCATATCATAATATTAACTGAGACATGGTTCAAATCCAGTGAAGACGCCGATCATTTCCAACTACCCAATTATACCCACTATTATAATGTCAGAACAGATTCCAGGGGTGGTGGTGTCTCCATTTATGTACACAATAGTCTTAATCACAGCAAAGTCGATGAAGTATACGCCGGAGGCATCAACTACCTATGGATATGCCTCGAGAAGCACGCATTAAACATAGGAGCTGTTTACAATCCAGGAAACAATAACACAAGAGAGTTCCTTGAAGTATATTCATCGCAGCTAATTAAGAAATCCCGATCTATTGTTTTCGGCGATTTTAACATCGACCTTCTGACTAAAAATTCGAAGACTAAATACTACCGGGATACTATGAAAGAGTCTGGATATGGTTTTATTAATAACATCCATGAAGACTACAGCACGCGTGAGACTGATTCCACAAAGACCATCCTTGATCACGTATGCACCAACCTTAAGGACAAAAGCTTTCACATGGTCATTATTGACTCGCCTATGTCTGACCATAAGCAAATTTATTTAAGTATAAAAAAATACAAGAGACCTCCAAAGAAGCGTGTAAAATACGAAGCGATAGACTATGAAAAACTACACGAAAGCATCGCACTCGCAGAATACTCGACAATTGACAACACCTACGAGAACTTGGAGAAGTATTTAAAGTGTGGCATTCATAGTAGCACAACGGTCAAAACTAAAATCTTAAACCCTCCGCGCCAAGATTGGATATGTAGAGAAATAACAGAAAAAATTACGAGAAGAAATGAAATCTGGCATCGATTGAAGCAAGAGCCAAGTAATGAAGATTTAATGGAAAGTTTTAAAATTGAAAGAAATATTACAGCTGTAGCAATTAGGAACACTAAGAAGAAGTACTACTATGAGGCATTTATGAAACATACTGCAGACCCTAAAAAGATGTGGAACTTAATAAATACATTGTCTAATAATAAAATCAAGTCACAGTGCACTCCCCCTAAACTTCTAATTGAATCTGGACCCGTAACCAATGGCAACGAGATTTGTGAGACATTCAACCGCTTCTTTTCTACGATTGGTTCCACCTTAGCCAACCTCATTCCTACACAACCACAACAACACAAAACTGTAACAGCGCCAGATTCTCAACCATATAACAGAGAACTCACAAGCTTCACACCATGCCAAGCCAGCGAAGTATCCAAAATAATCAAGAACCTTGATCCGAACTGCAGTGCCGGTATCGATGGTATAACTACCAAAGTCGTAAAGTGCGTAAGTGACTTAATCGTGAACAAACTGACCGACTGTATAAACATCCATCTTGCCAGTGGAACCTTTCCAGATCAATTAAAAGTAGCCAAAGTTACTCCAATCCACAAATCTGGTGTCAAAACGGATCCTAACAACTATAGACCTATTTCAGTCCTTCCGATTATCTCTAAAATATTTGAAAGAGTCCTTTATACACGCTTAGATGAACACCTCACCTCAATAAATTTCCTCTTTGAAAGGCAATACGGGTTTCGAACACATTCTAACACCCTGTCAGCTACTACAGATCTAATTACAAAAATACAAATGAACATTGATCAAAAAAACATGGCGCTAGGCTTATTCATCGACCTTAAAAAGGCTTTTGATACAGTTAGCCACCCCATACTACTACAAAAGCTAAAAGACATAGGCGTATCAGATGTAGCGTATAAAATGTTCGAATCATATTTGGATAACAGGCTTCAGGTGGTTAAAGTTGGTGAATACAAAAGTAAACCGCACAATATCACGTTTGGTGTTCCCCAGGGATCACTGTTAGGGCCACTATTCTTCTTAATATACATAAACTCCATCCATAAGGTTCCAATACACGGACATATCTCGCTATATGCGGATGATACCTGCCTTTTTTATTTTGGTGGTTCTATAGCTGGCATGATAAATCAAGCTCAAGAAGACCTAAACTCATTGTTCATCTGGTTTCAACAAAATCTTCTAACAATCAATGCATCCAAGACTAGCTATGTCATATTTAAAGCCAAAAATAAGAAAATACCACCTCATCCACCTCTTAAAATTGAAAATCAAATACTTGAACTCAAACAACATGAGAAATACCTTGGGTTAAGACTAGACTGCCATCTAAATTGGAAGGTTCAAATTGACTACATCAGATCCAAAATGACATCTTTATTGGGCTCACTACGAAACATCGTACACTGTCTGCCATATAGTGTACGCCAGACAATATACAACTCTTTGATAAAGCCACACATACTGTACCTAATAGAAATCTGGGGCAACGCACCTAAAACAAACTTAAAAGACCTACAAATTGCACAAAACAAACTTATTAAAATGCTTTTTCATTACAATTACCTAACACCTACAATTCAAATATACAAGGACACGAAACTCTTAACCATCAAACAACTTCATGCATACTGCACCTGCATACTCATTCAAAAAATACTCACTAAAACCATACATACACAAATTTCATTCACCAAAACACATCAATTGCATAACCGCAGCAGTCGTAGAAAAGATCACATAGTACTTTCTCGAGTGCGAACCACTCAAGGTAAAAGATCACTTGGTTACGAGGGAGTGCAACTTTACAATAAATTACCAGATGAGATAAAGGGTGCGACTTCGATCAATATTTTTAAAACCAAATTAAATAAATATGTTCTTCAAAATATCACTATTAATTAACCATAAACAATGAATGCTACCAATTTAACATAAAACCAATACAAAAATAATATAATAAATAAAAAAATAGCCGCCGTAAACAAAAGTTGTACTACTGACTAATGTATCTGCATAGTGACAGCGGGACCGCACTCTTTATCTCAAGGCAGGGTAGTTATGCATAGTGGCACAGTGTTGAACTTTTGGGAGTACCCACGAACCTAAATAATTTGTTGTACTAGTGTAATTTTGTTTTGTTGTTCAAATACGTCAGGTTAATTTGTTGTGAGTCCGAGTGTCGAAGGACAATGATTAGTTTTTATATTTTATGTTTAAATTTGTTCTCATGTAAGTGAAATGTAAATTTCTTTATGAGAATTAAATGTCTTTAACCAGATTTTCGACTTTATTGCTATACCATTAGGTTCAATGTTGATTGGGAAAATCTGACAGTTTCGGGTAGGTTGACCTGCTGGCGTCCGTACATGTGAAAAAACAAGCAACAACATAGGGTATCAAAAAATTCGTCCGCATTGCTGTCAACAGAACAGTGCCCAAAAGGCTGGCAGCATTGCCACGTTGTATGGCGATGCTAATTTTTTGGCCAAGAAACAGGTCAGCTCTCTGGTCACGTGAAGAGTCGACTAACCGCTTGGCGATATCTCGAAAAACCAAGTGGGCACTCGGACCCCATGGCCCTAGTGTTTCAACCCCAAACGGCTCGAAGATATAACTCCCAATCAGGCTGGAATATTTTCGCCGTTTCAGGTTTTCTGCACCAGCAGCAGCCGCTCCAGCACAGCCCACCGTGCTAGGAAGATGGGATGGCGTAAGGGTGTCGACACATGTTGCATCCCACACCAAAGGTCTGCCTAACTTCCAGGGCATTATGGTCATTAAAGGTAAGTGACTTCTCAAAAATATTACTCAATATCTGATGAATAGGTATGGTAAGAACAGCCGCACGGGTCGATCGATCAGGTTAAGCTACGCTTGCCGCGGTGGGTCTGTTGATGGGTGACCTTACATACTGAGACCCCTCCGCGCCTCGGAAAGCATCTTTGACAGTTTAGTGGATCTTTGACAGTCGTTACGGGTCGTCAGAAGCCCGAAAGTCTGACAACCAGTCTTACCAAGGGGTATCGTATTGCCCAGTAACTGGGTTGTGGAGGTCAGATAGGCAGTCGCTTCATTTAAAATACTGGTATTCAGCTGCATCCGGTTAGACTGGAAGCCGACCCCAACATAGTTGGGAAAAGGCTAGGCAGATAATGATGATGTGTATGAACGATTTCATGTGCAAAAACACCCAGAAACCAAAGCTCTGGGCCCCTTTCCCGATGACAGCGATGCGGACGAGTATTTATTTAAATACAGTTGATTTTAGTAGGTACCTAGTGTACATACGGCTACACGTCAAGCTATACAAAACCAGATGGTCTTGGCCTTACTTTGCATGATATTTTCTCACAATGAACGGTCAGCCAATACTGGTTTTGCATAGCTTGATGTGTAGCCGTGTGTACATAGTTAAAACGAAATAAAGATGAATCCAAACTATAAAAAACTATCTGTAGGCAAAATTGTTTTCTGTGCAGGAGTCGAACCTGCGGTACGAAGCACGGAAGCCATTAGGCTGCCGCTGAAAACCAGCGCTGGGTCTCTGTCTCGTATAGGGTCTTAGCATTATGCTGAGCGATGGTCGTTTTGCGTGAATGTGACGCATGTTTACCCCCAACTTGTTTTTTTTTGTGTTAAAAAAAGGACATATCCTTTTTTTATGCGTCATGTTTGCCGCAAATAAATGCATTTTCTTTCTTTCTTTGTATTAGCCATCTGCTGTACGGTACAATTCGTGAAATGAATACCACAGTGAGTAAAAGGTTGTCACTCCCTGGCGTTTTTTTTTTTTCATAAACAGCCTATAATGTTCCCACTGCTGGGACACAGGCCTCCTATCGGTGAGGAGTGGCCAGTAATCCACCACGCGGGCCCAGTGGTTGGCAGATATCACATGTCTTCGAATTTTTGGTTCTAGGACATGCCGGTTTCCTCACGATGTTTTCCTTCACCGTTTTGAGAGCAGTGGTGATGAAATAATTTACACAAAGTAAAGTGCCTGTCTGGGTTCGAACCTACGATCTACAACTCGTAAGTTACGGCCGTTACCACTGGGCCACCACTGCTCACTGGCCTCCACACTCCCCTCCTCACTCCTTGGCGTGACCAAGGCCAACTGCCCAAGGAGCGGCGGGAAGAAGGTTCTTCTTCTTTGATGTTATCCTGTGGACTAATATGGAAACTCTTTGAGGCTCACCTCATTAGCCGTGGTATCTTGCGTAACCTTCAGAATAGAATACGCCTCGTGCCTCGCCACAGCATACACGACTAGGAAATGTATCTTCCTCCGCTCGTGAGGAGAGGCCGGCTCCAGGTCTCCTCGACAGCTCTCTCCGGCTAACTCCTCGCAGCAGCGAGAGAAGATGAGGAGGGAGGCCATGTTTAGAGGCTGGTTTGTTGGTGACCTGGAAAAAAATTGCCAGAATAATAATTATTTATTTATTTAAAACTTTTCGCACACAGTTACAAATTCGGACTTTTTTTACGCGGTGTCCTGCGTGAGCGACGAATACGACGTGACGCGACGCTGCGAACGCGACGAACGCGATCAACTCAACGGCATAGGTACCCTGCTTGCGGCCTATTATGACAGTCTGCGGTGAGATGCGACGTAACGCGTACTTGTTTTGAGGGCGACCAGGCGCGTGACCACGAACTACGAGCAAAATTGTACTGTACTTCTCCATGATTCGACAAGTAATGACCAAAATCACATAGGACATTTGTCGCGTGTAGCATCGCGTCGCATTACGTCGCGTCGTATTCGTCGCTCACGCAAGACACCGCGTTAGGCATTCTCTACCAGTCAACCAAGGGTGGTGAAGAGATTAGATAATTGACTTTTGCTTAGGTAACATCGTAGGATGGGTTGTTAAATTTCCAAAATAAGGACTGGGACACACGATGCCCGTCAAGACAAGCTGCTACAGGTCTTCGGATTTGAGGATTTCTAAAGAATAACGCTTACATTTAAACTATCCCCAACTCTAACTTATACTGATTGGATTTTAAATACTCGTAGAACCATAAACTACGAGTTTTTTGGAAGTTTCTTCTCGGAAATTGTCATTAAGGTGGAACTAGTCTCCGAAGTAGTATCGGCCGAATGTTCGGCCGTTTCCTTCTACGAAGTTACTATTTGGTTCGGTCGGTTCCGATCCTACAGTCTTTCGAATATTGACTATGGTCCCAACCCAACTGAGCCGATCCGAACTTTTTTCGCATTTTTCAATAATATTCGGTTCGGCCATGTGTCGGTCCGATCCGAACATTCGTACTTTGTATTTCAGAGTAGGCCCCCTGGTATCGTGTGCGACAGAGATAGTATCAGTGATGAGCATTTAGACGCTAGTTTACCTACACGCACAATGTTTAGTTAGCACGCACACAAACACAGTTCAGAACTAAAACGCGCGTACGAAAAGTCCTTTGGAAAATCGAGTATTATGAAAACATCACTGCATATTCTATAAAAAATAAAGTTTATTGAACACTTCGGTAATTGAGCTTCGTCGGTACTGACTTTGTTTTGAAGATTTTTCACATCTTTTATGACTTATTTACACGGCCAAAGTTACGTTAAAATTAGCAAGAAAAACGAATCTTTGTTGGCTCATAACTTTTTATTTTACTATTCTGTTTCTGTAAGATACAATTAATAATAACAAAAAATCGATAAATCATGTTTAACTTTGGATGTACAGTCACGAGCAAAAGTATGTATACACTCGGCTTTATTCAAAAGCGATTTCCTCCTTTATTATTTAATGAAATTTTATGTTGTTACGAACATAGCATTTTTGAACCCATAGATTTATGTAATGTGTCGCATTACAACGTTGCATTCGTTATTTTACGAAAAAACTGCAATTGAATGTTGCCAAGTGTTGACCGTGACTGTACAATGTCAAACAGTGAAGTAATTTTTTATTATTATTATTATAGCCTCTTTATTTCCACATGCATAAAATAAAATAAAAATATAATACAATTCATATCATGGTTATAAATTACTATCGCATAACAGATACTTTCTAAATTAATAAAATAATTACTTTCCTAGATAAATAGATTTCTAAAATATTAAATAATTTTTAAAATAATTCACAATTACATTTAAATATTTCCATATGGACCCCTCAGCGGGTGGAGGCCTCCCCCATTTTGTTCCACGTTTGTCTGTCCTTTGCCTTTGTGATCCAATTTTCACCGGCTTTTCTTATTATTTCATCGACCCATTTTTCTTTCGGTCTACCTCTTTTCCTTTTGTTTGGTGGTCCTTGCCAAGTAGTTACTCTCTGTGTCCATTTTTCCTTGTCCATACGTGCAATATGACCCGCCCATTTCCATTTTTGTTTTTGAGAATGTTCCAAAGCATCTATTATTTTTGTGGTTTTCCTTATTTCTGTGTTTCTTTTTCTATGTTTTCTTTGTATGTTTAGTATGCTCCTTTCCATCGCTCTCTGGCATACTTGTATTCTGTTTTTAGTATTATTATTGTATATCCATGTTTGGCAGCCATAGGTAAGACAAGGTAATAGGCATGAGTCCATTACCTTTTTCTTGAGATTTATAGGGAGTTTAGATTTTAGGGTTTCTTTATTGCTCCAGAATTTGTTCCAGGTTATGTTCACTCGTCTTTTAACCTCATCTTCGTGTCTTGTCTTAGAAAAAGATATTTGTTGTCCTAGGTAAACATAGCTTTGAACATATTCTAATGTATTGTTACTGACCCGTATTGGAATAATATGGTAGTTCGTCATGACTTTAGTCTTGGTAGCATTCAATTCTAGGCCGATCTTAATGCTTACATCATTTAGCTCATTAATCATTACCTGTAATTGAGATGCTGTTTCAGAGAAGAGTACGATGTCATCCGCAAATCTAAGGTTGCTGAGGCGTTTCCCATTTATATGAATTCCTTTCTTTTCCCAGTTCAGAGTTTTCATTATGCTTTGAAGCACAGTTATAAAAATTCCAGGTGACAGGGGGTCACCCTGTCTGACGCCTCTACAAATGTTTATTTCAGGGCCTTGCCTCTCTAATTTTACCCGACTTTTGCTTTTGTAGTAAATGTCTTTTATAAGATCTATAGTCTCCGATGGTATTTCGCACTCATGTAGAGCTTTCCACATGCTCTGATGTGATATAGAGTCGAAGGCTTTGGCGTAGTCGATAAAAGCCAGGTAGAGTGGTCTATTGTGCTCTGTATACTTCTCTATAATCAAATTTAAAGTGTGGATGTGATCTGTTGTAGAGAAGTTTTTCCTAAAACCTGCTTGCTCCGTCGGTTGAAACTTCTCTATGAACATCGATAAACGATCCTCAAGACATGAAGCAAATAATTTGTACATATTTGGTTGTAGGCTTATTGGTCGGTAGTTTTCAATATCGGCAGGATCACCTTTCTTGTAAAGTAAAATTATGTCCGATTTCGCCCATTCTTTCGGTATAGCTCTGTCATTTAGAATCTTATTAAATAAGGTTGTTATGTATGGAGCTAGTATCATTTTCCCCAATTTCAGTGCTTCGTTTGGGATTCCATCGGGTCCGTTGCTTTTGCCGGTTTTTAGAGATTCGATTTTCTTTATTACTTCATAAGTAGAGAATCTATCCAGAGTAGTAGAGTCCTGGTGGGTCGTTTCGATTTCCGTAGTAGTATCTTTTACTGAGTACAATTTTTCATAAAATGTTGTTGCTTTTTCTATTATATCAGATCTTGATAATATTTTCTTGTCATTAATGTCATCCTTTATATAGGGTATCCATCGTTTAGTGGTATTTAGTTTTTTAAGCCCTCGTCTTTAAGCTACCGGTTGATTCAAGGTGTGTTTCAATTTCTTTTATTCGGCGTTCTGTGCGTTCTCGTTTCATTAGTTTGTAGATGTTTTTGTAGAGGTAAGTGCGTTCGTCTTTTTCTTCTTTTGTTAGGTATTTCTTCTGAATTAGTTCACTTCTTCTGGTAATAAGACGTTGTATGTGAACAGGGATGGTCTCCCGTTTTGGTGTTGGCTTCTGTCGGATTGAATTTAAACTGTTGAATATTGGTTTTTTAATTTTGTTGTATAAGGACTCTATATTTTCATTTTCTTCTAGTTCAATATCGTTTATATTTGTGGTTAACGTTTGTGTGAATTGTTCTTTTTCTTCTGGAGTATTGAGTTTGGTTTTATAATTTTTGAAATTTGCTCTACTTTTCTTTATCGGTGCAAATTGTAGTGTGCTTCTCAAGAGTCGATGGTCGCTGGGAAATGTTAGATTTGATATGATTTCTAAGTTTGAGATGTTCTCCTTTCTATTGGTTAGTATATAATCGATTTGGCTTTTTCTTTTCTTTGGCGAGAGCCATGTCCACATAGTTTTATTGTTCTTTTTGAATAAACTATTTGTAATGTATAGTTTATTTTCCCAGCAGAACTGGAGCAAATTTTCACCTCTTTTGTCTCTATTTCCGAAACAATATTTGCCCAGTATTCTTTCTTCGCCTGAAACTCGCTGTCCAACACGGGCATTGAAATCGCCTAATATTATCTTTTGGTTTTTATATTGACAATGTGCATCCTGCAGTTGGTTGTAGAAGTTATTGATTTCTTGGTTGCTTGCATCAACCGTTGGCGCGTGTACTTGTACAATGGTGAGTTTTGTGTTGTCAAAGTTGAGATTTAAAATGCAGATGCGTTCGTTTTATTCCTTTTTTATAAGGAATCCGACTCCATAGTGACCTTTCGTTTCTCCGAAATAGCAGAAAATATGTTCATTTTCTTCTAAAATATTATATCCCGTTCTTCTTATTTCCGCAAGGCCAATAATGTCGTATTTTATTTTTGAAATCGCTCTCTTAAAATCGAGTAATCTTTCATCGGATAGTAGCGATTTTGCATTGTAGGTACAGATGTAAAGATTTTGTAGTGGGGGTGGGGGGTTGTAGTCGTTATCTCCCGCGGTGACAAGCCGTATTGGGAGATGTGGAGGGGCTTCCTTTACTCGTTTTTTGGCGATGCGTGTAACTCAGTCGCGCTTGGCTCAGACCCTTTTTTCTGCGGTGCGTTGTACATATAGGAGGTAATATTGTTTGATTTATTTTTCTTTGCTACCTGTTTGACGACGTCTTCTCTGACTACGGTGGATTGGTGGTCAGGAGATTCTGACAGATTTCGTTTTTGTTTCCGTGTATCTCCTACGTAGTTCTCATTTTTGGGGTTACCTGGTAGTATTACTATCTTGTCGTAGCGAAGTACCACATTTTTTCCGAGTTTACGTTCTTTTTCTACTTCTTCTTGTAGTTCCTTACGCTTCAACAGAACTTTTTGTGGAAAGTCTTCTTTAATGTTAATGAGTGAGCCCTTCAATGTTCCTTTATTTTTTAGAATTTCAATTTTCCGACCCATTGTTGTGAGTGTTACTAATAAGGGTCTTGCCTTATTCCCTTTTTTGCCAAGTCTTCTCACAAGTTCTATTTCTAATTTCTCGATGTAAATCTTCATGTTTTCTTTTATGCAACGCAATAATATATTTTGTAGTTCTTCGTATCCATGCTCGGTCTCCTCTACTCCATAGAATATAAGATTTTTCTGTCTAGCCTGTCTTTCTAAATAATCTATTGTTTTTTCCTGCTGATTTATTTTTATTTCTAGATTGTTCGTTCTATTTTCCATAATTGTAAATTTTTGATTTATATTGTCGTTTATAGCTTTGGTGATATTTTCTTGCATGTTTTTCATTTCCTGTTTTTGATTATTTAGGTCGCCTTGAATTTCTTTCAGAACTTTCATAACATTTTCCATGTGAAGTAATACCCTCCCGCAAATTGTATGGAAAACATATCGACTAGGATCGCTATAGCAATTTAGTTTATAAACTCTATAACACGTTGCGGGACGCACTGCATTAGCAGTAGATTTGTCGGTGTTGAAAATGACAGTACGGGCACCGCCGGAACTGAGGTACGGGCATTACAGCGAAATTTTGTATAGAGGAACAAGGAAACCCGTTTTTACTGTCATACCACATCAATACGGCTATGAAAGTACTGTCATCGTATATTATTCTTTAGTATTTGCTCTAGGGCGGTACGGATAGAGCAGTGGTCGGAACTTGTATGGAGAATATTTTACTGTCATATCGCATAACTTGAAAAAGTCAGTACCGTCCCGCAACGTGTTAACCTAACATTTTATTTTATTGCTAAACTTTACAGACAACTTTATGAAAATGGACTTTTGGAACTCAGTTCTTACCTAAGTCTAACGTGCCTGTATCCCGGCCTAAGACACTGCAGCGGTATGACTCGTTGTGACAACATGTAGTTGGTGTCAGCGTCGAATATGTCGAATCTTAGGAACGCCAGCTCGGGGAAGTTGATCTGGAAATAAATATATATAATTTTTTTAATGATATAAACTAGTGCTTGACTGCGATCCCGCCTGATAGAAAGCAGTGATGCAATCGTTGATGGTAAAGCGCACTCATCATCTGCCTAGCCTTTTCCCAACTACGTTGGGGTCGGCTTCCAGTCTAACCGGATGCATCTGAATACCAGTATTTTACATGGAGCGACTGCCTATCTGACCTCCACAACCCAGTTACTGGGTAATACGATACCCCTTGGTAAGACTGGTGGTCAGACTTTCGGGCTTCTTACAACCCGTAACGACTGTCAAAGATCCACGAATGACAGCCGGGACCAACGGCTTTCTGAGGCACGGAGGGGTCTGGGTGTATGAAGATGGTCACCCATCCACGGACCAACCGCGGCAAGCGTAGCTTCACCTGATCGATCGACCCGTGCGGCTGTTATTACAAAGCCACAAGCCCCCTAAAACCCCCTAAATTATTTCATCACCACTGCTCAAAAAACGGTGAAGGAAAACATTGTGAGGAAACCGGCATGTCCTAGAACCAAAAATTCGAAGACATGTGACATCTACCAACCCGCACTGGGCCCGCTCCCTCTCACAGAGAGGAGTCCTGTGTCCCAGCATTGGGACCGTTATACTCTGATTATGTATGTACAGTCACGAGCAAAAGTATGTATACACTCGGCTTTATTCAAAAGCGATTTACTCCTTTATTTTTGGAACGAAGTTCGTTATCGCGTGTTGCGAAAGGGGGCTAGACGGAAAAAATTAAGACCAAAAGTTGGAACGACACTTTTTGCTATAGTTGTAAGCCGTGCGGCGTGCGCGTGTTTCTCTGTCTGTCTCTCTCTCTCTCTCTCTTATAGAAAGCAAGCCAGTTATACTTCGTTCCATCCGGGTGTCCCTTGACACCTCTCAAGTTTTTTTTAATAAAACTTTATGTTGTTACGAACATAGCATTTTCGAACCCATAGGTTTATGTAACGTGTCGTATTTCAACGTTGCATTCGTTATTTCACGAAAAAATCATAATTGAAAGTTGCCAAGTGTTGACATATTGGTGTTCGTGACTTTACGAGTATGTTCCCAACTAGCAAAAAGTGGTTTTTATACTATCCTAGAACCATAATTTATCGAGGACTATATGAGACTTATATCCACATATAAGTCGCGAAAAGGGCCCACTTTATAAGTCTACTTTTACTTGTAACGTATTTATATTAGACCGCTGAAATGCCATATATACGCCTATATTGCTCCTGTAATTGAATTACGTCAATGCAAATACTCCTGTTAATAATAATATAAGTAAGTTATAGTACAAAAATAGATTAATACGCGCCTAGAAATGCTTCCATAAGCTCATATATTGTGAACAGTCAAAGTGAGTGTATCGGAACTTTTGTGCTCTGTAAAAAAATATTTTTAACATCTTAAAGTATCTAAATGAATCAGAATTTATTAATGTCAACCATAGTTGAAAAACAAAATGTTAGTGTTGTCAAATCGTTAGTCTTATAGCTTATTCGTAGGGGAACATGAATTTTCCGTGAAATCTATCATGGTTTTTATAACAATTTTAAAGCGCCTCTTGAAATTTGCTTATTTACATTTTAGTATTAATTAATATTAAATTTATATTATGAAGGCAGCTGACATTTTCTTATTAAGCATTTCCAAGTGTGACATAGTGCTAAAATAAGTATTTTTAGCATTTTCAAGTGTGACATAGTACCAATATGAGTATATTGGTTCTATATTGGGTTATCTCAAAACCGAAGAAGAGTCGCCATTGTTTGCAAAACTATATAAAGCGTGTTTTCGCCTTGTACTGGTCGTTACAAGCAAAAGTGGCTTCTTAAGAGTTTTAACCAGGATTATTTGAGATTACTTAGACAATAACACTACTGTGGAATGCCTATATAAATATGTCTAGGTTTAAAACGGCATACGATAAATCTAAAAAAAAAAATATAGAGAACATTTTATCCTACTGAGTGCTATTATAATCTTGGTGATTTATTATTTTTAAAACGTGGATATGAAATTCATTTAACAGTTACTTCTAAGCTTATGTTAAACCAAACCAGATACATAAATTACTTACAGTAGTTTAACTTTAATTTACTTATATTGGCCACAAAATATTAGCTTGTATGAGACTATAGGTAAAAATAACAAGAGTAATTGCTCCTCAGTGCATATCTTCCTGGTACATGCTCCTACAGGAGTATTAAGATTTAAATGGCCCGCAGATGTTATCTTATAGGCGCATATAAGTCTGACTTACCGGAGTAATTACTCTTGAGTGAAATTACTCTTATTTCATGCTTTTATAGGAGTCTTGATCCTATATTTGTCAGGAAATATGATCCTATATACGGATATAAGTACAAATTATAGGATACAACGTACTTGAGTAAAAACAGCATGTATTTATGCTGTTATAAGCGTAGTAGCAACCACCAAAACCTTCATCGGAGCTTTATAAGTCCACGTAGCATTATAAAATCGCATTCCAGGATTATTTTGCTAGTTGGGTTATGTATGCTAATACTAGTCGTACCTTAAAATTAAAAGTCTCATTCCAAATAGGATTCAGCGCGTTCTTCCTCGCGACTTTAGTCCTAATTTTCTTGCAGTCAACTGGAACACCTAATATCTCCACTTCGACGAAGGCGTTGTAGAATGAGTAGACGTTTTCTGCGACGTATTGTCCTGATATCACAGCTAGGGTGAGGTGGGCCGCGTGGATGCCGTCGAATTCTTTGTCCATTGGGTTGAATCTGAAATGAAATATATATTATTATTTATTTTATTTTTGTTATAAAAAACGTTGCCCCACACTAGGTTTATTACTCCTGTATCGTGGGTGCGTTTACAAACATTTAAACTCACATACACAAACAGCCAGACCCGGAACAACTACCTATAGGCAATACAAATATTTGTTCCGTGCGGGAATCGAACCCGCGACACGCAGCGCAGCAGTCGATCGCTCAGCCACTGCGCCAACCGTGTCGTCGAAATTATGATTTTAGAAGAAGGATTTATCGAAATCGCTGGGTTTGCTACCCATTTGATGAGACGTCTCAGACACTCTCAGGTTAGAGGAATCTCCATCAAGCTGCAAGAAGAGGAGCGTGAGAGGCTTGACAGCTACATATGAGCCCTGGAGCATGACATCATTGAAGTTGACCCTGACACCAAGGACATGTTGAAGATGCTCGACTTCAATAACATCAATGGTCTGCAATTGATACAGCCTGCCACACAAGGTGGCTATGGTGGCAGACGTAATTACGGATCCTACTAATATTATAAACGCGAAATTTTGTATGGATGGATAGATGGATGGATGGATGGATGGACGTTTGTTACTCTTTCACGCCAAAACTACTGAACGGATTTGGATGAAATTTGGCACAAAGATAGTTTATAACCAAGATTAACACATAGGATACTTTTTTAAGACAGCTCCTAAAAGTAGCAGTTCCCCTTATATATGGTAGGTTTTATCGTAGAACACAAGCCCCTGAAATATGTAGAACGTCGCTGTTTGCTAGTGTTTATATTGGAAAGAAAAATCAGCTTTGGCCAAAACAAATTATTTTCCATCTTTTTATCGTATTTGGCCACCGAGTTTGAAATCCATCCAAAAAAAAAAAAACAATACAAAAACACAAAAAAAACCATCTCAAAAAATTATTACAATGTAGTAGTCAAGTGGCTCTCGGCTTAGTTAAGTTTGTGTCTTTGTACACCGATTATTTATTTAGAACTCACCTTCTATAAGCAATATGTCCCGGATCCCACATAACGCTAGGTTTCCTCACGTACCCAGCAGAACCGTTGCTCTCATACATAGCTGCGTTCACAGCCATGGCCGCGTCTTCCGTCTGATAGTTCAGCGCCACTAGTTGAACACCACATGACCAGAAGGTCACGGGATCAAAGTTCGATGAATCTATTCTTAGGCTGAAAGAGAGAGAAAAAGGATTTTTTAGAGTTGTGTGAGTGGGAGAAGCTTGTTTGACCAAACTATGATACGGAATTACGGCCTTAGCTTTTCAAATCAAATCAAATATGTTTATTTGTTAGAATATGGTACAATAGACGATACAATATTTGTTCCAGCATCATCATCATCTGCCTAGCCTTTTCCCAACTATGTTGGGGTCGGCTTCCAGTCTAACCGGATGCAGCTGAATACCAGTATTTTACATGGAGCGACTGCCTATCTGATCTCCACAACCCAGTTACTGGGTAATACGATACCCCTTGGTAAGACTGGTTGTCAGACTTTCGGGCTTCTGACTACCCGTAACGACTGTCAAAGATCCACGAATGACAGCTGGGACCAACGGATTAACGTGCTTTCCGGGGCACGGAGGGGTCTCGGTATGTCGAGATGGTCACCCATCCACAGACCAACCGCGGCAAGCGTAGCCTAACCTGACCGATCGACCTGAATGTGCGGCTGTTATTATTTAGCCACGGGCCCCTCAACATCATCAAGTCAACGGCGGTTGTAAATAAAATTGAAAATCAACGGTGTCGCCCTGAACTGCAGCATTGTGCGATGGCCGTTTTCTTATTTATTTTTAGTTTTTTTTTACTATTATATGCGTCATATCAGGCACAAAACCTCATATTCGTACACTCTATTCGTACTGGGTATGGCGGGGTAAAATCAACTCGGGGTGCGACGGGAATTTGCTCTGATCTCGTACATGGTCGATTACATGGCTGCGTGTCGCGGGTTCGATTCCCGCACGGAACAAATATTTGTATGACCTACATGTATTTGTTCCGAGTCTGGGTGTTTTTCTATCTATAATATGTATGTATTTACAAAAAAAAAATGTATATAAGTAGTTTATCAGCCATCTTGTTACCATAACACAAGCATTAGGTTGCTTAGCTTGGGACTAGATGGCGCTGTGTGAAATGTCCAGGGATATTATTTATGGTGAAACTGCTCCGAAGCATGGAGCACAATCCGGGAGTGCTGCAGCGGTTGCACTTGTACATACCGATCGTTATGTGTGGAGGCGACGGGCCCCGCCACTGCTGGTCGTACCATCAGCCAGGACCAACTTGCTGGCCAAAACCGCTCTGACTCGAGCAATTCGCACCATCAATTATATTCAGGTCGAAATTGATATATTTACATGTCACTGAGGTGAATTCGCAAAAGTACTATTGTTTACACTGTGTTACAAACAATGATTTTTATGATCTTGAGATGTAGTTTGTGACTTATTTTTAATTTTGTGTGTGTGACTTTGCTATCGCATAAGGTTAAGTAAGACCTGTAATGATAGTTTTAAGGCATTTAAATAAATAAATAAATATTTTCTTTCTCTCTTTACTTACCCGGCGGGATAAGTCCTAACAAGCTGCGTCTCCGTGTGGGCTATCAGAGCCATGGGGTGTTTCCTGCAGATCTTCTTGCCGATAGCCTCGTTCACTGAGGAGCAGCGGTAGCAGGGATGGTGCACTGCTGGCGCGTTCAGGCAGCGCGGGCGGGTCTGTTGGGCTATTTGCTGAAACAATATTCGAGCCCACAATTCGAAATGGATACATAAACGTCAGAGTCACCAAGGTGCCTTTTCCAAAAAAAAAAAAAAACTGGCCAAGTGCGAGTCGGACTCGCGCACCGAGGGTTCCGTACAAAATTTTAGTTAAGTAAATAGTTCGTTCATCGGATCGAGTTTCGAAGATTTTCCCAATAAACCAGGCCCCAAAACGTACAAACTTAACTTTGCCGTTGGAAAACTGTTGTCCCCACACATCGATATAGGTCGCGGTTAGTTTACCAACTGCAAATAAGTTTGTATCGCAAAAGTATTTTTTTTTAATGTGATGTAACTACAAATTTACGATTTTCGGATTTTTTCCTTTACTTGTACTACATGACATTGCTTCTTGCGATTGCGATTCTAGGTCAACGGGAAGTACCCTATAGGTTTTGATTCCATTGCGAGTGTACGAGTTCGAGTCGCACTTGGCCGGTTTCTAAACTCATTAACCTGCTTCTTCACACCATTCCACCCTCTGAACCATTTGATTCTCTCTTTCATTCTAACTCTTTCTCCATTTCTCTTCTTCTCTTACCGTGCTGGCACTGTCGCTACTCTCAGAAGACTCGAAGCTGCTCCCCGGCGCGGTCTCCTTGGGCGCGTTGCTCGGTTGCTTCATAGAACTACGCGGAGATAGTGGATTCAAGCCGCGGAATTTGATTGCCTATGGAAAGAAAAATACTTTTATGAGATTTTACAGGTTAAACTCAAACTTAACTCAAGGCATTTATTTCAATTAAACCAATTACAGGCACTTTTGTATTGTCAGGGGTCGGACAGTCAGACAGATGAAGGTAGTTGCCCATTCCAAAGCGTGGGTACCTATGGAGATGAACGGGCAAGAAACTCCACGGACACTCTTTATTTTTAACCGACTTCTAAAAAAGGAGGAGGTTCTCAATTCGGATGTTTGTATTTTTTTTTTATGTTTGTTCGAGCAAAACTCCGTCCCTTGCGAACAGATTTGAAAAATTCTTTTTTTGTTGGAAAGGGTATACTTCCCAAACGGTCCCATTAAAATTTCGACAAGATCTGATGGTGAGTTTCGGAGACAGACAACGGAACTCTTCAATAAATTCCAGCAAATCAACGGCTATTGCTGCTATCGCTTATGTATGTATTGTTTACGCAATCACACAACATAACGTCACGCCTGTACCCTCTAAAGGTACGCAGGTGTGTTCAGTATATCACGGTACACCCTCATTTCTGTCAAAGTTGTTTTCTATATATGAATTTGTGTGGGGTAGGTACAACTAAAAAGTGAAAAATAAAACTTGAGAGGTGTCAAGGGACACCCGGATGGAACGAAGTTCACAGACAGAGCAGATAATTTATTATGTAGCTCTGCGACGACGTAGCTGCGTAGCGGATAATCTACGCATCGGCTACGGCGTAGCACTCGTAGCGATTGTGTCGTGACAACTTTTCGTAAGATTTTTTTCCGTCTAGCCCCCTTTCACAACGCGCGATAAGGAACTTCGTTCCAAAAACTAACTAACTTTAATTAAAATAATTTTAATTTCGGAAGTCGGTGTCAAAAAACGAAAATGTAGCGACACCGACTTCCGAAATTAAAGTTATTTATCTCTTTGTAGTGTTTTTTTTTTTTAGAAGTCAGTTGTTTTTTATAAATGCATTTTTCTTTCTGTCTTTTTTTTTTGTAAAAAAGATTTTATTTCAGACGTTATCAACCAAGTTATTTTCGGTGACAGTATTGTATTCAAAACTTCGTGTATTAGTCTGTCAGCAGCAGCTGATCTTTTGTTTTGAAGGTCTTTTTAAGTCCCAACGAGATCATCATCTGCCTAGTCTTTTCCCAACTATGTTGGGGTCGGCTTCCTGTCTAACCGGATGCAGCTGTATACCAGTATTTTACACGGATAGAATTTTTTATTTTTTTTTGGTAGGAATTCATCAAATGACCTCTCCCGCTCTTTGCTGAGCGGAAGGGCGTGTCAGACTTTTACTGACTGAAACCCACCCGTGTTTCTTTAGTTGCCTATGCCAGGGGCCACGGTATCTCTTTAGAGTTATGAGGAACAGGGTGTAAAGTTCACTCAACCTCCATAGAAAAGGGAGGATCCTCCGACCAGACGGGTGTTGTGTCTGGCGGGCATTTGCCCAACGATTGATGTTGGGAAATTGTATCTATGCTAACTGCGCGGTAAACTCTGCTTGCGAGATGCAGGATTTGCGTGACGTCAGTATGACGCGTTGTTCGCATGTGGCGTTGTAGATACCGCTACATCTCTTTCGAACAACCCGCGGCCCTGGCGGTACATGGATAGACTGCGTATCTAACGAGATCTCAGCAGAAAATCATCTATCAACTCTTCTTTGAGTTGATAGATGATTTTGAGTTGATGATGTTAATTCTTCAAACGAATCAGTTGCGAGAGCTTCCAAGGTGGCAAGAATCGGCGGGGTAATTGCGTAGACATTAGCAATCTATTCTCTGTCATACTTGTTAACATTTTCTAATAATTAACCCACCTGAACATAAGTAACCATATCACTCAGCTCCCTCGCGATCTGGTTACTTCTCTTCCGAGTAGGAGCATGCTTCACGCTCCCAGAGGTAGTCTCAGCATCTCCCTCACTCCTTCTGAAACTCTGGTAGAGCGACAGCGAGGTCCGACCGCATTTGTCTTCCATTGAGTTCAGGATTTTGTGGAGTTCTTTTTCTGGAAAATAAAAGTATGTTCTTTACGACTAAAAATGAAAGGTTATCTGGTTATATGAAAGGTCTTTATCAAAATCAATAGTCATTTATTCAAATTAAGCTGTCGATAGTTCTCGAAAAAAATCTAGAAGGATCGCTTAGTTCTGCTACCCGATACTAGATGGCGCTAGAGGTAATAGTGGTAGGTGGAATACGCGACGAGAAGAAATTATCCATCCCTCTAAGTTCATGTAAACCTATTGATTGATTTTTCTTTAAAAAGTCATTCAATTTTATTACTTAACATGCTTACCATCCAACTCCTCATCATCCTCGTCATAGTCTTCATCGGAGAAGTACTCCGTCAGAGAGCTACCCGCGGACTGGTTGGACATGATGGAGCTCGTGCGGTTGCTCTGTTCGGGCAGGGAGCTGCTGGTGTGGCGGATGCCGTTCGATCTGGTGACGGTGGAAAAAAAAATAATAATAGTATTTATTCGTATCAACAATACTTATGTCTTAATTGTGAATATAGCACTAGAAGTTGTCGTAACTTGCACCCTTGCTAAGTTATCAGGATAACTTGTATTAAGGACACAAGTCCCAACCTTTGGTTCATATACATATTTTAAGGCATTGCAAAGATACAATAAAAGCAAACAATGGTCACTTTTATATGGAAATTGAGTAAAATAAAATCGAACGAAGAGAAAACAAAAGCCAAAATACAAGCGAGAGGGTGTGTAGTGTGGTGGTGAGAGGTGTAAGTGATGTGTGTGAAGTATGTGTGTTGTGTATGAAAGGGATAGTTGCAATTTATTAGAACTTTTCTTCAGAAAGAAGAAGCCGTTCTGTGTCAATATAATTTTGTTCAAGTAGCCAATTTGTTACAGTTTTTTTAAGGTATTACTTGGTGAATTGAAAATGAATTACAAATCTTCGGTACGACTGGTGTGTAGTGATCACGACAGATGCACTTTGTGACGTATAGATTTTGGGTAAGTACGCACTGACACGTGGCTTTGTTAGCACCTAGCGCCTAGCGAGTCCATTTGCGAGTAGCGAAGTGACACTAAGGCGATAGGATTCTAGTCGCCTAGCGTGTGTTGAATAATATTAAGTTAATAAGGAGAGCAGTGGTGGCCCTGTGGTACCAGCCGCGACTAACGAGTTGTAGGTCGTAGGTTCAAACCAGTGGCATGCATTGGTTTTCAGAATAGGTAGGCACAGTCTAAGCCGACGCGGTCACTAATCAGAAACATAAAACAAAAGTGTATATTTTGAATGGCTTAATATCGGCTCCAGTACCCACGAAAACCATAAAAACGACACCCATGACGAAAAATTTTAAACTTTTCACAGCCGCCATCTTGGATTTACATTTTGACTTTATAATCGGAAACGTCATTATCCATCCCTTTCCCACGGCCAAATTACGAAGTATTATTTTTACATTCATACTTTTATATACGGTTACATAAACGGTTGGTTACTCATGTGCCCATGCCTAGGTACTTAAGGGTGATAAATTGCGAAGGTCGAGCGTCATAGTACCTATAACGCGTGAGACATACGTATTTATAATTTCGTCGTATTAACTTGAACGAGTAAAGACCAATGACAATGTGCGAACAGTACGGGAGCCGAGCAGGCCGTCTGGCGACTGCCTACTGCCGCGCGAGATTCTATGAAGATTTTGCTTTTGTTAGGTATGATAATTTAGTGAGTTTCTTTATTGTGGGGCACACACACTAAAATGTTATTGACAGGCTTATGGCGATTTATCGAAGTAGGCACTGCTTATATGCCTATAGGCAATGCATGCCACTGGTTCAAATCCAGACAGGCGCTTTACTTTGTATAAATTACTTCATCACCACTGCTCTCAAAACGGTGAAGGAAAACATCTTGAGGAAACCGGCATGTCCTAGAACCAAAAATTCGAAGACATGTGACATCTACCAACCCGCAGTGGGCACGCGAGGTGGATTACGGCCACTCCCTCTCACGAGAGGAAGGTGGTGGTGGTGGTGGTGGTGGTGTGTCCCAGCTGAGCAGTGGGAACATTATAGGCTGGTTATGATAAATGATTTTATTTTTGTAAGTAGGTTTGTACAAACACTTTTACACGTCAATCATATTTTAAACTAGATGAGGTCGGCGTTTCCTATCTGACTAGTCTGAGAAGAAAGGCCGAAACAAACTCAGACGTCACAGTCTCTTTTAAAGTCCAGACATAATCTTGGTCAGATCATATGAAGACCATGTAGGTCGATGTCTGAGATGGTCTTTTGAGGAAAGAACCACACAGATTGAGAGGACCTGTCCAGTCAGTGCACGCATTTGTCAGAAATCGTGCAGCTCAACTCAAAACTTAAGGAGCTCAACGATCCGACGAACAATACCAAAGAAAGGACATTTGGGTAGGCCACATTAATTACTCAAACTGCCAGACCATGACAAAAACTAAGAGAACAGAGAGAAGAATAATATAAATACAATGACCCACATAGTCTTCACATTCACAATAATTAAAATAATATAATACTTTACTAAGTAAGCAAATGTCATAGTATATATAAAATTCATTAATGTCAGTGTATATAAAAAAAAAACAACAACAAAACAGAGAAAAACAAAATAAAAACATTCAATATGTAAAAAATAAAAAAAAAATTGGAAGCAGCTTAATCCCAAGCCTTTTTGTCCTCGATATAATCCTTAACGGTATAAAAGGCTTTCTGGCACAACTTACGTTTAATAAATGATTTGAATTTATTAAGGCTTAGATCTTGAACTGGGCTTGGAACTTTATTATAAAAGCGTATACATTGGCATCTGAACGAGCCACCTATTTTCTTGAGCCTTGTTGTAGGTACAACAAATTTGTGTTTGTTCCTAGTATTTATATCATGGATATCACTGTATTTTTTAAACAATTTTATATTTTTATGGGCATATAAAAGATTTTCATAAATATATTGAGAAGGCACAGTCATAACATTAATCTCTTTAAATTTGTCTCTGAGCGAATGTCTCGGACTCAGTTTATAAATTGAACGAACAGCTCGCTTCTGCAAAACAAAGATAGTCTGAATATCAGCGGCATTTCCCCACAATAGAATACCGTATGACATTACACTATGAAAATAGCTAAAGTACACTAAACGGGCTGTCTCTATATCAGTTAAATTACGAATTTTTCTAACAGCGTATGCTGCGGAACTTAGCTTTTTTGACAATTTATCTATATGTGGACCCCACTGAAGCTTAGCATCCAAAGTTATGCCTAAGAATACTGTGCTGTCTTCAGGATTCAATTCTTCGCCCTTTATCAACACATTAGTTTTCACCTGCCTAACGTGAGGTAGCGTAAACTTAATGCATTTGGTTTTTTTCTCGTTTAAAAGTAAATTATTAACATTGAACCAGTGGACTACTTTAGAGATCGCGCTATTTACATCGTCAGTAACCTGCTGCTGACGTTTAAGTTTAAACAAAAGTGAAGTGTCATCTGCAAACAACACTATATCATGATTATCCTTTATGAGGTACGGCAAGTCATTTATATAAATAAGAAACAAGAAAGGACCAAGAATTGAGCCCTGTGGGACTCCCATTGTTACTATGGATCCGGGAGATCTTTTTCCATTAACGTCAACGCTCTGAATCCTCTTACTCAAGTATGAGGTAAGAAGATCCAGAGCAGTGTTCCCGATTCCGTAGT
Source organism: Apamea sordens (assembly GCA_945859715.1). Taxonomy (NCBI): domain Eukaryota; kingdom Metazoa; phylum Arthropoda; class Insecta; order Lepidoptera; family Noctuidae; genus Apamea; species Apamea sordens. The sequence continues at coordinate 8,090,886 of OX244014.1, forward strand.
GGCGGAGTTTCCTGATTAAAGTTTCGTGAAGAACGCAATCGAATGCCTTGGACAAATCACAAAAGATGCCCAAGGCATCGCATTTGTCTTCCCATGCATTATAAATATGTCCTATAAGTTCAACACCGGCATCAGTAGTTGAACGACCCCTTGTAAAACCGAACTGTTTGCTATGTAATAGTTTGTGTTTATTAAAAAATCTTTGCATTTGATCTAAAATTAATTTCTCAAAAATTTTACTAAAGGTAGGTAGTACAGAAATAGGTCTATAATTTGTAGGGTCTGATGTACTACCTGATTTAAACAAAGGTATTATTTTACTATTTTTCATAAGGTCAGGAAACTCCCCACTGTCAATACAACTATTAAAAATAAGAGCTAGAGTAGGTGCTACAATGTCAATAATAGACTTAGCAACTTCTACAGAGTTACCCCACAGATCTGCAGTCTTTTTAACATTTAAAGTGTGAAAGGTTTTAATTATATCTCTACAGTAAATATGTTCAAAATGAAATTCCGAATCACAACCATTAACATTTTCCTTAAGCAAAGACTCAGCAACAGAAGGTGATGAGTTTAGGGATTTAGTAGTTGAAACGGGAATATCTGAAAAGAAATTTTCAAATGCCTCGGCGACTTGTGAGTCGGATTTTATTATGTTGTCATTAATAGACAGGCTGTAGTCAGTATTTCGATTACTAGATCTTCCCGCTTCACTATTAATAATAGACCAGGTCGTTTTAATTATATTACTGCTGTTTTTAATCTTTGAACCCAAATAACGTGACTTGGCCATATAACAGACTTTTTTAAATAATTTTGAATAATTTCTAACATACAAATTAAATTCATCAGTGTTAACATAAGACCTTTCATTGTACAGTTCATAGAGCCGTGTTCTACTTTTATGAATACCAATGGTAGCCCAATCACTGAAAGATGCGTTACTATTAACCGAGATACTCTTGGGTATAAAGGTAGAATCAAATTGTTTACAGTATATATTAAAAAAAGTATCATATAGATGATTAGGATCAGCATTAGTTGACAAAACTGGTAATTTATTAATGAGTTTAACTTTAAAAGCCTCCAAGCGACTTGCAGTTTTGGGGTTAACAGTGATAACCTTTTATGTAAGTTACTAGGCAGTAAGTGCTAAGAAAGCCACCTGTCAGTCCGTACGTAGACTCACAGATGTTTAAATAAAAAAATAAAATAACTAAATTGTTTATTACCACAAATTTCAAGTACAGACGCCAGCACATCAAGCTACTACAATCTGTTAAATTTCTTTAATAGATTTTCAACTTTATCGCTAACGCATTAAGGTTCAAGGTTGATTGGGAAAATTTGACAGTTTCGGGTAGCTTGACCTGCTGGCGTCTGTACATTGCACTCAGATAAGTACAATAGGTCCAACCCTGTCCCCTAAACTAGGCTAGGCCTGTATCTTAGGGGGCAGTACCCGGCTATACAGTATGCTTATGATTCTATTGTGGCAGACGTGCCAGTGGACTGTGTCAAGTGGGTGCATTTTTGATCTTGTGGTAAACTTTTTATTGTATAAGAGTAAATGTTTGATGATTGTGATTGTGTGAGGAAGTGGATGGGGTGTTTTATGATAGTGTAGTGTGTAGTGAATGAAGTGACTGTATGGTTGTAGTGTGTTAGAGATGTGAGTGATAAGCGCGCGTGAGAAAAATAGGTGAATTACACATAAATAGGTGTTTAAAGTGATGTAGGTTAAAAGAGATTCCGTTCCATGGTAGTCCTGTTTTAGCAGTCAATCAATTACTGCACGTTTTAATTTAAACCTGGGGAGACCGAGTTTCCTTCGGGTCTAGCTGTTAGTGCATGAGACTTGTGTTTATTAATGTGCCTATAGAGGTATGAGGAACAAGGTGTTCACTCATCCTCCATACAAAAAGAAGGATCCTTCGACCAGACAGGTGTTGGGTCTGGTGGGCCTGACGATTGATGCCAGGATGCTAGTTGCGCGGTAAACTCTGCTTGCGCGATGCAGGATTTTGCATGACGTCAGTGTGATGCGTAGTTCGCATGTGGCGTTGTAGATGCCGCCACACGGCCATCAAAAGTATGTACCGAAAACGTCCTACTAAAACTATTGTTTTGAACCCATTCCAAACCATCATTTATTGAGTTTAGTTGCAGGAGTTATAGAATAATAGACATGTGCGGTACACATTCTTAAATTACTGTTTTCTTGTTTAGCTTGGCCTGTGAATTATCAGGCATATTTTTTTCACTGAATGCTCCAGCCGGTCGATTTTGTAAAAATCTCACCGTGAAAATTCAAGTGAAGTGAGCTTGATGTGAGTTGTCAGTAGTGTCAATCCCTAGCATTATTTGGAATGACAGCTCACTCCACGCTCGCTTCACCTAAGTTTTCACGGTGAGATGGTTACAGAATCGCACTGCAGCACTTGACTTCGATCACGCTTGATAAAAAGCGATGGATGATGTCTATGATGGAACGTGCGTACCCAGAAGATGTCTGTTCAATCTATTTGACTAGAGGCTAATTACCTGAAGGCAGTTGATAAGACTCCGCTATATCCTTGCGCTGAGCTCGCCCCAGTGAGTCCCATTGTTGGACTGGACTCAATCGGGAGCAGTTTCTTATTCTTTACTAGGACCTGAAAAATAAAGTAAAAGATAGATGATACAAAACTTACGTATTTAAATTGGTTTGCAAACCAACTATCATCATTAACACTTGGTAGGAAGTAAAAAGCACATTGCATTCCTTTTCCAGGGCTGCGTACAGTCACGAGCAAAAGTATATATACACTCAGCTTTTTTCAAAAGCGATTTACTCCTTTATTTTTGAATAAAATTTTATGTTGTTACGAACATAGCAGTTTTGAACTCATAGGTTTATGTAATGTGTCGTATTTCAACGTTGCATTCGTTATTTCAGGAAAAAATCGCAATTGAAAGTTGCCAAGTGTTGACATATTGGTGCTCGTGACTGTACCCGAAGGGTGCCAATGGGACCCGATTATTAAGCCTCCGCTGTCCGCCCGTCGGTCCATCCGTCCGTCTGTCTGTCACTGGGCTGTATCTCATGAACCGTAATAGGTATGACAGTTGAAATTTTCAGAGAGTGTGTATTTCTATTGCTGCTATAACAAACAGAATACGATTTTTGCACAATATTAGGTATACAGTGGTACGGATCTCTTCGTGCTGTGAGTCCGACCCGCACTTGACCGCATTTATATGGTCCACGCAATGAAATTGTTTGCCGTGACCGTAACTGACGTACCTTACCTTACCTTTGACGGCACGGTTGGCGCAGTGGTTAAGTGATTGACTGCTGCGCTGCGTGTCGCTGGTTTGATTTCCGCACGGAACAAATATTTGTAAGACCTACAAGTAGTTTTTCCGGGTCTGGCTGTTTGTGTATAATAATAAATAATAATATCCCTGGACATTTCACACAGCGCCATCTAGTCCCAAGCTAAGCAACCTAATGCTTGTGTTATGGTAACAAGATGGCTGATAAACTACTTATATACATTTTTTTTGTAAATACATACATATTATAGATAGAAAAACACCCAGACTCGGAACAAATACATGTAGGTCATACAAATATTTGTTTCGTGCGGGAATCGAACCCGCGACACGCAGCGCAGCAGTCAATCGCTTAACCACTGCGCCAACCGTGCCGTCGTATGTGAGTTTAAATGTTTGTCAACGCACCCACGATACAGGAGAAATTCCTAGTGTGGGTCAACGTTTTTTTTTTTTTTAAACCTACACTGCTCCAAAAAGCAACTGGCAATTCTGAATATTTCACCATGCCCATTCTTCTGGAATTGGAAACAACAATAAGTTTATAGTAATAAATGGATCGATTACCTTGTACTTCAGCTGTTCCGGACTCGGAAGCCGCGGCTCGTCCGTGTAATCGACTTCGAAAAGGAACGATGTCACCAGTTTGTCTCCAAACACTGCCTGGATAAGACAACATCAATAAAGTACCAGCATGATGCGGACGAATTTTTTGATGCCCTATGATTCTTTTGCTTGTTTTTTTTTCACATGTACACACGGCTACACGTCAAGCTATACAAAACCAGTTTGTCTTGGCCTCACTTTGTATGATATAATAATAATAATAATGTTTTTTTATCTTTTTGTTTACAAAAATATTTAAAAATGTAATTTATATGTATTTAAATGAAATAAAGGAGATAATAATAATAATATCCCTGGACATTTCACACAGCGCCATCTAGTCCCAAGCTAAGCAACCTAATGCTTGTGTTATGGTAACAAGATGGCTGATAAACTACTTATATACATTTTTTTTTTGTAAATACATACATATTATAGATAGAAAAACACCCAGACTCGGAACAAATACATGTAGGTCATACAAATATTTGTTCCGTGCGGGAATCGATAATATTTTAACACAATGAACGGTCAGCTTTTACTGGTTTTGCATAGCTTGATGTGTAGCCGTGTGTACATATGTATTATTATTTTAATATCGAAATAAAACAATTGGAGCATTAAGTGATTCTAAAAATACTATCATCTGTCTAGCCTTTTCCCAACTATGTTGGGGTCGGCTTCCAGTCTAACCGGATGCAGCTGAATACCAGAATTTTACATGAAGCGACTGCCTATCTGACCTCCACAACCCAGTAACTGGGTAATACGATACTCCTTCGTAAGGCTGGTTTTCAGACTTTCGGGCTTCTGAAAGTCTGACAAAGACTTTCTTCTTCTTTGCCTTTGAAGGACATATAGTTGACCTTATTGGTGATTTTCTTTAGAAAGGTCAAGTGCGTAGTACTCGCAAACGGCGTGCGTGTAATAGGTACCTAAGTATATTATAACAAATAGTTATAACATATAACCTAATGCTAACGTTATAAAGATCAAATTTGCGTGTCTGTATTGTTATTGTATTTGTTCATCGAGTCCTCGAGCACTTGTCTGTTAAGCTCATATAAATTGAATAAACCTTCATGTTATAGGCACAGGGTCCAAATTCGTTTGTTTTTAGGGTGGGTCAGATAATGTTGATAAGAGACTGTACTACGTATAAATATAAACGAGACAAAAGGAGTATGTAGGTAAGAATCGTAGCAGGTGGCGTTCTGAGGCTTCTGCCTATCCCTATGGGAAGATGGCGTGAGTATGTATATACCTATTTTGTTTAGCATATTAAAGAAACAAGTGTTTATACTAGCCTCGCACAAGGATTATCCAAAGTTTGTCTTTTAAAGATCGCTCTTAGCGATATGACCGCCCATTGTGTCACTCTTTGTAAAATTTACCTATATATTTATGTTCTGTAATGTGGTGTACAAAATAAAGAGAATATCTTCTAATAGGTATTGTCCGATCCAGGATGTCCGAACTCAGGATGGATGAAATGGCGACAGGTCACAGGAACAACTTGCGACCCACGGATGCCCCTCAAGTTAAAGGGGAAAATTTATAAGTCCGTGATAAGGCCTGTCGTACTTTATGGGTCTGAATGCTGGGCTGTGAAGAAGACGGATGAAAAAAGATTGCATGCAGCGGAGATGAGAATGTTGAGATGGATGTGTGGAGTGACGAGAATGGATAAAGTAAGAAATAAGTATATAAGAGGAAGTTTGAAAGTGGCGCCAGTGACAGAAAAGTTGAAAGGAAATCGCTTGGCTTGGTAAGGGCATGTGATGAGAAGAGACGAAACGCATGTGACTAAAAGAGTGATGAATATACATGTTGATGGATGGAGAGGGAGAGGAAGGCCGAAGAAAAGATGGATGGATTGTGTGAGGAATGATATGAAAGAGAAAGGAGTGAATGATAGCGTGACGGCTGACAGAGGAGAATGGAAGAAGAAAACGTGTTGCGCCGACCCCAAGTAACATGGGATAAGGGCAGGAAGATGATGATGAGGTATTGTCCGATTAAAACTTGGCGACTCGGAACCTTAGGCGAGTCGCTGCGCAGTATCAAACTCACGTGTCAGTGTCAGCGGGGGTGAGGGGTGAGGTATAGTCACGCACGAGCATCAATATGTCAACACTTGGCAACTTTCAATTGCGATTTTTTCGTGAAATAACGAATGCAACATTGAAATACGACACATTACATAAACGTATGGGTTCGACAATGCTATGTTCGTAACAACATAAATTTCATTAAAAAATAAAGGAGTAAATCGCTTTTGAATAAGGCCGAGTGTATACATACTTTTGTTCGTGACTGTACTGCGCAGCGAGTTGCGCACTTCCATAAAGTTTGAATCGGACTGTAGGTATATCTGCTGGGGTGTTTGTTGAACCACTTCTTCTTCCCAGCGATAGCACTAGGAAGTGGTGAAGGGCGGGAGTTTTTGGGGGACTGTCTTTTGTAATTTTGACGTTCGAAAAGCGCTGATTCTCAGCCTAATTTGAATAAATGACTTTTGATTTGATTGATTGATTGACTTTAGACGTTCAAGAAACGATTGCGTATCTTCTCTCTCTCTCGGGAAAAATGTGTCAGCTCAACAACATATACGTAATGAATGCTGTTGAACTATCAAAATGAAAGCCATTGCTACAGTACTGTTAATGTGTTACAAAATGACCCCTCTGGTTTTCTTAATTCAATGTTTGGGAACAACTGACCTCAAACGTGCTGGCCATGACTTGTTGCTGCGGCAGGCTGCAGTGGTTCTCGATGCTCAGGATGAGGGGGTACGGAGACGCCACGAATGCGCTCCTGTATGGAAAAATATTGATAAAAAATTAGGAATGTTTGATTTTTTTTTTAAATAACCTAAAGTAAAAAGAAGGTTGTCGGCCCACTACGTACCTAATCATAGAGTAGTCGGTGTACAGTCACCAGCAGGTCAAGCTACCCGAAACTGTAAAATTTTCCCAATCAACCTTGAACCTAATGCTTTAGCAATAAAGTTGAAAATCTATTAAAAAAAAATTGACAGATTGTAGTAGCTTGATGTGCTGTCGTCTGTACCTATATAAATACCTATATTCCTACACTGCATAGGTGCAGTCAGCAGTGGCGTAACAAGAGGGTGGCAGGAGTGGCAAAATGCCACGGGCCCCCAGCCGGCAGGGGCCCCCGAGAGAGCCATGAGCACAGGGGGATCCTAACATACCTAAGTATAGAAATGCAAACTTTTTTCGACCACTTCGACAAACCAACGAAGCTGTCAGGAATTCAATTTTGTAGGGGAAATTACGAAATCTACACGGACGAGGCCGCGGGCGAATTGCTAGTAAAAAAATATATATATATATATTATGACGTTGGTTGAGCTTCTTTACATTGAGGGAGGGCCCTATCCCATGAATTTGCCACGGGGCCCAAATGTATAGTTACGCCACTGGCAGTCAGCCTCAAAAATATGTATAAGCCACCTTATAATTATGAACAACGTTAGTTTATAATCTATCACGCGTCATTATAAACTATCGAAAACTTGTGAACAGCAACAAACCATTTACAAAGTAACGCATTATTTTTCAATAGATTATAATATTCTGTCCATGGCAATGAAACAAGTTGTGAACTGGCATGCGACAGATTGCACCTTGTGCTAATATTAAATAGCCAAGTAACTGCTATTAACTTGGAAGTATGTAGTGCTCGCCGGCCGGTACCGCGGTGCCGGCACCGCTCGCGCGCGGTTGTTCACCGTTCTAACCTGGGGGTCTACTCCGAAGTAGTATCGGCCGAATGTTCGGCCGTTTCCTACTACGAAGTTACTATTTGGTTCGGTCGGTTCCGATCCTATACTCCTACACTCTTTCGAATATTGACTATGGTCCCGACCCAACTGAGCCGATCCAAACTTTTTTCGCATTTTTCAATAATATTCGGTTCGGCCATGTGTCGGTCCGATCCGAACATTCGCACTTTGCACTTCGGAGTAGGCCCCCAGATCTAACGTATTTCGTCGGGGTGCCCTGGCTTAGTTACTGCGACTGCGACCAATTCGGCTACCGCCAAGACCACAAATCAGACAGTTCACAATTTTACAGGTGATAAATAATAATAATATCCCTGGACATTTCACACAGCGCCATCTAGTCCCAAGCTAAGCAACCTAATGCTTGTGTTATGGTAACAAGATGGCTGATAAACTACATTTTTTTTTTGTAAATACATACATATTATAGATAGAAAAACACCCAGACTCGGAACAAATACATGTAGGTCATACAAATATTTGTTCCGTGCGGGAATCGAACCCGCGACACGCAGCGCAGCAGTCAATCGCTTAACCACTGCGCCAACCGTGCCGTCAAATAAAATCGGACAGATTCTGAACCCTGTCGGTATTTACAATTTGACGGTTTGATATGGATAGATTTATAATTATAAACTAACGGTGTTCACAATCATACGGTGATATATACAACGTTTCGAAGCTGACTGTATCACTGTACCTACCACGTATCCTACCTACATACCCTACCTACATAATAAAACTCATCAAGTCACACAGCATCAAGTTCACAAACTTCCTCCTTTTTTGTTGTTGGTTTTAAAAAAAGTACTACTTAACACTGGTTACCCACCTAGCAATAGTCTCAACAACTCTTCTGAAGGGTATCTTCGTTGTGAAGGTATGTCCGTGGTATATGACCGGACTGCCATCGTCGCCGTCCCAGCAGTCTAGTTCAACGCAGCGGCAGCCTGTGAGTAGCACCTGGAGACAAATAGACAAAGTGTTTAGGGAATTAGGTTAAGGCTAAATGGTAATTCACATACCATAAAATGTGACGATTGTATGTAGGAACCAGTCGTACAAATCGTCTCAAAACTGTGAAGGAAAACATCGTGAGAAAACCGGCATGTCCTAGAACCAAAAATTCGAAGACATGTGACTTCCACCAACCCGCACTGGGCCCGTGTGATTCTCGAAGAGAGGACGCCTGTGTCCCTGCAGTGGGTAATTATTATAAGCTGATTATGATGATGAATTAATACAATCGTTTGATAACATAGATACATAACTAAGTATTTTATGTTATGTTGGTAAATAAAAATTATGCATAATAATTTTTTTAAACTTAACTCAGTTTTATTTCTAAACTGGAGGAATGTGGACTTCTGCCTACTACTAACTTCTGCGTAGACCTTCAGAAGAATGGTGTGATATTATGTTAAAAAAAACTAAAAACTTTATACGGTATACTCCATAGTGCTCGAACAAAATAAACTTGAGTTTATTTAAAGCCAGGACACAAAGCATAATATTAGCATCATGTTTTTTTACGTTTCACTGCGCCCTGTGCCTACCTCGCAAGTGTGTCGTCATGTGGATACCAAGTCTTTGAAGTTCATTCAATCGAGGCTAAAGACTACCGCGCAAGCGCGTCCTTATTGATTAGTGCTCCCCTTCCCTGGAAAACCTAAGGACATTCACCCGAGCGAGCGTACTGAGCTTAGTCTTTCAACACGCTCGCTACATTTTAGTCGATTTTTCTTCTTCAAAATTATTCTTCCAAGAATCGCTTAGTTAATCTGCACGTTTTAACCACAGACAAAGAGAGAACTGTCAAGTTGTTGTCAAACATAACCTAAGCGTTTGTTGTTTTGCCGGTTTTATCACGTAAAATAAAATAAAATCTTCCAAAATTGACGAAATGAAGGAAACCCCTGGTGATGTTGATTCTAGGAACGTTGTTAAAAACCGGGAGTTGCTTTATCGCATGATTATAAGGTGTGTAATGTTTAATTTCTATCGTGTATCGAATGATACGATCGTAAAATTGTTAATATTCTTCGTAATTTGAGTAAATAACCTCAACTTCTCTATCAATTGACTACAAATAAAGTTTATTATTTCGAATAAAACCTCAATCCGTCATCAAAATGATGGTTAAAGAGGATAAAACTTGTAGGTAATCTTCGCTACTTCGATCACTTTGTACATTGATAGATTAACATCGTGTTTTTTCCAGTCAGTTGTACTACGATGGCTTTCAACCTATAGCTGCGACGCTATCATCGGCTGTCCATGCCGACCCGCCATGCCCACCGAGCGACAGGTCAGTAAAACAATCAAATTTTACAAAACATTTAGCATGAATGTGCACTGCTCATTATTGTCTACTGTGGCAAAAAAACTACAAGAAATTTTACGCGGAACGAAGTCTTTGGCCGCATCTAGTATCTAATAATCATTAATGCCTGATTTAATAATGGCTAGGCTGAGGAAACCGTTGTGCTTGTGATTAATGCACAGGTGTCACCCAGATTAGGACAAAAACCCTCGGGATACCCAGATCTTGCACAGATGTTCTTAACACACCAGGAGATGTAATCAACTTCTGGGGGGAGGTGGGCTGGTAGGAAAAACCACCAAAGACCGCCATGGCCCACGCACTATGATGATCCACTTGAAGGACTAAATGCGGAAACCAAACCACAGAATGTGGCCCAACCGTGGTAGCTTGTGGTAGCTAGAATGGGTTGTCCAACCTTGCCAAATAATGCTTTCCCATATTCCCCAGGCTTCAAAACCTAATGATGGTGGGTCTACAACACGAGCCTGACCGTAAGGACCGTCTGGCTGCTTCTAGCGGTGCTGAGCATCTGCTCGGCACCACTGGGTTTGGTAAGTCAAGATGTATGATGGTAATGTAAATTAAAGTTCTAATAAATTCTGCTTATTATGTTTCTTTTACAGGAAGGTTTTACGTGTATTATCAATTTATCACAGAGCACAAAAACGTAAAATTGTGAGAAAAAAAACCGTTCCTAACATTTTGTCAAGATTGCAAACATACATTTATCAGCAGATTCTTTCGCTATGTAACTGCACTTTGTACACACGGCTGCACATCAAGCTATGCAAAACCAGTATTAGCTGACCGTTCATCGTGAGAAAATATCATACAAAGTGAGGCCAAGACAAACTGGTTTTGTATAGCTTGACGTGTAGCCGTGTGTACAACCATTAGTCTTTCTCTACAGACTTGGAATACGAGATGGACGCGTCATCCCTCGCGCCTGAGCCGGCTACCTACGAAACTGCTTACGTCACTTCTCACAAGATGGCGTGCCGAGCCGGCGCATTCAGTGCGTGCGGGCAGCTTGTCGCTACTGGTTCTGTGGATGCTTCTATTAAGGTACAACCTTGGGTCATGTAGGCTGTTCAGGCAATTCATAAATCTGGAGAATTATCGACAAATGGGATTTAAAATCGACAAATAAACTACCTAAAATCTGGCAGCAGCTATGTTATGTAGCATTCAAAAAGAATATTAGAAATTTTCTAGCAGATAAAGCTTATTATAATTTGAAATAATTTTTCGATGATAGATTTTGATCATGTTTTACTAATTTATTATTAATAACTCCTTTATTTCATTTAAATATTTATAAATTACATTTTTAAATATTTTTATAAACAAAAACATTAAAAAAAAAAAAAATAGTAGCCCACCGTTATCGGAAACAGGGTCCAAGCTACCGTTATTTATATTTTTAATGTTCTAATATTATCATGACATTTTTTTTTTCTTTTTTAGTAATCAGAATCGGAGTGACATTATACTTACTTTATTAATATTTGTATGCCATTTTTTAAGATAAACATTATCTGTTTTATCCCTACTTTTAACATCTCTTGCATGCTGATAATTTGTAGGGAGGATTTTGTAATAATATATTGATTTAAAAGAGTGTCCGTGGAGTTTCTTGCCCGTTCTTCTCCAAAGAGATCTACGTTTTGGAATGGGCAATTAGCCTCACTTTCTGACTAACTGGCCGACTATTTAAAATGTTGACAATTCAAAAGTGCCAGAAATGGTTTAATTTAAATAAATGATTTGAGTTTGAGAGTTTGAGTATTGTATGTATTGTATTCATGTTTGAGCAAATAAATGACTGTATTGTATTGTATGGGTCATGTGGCCTCTGCTGTGTCATTATTCGAGCCACTATTGTTAATATCGAGCGAGTTGCAAGAATTTGTGGGCATTTGGGGGGCATTGTAGCTTGAGGAGGACCAGGGGTAGTCCATTGAGTTTCTTGCCCGTTCTTTTCCATAAAAGATCTCCGTTTTGGAATGGGCAACTAGCTTCAACTTTCTGACTAACTGACCTACTATTTAATTTTAACAATTCAAAAGTGCCTGTAAATGGTTTAATTGAAATAAATGATTTGAGTTTGAGTTTATTAGTAACGGCCGCGACTTAAAAGTTACAGGTCATCGAACCCCGACAGGCGCTTTCCTTTGTGTAAATTATTTCCTTACCACTGCTCTCAAAACTGTGAAGGAAAACATCGTGAGGAAGTCGGCATGTCCTAGAACCAAAAATTCGAAGACATGTGACATCTACCAACCCGCACTGGGTCCGCGTGGTGGATTACAGCCCACTCCCTCTCACCGAGAGGAGGCCTGTGTCCCAGCAGTGGGAACATTATAGGCTGATAATGATTTGATGATATGACGTATCTTGAGGGTTCTGCTGACCACTAATCTAGTTACAACAAGCAACTTATTGAATTTTTTAAATACACAATTTTGAAACTGAAAGCTAAACAAAGGATATATTTATTTTAATTACTTAACGCCTAGTATTGTATACAATCAAGTATCAAGTATTTTGTAACTGAACAGACAGCTGTGCTGCTGGGGAGTTTGTTGCGCCACTTCTTCTTCCCAGCGATAGCACTAGGAAGTGGTGAAGGGCGGGCGTTTTTGGGGGACTGTCTTTTGTAATTTTGACGTTCGAAAAGTGCTGATTCTCAGCCTAATTTGAATAAATGACTTTTGATTTTGATGTGATACTAACGACGATGAAATCAGTTTTGTACATGAAAATGATAATAAATTTATTTCAGATTCTGGATGTGGAGCGTATGTTGGCTAAGTCGGCTCCTGAGGAAGTAGATCCAGGCAGAGAACAGCAAGGACATCCAGTTATCAGAACTTTGTAAGTTATTTTTAATGACTTTCATATTACATTTACATACATAATGTATTAATAGAATTGCAGAAATTGAAAGTAATAAATAGGGATCAACAATCCTAATAATATTAGAAACGCGAAAGTTTGTATGGATGGATGTTTGTTACTCTTTCACGCAAAAACTACTGAAAATGGATTGGGATGAAATTTGGCACACAGATAGTTTACAACCAAGATTAACACATAGGATACTTTTTATCCCGATATTCCCACGGGATCAAAACTTATGCGGGTGAAATCGCAGGACGCAGCTAGTAATTAATAATATTGAAAAAGGGTTAAATCTTAACCGGTTATCAAATTTTTCACTAAGTCTCATAGACACACGGGTGTTGCCAATTTATACAAAATGACAAATTTTGTTTAAAACTACTTATTATAACATTTTTATTTCCCTGAATATTATGACAACGCCCCCAAAAACTATATTTCCACCCCTTTCAAAAGTGCACACTACTAATTTGTACTTTCAAAAGTGCACACTACTAGTTTTTTTACAAAAGTGCACACTACTAATTTGTACGTAATTATCTTAACAACCAGAATGGACGGATGGATGACCCCTGTAACACAGGTTTTGCCTAGCATGGGGGTCATTGATCATTTATTTTGTACCAGGCTATTCGCATGCTTAAATTAAGTGTCACCCTGTATCTGTGTACCTTTTTTCATGTCTAATAAATTTATTATTATTATTTATTATTATTTCCTTCCGCCAGGTACGATCATACGGATGAGATCACAGCTCTAGACTTCCACCCTCGGGAACAGATCCTAGTGTCTGCCTCCCGCGACTGTTGCATCAAACTCTTTGACATCACTAAGGCGTCCGCTAAGAAGGCTTATAAATCTATTACGGTAAGATTCAAGTTTATAAGTAATAATACAAAGGAAAAATAAATATAATATTATAAAGTGGTTTTTTTTTTTTTGTTTGTATGTCTTCGGAATTACCAGTCGGATTTGAAAAAATCTTTTTGTATTTGATAGCCCAATTCTTGAGGAAGGCCGTGCAGCTGAATACCAGGGGGCCTACTCCGAAGTGCAAAGTGCGAATGTTCGGATCGGACCCACACATGGCCGAACCGAATATTATTGAAAAATGCGAAAAAGTTCGGATCGGGTCAGTTGGGTCGGGACCATAGTCAATATTCGAAAGAGTGTAGGAGTGTAGGATCGGGACCGACCGAGCCAAATAGTAACTTCGTAGCAGGAAACGGCCGAACATTTGGCTGATACTACTTCGGAGTAGACCCCCAGTATTTTACATGGAGCGACTGCCTATCGGACCTCTACAGCCCAGTTACCTACTGGGTAATACGATACCCCTTGGTAAGACTGGTTGTCAGATTTTCGGGCTACTCACTACCCGTAACGACTGTTAAAGATCCACGAATGACAGCCGACTGTGTTTCTACTATCAGCCCAATAATAATCGACTCCATTTTGTTCACAGGATGCCGAACAAGTCCTATGTGTTGCCTTCCACCCTCTGGGCGACCACATAATAGCCTCCAGCACACAGCCAGTGATCCGTCTGTATGACGTCACGACCAGCGCCTGCTTCGTGTGTCCGATACCCTCGCACCATCATACTAGACAAGTCAACTCCATTCAGTAAGTAAAAAAAAGTTAAATTAAGTTTCTAAGAAGCTATAATATATATTAGGGACCATATGAGCAATTAGGGACCAGATTAGCATTAAGATATCTTTATTTCAATTCGCAATTAGGGACGGTTAGAGCAATTAGGGGCCACAATATCAATTACTTCAAAATTTCTAGTGTAAACAATGATACCATCTAGCGATTGCCATTTCTTCAATACACTCGTTAAAAATTGTCATATTTCTTTGCAGATTCTCTCCTAACGGAAAATACTTTGCTAGCGGCAGCGCGGACGGTTCAGTCAAACTGTGGGACACAGTATCAAACAGATGTTTCAACACCTTTATAAATGCTCACGATGGCTCCGAAGTGTGCTCTGTTGCATTTACTAGGAATAGCAAGGTAAGCAAAATAGTGCATTTATGGCTTATAAATGACGCGAATTTAATTGTAGGGGTCATAGTTTTTACATTGGATAATTATACATGGGATAATTATACATTGGATAATTTACATTGGATGACACGCCCTCCCGCTCCGCGTAGAGCGGGAGTAGTCATCTGATAATATCCCAACAAAAAAAAGGAGGACCAGCGATTCTTTTTTCTCATTGTTTTTTTTTTTAAAACGTTGCCCCATACTAGGAATTTCTCCTGTGTCGTAGGTGCGTTTACAAACATTTAAACTCACATACACAAACAGCCAGACCCGGAACAACTAGTTGTAGGCCATACAAATATTTGTTCCGTGCCGGAATCGAACCCGCGATACGCAGCGTAGCAGTCAATCGCTTAACCACTGCGCCAACCGTGCCGTCATTGGACATGGTAGAGATCAACTGTGTTTCTAGACATAATATTTCATAGTATTTCTTTTATTTCTAGTATCTCCTGACATCTGGATTGGACTCGTCTATTAAGCTCTGGGAGTTAGCTAGTAGCAGATGTCTCATTCAATACACTGGAGCGGGGACCACAGGTAATCTATAGTAAGCTTAATACAAAAAAAGCAATGTTTATTTTGGTTTTGTTTAGTCTATGGACACGATTAACAAACTAACCTCACACAATGAATTTTGTAAAATTTTCTTAGTATATTTAACTTCGTAAAACAATGGTGTTCATCCATTAATTTTAAAAGTCACTTTCAAACATAAAAACTAGTGCTTTAAAAAAAATTGGTGACTTCGACTTTCTATATTCTTACTCACTTTTTATACTTCGACTTGACATTATTTCGATTTTCTTGACTTAATTTTGACGTTAAATTTCTAGGCAAACAAGAACACCATGCCCAAGCAGTGTTCAATCATACTGAAGACTACGTCATGTTCCCTGATGAGGCGACCACCTCTCTGTGCACCTGGCATTCTAGAAGTGCCAGTAGGTGCCAACTGATGTCACTGGGACATAATGGAGCTGTTCGGTAAGATATTTGTGTCCTTAAACTGATCTTTGGTTAATAATCACCACTTAGAGCAATAATGAGGGTAATCACCACTTTGAGCAGGAATTGTATTATCGCCAGTATGAGTCAATAGAGAAATAATCACTGCTTTGAGCAACACAAAAGCATGTTACACTGTTATGTTTTCTGATGAGGTGAATAATCACCACTTTGAGAAAGAATAGTGTAATCACCACCGTGAGCAAAAAAGGTAACGATTTACTACATAGGAAGAGCAACAAGATGATATATTACCTTATTGACAGTTTGAGGTAAGCAGTAGTATTGCTAGTCACTAACCTAGGTTAAAAAGTATGTCTTTAACAGCCCCGGATCTTCAATTTTATTTAGGCGGGGCATAAACTGAAAAATGCCGCCCCCGCCCACTTACATTTACTTTTACCTTTATCATCCATATAATTTCAGCTATCAGATGTCCACTAATTGATTGAAATTTGGACATAGCCTACATAGGCCTTCCGGAAATAATGCATCTATCTCTGTTCTTTGTGTTAAGCCTATTTATTTACAGATAATATATAGACATAAACGTGTAGGATATATATTTTATACACAGCACAGGATAGGATTTAAAATAAAAATACGTATAATAAAAATAAAAATCAAATATATTATTGCACTAGCTTCTGCCCGCGGCTTCGCCCGCGTGGATGTCGGAAATTATCCACGGGAACATGCTACCAAAATAAAAACTATGTCCTTCCCCAGGATGCCATATATCTCTTTGCCAAATCAGAAGTTCAGTGGTTTAGGTGTGAAAATGTAACATACAGTTTCAAGTTCAAATCCTCCCCTTAAAAAACGAATTACCCCTTTTTGCCCAGTTAGGGGTCAATTTATCCCACAGATGCGGCCCCAGGACCGATCCCTGTGGGACACCGCACGACATCTCTCACCGGTTACGGTACCAAACGCCTCCTGCCGGAGGCTCTATGCGGGGGTCGTGCGGTCCATGGCCCTTTACGGGGCACCGGTGTGGGCGCGTTCCCTGAGGCGGCGGCCAGCCCGCCGGTTGAACGCGTCCCAAAGGGTCATGGCTGTCCGGCTAATCCGAGGATACCACACGGTCTCCGCTGAGGCGGCGAACCTCCTTGCTGGATTGCCGCCATGGGATGTGGAGGCCAAAGTCCTCGCCCACATATGGGAGTGGTGAGAGGAGGCAAAACGTCAGGGCGTAACTCCGCTGCCGCGAGAAATCACGGTACAACGGACAGAGCTCTGGCGGGATCTCATAGCGGCATGGAGAGTGCGATTGTCGCAACCCAGTGCTGGGCACGCCACAATAGCGGCGATAAGTCCCCTCTTTGAAGAGTGGCTAGAGAGGCGCCACGGCGCCCTCACCTTCCGCCTGACGCAAGTCCTCACCGGACACGGTTGTTTCGGTAGGTTCCTGTTCAGGATAAGGCGGGAGGAAACGCCAGGGTGTCACCACTGTGTGGATCGCCCGGAGGACACGGTGGAGCATACGGTGGAGGACTGCCCGGCTTGGGCGGGGCACCGCCGTGTCCTCGTGGCGGCGATCGGCGGCGGCGATTTCTCGTGTTCGGCCCTGGTCCAGGCCATGGTACGGAGCGAGAATGAATGGGACGCCGTTACCTCATTCTGCGAAGCAGTAATGCTCGCGAAGGAGGAGGCGGAGCGCGTGAGGGAGAGGCAATCTCTACGCCCTCACACTCCCGGCCACCGTAGGCGCGGGCTTGCGGGCGGCGAGCAATGGGCAGCTCGCCGCCTGGTAAGGACTAGGCCCGCGGCGTGTTGTGTTCCACGCGCGCCTCAAAGAGATGTCAGCACGAACTGACGGGGTCCACTAGGGCCGATGCCGCCGGGGCTGCGGGTTGTTCGAAATAGATACCGTGGCCCCTGGCCCAGGCAACTGAAGGAACACGGGTGGGTTTTAGTCAGTAAAAGTCTGACACGCCCGTCCGCTCAGCCCAGAGCGGGAGAGGTCATTTGATGATTTCCCACCCAAAAAAAGGGGTCAATTTATTAATTATTTTCTGTCAAAAGTATTAATACGAAGTTTCGAGGTAATTGGACCGCGCATTCAATTACTTCCACACAAACTTCAACACCCCTATATCCCCCTTTGAAGGGTAGTTTTGAAAAACATAATAATAAACTGTACTACTTACTTAGGCGAGTATTCTTGCCAAGTTTCAAGTTATTAACCTCTTGAAGAAGATTTTTCATATAAACTGTATCCCTTTTCGCTTTTCACCCTACAGGGGTGAAATTTAAAAAAATCGTTTAGGGTGTATTCATAACTTGACTCAAAGATTATTTATACTAATTTTCGAGTTAATCAAGCCATGCAGTAACATCCTCCCCTGTAAAAATGACTAAATTTCAGCCCGTCAGGGGTAATTTTCGAAAAACTAGGGGAGGTTTCGAATATAGCTTCATCTCTTTCGCAAACACGGTAACCAGACGCGTGCTGCCGCGATCTGCGATTCCTGCGGGCGAGCGGGCGCGTATTTTGCCGCGCGTAACTATGCCTACGCGCCTCGCGAATAATAAATGTTCGTGCAGCACGTCTCACTCCGCGCTCTGGGTATCGGTCGAGTTGATATGGCCATGAAATTTCTGTACTTGTACTATTATTTATTCCGTGGTCAAAGTTAAGTAAATGATGAGTTGTCTATAATGTAAAGTGTGAATTTGGCCGCCCTCTGAACTTGCCACCCGGGGCATGGGCCCCGGCTTGCCCCCCCCTAGATCCGGCTCTGGTCTTTAATCACCACTTCAGGCTGGTAGTTCAATGATAAATAAGACGATTCATCGTATTATTAAAACTAGAAAAAAAACTTTAATCCATTTGTAAGTGAATAATTTCCACCAATTTTTTACACGTAGTGACAACTGTGACAAGCGTCTGATTCTGTTTGTGTATTCGGCGAAGAACTGTTTTTTGTATGTATTTGAATGTGGTTTTCACTACCCTTCAGTTAAATTTTCTTGGAAGGTTTAAATCAATTAACATGTTGACTGCCACACACCAGACACAATAGAAATTCTATTGTTGACGGACATCGGTGGCCGCGGTGGCAGACAATGGCGCCGTTTCCCTTGTTCACAAACTAAACTAAATTTAAGTTCAGTGCATCTTTTTCTTTCTATTTCATTAAGAAAAGGACAGACGATAAATATTAGTTTAGTTCTGTCAAATTAGTCAGCGCCTGACGTAAATTGACGTATTTTTAGTAGCCATATTTTAATCACGTCTAATTTGTCTATGGAGTATCTTGATTTGACAGGACTAAACTAATATTTATCTTCTGTCCTTTTCTATCTTATTATCTTTTAATCGTATCTGTCCTTTCCAGGTTCATAGTACATTCCGGGACTGCCCCAGCCTTCCTAACGTGCAGTGATGATTACCGGGCACGGTTTTGGTATAGACGAAACACTCATTAACAGGAGCCAGTAGAATCCTCTGATAGCGATGATGAATAAATATTCATTTTTACCTTGTAAGTGATGGTATAAGGTAATTGGTGTATTTTTAAGGGGTACCCTATGTAATACGAGGAAGTGACGTTATTTGTCTACGCCTTTTTCCAAACATGTTGGGGTCGGCTTCCATTCTAACCCAGTATTTTACAAAAAAATGCCAGTATTTTACAAAAATCCCAGTATTTTACAAAAATACCAGTATTTTACAAAAATACCAGTAGTTTACAAAAATCCCAGTATTTTACAAAAATACTAGAATTTTACAAAAATCCCAGTATTTTACAAAAAATATCTGTGTTTTACATGGAGCGTCTGTATATCTGATCTCCACAACCCAGTTATTGGGTAACACGATACCCTTGGTTAGTCTGGAGTCTTCTGACTGCCGTAACTCTGACTGTCAAAGATCTATTACTTAGCCACGAGCCCCTCGGTCAAAAGCGACCCTACCATAATTATGTTAAGAAAATACACTTATGCTTTTTTGTATGCCATCACTGCTGGTACCATTGTCGCTACTAATGGATTCTACTGTAACCTGTCCAGTCATTTCTCAAGAAATGCTCGGACTTTCTTTGGTGTAATTGTAGAATTAAGAAAGAAAAAAATTACTGTAAAATATGGTCGACGCATCATGGCCGGCCTGACCATAGGCTCTCCGCACTTCCGCGCATGTTTTCTCACTCAAACTTTTTTTTTTGAGATTGGCATCTAGCAGTTCAACCTATATTCAAATTTTATTTATGTTTCAAATTGACGTTATTTCAAGTTAAACAAATATCAACTTTATTTTAATGGGGATTAAGTTGATTTTAGAGTGACTAGCACTATTGAAAAAGTTATAAAAATGTTTGAGGCTCTACAGCTTCAAACATTTTTGATGCGTAGCGATGTTCGGACCGGCCATGATTCGTCGGCCATATTTAAACCTTACAGTGAATAAACTTTGAAGATATTTGTGAGAAAACTTGTTCATTAAATATTTAGTGTCTGTATTCATGTTTGAATTTACTCGAAAATACTGTACTCATTCTGATGTCACATAATGGAAGAAATATAATAGAAATGTTTGTCTATATAAATGTTAGTTTAACAAAATCAGCCTAAACTGTTCCCACTGCTGAGACACGCCCCCCCACCCTGTGAGAGGGGGGGGGGCGTAATCCACCACGAGGTCCCAGTGCGGGTTGGTAAATTTAGTTTAAAGAAATAACTTTACTCGAAAACTGTGCTGCGGTTTCCTAAAACTGCGGTGACCGCCACATAGCGTCCGCGATTTACCGTCTAATGACGTCACTGTAATGAAATTAAGTTGGTGTGTTTTCGTAGAGAGCGTTTTTGTTACCTCAAATATCATTTCAGCCAAAAGACTTCCAATGCTGGACATATGCCTCCCCCAAGCAAGTCCACTTCGACCGGTTTTGTGCTTCTCGCATCCAACGGGTTCCTGCGGCCTTAACAAGGTCGTCGGTCCACCTTGTGGGAGGCCTTCCAACGCTACGTCTTCCGGTACGCGGTCGCCACTCCAGAACCTTCGGCCCCATCGGCCATCTGTTCTGCGAGCAATGTGCCCTGCCCATTGCCACTTAAGTTTGGCAATTCTTCGGGCTATGTCGGTTACCTTGGTTCTCTTGCGGATCTCATCATTTCTGATTCGTTTACGCAGGGAAACTACAACTCTTTCTAACCTAATTTTCATGATGGCTGTAACTGGGGCCGTTATAAAGCGGCCACCGTTTTTCTAGGAAAACGAAGCTTTATAGAAACTATACATATATAATTGTGTATCTAAATGGTAGGTTAAAGAAGTATTCAATCATTAAAGTTATAATAGGAAAATGTTTATGCTACAATTAACAGTAAATACGTAAGCAAAAAGTATATTCAATAGAAATCTATTTTGAAATCAGTGTCTATGTTATGAACATCCCGCGTTATTCAATAGTGAAATAATAAATGTCTTCAATAATATAATCATGTGTTTTTATTGCATTTAAATTAGTGGGTTTCAAAAACCTAGCCTTTTTTTATGGTACAGACGTCAGCAGGTCAAACTACCCGAAACTGTCAAATTTTCCCAATCAACCTTGAGCATTAATGCTTTAGCGATAAAGTTGAAAATCTATTAAAGAAATTTGACAGATTGTATCAGCTTGATGTGCTGGCGTCTGTACAAGTATATAAAAAGGAGGGCAAATTATCAAACAATTCGAACTGATGCATCCAATGGAGTGCACCAGTTTAGATGATGGGGGGATAGTGGACGTGTGGTGACACGTCCACACCTCTCATCTCATGTTGACACTCATACTCACACACAAACTTGCACTCACACTCTCGCACATATACGCACACACTCCCACATACTCACACATATATACCAATTACTCACCCTCACACATACTCACACACTCCCACATATTCTCACATACTCACACATACACCAATTACTCACCCTCACACATACACACATATACTCACCCCCACACAAATAGTGTATTTTGTGTTTTTTGTATTTTCTATTCTTTTTTTTTTATTGTTATCCAAGTAGCATACGCTATGGAAGAGCGGAGTCTACAAATACAGGCATTACTTGCTTAAAGGGAGGCTCCAATCACTAATCTGTTTAGAGTTTAGACTAATTTATTTATGTTGGTAGAATTTGAATTTGAATTTGTCCGCATCGCTGTTAACAGGAAACGTCCATGGCAATGCTATTATTTGGCCAAAAAACAGGCCAGCCCTCTGGTCACGTGAAAAGTAGACCAGTTAATGTGCTGGTGTCTGTACGAAAAATGTTTTGCTAGCGATTTTCGAAACTTATAAAGTTCACGTTGCGTAAGGGCGCTTTTCCTATCATGCGGATTATCGCCCGCTTGCGGATCCTGTCCGCGTGCGGGACAAAGATTGCGTTTGTTGCTGCAGTGTCGTGCGTGTCGCCAGTAACTTTAACTCGTGCACAAAGATGAACGTTCTCCATGCGTGCAACCTGCGTTACAGTAAAAATAACTGGAGGCAGAAGAACGCCGCCGCCGCCCGCATCCGGTTAGCACGCACGCGCGCGTGCTAACCGCATGATAGGAAATGGTAGGTTGCGGACAGCCTGCACGCGGACCAAATCCGCGCGCGGGCAAAAATACGCACGACAGGAAAAGCGCCCTAAAGTTCGTTGGTGGTTTCCCCTTCGTCAGGGTCTTTGCTTTTTCAAAGAAAAGTGAAAACCTACGCGGTCAAAATGTATGGAACAGTAATTTTTGACGTGACAACGTCTTATAAATTGGTTTGCCGGGTGACACTTCAAGAAACTGCGTTACGCTCCGCTCACGTTATGCGCTCACAATGAGAGCGAGTGAGAGGCACGCGTCCCTTCCACTCGGGCATGGTTAGCCCGCCTAAGAGCGAGAGAGACAGACATAAAAAGTGAAAGGCACGCGTCCCTTCAAAGTCGTTGTCACGTAAAACTTTCGCCCGTATACCGACTTTACAGGCAACCAATTTTTTTTTTTTTTAGTAACCGACGAAAAATTTCAATGCGATGGGTTCAGAATCAGATTACTAGTTTATTTATTTATAAGTAGGTATGTATTAGGTATGTTGAGACTGTGTGTGCTCCCCGTCACTTTTCCCTAAAGGTTCATTAGAAAACCAGCGTCAGACAGCATCTGTCCAGCATTAATGCTGAAATGAACCTTTTTGACAACTGAATCCATGGCAACAGAATGCGCGTCGGGGTCCCTGCCACCCTGTCTGTGTAGTGTTCAATTTATTTTTGTTATGAATTTTTACAAATCTGGTGTACAATAAAGTATATATAAACAACTAAATACCCACTAACCTGGCTATACAACTCGACCGAAGACTCGCCCTTCAGCTGATGACCAGTGAGGTAGGTGTTGTGACTGCTGGCGATGTAGTACTGACTGAGAGGACCCGTCATGTCTTTGGAGATCGATTTGTGTACTTCCCCTTCTTCGGAGGTCGATGATTTTCTGTGGGAAAAAGGAATTAGTTAGGTATTCTTGTTAGTTGTTTAGAAGGTATTCACAAGAGCAACGGTTGAATATGGGGTTATATGAAAGATCTCTTGGTAATGCAAAGTGATATAATCATCATCGACCTATAGCAGTCCACTGTTGGACATAGGCCTTCCGTATTGCACGCCATTCAACTCGATTTTCGGCAACTCTCATCCAGCTGCTACCAGCCATCCTGCGAAGATCGACGCTCTACTTAGCCTGAGGGCGAAGATCGCGAATCGGTAAACTTAAAATTCGCGGTCTCCATTCCCCCGGTTTACCCCCAACGGTCATCGGTTCTACAGCTAATATGGCCGGCCCATTGCCACTTCAGCTTGCTTATTCTGTGGACTATGTGGCCAACTTTGGTGATATTAAGTTTTTCAATTTTGAAAATTCCCTGCAGTTTGAATTCGTGCTCGGTAACTGGCAATGGGCTTGCACTTTTATTGCAGGGGACTTACGACATAACTGACGCAATGTGTTTGTACTTAATACTTAAACATCACTCCTGTATACCCCAAAGGAGTAGGCATTGTTATTTCGGGGAATACGGGAGTGACGTTATCCTGATGACAATTGGTTGCTACCAATGTCTGTTACAAAATATAGTAGTATTGTACACATTTAACTAGCAACACTGTTAAGAGTTGGCAACACCATACTCCTACTAACCGTAGTGTATAAGAGACCGCTAAGACTCGACTTGGACGTATTAATTCGATCCAGCCTGTCCCCTTGCTGCCCTCTCCCAGCGACGCCCTAAGCCGAGGTTCGTACCCCACAGGGGGTGCCCTTAGCGTGCAGTCGCTTAGTATTAATCTAGATGTAGCCCTGGCTGGAGGCTTTAAGAATTCTTAAGGCAACCACAGGATAGTCCGGTTAAGTAGTCACGACCTCTCAAGGTCAACTACGAGATGACATTATCTAAAAAAAAAAAAAAAAAGACTCGTACATTCGATCGCTGATAGCCGACTTGAGAACTTGTAATAGTGAAATCTCTGCCTGATTGACCGTTGGTCATTTGAAAGTTTTAAATATTGGTAACGGAATTTTTATAATTTACTGTATGCGAATTTGTGATAAATTTATTTAACTCCGAGTTTGTATATGTTGATAAAGTGATTAATAAAAGTATATTTTCCTGAAACTGCCGTTTCTCTGAGTTGTCCAACATGTCTGACCATTGATAAATTGTTGCAAGCTTCTAGAAGGTGTGAAATCATAGAGCAACACGGGTCACCGTCGGACCGGAGGGGAGGCGTTCCCCTCTGTCAAAGTACAAGTCCTCGTGGTCCTATGCATACAATAAAATAAGTTGCAGCCGGACTGTTTATTAGACTAAATCTAGCTGCGCGGCTGAATCGACGTCCTACAAAAATTTCATCAAAAACGGTTCAGTAGTTTGGTTTTTAAATCAAAATTACTGTTAAAAATTACAACTTAAAAGTGAAAAATAAAAACTTTTTTGCAAAAAAAAAAAGACAACCACCTCGATTTTTTCTAGGGTGGGCAAAGAAGTTTCTAGGGTGGGCAATGCCCCCCCCCCTAGCTACGCCCATGGTCACGTCTCATGTGCCTTTATTTTCTGCCATGAAATATACTTACGTGATAAAGTTGGCCCTCACTTGTTCAGGGACGAAGGCGTAGTTGTCCTTATCCGTGAGAAACCTGACGAAACCCTCGAATGAGAGGCAGTTGTCGGCGCGAAGAGTCGGGTCAGGTTCGTGTCTCTAGGGAGAAAAATACAAGAGTTATCATTTTTAATCAACTTAAAAATCAGGTTCTCAATTTGTATGTATTGTTACGCGCCACAATTAATGCCTGATACATGCTGACATTAGTTACCACTGGCACCATCTATTGTGGATTGGCAGAACTAACTGGCGCCATCTATTGTGAAATAGTAGAACTAATAGTCACGCCATCCGTCAGCGCCATCTATTGACGAGTAGATATGTAAGCTAGAACTAACTAGAACTATCGACATCTGGTCAGTCGGGGCCGGTATGTACTCGAACATTCTAGATGTTTCTACGATAGAAGGTTCTGGAACTATCTGCGGCACTATATAAGGCCGGGATTAGCCGCGAGCAATCAGACTTGGTTTTACGATCAAAGCGAATACATCGAAAGCGATCTTCAAGTGCGATTTAAGAGCGATGGTGTTTTATAATTAGTGTGTTGTGAGTTGTTTTTAGTGTTGTTTAATTAAAGTGTAACTTTTAGTAATTTTTATCGGCATTTTTATTGTCACGAACCCGAAGCTCGTATCAGTATTTACCTAGGCATGTGCATGATTCCGGTAATATGCATCGGTTTAGAAATATTTGCTACTAAAGTGTAAATGCGTCCAAAGTGGTCTCATTTATTATTTATTTATTTACTCTAAACATACTTTCCTTACAGGCTAGACCCAATGCGATATTGTAGCACACTTACAATTAACATACACAGTTCAAGTTATTTGTTTTTAGCATAACAAATTCTATACATAGCTGTTCTTGTAAATTCACCCAAAGCGCAACAGAATTTAGCTATGTCCTCAGCAATGAGGTATATGCCATGAAACGCCTCAAAAATTTAATTTATTGAAAAGAGTAAAGTTTCTCCCTAAAAGTCTGCTAAAGAACTTCATGTTTTTAAAGGAAAGCTTGTTGGTTTCATAATGTATTTTTTTATAGGTCTTACCTGTATAATATCTTTTAGTTGCTGCTCCGTCTTAGGTTCATTCTGTCTCGTCTCACAGAACTTGCCGAGTGTAGGCAAGGAAAGAACTCTGCCGCTAACATCTGGACAGGCTCCTGTTAAAAGTAAACATCATCATCATCATCATCTGCCTAGCCTTTTCCCAACTATGTTGGGATCGGCTTCCAGTCTAACCGGATGCAGCTGAATACCAGTAGGTATTTTACATGGAGCGACTGCCTATCTGACCTCCACAACCCAGTTACTGGGTAATACGATACCCCTTGGTAAGACTGGTTGTCAGACTTTCGGGCTTCTAACTACCCGTAACGACTGTCAAAGATCCACGAATGACAGCCGGGACCAACGGCTTAACGTGCTTTCTGATGGGGTCTCAGTATGTAAAGATGGTCACCCATCCACAGACCAACCGCGGCAAGCGTAGCTTAACCTGACCGATCGACCTGTGCGGCTGTTATTATTTAGCCACGGGCCCCTCTCCTGTTAAAAAAAAGTTATTTTTTCCTGTTAAAAGTACCTAAACGTTGATAGGTAACCTGACCAAGAAACTACCGAAAATATTACTTTACGCCATGACCTCGCTATAATAATAATATCCTCCCGACCGATTTCTGTCACGGTGGCCAATCTCAACGGAGATTAGCCAGGTCCGCAGGAGATATTATAGTGCACAAGTGTGTGCGTAAACACAGGTGCACTCCCTGTTCCTTTACTCTCATAGTCCGATGGGACGGCAATCTGACACGACCGGGGAGAGATCAGGCGCAGGACCAACGGCGTTACGTGCTTTCTGAGGCACGGGGGTATTAAACCGCCAACTTCCAAACTCCGGACTGCTACCAAGAAATTCATAATGAAAAACCTAATAACACTTTGTCCGACCTGGGAATCGAACCCGGGACCCCACGTTCAGCAGTCGCGCTTGCAACCACGAAACCAACGGGGCAGTTAACTAACCATACATACTAACGAACAAAGCAAGTTAAATAAAAGATTGTAAAAGTATTGTTACTGGCATCGTCTTCGTTACAACGCGTCATACTGACGTAACGCGAATCCTGCATCTCGCAAGCAAAGTTTACCGTGCAATTAGCATAGATACAATTTCCGAACATCAATCGTTGGGCCATTGCCCGCCAGACACAACAACCTCCCTTTTCTATGGAGGATGAGTGAACTTTACACCCTGTTCCTCATACCTCTATATATAAGAGAAAAAAAAAAATTGGAAACAAATTCAATGGAATATATATTGCCAATGCCTTCTAACCAGTAAGGGTAGAAGATTCAGGTAATTGGAGGTGATAGTATAAGTACTTTAGTTTAAGACATATATTAAAGAAATGGCTTATTGAAAAATGTTTTTATGATATTAACGAATTCAGGGCATGTAAATAATAATACTTTTATTTTTTATCTTTTTTTTTGGAGGTTATGGATCAATTTTTGTATTTAAGAAATGACTTATTGTTTTTATAATATTGCTAAATTAATTAATGACATGTGAATAATAATAATGACATTTTAAATTGTATCAATTGTAAATGAATCAATTCTGCATACCGATTATACGGTGAGACATGCTGAACTTCTACAATGTATAATGTAACGTAACACCCTGTAACCATGTTTCTGGCAAAATTATTCTATTCTAAATTATTTTATTCTATTCTATTTTTTATATTACCTGGTAAAGCTGCTGCTGCTAGAAGGTCGAATGCTTTCTTCCTTCCTACCTTGTCGCTAGGAGGTTCTAGGTCTAACGACCCGTTTCTGGTTAGAAGACCTGGACAGAAAGACATTTTCATTCAGTAAAAGTCTCTTCTCTTGTTTATATCTATACCAATAGATATTATAAAGAGGAAAGATTTGTATTTTTGTGTGTATGTTTGTATTATGTAAACTCAAACCCTACTGTGCCGATTTCAAAAATTCTTTCACTATTGAAAAGCTACATTCACCCTGAGTGACATAGGCTATATTTATTGCTAGAAAAGATTAGAGATTCTTACTAAAACTTAACCACCCGTGCGAAGCTGGGACGGGCCGCTAGTCTTAAATTTATATCTCTCTCTCTTATACATATGTGGTGTATGTATTTATTTTATTTTAGAAGTATTTATGAATGTTTATTTGTATGTATGTCAGTATATTCTCGTAATTTTTGTTTAGTTTATAAGTGAATTGTTTATTTTTGATTCTATGTATTATTTTTTGTCTCCTTTGCTCTATCACACGCTGTCTACATCTCTGTATCTATTGTCCTATCTCAGGTATGCTGGAAGAGATTTCTTATGAAATAAGCATCACCTCTGTATCTATTTTTTCTGTTCTGTGTTTCAATGTTTGTTTATATATGTGTGTACATAAATGGTAAAATAAATAAATATATTTTTCTCGTCTTATACTTAAAATGGAAATAACTTGTGCTGTCGTGATAATATTGACCAAGGGACCACAGCAAGGGGATACCGGACGCGAACTCAGACATTTTTGTCGAAGGATCGATTGCCAGTGGAACAGACGAGTCCTGGAGGCCTACTACGAAGTGGAAAGTGCGAAAGTTCGGATCGGACCGACACATGGCCGAACCGAATGTTATTGAAAAATGCGAAAAAAGTTCGGATCGGCTCAGTTGGGTCGGGACCATAGTCAATATTCGAAAGAGTGTAGGAGTGTAGGATCGGAACCGACCGAACCAAGTAGTAACTTCGTAGCAGGAAACGGCCGAACATTCGGCCGACACTACTTCGGAGTAGACCCCCTGGAGTGATGACCGAGTGTCGGCAAGCGTAGTGTGGCGTCCCCAGCAAGATGGACCGAAGACCTCAAAAAGGTGGCTGGGACAGATTGGATGCGGAGGACAGGATGTTGTGGCGCAGCCTGGGAGAGGCTTATGTCCAGTGGACTTCTATAGGCCGAGTATTGGGAAAACTGACCTGTTCTAAAGATTGCTCTACTTCGGAAAAGCTCGGGTGAACTTCGGCTCTTCTCGGCTCCAAGCAGTGGAGATCGGTTTCTTGGTACTGCTAACTGCTCGAATATGTCTCGGAGTTCTGATCGCATTACAAGGCTGTGAACAAATTATAATTATTACTGAATGTTATGTAAGAGCAGAGAACCCAGTCTCTGGATTAAAAAGCCCGTTTCGTTAGTTATTGTTTGGGATCCGTACCTCAAAACTCAAACTCAAATCATTTATTTCAATTAAACCATTTCAGGCACTTTTGAATTGTCAACATTTTAAATAGTCGGTCAGTTAGTCAGAAAGTGAAGCTAGTTGCCCATTCCAAAACGTAGATCTCTTTGGAGAAGAACGGGCAAGAAACTCCAAGGACACTCTTTTAAATCGATACATTATTACAAAATCCTAGGTACATTATTCTTATTGCTTCTATATGTGAGAACAATGAAAACAGAACAATTTAAAATATAAAATTAAAAATAAGCATTGGCAATTAAGAGATGACCAGACGCGTGGCACCACCCAGCTCAACCATTTTGTAGGGAACCGAATGATCCAACACAAAAAAACAGGACAGGAATAAACTAATATTTGTCTTCTGTCCTTTTCCTAATGAAACAGAAAGAAAAAGATGCACTGAACTTAAATTTAGTTTAGTTTGTGAACAAGGGAATTGGCGCCAATATCTGTTCCACTTTTTCCACACAATTAAATGGGGGAATTGAGTGCTTCCCTGATGTCAACAGAAGATCTATTGCTACTCAATTACCTGAAACTCCTGAAAAGTGTGACGAAATCCATAAAGTCCAGTTGTGTGTCGTAACCGACGGAACCGGTTCTCAAATGTTTTAGATTTTCCCAAAAACGTTCGCTGGTTTCCAGTCTTCTTAAACTGGGGACAAAGTTATAATTAAGTTTTAAAAGAATGATCACATTCTAGAAATGCGAAGTAATTTTTCTATTACATAAATAGGTATTTGTAAACTAATCATTTCAAAATTACACATTATTTGATTTAAGTAATAATAATAATAATCTTTATTGACATAAAAATATAACAACCATACATGTGAAACCCCTGACTCCTGTGCTAGGCGAACCTGTGTTACAGGAATCAGTGACCTCCGCCTTAGATCAATACACATTAGTAAGTACCTAATTAGTAACCCTTTTATTTATAAACGTTGCTTAAAGTTAAGTAATGATTAGCGACTTTTTAACCATTCCCTTTTGACGTTTAAAAGTCTCTTAACTTAAAGCAATGTTTATAAATAAACCCCTAAATACAGAATTAAACCTTAATTCAGCAGAAAAGTAAAAAAAAATCTAACAAAAACTTAATTGTCCTATTGTTATTTTGAAGACCAAAACAAAACAAAAACATGTAGTGGTCAACAAAACATCAAAATATTTACGCATAGTTTAAAAGGTCAAGGTCACTTAGAAAACTAGGTCACAATCTATTCTAAGGTCAGCATGTCAAAAGTCAAGGTCATTTCAACCGAACTGAAGCATGCTATACCAAGAATCAAGGTCATTTATCTGATCATAGAGATAACGAAGTCAGAAAGAGAAAATTAACAAAAATGGAATTAAACTGATAGCAAATAGATAAGAAAGCAAATTTAAAAACTATAATATAATAATAAATAATAAAAACTATTGCTCAAAAGATTACAGAGATTTTACATTAGCCCCAAACTAGGCAAGCCTGTATCTTGGGCACCAATATGGAGGGTTTACCATTTAAACATTTATTTTAAAAACATGTTAGAATCAAGTAAAATATGTTTGCTTCAAATTACAAAAAAAAACTAAATTAAATCTAAGAATTAAAATTAAAGAAAACGTAATAATCAAATCGTAAAAATAACTCAAAATAATAATAAAAATAAATAGTTTATAATAAATTAATTGTTTTATTTCAACTATTTTGTAATTAGTCTAATTTTCAAATAAATAGGTATATTCGAAACTAGAAACTTCATTCTTTATGCAGTTCTAAGTTGTTCTATCCTTAAATTCCCAAGGTCATCATCTCAAAACGTCAAGGTCATAGGTCATCCTCACCTACTCCTGTTGGGTGAGCCGGCCATGATGCTGGTTGCCGCAGCAGTTAGACTGCTGTGCCGAGGTCCGTACGAGTGGTGGTGACTCATCATTGATGATGAATAGGAACTACGGAGGGCAAGAACAAAGTAGTGTTTATCAGAGGGGTAATTCTCGTAATTTTAAGAACGTTCACAGTCTGATCTCAGTCTCAATCTGTCAAAAAATACTTCTAATTTCCCTACATTTTGACAAGTTTTTGACATTTGTTTGTCGCCGAGATGAGACTGCGACTAGATTTTGAACGTTTTAAATTACGGGAATACGGGCCCTGATTCTGAACGTTATTTTTTAGTTTATTGTCCGTAATCGGAATTCATCACTCTTTTATCACTCGAAGATGTTGTCAGAGGCGCATTTATTTATTAAAACTTTATGCACAAGTAATCCCAAATTCGTCGTCAGATAACTCTTTATCTAAATAATAAAAACTTGAGAGGTGTCAAGGGACACCCGGATGGAACGAAGTTCAAAGAGAGAGAGAGAGACAGACAGAGAAACACGCGCACGCCGCACGGCTTACAACTATAGCAAAAAGTGTCGTTCCAACTTTTGGTCTTAATTTTTTCCGTCTAGCCCCCCCTTTCGCAACGCGCGATAAGGAACTTCGTTCCATTATCAGACGGTTTGATATCTTTTGTATAGAAAATAACATCAAACGGTCATAATTATGTTCTTCGAAAAAAAAAATCTAAAATATTATTTCACCTATGTCTTGGTGATTATGATTTGATTATCTCACCTATGTCTTGGTGATCCCTGTATGACTTCGTCTTCGCTTCTTGCGCCTGAAGTGTGGGTAGACACGAAACTCTTTGGTGAGCTCGTTTTTAGCTCCGATGTTGATTTGTTTTTCTGAAAACACGAAAATGGTCACGATTTTTGTGATTGACCTTAGAGAAATATGATACCCAATAATATTTTGAGTATGAATGTCGATGGCTATAAGAGCAGGACAAGACCAAAGAAACGATGGATGGACTGTGTGAATGATGATATGGTTAGAAAGAGGGTGACTGTCAAGATGGCGGCTTAGGGCCGGCGCTCACTGCCGGCACGGCACGGCATGGCATGGCAAAGAATTTTATTACTAATCAAGTTATTTTGAATCTTATTTCAATGACTTTAGAGTTCATGTTACTTTATTTCGATACCACGATGCCACGACGTGCCGCGGGATGTTGAGGCATGACGCGACGCGCCCCGGCATGCCACGGGATGCTGCGGCATGACGAGTCATGTCGTTTCATTCCACGGGTTGCCGCGGCACGCCATTGCATCTTGATTGTCAGATATTTAATACTACCCACTTTGTTAAAACTATTACATGTACTACAATCTGTGCTTTTTATATAAATAAAGCTTATTATTATTATTATTATCTCGCGAGAGCTATGGACCGAGACTCATTTGTCTCTCTTCATCTTCAGCTAGAAGTGCTATTAATATTAAATCCCAGTCAACCATAACGACACAACCGACTTCGAATCCGCGCGGAGCAAAACTGATTGATGCCAGAGTGGCTGGGCTTTCCGCAGAATGCCACGGCGTGCCACGGGATACCACGGGATGCCACGGCACGCCGCGGCATGCCGAAGCACAACCTTCCATGCCACGGCATGCCATGGAACGCCGCGGGATGCCGCAGCACAATCTGCCGTGCCATGCCTGCAGTGAGCCGGCGGCCCTTATAGAGATGTATGGAAGAAAAAGACATGTTGCACCGACCCCAAGGAAATTGAGGACAGGAGAAAACAAAAATCTTGGAGAAATAATCAACATGGGATAATTCAAAGTTTAGTGTGGTTTTTTTTGTACCTAGTCTTTAGAAGAGGAGACAATTCAGTGAAGTTTGCATTGGAAATTAGTGCCATGAATTTTGTCAACATAACTCTTTCACCCGCGATGCCAGAAATTGTTTTTTTTTTTAATTTATCGTCATTAAAAATACTGTTCTTACACTAACCAAGATTAAAAGGACACTATCTGGCCACTTCATCATAGTTGTGTATGTATTTTTAATTTTGAGTATGATATAATTATTATCATTCTAGTGATATTTATTTTAGAAGTATGTTTATTTGTATGTATGTTAGTATATTCTCGTAATTTTTAGTTTGAATTGTTTTCGATTTTATGTATTATTTTTTTTACTATTTCACACACTGTCTACATCTCTGTATCTATTGTCCTGTCTCGGTGTGTTGGAAGAGATTTCTTGTGAAATAAGCATCACCTCTGTACCTATTTTTTCTGTTCTGTTTTTCTTGTCTGTTTATATACAAAGTTGATACGACAGAGGGGCTTTCCTTTAGACTGCCTATTCTAGGTACCATTTTCAAGCTCTGTACCAAAAATCAATTAAATAGGAGCAGTAGTTTAGTCGCAAATGATTTTTTAAGTTTTTGCACCGTTTGAACACGATGTATCTTTCCTAACAGCTGATTATGTCTAAGCATAGGTTAAAAGACGTTGTCACTGCGTTACCTAGGTATCTAGGTCAGTCAAAGTTTACAAAGGGTGGGTGCGTTTTATTCGGATTTGTAAGTCATTTAGTTTGTTTGAAAAAAAATGTTTTCTCATTTTTGGCGCTTTTTATTTTTATGTCGTATCGAATTAATACTAAACACGTATAGTATACGTAGTGTAATTTAATGCCCCTCTGTCATATCAACTCTGTATGTGTGTACATAAATGGTAAAATAAAAAAATTAAAAATAAATAAATGAACTTGAAGATACGGTTGTGGTCTGTATTTTTTTGTACATAGGACGTTTGGAATACCTAAATTTAGCAATCCTACCTTGAATTTGATCCCTGAACTCCTGAGCGAGTCACAATGAGAATCAGTGTATCCTTTAACTGGAGTAGAATGTGAGGAGCTGCCGCATGTTGACTCTCTGCCTCCGAAGACCTGGGGAAAAGAGGAACATGGATTATAAATTATTTATTTATCCATTTATTTCAGGTATCAAGGTCCATATAAACACATACAATACAATATTAATATAACTTAAAATTACTATAAATACATACAACATTACAATAAACTAACTAACGCACACGAAGTATCTGCGTCATGTTTCGCTGACTGGTGTCATGTAGCCGGCCACGAAACCGGCGGTACACTACACCCTTCGGCCAGAACTCTTCCTTGAGGAACTTCTCGAGATGATGTGTCGGAACACGCACCACGAACGACTTGAAGTTCGTGTTGTGATGCGACTCCAACTTCTCGACCCTCAAAGTCCAGTTGGTCTACAGACGCATGTATTCCACGATCTCCTCAACCTTCGTGGTGTGGCGATATTCACCAAATTTAATGTATGATTCTGATAATCTGTTATACCACGGTAAAGGGTTAGAGATTTAGGGGCTATTGGAAATAAGATATCCAAAAAAGCACATCATCATCTGCCTAGCCTTTTCCCAACTATGTTGGGGTCAGCTTCTAGTCTAACCAGATGCAGCTGAATACCAGTATTTTACATGGAGTAACTGCCTATCTGACCTCCACAACCCAGTTACTGGGTAATACGATACCCCTTGGTAATATAAGTTGTCAGAATTTCGGACTACTTACTACCCGTAACGACTGTCAAAGATCCACGAATAACAGCCGGGACCAACGGCTTAACGTGCTTTTTGAGGCACGGAGGGGTCTTGGTATGTGAAGATGGTCGCCTATCTACAGACCAACCGTGGCAAGCGTAGCTTAACCTCATCGATTGACCTGTGCGGCTGTTTATTATTTAGTAATCTCTCCCCCTTGTGTGTATCGTAATTCGTACCAGTGGTAATTTAACAAGTCCTTCTTATTTATTTATTTATTTTATTATTTATGTACACACAGTAAAATTCATATAGATATAACATAATCATACTAGGAGTACAAAGGTACTGCTTATTTCTTAAGAAATTTCTTCCAGCAGACCTGCGAAAGGAGAAGTAAAAAAGAAATGTAGACAATAGTGTGTGAGAACAAGAAGAGAAAAATAAGAATGTGTGAAGTCTAAAACTAAAATATTAAATATACCGCAAACACATATAACGCAAAAAATAATAAATACTTAAGTATACTTAAATAAATACATAATACAAAAATATATAAACATATATATATATATATACAAATACTCACTTCTTGATATAGGAATTCGGTATATTACAAAATACTCACTCGAATAGCATCAGAAACCAACGGCTCGCAGCAGCACCCATCTTCATAATATAAAGCTGTGTACTTATTCTTGAGCCAAGCTAAACTTCTGTCTGCCAGCTTAGCTTGGCTCATCAGTGCTCTTATGACGGAGTGTAGCCCTACTGCCCATACCCTGGAAGCAAGGAGATTGAGAAAGAGTTAGCATCCTACAAATTTTTAACAATGGGAAGTTTGTTAGGATGGATGAATGATTTTGATGGAAATTTACAGTAGCTTAAACATCAGAATATCACACAGGATACTTTTATGCCGATATTCCCTCTCATAAGACTGTTATGCGGGTGAAACCGCGGGGCGCTGCTACTCTTATCATAAGATAGCAGGCCTCACCTCAGCATAATGTCAGATGACAACACAAGGTGTATCACCTGACGCTGATTTACAGCCGCAACCCACAATTTTTTTCTGTAAAAAGTGAGCTGTCAAACTCTGCAGTGTTATTTTGTAAAAATCTCACCGTGAAAACCGTGACCGCTATGTGAGCTGTGAATAATGTCAATCCCTAGCATCAGCCGATCGATTCTGTAAAAATCTCACCGTGAAAAGTTAGGTGAAGTGAGCTTAGAGTGAGCTGTCAATAGTGTCAATCCTTAGCATTAGTTCGAATGACAGCTCACTCCACGCTCACTTCACCTAAGTTTTCACGGTGAGATGGTTACAGAATCGCACTGCAGGTGGAATGTCAGCTCACTTTAATTTAAGTCCGGCGTTTCAAAATTCGCCAAAGATGTAAACAACAATGGCCGCTCGAAATTGTCTTTAATTTAGTGATGTGTTATGAATTTTAAGTTTTGGTGCTATCGATGTTACAATTTTTTTAGTAGTGTTTCATCTGTATTTTTTATATTGAGATATCTTCATAAGTTAAGTTTGTAGCGGATCTACAACGCCACATGCGAACAACGCGTCATACTGACGTCACGCAAATCCTGCATCTCGCAAGCAGAGTTTACCGCGCAGTTAGCATAGATACAATTTCCCAACATCAATCGTTGGGCAGTTGCCCACCAGACACAACACCCGTCTGGTCGGAGGATCCTCCCTTTTCAATGGAGGATGAGTGAACTTTACACCCTGTTCCTCATGCCTCTAAACTGGTGACCCCGACGTGAAGTCCCTCTAAAAGTTTTTGGAACAATGTTTACTCATCTCTAATGTCAGTGAAGCTGTCAAGGAGGTGCCAAATATGAAATTTGTAAAAAAAATATAATGACTTTTTCGACAAGTAGGTAACGATACGCTAGAAGTTTAGTAAGCTTGGGCGTTTTAAGATCACTTGAAGCGGCTATGATTGAGAGTTTCAATTCCCAGACAGTTTTTCCACATTCGAACCTTTGCAATATTTCATACATAAGTTTTCACGGCGAGATTTTTACAGGATATACCGTCTGGTCATACGTATGCGCGCTGGTTGCGATTACACCCTTGATTATTTGAAATGTTCTTACCTATAAGAATAAGCTGGCAACACAAAATGTACAGTTCTATTATCGCTCAGCGTCCGTCCATACACGAGTGATATGATGTGCGGGCCGTGCGCACAAGTCTCCAAGCCGTGTCGCCTCGCACAGGCAGTTAGTTCGGCTATGTCGCGAGGTTCGAGTAGCTTGCCGCCGAGACGCATGTCCTTAACGCATTGTAAGTCTATGAACCTGGAAAGAGGAGATTTTAGATTAAAGTCACTCTTTTCAAAGCTTTCTGTCAGTCTTTCTACACGTGCAGTCTTTTTTTTTTTTTTTTGAGGATGGGAAATCATCAAATGACCCCTCCCGCTCTGGGTGGAGCGGAAGGGAGTGTCAGACTCTTACTGACTAAAACCCACCCGTGTTCCTTCCTTAGCCCTTTATGTTCCAGGGCAGCGGTAAACCCTTTCGGACGATCTCGCTACCAACACGTGCAGTCTTTGGACCCGTTTTACGCAGAGCACGTACAGCGATCTGCGTGTCCAATATACACGTTTAGGATACTGTTGGTGCTGTCGTGGCGTTGTAGTGCGTCCACAATGTTTGCGGAGGCGCGCACAGACAATTTTTACGCCATAATAAGGAAAAGGACCGCCTCCATAGCTGGCCGGCTACGCGCCACCACCAACGGTATCCTGAGCGTGTTCTCAGATCGATGGGATTCCCCTCTGCTGCGTCACTGGATAAGAATCCATACCAACCTGATATTTGTATTTGTGTCTTTTATTACTAACACTAGTTATTAAGTTATTTTGTTGATATGGACTATGGACTCACGTCTGAATTAAAGAATTTGAATTTGTTGTTATATCTACACATAAAACAACTTGAGAGGTGTCAAGGGACACCCGGGTGGAACGAAGTTCAAAGAGAGAGAGAGAGAGACAGACAGAGAAACACGCGCACGCCGCACGGCTTACAACTATAGCAAAAAGTGTCGTTCCAACTTTTGGTCTTAATTTTTTCCGTCTAGCCCCCTTTCGCAACGCGCGATAAGGAACTTCGTTCCAAAAATGTTCAAACAATATCGCAGTAGTTAAGTGGTACATGAAAAGTGCTTTATTCATCTGCATCATCTGCCTAGCCTTTTCCCAACTATGTTAGGGTCGGCTTCCAGTCTAACCGGATGCAGCTGAATACCAGTATTTTACATGGAGCGACTGCCTACCTAACCTCCACAACCCAGTTACTGGGTAATACGATACCCCTTGGTAAGACTGGTTGTCTGACTTTCGAGATTCTGGCGACCCGTGACACCCGGGACCAACGGCTTAACGGAGGGGTTTCAGTATGTAAAGATGGTCACCCATCCACGGACCAACCGCGGCAAGCGTAGCTTAACCTTATCGATCGACCCGTGCGGCTGTTGTTACTTAGCCACAAGCCCCAAAGGTTTTTCTTCACTATCAGGTACTTAATATATCTAGGATTCCCTTAAAACGTTCATGATTGAGAGATTTGATAGGATCACATTGCTACATGCAGGTTTAGAACCCGCAACCCAGTTCTTAAATAGCTGAGCCGTTATAAGGCAATTGCATGCAGCTGAGATGAGAATGCTAAGAGGGATGTGTGGTGTTACACGAATGGATAGAATAAGAAATGAGTACATAAGAGGAAGTCTGAAAGTGGCACCGGTAACTGAAAAGTTGTGTGAAAATCGGTTGTCATGGTATGGGCATGTGTTACGGAGAAATGAGGAAAATGTCGTGAGGAGAGTTTTGAGTATGAATGTCGATGGCTATAAGAGTAGGGGAAGACCAAAGAAACGATGGATGGACTGTGTGAATGATGAATGGTTAGAAAGGGGGTGACTACTGAGATGACGACTAATAGAGAAGTATGGAAGAAAAAGACATGTTGCGTCGACCCTAAATAAATTGGGATAAGGGCAGGAGAATGATGACTGCTTATAAAGTATTCATTACTAACCCTTCTTCTCCAACGATCCCTGCTTCGTTCTCATGTGCTAAGTTCGCGGTGTACTTCAAAGGTATGACTTCCTCAGGGTTGTATGATAGGCTCACTTCAGGTTGGGTCATGTTTTCTGATGGGGTTTCTCCTGCAAACAAAAAAAATATATAGATTTCAATAGAGTGCCTAGTTCTGCTCAATCTGCGTGGTGGAAAGACGGAGAGGGCTCTCCTAGAGGGAAAGCAACGTAAAAAAAAAAATGATTCAAGTATAAAGTAAAGTAAAAATATGATTTACATTAATTACAATCGAGAAAAGTTAAATTCTAACTGTAATGTAGATCTGCCTGATCTAGGTTTATGAAAAACCTGTGTTTCAGGCCATCAATTTACATCAAACATTTAACATTTAAAAAGATAAAATAATAATAATAATAAAAATAATAATAATATCCTGTAAATACATACATATGACAACAATAAATGTATTAGAAGCTAAATTGAAAAGAATGTATAATATTTTCAATAGGAGTATAATATTTTCAATGACATAAAGAGTTACTATTTGGATATATTATTTTAAAACTAGATTATGTAAGATATACAGTCATGTTTAAATAAATTAACGAATAATATTAAAGTAGATAAAGTGGAGACTATTATTAATTTGGTAAAGAAAGAGACTTATATTAGAGTAGGTATTATAGGGTAAGGTACAAACGCCAGCAGGTCAAGCTACCCGAAACTGTCAAATTTTCCCAATCAACCTTGAACCTTAATGCTTCCGCGATAAAGTTGAAAATCTATTAAAGAAATTTGACAGATTGTAGTAGCTTGATGTGTTGGTGTCTGTACCAAATTTTGCTCGAAATATTCTTTTTATTTTTTACATTTTCTTTTTCTCTATTCCTCTTTTCGATTAGTAATTCAGTAACAACCCGGAGTTTGGAAGTTGGTGATGTGAAGCCCCCGTGCCACGGATAGCACGTAAAGCCGTTGGTCCCGCACCTGATCTCTCCCCGGTCGTATCAGCAGTGCAATTCTGTAACCATCTCACCGTGAAAACTTAGGTGAAGTGAGCGTGGAGTGAGCTGTCATTCCAAATAATGCTAGGGATTGACACTACTGACAACTCATATCAAGCTCACTTCACTTGAGTTTTCACGGTGAGATTTTTACAGAATCGATCGGCAGATTGCCGTCCCATCGGAATATGAGATTAAAGGAACAGAGAGTGCACCTGAGTTCGCGCACACACTTGTGCACTATAATGGCGCCGATTCCCTTGTTCACAAACTAAACTAGATTTAAGTTCAGTGCACCTTTTTCTTTCTATTTCATTAAGAAAAGGACAGAAGATAAAATATTAGTTTAGTCCTGTCAAACTAAGAAACTCCATAGACAGTTTAGACGTCATTAAAAACATGGCTACCAAAAATACGTCAATTTACGTCAGGCGCTGACTAATTTGACAGGGCTAAACTAATATTATATCTTCTGTCCTTTTCTTAATGAAATAGAAAGAAAAAGATGCACTGAACTTAAATTTAGTTTAGTTTGTGAACAAGGGAATCGGCGCCAATATCTCCTGCGTACCTGGCTAATCTTCGTTGAGA
This sequence comes from Apamea sordens, assembly GCA_945859715.1. Taxonomy (NCBI): domain Eukaryota; kingdom Metazoa; phylum Arthropoda; class Insecta; order Lepidoptera; family Noctuidae; genus Apamea; species Apamea sordens. Next base: position 8,131,404 of record OX244014.1, read on the forward strand.
CCGAAATCGGTTGGGAGGATATTATTATACTTATTGGATCACTATGTTACATACCATGTTGAGCATGCGGCTGATGCGCGGTCCTGCACCACGCGAGCAGAGCGCACGCTCGCTCTAGTCTGAGCTGAGCGAGCGTTCCGCCCCACTCCGTTTCTGTGACCACACACGCTGTGCCGTGATGCATTATCTGAAACAAAATATTTATAGAATAAATAGGGACCGATCATATTGCTACACAGAGTTTCCTGATGAAAAAACTTAACCCGTCTTATTACAAAACGAAACTTAAACTTTAGTTCTAGCCTAAACTATTGAGCCTCTACTTGTATTTCGAACTTTATTTCGATCTAAGCAAAGTTCTTAATACTAAAATGACAACTTAGCACCGAACTAAGCTGTCATTTTTGTATAAAGATGTCCATTACTATAAGAGTTGGGTTCTTAATTCAATAACTGGGTCAGTGGTTTAAACCTGATCGAAAGAAAAACCTTGTTTTGTAATAAGGGGGGTACCCCCTTATTACAAAACAAGGTTTTTCTTTGAGTTGTATGAGTTCTTTGAGTTGTTCTATGAGTTTGCCCGACCGGATCGAACCCAAAGCTTTGGCACAGCTGTAATGTTTGCTATGACTGAATTAACCCTTAACAACCCAGTAAGCTTTTCAAACGTAACTGACCAGAAGTGTCCAATGGACACCATGTATGAAGCTTAGAGTACTTCTAGGGAAAAAATACGAGGCGTACCATAATTATAGACTTTAATGTGGTTTTAAACATTTATATTTATTTATTTACATACATTTATAACTTTTTAAAATGATATACTTATATATTTACAAACATTACAAATGATTTTTTTTACTGAGTGCTCAGAGCATACATTACGGTTGCATTTATCGCAGCACTGTTTAGATGTTCTGGATATTTTTGCAGGACAAATGTGACAGCGTTTTTTTTTTTTTTGTATCATGTTCAGATGATTGAGCTGCTTCTTGATTGAATCCTACTATATCTTCAATAGCTGCTAAATGATAATTTGTCAGGCCCTTCCTGTTACGTCTCCTTATGTGCGGTGTAACTAACTCAGTTACAACTTCACGCAAAAAAAACTTTCCTTAGTACACACTTCTTCCGTTGGTTCCAAGTAGGATATAAATTTTTCCATATAATTAGCGATGCGATGTCATCCACATCTATAATATTTTGGAAAAATGCAACAGGCCATCTGTTTGTTTTACGTCGAACTGTGTGCTCATGGACCATCTGATCAAGCGTGTCAACACCCCCCTACTTGGTGGAGTTGTAACACAAATTTATTTCAGATTTGTTCTTATTGCTCACATTTACTTCATTACTATGATGCATCGTAGACAACAAAATAACCAGCACGGTTCTTTTTTGGCACATAAGACACCAACGTCATACTGCAACTGTCAACGGCAAAATTTTCTTCATCGTCGCTATGAAACTGATGCACATAAATGTTTTCGTCATCACACTCATCACTTTGGTCTAGGGCACATTGAATTTACAAAACTAAAACAGATTCCAGCACTTTTATTACGTGACACACGTCTAAGTACGGATACAAAATAATCGAAACTATGAGTGCTGGATTTTATTCCACAACTATTTCTATTATAAACAAATTCTTTGTGATTTATTATAATTACCCACTTACTGCGATATAATTCTGAGTAGAATGTAAACAAACAGTCTACCTCGAGTGCAACAATTACCTAATGTGTCCATCGGACACTTGTGGGTTGATAAGTTGCTATTTTAGTTTATTGTTAATAAATGCTATACGATTCATATTATAAACATTATTATTACAGATTTAGAATCTTGAAACCTTGCAGATAGAATAGATAAAGTGGTTTTTCGTAGAAATAAATACTTAACTTTTTATGAGTAAATGGACAAAAAATTGTGTCCGCGAGACACTTGTGGGTTGTTAAGGGTTAAGGCGGCAGTCGAAATATCCAATTGGCATCCTAATTGCGTAACACATAATCAATCAGAATCATTTTGAAGCAAATTGCTAAACCATTGCTTCATAAGTTCGAAAAATTGGTCTGCCCAACACGTAAATAACGCAATGAATGTTGTTGAACTGTCAAAATGAAACTGATTCCGATTGATCGTGTGTTACGCAATTAGGGTGCTGGTTACGGGAAGTGATTGAAAGAGAATCTATTACAAGATTTGACTCGGTTTTCAAAAGTCTGGTCAAGATTTTGATTAGCAACTATTATTGGAAATACTGTCACAACTAAAAACCACAGTGGTATTTTGCAGAACAGACCTACGATATTTGACAACAACAAAATTGAAGCTTTCAGAAACTGATGGTAAAAGAAAAAGGAAAAAAAAAAATGAAAAGCACACACATAACACATAACTAATTTTAACATAGACATATTACCTCCGCCAAACTGCAAAGCAGTTTGTTGGCAGATGTAGCTCCTTTTTTTCTTTGCACATATACAGGGTGTTATTGACAGCCCTCCACAAAAACACAGGATTGATTCAGCTCCTTATTCTGAATCATATCCCACTGGAAATTTTCTCAGGAAAAAAAAAATTATGCCGTTTTTTCTGCTGATATTCCTTTATTTCAATGTAAAATTACGTTCTCTGTATGCAACACTCCATTTATGTAAATAAAACAGCTGAAAACAGCCTCGCTCAAGCTCGCTGCGCTGCCGTCCGCTACGTGCGTTTTGCCACGGTAACGGTACGTTGCGTGTGAGATAATAAAACAAATCTGGTTTTTTGGATTCCCTTAATGTTCCTGAAAGAATTACATATACCGGTCATCTTAATATGATGTACTGAAGCCACCCTATCAGTTTGCGGAGGGCTGTCAATAACACCCTGTATTACCTATAGAACTCACTATCAAAAGATATAAAAAATACAAAGACAAATAAAAAACAAAATGGTAAAGGGTAATAAAATACAATAAAATAACTAATTTAACACAAAACTTAAGAATGAACAATTGTTTATTATTGTTTACAAATAAGACACACATTATAAAATAAGCATTATACCCTGTTCATTAGGTAAACCATTTTTTAACAGCTGTCTTAGAATAGAATAATTTATTTCAGACTAGCTTTTGCCCGCGACTTCGTTCGCGTGGAATAGTGACTTCACCAATAGATGACACCGACTCTTGACCAATAGATGGCGCTGTATGTCCGGAATAAATTTTATTTTTTATTTTATTTTTTATAATAAAAACTATCCTATGTCCATTCTCAAGTTCCAAACTATGTCTGTACCAAATTTCACACAAATCGGTTCAGTAGTTTAGGCGTGAAGCAAAGACAGACAGACAGACAGACAGAGTTACTTTCGCATTTATAATATTAGTTTGGATAATTAAAACCCGTATCTTGTTAGTATATATTAGCAACAATATTAGCTTACAATTATGTTAGCATTGTTAGTACTTATCTATAAGTAGACTACTATACAAAACCATTCCCTACCCTCACCCAGTGTTTTTGAATGGGGCTGTCAAATCGAGCAGCAATGACTTTCAGAATGCTATATTTAGCACCCCACAGACGCTGCAGCAAAGAAGCCGATTCTTTGCGAATTATGGCCTTGAAGCCGTCCGTGTGGGCTTCTGCAAACATTCCGGAGGCACTGCACCGCCACGGTAGCCTTAACAATATTCCGAAAGCTTTGTGCAAGCATATTGAACCTGCAGGGTGTCATAGGATCGTCGCGTATAGCTCACCCACAGACCACTCGAGTAAAAAGATTGACAATACGCTTTAAAGAGCGTTATCTTTACTTGAATTGTACATCGTCTCGTGTCTTAGAACGTACATATTACAAATTACGTGAAAGTTAACTTTAAAATGCGTAAAATATATATATATATGTGTAGCGGTATCTACAACGCCACATGCGAACAACGCGTCATACTGACGTCAACGCAAATCCTGCATCTCGCAAGCAGAGTTTACCGCGCAATTAGCATCGATACAATTTCCCAACATCAATCGTTGGGCAATAGCCCGCCAGACACAACACCCGTCTGGTCGGAGGATCCTCCCTTTTCAATGGAGGATGAGTGAACTTTCCACCCTGTTCCTCATGCCTCTAAATATGTATTTATAAACTGCCTTATCTTATTGAATTATCTTATTTGTGGCTTCTTACAGACATTATAATACCGTACGTGTATCAATCAATGTATTGTGTGTTGCTGCAATCACTAGTTCCATCTGTCAAAAATCGGTTTACCTAATGGACAGGGTATAGTGAATGATAAAAACATTAACGAATCATCTAAAACTTTAACTCACCTGTAAAATATGCCTATCCATCCTCTCCCCATTTTGTGGGGCTAGGGGAAACATGGTGACCCCATGGTCATGGGGTAGCGGCTGCACAGGACAGTACCCCGTGCCTTCGAGCTCGTACAGCGCCTCGTTCTCGAACTCTCCATTAATTTTCGAGGTCGAATGTGAGAAGACTGGCTCCTCGCATGTTAACATTGCTGCTCTGAGGGAGAAATAAGTGATTAAGTTTTGAAGACATTGTATTCAAATTTTAGATCGTTCTTTTGATCTTTTATTAGATCCCTCCCCGGTCGTGTCAGATTGCCGTCTCATCGGACTATGAGAGTAACGGAACAGAGAGTGCACCTGTGTTTACCACTTGAGGGGTGTTCCACAAGGCTCGATATTAGGTCCTTTCCTCTTTTTAGGTTATATTAATATATCAATGATGACGAGACGTAACGCACCGGATCAACTCAGGATGGATGAAATGGTGACAGGTCACAGGAACAAGTTGCGACCCACGGATGCCCCTCAAGTTAAAGGGGAAAATTTATAAGTGCACGGACTTATAAATTTTATACCTATACATATAAGGCCTGTCGTACTTTATGGGTCTGAATCCTGGGCTGTGAAGAAGACGGATGAAAAAAGATTTCATGCAGCGGAGATGAGAATGTTGAGATGGATGTGTGGAGTGACGAGAATGGATAAAGTAAGAAATTAGTATATTATGTAGAGGAAGTTTGAAAGTGGCGCTAGTGACAGAAAAGTTGAAAGGAAATCGTTCTTGGTATGGGCATGTGATGAGAAGGGACGAAACGCATGTGACTAAAAGAGTGATGAATATACATGTTGATGGATGGAGAGGGAGAGGAAGGCCGAAGAAAAGATGGATGGATTGTGTGAGGAATGATATGAAAGAGAAGGGAGTGAATGATAACGTGACGGTTGATAGAGGAGAATGGAAGAAGAAAACGTGTTGCGCCGACCACAAGTAACATGGGATAAGGTCATGAAGATGATGATGAGGTTATATTAATGATCTACCCCATTTATTAAAAAAAAACCAACCACGAATAGTGCTATTTGCTGACGATACTTCCTTAATTTTTAAGATAAATAGACGTGCATCAAATCTTGACGACGTAAATAACGCCCTACTGCAAGTGCAAAATTGGTTCACTGCTAATAATTTTGTGTTAAATGGGGATAAAACTAAATGCATAAGATATGCTTTACCACACGCTTGTGCACTATAATATCTCCTGCGGACCTGGCTAATCTCCGTTGAGATAGGCCAACGTGATCGAAACCGGGGAGGCTTACATTAGTTACGAGATAGCGCCAAGACAGACAAGACATACAAGAACAATTTAAAAGGAGTCTCCATGATCTGTTAGTACGCAAGTGCTACTACTCTGTAAAAGACTTCCTATTAGACAAATCTCTGCTCCGATACAATCCCACACAGTCATGATGCGTTCAGTGACCTATTTACATACCTACTTTTATCCGTTTCTGTAATTCTAGTCACTCATTGAATTGAATTTTATGTATACTTTAATTGGAAATAATGTAATTTAATCTATTTGACTCAGTGGCCTATTGATCTTAAATCGTTTTGTATAATTTTATTATTTATTGAATTTTATATTAATTTTTATTTTATTTAATGTTTTATTAGCAGTTATGTGATTTTATTTAATCAACTTGACTATTGTATTGGCGGGACATAGCTGTTCACATTTTTTTCTTTATCTATTTAACACCAGCAGAGCGATTCTGTAGCCATATCACCGTGAAAACTTAGGCGAAGCGAGCGTGGAGTGAGCTGTCATTCCAAATAATGCTAGGGATTGACACTACTGACAAACCACATCAAGCTCACTTCACTTGAGTTTTCACGGTGAGATTTTTACAGAATCGACCGGCTGTACCATGTACAGTCACGAGAAAAAGTATGTATACACTCGGCTTTATTCAAAAGCGATTTACTCCTTTATTATTGAATGAAATTTTATGTTATTACGAACATAGCATTTTAGAACCCATAGCTGTATGAAATGTGTCGTATTTCAACGATGCATTCGTTATTTCACGATAAAATCACAATTGAAAGTTGCCAAGTGTTGACATATTGGTGCTCGTGACTGTACCTACCTGTGATCCACAATAAAGATTATGAATTGAATTGAATTGAGCCACACGACCAAGCCTTACCACGAACGCGCGATGTAAACGTACCATAAATTACAAAGACTGACAAGCTTGCCACGTTAGATGCGTCACTTGTTTACCAGCCACGCATCCATGCGTAGTATAGCCATGGGTTGCAATGGACGATACCATCTACATGTTACATACAGATCGAAGCTAAGTATACATGCGCACCTTAGCCGTGGGCTGCTGTGGAGCGGCACCTTTACTACTGCTCTGATCAAGCATTTTATACATAAAAACACTTTGGAACTGGCTCATATAAATGAGAGCTTAAACATGCTCCACTGACCAAAGCAGGATGTGAAAGAGATGGAGCTAAACGTGACATATAGCTCCATCTCTTTCACACACTGAAGTAAGATTAAAATAATACTGCTGTAAGAGTCACCCTACTGCTGGTCAGTAAAAAATTCAAAGATACTTTTACCACAACCAAAAATATCACCTCAAGAAATCCCCGAAGATGGGTGCGTTGCTCCTCGCCAACGCGTAGTGGTGTTGGTGGAAGCTTGCTATATGGTCCATAACAGCCTGGGTCCTGTACACCTTCTCCAGGTTGATGAGGCCTTCGGGCCCCACACGGCGCCAACCTGGCGGCTGCTCGCCTTCCTCGTCGAATGATGCTATGTACTGGAAATGGTTCAGCTTTGGTTTCAGAAATTCTGGATAGTAAAATAGTATAGGATTTGGCTGGAGCCGTTTGTCCCGGCTGTCATTCGTGGATCTTTGACGGTCGTTACGGGTTGTCAGAAGCCCGAATGTCTGACAAACAGTCTTACCAAGGGGTATCGTATTACGCATTAACTGGGTTGTGGAGGCCAGATAGGCAATCGCTCCATGTAAAATACTGGTACTCAGCTGCATCCGGTTAGACTACTGGAAGCAGACCCCAAAAAAAAAATAAAGTTGGGAAAAGGCTAGGCAGATGATGTTGAGATTTTTTAAGACACTTTTACATATCAATATTTTGTTGGTCAATATTTTAAAACTAGATGGCGCTGGTATTTCTTAGCTGACCGATTCCTGAGAAGAAACGCCGAAACAAACTCATAAGTCATGGCCTTTTTTAAAGTCCAAACATTATATTTTACGAATTTTTAGCAGCTATAGTGTCTTTCCAGACCCTGTGAACCCAAACGTCTTAGATCGATCATATCATAGGGGCAATTCTTGTAATTTTAACAACGTTCACAGTCTGATCTCAGTCTCAATCTGTCAAAAATACCTCAAATTTCCCTACATTTTGACAAGTTTTTGACATTTGTTTGTCGCCGAGATGAGACTGCGACTAGATTTTGAACGTTTTAAATTACGAGAATTGGCCTTCAGATGTAAAGTATTGATATATTCTACTACTTTTAGCTAGAGATGCCGTGAATAGTTGTTATAGCGAATATTCGAATACCGATTAATCGAATAGACGAATAACTCGCCATTATCATTCGACATAATAATGGAATATAAAAATAATATATTTGTTATCAAATAATAATATCACGCTTGTAGTAGTCTTGAAATTACCAATAATTTGATTGTTACTGTAATCTAAAAAATTTCTAAGGTTATGAGAAAAGAAAACAATTATGCTAAAGAAATCAGTCTCATAATATGAGACTGATTTTAGTTAATAATTAAAAGTAAGTGCGTAACTTTACAAAAAAAAAAAGTCTCATTATTTTTTTGTTCATTAAAAGTTTATTTTAGAGAATTATTCGTCGAATGTCGAATAATACTAGTTATCGGAAATTACCTATATTTTCAAGCCGTTTGGGGTTGATACCCTCGGGCCGTGTGGTCCGAGTGCGCATTGCTTGTTCAATGAACTCTCTAAACGGCTGGTTGACACTTCCCGTGACCCAAGGGCTGGCTTTTACCTTGGCCAGAGGCTAAGCATTGCCATACAACGTGGCAATGCCGCCAGTGTCTTGGGTACATTACCAGTCGACACCGATGCGGAGGTACAGCTTGGCAAAAAAGAGTAGAAAATAATGGAGGCGCCACTGTGCTGCTCGTATGGCAGCCCGCTGCAACCGAATAGCGCACCAACCTAATCTTGATACTTAGCTGATTTTTTTGTTCAATTGGACAAATGTATTCTCTCTTTATGTTACTTTTTCAAATCAGTAAGTATTGTTAAATTGAACAAGGACGTCTTCTCGATACGCAACTGATTACTTTTTACCTAAAAATAAGTATTTTGAGAAATACTCCTGAGTTCACAACATTTTTTGGAAATAAAAAATAAAAAGACATTGTATAATATTATTCTTTTTTATTCCAAAAAATCTTCCTCTGCGACGATGACCTTTTCTGTGTTTTCCGGATGTAGAAAATACCCCTTTGTTTCTATCTCCTTCCAGCACGACTCTTCTTACAGTGCTAACAGATTTACCTGAATTGAATAAATAGATTTTGTTATTTAGTCTATGGCACAATAATTTCTGTTAAATTTCTAATGCAAAGCTACAACTAATACATCACTACCTTGTAAACAAACTCAAAGCTTAAGTTAAGTAGAAATTGAGTTTTCTTTTAGGTAGAGTTCAAGTCACCAAAGTATCAATTAATCTAGGCGCGCTATACCAGAGTAATGCAAACAAAATGTAAACATAACCTATGTGCTCATGTTTATTGTTTAAATTTCTACTGATTCCGTATGCAAGCCAATTAAAACAGCTTTGAGTTCATCAATTAACACTTAATTTAACTAAAAACAACAAAACAAACTCTTACATACCTGTCATATCAGCGGTTTTTTGGTAAACATTGTTAAGATCGGAAAGAATAGTTTGGGCCTCATGTTCCGCCAGACATCGCCTGTACACCTTATAAATAACCTCCCTGCCAGCACTTCGAATGGTTTTATTCATTGTTTTTCACTTTTTACGTTTATTAATCACTAATAATCACCGTCGGATGGTCGAAATAAAAATTCTACGAAGTCGTGAACTTTGTTTATTATGAAACGTCATTATTTTGGGAATGTTGCCAACAGACAAAAAATTAGTTCCGTTTCTAGACTTTTTTGCCAAGCTGTATATTTCGACGCAATATTTTAGTTTTTTAATAGTTTTAGTTAGTGTAGGATTCAACATCTGCCTAACCTTTTCCCAACAATGTTGGGGTCGGCTTCCAGTCTAACCGGATGCAGCATATCTATAGGATTATTATATTTTTATTTAAAAGATTTGTAGTTTATTCTGTGTACGACGAATAACAAAAAATGTCGAGTACTTAATGCCGAATAACGAATAATAGCGAGTATTCGTGGCATCCCTACTTTCAGCTCCAGTCATATATATTTTTTTAAACTTACCACTTGTTTATTCGAGTCTGCGAGTCTGGAGTCTCGCTTGCAACTGTCTCTTAGGGGGCTAGTAGTTGTGCTCTGGTCCATTCGTTTACCGCTTTCTCTTCTTGTGTCCCTTTTTAATGATCCTCTGGGGAAAGAGAGAGAAGATATATAAACTTAGTTATGAAATAGTGCGATATGCTTCGGTCCGATTTTTTGTGTGTTTTATTCTGTGTGAGTTTTTGTTAAAACATCTGAGGGGCAATTCTAGTACTTTTAAGAACGTTCACAGTCTGATCTCAGTCTCAATCTATCTCTAATTTCCATACATTTTTGACATTTGTTTGTCGCCGAGATGAGACTGCGACTAGATTTTGAATGTTTTAAATTACGAGAATTGGCCTTCTGGGTAGAAAACAGAAGTTATACAGAAAAATGATCTACTGAATAGGAAACGATTTAAAACATTTTTGTTTAATTTTTTTATATAATGAATAGTTGCGGCAGCCAAACCTACATGTTTGCAACAGAAACGGGGAGGTATCGGGACATGAATCTAAAAACAAATCTTCTCCTGATGACTTAGGTAATTAATGGTCAAAAAAAAAAATCAGTTGATCCATAGATTCATGTTCGCATAACTCGACATAATGTATGGATCAACTGATTTTTTTTAACGATACCAGGGTTCGGTCCCGTAGTAAAAGTTGTTCATAATGATTAAGTACAACGACCCCTTTTAAGGATTAAAACGATCAAAATTTAACGGTGTATACCTTTTGCGAGCAATAATGTAGGGAGTTAAATGTTACGTAGATCAACTTATTCTTACCTGTCATCTTTGATTGAGTCCCGTTTGAACTCTCTCCTGTGTGTGGGGGTGGCTCCCACCGAGTGACTGCCCGTCAGAGACGGCGCCGCCGCCAGGATTTCTCTGAGAAAGGAAGACATAATATTACCTACACGAGTAACAACCTATTACAGCAGTACTGGCCCATGGTCCCCCAGTCTAGTTCCCCTTGGGGTACCTCGAGCAAATATTTTTGCCCTATCCTATCCTTTTTTTTGAGCGCCTATCTGGGTTCGAACCTACGACCTACAAGTTGTAAGTCGCGGCTGTTACCACTGGGCGATCATTGGTCATATGCATGTTGTCGGCATGTCCTAGAGCTGAAAATTCGAAGACATGTGACATCTACCAACCCGCACTGGGCCTGCGTGGTAGATTACAGCCTAGTCCCACAGATATGAGGCATGTGACTCAGCAGTGGGAACGTTATAGGCTGATTGTGTATGATTACGTATTGTTGCGCGCCACAATTAATGCCTAGTACATGGTGACAATATTTACCACTAGCGCTATCTAGTATCGAGTAGCAGAACTGATTTACCACTAGCGCCATCTAGTATCAGGTAGCAAAACTAATAGATCCTTCTAGAAATTTCGATGTTAGAACTATCGACATCTGGTCAGTCGGGGCTCGAACCTTCTAGAATCTAGATGTTTCCACAATAGAAGGTTCTGGAACTCTCTGCGGCACTATATAAGGCCGGGAGTAGCCACGACCAGTCAGACTTGGATACGCGATACATGCGAATACATCGAAAGCTATCTTCAAGTGCGACCTATGAGCAATTGTGTTTTATAATTAGTGTGTTTGAGTTGTTATTAGTGTTGTTTACTTAAAGTGTAATTTTTGGTAATTTATATCGGCAGTTTTTATTGTCACGAACCCGAAGCTCGTAACAGTATGATTGTATACTAATCACATAATTCACACGTTTACCGAGTCCATCAATCTACATAGAAGGGTTAAGAAGTTGTGAAGAAGTACGTCTATCTAGGGCAAGTCATCCAGTTAGGTAGACACAACTTTGAGAAAGAAGCCGACAGAAGGATCCAGTTGGATTGGGCAGCATTTGGGAAACTTCTTCAAGTCTTCTCGTCGTCGTATCCCGCAATGTTTGAAGACTAAGGGTCTTCAACCAATGCGTCCTGCCCGTTATCACATACGGTGCCGATACGTGGACACTGACAGTTGGGCTGGTTCACGAATTTAAGGTCGCTCAGCGCGCTATGGACCGAGCTATGCTCGGAGTTTCTTCGAAGGATAAAATCAGAAATAAAGTTATCCGGAAAAGAACAGAGGGGCAATTCTCATAATTTTAAGAACGTTCACAGTCTGATCTCAGTTTGACAACACGGTAAGCGCAGTGGCTGAGCGATCGGACTGCTGCGCTGCGTGTCGCGGGTTCGATTCCCGCAAAGAACAAATATTTGTAAGTCCTACATGTATTTGTTCTGAGTCTGGGTGTTTTGCTATCTATAATATGTATGTATTTACAAAAAAAAAAAATGTATTTAAGTAGTTTTGCAGCCATCTTGTTACCATAACACAAGCATTAGGTTGCTTAGCTTGGGACTAGATGGCGCTGTGTGAAATGTCCAGGGATATTATTATTATTAGTTTCAAACTGTCAAGAAATACTTCTATTTTCCCTACATTTTGACAAGATTTTGACATTTGTTTGCCGAGATGAGACTGCGACTAGATTTTGAACGTTTTAAATTACGAGAATTGGCCTTCAGGAATAACCAACATAGCTTGCAGAGTAAGCAAACTGAAGTGGCAGTGGGCTGGCCACATGACTACGGGGCTCCTGTCTAAAATACATTTTCAGTGTTCTTTCATTATGCCACACCTACTCAGCCATCAACTTTTCGCCCTGCATATCCTTGCTCAAACACCCTCTGGGCTCCCCTACCAATAGATTAAACATGGAATACTTTTTAAAAGCAAAATATAGAGATTGTAATAACAACATTCCTCGTCAACTATTTTTGTGAGTACATGTTGGACTCGTTTCGGGTACCCGCGTAATTAAAAAACAACGTGTCGAGTCAACCAATGAAGCGAACATATAGAGGTGATTGATATTTCTATAGAGTTGTTAATACCACCTGCAGAAAATATACTTAAAACGTAATTAAAAAGTATAACTGTAATAAAGCCAAGAAATACTAGGTGTGATTGCGGTCTGCCACTATACAGATGTTTTTTTCTGGTACCATGCAGTTTGTAAGTTCAAAACCTGTAATTTGATACTACTGTTTTACTATCAACTGTTTTACTATCAAATGTTTTACTATCAACTGTTTTACTATCAACTGTTTTACTATCAACTGTTTTACTATCAACTGTTTTACTATCAACTGTTTTACTATCAACTGTTTTACTATCAAATGTTTTACTATCAACTGTTTTACTATCAAATGTTTTACTATCAACTGTTTTACTATAAAATGTTTTACTATCAAAATAGCATAATCAGCCTGTAACGTTCCCACTGCTAGGACACAGGCCTCCTCTCGGTAGAGGCGTCCGTTGTCTGACCAGACAGGCCCAAGTTGGCCCCGCAGTGTTCCACGCTCGCCACTCGAGAGTGGGTGCGACCATTGTGGAGATGGCTGCACGGGGAGATGGGACCCGCTGAGGAACAGCGGGTAAAGGCCTGTCGGGGGAGCGGTGAATGCTTACGCGAATCCCGCACCCCCGGCCATAGGCAAAGCTGGAACACCGCGGTGGGTTCAGCCGGTAAGAGTCCGGTATACCCCTCCGTCACCCCCACGATGGAGGGAGTCCATGAGGATATCCACCGCGAGACCCAAAAAAAGGCCTCCTCTCGGTGAGAGGGAGTGAGCCGTAATCCACCGCGCGCGCCTATCGCGGGTTGGTGGACGTCACATGTCTTCGAATTTTTAGTTCTTGGACATGCCGATTTCCTGACGACGTTTTGCTGAAAAGCAACTGTAGCCTGAATTAATACGAGTACTGTCGTGGATAGGACCCTGAATTAAAACCCAGTTAGAAATACAACACTGTTCTGTGCAAGTTATTTTATCACCACTGCTCTAAGAACAGTGAACACATAATTAATAACCTGAGGGTAAATTCTCGTAATTTTAAGAACGTTCACAGTCTGATATCAGTCTCAATCTATCAAAAATACCTCTAACTTCCCTAGATTTTGACACGTTTTTGACATTTTTTGTTTGTCGCTGAGATGAGACTGCGACTAGATTTTGAACGTTATAAATTACGAGAATTGGCGTTCTGCTGTCTCAAAATTTTACTATGACATTAAGCGCACAAATTACGGTAAATATATCTACATTTAATAAAAAAAAGGTGCCGATGAAATAGTCGGTAATGGCAAAGATCGAATATGCAAATTGTTGAAATATTTAAAAATTGAGTGATAATCGAATTAATTAACTGGTTTATTTGGTTCTGGATCTGGTTGGTTTATGTTATCCGTTACCTTCTTACCCCAGCAATCATTCCTACGTTATGTAGCCAGGTCGTCGCGACCAGGTCGCAAGTTCAGACGCCACTTTCGAGTGGTTAGTATACCTCGTTGTCGATGAGCTAATCACTGATCAATCGTCGCGTGTCTTAAGCTGCTGCGTACGTACAAACTTGTAGTTGCCTCAATAAAATTTAACGCCTGAACAATTGAATTCTGAAATCCATGAAAGCAGTATAGTTAGCTGGTTTTATTATTTAATTGTGGTATTATCATCTCTATATAAATATTTAATCTGTAACTCATAAATACTTTCAGTTTTTCAGCGTACTTCAATGAATGGACGAGTTGAAGCGAATTTTGGTAATATCCATGCCTGATATGATTGCTCTGACCGCAAACATAACGTATATTTTGAACGATAATAATATTTACAAAAGAATTATATAATTGAGTTTGGATTTATTATTTATTTGGAATTACAATTGAAAATAATATTGTTGGTTACCTCGATGGCCTAGCGGACGCAAGTGCTGAAAGTGGAACCTGGGTTTGATTCCCGGGTCGGGCAAAATTATTATTTTTTCTTTATTAATAAAAACTAAAGGTCTTCGTAATTGATTACAATCTTGCCTAATAGACTAAAAAGCAATTTAACTCTAACTTAATATATGCTATATAGATTATGTTATAACTACAAAAAGTGTCAATTTGCACTTTTCCACAATTTCGCAGCACTTTTTTAGGGTCTGATAATTGATAAAACACTTGGTTCATGTGTTACATGTATAGCACCATTAGCATCGCACTATTATTCATTCACTATACAGGGTTATTTTTCGAAGACCAGCCAAATTTATGGATGTGGTACAGACCATCAAACTGAACAACTTCGCCATGGGACAAATAGCGTAATCGAGAATTCGAGAAAAAAAAAATTACCTATTCTGCATTTGCGGCATATGCGCCAAACATGTAAACAAATATGAGTTTAAGGAAAAATAACTTTAATTCCTACACAATAAAGTTCAGTTTACGCTACAACTTCAAAAATTTTATAATGTTTTCAATAGTGCTAGTCACTCTGAAATCAACTTAATGATCATTAAAATAAAGTTGATATTTGTTTAACTTGAAATAACGTCAATTTGAAACAAATAAAATTTGAATTACAGGTTTTTTGGGGTGCTTAATTGTTACAAATGGATCATAAAATCACATCTTGAATGGAATACGTCAAATTACAAGTCACCCTGTATAATAATAATCATGAAACAGCAGCATAGGAAATATAATGATGAAGTTTAAGGAGAGAGGAAGGGCTTTTTAGGGTCCCGTACCCAACGGGTAAAAACGGGACCCTATTACTAAGACTTCGCTGTCTGTCCGTCCGTCTGTCTGTTACCAGGCTGTATCTCAAGAACCGCGATAACTAGACAGTTGAAATTTTCACAAATTATGTAATTCTGTTAACGCCGCTGTAACAACAAATAATAAAAACAAAATAAAATAAATATTTAAGGGGTATCCATACAACAGTCGTGATTTTTATAGATAATGGTACGGAACCCTTCGTGCGCGAATCCGACTCGCACTTGGCCGGTTTTTTTATTATAATCTTAAAAGTAGACAATTGAGCACGCCTTACCGTTATGGGGCACATAGCATTACGGTTATATTTCTCGAAGGATTAGGAAGAAGAGGAGGGAAGGGGAATGATTTAATACTTTGGAATATTTTTAGGGTTCCGTACGTCCTAATGAAAAAACGGAACATGGAATAGTTCAATAGAACAGCCAAGTCATTTGACCAAGAATATAAGGTTTGTAGAGGTAAGCCTTGTAGAGTTAGGGGCTTGGCTCCACATTCGATCTGATAACTTTTAATAGTGTAAGCGTTATGTATGTATGTTATAGGGTAGCGGGACCGTCCGAAAGGGTTACCGCTGCCTTGGGGGCCTACTCCGAAGTGCAAAGTGCGAATGTTCGGATCGGATCGACACTTGGCCGAACCGAATATTATTGAAAAATGCGAAAAAAGTTCGAAACGGCTCATTTGGGTCGGGACCATAGTCAATATTCGAAAGAGTGTAGGAGTGTAGGATCGCAACCGACCGAACCAAATAGTAACTTCGTAGCAGGAAACGGCCGATACTACTTCGGAGTAGGGCCCCTGGAACATAAAGGGCTAAGGAAGGAACACGGGTGGGTTTTAGTCAGTAAGAGTCTGACACTCCCTTCTGCTCCACCCAGAGCGGGAGGAGTCATTTGATGATTTCCCATACTCAAAAAAAAAAAAAATACGTTATGTAAGTCCTTGTATGTGTTACGGAACCCTCTCCACGCGATTTCAACTCGCACTTGTCCGTTTATTTATAGAAAACTTACCTTAATTCTCTAAGAAAGGCTCCAAAAAAAGGTATAAGCCGGCATTCGGGCATGGCCAGCGCTCTGCCCAATGCCCGCTCATACTCTGCAGATAATAGGGCTGCTGACAGGAAGTCCAACGCTGGTAGCGACTCATCTGATATACTGAACCAGAAGGACTTTAATTTGTTCGACCTGTAAAGAAAGAAAGAAGAAAAATTAATGAATAATATCGGGATGTTTTTAAACGAGCCCCGAATATTTCCCTTTGACGACACGGTTGGCGCAGTGGCTGAGCGATCGACTGCTGCGCTGCGTGTCGCGGGTTCGATTCCCGCACGGAACAAATATTTGTATTGCCTACAGGTAGTTGTTGCTGGCTGTTTGTGTATGTGGGTTTAAATGTTTGTAAACGCACCCACGATACAGGAGTAATTCCTAGTGTGGGGCAACGTTTTTAACATCATCTGCCTAGCCTTTTCTCAACTATGTTGGGGTCGGCTTCCAGTCTAACCGGATGCAGCTGAATACCTATATTTTACATGGAGCGAATGCCTATCTGACCTCCACAACCCAGTTACTGGGTAATATGATACCCCTTGGTAAGACTGGTTGTCAGACTTTCGGGCTTCTGACGACACGTAACGACTGTCAAAGACCCACGAATGACAGCCGGGACCAACGGCTTAACGTGCTTTCCGAGGCACGGAGGGGTCTCGGTATGTAAAGATGGTCACCCATCCACAGACCAACCGCGGTAAGCGTAGCTTAACCTGACAAATCGACCTGTGCAAAAAAAAAATTGTGTCAAATCTCAATATACATGCTGACAGCGCATCATGTAACCATGAATTCAGCTCATCATTCTAGTTTTTATATATACTTTCTATTCTATATTTTTTTGGGTTTCTGCCTACCCTTACGACTGTCAAATTATAATAAATGAGATGCTACAAAAAATCTGTAGCGTAGATGTTTGCTACGGTTGCGTAGCGCGTAGCTGCTACGACTGCTACGCCGTAGTCAAGATATGGTATTTCTGTTTCCTAAGCAATTTTCATTATTGTGAAAGTAGAAACAAGTTTCTGTTGTTTTATTTCATAAGTATTGCTTTCCTTAATTTAATAATTATTAGTTATACAACGTGGCGCTACAATGGCGACATTATTTTAACACACGGGTAGGGCTAGTGGCCAGTAATCATAAAAATTATAACAACATAAAAAAAATCGTAACTTGAAAACTTCCACCTGCGCCGCGCGCCGACATAGGGCTCTCTCTCTTTCCTTCAATTCGCCTTCTCTTTGCTCGTTAATTGTTTTAATTACATTGATGCGATGTTATGATCCGTGACCCCGGCAAATGACCCCTGCGCTACAGTTCTTTAAGTCAGGTTGCTCTAAGATGCTATTTTAGAAAATTTGTAATAAACAAATAAATATTAATGTTTAAATAAATTCAAATATATTCATAAAACTAAAACGCGAAACCGTATACGTGTGTTAAATTAATGTCGCCATTAAAACGCCACGCTGTATATCGTGATAGCCCTGTGGTTGTGGGTGCGAGTAACAAGCTGGTATTATTATAATTACATATTACAAGTAAAGAAGTTGTAACTATCTAATCTAATTAAATCAAATATTTAGGCCTCACAGCTCGTAGCAGCCAGCCGTTACGACCGCGTAGCATGCCTACGCTTTACGCCTACGCCGTAGTTTACCCGTTCCGCCTACGCCAGAGGTCTACGCGAATGCCTACGCCGTGGTCAGGCGCCTACGCCGTAGTCGGTTTCTAAAGTAATATTCTAAAGAGAAAATATTTGAGTACGTTTGTTTGTTAAGCTTTTACACTAAAACGGCTGAACGGATTTGAATGAAATTTGGCACGTGGGTAGACCATGAACTGGATTAGGATATAGAATACTTTTGTCCAAATGATATGCATGTGCCTATTATTATTACTATTGACTTTATATAAAAGTTCACATAATAAAATTGCATGTCACCTGACCTATTCTGATGGTTCTGAATTGTATTTGACATTGGTATTAATATGACATATAATTAACTTAATCTCTGTGACATTTAGTGAAAGTGATATAATTTAATCTAATTTGTAATGATGTGCCAATTAATATTAATTTTAAATTTATTAATGATGTGAAAGTTTACATAATCTCAGAAGGTAAATGATAATTGACAATGTTAATTATATATATTTGTACGCCTCTGGGCAAAACATAGAGAATCTATCTATTTTTAACACCTCACACTCCGTTGTAATCTAACCTATGTTTACAAATAAATTATTCTGATTCTGATTCTGAATATATGTATTTTTTTTCTATTCCTACGGAATAATGTTTTTACATTTGATGGCGCAATTCTTAAAGGAGGTTCCAGACTATTGAACATCATGCATGAAGTTATAGCGCGGTAGAACGATGCGATGCGACGTGGCGGGCGGAAATTTCATGCGCATGAAATCGCTAGTTTATTTATAAATGTATTGTTTTATAAGGAACAGAGTGGAAAGTTCACTCAACCTCCATAGAAAAGGGAGGATCCTCCGACCAGACGGGTGTTGTGTCTGGCGGGCAATTGCCCAACGATTGATGTTGGGAAATTGTATCTATGCTAATTGCGCGGTAAACTCTGCTTGCGAGATGCAGGATTTGCGTGACGTCAGTATGACGCGTTGTTCGCATGTGGCGTTGTAGATACCGCTACAGTTTTATTCCCGTTCAACAGTATACTTATTGTTATCGATTTGGCAACCATTCCCCGAGACCCTATTGTGTTGAAAACTTACGGGGACGTGTTATACGGTGTTAACCTTTTCTATGTCACGTAACACTCGTTGGAACTTATATTATTTTGTGTATTTTTTTCATTGACATATTCAATATTAATACATAAAATCTGACATTGTATCCACAATGTGAACTTAGGTGGTAGGTACATTACAAAATATACATAATTTTAGATCATTGTGGACCCTGTCGGGCCATTTTTACAATGTTTAAATATTTTGTCAGGTGTTGGCGAAACATGTAAGATCATAACTCTATTCATAAGACCTTAATTTACCATGTTTTGAAGCAAATAAATACAGGGTGACAGGGAAACTCGAGTTTTGAACCCTAGTTAACTGGACTAAATTTGTTGCTAATGACCTCTAGTATAACGCTCACTTAAATGTCTCACTGGTGGTGGCGCGTGTGTTGGATCATTCGGTTCCCTACTAAATGGTTGAGCTGGGTGGTGCTGATCCACGCGTCATGTTCGTGAACGGGCGCCATTAGTTGAGAATGGTCATCTCTTAACTGTCAGGGCTTATTTTTATTTTTATATTTTAATTTGTTTCTTTACATTTTTCTCACATCTACAAGCAATAAGAATAATGTACCCAGGATTTTGTAAAAAATATCTTGATTTAAAAGAGTGTCCGTGGAGTTTCTTGCCCGTTCTTCTCCATAGAGATCTACGTTTTGGAATGGGCAACTAGCTTCAACTTTCTGACTAACTGACCGACTATTTAATTTTGACAATTCAAAAGTGCCTGTAAATGGTTTAATTGAAATAAATGATTTGAGTTTGAGTTTGAGACGCCTTTCAAGGAATACGTCGACTTTGCCTGTCACCCTGTATATTAATACTAGCTTTTGCCCGCGACTTCGTTCGCGTGGAATAGTGACTTCACCAATAGATGACACCGACTCTTGACCAATAGATGGCGCTGTATGTCCGGAATAAATTTTATTTTTTATTTTATTTTTTATTTTTTGTAATAAAAACTATCCTATGTCCATTCTCAAGTTCCAAACTATGTCTGTACCAAATTTCACACAAATCGGTTCAGTAGTTTAGGCGTGAAGCAAAGACAGACAGACAGACAGACAGACAGACAGAGTTACTTTCGCATTTATAATATTAGTTTGGTTATTAGTTTGGTAAAAAAAAAAGATATTTTTTTTCATTGAATTTACGTTCTATAAGTGAAACCAAACCACTGGTTTCAAGGATAACGGTGTTTATACTAACAGCCTGTATATAGATATTAAATTATACATTTATTAATTACATTAAATACGTAGTGTAATTAAAATTACATTATTTAAAAAAATCACTTATTTTGGTTTGACAGAAAGATTTTGAAGCATTAGCAATTAAAAGATTTTCAACATAATTCAACTTTTGCAGTGCGTCTTCGCTTTGATCCAAAGAAGCTACATAGCGTCTTAAATCATTAACAGCTGATAATGCCTGGGCGTTTGACAAAACCGGAGTTGACTCATCTTCGTCTTCAGCATTATCACTTAGGGCCTCGTTTTGTGTGTTATTATAATAATAATAATAAACGTTTATTTGGAACAAGTTTCAGGACACAAAAGAAAACGAAGATAGCTACAAAAGTTAAAACTGTGGCGCAGCTACCAACGCCCAGGTCAAAAATATGGTACATTTGTTCCAGACTAGTAATTAAAAAGAAAGAAAATAATTAAAATAAAAGTTAATAACTATGAAATGAGTGTGAGTGTGTGTGGGTGTGTGTGGGGGTGAGTGTGAGGGTGTGTGTGTGTTGTAGGGTTGTGGGTATTCACATTCTCAATAAGATCTTCAATTGATTGAATTTCGTACGGTGCTACATTGTCATCAATGGAAGAATAAGAGCGCTCGGTTAGACCTCTCAGCTCGGGCGTATTAAACTGGATGACGAATCGTATTAAGCGTTAAGAAATGTATGAAAATATGTCTCAAGTTGCAGGGACTGACGTAAAGTGGCGTATTATGCGAGAAATTGTATTAAGCGTGATCGTCTTAAACGGGTTCTACTGTATTTACTATCATCATCATCTGCCTAGCCTTTTCCCAACTATATTGGGGTCGGCTTCCAGTCTTAACCGGATGCAGCTGAATACCAGTATTTTACATGGAGCGACTGCCTATCTGACCTCCACAACCCAGTTACTGGGTAATACGATACCCCTTGGTAAGGCTGGTTGTCAGACTCGGGTTTCTGACTACCCGTAACGACTGTCAAAGATCCACGAATGACAGCCGGGACCAACGGCTTAACGTGCTTTCCGAGGCTACTGTATTTACTATACAGGGTCAAATTGAATTAGTTAGCGGAACTTTGCATACGTGACGGGTATCAATATCTATAATATTTAGATACTATCACCCCTTATATAGATATAGAACTGTCTATCTATGTACGGAAATCGCAAGTAGTACAACTCGTACAGTCACGAGCAAAAGTATGTATACACTCGGCTTTATTCAAAAGCGATGTACTCCTTTATTTTTTAATCAAATCTTATGTTGTTACGAACATAGCTTTTTCGAACCCATAGGTTTATGTAATGTGTCGTATTTCAACAAAAATCGAAAAGAAAAGCGAAAAAATCGCAATTGAAAGTTGCCGAGTGTTGACATATTGGTGTTCGTGACTGTACAGGAAGATCACTAACTAAACTAAACACAGTCAAAAATAAAAAAAAACAAATTATATCTAAAATAAAGAAAAATTAAATAGAAAGTCGTATATGAGGCCAAAAGGCTCCTATCTGAGCCTAATGAAAATCAAAATCAAAAGTCATTAATTCAAACTAGGCTGAGAATCAGCAGTTTTCGAAAGTCACCCTTCCTTCCCGCCCTTCACCACTTCCTAGTGCTTTCGCTGGGAAGAAGGGGCGCAACAAACTCTCCAGCATCACAGCTGTCTGTTAAGTTAGAAGAACTTAATTCTATACAATCCTTCCTACTAATATTATAAACGCGAAAGTTTGTATGGATGGATGGATGTTTGTTACTCTTTCATGCAAAAACGACTGAAGGGATTTGGATGAAATGTGGCACACAGATAGTTTATAACCAGGATTAACACATAGGATACTTTTCATACCGATATTCCCACGGGATCGAAACTTATGCGAGTGAAACCGCGGGGCGCAGCTAGTAATAAGTAAGTAACATTACGAAACACAAAACATTAAATTAAATTATTTTATTACAACCGTTTGAAGCAGGGGCGGTCGCTAGTATCTTATAATAGGTTGTTAATTACATACTTTAAGGGTAGTTATGGGGTACAAAGTGTTTGATAACATGATAACAACCCCCTTACATCCGCAGTAAGGAGGGGACGAAGGTATTAATGTCTATTTTATGTGTGTATTTTGGACATGTTTAAATATACTGTGGGACAAGCACAAATGCGCGAAGTAAACTTAATGTATAGTCATCAAAGGAGTTATGTAACCAGGGTCATCGGATATAGTTGAGTTTAATAAGAAACCGTTGGATGTTTTCGAATGAAATGTAATTTGATAAATGAACTGTTTGTTTTTTATTACTTAAATAAAATCTTATAAAAAAAAAGTTTATTTCAATTAACATAGTTGGTTTGCATTATATGGTTTGGAGACTCCTTTGAAGCAAGGAAATGCTTGTGTTAGGAGACCCCGCTCTTCCACTTATCATTGTTTAAAAAATATATGAAAAACATGTATTTAGAGCATGAAAGTAGTTTTTTATTTTTTTTGAACAAAAAGGAAAAAAAAATAGGCGCGATTGAGCGAAGTGTAGTGAAAGGTGTGTGTTTGTGAGTGTATGAGGGTGAGTGAAGGTGTACAGCGATGCATGTGATTTGATTAATTTAGGTATTGTGGTTAACCCTGCGACAGTGTCTTGGGATCGGAAGAAGTCACAGCCTCTTCCATTAACCGTTAACACCGCGGAATGATTGCAGTCCGGAATTGAGTAGAGATTAGTCTGTAAGTGATCGTTTTTAGCGATAAGTTCACACATTGTGTCAGCGGAAGTTTTTTTTTTTTTTTTACCTTTGTATCTGTAATTTTTACGGTATACAATAAAGATTATTCTATTGAATCGTTGACACAATGGACTCAACTTCATCATAGCAAAAACTAAAAAGTTTTGAGCCAATCCAATACCCTCTTTTTACAAATCATGCAGCTTCAGGGAGTGTATGCTTAGTTCTTTTTTAATCAGGTTGTGTAGATAGGACGATTGCCGCACATACTGTCTTTTAGCAAAATCTGATCTCAGACCTCATTTACGGAGACGCGGGGAGTCGCGCGTCGCGTGTGGCGTGGCGTCTCGCGGCGCGTCGTACGATTTTTCTATTTACGGAGCGGCGGCGCGTCAAGCGGCACTTATCATCGCACGCGTAAAAAAAACGTACGGCAATATAAGACGCGTTAATTTATATATCATGGTTTCATTAATCCATTTTAATTATTTTACCTATTGTGGTATAGTAATTTTATTTTTAGGTGCACCGTCTTCACATATAATTAAACAATTAAAACATTTTAAAAGAGTACCTAACGGTGGAGTTTCTTGCCCATTCTTCTCCATACGCAAACTACCTTTTGGAAGGGGCGACTAGAATCAATTTTATTTTAATTTTGACGTTCAAAAGTGCCTTTTATGAGCCTATTTGAAATAAATGATTTTACTTTGACTTTGCGTGAAGTCGGGGCTGTGCCCAGGCAAGTAGCCTGCCCCCATTAACAGCCCAAACTTGAGCTTATTACAATTCAGTTTACCCCACCAAGAAGAACAGTCATAATATTATATTTCACAGCGAGATTTATTCCCTGAAACTTGAGCCCTTTTCGGGTCTTTCAAATACATTTACTGTAACATTTCATCTCGATAGATCGAAGGGTTCGAAGAACATTAATACAAGGCGAGCGGCCGAAATCACAAATTGATTGGATTTATTTAGCAATTTGGCGAGAAAGGGACCTTCGCTGTTTTATTAAATATTGGCGGTCGATGGTGTATTGTTTTGTATTTTAGTGTAGTGATCAATATAATGTAAAAATTACAATTTAAAAGTGAAAAATAAAAACTTTTTAGAAAAAAAAAACTTGAGAGGTGTCAAGGGACACCCGGATGGAACGAAGTTCAAAGAGAGAGAGACAGACAGAGAAACACGCGCACGCCACACGGCTTACAACTATAGCAAAAAGTGTCGTTCCAACTTTTGGTCTTAATTTTTTCCGTCTAGCCGCCTTTCGCAACGCGCCATAAGGAACTTCGTTCCGACAACCGACTTCCAAAAACGACACACTACAAAGTGTAAAATAACTTTAATTTCGAAAGTCGGTGTCGTTGGGTTCGCATTTTCGTTGTATCGCCACCGACTTCCGAAATTAAAATTATTTTGCAGCAGATAATGACGTTTCATTATCAGTGACTTGTCGCCGTACGACGAAAGTCGAAACTTGTCACCCACGAACAAGCAAAAGCCTTTTAAACATACATTCATATTGAAAAAATAGTCAAAATAGCGAAATATTTGACAGCTATCGATCAGTTGGCAACATCATCGCAAATGTTACCGACTTTCGGAATGCACCCTCTTAACTTATCATAACAAAGTTATGTTACAATCTGAAGAAAGCAAACCTTTTTGTATATTTCTGTGTATTGACCTTTGCCCGCGTGAAACTCAGAGATAAGAAGGCTTTGTTAATCCTGTTCATTAATTACATTTGTATCTCTTCAGTCCAGCGTTTTTCAGCCAATTAGAATTCGTTTTGTTTGCCGAGCAGAGCCACCCAAATTGTTAGGCTGAGCTGAGCTTACAACTTTCCAAGAAACTCTGTAATTTTAATTTAATTATGAATATTTTCTCTAATGAAGATGGATAGATTTTCATAATAACTCATAATCAAGCTATAATGTTCCGACTGCTGAGACACAGGCCTTCTCTCTGTGAGAGGGAGTGAGACATAATCCACCACGCGGGCCCAGTGCGGGTTGCTAGATGTCACATGTCTTCGAATTTTTGGTTTAAGGCAGGCTCGCTGGGACCAGGCGAGCAATACGTGCCGTGGTAATACTCCGCCAACAAGGAGCTAACGTTAGCCATTTTACATACTGCACTTTTTAGGGTTCTGTTGCCAAATGGCAAAAACGGAACCCTTATAGATTCGTCATGTCTGTCTGTCCGTCCGTATGTCACAGCCACTTTTTTCCGAAACTATAAGAGCTATGAAACTTGGTAAGTAGATGTATTCTGTGAACCGCATTAAGAGTTTCACACAAAAATAGAAAAAAAACAATAAATTTTGGGGGTTCCCCATACTTGGAACTGAAATTCAATTTTGTTTATCAAACCCATACGTGTGTGTTATCTATGGATAGTTCTTCAGAAATGATATTGAGGTTTCTAATATCATTTTTGTCTAAACTGAATAGTTTGCGCGGGAGACCCTTCCAAAGTGGTAAAATGTGTCCCCCCCCTGTAACTTCTAAAATAAGAGAATGATAAAACTAAAAAAAATTATGATGTCCATGTAAACTTCCACTGAAAATTGGTTTGAACGAGATCTAGTAAGTAGTGTTTTTTTTAATACGTCATAAATCGTAAACCGCAACTTACCTTTCATTCAATCAACTCATGATTTATTTTTATAGATAATGGTACGGAACCCTTCGTGCGCGAGTCCGACTCGCACTTGGCCGGTTTTTTGTTATTATTTGATCCTTTATAACCAAAAATTTTCGAGATCGCTTCGCTCGCTCTTGCATCTTGCGTCTCCTCGATTCTTATCTAATAATATATTATAT
Organism: Apamea sordens; assembly: GCA_945859715.1. Taxonomy (NCBI): domain Eukaryota; kingdom Metazoa; phylum Arthropoda; class Insecta; order Lepidoptera; family Noctuidae; genus Apamea; species Apamea sordens. Next base: position 8,157,517 of record OX244014.1, read on the forward strand.
TTTCCGTTTGCATTGATGTCACTCTATCTATTTATACACCGATTTTTGATCGTTTTAACCCTTAAAAGGAGTCATTGTACTTATCATTATAAACAACTTTTACTACGGGACCAATCCTGAAATCGTGAAAAAAAAATAGGTGTGTTAAAGTATTAGGTAGCCAATGGAATAGCTATGAAAGCCACTGAATTAAAGAATTTAGAGATAAGTGATATTTAGTGAAGAATTCTGGGAAATTTTCAAAAAAACATGAAAATCTGTTTTTCTCGAATTCCATGAATTTTCGCCTAGACTTTATGGTGTGCTTAATTTTTTTTTATTTTTTTTTATTGACCATGGGCTCACTCTTGACCTCAATCCAGCCCAGAGGCGGGGTTTGAGATCTACGGTGGAACGAGCTTGCCCAGAAGAGGCCTATTAACTCTCGCCTTGAAGAGATTCGGGTTGTATTCAGGAATGCAGACGCAGGCAGACGGTTCCATTCCTTAGCTGTGCGCATCAGAAAAGATGACGAGAAGCGCTTAGTGCGTATATATGGTATATTAACCAAATAGGGGTGGTTTCCCGCAGTGCGTCTGGACTCTCGATGGTAGAAAGAAATTGATGCAAATGGGTCACACTATCACGCGCTGGAAGAAACTCGTCGAGTTACCAGTCACCCTGTATACAGTGTGTCTGTTCACCGGTGTCCGACCCGTTAAAGCGAAGCAATATGATCAATTTTATCGACAAATCCACCATAATAAGGCATTTTGCCACTACTGTTTTGAAATGACGGCCATTTTAATTTTTACTGACTACGGCTGGATTCATTCATTTATTTTGCAGGCATTTATACATTTATAAAAATGGTTCCGTTTGACAGCTGTAAAAGTAGGCAAGAAGTTGACACTAAAAAGTTTATTAAAAACTCCCATTAAAACCTAAAAAAAAAGAACTTGTAACTATTCACACTTCGTTTTTACAATAATTAAAAGAAAAAAAAAATATATATAAAAACTTAAATTCATCGGTTTCTTGCTGCAACTGGTATCATCTTTTAACACTTGACTCTTCACGTGACCAGAAGGCTGGTCTATTTTTAGCCCAAAGAATCAGCATTGCCATCCAACATGGTAATGCTGCCAGCCTTTTGGGCACTTATCCCATTGACAGTGATGCGGACGAATTTTTTGGTGCCCAATGAGCTCTTGTCTTTTTCTATATTTTTTCGTATTATATACTCGTACTTGTATATAGTATATATTAGTGTTAGTTTGTTGAAATGGTATTTACAAATAAATAAAGCATCAACTGCTAAACTTCAACTATAGGTATCCGACGACCCTGGTAACCCAACATCTTACATTTCTATCCCATAATGAAATAGCAGTAGACTGCAATAGACTAAATTGAGGAAAACGAAAGAGTAAATAAAATTGAAAACGTGAACGTGGCGTCTAAGTCACCACAAATACCAACCACTTCTGGGAATTCAGTTCGCCACGAAAATACACGTCTTGAAACCTCAAAGACACTTGTTACAAACAAGAGAGAACACTCGTAATATACTAATAATAAACCTAAAGAGTTTGTTTATTGGTTAGAACGCGCTAATATCTGGAAGTACCAGTCGAATTTGATAAATGATTATATTTTGTAAGTAGGTTTGTACAAACACTTTTACACGTCAATCATATTTTAAAACTAGATGAGGTCGGCGTTTCCTATCTGACTAGTCTGAGAAGAAAGGTCGAAACAAACTCAGAGGTCACAGTCTCTTTTAAGTCCAGTTATAATCTTGGTCAGATCATGTGAAGCCCATGTAGATCGATGTCTGAGGTGTCTGAATAATTCTTTTCTTCAGTCTGCATTCGATAGCTCATTTCTGGGAATAAGGACTCTTAGCAGACGGGCAAAAAGAAAAAAAATAAGAAACAATGCAAAAATTAAGTAAATTTAAGCAGTACCTTTGTACTCAAATTATAATTATGTCATATCCCTATATACACCGTTAAATTTTGATCCTTTTAATCCTTAAAAGGGGTCATTGTATACTTATACTTCTTACTAATATTATAAACGCGAAAGTTTGTGAGGATGGATAGATGGTTTATAACCAGGATTAACACGTAGAATACTTTTTATCTCGATATTCCTACGGGATCGAAACTTATGCGGGTGAAACCGCGGGGCGCAGCTAGTGTATTATAAACGCGAAAGTTTGTGAGGATGGATGGATGGATGTTTGTTACTCTCTCACGCTAAATCTACAAAACGGATTTTGATAAAATTTTGCAGTAATATAGCTTATACATCAGAATAACACATAGGATACTTTTTATCCCGATATCCCCACGGGACGACACTTATGCGGGTAAAACCGCAAGGTACTGCTAGTCTATACTAATATTATAAAGAGGAAAACTTTGTTTGTTTGTAATGAATAGACTCAAAAACTACTGGACCGATTTAAAAACTTCTCAGCAACCACTCTCTCAACAGCATTCGAAAGCTACATTATCCACGAGTAACATAGCCTAAATTTTACTTTGGAAAAAAATAGGGTTCCGTAAGATATTTAGGTTTTTCAGACACAAGGTGTAAAAAAACAACCAGAAAAGTTATTTTGTATCTTTATGGGTTATTTTGATTTCCTTTTGAGATACGCAATCCTGTCACAAATCCGAAATCTACGCGGACGAAGTCGCGGGCAGAAGCTAGTATTATATAAAAATCTAAATGGTTAATCCCTGTGCCGTCGCATCACGTCTTCCGTTCCGGTTCGGCTGCGTCAAGCTGAGGGACGCCTATTAATGTCTGTGGCAGTGAAAGGTAGAGAGAAAATATGTCTCAGGAAGTACTTTGTGGCGCCTGGTCGATTTTGGCCCTTTACGTAAGTTGTATGTATTTTTTATACTGGATAAGACTTTTTTAGGTTCCCTACCTCAAAAGGAAAAAAAAAAGAGGGGCCCGTGGCTAAATAATAACAGCCGCACAGGTCGATCGGTCAGGTTAAGCTACGCTTGCCGCGGTTGGTCTGTGGATGGGTGACCATCTTTACATACCGAGACCGAGAGAGAAAAACGGAGGAGGTTCTCAATTCGACGTGTATATATTATATATATTTTTTTTTAATGTAAGACCACGCATAACTTTTTACAGAGTAGTCCGATTTTGATAATTCTTTTTTGTTGGAAAGGGTATACCCCAAACTAGGTCCCATATAAATTTGAAAAAAAAATCCAACCCTAAGGGTGGGAAAATAGGGGTGATTTATTGTTCACTCACAGATTTGAATGCTGAGTTGTGTATTATTACTCTACTCAGTACCACATATGCCTGCCCTTTGGCAAACAATTAGTATTTGACATTGATGAATTTGATATATACTATGACATTTGCTTACTTTGTAAAGTATTCTATTATTTTAATTATTGTGAATGTGAAGACTATGTGGGTCATTGTATTTATATTATTTTTCTCTCTGTTCTCTTAGTTTTTGTCATGGTCTGGCAGTTTGAGTAATTAATGTGGCCTACCCAAATGTCCTTTCTTTGGTATTGTTCGTCGGATCGTTGAGCTCCTTAAGTTTTGAGTTGAGCTGCACGATTTCTGACAAATGCGTGCACTGACTGGACAGGCCCTCTCATACTGTTTGGTTCTTTCTTCAAAAAAACCATCTCAGACATAAATCTACATGGTCTTCACATGATCTGACCAAGATTATGTCTGGACTTTAAAAGAGACTGTGACGTCTGAGTTTGTTTCGGCCTTTCTTCTCAGACTAGTCAGATAGGAAACGCCGACCTCATCTAGTTTTAAAATATGATTGACGTGTAAAAGTGTTTGTACAAACCTACTTACAAAAATAAAATCATTTATCAGTAGATTATAGCCACAAAAAATTATAAAATAAAAAATTGTGTGTGTTTGTGTTAAAGAGTTTTGGAACATTATTTATTTATTTATTTATTAGGCTTTTCAACAATGAGTACACTGTTACTTTATAATTTGTACATTGCAAACTTAAGTCTAAGCGCCTCATCACTTACAGAAAAGCACAGCATGCGCAGATAGTAACAAAATTTATTTAAATAAAACAATTAATAATAATAAATAGTTTGGAAAAAAAAGTATAGTAAAGAATGAACTGTTAAAAGCTAAGTTGATTACAATGAAATAAATAACATAGATTAAATTAAATTAGATTTTTTTTTCTATATAAAATTAGGTGCTTATTTGATTTTGGATTAGAGAAACCCGTTAGATGGCAAGCGCAACTTTTTTTAAAGCAGGTACTGACGAGTGAAAGAGATCGATGTCCACTTCATGCTCTTTGTATGCAGCATACATTCTAGACAGTGGACAGTATTGCCTTAAATTAGTATGACATCTTGGCATGCAGAAGAGTCTCTTATTAGAACTTCTTGGCAGATTATGCGGCACGTGGAATAAGACCCTACTGAGCAGATCGGGACAGTTCAGAGAGCCCGTTACTAATTTCTTAAGGAAAACCAAATCCAGCATATTCCTGCGTTTCTCCAGCGACACCATATTAAAATACTTCAGTCTCTCTTGGTATGACTTGAGCTTTTTTCCCATATTATTGGTATAGGTAAGATGCCATAAGAACCGTTTTTGCAGTCGTTCAATGCGCTTGATGTGAACCCTATACTCGGGTGACCAAACCACACTACAATACTCAAGATGGCTTCTAACTAGTTGTACATAATTTTTTTAGCGTTGGGTTTTTTGAAGTTTTTACACTCTCTCATAACGAAGCCGAGCATCTTTGATGTTTTTAATATAGTTTTTTCAACATGTATTATGAAGCAATGGATTAGCAATATTCTTGGAAATGATTCAGATTGAGATTGATGATGTGTTACTGATGGTAAAAAGCTTTGAATGTCAGCATGACTGTTAAATGTGCCGGATGCACTTAAGTATTGTTATCCACGACTCCCGCTTATATCTACGCCCTAAAAGTAGTCTGAAGGCCAATTCTCGTAATCCAAAACGATCAAAATAATCTAGTCGCAGTCTCATCTCGGCGACAAACAAATGTCAAAAACGTGTCAAAGTATAGGGAAATTATACGTATTTTTGACAGATTGAGACTGAGATCAGACTGTGAACGTTCTTGAAATTACGAGAATTGTTCCTCCGGTAGTGTGAGTTGAATATTTGATTGCTGCTGAACGATTTTTTTTTTCGAAGGCACAGAGGTCGCGTTGTTTGTGGCAATAACTTGTTTATTCATTTAAATGCCTTAAAACTATCATTAAAGTTCTTACTTAACCTAATGCGATAGCCAAGTCACACACACAAAATTAAAAATAAGTCACAAACTACATCTCGTTCATAAATATCATTGTTTGTAACACAGTGTAAACAATAGTACTTTTGCGAATTCACCCCAGTGACATGTAAATATTTATTTATTTATTATTAAGGCACATCAACAACACAAACACAAACATTTACAAATAACATAGAACAGAGACATGAACTAGTGTTTACGTCAATTACAGACGTGCACAGCATTCACAACAAAAGTGGAGAAGAAAAAACAGCATTCACGCTACAAAAAAAAAATAAAAAAAATAACAACAATAAAAGAAAACAAAAACAACAAGGGAACAAAAACTCTAGCTAAAATCTCGGTAGTAGAGAGAATACCCTCATCAACTTTAACATTGACCAAATATTATTTGGTTTTAATGTCTGCAGACTTCCCCTCATTTATAATCTTAGATCTAAAACGCGTGGGATGGTCATGGAACATATCTAAGTCATAAATATTGCAAAAATTGTTATACGTGGACGTTAGCCTAGCCATCGGAGCGTTCATGCCCAAGTTGGTTTTATGACGAGGGACATTGAAAAAGGACGTGCATTTTCTACGAGCATTAAGTTTAGGCACATTTATTTCAATTTATATCAATTTCGACCTGATTATAATTAATAATAATATCCCTGGACATTTCACACAGCACCATCTAGTCCCAAGCTAAGCAACCTAATGCTTGTGTTATGGTAACAAGATGGCTGATAAACTACTTATATACATTTTTTTTTGTAAATACATACATATTATAGGTAGAAAAACACCCAGACTCGGAACAAATACATGTAGGTCATACAAATATTTGTTCCGTGCGGGAATCGAACTCGCGACACGCAGCGCAGCAGTCAATCGCTTAACCACTGCGCCAACCGTGGCGTCAGTTGGTCCTAGCTGATGGTACTTATTCTCCTAAGGTCCGTTAGCACGCGCCGGTGAGCCTGTAGTTTTAATTTCGTCCCTAAAAAATTCTGATCCAGCTTGTCCCTTGGTGCCGTCCCCCAGTGACGCCGTAAGCTGAGGTCCGTACCCTACAAGGGGTGCCCCTGTAGGGTACGGAAAAAATCAGTTGATCCATACAGTATGTCGAGTTACGCGAACATAAATCTATGGATCAACTGATTTTTTTTCACGATTTCAGGGTTGCTCCCGTAGTAAAAGTTGTTAAAAAAAAAACAACCGACTTCCAAAAAAAACACTACAAAGAGAAAAATAACTTTATTTTCGGAAATCGGTGTCGCTGGTTCAGCATTCCGCCTTCTTCCGAAATTAAAGTTATTTTTCTCTTTGTAGTGATTTTTTTGGAAGTTGATTGTTTTTTTTTTTTTTGGTAAAAAAGATTTTATTTTACACTTTTTAGTTGTACCTACCCCACACAAATTCGTATATACTTACAAGATTAGAGGTACCCCAATAACAACTTTGACAGAAATGAGGGTGTACCGTGGTATACTGAACACATCTGCGAACCCCTTTAGAGCGTACAGGCGTGACTTTATTTGTGTGATTGCGTAAACAATACATACATAAGCGATAGCAGCAATAGCCGTTGATTTGCTGGCATTTATTGAAGAGTTCCGTTGTCTGTCTCCGAAACTCATCATCAGATCTTGTCGAAATTTCAATGGGACCATTTGCGAAGAATACCCTTTCCAACAAAAAAAGAATTTTTCAAATCGGTTGGCAAGCGACGGAGTTATGAGCGAACAAACATAAAAAAAAAATACAAACATCCGAATTGAGAACCTCCTCCTTTTAAGGATTAAAACGATCAAAATTTAACGGAGTATATGCAAAAATTTAAGGTTGCTCCCACCAAGGTTGACCAGACGGATGTTGTGTCTAGTGGGCAACTGCCCAATGCTTGATGCTGGGAAGTTTGTACCTATGCTAATTGCGCGGTAAACTCTGCTTGCGAGATGCAGGATTTGCTTGATGTCAGTATGTTCGCAGATACCGCTACAATTTTATTCTGTTTTTAGTACCTATTTGTTGTTATAGCGGCAACAGAAATACATCATCTGTATAGCTATCAAGGTTCATGAGATATACAGCCTGGTGACAGACAGACAGACAGACGGACAGTGGAGTCTTAGTAATAGGGTCCCGTTTTTACCCTTTGGCTACGGAACCCTAAAAATCAGTCTGCCTAGCCGTTTCCCAACTATGTTGGGGTGAGCTCCCTGTCTAACTGGTTGCAGCTGAATACCAGTATTTTACATGGAGCGATAGCCTATCAGAGGGGCAATTCTCGTAATTTTAAGAACGTTCACAGTCTGAGGGGCAATTCTCGTAATTTTAAGAACGTTCACAGTCTGAGGGGCAATTCTCGTAATTTTAAGAACGTTCACAGTCTGATCTAAGTCTCAATCTGTCAAAAATTACTTCTAATTTCCCTACATTTTGACAAGTTTTTGACATTTGTTTGTCGCTGAGATGAGACTGCGACTAGATTTTGAACGTTTTAAATTACGAGAATTGGCCTTCTGATCTAAGTCTCAATCTGTCAAAAAATACTTCTAATTTCCCTACATTTTGACAAGTTTTTGTCATTTGTTTGTCGCCGAGATGAGACTGCGACTAGATTTTGAACGTTTTAAATTACGAGAATTGGCCTTCTGACCTCCAAAACCCAGTGACTGGGTAACACGATATCCTTTAGTAAAGAAACTCTCCAGAAAGATAATATTACAAAATGCTCTTCCAGCGTCCCTACATTTATGTACACACTGAATGTATTCCTTTATTAAGCGATATACATTTGACATGCTGAGTCTCGGATTTCCCTCCCTTTGTTACGAATCGTTTTGCTATCCACGACTAAAGTGGCAGGCTTTTATGAATGTCAGAATTTATTTCAAACAAGATCCTTTGAACTGACGTTTAACATATATTTATTAAATATATTATGTAGTGCTATTTTGTAAACTTCACTTGGAACCTCACTCAAGTGAGCGCGCATAATTCGAGAGCCAAATCATTTATTTGTATTAACCGACTTCAAAAAAGGAGGAGGTTCTTACTTCGTCGGTTTTTTGGAATGAAGCTCCTTATCGCGCGTTGCGAAAGGGGGCTAGACGGAAAAAATTAAGACCAAAAGTGGTAACGACACTTTTTGCTATAGTTGTAAGCTGTGCGGCGTGCGCGTGTTTCTCTATCTGTCCCTCTCCCTCTCTCTTATAGAAAGTAAGCCAGTTTTTATTGTCTGTGTTTTTTTATTTGTTAATAATAAAAAAAAAATATTATTATAACTTAAAAAAAATAAAATTTTATTACAATTCCTTCACTAATAATTCATCGAAAGGAACTTCGTTTCATCCGGGTGTCCCTTGACACCTCTCAAGTTTTTTAATGTAATTTCTCCGATTAATCGAAGACTGCTGAACCGATTTGGAAAAATCTATATTTTTTTAAAGGGTATATTTACCAGGTGGTCCGATTGTCATCAGGTCGGGATCTCATACTGGGATCCTAGAGAAATCGAGGGAACTCTTAAAATATCAGACTGAAGAATGTGATCATCAATCAGAGTGGCAATTCCCGTATTTTTACAAACGTTCACCTTGTGATCGAATAGTAATTTCGCTACATTTTGACAAGTTTTTGACATAAATTTATTGTTGCTGAGATGAGATAGTGACTTAAATATTAGTATTTACATAGCTGCATGCAGTTAAAATGCTCACCCCAACATAGTTGAGAAAGGGCTGGACGGATGTTGATGGTGTAGTAGGTATATTGGTGAAAATTTATCGGTGAAAATGTTTAGAATCATATTTAAAATGATATTGTTATAACCAGCAGTGCGATTCTGGAACCATCTCACCGTGAAAACTTAGGTGAAGTGAGCGTGGAGTGAGCTATCATTCCAACTAATGCTAAGGATTGACACTGTTGACAGCTCACTCTAAGCTCACTTCACCTAACTTTTGACGGTGAGATTTTTACAGAATCGATCGGCAGAATGGCAGTTCCCGTAACAAAAAACCTTCAAAATTTAGTCGCAATCTCATCAGCGACAATCAATGTCAAAATCTTGTGAAAAATGTAGGAAAATTAGAGGTATTTTTAACAGATTGAGACTGAGATCTGACTGTAAACGTACTTAAAATTACGAGAATTGCCCCTCAGATTGGTCGACCGTCGGTAGTACCCTGCTCCCTAAAGCCAGTCACACATCCAACCACAAAACAAGGCCGAAAAATAAAAGTATATATGGACGTATCTAAAAAGAAACTAACATGATATTTTATTCACATGACCAATCGTTGGACAAGGAAAAAGCTCACAAAAACACATGTAAAGGTAAGTGTCCAACGATTTTTGTCCCCATTAAGTTTCCTGGGGGTCATTTAGAACGCCCCCCGGGGTGCTGTTAGCTTTTACTTTGAACACCGCTGCCCGTTCGATTTTATTGCCGAACTTTGTAGGTACAGGAAAAACAGTTATTCGCCTTTTTTGGGTAGTTGAGTTTCGATATTGTGTTGATAAAGTGAAAATCCTATTAATGAGGTTTTTACTCTTTCACGCCTAAACTACTAAACGGATTTGGATGAAATTTGGCACACAGATAGTTTATATAACCAGGATTAATACATAGAATACTATTCTTACGGGATCGAAACTTATGCGGGTGAAACCGCGGGACGCAACTAGTAATATTATAAACGCGAAAGTTTGTATGGATGGATGGATGTTTGTTAGTTACTCTTTCACGCCTAAACTACTGAACGGATTTGGATGAAATTTGGCACACAGATAGTTTATAACCAGGATTAATACATAGAATACTTTGTATCCCGATATTCTTACGGGATCGAAACTTATGCGGGTGAAACCGCGGGACGCAGCTAGTAATATTATAAACGCGAAAGTTTGTATGGATGGATGGATGTTTGTTACTCTTTCACGCCTAAACTACTGAACGGATTTGGATGAAATCTGGCACACAGATAGTTTATAACCAAGACTGACACATAGGATACTTTGTATCCCGATATTCCCACGGGATCGTAACTTATGCGGGTGAACCGCGGGGCGCAGTTAGTCTTATATAAATTCAACGATAAAAAGGAGTATGTACGAATCTCAGAGCGTGATGACCTGCAATGCGATTCTGTAACCATCTCACCGTGAAAACTTAGGTGAAGTGAGCGTGGAGTGAGCTGTCATTCCAACTAATGCTAGAGATTGACACTATTGACAGCTCACTCTAAGCTCATTTCACCTAACTTTTCACGGTGAGATTTTTACAGAATCGATCGGCTGTATTTTCTGTCTACCCCCGTTTTAAAAAGGTGTGAATTCGCTCCATGTAGAATATTAATATTCAGCCGCATCTTGTAAAGAGGCTGACCTCAACCCAGTTGCGTAAAGGCTAGGCTTATTTTTAACTAAGCTTATGTAAAGAGTAGCGGTGACTCAGTGGTAACGGCCGTGACTTGACGAGTTTAAGTCGTAGGTTTGAATCCAGACAGACGCTTTATCATTCATCATCTGCCTAGCCTTTTCCCAACTATGTTGGGGTCGGCTTCCAGTCTAACCGGATGCAGCTGAATGCCAGTATTTTACATGGAGCGACTGCCTATCTGACCTCCACAACCCAGTTACTGGGTAATACGATACCCCTTGGTAAGACTGGTTGTCAGACTTTCGGGCTTCTGACTACCCGTAACGACTGTCAAAGATCCACGAATGACAGCCGGGACCAACGGCTTAACGTGCTTTCCGAGGCACGGAGGGGTCTCGGTATGTTGAGATGGTCACCCATCCACAGACCAACCGCGGCAAGCGTACCTTAACCTGACCGATCGACCTGTGCGGCTGTTATTATTTGGCCACGGGCCCCTCCGCTTTATCATTATCAGCCTATAATGTTCCCACTGCTGGGACACAGGCCTACTCTCTCCGAGAGGGGTTTGTAGATGTCACATGTGTTCGAATATTTTGTTTTACCTTCACCGTTTTGAGAGCAGTGGTGATGAAATTATTTACACAAAGTAAAGCGCCAGTCTGGGTTTGAACCCCCGACACCTCGTAAGTTGAGGCCATTACCACTGAGCCACTATTGCTCTCTTAACACTGCTCTCTGGACACTCTTTTAAATCATAAAATTAATAATAATAATAATATCCCTGGTCATTTCACACAGCGCCATCTAGTCCCAAGCTAAGCAACCTAATGCTTGTGTTATGGTAACAAGATGGCTGATAAACTACTTATATACATTTTTTTTTGTAAATACATACATATTATAGATAGAAAAACACCCAGACTCGGAACAAATACATGTAGGTCATACAAATATTTGTTCCGTGCGGGAATCGAACCTGCGACACGCAGCGCAGCAGTCAATCTCTTAACGACTGCGCCAACCGTGCCGCATTGTTACAAAATATTTGATTACATCATTCGTGTTGAAATTAACCATGTGAGAACGATGTAGAAATACGTGCACGTTAAAAGCGTCCGTTATAGAAAAACATAAAAACAATTCAGAAATTAAAATATTAAAATAAGCCGTGGCAGCTAAGAGATGACCAGTCCCTACTGGCGGCGCCCGTTCACGAACATGACGTATGGATCAGCACCATTCAGCTCATTTTCATCACCACTGCTCTCAAGACGGCGAAGGAAAACATCGTGAGAGAACAATGTCCTAGAACCAAAAATCGAAGACATGTGACCTATACCAACCCGCACTGGGCCCGCGTGGTGGATTACGGCCCACTCCCTCTCACAGAGAGGAGGCCTGTGTCCCAGTGAGAACATTATACGCTGATTATCCTCTCAAAACGGCGAAGGAAAACATCGTGAGGAAGCCGGCATGTATGGTACAAGCTGCGAACTGGACTAATTGCGAACCAGACCAATTGCGAACTGGACCAATTACGAACTGGACCAATTACAAACTGGACCAATTGCGAACTGGACCAATTACGAACTGGACCAATTGTGAACTGGACCAATTGAGAATTGGAAAGTTGGACATTTTGAGAATTGGACATAATGCGCCCGAAGGGTTTTTTTTGCCGACAAATCGAAAACATGCGATATCTACGAGTACCAACCCGCACTGGGCCCGAGTGGGATTACGGCCCCCTCCCTCTCTCAGAGAGGGGGCCTGTGTCCCAGCAGTGGGAACATTTTATGCTGCTTATGCTTATGGATAGTATTTTATGGAGAAAAGGTTTTTACCTTAAGGTCGCTATGATAAACGATGGGATGATAGTATTATCCTTATGGTGTATGGAAAATCCTATGGGATACACAATATTCATAATAATGTATTTTTAAAGAGGGGAGATTTATTTTTGAAAGATACAATATAGTCCAATGTTTTGTAGGAAGTTGGGTTTACATGTTCCGTTTGTCTGTCACAGGAATGATGTATCCACTATTTTATAACAATTTTATGATTTAATAAAAGAGTGTCGAAGGAGATTCTTGCCCGTTCTTCTCCATAGGTACCTATTACGCTTTGGAATGGAACTAGCTTCATCTTTCTGACTGACCGACCCCTTGACAATTCAAAACTACGTGTTGGATCATTCGGTTCCCTACGAAATGGTTGAGCTGGGTGGTGCTGATCCACGCGTCATGTTCGTGAACGGGCGCCATCAGTTGAGACTGGTCATCTCTTAACTGCCAGGGCTTATTTTTAATTTTATATTTTAATTTGTTTCTTTACATTGTTCTCACATATAGAAGCAATAAGAATAATGCACACAGGATTTTGTAAAAATATCTTGATTTAAAAGAGTGTCCGTGGAGTTTCTTGCCCGTTCTTCTCCATAGAGATCTACGCTTTGGAATGGGCAACTAGCTTCAACTTTCTGACTAACTGACCGACTATTTAATTTTGACAATTCAATAGTGCCTGTATATGGTTTAATTGAAATAAATGATTTGAGTTTGAGTTTGAGTGATGTTGCATACTGGGTCATATTAAATTAGCTAGCGAAATTCCGTGAACGTGATGGGTATAAATATCTAAAGATGATAAAACAAAAAATATGTTATTTAATGTTTTTTTTTGTGGGGTCGTCGACTACAGTTAAGAAAGAAAGAAAGAAAAAGTATTTATTGCGACTCGTACAGGATCATAAACTAAACTAAACACAGTTAAAAATGAAAATAAAACAAATTTTATAAAAAAGTAAAAAAAAACAGAAAGTCCTATACGAGGCCAAAAGGCTCCTATCTCAGCATGATGCTTCGACATTTAAAAAATAAATGTCGTAGCGCTGGTATTCTGATAGGGCCCGCTGTGATGTCACGGGCAATCGCAGTTAGCGTATTACTTGAAATATGAGTTGAATAAATCAGTTTTTTTGTGGAAACTTCACAAACGTGTTTCGTATCGATATCGAAACACGATAAAACATATTTTCTCAACTCATACATAAGTCAAGTAACAACACTAACAGCGCGCAATGTTCTCTTTCACCGTTTTGATATGGGACTTTTTTGTGTACCTAAGTATTTCGTTTAAATTTTTGATTTTTGACGGCACGGTTGGCGCAGTGGTTAAGCGATTGACTGCTGCGCTGCGTGTCGCGGGTTCGATTCCCGCACGGAACAAATATTTGTATGATCTACAGGTATTTGTTCCGAGTCTGGGTGTTTTTCTATCTATAAAATGTATGTGTTTACAAAAAAAAATGTATATATGTAGTTTATCAGCCATCTTGTTACCATAACACAAGCATTAGGTTGCTTAGCTTGGGACTAGATGGCGCTGTGTGAAATGTCCAGGGATATTATTATTATTATTTTACTACGAGATATTTAGATCATTTTTATCCTGAGTGTCTTCGCATCTTGTAAAACTCGCTATCTAAAATATTAGTTCCACGGACGCTCGCGTAACTGTCAGTGCCAAAATTGTGAAAATAATTTTGTTTGAAGTTGAAGTTTGAAATCCAGCATACTCGTTTTCAGTGTACCTAGTACTTACGGTCCCCACAAAATAGGTCGTCGGTCTGGATTGGGACCGTCATTTGGTAACCCCTGCTCTGGGCGCTAAACAAGCCTCTCTTCAGTGCGTACGTAACCTAACGGTTCTCTGAGTAATAACCAGTAAGTACCTTTTGCATAATTCCTTATAAGACACTGGTGTGAAGTCAGCTACTTCCTGCTAAGACCGCCAGACTGCCACTGTCTGCACGCCTGTCAGCTTGTAACTTGCTTTGATCTTTATCTTTTAGGCTTACGCTTGATATCACTGACTTTACTTGACGTTGAGTTGGGATGGGGAGGTAAATAATTATGACAACAAACGTGTCTTTGTTTGATTATGATATAGTTGCTGTTGACTACGGGTTCGACTACGTGGAAGAGTATTTGAACATACAGGGTGGTTCACATCGAGTAACCATGGATTCATGGTAGGTACGGCCACGAAATGAGATAAGTCACCAGGGTCGTCGGATATAAGTTGAAGTTTATTAAGAAACGGATTGTGATTTTCGGATAAAATTTTATTTAATTAATAGAAAACAAACATTTCATTTATCAAACTAAATTTCATTCGAAAACATCCATCGGTTTCTTACTAACCTTCAACTGTATAATAATAATAATATCCCTGGACATTTCACACAGCGCCATCTAGTCCCAAGCTAAGCAACCTAATGCTTGTGTTATGGTAACAAGATGGCTGATAAACTACTTATATACATTTTTTTTTTTGTAAATACATACATATCCGACGACACTGGCTACTTATCTCAAAGTCAAAGTCAAAGATCTTTATTGTGAGACAGTGGTTACAGAGTTGTTATGTACATGATAATTGGTGTGCTTTTGCACTGCTCCACCATGTTAGGCATACAATAGTTATTTCCTTTGGTGACTGTACATGATCTGAACCTGCAGTGCGATTCTGTAACAATCTCACCGTGAAAACTTAGGTGAAGTGAGCGTGGAGTGAGCTGTCATTCTAAATAATGCTAGGGATTGACACTACTGACAATTCA
This sequence comes from Apamea sordens, assembly GCA_945859715.1. NCBI lineage: Eukaryota > Metazoa > Arthropoda > Insecta > Lepidoptera > Noctuidae > Apamea > Apamea sordens. Next base: position 8,172,826 of record OX244014.1, read on the forward strand.
CATCAAGCTCACTTCACTTGAGTTTTCACGGTGAGATTTTTACAGAATCGACCGGCTGTTTTTAAATTATTCGTCGGGCTGTTCCACACATTTTTATCGCGTAGATATTGCACTTTTCAATGAAATAGCTGATTTTATTTTTTTTCGATTAAATTTCCACGCTAGGGTCTAGCATGATGTGCTGAATTCTTGGTTACAGTTTGCGCGTTCATGTCCTTGCCAGCCTATATTAGTTACGCTATGAATTAAAAAGTAAAATAAGTAAGTAAAAAGTAAAGTAATGTTAAAATAGTGTTTTAATCCATCGACGCGCAAACTGTAACTATGGATTCAGCACATGAGTTTAGACCCCATAGCGTCGAAAGTTTTCTTGGGAGGGGCTTGTGGCTAAGTAATAACAGCCGCACAGATCTATCGATCAGGTTAAGCTACGCTTGCCACGGTTGGTCCGTGGATGGGTGACCATTTTCACAAACCAAGACCCCTCCGTGCCTCGGAAAGCACGTTAAGCCGTTGGTCCCGGCTGTCATTCGTGGATCTTTGACAGTCGTTACAGGTCGTCAGAAGCCCGAAAGTCTGACAACCAGTCTTACCAAGGGGTATCGTATTACCCAGTCACAGGGTTGTGGAGGTCAGATAGGCAGTCGCTCCATGTAAAATACTGGTATTCAGCTGCATGTGGTTAGACTGGAAGCCGACCCCAACATAGTTGGGAAAAGGCTAGGCAGATGATGAGCGTCGAAAGTTTTCGTCGGTTAGGGGGCATCCATAAATTACGTGAGGTGTTTTTTTAAATTTTCTGGTGGTGAGATGTCGTGAGATTTTATTCAACCCCCTCCCCCCATCCCCCAATCTCACGTGAGATTTTTCAAAATGTGGGTTTCTTACGTAAACGCGTTGGATTGTTACTGTAAAAAGAAAAAAAATATTTGCTTCATGCTTTTATTTACGACTAGCTAAGACTAGTATAAATCAATATTGCTGAGAGTTTAAAGCGAAAACAAAGGACGGGCTACACTGTACCGTAAATTCAGATTAAATTGAGCTTTTTGGTATAAAACAAATATGGTGGTTTGACAGTCAGTAGATGTATAACGTCGAAGTATGAATGAAATTATTTTCTTTCGAACTAATTAGTGAATGATCTTAATCGTATTACGATTACGCTTAGGATTAAATCTTAAGCATGTACAATCTGGATTAAATGGACCACAACAGTATAATTTTTTTTTATGTTTCAATAAGAAAATAAATTGCGTGATATTTGCCGAGACCCCCCCTCTCTCCAACGTAAGATTAGATGAGATTTGACTCGATCCCCTCCCCCTCCTTAAACACCTCACGTAATTTATGGACGCCCCCTTATTAGCCTAGCGTGTAACTATGGTTGTGTATTGTGCATTAAACAAATAAAATAAAGTAACGTATAAATTGCAAACATGGTGCTCGTATTATAAGAGAATAAACGGTCAACAAGAGTATTTCCCGGGGGGAAAGAAACCTTTGCCGAACCCCCGGGAAATACTCTGCCACAGTGCCATATTTCACCATTTATAAGTCCCATGTTACAGGGGTCAGATCTATTTTCATAAAGGCGGTACCCAAACGTAGGATACCGTAAAATGCTACGTTTATTTCGCAAACAAGGCGTATTGGTACAGTCAGCAACAAGAGTCAATTAACACTGTTACTTTTACAAATCATCTAAATTGATACAAAATGATGTGATACATTGGTTTTCTCTATTTCATATGCAAAGAGTTAATTATTCTTAAATATTCTATTACTATATGTTTTTTAAGAATATTTTGCTCAATAATTAAGATTTAAACAACTAAAGTGTTAACCGACCTTTGTTGCTGACCGTACATAATATTACAAACTAGACAAAATAAATTGACTGTGAAATGTTCAAAGAAAAGACTTGTCATCATATATATAAAAATAAAATAGTGTAGTGTAGTTCATATAAATAAAATAGTATCATGTTAAAACAATCGTAAAACAGAGCTCAAAAAATATTCTTCGTCGCATAATTCTCAAAATTTTGAATTTTTTAACGGGGCCGAAAGGTTCTGGAATGGCGGCCGCGTACCGGAAGAAGCAGCGTTGGAAGACCTCCCAAAAGCTAGTAGTTAGTAGTAGGGGGGAAAAGTTTTCGTCATTTTAAATGGCGAAAACTGCCCCTCTGGCCTGTTTCAAATTGACGTTATTTCAAGTTAAACAAATATTAACTTTATTTTAATGGGAATTAAGTTGATTTCAAATTGACTAGCACTATTGAAAAGTTATAAAAATGTTTGAAGTTGTAGCGTGAACTGAACTTTACTGTGTAGGAATTAAAGTTAATTTTCCATAAACTCATAGGTATTTGTTTACATTTTTTGCGATTAAGTCATTAGAGTGATTGCGATGTTAGAGCGTACTGTATCTTTCGCTTTTAAGTTTATCTAAGGATTGAGATCACAATGCGAATGTTGTTTAAAATACGAGAATTACCTCTCTGTTTTCCAGGCTGCAAATTAGTAATGGAGCAACCACGCACAACAGTCGAGCTGCAAGCACTATACGCCAACGAAAGTGTACTTTATTTAGTCACAAATAAGTATATTTTTTGCGCCAATGCATTAGCTCTCTCTTCTTCCAATTTGAACCCACTTTGAGCTCCACTGGCCGCGCATCTAATATGGTGAGTCAGGAAATTTATTATGAGCCGAGTTACGTCTCTCTTTCTTTATTGTGACCATAAATAAAGCTGTGAGGTCAGGCGTATATGAGATACTGTGGGCCTCGCACGAACATTCGACTTTAACCTCCCGAGCTACATGTCAGCGCCACGCGTTTTGCGACAGCATAATCCTTCATGTTCTCAGTTATATAAGACGACGGTTGAAAGGCTAATTGGTCTAAGCGACATTTTTTTGCAACAATGAGTTATATACATATTAGGAATCAGCAAATAAAAAAAATAATATTTTTTTTTTTTTATAAAAATGCAAAATATGTCGCTTAGACCAATTAGCCTTTCAACCGTCGAAGATAATATTTATTTTGTAAAACATGAGTACAGTGTGAAGGTCTTATAATTAATATGAAGTGGCTACATGTTTTGCCATTTATGGCATACACAATTAGTTGGACTAGACAATACAAAACAAAAAGAGAGATAAAAAAAACTTTTTTGCAAAAAAAAACAACCGACTTCCAAAAACGACACTACAGTGAAAAATAACTTTAATTTCGAAAGTCGGTGTCGTTGGGTTCGAATTTTCGTTGTTTGCCACCGACTTCCGAAATTAAAGTTATTTTTCACTTTGTAGTGTCGTTTTGGAAGTCGCTTGTTTTTTTTTGCAAAAAAGTTTTTATTTTTCACTTTCAAGTTGTAATTTTTACCAGTAATATTGGTTTAAAAACTAAACTAATGAACCGTTTTTAATGAAATTTTTATGGGACCTCTTCAGAAGTATCTCCTTTTGAACAAAAAAAGAATTTTGAAAATCGGTTTACTATTGGCGGAGTAATCGCGTAACAACACACAAAAAAAAACATACCGTCGAATTGAGAACCTCCTCCTTTTTTGAAGTCGGTTAAAAAGAATTACAATGTCAAAATTAAATTGAAATAACAACGTCAAAATTTAAATTTCATTCCCAATTACAATGTTAAAATATAAATTCAATTCAAAATACATGTCAAAATTTATTCTGATTAAGATATACAGAAGGAAAAAGAAAAAACAATCAAATTAATACGCACAATCAGAATTTTTTACAAGCAAAATACTCGTCTATCATTTAAAAATTCATCTACGCTGTAATAGCACTTTTCTATTAATCACTACGCAGGCTTCCTCTCGTTAAGAGGGAGTGGGCCGTAATCCACCACGCGGGCCCAGTGCGGGTTGGGAGATCTCACATGTCTTCGAATTTTTGGTTCTAAGACATGTTCTTCTCACGATGTTTTCGTTCACCGTTTTTGAGAGCAGTGGTGATGAATAATTTACACAAAGTAAAGCGCTTGTCTGGGTTCGAACCTACGACCTACAACTCATAAGTTGCGCCCGTTACCGCTGGGCCATAACTGGTTCTCGGCAGCAATTGCGAAGAAAACAAAAGTTTTTTTTTTTAGAGCAAGCCACTAGTTACCGCAACGCGACTTTCGGAGCTTGACGCAAGTCGCGTCGCAACGCGCATCGCTCGACGCGGTGTACGGGGCCTAACGTAAACATGCACGATTTTTAATCAATAATAATAATATCCCTGGACATTTCACACAGCGCCATCTAGTCCCAAGCTAAGCAACCTAATGCTTGTGTTATGGTAACAAGATGGCTGATAAACTACTTATATACATACACACTGTACAATAATACAACAATCATATTATGTACAGCGTTTAAAAGCACAATAATTAGAGACTGGATACGTATTTAATTTCCTATAAACATGAATCTATTCTTAAAACGAAATACATGTTACCTAATGGTCGGATTTTACGTTGAATTTACTCAGTGTGTTCGTGCGAGGCCCACGTTTTGGTCAATGTTGACATTTTTTCCGACAAGCTCTTGTCACCGTCGGCATTTCAACCGTATTAGAACCCAATGGCTTGACACGCGACGATGGCCAGAGACCGGACGGTACCTATATCTTTATTTCCATGGAAGCTGTTGGTCCCGGCTGTCCTTTGTTGATCTTTGACAGTCGTTACGGGTAGTCAGACGCCCGAAGTCTGATAATTAGGTATAACCAGTCATACCAAAGGGTATCGTATTACCCAGTAACTGAGTTGTGGAGGTCAAATAGGCAATGGCTCCATGTAAAATGTAATCTAAACTGATATTATAAACAGAAAAGATTTTATTTTTGTATGATTTTTTGTTTCTTACGCTTTCACGCTAAAACGGGTGAACAGATTTGAATCAAAGGAGATGTTTCAAAGTGTATGGAGCCCCGGCCAGGTCTTTGTACACCATACTAAAAAACGGGGAAACATAATTAAAACAGTTTTCAATCATCCAATTACTTGAAATTGGCTTTGTTTGGTAGTAAAGCACAAGAATGTCCACTTGAAATTGCAACACACAACAAAAACCCGTCATGGCGGTAAGCTGTCATGTTGATTGATTTTTGACGTTTGATATGTTTATTTCTGTCATATTACATTGTCAAAGGGAATCACTAGGTTAAAGAGTACGGACTCTTTTAGTCTGACAAGATGTGACAGTAGACAGTTCACGATCTATGATCAATGGTCGATCTATGGTATACTGTCATTGTTTTTTAACCACAGAGTACCTAAATTGGCGAGACGCCATATTGAAAGTCAATAAGAATAATTGATAAATATCAAATGATTACAAGAAACATATGCATTTATGCAATTTATCTGTATTTTTCCCGAATTCCAGGGATTTTTCTCGATTTTTCGAGGTACTGTACATATACTGGGCCCGTTTTGAAACATCTCCTTTGCCACTTGGGTAAATCATGACCTGAATTAGGACACAGGGTACTATTCATCCCGATATTTCCACGGGATCGAGACATATGCGGGTGAAATCGCGGGGCGCAACTAAAGTAAAATATAATGAAGCTGACCACACTACGGCCATATTAGCCGTAGAACCGATGACCGTTAGGGTAGACGTGTTCTTGAGTGGAGACCGCGAATCGGTTAACGTAAGTTGGGACGCCCTCAGGCTAGGTGGAGCGACGATCTTCGCAGGATGGCTGGTATCAGCTGGATGAGAGTTGCCGAAAATCGAGTTGTATGGCGTGCAATAGGAGAGGCGTATGTCCAGCATTGGACTGCTATAGGATGCGGATGATGACCCCACTATAAAACAAATGTTTTTTTTGGAAAAAGGCTCGGCAGAGGATGATGAATTTTAACATGAATGTCAATATAATATTCATGAAAGAAATACAGTCTGTTAAAGACAGTTTTTTTTTTAAATATTCCTTTTTTTTTCACCGAAAAGATAATCAAAGAGAACTCAATCAACATTTTTAAATTGGAATTTAAGGTTCGACGACTGCTGTAAAGATTTTTTATTATTGAATAATTTGGTAGGAAATTTGTTTTTTAAAGATTCCCAGAGTTGACTGTACAAATTTTTGACATTGATGGTCGCTGAGATCTGAAGGCCAATTCTCGTAATTTAAAATGTTCAAAATCTAGTCGCAGTCTCATCTCGGCGACAAACAAATGTCAAAAACTTGTCAAAATGTAGGGAAATTATATGTCATTTTTTGACAGATTGAGACTGAGATCACAGTGTGAACGTTCTTAAAATTACGAGAATTGCCCCTCAGACTGCGAACGTTCTTAAAATTACGAGAAAGATTGCGACTTGAATTTGAACTTATTTTAAGTACGAGAATTGCCCTTCAATTCTTGTAATTTTAAGAACGTTCATGGTCTGATCTCAGTCTCAATCTGTCAAAAATACCTCTAATTTCCCTACATTTTTGACATACTTTGTCGCTGAGGTGAGATTGCGACTACATTTTGAACGTTTTTAATTACGAGAATCGGCCTTTTGGTCATACACGCACGCCGGTTGCAAGTACTGCGCACCTGACCTTTTTGAAGCACGATCAACGTTGTAATTACGAGGGGCCCGTGGCTAAAAATAATAACAGCCGCATAGGTCGATCGGTCAGGTTAAGCTACGCTTGCCGCGGTTGGTCTGTGGATGGGTGACCATCTTTACATACCGAGACCCCTCCGTGCCTCGGAAAGCACGTTAAGCCGTTGGTCCCTGCTGTCATTCGTGGATCTTTGACAGTCGTTACGGGTAGTCAGAAGCCCGAAAGTCTGACAACCAGTCTTACTAAGGGGTATCGTATTACCCAGTAACTGGGTTGTGGAGATCAGATAGGCAGTCGCTCCATGTAAAATACTGGTATTCAGCTGCATGCGGTTAGACTGGAAGCCGACCCCAACATAGTTGGGAAAAGGCTACGCAGATGATGATGATGTATCGAACCACACTTCGGACACGATGCTTGATGTTTAGTTACAACCAGATTTAAATACCAACGAGCGTATTAGTGTAAGAATTTTGTCGAGCAAAGGCACGAGCGGTACCTCTATAGGTCTGACATTTCAACAATGAACGCAATATGCTCGCTACATAATTGGCGAAATATGGGAGTTCCTACTATAAGGGCACCTCTGCATAATCCTTCGGCAAAAACAGGCGTGATATTATTTTATATTACAAATCCTGTAGGTGTCTTCTTAGCATATTGTTACGCGCCACAATTAATGCCTGATACATGGTGACATTAGTTACAACTGGCGCCAGCTATTGTGGAATGGCAGAACTAACTGGTGCCATCTATTGTGGAATGGCAGAACTAAAGTTACTGGCGCCATCTATTATCAAGTAGAGATGTTGATGCTTAACTTACTAGAACTATCGACGTCTGGTCAGTCGGGGCCGGTATTTTCTCGAACATTCTAGATGTTTCTTCAAAAGAAGGTTCTGGAACTATATAAGGCCGGGACTAGCCGCGACCAATCAGACTTGGTTCTGCTATAGAAGCGAATACATCGAAAGCGATCTTCAAGTGCGACTTAAGAGCGATTATGTTTTATAATTTGTGTTTGAGTTGTTATTAGTGTTGTGTAATTAAAGTGTAACTTTTGGTAATTTTAATCGGCAGTTTTTATTGTCACGAACCCGAAGCTCGTAACAATATTGATGGAAAAAAAAAATTAAATATCTTTGGCCCTAAATTCAGGTACGCAAACTCCGCTCACTGACGCAGTCGATCATCAAGTGCACAGGTGACATGGCATGCGGCGAAGGATGGAAGGTAGGTTGTCTGTGGGGAGGTGCCGCATATGCACTTGAGAACTGAGCCATCCGTGAACCCTCATCTGAAGAGATTGTGTTTGCTCCGGCCGACTTGGATTCAAAGATTATTTAGATAAGATAAGATAGATAAGATAATATTTATTTGCTTAAACATGTGTCATACATACAAGAAAATACATGCATGCAAGATGGTAGCAACATTATTAGGTTTGCCACATGATGTGACGTGCAAATGTCAAGTAATATTACTAATTAAAACATTCTCTCAGAATAACAATAAATTAAGTAATCTATATCTATACTTATAATAAATCTGTAGAAGTGAAAATTCTGTACATTGAAAATATCAAAAAAATAAATGGCAGGGGGTGTTACTAGACCGACACCGAACCCAAAAATGTGATTAAAAAAATTTTTGTCTGTCTGTCTGTCTGTCGGTCTGTCTGTCTGTCTGTCTGTTTGTTCAGGCATCACACAAAAACTACCGGTTCGATTACGATGAAACTTGGTATAATTATTCTTTAATATCCTGGGCACCACACTGGGTACTTTTTATCCCGGAAAAGTATATACAATAAAAAACAAACTTCATTTTGCGGTTCGATCCCTGGATCCGATTACTGTACCAACCGCAAATAATAAGTTTGTCGTAGGTTACGTCACCCGCAGTATTATCTGTGCGACCTTTTTATTCCTTTTAGTTTTTAGAGTTATTTAGGTTTAATTTTATAAGTCGTAGGTATAGATTTTAATTTTAAAGTATAGGTGGTATATTTGATAGTGTACGTAGTGACCGTAGGTTATTTTATAATACTGTTAGGTAGGATTAGTCGAGGGGCCCGTGGCTAAATAATAACAGCCGCACAGGTCGATCGGTCAGGTTAAGCTACGCTTGCCGCGGTTGGTCTTTGGATGGGTGACCATCTTTACATACCGAGACCCCTCCGTGCCTCGGAAAGCAAATTAAGCCGTTGGACCCGGCTGTCATTCGTGGATCTTTGACAGTCGTTACGGGTAGTCTAATTAATATAGTCTAATTAATATATAATAACATAGTAATTGGTTTTCTATTGTAATTAGCCACAAAGGGCCCGCGAGATAGATGGCATCCTGGGGAAGCACATACATTTTATCCTGTTAGCACGTTCCCGTTGGATAATTTCCGACATCCACGCGGGCGAAGCCGCGGGCAGAAGCTAGTTAAAGAATAATAATCTATCTATACTTATAATAAATCTGTAGAAGTGAAAATTCTGTACATTGAAAATATCAAAAAAATAATTTACAGGGGGTGTTACTAGACCGACACCGAACCCAAAAATGTGATTAAAAGAATTTTTGTCTGTCTGTCTGTCTGTCGGTCTGTCTGTCTGTCTGTCTGTTTGTTCAGGCATCACGCAAAAACTACCGGTTCGATTACGATGAAACTTGGTATAATTATTCTTTAATATCCTGGGCACCACACTGGGTACTTTTTATCCCGGAAAAGTATATACAATAAAAAACAAACTTAATTTTGCGGTTCGATCCCTATACCCGATTACCACTGTCTGTACTGTACCAACCGCAAATACTAAGTTTGTCGTAGGTTGGGTCACCCGCAGTGGAGTTCATTTTTATTCCTTTTAGTTTTTAGAGTTATTTAGGTTTATATTTATATGAGTCGTAGGTATAGATTTTAATTTTAAAGTATAGGTAGTATATTTGATAGTGTACGTAGTGACCGTAGGTTATTTTATAATACTGTTAGGTAGGATTAGTCATTCGTATAGATATTAGTTTTTAGGGATTTTGCTTATTTATTGAGTTTAGATTAGTTATCATCAGAAATAGGTTTATTTAGGTAGGTATTTAATTTTCTGTTATTGAGTTTTTTTTTTAAATTAGGTAGGTACTTAGGTAAAGATATCATATATGTACCCTCTTAATCACCACTAATGAGACACAATTGGTTTTCTACTGTAATTAGCCACAAAGGGCCCGCGAGTTATATGGCATTCTGGGGAAGCACATACATTTTACCCTGTTAGCACGTTCCCGTGGGATAACTTCCGACATCCACGCGGGCGAAGCCGCGGGCAGAAGCTAGTATTGTAATAAATTTAAAAGAACAAAGATCAAACAACATTAAAAACTAAAATAAGTTATTATTTTTATTGTTGTTATTCAATAACAGTTATTGAATAATCATGTCAACAATAAAAATAAAGATACAAAAATAATGAAACTATTCCATTGTAAATTAAGAAACACAATAATTTAATCATTTTATCAAATATGCTACTATGTCAATACAAATCTTTCCTCTAGGAACTCGTTAATGTTATAGTATGCTTTATTTACTAAATACAATAGAGATTTCCAAGTCCGTCCGTCATGTTATATGGTGCCGAAACGTGGACACTGACTGTTGAGCTGGTTCACAAATTCAAGGTCGCTCAACGCGCTATGTTCGAAGTATCTTTGAGGGATAAAATCAGGAATGAAATTATCCGGAAAAGAACCGGAGTTACCAACACAGCTTGGAGAGTAAGCAAACTGAAGTGGCAGTGGGCTGGACATGTCTGTCGAAGGACCGATGGCCGGTGGAGTATCGGCAAGCGTAGTGTGGGACGCCCCCCAGCTAGATGGACGGACGACCTAAAGAAGGCTGGGACGGACTGGATGAGGACACACTCCCTCCAAACCTTCCCATGGCCTTCCAACTTTATACGGGCCGAAACGCGGGGCGGCTGCGGACATTGCTCCCTTGGCTATCTTATTTTTTCGCAAATACCACCAACCATAACCTCCCCACAAAGCACTCACGTCCTTACAAGCACAATAATCCCATCACCATATCTATACACACACCATATACTCATACACTTAACACAACATTGTAATGTGGCGAACCCATACTTCATAGTCTTACACTTCATAATTAATTAGTTAAGTACTGATTCCCTATCAACAGGCATGCCTTATTAGGGATTTCAGTGAGTCAGGTTCTTTTATACTACTGTATTGATTCATGTGAGCCTGTTTTTGGGGCGGGGCGGATCAATTGCCTAGTTCCTGTAATACAGGTTCATTCCTAGCACAGGACTGGGTCTTGCTCTGCTCTCCACTCTAACATGCCTATGTTTCTGTAATTTTTATACTGCTGTAGTACATAAGATCTTTTGTTACTCAAAATGTTTTGCTCAATAAAGTATTATTATTATTATTAATATTTTATTTGTCCGCAGGCGCTTCTTGATCCCTACAAGTTGAGCATGTGTGTCCCTGATTGCCACTCTCCCCATCTGAGCGGGCAACACATACGGTACGGAAGGGAGGACAGGATGTTGTGGTGCAGCCTGGGAGAGTTCTACGTCCAGCAGAGGACTGGAGCAGAGGACAAGCCGAGTTGATTGATTGATTGACTGAAGTCAGCCACGGTAACGCTTGTCCAGGCTCTCAGAAGGCTCGATAAACTTGTCAGGCGGTTTATAATAATAATAATAATAATTTATTTATTCAGACAACCATTGATCCATTACATTAATATTACATTTACATTTTTTTTTTTGTTTTTTTTTTTTATTTATATACTACGGCGGCGGCTGCCAGGGTAGCGGGATTGTCCGAAAGGGTTACCGCTGCCCTGGAACATAAAGGGCTAAGGAAGGAACTCGGGTGGGTTTTAGTCAGTAAGAGTCTGACACTCCCTTCTGCTCCACCCAGAGCGGGAGGAGTCATTTGATGATTTCCCATCCCAAAAAAAAAAGGCGGTTTATATATAATCCTGTATGTAACAACAAAACCCCTTTGTGTCGTCATATGTTTCGAGAACACGACATGCTACCCCAATTTAGGGAAACTGGGCCGAATCATAACGTTATTATGAGTAGGCCTGAAACTCGGAGAATTTCCGTTGAACCCTTTTACCTCGCTTCTCGTATGAATTGAGTTAACGGGGAAAGTTTTTTTATTCAGATTTCGTCCTTTATGTTACTGGCGACCCTGCTCTGCTTAGCATGGTTTTTACTTCACAAAATATAGAGATTTTTTTATTATATATCCTTCTTATTAATATTAAAAATGTTGAAAGTTTGTATGGATGGATGGATGTTTGTTACTCTTTCATGCAAAAACTACTGAACGGATTTGGATGAAATTTGGCACACAGATGGTTTATAACCAGGATTAACATATAGGATACTTTTTATCCCGATATTCCCACGGGTTGGAACCTTGTGCGGGTGTAACCGCGGGGCGCAGCTAGTATCCTACTAATATCGCACCTTCGGTGCAACAAAGTCACAACAACTCATTATAAAGAATGAATTGTTGTGACTTTGTTGCACCGAAGGTGCGATATTATAAATGTGAAAGTTCGTATAGATGGATGGATGGATGTTTGTTACTCTTTCACGAAAAAACTACTGAACGGATTTGGATGAAATTTGGCACACAGATGGTTTATAACCAGGAAAAACATTTTTTTTTATCCTTTATTAAAAAGAACCAGGTTCTTAATAATTAATTATAATCTAGCCTATAAGACTAATAAGCAATTTTAATCTAACTTAATTGATTACGTGATAATTATTTTAAAACTTAGAATATTGTTTATTGTACTTTACACAAGTCCGTTCTTTCTTAGAGTCTGATATGATGATATAAGCACTTTGTTCATGTGTTATTATGTGTGTCATTGGCACTATTATTTCTACACTTTTTACATTATACTAACTCAAAAGGTTTTGTCCATTTTAGTCTTCGCACTAAATTTACATATAGGATACTTTTTATCCCGATATTCCCTCGGGATCGAAACTTATGCGGGTGATACCGCGGGGCGCAGCTAGTTAATAATGTACAGACGCCAGCAGGTCAAGGCATTGCATTTGGCAATTGGCAAGGTAAATGCATTTTTCTTTCTTTCAAGCTACCCAAAACTGTCAAATTTTCCCAATCAACCTTGAACCTTAATGCTTTAGCAATAAAGTTGAAAATCTATTAAATAAATTTGACAGATTGTAGTAGCTTAATTTGCTGGCGTCTGTACAGTAGTGGCCTAGTGCTAGCGACCCCGACTCACGAGTTGTAGGTCGTGGGTTCGAACCCAGACAGGCACTTTACCTCGTGTAATTTATTACACTCGAGAGCAATGAATCCGGGTCACTTAAAGAATGTTAAAAATCTCGGAAACTAAAAATGATGGGTTAATGCAATAAATTGTATTTAATAGACAATGTAATACTCCTTAAATGAAAGTAAAAAAAATATGAGTCACCATACATTTTATTAACACAAAATTACATAAAGAAAAAAACTGCTGATCTCTCCTTAAAACAAAAATAGGAAACATGAAATTTTTGAACTTTATTACGATTTTCTTGAATTTTAATACTTCGTATTGCCTCCTCGTGCTTCCATTACTGCGTTTACGCGGTTTGGCATGCTGTACACCAAGTTCCTTATACGATTTTGGGGAATATTCTCCCATTCCTCTGTGAGAGCAATTTTGAGCTCACGAAGCGTGATTGGGGGAGGGTTTCGTTGTTTTACGCA